>CM060932.1:125180156-127680156 GCA_030765085.1 Allium cepa
ACAGAGGTATCATCCTTTTATTTTTTGTATAGATTAGGGGAAAAAATGAAGCTACTTCAAACCAATCTTACTGGATTAACGCAGATCGAACAATATGGATTGAATTCAATCAATTGAAATTTTTTGTGGCAAATCATGGAAGGGGAGTTGACGGTAATGGACAAATTTGGTGGGAACATTCTTTCAAGATATACAAAACTCTGGTAAACTACAAAATCACTTTATCCTATATATATACTACAGAAAAATGATAACCAAATTGTTTAATTCTCTTGTTATTTTATGTCAATTCGTGCAAGTGTAAGCTTGTTACTTTAGATGGTATGATACAAATAAATCTTTAAATTGTACCACAAATACGGTTTTCACTCTAAATCATTACATGTTCTTTTACTTTGTTTTGTTTTATGTCTGAAGTGACAGTTAAATTTAAGGCCATTTTACCATATATACTTGTTTATTACTTTTGACAAATGGTTGATTATCTTTTGTTCCATTTTGAACAGCCAATTGTATGGTACTAATTTTTGACAATTCTTGAAGGTTGGGTTTTGATCAACTAGAAGAGAAGATGTGTATGGTTGTTTGTGAATGGTATGTGGAATAGTTGCTGGCTGTATATAGTGATTTCTTGCATGTTGATGTGCACAGGCGAGCTGATGAGTATGTGAAGCAGTTATGGTTGGTTGTTTGAAGCAGTGTACAGGGTGATGGCTGTAGTTGTGAAGTAGAAAATGATGTATGTATTGCCGATATGGGGATGGAACTGTTTTGGTGGAATGGTTGTTGCAGCAGTATTATGTGGGTGGGTGTTTATGGTAGGAGCAATGAACTGGTTTTGATGGTGAACAGCAGCAGTTTGATGGTGCATTGGTTGTTTTTGTGTTTTGATGTGCAGTTGAGTTTGCAGTTTGGCAATAGCACAACAATTGTTTTAGAATGTCGCAGTGGTGTTGAGAGGTGAGGCGGGAAGAAGGATGGCAATTGGCGTTGTGACCATTAAGACATGCTGCTTTTGCAACCAATAGCCATGATGATGTAATCAAATTCACGGACTCTTCCATCAAGAAATTCAACTCTCCCAGGTAAAAATCTCTGGACACCAGGCAAAACTCCAGTATCCAAGTGTTGGAACAAATTAATTTTATCTCAGTATACACTTCTCTATTTCTTACTGCTTACAGGTGACACACTTAACATTCAACATGGAGATCTATGGGTTACTATAAAGGTCAGTTTCTTATTCTTTGTAAAAATTTATTATGGCACTGACATTCATGACTAAATAGCTACCTGGTAATGTTTTCTAGGAGAAAAGGTTGATATACATGTTGACGCTGTTTTAAATCACAGTATCTTTGTTAAAGAACTACCTGCTGATGCATTATGTACATGAACACGTATATTTGTACACTTTCTTTATGCATATTACATTATAGAAGTACAAAATGCTGTTTTCATAATCTCAGTTTGAAACTGAATCCAGTAATTGGAAACTCATTTACCTATATATTTCTAGCAGACACAATATATTGTGTCATACATATACATACATACACACATATATGTGCATGCATGCATACATACCTACATGCACGCACCCGCTAACACACACATACACACACACATATGTATGCATCTCTACTATTAATAATGATAATTTAATGAATGAGATTTCAATCGTGTCTTTTTGAAATTTCAAAAGTACCCCCACATGCATCAATGAAATCTTGCCATGAGTTTGCAACATCTATTACATTTCCCTTTCTGACCACCCATCAACAGAATTTCATTCTAAATTTACTGCCGACACCACCAAAAAGACCATTTGAAATAAGTGTTGTGACCATTAGTTTGCAGAACGTTGATGGTGATATTGTGCAGGGACAGGTGGGTAGATGGATGTGGCAGCAAGTATTGTAATGGATATGGTATGGTGGCAGAAGCTTGTAGTTGCTAGTGACAAGTGGTGGTCAACTATGAGTAGATGAAGCCGAGACAGTGGTCAAGTTGTCGATGAACTGTAAATAGGGGAATGGCAGCAGTCTGATGGGCACAGTTTTGGTTGTATGCAGGGTAACTGATGGTTGTGGGGTGGATGTGGCAGTGACCAGAAGAGCTACATAAGGATTGCACAGCTCAACTTCAGGTAGCTCAAGTACAATATAGGATGAATGTTTGTGCATTTGAAGACCATCTTCTGCTTAATTTATCCACTGTCAACGATACATTCTCTTCTCTGTATATATGTATTTTTGTGTGTCTACATATAACACGCTGCATTTATTTTTTACTACTGACTGTCTGATTGCGTAAAGTGGAATTTATTTATGTTTTTCATTCTTTTATAGAATTATTAAATCTGATTATGTATTTGCCATCAAATTTAATTTTGAGTGATAGTAATATTGCATGCAATAATTGTTTGTTATAATCAATAATATATATAGTCTATTTGAGTACTTTAATACTGGTATATGAGAATGGTTTTTTTGCATCAGGTATAAATAGCTGATGCAGTAGAGGGATTAGTTTGCATCGGTTGTTATAAAAAACCGATGCAATAGAGGGATTAGTTGCATCGGTTTTCATTACAACCGATGCAACATGGGGGCTGTGTCCAAGCAACCAACCATGATATTTTGCATCAGTTGTTAGTAATAACAGATGCAAAAAGGACCTTTTTGCATCGGTTTCAGAACTGATGCAAAAGTGTTAAGCCTGTTGCATCGGTTGCATATGCATCGGTTGTTGAACTGATGCAAAAGGGGTGTAAACAACCGATGCAAATGGCCTGTTTTGTAGTAGTGCTTCTTCTGGCACGTGAGTGGGCCCACGCGACCGACCCCACCAAGTTTCGACTCGATCTGTGATCAATACGAAACAATTTCGTATCCATCAAAAAATGATCCAATCGAGCTGAAACTTGGTAGGATTGTTCTTTTGCTTGTACGTTAGCTCCCGTGAAAATTTCGTAGCATTTGGACTGGTGGATTGTGAGTTATGATCGATACGAGTTGAAGTTTCTCGGTTGGCTGTTTGCTTCGAGTCGATCACTTCAGATCCATGTCTTCTGTTTGCACAAAAAATGGGCAAACACCTCCAAGTCGTATGATTTAGTCGATTTCATGTTGTTTTTAATGATTTGGGTGATTTATGCAAATATGTAAAAAGCAGGGACTAAACTGTAAAAGACACACAGATTTATAGTGGTTCGGCCAGAATGTGCCTACATCCGCTTCATATGTTATTCTCTTTCACTGTTCAGATTACAAGTACAAAGTTTTGATTACAAGTGTATGAAAGTTGTTTGAAAGTTCTGTCCGTGCTTGAGCTCTCAAACTTGTCTGCCATTGTTGTACCCCTACCCCTCTATTTATAGAGTGAGGCTGGGGGTATGAGTCTTGGATGTATATAGCGGCTGGTGGGCCTGGGCTGATGTGATCTGGCCTAGCATTGTTGGTTCGGTAATACCTTCTTCACTTTGGTTCGGTAGTGGTAGCATGCTTCTGGTTCGGTAGGGTCTTCTTCGTGTGGGTTCGGTAGCGTCTCGGTCCAGTGATGAGTGAAGCGTAGTTGGTTCGGTGGTGAGTGGAGCGTGGTTGGTTCGGTGGTGAGTGGAGCGTGGTTGGTTCGGTGGTGAGTGGAGCGTGGTTGGTTCTGCCTTGGTTCGGTAGTGGGGGTGTCCGGTCCTGCCTTGGTTCGGTAGTGGGGGTGTTCGGTCCTGCCTTGGTTCGGTGGTGAGAATACACCCAACATTTGCCTCCCAAAGTGGGGCATATGACTGCATATGTCGCGTTTTGTTTTCTCCCCATCCGGCCTAAGTGCCGAACCGGTTGGTCCGGTCATCCTATGCTTGCTTATAAGTAGGGGCTTCACGCCTCTGTTATTCCATACCTTTTGAAATAGTCGAACCAAACCTTGGTCTGCCGAATCAACCATATCACCGAACCACACTTGACTGCCGGTCCAGGTGAATTAGTCTTCTTTCGCCGAATGAACCTTATGCTTGAACTACCGAATGAGTCCAGGGAGTACGGTGCCGAATGGACTTCAACCTCGAACTACCGAATGAACTTGGGAGTACGAGTGCCGAATGGACTTCAACCTCGAACTACCGAATGAACTTGGGAGTACGAGTGCCGAATGACCCTTAGCCTCGTACTACCGAATGAACTTGGGGAGTACAAGTGCCGAATGGCCCTTAGCCTCGAACTACCGATTGAGCTTTTATGTTTTGAATTATGAATGAGATTCCAGGCCGTAGGTACTTGTTTGTCTACACCCCTTGTTCTAACGATGTGTTTTCTCGTGTTGCAGATAATGTCTCATAAAGTAGAAACTCGTTCTAACAAGAAGAAATCCAAGGACAAAGAGGAGTCCTCCATAGTGCCCCCAGTTCAGTTAGAGCCAGAACGACATGGACCATTCCCGAGATCATTAGTGGATGGGTACGGCCCCCAGGAGTTTTTGTACTCACCGCCTGACTGCTTTCCCAGCTCCCTCAAAGACGAGCAACTTGACGTTATATCTAGATCCTTTGGGATTGACAGAGCGCACATGATGTTGCCAGAAAAAGGAGTGATGCCGTATAACCCCCCTGAAGGATATTTTGCTTATAGTAGGTATCATTGCATGTGCGGGGCCATTCCTCCGATCAACGCTTGGCCCGTCAGCTTCATCACATACTTGAAGGTGGTCCCTTTCCAGCTTCAGCCCAACTCCTATGCCATCTTGGTGAGTATGTTCATTATTTTCCAGAGAAAATACGGGCATCCCCTTCCAACCGGGAAATTTGGTACCTGTACAACTTGAGAGGCTACAAGAAGGGGTCTCCATACATTAGCTTAGAATCAGCCATGTCTTTCAAGCTAGTCCTGGACTTATATTCAAAATTTAGCATGTTCAAGAAGGAATGGTTCTTTGTCAAAGATGACTCTGTTTCTTTCCACCGCTTCACCTCTAGCTGTAAGTTGACTCTTATTTATAATTTCCGTTCTGACTGCAATGCTCCTCCTTATGTGCTTTGTTTCTTGCAAGCGACAGGTGGCTTTGCGGTTGTAGAGAATGATCGTTTGGTTCAGATGGTTGAGGAAATAGAAGCCATGCCAGAAAAGGAGAGGGCAGCTTCTTATTTGATCAGGAATGCTACTCTTTAGGGGAACAACTTGATTCTGCCACGCCAGTCTGTGGTCAAGCAAAGTGACACAGCTGAGGAGAGGGCCGCCAAAGCTAAAGGAGGGGCTACAGCGAAGAGCAGCAAAAGGAAACCCTTCTCGAAACATCCAATTGCCGGGGGAAGAAACTTAAGAAGTCCGATGGACCCTCCCCCATCACATATCCAGATGTCCCGAAGGAGGAAGATGTGGAGGAGGATGAAGGCGGTGAGGCGGAGAGTGGAAGTGGTGGAGAAGGTGATGGTGATGATCATAACGGTGAGGGTGGCGACGGACAGAGTGGTGATGGCATTGGGGCTTTGTCTTCTGAGCAAGCAGGTGTGATCCAGGAGTGGACAGATGACGCTTTCCGTCTAGCTTTTGAAGGGTTGGAGGAAGGATCGGCTTTAGTGGAGAAGCCTAAAAAAGCTGACAAGGCCGGGACTGGCGTCGATTCATCTTCTAAGAGCGCTTCAGCTAAGGCAATTCCTGCGATTCAAGGTGAATTTTTGACTCCTACCGACTCCATTTATGATAAGGATTTAGGAATATTTTATGGTCAGTTCCCGTCCTGAAATGAGATTCAGGACTTATTGCAATATCCTACTCCTCCCCAGGGTTTGTATAACAAAAGCGTCTCTTTACTCTTCTTAACTTGATATATTTCTTGAATTATAGTTCAATGTATGCTTGTAACACTTGGTTTTTATCACAGAAGTGGGTAAGGTGGCCAAGACATCAGATGTTCGGCACCGCCTTGAACAATACAAACTTCTCAAGGCTTCTGCTAAATCAAAGCCTCCGACTAACCGCCCTGAAGACGTAGTCGGCTACCGCACTCTTCTTGGAGTTATCGAGGAGGATATCCAAAGGAAGAAGATGAGTCGTTCCTTGTTTGAACCCTCACCTGGTCCTCAGTCCCCAACTCAGCACGAAGAAGAATACTGAATTTATACCTCCTCCGCACCCGTCTGAAAATCCTGTCGTTACCCGGATAGACCATCCTGGCTTGGCCCGTAATCCGTTTGCAGGTCATCCGGATCTGGATCCGGGTTCTTGTGATATTACATTTGATGAGGCCACCGGCGAGCACCTTCTTCCCCGTAATCCTATGGTAAGAGTATTGGATGAAGCTAAGTCCCTGGACCTTGATTTGCTTACCACTCGGGTCGTAACTTTGGGGGACGAAGCTAAGACAAACATTGACCGGGTTGCTGAGGAAACCAGGAAGCTGATGGGGCATCATGCCCGACTGGTCAAGGATGGAGAAGAAATCGGGAGCGCTAACATTCAACTGCAGTTAATGGTTTCCGACCAGGCCAAACAACTTGCTGATCAGGCCATTCAGATCTCTCAACATGAGGCCGTTTCTAGGCAATTAAAGAAAACCATAGAAGAGGCCAGCAGGGCAGAGTTACGAAAAATGGAGGCTGTTTGTAAGGAACGGATTGATATGTCTATTGCAACGGTGGATGAGGTTCAGAAAGCGGATCTCGAGCGGGTACAGGAGTTATCCGAGAAACTTGAAGCCGCAGAGCTTGCTCAAACCAAGCTGAAGGAGGAGATGAGGAAATCCTTTCAGGCTGACTGCTCGCGATAGCAATCGAAGAGGGATGCTGCCACCGCAAAGCTGTTGGATTCTGAGGACCGAATAAGGGAGTTCAAGGAGAATGAGGGGATAATGGATGAGATGCTTCAGGATATATATTTTCGCACTTGGAAACAGGGCAACTTATCTTGGATGGATGATTATCCCCGAGTCATGGCCAGGATTTATCTCAGGGCCCTGGAGGAGGCTAAGGCCGATGCAGATAAGGAGGGTGGCGTGGCCTTTAGAATGGACGTGGTTACGGCTCAATTCACCAAGGAGGAGAAAGTGGCGGTGAAGGAGGATATGCGGCTGCTTACTGCTGAGGAGGTAGGTGTACAGTTAGAGGATGATGATCAAGGAGAAGATGCTGGTAAGTCTTCCCTTTTAGCTTTTCATAACTTGATTGCTTATTGTTTATTTAATGGATTCTTCTTCTGAATTGGACAGGCGGGACCTCTGAAGCACCAACTACCTCTGGTCAACATGCTGAGAGTTCTGATCCTGCGGTTAAGTAGATCTCGAAGGGCTAGTAGGATAGAGGTGAAGCTCTGATGTAGTCGACTCCTTGACTTGATCTGGATATCTTTTGGTTTACTTGACATTGCTGTCTATGGTAGTCCCAAAACATTAATGTAACTTTTATGATGTAATTATGTTATTCGTAATGAACGACTTTATTCTTGGCACGTAAGTTTAACTTAAGCTGATTCTGTCATATTTGAATGTTATCGTTATTTTGGTGTATTGCATAAGAAATATAGCTGTGCATATTCCTGTGATTCAATTGTGTTTGATGTCAAGTTCTTACTTAAAATATAATTTCATATTTTGCAATGTTAGTGTGATGTGCGAATAAATTATAGCTACGTATTCATATACAAAAGAAGAATGTACCGCCCTTTATGTTTTACTCGTAGACGGTTGCTTTGAACGACTTGTATGACTGAGCGTGGAATGCAGCTGAGTGACCTGTCATCCATTTGTGAGTTCCTATTCCCATTAGCGAGCGTCTTCTATTTTGTGTCCTGTACTTTAGGTGTAACGACCCTGGATTTTGGTCCTGTTTATTTTAATAAATATTTAATCTAATTAAATAAAATGTGAACTGATTATTTTCAAATGAATATGATTTTGGAATAATTGCCATTTGTTTATATAAATTTGTATTTTGAAAAGGAAATTTGATTCTAGAAATTTAAATAAAATTTCTTAATAATATTTACCTTATATAACTGAATTAAAATACTGTACTTTGTTTACATTTGGAAATATACATATGGATGTTAATGTTTAAATTAAAATCTAATTCTAACAATATAAAATATAAATGTAAAATATAAATCAAATATGTGTATATAACTTAATTTAAATAATGATAGTAAAGTACAAATAGAAATGAATACAAATATAAGTAAGAAAATCATTTTGAATATGACTTGAACATTGATAGTTAAATATAAAATACAAATGTAAAATTTAAAATAAGAATTAATTAGTTAAGATTGCACACAACATAATTTAACAACTTGTAAACAAAGCTAAAATAAGAACAAGGTATAAAACACAAAGTATAAAGTAAAACAAAATCAAATGTAATATAAAACCAAACTCAAACATTTGTGTATAAATTATGTAAACTAGAAGTTAACAAAACAAAATATTTTCATACACAAATCAACAACAACCATATATATGTAAATTATTCAAGTTAGAAACAATGAAACAAATTATTTTCAAGCAAACCAAAAGTATAAAAACAAACCTGACACATGTGAAATATTCAATTTGAAAACTAATAACAAAACCAAGTGTTGCCTGCAAAGTAAATAAGCATAAGGTATAAAAGTTGAACCAGACAAGTATTTTCAGTTACAAGTATACCTTCAAAGTACACACTTTCATATAAATATCTACATACAACAAACCTCGATTTTGATATGCAAACATATTAGGAAAACAAAACATTTATTTCTGTCAACTCAGCCAAACATAATTATGATATATACACTAATCAAGGAAACAAGACATTTATTGGCTCTTATCTCAGCCCAGTAATTTGTCAGTTCAATTATTTCAAATTCTTGCTTTGCTGTAATAAAGATTGATCAACATAATTAAAACAAAAGTTAGATAAGTCTTAAAACAAGGCAGGCTTGTATATGTGTACCTGTAAATAATTATGCAAGCAAGTGATGAAAGTCTATGTACTAATGGATTAAGTGTAGACAATAAGATATGTACAAATCTTTATTTTGCGGTGATAAGATCTGATCAACATACATAAACAAAGAATAGTAGGTACATAAAGCATATGTTGCCAGTAAGTAAGAATATGAGTAACCTGTAAATGATTATGTAAGGCAAGTTAATAAAATATTTATGTACTAATAAGATTAAGGTAGACATTAGGTGCATTTGCATTAAATGTTGCATCTTCTCAGCACACATTTGGCCGAATTCAAGATCATATCAGCACCATTGAAAAAAAAACAAAAGCTTGCCTGATAAAACAAAATGAATAGTACAGATAACACCTAACCTGGTTAACTTCTTTCCATTAATACATAACTTCCTATCTTCTATATATATATGTGTATGCATCCTTTATTTAGTTTGTAACATAAGTATACCTGAAAGAAGGAAAAAATATAAAGAGAAAACAGAAAGGAAAAAAAAAGAAAAGATGCAAGCAAACTCAGATTTTATTCAAAACTTTGTAAACAGATTCAATTCCAGTTTTCATCATCTCAGGTTATGTTTTGTTCTGGAATTTTACTGGTGAGTAAACATAATACTTCAAGCTTTAGTTTAATTAAAAACAGTAGGATTATTTATGGAGTACATGGTGATGTATGTGTTTTATGTTGGTATAAATCTGTGTTTATATACAAGCTGTGCTTTGATGGATATGTTGTTCATTTCTGCTAAGTGATTACAGGGTTGAAACTATTTAATCTTGTATTATTTTCATGTGATCATAAAAAGCTTTAAATTTTCCAACAAAATAATATGCTCGAATTTCAATCAGGGATTTAAGTTTGTTTTAAAACATATTAAGAAGCTATGCTCAGTAAACTAAACTTTTACAGGTAACAAAGATTTTATTGATAAATTCATCTGTTACAAATTATAAATTCAAGTTGATAACCTGGATCTTCAACGCAAAATAGGATTTTTAAAGCAAAAATGGGAATTTTTAGTGTAGAGTGGAAAAAGCAGTTCATGGTTTATCAAAATTGGCATTTTTAACCATTATAGATTATTGATCCAATAATAAATGCTCAAATTTGTATTAAAGCAATTTTAAACATTGATGATCATGTAAAAATTATCAAATAATTTTCCTATTAAGTGAATTAAGGGAATGAGATTGATTTAGGGTTTTTGTTCAAAATTTTGACATGCCTGTAAATGCGACGAGTTCGTCATCCATTCGTGATCGAGTTGTTCGAAACTTCGAGGAATGGAAGAGTGGCGTGTTGTCGAGGTGCGGCCAAAAGTTGAGGGCTTCTGGTGGTCACGGCGGTGGTGACGAGGTGATTATGTTGATGGGGTTGAGTTCTGCATCTCGGTCGCACTGTTGTTTTTAGATTCGACATACCTGAAGGCAATTCGATCTTGGGTTTCGAATATACGAGTGTTTTGTGATGTGTCTGAGTCGCTGGTGTTCGTCGAAGCTTGGTTGTGCTGCCGTGCACGTGCACGACGGGAAGGATGGACGGCGTCGTGTCAGTGACGATTCTCGAGTCGTGCTCGAGCATTTGGGGCGAATTCTTCGGGTTCGAGTCGAGTGTTGAGTGTGTAAGTTAGTTTCCTGATGTTGTAATTTATAGTTTAGTTTAAACTTAAAACTAAAAAAAAAGAAGAGGAAGGACGTACAGAAAGTCTCGGGTGATTTTGTGATTTACCCGAAGTACAACTCGAGTTTTAGTAAGGAAATCTCGGGTTTCCTTCATATCTGCAGATTTGTATTCTGTTTTAAAAGTAAGTTTAGCAAATTGTTTTTTTTACAAACTGTAAATACTGTTTTTCTTGAGATGTTTGACAGTTTAAAGCCAAGAGTTTAGATACAAGTTAATTATTTTAATCAATGCTTTAAAGTGTTTAAAATTCTTAATTATTATTTTAATCCAGTATTATTTTTATTAAGTATAAAGTTAATTAACAATTAAGTGTAGTTAGCCAACATAATTGATTTCCAAATTTAATGAAGGTTTCTATTATTAAAATATTAATTATGTTGAAAATTTAATCTTAATTGATGATTTCAGAAAGTAAATAAAATAATTACTTTTTAATTATAATTGGTAATGGATCAACTGATTGATTAAGTAATTAATAAATTGTAATTAACTACTTAAGATAATAAATGAATAAAATTATGCAATTTAATATAATTTTTTTTAAGTAAGTAGTTAGTTATTAATAAATGGATAATTAAGTTTTATTAAGATCATTAATCAATGATTAAAGAATAGTTAATTAAGTAATTAAGGTTAAACAAATTGATTAAGTGATTGAGTAATCAAGGGAATTAATTACTTATCGAAATTAATGAAGTTTATGATGAATTATTAAGTTAATTAATTAAGTTTAATTAATTTAAATAATCATTTGATGATATGATAAGTATAATTACTTAGAGAAGTAAGTAATGATAATGACTGGGTATAATTGATTGAGGATGATTTAATAATGAAAGTAATTTGGGTATAATTACTTTGGGCAATTAATCAAGGGATTAATTTAAAGGAAAGTAATCGAGGTGTAAATAATTGATTTGATAAAGTAATTAAAGATGGATAATTACTGAATAGTATTAATCAAGAGTGATTAATAAATATAGTTTAATTGAAGATTAATTACCTAAGGTAATTAATTTAATACAGGAAAATGAAATTAAAATGTAATTAGTGATCATTAATAAATATAAATAATAATAAGAGATTAAAGAGTAATTAATTAGTGTAATTAAGAAGAATGTAATGATTGGTAATTTAAGGTTAATTTCTATGTTTAGTTAAGATAATTTATTTGTGGAAATAAGTTAAAGGATAATACTTGAATGTAATTAAAGGTAGTTATACAAGGATGGCTAATTAAATTGAATAATTGGATGATGATAAATTAATCGATTTATAATTGGTTAATTGTTATATAAGAAAGATTTATAATTATGAGGTAATTAATTTAATTCATTTTAAATTAATTATAGTTGATATGATTGCTTATGTATGGATGGATGATATTGTTTACCTAGAATGGTTTGAGATTTCTAATATAAGATAAATGATGCAGTGTGAAATGTATGCTTGATTGTAGTATGATAATAATATGGATTATCTGTTGTGATGGTAATATTGCCTATCTATTTATGGTGATAATGTTGATTATCTATTGCGATATTGTGAATTATCTATCTATGTGTATATGGATAATTGAATTGTTTTAAACTTTAAACAACTTGGCCTTAAATGACACGTTTTGGATTTCAATGAGACCGGGATCGGTTTTCCATATTTGGACATCCGAAAACCACATCGATCCAAATTAACGATAAGTCGTGAATATGATGTGAAGATGAAGATTCAGGATGCAAGGGTTGTCGTTGTTAACTCTGAGGGTGATTCCAAAATGAGTGTAACGAGATAATGCCTTCGGTTTCGTTCGAACCCGGAACGAACTTGTATGGATTAAATGCTTTCAACAGATCGTCAGGCGGGCGATGAGCATTCTAAGGAATATGTTCTCTAAAGGTAATCATAGCCTCAAGCCTCATCAGCCGGGAATGGCTAAAACAGGGGAAGTGCAGCAAGGTTAGGTGGGTCATGCCCAAGCAGGACAAGATTTTCCCCTGTCTAGATGTCCATTTTTATTCGGCTTAGTGAGCGGTTGGTCGAGCCAACTGCGGGGTTATCTTGTTCGGGACTGTTCAGTAAGGAATGGTTCCGGCCTTGTGTTGCAGGGGAGCGGGCGTACTCCTCGGTATGGTGATCTAGGCCCTGTACTGTGACGGACGGTACCCCAGTAGCCCTGCCATTGTATGGAATCCATTTTCCAATAAGTGCCAACGGTTTTTATTGTATTACCCACTTTGGTGGCTAGTAGCTGGAATTTAATAATGTAACAATTTTGGCTATTTTCTATTTACTTGAAAACCCTAGACACTATTATAATATCACAGAATTTCCTATAAAATGTTTTGGTTAGCGTAAGGTAAAAACTTACCCGTATTTATGTGTGGGGAGTCTTATGTGATACCTTTATTTTCAAATGTTTTTTTTAAGTTAAACAACTTTAAATCGTTTACTCATACCAGACCCATGTCTGACCTGGAGTTTATATTTTATGTTTTTCATAAACTCTTGGGTACTCAAATTTTTACGAGTAGCCAAGTAATAGGTTCTTGGATTGTTGAGTTCTGGAGGAGCTTGGAGCAGGAGCCCAAACGTATGTAGATATCTATATAGTTTCGCTGTGTTGTTAGAGTATGTTGTAGTTTGAGATGTATGTAGTGACAGATGTATATAAAATTTGTCAAGTGTATAATATTGGATAACTCTGATATAAACAAACTATGTAATTATTATGTGATGTATTATTTTTTATTCCGTTTCCGCTGTGAGATTCTGTTGTTGTTCTTTCTTTCTTTCCTTTTCTATTTCTATCCCTTTATTTCTTAATGATGATACGTCTTTCTGGTAGTAGAAGGGCGGGTCGTCACATTAGGGATCATTATAGAGGATAGGAGGAAAGTTTTTAAACAAAATAGAAATATAAGAAATAGTAAAACTTCCAATCACGGAAGGCATGCGATGTGCTTAAGTTCATGGAAAACGGGTTTTGTAGTCACTTTCCCTAGTTGTGGGTCTTGGAGACATTTGTCACCCATCTTACGCCTCCGCAGGGAGTTGCTCTTTTTTACCACAGCCGTACTTAAGACACTCGGAGCCAAGATCGCGCACAGTAACTACCCAGGCCATTATGGCCCGTAATCGTGGGTATTATTCGATTTACCGTGGCCGGCTAGCGTGGGTGCCGATCGTCAAATGTGAACTATCCCTGGCTGGCCACACCTTACGTTGGGGCTTAAAGTAAGTTCACGGTTGCCGGCGAGCCGAACGCCGTAATGAGCTGCCTCGGCTATAGTCGGCCTTTTCAGTGGCTTATAATCGGATCATTACAGTTGGCTTTAAGGGCTGATCGCGAGCAATGAGTTAACCCGCAGCAGAGGGATGCTGGAGCAAAGTGTCTCATTGGCGAGGGCACAGATTCCTATAGTACCTGTTAGGTCTTGTCCAGGTGAAGTCGCGCTGTGATGTGTCTTGAATGGAAATGCCATTACACAGGATTTTGTTCAACAGAAAAGGATAAAGTTAACAAGCAGCCAAGATATAAAGGAACAAGTTAAAAAAGAGATAAGTTTTTAAAGTGGTTCGGCATGAAAATGCCTACGTCCACTGATTCTCTTTGTTAGTTCACTCATATGGGCAGTACAAGTTAAGAAAAGTATCGACGAAGGTGTTGGATGTTCCATGCCCACTGGAACACCTCTCCGTCCACTGTTGACAAAATATAAGCTCCGTTGTTGAGATCTTTATGAATTACATATGGTCCGTTCCAGATTGGATCTAGTGCACCGGGGCACGGGAAGATTCGCTTGAGGACAGATCTCCTTCTTGTAAGCTACGATGCTTGACTTTGGAGTTGTATTGCGCTGCCACTTTTTGCTTGTGAGCTGCTGCTTTGAGCGCTACATCATTTCTTCTCTCTTCAATTAGATCCAAAGACATGTGAAGGATTTCTTCGTTCTGTTCTGGGTTATAGTGGATCCTGCGGTGGGAAGGTACTACAGTTTCGACTGGGAGCATGGCCTCCGATCCGTATGCCAAAGAGAAAGGAGTATGCCCCGTTGATGTTCTGAAAGATGTGCGGTAGGCCCAAAGTGCCGTAGGAAGTTCATCCACCCAAGCGCCTTTCGATTTTTCAAGCTTCCTTTTGGTTAGAGTTTGGAGAATTTTGTTGACAGCTTCGACTTGTCCGTTTGCCTGCGGGTAAGCCACAGATGAGAAGCTTTTGTGAATTCCGTGCTTTTGGCACCAGTCGGCAAACTCTTCGCTGTCAAACTGAAGTCCATTGTCCGATATGATTTTGAGTGGAACCCCGTACCTGCATAGAACATTTTTGATCAAGAAGTTAATAACTTTTGCCGAGGATATTTTATTTAGAGGTTCCGCTTCCGCCCATTTGGTGAAATAGTTGACTGCCACTATAGCATATTTGGCTCTTCCTCGACCCACCGGCAGTTCGCCAATCAAGTCAATTCCCCATACTGCAAAGGGCCAAGGGCTAGTCATTTGAGTAATCTCATTTGTTGGTAGTCGAAGAATCTTGGCAAATTTCCGACATCTGTCACATTTTTTAACGAAGTTTAAGGCGTCTTTGTTTAAGGTGGGTCAGAAATATCCATATCGGAGTATTTTCTTTGCCAGAGTCTATCCTCCAGTGTGATCTCCGCAGCTTCCTTGACGAATGTTGGATAAGATTTCCTTAGCCTCCCTTCCAGCGACACACCTTAATAAGGGGTTAGAGAAGCCACGCCGATAGAGGATGCCTTCTTATATTGTGTAGCGGGAAGCTTTCCTCAAGATTTTCCTGACTTCGTTACGCTCGCTGGGCAGTGTGCCATCTTGTAAGAATTTTCGGATGGGAGTCATCCAAGTTTCCTCTTCGATTGCGGCTACCAGATTCACTTGCTCGAAACTCGGGGTTAGTTGCTTTGAGATGGCTACTGTTCCGGAAATGGTACCATCTTTCATGCTAGCTTGCTTTGCCAGCTCGTCGGCCTCTTGGTTCTCTTATCGAGGGATGTGTTTGATTAAATAGTGATCCAATTGATCGAGTAGCAGCTTGGTCTTCTTTAGATATGCTGTGAGTCGTTCTCCTCGAGTCTGAAATTCTCCTAGTATTTGGTTTACAATAAGTTGAGAATCACTATGAAGACATAAAGAACTGACTCCAATCTCTAAGGAAAGTTCTAATCCAGCTATCACTGCTTCGTATTCTGCATCGTTGTTGGTGGCAGCGAATTCCAACCTTAGAGCATAGTGTAGCTTCCTTCCCCTGGGAGTGATTATTACAATACCTGCCCCCGAGCCTTATTCGTTTGATGCTCCATCGACAAAGAGATTCCACTTAATGTCTTTTGCTATTTCAGATTGCTCCTTACCTTCGTTGGTATTGAATTCGGCAATGAAATCGGCCATGGCTTGTCCCTTGATGGCGGTGCGAGGATGGTAGGTGATATCATATTGACTCAGTTCAATGCACCATTTAAGTAGTCGTCCAGAAGTGTCGGGACGATGGATTACCTGCCTTAGCGGTTGATCGGTTAAAACTCTGATGGAATGAGATTGGAAATAGTATCGTAGTTTCCGTGACGTGGTTAGTAAACAGTATGCTAGCTTCTCAAGTTTAGGATATATGGCTTCTGCCCCCGTTAACCTCTTGCTTACAAAGTATACTGGCCGTTGTCCGCGGTTGTCTTCTCTCACCAAAACGGCGCTTAGAGCATGAGATGACACAGCAAGGTATAGGTATAGCTCTTCGCCTTCGTTTGGAGTTGAGAGTACTGGTGGTCTTTGGAGGTGTTCGATTAGGTTAAGGAAGGCTGTTAAGCATTCGTCAGTCCATTCGAACTTTCCTTTGTCTTTCTTTAGAGCCTCGAAGAAGAGGACGCACTTGTCAGTCGCTTTAGAGATGAATCTGCTTAGGGCGTCCACCTTTCCATTTAGGCTTTGCATTTCTTTTCGAGTGGAAGGTATCTTGATATCTTTCAGGGCTTGGACTTGTTCGGGGCTTGCTTCAATTCCTCTGGCATGGACGATGAATCCCAAGAACTTTCCTGACGATACTCCGAATGAGCACTTTAGAGGATTCAGCTTCATTCCATATTGGCAAGTACTTGAAACATCTCGCCCAGGTGGCTTACGTGATCGTTGGCTTTCCTCGATTTTACCAGCATGTCATCCACATAAACCTCCATAGTTCGTCCTATCAATTCCGCAAACATCCCGTTGACGAGGCGCTGATGGGTAGCTCCGGCGTTCTTAAGTCCATAAGGCATTACTCTATAGCAGTACAATCCTTGGTCAGTGATGAAACTAGTGTGGTATTGATCGGGGGCGTGCGTAGGAATTTGGTTATATCCTAAGTATGCGTCCATAAAAGATAAGAGTTCGTGCCCGGCTGTGCTGTCCACCAGCTGATCGATTCGGGGGAGTGGGAAGAAATCCTTCGGGCAAGCGTCATTTAAGTTGGAGAAGTCAATGCATGTTCGCCACTTCCCATTAGCCTTTTTTACTAGTACCGGGTTAGCGATCCACTCTGGGTAGATGGCTTCTCGTATGAAGTTATTGGCAAGTAGGTTCTTTACTTCTTCATCGAGGGCTGCTGATCGTTCTGCCCCCATACTTCTCTTTTTCTGCTTTACTGGCACCTTGGTAGAATCAATGTTTAGTACGTGGCATGCCACGTCTAGGGAGATTCCAGTCACGTCAGCGTGCTTCCATGCAAATACATCCAAGTTGTGGCGGAGAAAATCAATGAGTTGATCCCTCAATTCTTCTCTTAGCTGAGATCCAATTTTCAACAGTCTACTTGAGTCGTGTTTGTCTACAGGTACAAACTCCATAGCCTCTGCAGGCTCGGCGGTGGCCTCCTCCTCTTTGTCTCTAGGGTCTAACTCATTGAAAGGATCACTGGTATATCGAAAAGGAGGGGCTTTCTTTAGTTGCTATGATTCCATGTTTTTCATGCAGAGAGCAGTCTCTGCATTCTTCCCTCTATCCTTCCTGCGATTATTGCAAGTTCAGTTACATAGCAATCTCGAGCGGCGTCTTGATCTCCCTCTACTTCCCCTATTCCATTGTCTGTTGGAAATTTCATCTTCAGGCACCACGGGGCCAAGACAATTTGAAAGTCAGACAAGGCTGGTCTTCCTAAAAAGGCGTTGTAGGCCGAGTGGTTATCTATCAGCACAAATGTTTGTTTCCGCACAACGGAGTGAGGGTGACTTCCTATTTCAACAAAAAGGTCCAATTGCCCGAGGGGCATCTTTGTGTCTCCAGTGAAACCGTGTAGTGGTTTGTTGCAGGGAGACACATCCTTCATTGACAGCTTCATTCTGTCGAAAGCATGCTTGAATAGGATATTTACTGAGCTTCCAGTGTCTACTAGAATTCGGAAAACTTCGGTTGGGCCGAACCGGGCAGAGATGACTATAGGATCCATGTGAGGGTACTGCCTTTCTTCTAGGTCACGCCTATTGAATGTAATGTCATCGTTCTCTTTTCGCTTCGGGTGGCGTTCTTCCATAATAGAAACGTAGCCTTCATTGTTTCTAAGTGACTTTCCGTATCTTTCCATCTCTGCCCAGCTTCCATCGACGATGTGTGGTCCTCCCGATATGATATGGACCACTATCTTCTCTTGACTGGAGCCGCTGGTGTTGCGATTTCCCCTCCTGTTTCTGGGAGGGGTAGCCTTGGGTTTTCATTGGCAGGAGCTGAGGTCCTGTTCTGACCTTTTACGTAGCGTTCCAGTCTCTTCCTTCTGACGTGTTCTTCAATTAAGTCCCGAGGATGATGGCATTCATTGGTATCATGCCCATGAGATTCGTGGAAGCGGCAGAACTTTCCAGACTTAATTGCATTATCTGATTCCTTCTTGTACGGGGGGCGTCTGTATTTAATTTCGTCTTGGGTGGCCAGGAAGATTTTTTCGATTGTCTCATTCAAAGGAGTGTGAGTGTCAAATCTCGGTCCTGGCCAATATAGACGTATTTCTCCCTTCTTGCCCCCAGCATTGTCTCTAGTGTCATTTTTTCGAACGTCCTTTGCTACAGCGGGTGTGTCACCATGAGTTGCCTTGGTTTGTTGCCCTGTCTGTCTTTCGGTGGCAGCGTCTTCAAGTCTCATATATCTTCCGGCTTCATGGAAGAAATCGTGTAAGGTAGCTGGTTTTTCTTTCGTTAATCTTCTAGCAAACTTAGTATCTGGATGCACACCACTACAGAGGGCCATTAACATAAGTTTCTCATCGGCATCTTGGACTGCGGCCGCTGCAGCATTGAATCGGGTTAGATATTGCTGCACTGTCTCTCCAGGCTTCTGTTTGATATTAGATAAGGAATAAGCATCCCTGGGTTGTTCCACATGAATGCGGAACTGGCTGATGAACTTTTCTTTCAACATTTCCCATGAGCCGATGGATCCTTGGGGTAGGTGGCAGAACCAGGAGGTAGCTAGATCTGCCAAGAATAATGGAAAGCATTTGCACAATACTCCTTCTGTGGCTCTGCTTATGAGCATATGCTGTGTGTATCTCTACAAGTGTACAACGGGGTCAGAGATTACGTTGTAAGGTTTCATTGTTGGCATTTTCCATTCTCGGGGGGTGACGGCAATTTTGATATTGCGGGTGAAAGGGCTGGTTACCCTAGCGCCTATCCCTCGATCTCTTTGATCCCGTTGGACGCACTCTCTGAACAATCGCGCCATCCTTTCATCAAAATTTGGAGCAGATAGAAATGAGTTTGGTTCTTCTCTGCGGGATTGATTCCGTCCAGATGATCTGTAGGGGTGGTATCGTCTATCACTGCTAATGTTTTCCAGTGGCTGTCTCTGGTCTTCTGGGAGCATGCTAGGGTCAGCTACAGTTGGCTCTTGCCTTGATCTTCCCCTGCTGGGTTCTGTTCTGAGCACTTCCTCGGGTCCAACTTCGGGCTGGACTCTAGCTCGGCCCCGTTCATTGGTGTTTCCATAGCTAGGTAGCATGACCGGCTCAGTCACAGTCGACCCTCGCTTGGTACCTCCCCCGTTGGGTTTGGTTCCAAGTTTTTCCTCGGGTCGGAGTTCGGGCTGAGTTCGGGCTCGGCTCCTATCATTGCTGTTCCTGTTGCTAGTTTCTTCGAAGAAGAAAGATATTTGTCGCCTCCGAGATCCTCCCGACTGGGACTCATCCCATGATTCAGTGTTGTGGTTGGATTCTTCAGCATCCCTTAAGCGTGATATGAGTCGGTTCACCAAGGCTTCTTGTTGGGATGTGAAGCGGTTAGTTACTTTAGCTACAACCCTGTCTAGATCTGCCCTAGTAACGGCTGCCGGCTGTTACGTGGTAGGGGCTGTTGGATTTGTCGGATTTCCATTTTGTACTGCTGTTGGAACGGGACGATTCTCTTGATCTGTGATCACTGGATCTGGAAGCTGCTAGTTGCGATGTTCTTTCCTTTGCTAACATCTTTCTTCTGCCTGAGTGGCATGTCTTCCAAGCAATGAGCGATGCTGTCGGGAAGAAGTTTAAGTGGGAGAAGCTGAAGCTTCTAGCTCGAGTTCTCAGTGAAAGCACCAAAAATGTTTGCACAAAAAATGGGCAAACACCTCCAAGTCGTATGATTTAGTCGATTTTATGTTGTTCTTAATGATTTGGGTGATTTATGCAAATATGTAAAAAGCAGGGATAAACTGTAAAAGACACACGATTTATAGTGGTTCGGCCAGAATGTGCCTACGTCCGCTTCATATGTTATTTTCTTTCACTGTTCAGATTACAAGTACAAAGTTTTGATTACAAGTGTATGAAAGTTGTTTGAAAGTTCTGTCCGTGCTTGAGCTCTCAAACTTTTCTGCCATTGTTGTACCCCTACCCCTCTATTTATAGAGTGAGGCTGGGGATAGGGGTCTTGGATGTATATAGCGGCTGGTGGGCCTGGGTTGATGTGATCTGGCCTGGCATTGTTGGTTCGGTAATACCTTCTTCACTTTGGTTTGATAGTGGTAGTATGCTTCTGGTTCGGTAGGGTCTTCTTCGTGTGGGTTCGGTAGCGTCTCCGTCCGGTGATGAGTGGAGCGTGGTTGGTTCGGTGGTGAGTGGAGCATGGTTGGTTCGGTGGTGAGAGGAGCGTGGTTGGTTCTGCCTTGGTTCGGTAGTGGGGGTGTTCGGTCCTGCCTTGGTTCGGTAGTGGGGGTGTTCGGTCCTGTCTTGGTTCGGTGGTGAGAATACACCCAACATCTTCGAATCGATGGATGCACGTGTCTTCGAGACGACGTGGCGCGCACATCTCGCATCGATCCGCCTTTTGCTCCGAGTTGACCGTGTCGCATTCATGAACTTCGTCCCGTTTATATCGATGACCGTTGCCTTGTTAGAGTTGATAGCAGTTGCCAATACGTATCAATGGAAGTAGGCTTGTTCGTATCGATAAAAATGGCCCTGTTCATATCGATCAAACGTGATGGGTACGATTGATGGATATGAACTAACGAGCCTCAATGGATTTGAACAATAGCTTTGGGTAGATCGATACGAGCAAGCATACTCCTTCGATGGACATGAAATGGCGTATCCTGATCGATTCGAACTAACACTTACCGATGGATACGAAGTCGATCAATGTAATTTATGCGAATAAGGATGCTAAGTGAGAGAGCCCTGATCGATACGAAGTGACTGAGATCAATGGATTCGAACAGTGTGATGGTAGATCAATTCGAACGTGATGGATTCAAATTGATCGAGGTGGACTCATCCTGGTGGATACGAATCTGATCGATTCGAAACATGGCTTACTGATGGATACAAAGACGAGGCTATTCTGATCGAGGCGAACACGATCGATTCGAACCGTGGGTTAGTGATGGATGCGAAAACAAGGTTATCTCCTCCAACTTGCATCGATCATAACTTGAGCATACGGACTCAAATTGACTTGAAATTTGAAACGTTGGCTTTCATGACTTTGCTTGCCGTGTCCTATCAATTGTAGCCTGATCCGGGCTCGGACAAAATTCATCGATATCTATGGTGAAGCAATATATAACCAATCTTTGAGACGAACTGTCTTTGGTTTTCGATTAATCTTTTGGTATCACGGCCTTACCAAAAGGTGGGATAACACTTGCCCCACAAAACATGCCTTGTGATAGGAAGGTGTGTTTTGTAATGTCGTACGCTGGATGTTCATATCCTGTCAACAACCTGTAAAGAACTCGATAGTTTCATATGACCTCGAATGACGATCGTTCGGGATCGTATGCCATTTGAGGTAAAACGGGACCATTCGTGATCGATGTCGTTCACGACAAATGATGGAATGGGACCGTTCGCGGTCGGATGCCGTTCGCGACAAATGGTGAAATAGGACCGTTTGTGGTCAAATGTCGTTCGCGACAAATGGTGAAATGGGACCGTTCGCGGTTGGATGATGTTCACGGAAAATGGTGATCGTTCGAGGTTGGGATACCGCTTCAAACGAAGGTCGGCTGTATGAGGTTGGATGTCGTTCTGGACGATTTTCGATCGTTCGCGATCGGGCGTCGTACTAGACGGATTGTGACCGTTCACGGTCGGATGCTGCACGAGGAAAAATGTGATCGTTCGCGATCAGAGGTTGAGGGAGGCTTAGCACTACTAGAGTCAGATATCACATTCGAGTGAATTTCTGAATTAAAGATTTTGGCGGTTCATCGCCATACAAGGTGTGTTTGTGGACCGTTCGCGATCCAACGGATATACAAGTGAATTCTTTCACAGAATTGCATATACTAAAGCAATGTTCACATGAATTCCATAACAAAAATGTCCATACAAACTAAGTCCAAATGTCCAAACCAAAACAAAACAGAAGCAAGACAAGGATGTCAAAGTGTAAACTCTTACTATGATGCGGTCAGTAGTCATTCAGAGCATTCCTGTGGATCGTTCGCGATCTCATATATGTGTAAATGATTTAACCGTGTTAGTGAGGAGTTTACGACTTGTTCATCGTTATTTCAATCGATGGGTAACCATACGGTGTCCCGGTTCAGGGTCACCCCTAGCTGATGTAGACGGTGGTCGCTCTGGCTCCACCGCTGGAGCTCGCCTCCTCACATACTGAAGTAGCCAACCGTTTCTGATATGCCCTTCCACCTTGTCCTTCAGATGTCTACACCCGTTTGTGTTATGACCATTCAGTTCGTGGAATAAGAAATATTTTTCTGATTTCCTCTCGTCAACAGTTAGATTCCTCTACATTGGTCTATGATAGTGAACTTGCTCTCTGGTATCCTGATAGATTCGCTCCAAACTTTCATTCAGCTCAGAATAAGTGGTGAATCGCGACTCCCTCCGCGGCCGCTTTAACCTGTCATCATTATTCTCAGCCTTTCGTTTCCCTTTACCAGTCTCCGCACCCTTTTCAGGTGGATTTCCTCCCTTGATTGCGTAAACGTCGATTCCTTCTCTTTCTGCACTAGCAACTTCCAATTGCAAAAAATTTTCCGCCTCGTGATAGAATTCTCCTAGATCCATAGGCAGATTTTTAGTTAACGAATTCTTGAACTCTGTGCATCAGCTATCCCGGATACAGCTGCCATCATAACCATGGATGGATCTGGTCGATCCATCGATGCTGCTGCCGCATTGAATCGCGTCAGAAAATTCCTCAAAGACTCCCCATCTTTGTGCTTTAAAGTTGCCAAACTCATCACATTCTTGGGTCTTGCGATGTGAACCCCGAATTGCCTCATGAACCTCTCGGCTAAATCAGCCTACATTCCTATGGAGTTGCTCTCCAGCTGCCTAAACCATAGTGCTGCGATATCCGTCAGATATAATGGAAAGCACCAGGCCATGACTTCCTGTGATGCCCACAGCACTTCCATGTGCCTCATATACTTTGTCAGATGGACCGCGGGGTCCGTCCTCCCATTATACATATCCAATGATGGTAGCTTAAATCCGGTGGGTTTCTAGCTCACCTGATTGCTGTGGTAAAAGGACTTCTATTCACATCCTCCAAGTCTTTGTTTACTAATCCGCCTCTCATAGCCCGTCTGACCATCTCCGCCAACCTGTCATTGTCTCCTAGCTGTAGTCCTCGTCCATTGCCTTCAACCTGCCCTCCGAGTTCACGAGGGAATTCTGGAATATGTTCTCCTGGATGAGCTCCCTCTTCTCTGCCAATGCCGTGTTGTTCGAATCCACTCGATGCTCTTCTTGTATTGGGACAACGTGCTCTAGGCGAGTGCCCCTAGCTCTGGTGCCACCTTAGAAGGTCCTGCTCCGTTCTGAACTCCATCTGCTCCTCGATTCCGCGCTCCAAGTTGCCCAATCTGTTGAAACAAATTCTGGATCATCTCTTCTTGCCTTCTCATCATTGTCTCTATCTCATCCCTGGTGATGAAGACCGAAGCTTGGTTCGCTCCTTAGGAAGCCTCTTGACTCCCTTCGTGTTGACTTCTCTCTGGTCTCTGCCTTCTACTTGATTGCCTTGTCATGACTCTTCGGATCTGAATCTTTAAACTTTCTGGTTCAACTCTCAAACGATAGAACTCCTGAATTAGCCTTCTCAGTGAAAGCATCAAAATGTTTGCGCCAAAATTGGTCACAAAAACCCAATAATTGATAATTTACAATCATAGATCTCAGATGAATAACAAATATGTAGATCACTCAGAAAAATTCAAAAGAAGGCAGTAAACAACATAGATTTTATAGTGGTTCGGCGATCTTGCCTACATCCACTCTGAACTTGATAACTTTATTGATTCACTTGATGATTTCAATCTGTTACAGCAGATTACAGTAGATTATAGCTCTGAAGTTTGAATACAATGGTGATAGAAGGATGTAGAATTGAATCCGGCAGAGTCTGGACGTCGAATAGCCAAAAGATCCCCTTTCTGTAGGCTTCAGGGGGCTATTTATAGACGTAGGAGGCTGATATCGCGCTCTAAGTTCGGGAGACTTCTTCTGGCACGTGAGTGGGCCCACGCAACCGACCCCACCAAGTTTCGACTCGATCCGTGATCGATACGAAATAATTTTGTATTCATCAAAAAATGATCCAATCGAGCTGAAACTTGGAAAGATTGTTCTTTTGCTTGTACGTTAGCTCCTGTGAAAATTTCATAGCATTTGGACTGGTGGATTGTGAGTTATGATCGATACGAGTTGAAGATTCTCGGTTGGCTGTTTGCTTCGAGTCGATCACTTTGAATCCATGTCTTCGAATCGATGGATTCACGTGTCTTCGAGACGACGTGGCATGCACATCTCGCATCGATCCGCCTTTTGCTCCGAGTTGACCATGTAGCTTCCATAAACTTTGCCTCATTTATATCGATGACCGTTGCCTTGTTAGAGTTGATAGCAGTTGCCAATACGTATCGATGGAAGTAGGCTTGTTCGTATCGATAAAAATGGCCCTGTTCGTATCGATCAAACGTGATGGGTACGATTGATGGATACGAACTAACGAGCCTCGATGGATTCGAACAATAATTTTGGGTAGATCGATACGAGCAAGCATACTCCTTCGATGGACACGAAATGGCATATGCTCATCGATTCGAACAAACACTTACCGATGGATACGAAGTCGACCGATGCAATTTATGCGAACAAGGCTGCTAAGTGAGAGAGCTCTGATCGATACGAAGTGACCAAGTTCAATGGATTTGAACAGTGTGATGGTGGATCAATTCGAATGTGATGGATTCGAATTGATCGAGGCAGACTCATCCTGATGGATACGAATCTGATCGATTCGAAACATGGCTCACTGATGGATACGAAGACGAGGCTATTCTGATCGAGGCGAACACGATCGATTCGAACTGTGGGTTTGTGATGGATGTGAAAACAGGGTTATCTCCTCCAACTTGCATCGATCATAACTTGAGCATACGGACTCGGATTAAATTGAAATTTGAAACGTTGGCTTTCATGACTTTGTTTGCCGTGTCCTATCAATTATAGCCTGATCTGGACTCGGAAAAAATTCATTGATATCCACGGTGAAGCAATATATAACCAATCTTTGAGACGAACTGTCTTTGGTTTTCGATCAATCTTTTAGTATCACGGCCTTGCCAAAAGACGGGATAACAGTTAGTATTTATTTAGTTACCTTTGTTTTATCAAATCGGTTGGCTAATTTGTAGCCTCTTTAGTTGGTTAGTATTTATTTAGTTACCTTTTTTTTAGCAAATCAGTTGGCTAATAAAGAAGCTACAAATTAGCCAACTGATTTGCTAAAACAAAGGTAACTAAATAAATACTAACCAAATAAAGAGGCTATAAATTAGCCAACTGATTTGCTAAAAAACGGCAACTAAATAAATACTAAACAAATAAAGAAATCGTCGGATCAGGAAATAAATGCAAGAAATATTATAACGCCCACAATATATGTAAAATATATTCTATCACACCCCCTCGGTCGAAGCAGAATGTTCTCATACGCTTAGACTGTCCCTGAAATCATTAAATAATACGTGCGGAAGCCCTTTTGTAAAAATATCAGTAATTTGGTAACAGGACGGTACATAAAGCACACGCACTTCGCCATGAGCTACTTTCTCACAGACGAAATGAATATCCATTTCAATGTGTTTAGTGCGTTGATGCTGAACAAGATTTCCGGATAAGTATATAGCACTCACATTGTCACAATGAACTAGAGTAGCCTTTTGAATAGGACAATGCAACTCTAGAAGCAAATTTCTGATCCAGCACGAATCAGAAACAACATTAGCAACACCCATGTACTCGGCCTCAGCACTACTACGGGAAAGAGTAGGTTGCCGTTTTGAAGACCAAGAAATCAAATTATCTCTGAGGAATACACAATAACCAGAGGTAGAACGACGGGTGTCAGGACAACCACCCCAATCTGCATCTGTATATAAGATAATACGATAAATATTGGATTTGTACAAGTGGAGGCCAAAAGAAAGGGTACCATGGAGATAGAGTATGATACGCTTAAGAGTTTCATATGCTCATTAGTCGGGGCATGCATATGAAGGCAGATCTGCTGCACGGCATATGAAATGTCTAGCCGAGTGAATGTAAGATACTGAAGAGCACCTACAAGACTACGATACTTAATCGGATCATCATAAGGAGTGTCTGCGGTGACACTTAGTTTGGACTTAGTGTCAACGGGAGTAGGACATGAACTGCAGTTAGACATGCTGGCATGTTCAATAATTTTTGCAGCATACTATGTTTGAGATAAGAAAAGACCATGGGCATGATGAGTGACAACAATACTCAAAAAGAAACACAGAGGACCAAGATCCTTCATAGCGAATTCAGAAGCTAAGAGAGTCATAATATACTTACGAAGACGATCAAAAGAAGCTGTAAGTATAACGTCATCCACATATAACTTAATATAAGCAATATCAGAACCATTCTTGTAGATGAATAAAGAGTGATTTGACGTATTGTGAGAGAACCCAATGGTAGCAACAAAATCAGAAAATCTTTGGTACCAAGCTCGAGAAGCTTGTTTTAATCCGTACAAAGATTTCTTCAAAAGGCAAAGATTTCTTCAAAAGACAAACATGATCGGATAATTTTTGTTACGAAAACTAATGGGTTGATGCATATAAACTGCTTCATTGAGATGACCATGCAAGAAAGCATTCTTGACATTCATTTGATGAATGGACCAAGATTTAGAAAGAGCAATGCTGAGAACTGCTCTAATGGCGACCACTTTAACCAAAGGGGCTAAACGTTTCATCACAATCAACGCCTTGCTGCTGTGTATTTCCATCACCTATAAGATGAGCTTTATAACGCTCAAAAGAACCATCAGATTTATGTTTATGATGAAAAATCCACATAGACCGAATAAAATTAACATTAGACGACCTACGCATTAATTCCTTAGTCTTATTGTCAATTAAAGCATTAAATTCATCTAACATTTTACTTTTTCAATTATGGTCACTAAGCGCACTAACAGGATTTTTCGGAACAAGGGTAACAACAATAATAAAGGGAGGAACAATTCGAAAAACAAAGATAACTAAATAAATACTAACCAAATAAAGATATCGTTAGATCAAGGAATAAATGCAAGAAATATTCTAACGCCTAGAATATATGTAAAATATATTCTATCAGTCTGCATGCGCGGGGAACGCACATACACAAAACCATGGGAAACATTACATTTTCCTATAATGTTTATTCTATTGTTAAAGGACCTAATATCCTTAACAAGTTTACATTGAATAACCATCTTATAATAAATTTTGTTTCTTTCCGTTGATGTTTTCTAGTTTATTTTTTGGATTTTTCAAAGGAATATTGAAATTACATGCAGAAAAATAATTTAGAAAACTTAATTACTTTTGAAGATTTTGAAGTTATTTCCATATTTTATGAAACATTTGAAATTTTTGACTTTTAGTTTTCTAAATGAATTCTTTTGGAATAAATAAAATCTCAAAATATATTATTGTTATTTTTGAATTGCTTTAAATTTG
This sequence comes from Allium cepa, assembly GCA_030765085.1. Taxonomy (NCBI): domain Eukaryota; kingdom Viridiplantae; phylum Streptophyta; class Magnoliopsida; order Asparagales; family Amaryllidaceae; genus Allium; species Allium cepa. Next base: position 125,208,233 of record CM060932.1, read on the forward strand.
TTCGACCTTTTAAAATTTTGAATACTTTAAAGTCTCAATTACCTCCTTAAATTTTGAAATATTTTTGAATTCTTTAGTTTTTATGAATTCTCTAAAATGAATAAAATATGCTTAAGTTTTTTTCTCTTCTTCTAATTTTCATTAATTTGTATGATTTTTTTACTCCTTTTACCATTTATGAATTAATTTTAATTTTTTATTTCCATTTTTATATTTTAGTTTTTTTTGGAAACTTCTACGATTATTTTATGATACTAATATTACAAGGATACTAGAAGGTGAAATTTAAGAATCTTATTCAAAAATGATACTATAATTCATAGAACTTATTACAAACAAAAAAATGGTAATATACTTCTTTAACTAATGCCAAAATTCTGCTATAAACTAACATTGTTTGATATAATATACACATCATCTAAAAAGGTGTTATAATTGCTTACAAATTGCTACTAAAATTTAAAATATGCTACTATAATTTAAAAATTGTTAGTATAATTCATAAAATGCTATATAATTTAAAAAATATTATTGCAATTCAGAAAATGCTACTGTAAAGTAGCATTACCAAAAAAAATACATAATTATATTTATTTTTAGAAACAAAAGGTAATATAACATAGTAGTATTACAATACACACACAAAAAGATGTTATAATTATTTATAAACTGCTACTAATTTGAAATATGCTACTACAATTCAAAAAATGCTATACACATAGCATTTTATAACCATAAGCATACATTTCTCCTTATATTTATTAAAAATATATGATATTGCACAGCAACATTAGTACACACATCTAAAAAGATGTTGCAATAGTTTATAAACTACCACTGCAATCTAAAATAACCACTATAGTTCATACACTAGCATGATTCACAAAATGCTATAAAATAATAATATGGAAAAAAATACATAATTAATTTATTTAAAAAATATATTATACAATATAACATTACCCATTATCTTCTTCTTCCTCAATTTGCCGCTTCTTCCTCAATTTTTTACTTCTTTTCCAACACCACTGTTTCATTCTCATTGCAACCACTAAAGCCACCTCTTCTCTATCCTTATTCATCGCGCCATATTGTCAAAGCACTTCAACTTCATGCTCTCTTCAAAATCTAATTGACCGCTATCGCATACACCTATATCGATGCCACTATCGTAGAGGTCTGGCGCATCACCACCAAGATTTGCAGCAATCATTGTCCACCATCCAGAACCTTCTTGTGGAAAAATGCAACCTTGATTTATCGTGTCCCTACAAAATTTGGGTTTTACTCTACGACGATAAAAGTTTTGTGGCTAATTCTATTTAGACACGTGATATTGGTAAGCAGCTCCTTTAAATTTTTAAAAAAATCCAGGGACAAAATTGTCCATATATCATTCACATCTTTTTACCTTTCATCATATTTTTCTTCTTCTATTCTCCTTATTCAATAAATCCTAAATTTAATTTTAGGTAAATTCACAAATCTAATGTTTGAATGGATAGATTTTGATGATTTGTTATACAAATCCAATGAAATCAAAAAGGTAAAACATGAGTTTCATGCTGTTTTTATTTTTTAAATTTAAATACTTGCAGTTTGCAAAAGATGTAAAACTTGAATTATATGTTTTTGCATGATTTTGTTATGGTGATTTTTTCAATGGTGAATTTTTTGCGAATTTGATTTTTACTATAAAAGAGTATAAAAGAAATTTTTAACGATAGGATAAGTATACTCAGCAAAAATATAAATATAATGATTTTTTCAATTTTAAGGGATGCTGCTCAGTAGCTTCTCGACTTTAAATCAAATTTGCCAAGTTTTGTTCTTCACTCACAAAAATAAAGTGCATATTCTATTGTTTAAAAAAGCTTTGAATTTTATTCTTTCTACTATGTTTCTTTATTATTTATATGCTCACTGTAAGCTACAATTTTAGGAAGATAAACATCATTCGCCAAAACCAAATTTAAACTAGTGATAAGTTTATGATATTGAGAACCTAGTGATGTATTGTGCCGTGGCTCAATGTCTTGGTCGAATTAGCTTTAGTGTTGCTCGTTGTAATTATGACGATTTCACTCTTGCTAATCCTGTGATTATCGATTTTCATATCTGTACATTTGTTCCAACCATCACTTACTGATTCGTGTTCCAAATTTTTGCATCAAAAAGTGCTAATATGAAATTCTCTAAGTGTCTTTTCCGAATGATAAAATGCCATCATCTTTGATTTGAAGTGAACTACAAGTTTCGATCTCCCTAGTGTTGTTATGGCACGAGACCACTGTTTTATCAACTTGATAGCCTTACGACCAGAGCCATACCAGATAGAAATCTTTCATCTCCATTAGAGATGCCGAATGGTGGATCATTGGATTTTACTGGAGTTCGTTAGAGAGTACAAATATTTGAACTTCTACCTTATATTTACAGAAATAAAGGCATAATCACACTCTTATATTTTGTAATGCAATTATTTTGTAAAAAATTTCCATGCAGCACAAAAGCTTGTACTTATCATGTGTGTATACAGCAATGAATATTACTATTACAAGTATCTTTCGTCTAATAATTTCATTAAAATGCAAAAAGCAATATATTTTGGACATAAAAATAAGGATCTTTGAGTACATTTACATTCAGTTCAACATTTTTCATTTATAAAATATTCAAAAAAGTGTAAAAAATATATTAAATTAAATTCAATACAGAGGGAGGAAAATAACAACACTTTGTACAATATTTTACAAACACAAAGAGAAAGTTTGGTTTAGTTTGTTTTTATATTGAACAATTATTCTTGATGTTTCTTCAAAACATAATCGAGAGTTAAAATGTCCCTTACTAAATCCTTTGTCCTTCAAAGTTATGAGCCTTTTGTTGCCAAGTACCCTTATGTCCAGCTCTCACGTATATATTAATCAATCAAACCAACTAATACTTTGTATGATATATAGAAGATAGTTAAAGGACGGCAAGATTTTTATAATTTAATGAATGTTATCAGAGGTTTCTGTTAGAGATGTTAGAATTGTATTTAGTCACAGGCTATTGTATATTGATTGTGCACATGCACACTTATCTCTTTTCTCTTTTGTACATATATATACCTGTTGTATCTGAGATCTTGATTGATTGAGAAAAATCATTTTTCTGTTCTCTTTATATCTGTTCTTTACTTCTTCATGGTATCGGAGCAATAATGCCCAACGCCATCAAAGATTCAGATCTGAGATCGATTATCTAATCGATTATCTAATCAATCATCTCAGATCTCATCTGTTTCTCAGATTCAATCATTGATTCTAAATCATGGCTCAAGACGATGAAATTCAATCAAGATCAGACTCAACCAATGCTGAAAACACTACACTCAATTAAACATCAAAGACTCTTGAAGAATCACTGAAGACGATTATCAATCCACAAACTTAACTAATTACAGTAACCCTAGATGAATACAATTTTATTCTATGGAAGTTTCAGACCAAAATGGCTATTGAGGGATACGGTTTGTAGAAATTCATGGATCCAGTCACCACACCTCCTTCTCAATTTGTTTCCAGTCAAGATAATCAATTAATTTCAAATATAGAATTTTTGATATACTCAAGACAAGACAGCTTGCTATGTTCTTGGATCTTGTCTTCAATCAGCCCTAATCTTCTATCATCTGTCATCGGATGCAAGACATCACTTGAAGTATGGAATGCAATTCATCAGAACTTCAATTCACAGGCAGCAGCAAGAATCATGAGTTACAAGAGACAGTTGCATAATGTCAGAAAGGACAATATGAGTGTCAGAGTGTATCTTAGCAAAATCAAGAACTTCTGTGATCTTCTGGAATCATCTGGACACAAAGTTAGTGAAACTGAACAAGTTCTCCACATTCTCAATGGATTGGGAGATGAATTCGAAGCCATAGTTGCTGTTATAACCTCGAAGGAATCAACACCATCTGTACAATATGTTAGTTCATGTCTTCTTGCTCATGAAGGTAGACTTGAGCAGAAAAGTAATTCCACAACTGAATTCTCTATCAACTATGCTGCTAATACGAAGAACAAGAACATTCAATACAATCCTAGATCTGATTCATCAACTAATAACTATCAAGAAACACAACCAGCTAAAGGAAACTTTATGTACGAAAGAGGCATAGCAAAAGGTCGTGGAAGAGGAAGAGGAAGATTCTTCAATAATCGGCCAAAATGTCAAATATGTGGGAAGATTGGTCATACAGCTATTAGATGCTACTTCAGATTCGAATCCAATTATAAGTGGTAATCAACAGACCACACCCAATCAAGGCACACCAAGTCCTATCCTTACAATGTTAATCTTAGTCAAGTTCAGAATGATGTAAAACATAGCTCAAAGAATCTTCCTCATCAATATGAAAATCAAAATGCTCTAGCTTGTGACATGGACATACAAAACGAAGCTTGGTTTCCTGACTCAGGAGCTACTCATCACATTACCAGCAATCTTCAGAACTTAAACCTTGGAAGAGCAGCCTACAAAGGTAAAAACTCAATTCATATGGGAAATGGTACACCTGTAGATATCACACATATTGATCATGCTCAGTTTGTCTCAGGCATTAAAAATAAAACTTTACTGCTAAGAATCTATTAAGAGTTCCTCAAATTAAAAAGAACTTGAATATCGTCTCACAGTTTGCAAGTGATAATCAAGTGTTCTTTGAGTTTCATCCAAACATATGTCTAATTAAAGATAACTTGAATGGAGACATATTATTGCGGGGGGAACTACATGACGGCCTTTACAGGTTCAATCTCAAATCTGATGAAAGAGGGTATGACAATATGGTATGTTACAATACCGCCAATAATAATAATGTAGATGATGAGTATGATATATGGCATAGAAAACTTTGACATCCAAATGTAAGTGTGATGAAAGTTGTTTTGAATAAAGAAAATCTTTTGCATTTAAATCATATAATATCCTATCTATGCAGTCAATGTCAAGTTGGCAAGAGTCATAAATTACCCTTTATTCAGTCAGAAACAACTTATAATAATCCATTTGAACTAGTTGAATGTGATTTATGGGGTCCTGCACCATTAAGTTCTGATTACGGATTTAAGTACTATGTTGCATTTGTGGATGCATATCCGAGATATACATGGATTTATTTCTTAAAAATGAAATCAAAAGCAACTGAAGCAGTCAAACAGTTTATTATACAAGTCGAGAGGCAGTTTGATAAGAAATTGAAGGTGTTCCAAACGGATGGTGGAGCTAAGTTTAAGCCACTAAAGGAATTTTTTAATGAAAAGGGGATAATTCATAGATATACATGCCCTCACACCTCTCAACAAAATGGTATTGTAGAGAGGAAGCACAGACATATTGTATATATGGGGTTAACTCTTCTAGCACAAGGTTCTTTGCCTCTTAAGTTCTGGCCTGAATCCTTTTCAACTGTAGTATATTTAATTAACTATCTACCTACCAAAGTTCTAAAATACATCAGTCCACATGAAGTTTTACATGGTACAAAACCTGATTATAAAAGACTGAGAGTATTTGTTTTCTTATGTTTTCCAATGTTAAGACCCTACAACACTCACAAGCTTGATTTTAGATCCTCTCCCTGCATGTTTCTAGGACATGGATCATAGCAAAAAGGATATAAATTGTTAAAAAAAGAGGGAAAAATTATTGTGTCGAGACATGTCATGTTTAATGAGGGAATCTTCCCATTTGCTGACAACAAGATTAAATGTACCGAGAAGGTCACAAATGCTCAAAGATCAATGTTGCCTATACCACTACCTATAATCAGTGAAGAGAGACATAACACATCAAAAGTAATGTTAAAGAAAGATTCAACTCACAGCATGCCAGAATTACACACAAGCAATGATGAAGATTACTGCACCTAGAACCAAGTAGAGGAAGAAGATAGAGACATGAATGACATACATCAGGCACCACTACAAGAAAGTGCATCAGATAATTCGGTCAGCATTTCACAAAGGGATACAACTACAATCAGACAAGTGGAACAACCTCAAGGACCTCAAGGACATCACATGATAACTAGAGGAAAAAGTGGTATCTTCAAACCAAAAGCATATACAATCCAGAGTTCAACACTTGAACCAACAAGCTATGAGCAAGCATTAAAGAATATCAGATGGAGAACAACTATGGAAGAGGAATACAAAGCCTTATTAAACAATGGTATATGGAAATTAGTGACATTGCCCATAAATAAAACTGCTATAGGGTGTAGATGGACATATAGACTGAAGTACAATGCAGATGGTACAATAGCTAAGTACAAAGCTAGACTTGTAGCAAAAGGATTCGCACAGCAACCGGGCTTCGATTTTAAAGAAACCTTTTCACCGGTAATAAAGCCCACTACGATAAGAGTAATACTCACCATTTCTTTACACAACAAATGGTCGGTCAAACAATTAGACGTTCATAATGCCTTCTTATATGGGAAGCTAGAAGAAGAAGTGTATATGGAATAACCCACAGGGTTTGAAGACAATAACAAACCTCAGATGGTTTGTAAATTGAATAAAGCAATATACGGCTTAAAGCAAGCCCCTGGAGTTTGGTTTGAAAAACTCAAAGGCACATTAATAAAGCTCAGTTTCAATCTACCTAGATCTGATAATTCATTGTTCATCAAGAAAGATAGCACCAGTATCATGTATATTCTAGTTTATGTGGATGATTTTATCATAACAGGAAATAATATTGCTGAGATAAATTAGTTAATAAAATATCTGAATGATCAATTCAAGTTGAAAGAGCTTGGTGACCTCAATTTCTTCCTAGGCATATAAGTGAAGAGGACCGAGGATAGAGGACTTCATCTCAGTCAGACTAACTACATCTAAAGTGTACTGAAGAGAGCTGGAATGGACAAGGCAAAGGCATATGCTACACCCAAGACTACAAATATGCAACTGTCCAAGAACTCTGGTGATCCAATAGATGATCCACATCACTATAGAAGTATAGTTGGTGCTTTGCAATATATTACCATAACAAGACCTGAAATATCATTTAGTGTGAACAAAGTTTGTCAATTTATGTCTAATCCATTGAGTGAACATTGGAAAACGGTTAAAAGAGTGATCAGATACTTGGCACGAACAATAGATTATGGGATAAAGCTACATTTCAGTGATACACTAAAAAACAGTGCCTTTGCTGACGCAGATTGGGCAGCGGACAGAGATGATAAAAGATCAGTTAGTGGCTACTGTGCATACTTTGGCAAAAGCTTAGTATCTTGGTGTTCAAAGAAACAAACTACGGTGTCGAGATCATCTACTGAAGCGGAGTATCGTAGCATTGCTGCTGTAATGTCAGAGATTATGTGGCTTAAATCCTTACTGTCTGAGGTGACTGGCAATGCAACCTGGCCTTCAACGGTGTGATGTGACAATTCAAGTGCAGTTCAGCTAGCTGCTAATCCAAAACTCCACTCAAGGACCAAGCATATCGAGTGAGATCTCTATTTTGTGAGAGAGCAAGTTGCTAAGGGCAGTATTTATATTAATCATATTCCAACACTATATCAAAGAGCTTATGTATTAACCAAATCCCTTTCATCCACTCGGTTTGTGAAGTTAAGACAAGAATTGAATGTTGAAGCAACCTCAAGAATCACAAGTGAAGAAAAAAAGAAGGAGACAGGAAAAGAGAGCGCAAATTGAGGGAGAGTGTTAGAGATGTTAGAATTGTATTTTAGTCACAAGCTATTGTATATTGATTGTGCACATGCACGCTTATGTCTTTTATCTTTCGTACATATATATACCTGTTGTATCTGAGGTCTTGATTGATTGAGCAAAATCAATTTTCTATTCTCTTCATATCTGTTCTTTGCTTCTTCAGTTTCTACATAATAGAGTTAGATACGAAAATAATTGTCTTATATTTAACTTCACAGTCATGTCCGATAATAATGTAAGATGGAGAATCATCATACATTTTTAAATTAATGAAAAGAAGATGACATTACAAAGAGTAAAAACATTTTAATATATATACCACCATTTAAATAACATAATAACAAACAATCGCCTAATATAATTGTATGATTATTTTAGATCAGAACCTTGGAACCATGAATATTCGAAGAAAAGAAATTTCTTTATCTTGTTTCCCTTTATGATGGACATCATATACTTTATAGTAGATGATATTTGGATGGTAAAGACAAAGTAGATGAGCAATTATAAATAGGCTCCGTCTATTCTCACCCCGTATTTTGCTTTTCCCACCCTGATGTTTTGAGAAAAAAAATCCACCCCATCTTTTGCTCTTTACACCCCGTCTACTTCCAAAACTACCCTTCCTTTTAAAAAAAGAAAATAGAAAAAAAAGCTTCCCTTCGCTCTCAAACCCTAACCCACCGCTCTCAGCATATCGTTCACCCTCAGACCCTAACCCGCCGCTCAAACCCTCCTCTTCGTGCTCAATTTTTCAGTCACCGTCGCCATGGAAATGGATAAAAAGAGCAAACATCTGCACAGCATGTGATTTATCTAATCCAATGAATTTTATTTGAATCAAAGTTTGATTTTGCTCGAATCGAGTCTGTGTCATATTATGTGTAGAACAACGTTCCACACGAACATGGTTGTTGAACCAACCTCGTCCGCCGTGAACGTGGTTGTGACAACAACCACATGTTGATCGGACGAGGTTGGTTCAACAATCCCGTTCGCACAGAAGGTTGTTGTGTTGAGTGTCTGCACTTTTTCCTAGTCAATTTCAGCAGATGGAGGCAGATCGAAGAGAGATGAAGAGAAGATGAGTAGACAAAGTAAATTAAATGAGAAATCCATTTAACTATTAAAGGGTATAATTGGAATAAAAAATTTAATCGGGGTGTGAAGAGAAAATACTGGGGTGTTAATAGACGGACCCTTATAAATAACCTTCGAAATCCCATTCTCTCGTTTTCTTCTCTGTATGAAAATGGCTTCCCTCCATTGTCTCTCCTCCTCCTTCTCTTCAACTTCCATCCCTCCTTCACTTCTTCCTTCTCCTTCACTTCCTTAATCGCCCACCTCCACTTCAAAATAACCACCAAACCTATCCTCACTCTAACTCGATCGACATCCGAAAACCAAATGGACACCGACTATCTTGACAGCATAAACCCTAACCAAGAGATCCCATTCGATCCGCCATCTACACCCAAAGGTTACGTCCCTCCTCCTTCCTTCGATGAACTCCTACCCGATCCGACGACGAAATCGCCACGGCCTACGAGGAGATCTACGGACCCGCGTACAGTGGGTCCAGCGTGCTGCGGAACGACATATAGGTGATGGATTCGAAGATAAAGAAGAACGCGAGTGGATTGGGGAGGAAGAAGAGAGAGAAAGTGAACGATGGATTCGAGGAGAGGGTGGTGCAGGTGAGGAGGGTTACAAAGGTCGTGAAGGAAGGGAAGAAGATGAGCTTTAGGACGATTGTTGTGGTTGGAGATAAGAAGGGGAAGGTCGGGGTTGGTGTGGGCAAGGCAAAAGAGGTTGTGGATGCCATTACTAAGTCCGCTAACAATGCTAGAAGGAATATTATTGCTGTACCATTGATCAAATATTCTACTTTTCCTCATAGAGCTGGTGAAGACTATGGAGTGGCAAAAGTTATGCTGAGACCTGCTTCGCCTGGTACAGGTGTAATTGCTGGAGGAGCAGTGAGAATGGTGATTAAAATGACAGGCATGGAGAATGCACTTGGAAAACAACTTGGAAGTGACAATGCACTCAACAATGCTAGAGCCATTGTGGTTGCAGTTCAAAAAATGAGGCAGTTCAACGATGTTGCTCATGAGCGTGGAATTCCTATGGAAGAAATTTGGAAGTGAAGAATTATGTGGTTTGAGTGACTGAAATGCAAGTTTATTCTCTAATAAATTTGATTTTGTTTAGGAGGCAAAAATGAATTAATTACTCACTAGAAAAAAAACCAACAATGGTATATACATCGGTGAAGAAAATCAAGATTGCTGTACTTTTTTTCCCCTTAATCTATGTTCGGAACTAAACTGACTATATAGGTATGGACTAGGGACACAAGTGGCCCTCTTCATGGTTTAAAAAGTCACATGATATAGTTTCCATGATGGACCATGAGTCCAACGATTACTCAAAGTTTTAAGGTTTTTAATAGTTCAACCCGCCAAACTATCAAAATCGTGGGTATTTTATAAAACGTTTACACATTTAAACATAAGACATACACAATAATGTTAAAATAAAAATAACATGTAAGCGGGTTGTAGAGGGTCGTCAAGTTCTGCAGTTGACGTTGTATACTGCTACAGTACACAACCGCATTAACACAACTGTGATTGTGTGCACATTAGCAATTCACAACGATAAAAGTTTATTGACGGCGAATTCGATGAAGCTTGCAGTGGTTTGGAGATTTTGTTGCGACGAAGAACAGAATAGTGGAGTTTTCTGTCTACATTATTGGACGAAGATAATTTTTGCAATGTAGATTTTTTTAAAACAGTACAAGGGATTGAAAATGGGAGAGAATAATGCGGTGAGAAAGAAAGAGAAAATAAAAAATATCATGGTTCAAACATGTAAAATGAACGGTTGAACCACTAATTTGAAAGTCTGGCCTTGTTTCATGCATGAATGTGGTCCAATTAAGTTCCAGACCAAAGTAGTTCACGGTCCAAGGTTATTCGAGGTCGGACTGCAGTTGGGACCGATCATGAATACAATGCAGTATGGATTGTAGGAATTAATATAGTTTCTGTTATCCCGCTTTTCGGCAAGGCCGTGATACCGAAAGATCGATCGGAAATAAAAGACAGCTCGTCTCAAAGATTAGTTATACATTGCTTCGCTATGGATATCGATGAATTTTGTCCGAGCCCAGATCAGGCTACAATTGACAGGACATGACAAGCAAGACCACAAAAGCCAGCGTTTCAAATTTCAGGTTAATCGGAGTTCGTATGAATGAGATATGATCGATGCAAGTTAGAGAAAAGACGCTGTTCGTATCCATCAAAAGTTCGGGGTGTTGGTTTATTCGAATCCATCAGGTTCGTATCCATCGGTATGACTTCACCTCGCCCTGTTCGTATCCATCAGGTTCAAATTGATGGCGCGCGCATCGATCAGTACACACCGCTTTGCATCCACTGATGCATCCTACTTCGAGTCGATCGGTCTCGTATCCATCTACAAGCACTACCTCGCATCGATCAACTTCGCATCCATCAACAGCGGTAAGTCACTATTTCGTATCCATGAAAAATCTGCCTTGTTCGTGTCCATCCACCAAGGAACCTCGGTTCGTCTCGATCCAATTCGTATCGATCAGTATTCGTATCCATCGATGCAAACTGGGTGACGTCACTTGATACGAACAAGACGAGATTCATGGATACAACGCGGTCAACTCGGAGCAAAAGGTGGATCGATGCGAGGAGTGCGCGCTACATCGCCGCGTTGTCACGTCCATCCATCGGTTCGAAAGCATGGGTTCGAAGCGATCGACTCGAAGCAAACAGCCAACCGAGAAACTCCATCTCGTATCGATCATAACTCAAGATGCACATGTCCGAGTGCAACAAAATTTTCATACCAGCTTCCATACGAGGTAAAGAATGTTTCTGTCAAGTTTCAGCTCGATTGGATCAATTTTTGATGGATACGAAACCATTTCGTATCGATAACAGATCGAGTTGAAACTTGGTGGGGTCAGTCGCTTGGGCCCACTCACGTGTCATAAGAAGTCTCCCGAAGTTTGAGCGCGATCTCAGCTTCCTACGCCTATAAATAGCCCCCTGAAGCCTACAGAAAAGTGATCCTTTGGCCATTCAACGTCCAGACTCTGCCGGATTCAATTCTACCTCTTTCTATCACCATTGTATTCGAACATCAGAGCTATAACTTACTGTAATCTGCTGTAACGGATTGAAATCATCAAGTGAATCAATAAAGTCGTAAACTTCAGAGTGGACGTAGGAAAGATTGCCGAACCGCTATAAATCATGTGTTTCTGATTGTTACTTCTGAACTGCTGTGCTTGATATTGCTTAGATCTGAGAATTGTGTTTGAATATTGCTGATTTGTATTCATATACTGGTGCTTTCGCGATACTGGGGTTTGTGACCATTTTTGTGAGAAGCTGATTCAGGAGAAGTTGAATTTGAAGATTTAAGAATTCAGATTTAAGGAGCTATGACAAGGAAAACGAGTAAAAGGAAGAGGCCAGAGAGAAGTCAACACGAAGGAGGTCAAGAGGCTTCGTCAGGAGCGAATCAGGCATCGATCTTCATCACTAGGGATGAGATGGAGGCGATGATGAAGAGACAGGAGGATTTGATTCAGAGTTTGTTTCAACAGCTTGGGCAACTTGGAGCGCAGAATCGAGACGCGGATGGAGTTCAGAATGAAGCAGGACCATCCGGCATAGCACCTGGATTATGGGGCACACACTTGGAGCATGTTGATCCAATCCCGAAGAGAGAGATAGGGGCATCTGAGCAACCTGGAGGTAGTAGAGGGATGAACGCTCAGCTAAGGGGGCAGATCCCAAGAAGCTCTCATGGACCCGGGGGCAAGTCAACAGTGATGGACGAGGATTACAACTAGGAGACAATGATAGATTGGCGAAGATGGTCAGGCAAGCCATGAGAGGCGGATTAATGAACAGAGATCTTGAAGACGTGAACATGAGTCCCTTTTCTCCTGCAATTAGGATGGCTAGGAACCCACCAGAGTTCAAGTTACCATCAGTGGAGATGTACGATGGGAGGACGGACCCCGCGGTCCATCTAACAAGGAATATGAGGCACATGGTAGTGCTGGGGGCATCACAGGAAGTTATGGCCCGGTGCTTTCCATTATATCTGACGGATATCGCAGCGTTATGGTTTAGGTGGCTGGGGAGCGGCTCCATAGGAACGTGGGCATATTTAACTGAGAAATTCATGAGGCAATTTAGGGTTCATATTGCAAGACCTAAGAATGTGACGAGTTTGGCAATTTTAAAGCAAAAAGCTGGGGAGTCTTTAAGGAGTTTTCTAACGCGATTCAACGCGGCAGCAGCATCGGTGGATCGACCAGATCCATCCATGGTTATGATGGCAGTTGTGTCCGGAATAGCTGATGGCACAGAGTTTAAAAATTCGTTAACTAAAGATCCGCCTATGGATCTAGGAGAATTCTATCACGAGGTGGAAAAGTTTTTGCGATTGGAGGATGCAAACGCCGAAAGAGAAGAAGGAGAAGAAATTAATGTTTATGCGGTCAAAGATGGAAATCCCCCTGAGAAAGGTACAGAAACTAGCAAGGGAAAACGAAAGGCTGAGAATAACTATAAAAGATCAATGCAACCACAAATGAAACCAAGATTCACCACATACTCAGAGCTGAATGAGAGTTTGGAGTGAATCTATCAGGATACCAGAGAGCAGGTTCCGTACCGTAGACCAATGCAAAGGGATCCAACAGCTGATGAGAGGAAATCAGATAAATATTGCTTATTCCATGAACTGAACGGTCATAACACTAATGATTGTAGACATCTAAAGGACGAGGTGGAAGGGCATATTAGGAACGGTAGGCTACTTCAATATGTGAGGAGGCGAGCTCCAGCGGTGGAGCCAGAGCGACCACCGTCTACATCAGCTAGAGGTGACCCTAAACCGGGACACCGTGTGGTTATCAATTGATTGATTGATTGAAATAACGATTAACAGGTCGTAAACCTCTCACTAACACAGTTAAATCATTTACACATGTATGAGATCGCGCACGATCCAAAGGCATGCTCTGAATGACTACTGACTACACAATAGTAAGAGTTTATGCTTTGACATCCTCGTCTTGCTTCTGCTTTGATTTTGATTTGGACATTTAGACTTAGTTTGTTTGGACATTTCTGTTGTGGAATTCATATTATCATTGCTTTAATATTTGCAATTCTGAGAAAAAATTTACTTGCATACTCGTTGGATCGCGAACGGTCCACGAGCACCTCTTGTATGGCGATGAACCGCCAAAGTCTTTGATTCAGAAATTCACCCGAACGTGAAATTTGGCATCGATAGTGCTAAGTCCCCTCCGGGCACACCAATTCGCCTCGAACGGCACACGACCTCGAACGGTCACAATTCACCTCGAACGGCACAAGATCGCGAATGATCATAATTTGCCTCGAACGGCACCCGACCGCGAACGGTCACGATTCACTCAGTATGATATCCGATCGCGAACGATCACATTTTGCCTCGTGCCGCAATCGATTGCAAAAGGTCACATTCTTCCTCGTGCGGCACCTGACCGCGAACGGTCGCAACTCACCTTATATGACATTCGATCGCAAACGATCGCACTCTGCCTCGAACGGCACCTAACCTCGAACGATCACGGTTTGCCTCGAACGGCATCCGACAGCGAACGGTCCCATTTCACAATTCGCCTCGAAAGGCACGCGACCGCGAACGGTCCCATTGCATCATTTGCCACGAACATCATCCGACCGCGAACGGTCCCATGTCACAATTTTCCATGAACGGCATCGACCGCGAACGGTCCCATCTCATCATTTGCCGCGAACAGCATCGACCCGAACGGATCCATCTCATCATTTGCCGCGAACGGCATCGACCGCGAACGATCACGATTCACCTCAAATGGCATACGATCCCGAACGATCGTCATCCGAGGTCATATGAAACTATCGAGTTCCTTACAGATCGTTGACAGGATATGAACAACCAACTTATGGCATTACAAAACACACCTTCCTATCGCAAGGCATGTTTTGGGGGGCAAATGTTATCCCGCTTTTTGGCAAGGATGTGATACCAAAAGATCGATCGGAAACAAAAGACGGATCGTCTCAAAGATTGGTAATACATTGCTTCGCTATGGATATCGATGAATTTTGTCCGAGCCCGGATCAAGCTACAATTGATAGGACATGACAAGGAAGACCATAAAAGCCAGCGTTTCAAATTTCAGGTTAATCGGAGTTCGTATGAATGAGATATGATCGATACAGGTTAGAGAAAACACGTTCACTACAACAGTTTATGCTTTTCATATCGTTTGAAAAACGCTATAACAGGCTACCATAGCGTTTCAGAGAACGCCGTGGAACGACAAGCTATGGTAGGACGGCAGTATTACATAGCAGGAAGGTAAATGCTACAATATCTAATAGCGTTTACAAAAGTTCATAGCGTTTGCAACCTACAATAGCGTTTTTTCGCTGTTATTAAACTTAAACGCTATAGGGAATTATAATCCTTCATTTAACTTCTATAGCGTTTTTTATTACATTTTATAGCGTTTCGTCAAACCATGTTATAGCGTTACAATGTTTTCCGATAGCGTTTCTTGTCATGTTTGCATAGCGTTTTTGTTTACTACTATAGCGTTTTTGGTTCTATTATAGCGTTTTTGGTGGAAAAATCTTACATCTCGTATAGAGTTGCGATAGCGTTTGATGAATCAATAGCATTTTTGATCACATTTTATAGCGTTTCATCAAACCTTGTTATAGCGTTACAATCTTTTACGATAGCATTTCTTGTCATGTTTGCATAGCGTTTTTGTTTTCTACTATAGCGTTTTTGATTCTATTATAGCGTTTTTGGTTACAAATCGTACATCTCATATAGAGTTTCGATAGCGTTTGATGAATCAATAGCGTTTTTCAAATGCTATCCTATATAATATTAATTTTCAGCATTTGTTTCAATTTTCATTTTATTATATTACATACATATATATATATATATATATATATATATATATATATATATGCACACAGATAGATATATGTATACACATTACACAGAGATATACATATATATATACACACACACATATACATATATATATTAAAATGTGGATCCCAAAAATAACAAATCAAGAAGATGACAACAACTATATGTAACAATGATAACGTTGCAGTGAATTCTAATTTGGAAACACACAATCAAACCAGCGGAAAAGTTTCAAATAATTTTGCTAATATTTCAAATACTACAAGACATGGTCGCATGATAATAGTTCAAAATAGTCTAACAAATGAACACAAATACTACAAGATATGGTCACATGATAATAGCTCAAAATAGTCTAACAAATGAACACAAATACTCAGTTATGGAGACGATGATACGAAAATGGCTGCTACAGAAGATTCTTTCAAGGATCTAAACATTGCTCCAGGTTGCTTCAGTGTTAACCAAGTTCCTGCATTAAATGACAAAGTAGACAAAGTATAAAAGTGCTGAAGCTGTTGACAAAGTATAAAAGTGCCGATACTTTTCAAAACAACTAATATGTCTGGAACCATATGGATAACAGATGACAAAGTATAAAAGTGCTGATACTAAAGTTGCATTTCATAATCTGAACCCAATCATCAATTCTCCTCTAGACCACCGGTACTGATCCATCAACAAGGTTACGCATCATGCTTAAATTGACGCACACACTCAACTGCTCAATCCACACTCAACATCTCTGTTATCATACAATAACATCCCACTTACACAACTTCGTCCCACTTATATACCAAAGTCATGCAATATACACAACTAGCTTAAAGCATACAGCAGAGCAACTCAAATATACTTGACAGTGGTAATAAGCTCCTTTGATTATAACTCCCTATTTCACGTCTAAACAAGCTTCAGATCAATAAAATATCAAATATACTGAGCGTAATCACACCACATTTTGGTGACATTTGGATGAACGGTGCATAAAAGATTTTCTATTTGGATGAATGCCCATACGTAACATATCTCCAAAAACTTACTTCATTGTCTTAAATGCTAACAAAATCAAGTTCATATGCATTTTCTTCACTGTTTTGATCATATACAATTCCCTTTTCATTTACTTTCATTTACACTGCCTGTGCATTTGTTGCTTCTGCACATTTCCATTTCTTCACCAAACACCCCTGCCACTTCATAAACTCCTCTGACCAGCTAACACCCATCACATCACCGAATTCCTCCTAGCCAATTATACTGCCATACAAAACTTCAGTTCAGTTCACTACACTTCAATATACTGTCACTTCCCCTGAACTTCATACAATTTCACTTCCCCTGAACTCCACTCCACTCCACTCCACTCTCACTGTAAACAACCAGTCACTCCAAAACTCCCCCTCTGATAACTTTTTGTCAACTTCCCCTTCAATACATCATCTGCCTTCCAACATAGAACCATTTCCACTGTGCACTGTGCACAAACACTGTGCACTATCATAACTAACTGACCAAACTCTCAACTCATTTCCATAGAACCTACTTCAACACTTATACATACCCTCAACACAACCCACTTGCACTCATAGTTTACACCCCATTGCATTGCTCTACAAGCAGCAGCACCATCACAAACCCTACACCGCCTCAGCAGCCTACCACAAATGTCTTAAATGCCACTTCAGCAGCCTACCACAAACTTTAACTGCCTCTTCACCCTTGCTTCAACACCACGCAACAACAACAACCACAGCAACTACAACATAACTGCACATTCTCTGCAGCTTCACACACTATCACCAACTTCTCTTCAACAAACCACTTCTCATCTCTGTCTGCAACAGTAATCAAACTACCCCAACCACACATCACCTCCTTCATTCACCTCATCACTTCTGCTACAACTTCAAGTACCACTGCTCCACCACCACCTCCTTGCTGCCTAAACTGCTGCCTCCCCTTCACCCTATACAAACATCACCAACCTGCTCCACCTCCCTTCTGTCACCTTAGAAAACTACAAACTCCTCTTCACATATCTAACTCACTGCCTACTCCATTTCAACTAACATCTTCACTGTCAGTCTCCACCCTGCCAACTATCTGCATATCTGTCACCATTCACCATTCAAATACAACAGCACCCTGCCTACCATTACCACCATTACCAAAACACTTCACCTCCAACTGCAGCATCAACACATAGTAACCATTCAACAAACATCAAAACATCATCACAATCACAATAATACTTCCTCCCTGTACCACTGCCATCTACTTCAACTACCATCCACTCCACTGTCAACATTACCCTTGAATAACCATTCACTTCTGTTCCTCCTTCAAACATACCTTAAAAACCTCCTTGTGCACATAACCATTTTTGTGCATTTCATCCATACCATCTCTGTTACCTGCTGCCTTACCTTGTGCATCAGATCAATACTTCTCTGTAATCGCAAATCCAAAAATCACCGAACCTCCAAACGCGAAACCAACCACAACCTCAACTCCCTCTGACAGCACTCTGCCACATTGCAATTCAAATACCATCAAACACCCCCTATCCTCTTCTCAAAATCAGTTAACCCCAAGTAAACATCCCCTATCATTAAATTCATATATTTATGCATATTGCCTGTTGACTTTTATGACTTTTATGCATATCAAACGAAAAACATAAAATGACTTTTATGCATGATGTATTATTCGTATATTTACCTAGAGTGCAGTTGTGAAGCTTTCTTTTCTTCTGATCAGTCAACAAACTTTAACAATGGTTACCTATATAAAAGAAAACCGTATAATGTCAAGAATTAAATCATACAATCAAATATGAATACATTTTGAAATTTTGTATATATGTATGAAAAAATTATACTTACTAGAACTTGATTCTATCACAACTTTTGAGGTTGGCCATGCCACTGTAGAGCCTACAGCATCTTCAATGCAGACAAGATCAAAAGATGGTCTCCACAGAACTGCATCGGGAACTGTAGCATTCACTACCCAAACTTTAACGGCGTCTCTTCCAAGTTGAACAAAATGGACCATTTCATTTGGATCGGTTGAAGCCACAACCCC
Source organism: Allium cepa (assembly GCA_030765085.1). Taxonomy (NCBI): domain Eukaryota; kingdom Viridiplantae; phylum Streptophyta; class Magnoliopsida; order Asparagales; family Amaryllidaceae; genus Allium; species Allium cepa. The sequence goes on from CM060932.1 coordinate 125,227,120, forward strand.
TTCAGCAACTATTGTTGCTGTTCCACCAACATCAATCAGCCTGCATTTGCTTTTGGGGGCTGGCCTTCCACTCTATCAAACAAGAAAAAAAAAGTGATGGTTTTAATATATATATATATATATATATTAATAAATTTGATAACAAGTTGCTATAATTACGTTTAAACATATTACCGTATGAGATGTTACGTTGCCACTATTAGAAACAAATGATGGTGCCTTAGCTTTCTCGACAACTACTTTTGATTTTGGCCAAGCAACTTTATTACCAACGACATCTCTAACATATATCATATTATTTATTGGTTTCCATAAAAAGGACTTGGGGTTGTTTGGATTATCAATAGCAACTACCATAGCTGATGGTCCAATAGGAACGCCATTCACAAGCTGGTTTGGATCGCTAGAGTACAAGCGTCCTTCAGCAACTACTTCTTCACCTCCAACCCAATCACATAGCTTGCATGAAGAATCAGTTCTGCTACTTTTAGTCTATTCCAAAAAAATATGTATTTATGAAATTAATAGTTGTATTTTGAAATAAAAATTATAAATTAAGTAATATTTAATTTACCATGTTGTCGATTTGATCTAGCTTATGCAAAATAACTTTATCGGCAGGCTATGCTACTAACATACCGGCAGCCTCTCCAATATGTATCGTATGAAACACGACTCTCCATAAAAAAGCATCCAATTTCCTTGGAAACTCAATCAAAACTATCTTTGCATTTGGTCCTAGAGGAATTCTATGTACAAGCTCATTTGGATCACTTGACACGACTCTTCCTTCAGCAACTATTTCATTGGTTCCGCTCCAATCCAATAAATCACATTTATCAAATGTATTTCCATTGCTCTGCAATTAATTAGAAGCGTCTTAAGTTAAATAGTATATTAAAATTAATTTTTAGATAATATCACAATGATAATGTATTTGATGTTTAATAGCAAAGTATCATATGCATACGTATGCAAATGTGAAATTATGCAATGCTAATATTCGATGTTTACCTGAGGCATTGATTCTTCTCTTTGACATGCAGTAACCTAAAAAATCAAGTGTGGACGATGGATTAAAAAACCATATGAAAAAAATATCGAACAATATCTCTAATATTACCACACAAGTAGAATAACAAGTAAAGATTGATATGTTATATACCAGATTTTTCTTTAGCATGCGAACCTCCTCTTCCAATTGTGAAATCCTATCATCTTTAGCTTGTGAGAGCAAGAACTTGGTATAGTTTTCACCTCTTCCCATTGCTCGTAGTCGTCCAGGTTTATCCTGACCCAACACTTGGGAGAGAGCATCTTCTCTCAAAGAACTGTTGGTTGAGTTTGATCCACTTTCAATTTTTTTAACCTTTTCCTACAAAAGTTAACGTTATTCACATATAAGTAATAGATAGAATGCCAATAACGGATAGAAAGACAATACTATACAATTTTTATCAATATTGCGGTGTCTTACAATAGTCTCTAGAACATATGTATTAACTGCTTCGCCATTCTTTCGAGTGCGGGATTTAATCCAAATTTGACTTCTAGGAATGGAGATGTGGCCACCGCTCTCCTGTTTCTATGTTAAAAATGATAGATAAAGTGAATGTGGTTGTATTAAATACATAATCATAATTTGTTACACAAATTAAACTAGTTGTTCTTTCTCACCATATCTTCCGCTAATCGAGCCATTCCTTTGCGACTTACTGTATGTGGCACTTGAAAACTTCTAATAGCTTTGAATTGATCACTTTGTGCCTAAGATGAAAAGGCATAATACACTGAATAATTATAATTATTACGTAATACAATTGAATTTGGTATTTATTTACCTTAAACTTTGAGTCTGTTTTCTTTCTTAGAAAATCCCTCCAGTCCTTCATATTTTCGACATTACCAGGTTTGAGCTTAATTCTTTCCTCCATGTTCTTCGCTTCCAGTACTTGCCTAACGAACCTGCTTTTTGAAGCCCTCCATATGCATCCCATTTGCTGAAAAATAGGCGTTTTCTGCCACTCCTCATCCAGTTTAAATCTAGCCTGCAAAATGCAAAACGATTGGTAATCAGTACATTTTATATATACATTGAATGTTAGTAATATTAATATCATTAAACACATTCAAACAACAAATTTGTTACAGCTAACTTATCATATCAACAGCAGTATGGTACAAGTTTAAGAAAATAACAAGATTTTTGGTACAGCAGTATGAAATTGAGCATATACTAAACAAGTATGGTACAACAGTATGATGTATTTGGATATAGCAGTATGGTACAACAGTATGATGCAAAATGTGTAAAGATTTTTGGTACAGCAGTATGGTACATCAGTATGAAATTGAGCATATACTAAACAAGTTTAAGAAAAATAACAAGATTTTTGGTACAACTAACTTATCATATCAACAGCAGTATGGTGTATTTGGAGGGAAAGGAATAACGGAGTACTCAAGCGTGGTCATAACATATAGCAGTTAATATGTAAGCAAATACGAGAATTCATCAACATCAGATCATCCAAATCCAAACACATTTGGAGAATGAATAATGTCAAAGATTAGGAGATATGTAATGAGCAGGTTACGTGATTTTTACTAGTAGCTTTAGCGGCATGCATGAACTATTCACTGTCCAGATCTGACTTGTAGCATAACGAGGGTGAGGATTCTACTTGTTTTTAGCTTACATTAATTATTGCATAAACATTATTACAAGGTATAAAAAATTGGAAAGCATCGATCTAGTCAACTGTAATTTGTATTGTATGTTATAAATTCCAACTCTATTGACGGATTAAGAAAATTTATTATATTTCAAACAAGTTAAATCTATCAAATTTTATTATTTTCCATCTCTTAACTGTGGGTTTATGATGGGAGATAACTTGTATATGAATATCAAATGATTCATGCAACTATTCAGTTTTAATAAGCAGTACTTAGTATAGTGATACCTGAATGGATCTCCACAACACATGTTTTAAATCATCGCCAATATTCCGCCAATCATCAATCGTGAATGGAACATGCTCCCGTACGAGCGGTCCTAAGTACAAAGATAGTTTTATAGAACCTTCTCCTATTGGTACAACATTGTCATTAAATTCAACGTTAATCCGAGACACACGATCCGAAGGAAGCCTTTTCATTCTAGTTTGGCCTCTAGCTTTTTTCTTTTGAATCATACTTTCATCTGTGTGTTGAATATCAGTCTCATTTTCCATCGCATCATTTCCAATTTCAAATTCGTTTTCAATATTTTCTTCAACTTGCATCATATTGTCTGTACATGCTTCAATTCCTTGCTCATTGGTTTCTAAATTGACTTCATGTTGCTCATTAGTTTCTAAATTTGCTTCATGTTGCTCATTAGTTTCTACATTTGCTTCATGTTGCTCGTTGGATTCAATATTTGCTTCTTTTGGTTCCTCGGCTTGTTTTTTTTTTTTTTTGGCAAGGCCAGCCGGTTTTATAGTGGACCGTCCACTTTTTATTACGAACGTAATAAAAATTGAAGTACAGGAGCAAGGTAAAAGCACCTATGCTACTCAAAGCAGAAAATACAGCACAGGTACGTGACAGCTATGTCACAGTAACTAAAAGATACATAAAAAAAAACTAACACACCCCCGAGGAGGTAGAATCACCAACAACCGTTGACACCAAAGAAGAGCTCAAAGGGGCAGACCCAGAAAGACCAGCAAACGGGCGGAAACGGAGAGCAAGACAAGGATCGTAAGCCACATCATCAGGGCAGTAAATAAAAGATCGATCCCAGGTTGGATCAGCTAGCATGACAGAATTCGACGTCGCATCGAAACCGTCCATATCAAGGACTATAGAATCACCAGATTGTTTGTAGCGAAGGCATCGAAGGTCTAGTTGATCATCTGATACAAACCGGAAGAAGGATTCGTTACCTGGGTTATATCTCATATCAGAAATGGGATCAATCCAACACCCTTCCGCTTCATCCCAAGCTACAGGAGGCAACAACGACGAAGGGTCAGAAGAGACAGGAGTAGCACCAGGAATTCCTGAAACAGGCGGTGAAAAAGGCATAACTAGGGGAGAAGGAACACCCAGATCAGGCATGGCAGGCTCAGGAGCAGGTAAAGAGGGAGAGGGAGGGGCAGTAACTTTGGGGACCCAGATCCTACGGCGGGGGCGCGGTAAAGGACACTTCGGAGCAGCGACGGAGGCTTCAGAATGCTGGCAAACACTAGAAAGGTGACCAAAGGAGAGACAGTTTGTACAAATATCCGGAACCCAGCCATAGCGAACTCTGACCTCCACAATGTGACCGACAGCAATCTGAACAGGAATAGTAGAAGGCAGAGGCTTAGCGGGGGAAGTCTCAATAAGCGCCTTCGCAAACATCAACTTATCACGCGCTACCGTATTAGAGTCAAAACATTTCAGCTTACCAACGTTACATGCTAGCCAATTCAGACCAATAAGAGGCTGAAGAACAGAGGGAATATGAGAAAAATATACCCAAACAGGAATGGAACAAACTTGTTCACGAGCACTTGCCACTGTAGGAGACCAGGGAGTAACTATAAACGGCCTTCCATCAACGATCGAAGGCTCAGCATCCAAAACAAGCCGACGATCCTCCGATGAGGAAAACTGTAAGTAATACATCGTATCAATCAGTTTCACATGCAAATTTCCACGAAGCTTCCAAACCCTCCGAAGAACCGAAACCACATTAGTAAGATGATGAAGTGGGTCCAGAAAAAAACCAACCAAATAGTCAGACCAAAAATCTTCACCGGCTTGCAACACACTAGGGGGAGGAATCATCACTCCATTTTCCTCAACCATATCAAATTCAATCGGGATGTAGGTTCCCGCATTACGGGGCAAGGACGTGAAAAGAGAAGACCACGTTTTAGCGGGTTGCTGCATATCGGCAGAGACACTACTATCAACAAATCTGGGGGCACTAGAGGCAGTGGGTTTAGCAGCTACAGAGCTAGAAACAATGAAAATTGGTTCAGCATTCTTAGGGGAATAATTACAAACATGTGTTGTGCCAAGTCCACAACAGGGAATATCAGCTGTATCACACCCATGGACATGGTCAGACTCACCAACTACCATTCCAGTACCAAGATCAACAGACAAGGACGCAGTTCCATCAATACAATTCAATTTACCCAGACCTTGCACACACGCAGTAGCTTGAGGCACAGTAACACGCATGTCTTCATTCGCAGCTAAAGAACAGGGCCGAACTGGGGAAGATAGCAAAGGGGGAAAATCAGAGGGCGAGAGGAGGGAAGTGGGACGCACAGACATTGGCAACGAAGGCTTGAAAACTCGACCAGATCGAGTCGCAGAGGGAGGAAGGTGGACGGAATCAGGAGGGGACAGGGAAGAATCGGACATAAGAGAGGAAGGAGCGACAGAAAGGGGAAACGCGTAACCAAAGAACAGCGAAAAAGAAGACGGCTGAAGACATTAATCGCGATCGCCAGTTGACATTAAACGCGTGAAATCTGTTTAACTTGAACTCGTAAACTTTGGGGACAGGGAGACTATGTCGCCCTGACCTTCGGTTAGCCGGTTTTAAAGTGGCCGTGCACTTATGTCTCATACTTGTGGCCACTGGGAATCGAACCTGTGCCACCACAACAAGATGCAGCAACTCCTCGGCTTGTTTTTGTTTGCGAGTAATCTTCCTCTTCTTTGCCATATCCTGTAGTTAGTACAAAGATATCATTTTTCTTGGAATTTTGACTATAAATCAAGCAAGAAAAAGAATTTGCATTGGTTAAACATGATGAATAGAGCAACTTTTGCTGTAGTACAAATATGCAGATCAAAATCAAAGACTTGTAGGTCATCTATCCTAATGTTTTTTTGTCTAAACATCAGAATTCTTATGATGTTGATCCATATGAAGCATTAGAATGAAGGCATGCAAGTATCCTCCGTTGTCTATTAACCGATGCGTCTTGACAGTACTGTTCTCATATACATCCATTTTAGTTGGAATATCATTGTATTAAAGACTATATATAAAATCAGTAAACTAAACTTGGTTCATTATTAGATTGGTAGCAAATGATAATTGATAATCCACCAAACCAACTAATTGCATAATATTTAACCATTTAAGAAGTACTTCTCGGACGGGAATCGAATATACCAAATGCATGTGGTAAGACTTATGGATTAATTTGTAAAGACGTTGTCATGATTATTTTTGTTATGCCATAAGAAATAGCTAATTTCAAGACTATGATATATTTTATAATATATAATGCAACTACATTTAAACAGATAGATTATAAGTTTTATAGACCATGCTAATTTTTTTCAGCTCAAAAATTAATATCTAGTTAAACAGCAATTTGTCTCCATACAATCTAACAACACAGTGCTATTAGTAGATACAAAACCTGTGTACAGGAAATTAACAGAAGAAAATCAAATCCAATGTTCCAGATTTTGAATCGCACAAAATGCTTTCATCGATGATGAATGTTCATGCTCTCTTACTTGGTGTACTGTGTTTAGAAAATTAAGCTATTGATGCTAGAGTATGTAAGTTGTATGCGCTTTTGATTTTGTCCTAAAAATACAGTAAATGGCATGGAAGCAACGTTTGGAGTTACGTATTAGAAATGTGTAATAACATACTACAAGCTATAGGTCATAAAACAGAATGTATTTGATTTGTAAAATCATGGCAATGTTTTTGGCATGATAACGTTGCCATACTTCAATCCCAGCTGATAAAGGAGAGGCAAGTAGAGAATGAGTTAAAGAGTGTAAGTTCGAAGTGCAGAGTAGAATATACAAACAACAGTGCAATATACATAGGACTGAATCCAGGTAGTAATTTAATAACTGTAAGTAGGAAGTACCGTACAACAAACCTATCATTTGTTTTCTAGTTTGAACATTGAAAGGTTGATGGAAAAGGAAGTAATTAATAGTATTATCCCACTTATGTCAAATATATGTTTACTAATACAGTTCATTCCTAATTAGTAGATTATATAGTTGAGAAATCTGACGGTGCAATACAAAATGCTAGGAATGCAAAAAAACTATCACCTATATCAAAGGAAAAAGAGTTGTGTTTTGTGTAGGTTGTAAACCAGATGCAAACCTTCTGGGCATTCGCAGGGCCAAAACCTAATTCCAGTAATGGCAGGAGGCACATTATGGTTAAAAAAAACGACACACAGGGACAAACATTTGTAAATGTGATCAAACTATACACACTTTAAAACCATCAAACTATGAATTTCTGTGCACATAACCATTTTTGTGCATTTCTTTACCTAACTCTATTACCGGCCACTACCTCCTTCCTTCTACCTTCACCAACAGCCACCTACAGAACCATCCACTTTAGTCACTTCATCATCCAACTAACTGCTTCCTTCGTTCATCACCACCACCAAACCTGCTCCTCTGCCATTCAAACTGACCAGACCATCAACATGCACAACAAGTGCATAACCTCCTAGTATCACTTCAACGACCATACTCCTCACCAAACTACGACCAATCATCCTTCCTCCTTCAATACTGCACAACCTCAACCACTCATCCTTTATCTTCTTCTGCCTGCAGTCACAATTGCACACTAACAGTATAATTCTTGGTATATGCTTACGGTTTAATAAAGATCACCCAAACAATATCATACAATAATCAATGTTGTTCATGCAGTTAATTAATTAAGTGCAGCTGCAAAAATTTACCGACTTGAAATTTTCATGTCTAATGTATTTACTTTAAAAGTGTTTGAATTGAGTGATTAAGCGTTCGCTTGCCATTTCAAGAAACAAAACTTCAAATTTAACTCTGAGGCAGTTTTGAGCAGTTCTGTTTATTGATAAAAATCAGTGATTTTTTTCCCAGAATATACCCGATTTACTAAGTACGAATGAGGGTTAACTAATTTGAGAAGGATTCACAAAACAATACCATATACATACATTGAATATGAATGACTCCTTCAACATAAACCTCCTAGTTTAAGCAATCTAAAGTAGAATCGGTTTTGCGATGATTCTCTGCCAACAGATCATTTTACAAAGACAAATAAACAAGAGATGGGTTTAAAGTGAAAGATTGCATCATACAGCTGAGGGAACCACTTTTCTGAACAACTTATATACGAAGATAACCCTGATTGACAACTACTTCTGACTTCTAATCCACTTTTGTATATAGATCAAGATGTGGTGAACCACTTTTGTATATAGATCAAGATTTGATCAACAAAATATAAGAATATGCATTCTTGTGATGTGTGAGTTAAGCTTTAAACAAGCAAGTTCTTAAACAAGTGTTGGAAAAAACAACAAAAAAAGGAAGATTTATAAGGAAAATATAATGACACATTTCTTGGCAATCTTCCTCAACAAAGAAAAGAAAGATTTATAAGAAAATATAAGGACACATTTCAAGACTACTCAAGTATGCCTTCACAATCTTCTCTAACAAAAGAAACATCCTCAACATGCTCATCAACATCCATATTGATTTCTTGGCAATCTTCCCCAACATTGCTTACTTCCTCAAAGGAGTCGTGGATCTCTAAATCGTCAAAAACTCTCGAAGGTGCTTTCATTACCACATACCAATTAGAAGAATCATTTTCTCTTGAATAAAAAATTTGCTTTGCTTGAGATGCAAGTATATATGGATCTTTTGTAAATGAAGCTTGACTTTGATGTAAATTGACAAGCGTAAATCCATCTTCAACCTTTACACCATTTCTTATGTTTGCCCAATCACACTTAAAGATCGGAACATAAAAAATGTTATAGTACAACAAAAATATATCGGTAATTATCCCATAATAACTGACAACATCGACCACTTGAGAAACATCTTTTGCGCTTGCCCTACACATGGTTGTTGCATCATAAGTCACTCCACTATTTTGGGTTTCTCTCCCAACATCTTTTGTGTGAAAACGTTGTCCATTAATGATGTATCTTGTGTAGGACAAAGCATCATTCTTTGGACCATAAGCAATCCATTTTAACATGTCGTCGTGATCTTCGAAGCTAACAGATACCTACAAAAAATAATTTCATTTAATTAAAATATTCTTTATACAGTTTTAAGTTAATTAGTAACATTTAAGAATTCAATTGACCTTTTTTTTAATCCAATTAGAGAACGTAGCTATATGATTTTTCCAAAGTAACATTGCATTTCTTTCCATGCGCTTGTCTGAATTTTGTAACTCCTCCAAATGCAAACTAGCGTATAACAAAAGATGTTATGTTATATTTAAAATTACAAACAATCAAACAATGAAAAAGAGGGAATATGCACTTACTCTAAAAATGGCTCTACCACGGTCATATTCATTAGCACAGCCAAATGAGCAGATTCTTTCTCATTTGAAGACAATGTGATTGTCTTATGTGCTGATATTGGACGTCCTTCAAGTATTACATTACTTTGGTAATCTTCATTTCTAACTTCTTTCTTCTGTGATTTTGTTAAAAATTCACCAAAGAATCTCATGCATTCTTCTGCAAGATAAGATTCTGCAATACACCCCTCGGGACGAGCATGATTTCTTACATAATCCTTTAGTGTCTTCATGTATCTTTCAAAGGGGTACATCCAACGAAAATGGACTGGCCCACACAATCGTGCTTCTCTTGCAAGATGAATTGTCAAGTGTATCATTATGTCAAAAAAAGAAGGTGGAAAGTATTTTTCAAGCTCGCACAAAGTTACAATAATCTCATCGTCAAGTTGATTTAATTTCTCTCTATCGATAACACGTTGACATAATTTATTAAACGATGAACAGAAACGAGTAATTGTTTTCCTTGGCTTCTTTGGAAGCAATCCTCTGATTAAAACGGGTAATAATTGTTGCATTAAAACATGATAATCATGAGACTTCAAGCCACTAATTTTGCAGTCCTCTAATGATACGCAACCTTTAAAATTTGAACAATAACCATCAGGTCCTCTAAAATCATACAACCTTTTGCAAAATGTTTTTTTCTCTCCTTTGGATAATGTATATGGAGCTGGCGGAAGATATGTCTTCTTCCTGCGGGGTTGTGTATGAAGACCATGTCGAATTCCCCAATCCTTCAAATCATTTCTAGAGTTAACTCCATCTTTTGATTTCTTGTCATGCAACATTGTGCCTAGTAGACTTTCTCCAATATTTTTCTCGACATGCATTACATCTACATTATGACGTATTGTAAGTTCCTATAAAAATCAATAATGGAACAATTTAGTTGTATGATTCCATAATGTTAGTCTAATAGAATAAAATAAAACGTATGCACTAACCTCCCAATATGGCAACTGAAAAAAGATGGAATTTTTTTTCCACCTTAATAGCTCCATTCTCACGGGATCTTTATCCTCATCATCTTCATTTTTCTTGCTATGCTCAATTCTTCTTTTATTTCCTATTATATTTTGCTCATTCAATTTTTTACCTTTTCTGTTATTCTTTTTTTGGTTCTTCTTTGCATTTCCAAAATTATTCGGAAAATCTTTTAAAATGATAGAAATTTTTCTCCCAGTTAGAATCCTAGGTCTACACCCTTCCTCCACGGTGTTATCAAACAAGGCCTTCTGTTTTCTCAAAGGGTTTGTAGGAGATAGAAATCTTCTATGGCCCATATAGACGGTCTTTCTACTGTGGTTTAGCCATCGATGATGAGTGTTGACACCGCATAATGGACAAGCCTTTTTACCTTTTACACAGCATCCAGCAAGATTACCATATGCCGGAAAGTCATTTATTGTCCAAAGCAAAATTGCTTTCATATTAAAGATTGATTGACTATATGCATCATAAACCTCAACTCCGGTATTCCATAAATGACATAAATCTTCTACCAATGGCGCTAAAAATACATCAATGTCGTTTCCTGGTTGCTTCGACCAGAAATTAACAATGTTAACATAATATTATCTTTCTTCATGCACAACATAGGCGAAAGATTATATGTCACGAGCATTACAGGCCAACAACTATATTTGGAATTTAACATAGAAAATGGATTGAAGCCATCTTTTGCAAGGCCAAGCCTAAGATTGCGTGGATCTGCTGAAAATGATTTGAATTTCTCATCCACTACATTCCATGTTATAGAATCTACGGGATGTCGCGTTTTTCCATCGGTGCTTTTGTTATTGAAATGCCACCGTAAATCTTCCGCCATCCTTTTGGATCTAAACATTCTCCTAAACCTTGGAATTATTGGAAAATAACGCAACACTTTAACTGGAATGTCATGCATAATCTCCTTTGTCCATTGATTTACTTTCCACCTCGAAAATCCACATTTTGGACAATTATTCAAATCTTTATATTCATTCCTAAAAAGACAACAGTCGTTCTCACATGCATGAATCTTCTCGAAACCCATGTCAAATATTTTAAGGAATTTCTTCAATTCATATAACGACTTGGGAAGTACGTTATTTTTTGGCAACAACAATTGCTGCACAGTTAGAAGTTTATCGAAACCATTATCAGACAATCCAGTCTCACATTTAAGATTATACAAGGCAAAGATAGCAGATAACTTTGTTTGATCCTTGCAACCAGGATACAATGGGGTCTCTGCATCTTCCAAATTTTTGTGTAATTCATCCTCTCGTCTCTATGCATCATCTTCACTTTTATCATCATCAAAGAAAGTATGATTAATAAAATCTTCGTCTTCATAGATAATGGCTTTAAGCAAATCATACGCATCACCCGGCTTTGTATTTTTGCTTTTATTTATTCGCTCGCCGTGATTGTACCACTCACCGTCCATGTACTTAGGATCCATTCCTCTTATAATCAAATGCTCAACAATAACTTCTCCATGAAGACGGGTAAGATTTCTGCAATCTACACAAGGGCATAATTTTTTTTTCCACATTTTGCAGCTTTAGCTTTGCATCGTTTACAAAATTCCAAGCTGCTTGCTCGTATTCTTTAGTGGTTCTACAATAATAATAAAAAACAAATAATAACCTTAGGTATTAAAATATGTTTTAAATTCAATATTGTACTTAAGTACCATATAATTACCTGTTTAGACGTACCCAGTCTTTATCCATCATTTCTTGTCTTTTCAAATGGAAAAATGTATCAGATTTACGAACAGTAACTCTCTCTTGACACATATTCATTCATTCTTTATATAACAAAAATTGCTTCCACTAGCAAAAACAGCAATTACTACAACAGTAGCATCGTTACTCATGTTTTGGAAGATGCAACTAATGACGTCAAACAATATATACACAAGTTTTCCATATTTGTATCTCAAATTTTATAAATGGGTAATCTATTTATTCAGAAAATAAAGCAACTAGGGGAAGATATAATTTAAATGATAAACATTTATAAGACATCAAAAACAGTAGGCTGAAGTGGAAAAGGTTGTATACACTCACTGTTTCTTTTTTCTTTTTCTTTTTTCCAACATGGCATATTGCTAAATTTAAGAAAAAAATAAGCAAAATCGAAATAACAATTAGAAAAAATATTTGCATTTACAACTATCGTATAATTCAATTTAGTTGAATGCAGAAATAGTTTAAGTGCATTCACTGAAAATTAAACAGCAAAGGTAAACGCAATATTGGTCACCCTAGTCTTCCTAAATGGGAGAGAATTTGCCATCTCACAAAGTATCTAGTGAAATTTTCAGGATATATCATTGCAGGTCATGTCAATATCACAAAAAATGCATACAAACATAACCTATGTACTCTTGAGCAAACATGGGCAAAATACTTAGATGCAACAACGTTTTTCTGGAGCAAAAACAAAATGTGAATTTCGGGAAAACTCTACATCAGTTAATTTAAATATCTAAGGTTAAAGGGAAACTGAAGCCTAACTGACATGTAGAAGTTTATTAACAAAATGAAACATCTACCGGCTGTATTTATGTATTGTTACCATCCTGCTGAAACTATGTAACCCAAAAAAGAATAGAATTCATATGGAAAACTTGAGTACTATAAGGTGCATGGATACAAATATACAACAATGTCAGAACAATATACAACATTAGCACCAAACTGTTTCCAAAAAATTTGCCATTACAACGGCGCTATTTTGTAGCACCGGAGTAATGTCTATGCATTACCCCTCTCCTGATACTTGGCTTGGGCCATTAACAACAATTTTTTCAACTTATACAACAATGTCACCAATCATTAATACATTGCATGAAACTGGCATTAGTCATGAGTGAACCGATGCCTGAATCATTTAGTGATGTGAATAAAAAGTATGTGTTTTAAGCTGAAAATCATCACATTACTGATTTAATGCAAATTACTGTACAACACCCAAACACTTTGATTGTGTGTTAACTCATTGTGCTGCAAATATTTGTTATTACAACATGACAACCGGTATCAGTATAGGTAAGGTTTGTTTTCCTTACTTAGAGAAGTTTTAATGTCGTCATTTTCAAACCTCTGTAGTCTTCAGACAGTGCAAAAGTTGAGATACTAATTTAAAGATTTGGCTTGTTTAAACAACAAATTTAGATACTAATTTAAAGCAGCTATAAAAATAGTAATTGGCGTTTTCAAATAGCGTTGAGCGTAAATACCAATTTATCTCAACGTTAGAAACCATAATTTGCATATATAGGGATGCAATCTGTACAATGCATTATCAATGTAACAAGAGAATTCAGTAATAAAATAATCTTCACTTATAATTTTAATTTACATCAAATGGATTATATGCCGATCAAAAAATCATTATCCAATTATAATTGGATTGGATCGATTGTCGCCTAAATTTACTGAATTTGCGTTTCTTTGCTTGTTGTTTCGTCTAATTAATGGTACTTCTATTGAGTTTTACGGGACTATTCTCAAGCTCAAATGTTTACTTTTCTAGTTAGGGGACTGGAGATAGAAGAATACTCTCCTATGACAAATATTGAAAATTGATGTAAACTGAACCAAGCATCCTGCAGCTGTAAATTTTGAACGGTAACAGCAATATTTAAATGCTTTATTTCATTCATGCGACCACATCTTATTTTTGATGATCGCTGTTTTTAGATGCCATAGAGCCTAGAACCAAACCACTTTATTATTAGTTAATTTAAATTTTGGATGCAACACTTCAACGTTCACGTAAAATACACGTAAAATATGAAAAGAAAATGAGTAAGAACATATTCGCACAAGTTGGTATCAAAATGTACTAAAACGATTTGTAAAAGCTGATTTGGGTACCAAAATACTACATATATACATCGGATGTAATCAGTGGCGGCCCTACCAATTGGCTGCCCGAGCCATAATTGGTTTTGGTTGCCCTCCGACACAAACAACATTAACTATTATTTCTTTTGCAAGATAATATAATGTTAAACAAAAAAATATCACACGCAATCAAATGGATGACAATAGTTGATTCAAAAAAAAAAATCAAATACTAGTTTCTTATACAAAATGCTACAACTTTTCAAGAAGTTCAAAGAAAAATGCTTCTCCTTACATTTTTTGAAGCAAAATCTTCAATTAAAGTGTCATAATAAAGTAATACAAAACGCCGTTAAATAGAACGGAGTTAAGGTCTGCATGACATTACTAAGAAATATCATCTTGAAGGTGTACTTTGTGCATACCAATCAAGTAATTGTACTATTTTGGGAATAGAAAACACACCTCTAACAATGTTTTGAAAGTAAACAATGATTTCTTGTGCAAGGCTGAAGTCAAAACTAACAATATTTGTCAACGTGAGTTGAACTTAGCTTTAAAATGCACATTGCTGCCAATTATCTTTCTTTTAAATCACCTATTTTGCTGATTCTAATACACTGAGATTTGAATAAAAGATGTGCTTATCTCAAAGTGTAGCAAAAAATAGAAGCTTTTAGGAACAAAACAATTTAAGAAATACCACAGTAAATGTTTCAGAAACTCAATTACAATTAGCCATATCTAAACACAAAACTAAGAGTTTTAGGAACTTATTATGTCAAGAAAAACATACAAGTACACACTGTGAATATTATATGTTTATAGCTTCTCATGTAGAGGTAATAGCAGATTCCACATCTTGAAACAAAACTAAGAGTTTTAGGAACCTGATATGTTAAGAAAAACTTACAAATATAGAATATGAACATTATATGTTTAAAGTTTTATAACTTCTCAAGTGTAGGTAATTACTAATTACAGACGTTCCCTGAATTATAAAATTCAGATACATAAGATTGATGATCAGGTGCATGAATTACTCTAATTCATCATCAAAAGCTCCTATACCACAAACCCTAATTCAAAATCAACCCAATCAAACACTTTAAAAATAACTCCTCGACCTCAAACCCAAATCCAAAATCAACTCAATCAAAGAGTCTACAAATCAAACCTACCCAAATCATCAGCTATTTCAACCAAAGCGATTAATTTGCAAATCAATATGATACGATCACCCAAAAGCATGATTTTAAAAATTAACATTAACTATTTCAATTTTCAATTTCAGCAATTTAAATCATATGCAAATTTAGAATAATAAAAAAGCATAAAATTTCACCAAATCATTCTAGTTTCAGAACAAATCCGAGATACAATGTTTAACAAATTCGAGAAACAACATGGCTAAATATAAATAATCCATTTTATTGAACAGGAAAAGGTTGATAACAATCAAACTTTGCAACTAAATAGGTACCTTTGAAGCGGTTCCACTATTGGCGGTTCTTTGGATTGGAGCGACGAAATGAAGTTACGGCAGCTCTTCAGATTGGAGGGCGTTGGGTGATAGTTATTGAGCGGTTCCTTTGATTGAAGCAGCAAGACAAAATGAAGGCGGTTGTGATTTGATTTGGTTTATTGAATTTTGAACGATAACGTGATTTGATTTAGGGTTTTTTTGAAGAGAAGGGGGACATTCTTTATCACAAGAGACGATGAAAAGAGGGAGATACGCGACACTTAGCTCACGAAATCACCGCTAAATAATTTGTTCCCGCCTTTTGACACATAGTGTTGGAAATTTGACAAATAGCGTTGGAAATAATATAATTGTTTATTTCATATGCCTTTAATAGGGAAACGCTATGGATTAGTGCTATAGATAGTGCATTTTGTTGTAGTGGTTGTTCGTATCCATCAAAAGGTCGGGGTGTTGGTTTATTCGAATCCATCAGGTGCGTATCCATCGGTATGACTTCGCCTCGCCCTGTTCGTATCCATCAGGTTCGAATCGATGGCGTGCACATCGATCAGTTCACACCGCTTCGCATCCACTGATGCATCTTACTTCGAGTCGGTCGATCTCGTATCCATCCCCAAGCACTGCCTCGCATCGATCAACTTCGCATCCATCAACAGCGGTAAGTCACTATTTCGTATCCATGAAAAACCTGCCTTGTTTGTATCCATCCACCAAGGAACCTCAGTTCGTCTCGATCCAGTTCATATCGATCAGTATTCATATCCATCAATGCAAACTGGGTGACGTCACTTGATACGAACAAGGCGAGATTCATGGATACGACGCGATCAACTTGGAGCAAAAAGTGGATCGATGCGAGGAGTACACGCCACGTTGTCACGTGCACCCATCGGTTCGAAAGCATGGGTTCGAAGCGATCGACTCGAAGCAAACAGCCAACCGAGAAACTCCATCTCGTATCGATCATAACTCAAGATCCACAAGTCCAAATGCAACGAAATTTTCATAGCAGCTTCCATACGAGGTAAAGAATGTTCCTACAAAGTTTCAGCTCGATTGGATCAATTTTTGATGGATACGAAACCGTTTCGTATCGATCAAATATCGAGTCAAAACTTGGTGGGGTCGGTCGCGTGGGCCCACTCACATGCCAGAAGAAGTCTTCCGAAGTTTGAGCGCGATCTCAGCTTCCTACGCCTATAAATAACCCCCTGAAGCCTACAGAAAAGGGATCTTTTGGCCATTCAACGTCCAAACTCTGCCAGATTCAATTCTACCTCTTTCTATCGCCATTGTATTCAAACATCTTAGCTATAACTTACTGGAATCTGCTGTAACGGATTGAAATCATCAAGTGAATCAATAAAGTCGTAGACTTCAGAGTGGACGTAGGCAAGATCGCCGAACCGCTATAAATCCTGTGTTTCTGATTGTTATTTCTAAATTGCTGTGCTTGATATTGCTTAGATCTGAGAATTGTGTTTGAATATTGCTGATTTGTATTCATATAGTGGTGCTTTCGCGATACTGGGGTTTGTGACCATTTTTGGTGCGACAGTTTCAATCATTTTTGTATTTAGTAATCACTCACGCATCAGTTATTTTCACAAAAATTATTTTTTAAATCTCTTTCATTTCACTTGTTACTAGATTTATCAAAAATTGGAAAATCAACAAATGCTAAAAGCACCCAAAAAAGTGCTTATTAATACCATTAAAAAATTAATTCATTTTAATTAACTCATGCGTTTCCTAATATCATACTTATTTCTCCACTTAGTTATTGATTACTTAAGGAAAGCACTTTCGTTTTCTAAACCATATTTCTTCTTATTTTTCTTCATCACGTAAATTCCAAAATCCTAAGCCTGCACATTCTCTTTCTTCTTCATGACGTAAATTCCAAAACCTTAATATCCAACTTTCTTATTCTCCATCTTGTTAAAACCTAAACCCTAAATCTAAAGTCTCCATAGTTGACACTCCCGTTATCAAAAGCAATTTAATTTTTCTACTTTGAATTGCTAACCGATGAAATCCAAGGAGGAAGATGATTTAGAGAATAATCAACGGTTTAAGGAAGGAAATGAGGTGATTTTGATTTACATTAATTTTGTAGACTTTAAATATTATTTGCAATATGTATTTGTTTAGGAGTTGTTTAATAATGGTATTTAGAAATGATGAGTAGTGCGTTGATATTAATTTTCTTGATTGATTGATAAGAGGCATTGTTTTTAGTGAATTCAAATAACGAAAAGGAAGAAGAGAACTCCAATGATTTAAATGCGAGATGTATTCATTGTTAAGTATTTGAATTTATACCGTTCATTTGAAGAATTTAATAGAAAATTAATTTTGTAGGCCTTCCTTAATGAATTTGTTGGGTATAAAAAATCGATGATGTGAAGATCGATGATGTAGAGACCAGACCGTCCTACGTAAGTATATTTTAATATTTTTTCATTCGTTGGTTTAATGTTATATGTACATATACACACAAATAAAATTGATAATTGATGTTTTATGAGTTGAATTGGTTATTAGGTTTTTTACATGAGAAATGGGAATGCAATGGAGCATGACAATGAGTCAATTGTAGAAGCGAAAAGAAATTACGACTTGGATGCTTGTTTTTTAATTGTTATGGTATTGGATAGCAAATATTTTAAATAATTGCGGTATTCTTTAACAATGTTATTAGAAAGCACTTTCTTGGGTGCTTGTAACAACATACATAACCAAAGATGTCGATGGATGAAACTTGATCTAAGGAGTTTATCGGTGTCGGAGATTGGCTAAAAGTTTGCCTCTGGTGATTGGATTTATAGTTTGATTGCTGCATCAAAACTGAGGCTTCATCATAGACGGTGGGAAAGGTCGAAATTTAATATTATTAGATGCCAATTTTGATGTAGGTTGAATAATGGTGGATGAGACACTGATTAAGATAGAAAAATCCAATGAAAACTAGAGCTAGAACGACGAGACAAATATTTGCAATGCAAACGATTATTAGGGAAATATGTGATGCATGTTTGACATGTAATGTTTTATGTGGAAATATGGCATTTTTTGCATAAGAACGCTCATATATTCTACGATGTAAGTTTTTTTTTGCATATATCTTTGGTGCAACACAACAGTAGGTAATTGCGCTGTATTTTGCATGGTTAATAGTTTTTCGTTAATTAATCTATTAAATAATAGTAAAGCAGAAGAAATTCTAGCTCTCGCATTAATTCTAGCGTTTGTCTCAATTCCCTTTAACTTTCTCTGTATATTTATTTATATTTTATTTTAAAGACCCGATATAATTTATTATTTTTGAATTGTTTCAAATACTATCATTTTACATTCAAAAACCTATACTTTCTGCTTTCTACTATTATTTTCAAAGTTTTCAATTTTTTTCTACAATTGACATTTAAGTCTGTATATTTCACTTAATTAAATAATTTAACTATAAACCCTGTAAAAAAATTAATTAACCATTATTTATTGATTTGTCTACTAAATACAGATAACAATGCCAATAAGTATATCAAACTCATTGTAACAAAATGGTATAAACTAAATTTTGATTCAGATATAAACAATATGGATCAAATAAAAGACAATAAGAACAACTTTAATGCATAATTATTTATTTTAATAAATTATCAGTTAAATGATTGAAATTTTTAATGCTACAAATCATCTCGGTAATTATAAAAACTTTCCCCCCCACTCCTTAATCCTCTTCGATTTTTTTTAATCCATATAAATTATCATTTTATAGGTATCCAAAATGATGCATTAAATTTTTCCATGATTTTATATTCACATACCGAGATTTTATATTCTACAGTCATTTACAAAGTTTTCATCAATTTTCCTAGTTATTTCACATTCAAATCAATGTGCTTAAATTAACCAAACACTATAAATCCATACTATATAAATAAATTCAAATAATTAATACTCATTAAGTTCGCTGAAAATTTATTAAAAAAATGAAATTTTCAATTTATATACCGCATCCGTAGTAACAAAATGGTAAAGCAGATATTTCTTTTAAATATAAAAAAATTAGAATCACTTAATAAAAATTATTTACATAAACAATAATGAATGTTCAATATATGATTGATATATCGACCACTGCGTAATTTTTTTATTTTAACAATATTTAAAGTATGCTATGTTTTTATGACATTAGCATGTCCAGTGCATGGGATACATTCTACTACTTTATTATTTTTATTATTATCCATAATTTTAGTAAATTTAAAAAATAGTTTTTCCTTTAGTTATCTTATATTACATTTAAATTTTTATCAATACCGACTTTGTAGTTAAACATCTAAAACCCATCATCATATACATGCGTGAGTGCGCATGTGTATAAATACACACAAGATCACAAATACTTAATATCACTTCAAAAAGGAAAGTATTACATCCATATTTTTCTTTGAAATTTATTACATAAATAAATACTTACGATTATTTCACATATATACATATATCAGTCATATTTGATGTATAATTTCTTAATTTCAAACTATAAATTAAAATTATTTTAAAATTAGATAATGTATTTTAAACATAAAACTTTAGAAATAACAATAATATATTTTTATTTATTTATATTTTTTAAACGTATAAGTTAATAAATTAATATGTTTAACATGTAATTTCCTTAAACTTTAAAAATATTATTGTAAAACTAACTTGAAACAAAATATATCATTTTAAATAGTTAGAATATGAAAAAAATGAATATATGATTATTATTAACTATCCAAAAATAATATTTTAATATATTTTACAATGAAAACATGACATTTTAACATATTGAAATCAAAAAATGATAATGATAATTTTTCTATAAAATCATCAATATCTATTCAACAAATGTAAATCAGTGAAATATTATACTTAATGTTATAAATTTAAAAATATTTTATAATCCAAATATATTATTTTATGTATTTACAAACTAAAAAATATAGTACATATAATATATTCTATTAATATATTAAATTAATTAATCTATATGTTTATCTAAGTATTGATTTGTTAAATAAAGGTAAAATAGAACAAAATATATTTTTCTCTTTAATTATTTTTTTAAGTTTTCTTCTTTATTCTCTCTATTGATTTGTCATGAAGCTCCTCAAAATTTCAACAAGTCAAAAATAAAATAGTAACATCCTTGGTTATACATACATACACGTACGTATATGTACGTGTGTACGTATATATATATATATTACAATTTTATACTCTTATCTAAATCTAATCTGAATATTTCATATAACCTAAAATATACATACATACATACATACATGCCTAAGCCTTTGATCGCGTTGTTGCTCCTTTATCTTGTAGCTGAAGTTATTACTTCACATGTGACCGAGTCTTTTCCCGATTCCTCTTCAGCTGAAGGTATTGCTTCCACTATGATTTTTCCTTTTGTTTCTTTCGTTGAACCTGAGATGTCTAGTGTCACCCATGCTAATGTTATTGAGTAGAATTCTACTAAGAAAGTGTGGATATATGAGCTATCTGAGATGTGCTATGACTCTGTTTGAAAGATTTCCATATGTTCGTTAGTAAAATTTAAGGTGAATCCAGGCGTCTTCAATACTTTGTTGATGGGGAACAACTTGTTTTTTCAGTGGTTGGTGTGCATAGTACTAGGAATAAGGCTGTTCTTAATGATAATTGTTGGGATAGAAAATTTATTTATTGCATGGATTACTTTGATTATATTTCGAATATTGAGTCTCTTTTCGCGGATTTTCTACATGTGATAGGCCCTGACTCTTCGGACGAAGGGTGTGGATCCTCCTCTTCCGAGGATGACTAGCTTATGATCTTTTTATCATTTTAGCCTCTTGTTTTGTATTTTCCATTTATTAGTAGTTGAGGCATACCGCCTTGCTCCTGTATTAACTTTTGATTTATTAGTAATAAAAGTGGACGGGCTGCTATAAAACTGGACGGCCTTGCCCAAAATATAACTTAATTAAACTTTACAATAATATGTTATTTTAAAACTAACTTAAAAGTATATATTTCACTCTAAATATTTAGAATCGGAAAATAACAGTATTTATAATTATTTATAACTATTTCAACATATAAATTATTTAAGTATGATATTTAAAATGTAACCGATTCAATTTGAGAAATATTATTTCAAATTATTTTACAACAATAGAAATATTATGTTAACACAAAAATATGAAAATACCAATATAAATTTTCTGTTAATATATTTGTATAATCATTTACTATACATATAATTTATTTAAATTTCAAAAACATTTTTCTAGAGTTATCTTAAATTCAAATGTATATATATATATAATCCAAAATAATAATAGATATAATTTTCAGTATTTATTCTCATGTGACTTAAATTATTAATAGAATGATTTATTAAATAATAGTAGGGTCGAAGAAATTATATCTCACTTATGAATTTTAATAATTGAAGTCCATTATTATCTCAATTTTATATTTTATACAAAGATCACTACTGTTTACAGTGTATGATTTTTATGATTATTAATAATTCTCTCCTTGATTCCGACCTACCATTTAGTTTTAGGTATAAATTTTATCATTGTTTAAATAACTTCAGCTATTCTATATTCATGTTTGTATTACTATTTTCTTTCTTAAATGATATTTAGTAATAAGAAACATGCATAATAATGAAGGCTTTCTTTATTTTTCCTTACCACTTTATATATTGAAGTATAACTTACAATTTTTTTTGAAATGTTCACTTTAATTCCATTTAACTAAATTACATTTAAGTTTATGTTACTATTTTTCTTTTGAAATTGATATTTTATTATAGACTACTGACATATACAAAATAATTGAAATAAATGACTTATATAAATATATGCTTAACATTAACATATTACATTATACGCCAACTATTTAACTATGTATATCTGACAATTTCTTTTACACCATTATCGAGTGCAATGCATGGATTATACACTTGTAATAATTATTATGAATGAAAAATATCTACTTTGCAAGCTGATAGTATTTTTTATAAATAAAAGTACAAGTTGTAGTTTCAATATAAATTTGATATATACAATTTCATATCGAACTTGTTCTTCTAAGTTCAATAAGTGTATAATTTCTTTTAATATAGTAGCATTTTGTACCTATGTAGTGTTAACAACTCAAATTATGAGTGCACAAATTTATAATTGTTTTGATTTATTCTAAACATAAAATTTTATAATCTAGTTTTTTACAAAAAAAATGAATATAATAAGGAATTATTAAAGAAACCTGTTTTGGATAGGGAAAAGGAGAAAAATATCCATTTTTCAAATAAATCTTTTATTATTGTGAGATTCAAATTGATTCTCCTTTTATAAAATCTATTCATAATTGTTAATTTTTCACTTATATAATTTCTATACTCTTTTTTTCTTATCGTATTATTTTACCATTTTAACAAAATCTGTTATGTCTCCTCCTTTAATTTATTAGAACTAGTAAAAATTGCACGTATGTGCATCTAATAGTTAGATTTTTTTTATTTGATAAAAAATTAATGGATGGATGTTTGTTATAAGTGCAAAAGCTTTGGACCTTTGATCACAATACTTGTATTTCAAACTGTTTTATTAGTGGTGTTGGTTGCAAATTGATGATGAAATCTGTTGATTAGTGGTTGGAAAGGGGATGGTGATTGAGATTGCAACTGATGGTGAGATTCTGTCGACGGATGAGGATATTTTTGGAATTTCAAAAGGACACCATGTAAATTCTATTCAATGAATTCTCATTATTCATAGTAGAGATGGTTATTGAAAACTTAAGATAATGGAGGATAACACATCATAATTCTACGGCAATCTTCTTTGTCTATTCATTTATCAAACTTTAGTTTGATATACCAAAACATAATAGAAACTTGTGATCTTTGGAGCAGATTATGGTCAGTGATTTTAAAAAAATGTTTGTAAGATAAAGCAGAGAGAGACATGAATTAGAGGAGGGAACCAAAGTGAAAGAAGTCTATCGGCTAAAGAAGGACTACAACATCTGACCAAGTAAGAAAAAGGACGTTGAGATGCCTCTCTATTTCCAATATTTGAAAATACTTGAAACGTAATGTTGGATACTCGACCGATGGATGAAAGTCTAGGGAACTTAGCAAGAATAACTATAACCTTACAACATGTTGTATATCTCATATCGCATAGACAATATATAATATAAATATAAAACAAGTGAGATAATGACATAATCAAATGAAATAAGTCATAATCTCTCAGGTACATAGAAATGGTTAGAAATAGATTGTCTCTCATAAATAGGTATTAACTACCACATAACACTACAAAACAGAATACTAAATCTCCAAACAGTAATGGAATTGGAAGCCTCCTGCTAGTCATATACATGGCTCCATGACTAAACACACCAACAAAAGTCTCAGCTTACTAAGAGAACCTGAGAGTTATAATAAAAATCACGTAATTAACTTCCGATCTGACAATAGTCTGGTGTGCATGGTTCAACTACTAAAATACTATCCAATTCTCATGTATAAGTATCACATGAAAAGTTTTAAAGAGATAATAGAACACATACCTCAACATGATTCTTTGATAGAGTTAGAGTTGTTTCTTAAGGACAATAATGTAATTTGTTATGTAAGATAACTCATGCAAGACAATCTTCTTAGAAATAAAGTATGCTTTTGGTTTTATTTTTCAATATATATATATATGTATGTATGTATGTATGTATATTGTGTATGTGTATTGTAATATTGGATATAAGTAATGTGTTATACACATTAGATGTATATAAATAAACAATCCTTAGAAGAAGTATTTTATGAATTGTAGTTACGAAAGTGTTCATAACCATGAATAATTAGTCAATACTTAAATACTTACTCCTTAAATGTTCCTTGTCAAGATGTAACAAGAAAAGATATCGATACGTTCATGTGCGTAACGCTCTCCATACAATGAACGACGAATTACTTATGACCGTTAGGGGTGCCAAGGGGTTACATATTTGTGATTATTTTGAAAAATCAC
This sequence comes from Allium cepa, assembly GCA_030765085.1. Lineage (NCBI taxonomy): Eukaryota > Viridiplantae > Streptophyta > Magnoliopsida > Asparagales > Amaryllidaceae > Allium > Allium cepa. Next base: position 125,251,918 of record CM060932.1, read on the forward strand.
AGAATGACTCAACGAGAATCCTTACTGGTGAATACAACTAAATCAAAATAGAAGATCTCATGTGATGACATGCAATAATCTTCAAACTTGAGGGTACCGTGGATCATGAGTAACTAGGCCGTACTTTGATTGTGGTCAATCACATGACATAGCATTCATGTTATAACTGTAGTTGAGTGTTAACCTAAAATGTGGATCAACACTCAAATATCACATGAAATCACTAGTTCAGATGAAAATAAAAGAAAGAGTAGAAAATAGACAAGAATACACAGCAGTTTTTATAGTGGTTTGGCAGAATCTCTAGCCTAAGTACATTTCAATCTTTTTTGTTAGTTGATCTCTCTCTGGATTACAACTTGTTGGATCTAATTTTGCCATAATCTATTGGATCCCAGATTTACAATGGAGTTAAGAATGTTATTTGAGGAAAATAGAAGTGAAGAAAGTGTAATGGAAGCTCCAAGTCCAAGAGTGTTAAAGAAGATCCAACAGAAAGAGGCCTCTTTTCTGGTAGTGGGTAGGTTGGTATTTATAGAGGAATTGGGTAGCACAGAGTCGTAGGCCCGATAGCAATAAAGTCCAAGAGATAGCGCGAAGTCATGCCAGAAGATCCAAGCCGACTTGAGTCAAATCGTAAACTCGGTGTCGAGTTAAGGTCCTTAACTCGGGGCGAGTTTAGGTGCTTCGCCCGGTCATGGTGAAAATTCCCAAGTCCTTCTTTTCCCTTTTCCAAGCGCTCTTGCTAAATTTCAACTCATTCCAATTTTGTTTCAATCTTCTACATCCAAGTGAAGATGCTTTAGTGATAATTTGGTACCAACTCAAATCCTTAACTCAGTACTAACTCCAATCTTTAACTCATCAAGTCCTTAACTTGTTAAATCCTTAACTCATCAAGTCCTTAACTCGTCAAATCCTTAACTCGATGTTGACCTAAGGCCTTAACTCAGGGTTGAGTTAAGGAATTAGCCGATTTTCCAACCAAATTTCTTGAGCTCAATTCTCTAGTCCTTTTAAGCGTGCCTTTAAGTATCCAAGTTGTTTCATCCTTGTTTGAATCTTCTTAGTCCAGTTGAAAATCAGCTTTGGCTCAAAAGCGAGTTAACATTGGGTATTTGTTGAAGTATTTGAAATGAAACACTACCTAAGAGAAGATCCGTCTTCTTCATTGTAGAAGGTTAGTATCGCCGTATTGGTAGTCGACTTAAAGTCAAAAATCTTTGGTTAAAGTAATTCGGTTAATTGATAAATGTTATTAGATTGAACTAAGAACTTTAAAGTTGTCTATGCAATTAATTAAAAATATTACTATAGTTTTTGGCTACTGACTAAACATAGATGTCCAAGTGATATTGTGATGACGAAAAGAATATGTGCATAAAATGCCATTGCAAGGTGTAGTTTAATATGGATTATAAATTGGATTTCATCTAAATGATCTGTAAGTGGTGAACTTGCACCCGTATTGTACCCGAGGAAAGTCCGTGTATGCTTCAGTATTTAACTTGGTTAAGTATTAAATGACGATCAAGTACAAGGAGTCGCTTTCCAAATTCATCTTAAATTAATTTGTCAATGTTATAAATTAATATTAAAATTATCACAAATGTTGTATTTATTTTTATTGCATTTTAATTAATCATTTAAAGCCTAAATTAATTAAAATGATGTATAATTTTAATATATTGATATCTAAAAATTGGGCATAAATGAATGATTAAATAATTAATTTAATTGTTAAATTAATTAGGCTCGAGTGCATTATACCCATATAAGGTGCTGGCCATGTAAGGGTTAAGAAAGGTACTTAAGTTTTCTTTTATGAATGGTTTGAAGTTATGGGAAGTTTTGATATGTGGTTGGCTATTTATAAACCCTCTTTCTCTCTTCTCCATATACAACAAGAAATAGAAAACCTAGCCTCCATTACTCGAATAAATGAAAATAAATGGTGAATTCTAGAAGGGAGATACGCAACCTCTATTCAAGGACAATGAATTTGGAATTTAAGGAGGAGATTGTTAATAATCAAGATGTTGGCAAATGGCAAGATCTAAACTACATGTTTTATATAATCATATATATGTAATTTTAGATTTTTCCCATTTTCTTATTCTTGTTTTTGATTTTAGCCATGTCAAGAAAAAAATTAATTTCAAACTTATTTTGTTTATATATATATATATATATATTAGTTAATATTTGCTTGTATTTACAAAAACACACACATATACGAAGTAAAAGAAACTATTTTATGTACTCATAACTTGGTCTTGAGTTTTTATATGTATATATATTTATATTTATATACATAAAAAAATTTGTAGCTTTAAATAGAACACGCACACACACACATATATGTACACATTTACAAGTTTTGATTTTTCTAAATACCCCTTATTTGTTTTCGGTAGTTAATATTAATATTTTAATAAAAATTATTTGGTTTGACTTTTACATACAATTATACATACATATATATATATATAAATTTAGTTTCATATTTAATTAAAACAAAAACTATATATACGTTTACATTTATTTATACTATGATTTGCTTAAAAAATTATATATATAAATATATATGTATGTATGTATGTATATAAATTTTATTTGTGTATTTAAAAAAAAAAATATAAATTCCTTTTATTTTAATAAAATAAGTCAAAATCAAACAAGTTGAATATTTGTTCAAAATACAAACTAGGAAATAAAACGTTTACTATATGTGAATATTTCAAAACCTATTGAAAAAAAATTATATAATAGAATATATATCCTTTGAACAAAATTACACTAAATCAATTGATGACCAAAATAAAAAACTAACACATGTATATATTTGTCATTAGTTACTTGTATAATCTGTCTTATGGTTAAATTGACAACTCTTCACAACTTACCGTAATGTAATAACCATAAATCCCAATATTATTTTAACATGTGATATACGTTTAATTATGTACACTCCAAATTATATGCCACATTTATAATACTTACCATGTTTGCATTGTGAATGGGAACACACTATAAGTTAAAACACGAAATTAAACAAAAATAAAATAAAACAACATTGGACTTAAAATTTAGTAAATATAAATCATACTATATAAACAAAAATATTTAAATACAAGTTAACCAAATTAAAATTAAAACATTAAACTCTTTAGTTGAATTCGCTAAATATGATTTTGTGTAACAGTAAATTGTTCACATAAACACAAAATATGATCTAATGCAAATTAAGAGGACTTTTTGGATATTTCCACTTTTTAGCCTATGCCCGATGCACTTGATCCAATAATTGTACCAGAGCGCACATTGTACTTGCATGAATGATTAACCAACATGTAGGACAATCCCTTGGAAAAACCAACTAGATGGGTGTTTGATGAAAATGTGTTTAACTAAAGAGAAGATTACTTAATTAAGAAACGCTCTTGTGAACGGAAAATCTCCAACCTTATGGTCTTAACCTGACTCATCGAAGTGCTCCATTTTCGAGGGTATGGCCTAGTGGAAGGTTCAAAAGTGTTTTGCGCCATTGGATGCCTCAAATAAGTGTATTTGAATATTACAATTAAATTTAATAAAACATTACAACGTTTTATAAAGAGTTATAAAATGCAAATATAAATTGTTTTAAACAAATTTAAATGTCATACATAACATTAATAGAAACGTTTAACCAACAATACATATGAATATGTATATACAAATTAATTAACTATAAATGTTATAATAAATTAAAAATATATTATATTTATAAATAAAGAAGGGAGGTTTAAATGAATAAAAACCCACTTAGACTTAAAGGAGTATACATTGGATATAGAGACATACGAGTCATGAGTTTATACTCATCTCTCTTGAAGTTGGTAATACTTAATTAATAATATTTAAATTATGAATTTAAAATAAAGTTTCTCTTTGTCATTTACAATGTAAATAGAGTATTGTACATACTTATGGTTGTTGAGCACCCTCAAGCCATGAATTATATATAATGATGTTTACATTGTTCCTAGACATGTAATAATATCATGTAGCTTTGGTGAGCACCCTTAAATTCAATAATTACCCATAGGTTATAACGACATGATGGATCTTGAGTATACAATGTACTTTATGTTTGTTCAGCACCTAAAGGTTATAAAGATGATTAGGAGCAAGTAAAATTATGGTTAGAAATTATATACAAGATATGACTAGTAAAGAGTTACTTGCAGTTTATGGGACTGTAACTTGTTGGGCACCTCAAGATTGTAGTAACAAGATAAACGAGTCCTAATATCCACTAAAGGAATTAATGAAATTCCCATTTCCCTTTTTTGGTTTCTGAAAGATGTAGAATTCAACTGGAGCCTTATTAGATAAATATACTAAACAATCTAATAAGTATAAGAACATATGCAATGTAATCTAATTTACACTAATGATATGCATATATCAAATGGCATATATGAAGTTATTTGTAGAAAAGAACAAAATGACCGGCATGAACTACAAGGACTGGTTAAGGAACATTAAAATTGCACTCATCTATAAAAAAATTCTAGCATGTTGTCATCGTCAATGAACCATGGCTAAACCCAACAAAAATTTCACACCCAAACAGCTTAAGTCCTATGAGTCTTGGTGTTGGATTTGTGAACTTGCTCAATGCTATGTGCTATCAACTATGAGCATCATGCTCCAAAGGCAACACGAGGATATGGATGTACGAGCCATATTCCAACACTTACAAATGTTGCATGGTGAGAAGTTTTGTATCACTAGGTATGAGATCTCATGGAAACGGCTCCATTTGAAGATGAACAAGTGCACTCCGATCCAAGATCATGTACTCAATATGGTTGGGTATATAGAAAGATTCGTGGAGTTAGCAATAGTTCTCAATAGTATGAATTCATTAAAGTGTAATGTTGTGGAACTCCTTAATATGTTAAGCATGGCCGAGAGTACATTCACAAAGGAACCAAGTATGGTGCTTACTATCAAGGGGCTTCTTCCTCAAATAGTTTGAAGAGGAGAAAACATAGGTCGAAGGGTGAAAAGGGTAAGGCTAAGGATTGTTTAGAGAAGAGTGAATGTCACAATAGCTTTAAGAAGGGATATTGGAAGAAAAACTGCTTGGAATATTAAAAGATGCTTAAGGCTAAGGAATCTGATTCTGCTTCTGAAGGTTTTTTCCTATAGAAAATTGTCTTTCTATAAATTCTTCTTGTTGCGTTTAGATACTGGATCTGGAACTCAAATTTTCATTCATTGCATAGACTTAGAAGCAAGTGACCTGTAGCAAGTGACAACATCAAATTCCAAGATGCAAATGGAACATTTTATCTTCTGTCATAGCAATAGATTTCCATGTGAACTTTGCTAGTGGACATGATTAATTTTCATACAATTGCCATCATGTACCAAACTTTATTAATGGAATAATTTTGTTTCTCGTTTGATGGAAAATGGATATGGTTTTATTTGCAATAAAAGTATTATGAATATTTGTTATGGTAATAAAGCTATTGGTTCTAGTACTTTGAATAATTGCATTTATGTACATAATCATAATCACGTATCTACCATTGAAATTAATAAGGCATTTAAGATAAATGACAGTTATCCTTGGCATTATAGACTAGGTTATATAAGTAAGAAACAATTGAATAAGCTAAGAGATGAAGGGTTTCTACTATCATTCGATACTTGTACATCATGTCTTAAAGGTAAAATGGGCAAGCACCCATTCATTGGTAGCAATGAAAGAGTTACTAAACTCTTGGGACTGGTGCATACTAATGTATGTGGTCCTATGTCTACAACTACCAAAGGTGACCTCCTTATGTGTTACATTTACAGATGATTTATCTAGATGTGGACATGTGTATCTTATGAAATACAAACCATAGGTCTATGACAAATTCATAAAGTATAAGAATGAAGTTGAAAGCCAAATGAATAAGAAACTCAAGATATTCAATCTTATCGAGGTGGTGAATACATTGGGTATGAGCTTTAAGAGCACCTAAAAGAGCATGAGATTCTCTCTCAAGTTATTCATCTCTATAGTCATCAACAAAACGGTGTTTTAGGAAGGAGGAATCGAACTTTATTGGACATGGTTCAGTCAATGATGAGTGATACTAATTCTCCCAGATTTTGTGTAAAGAATATATAAACATGGCAAATAATATGGAGTTCGAGAAACTTTATGAAAAGAAAATATAAATACTAATTCTCCCATATTTTTTGGAGCTATTGAAAGAGATTTTACAATCAAAATACACTTAGGAAAAAGGGAACTAAGAGTACCAAAAGGTAAATATAGTGGACTCGAAGGTGATTTATATAAATAAAGTATTTAATAAATGGTCAAACAACCAGATCCGTATTATGTGCTGAAAATGTTAGGCAAGTACTGTACTAACAGAAAAGGACAAAGTTAGCATGAGTGTGGTGATGATATGTGTAAAGGTGGCCTTAGATGCATATGAGTTAGGCTATTGACGTGCAATGGAAGAGGGTATAACAAGGGTAGAGTACCTAAACCGAAAGTAAAATAACCTAGGGAATATTAAATATAAGACTTAAGTAAAGTGAAATACTAAGTACGAGTTTAGGTATAACATGCCGAAGGTAATAGCGGAAGGCCGAAGGTGAAGGTATAAATGAGGGTGGTAAAGGAATTTCAGGTAGAGGAGGTGAATTCCGAGACCTAGCAAGGAGAGTCAATGTGATAACGAAATGAAACTATATATAAACCAGGCATTCCTAGATGAGACTAGAGTAGTGATTGCCGAGATGAATTAATTTTTAATGCAAAATTAATACTGAAATCCGTTGACTTCCGTAGAGGAGAGTTAATATTAAGTCTTAAGATGATTAAAACAAGTACTTAGAACATTATGTAACTTATTATGCTATGGAGACGATTCCAAGATATAACTGGCCGAAGATAGTTTCAAAACTTAAAGTAGCTTAATGAATAGCTAAAGTTAAAGCCTAACAAATAAATAATTAGGTAGAGTATTCGGTAAATGGTGTGAGGCTCGAAGTGGCAACTAGGAATCGAAAGTGAAACACCTCGAAAATTTAATAATGAAATTAAATTTAAATTTAATAAGGGCAAAAATGTAATTTTTACAAACGTTCGAATTTGGCTATGAAACTTGCACCTTTGTGTTCATAGTAATTTTTTGGACAATTTTCATATATAACATTTTGACATCGGAGCTAGTATGGAGAAGTTAAAAACATTTTAAAATTCAAAAAAAATAATAATTAAACAAACAAATAAGGAAATTTAATTATCCTTAAATAAATAGCTCCACCAGTTGGCATTCTTATGGGACTGGTCGACCCCTACCAATCGACCGTCCCCATATACAACGGTCAACCGGTTGAGGCTGAGATCGACAATCTAAGCTGCCAATGGCCTGAATTTAATAAATTACTTTTATTTGGGTACGAAGTAAATAGTTAAAGTACATGATGTAAGAAAATATTCTCGTTTGGTTAATCAATGGTCAGGTAATTTAAAACCCTTATAAATACACAACTAACATAAACTTTAATTCATTAGAAATTTGTCTGTGTACCAAAACTCTACCAAATTCTCTTCTCCTACACTTATAAATTCCTTAAAATAAACAAGAAAAATATAGAAGGATCCAAGAAGATCAAATCAGGCAAACAACTAACAAATTAGGGAATGATTTCTAGACGAAAATTTGAAGGAAAGCTTGGATTTGAGGTGAATGGGTATATTTTTAATAAGATGATTATATGTATTTAAGTTTAATATACCCTATTTGATCTTGGTTCTTAGAAATTGGATTGTAAACATTATTTAATTAAATTGGAAATTTAATTGTTAGTATATGAATATGATCCCCTTTTTCCACAGTAGATCCGTAAACCCAAATATATAAATTGAAAAAGAAATTGACATAACCCGTATTGTTAATAGTAACCTTAGGATAAACTATTTCACTACAAAATTGTGCAGATCTGTAAATTGAAATTGATATTAACAAGGTCGGTTAATTATAACTAGCTTACGTATGATAATGAATCTAGGAACAACGACAATAATTAACAAAAGCAAATTAAATTGAAATCAAACTAAATAATGAACAATAACCTAAAATTTACACCACGATCGGTAAGCCGCACTACCTGAAGTGATCGATAACAAGCAGTCGACCGCCCCAATATATAGCGGTCGACCGGTTGGCATTCCATACGCGTAATCTAAACCTGTGCCTGAGACGCAGGTTATAAATAAATCTATTTTTAAGTGGAAATGTATATGTATAGTAAGTATATATGGATGTTAGGGTAGCGAAGCTAGTACCCTATGAGGCGACATTAGGACATTGCAAAGCTGGTTAAATTCTATTTATCCAGCAGGTGTCAGTATTGGCTGGGAGGGGCGATTCCGTCGCAAATGGCACTCCCATGAAGTTCTAGGGTGGATGCGCAACACTGGCTGATGCTTGATGAAATGTGTGGGCCTGGCACAATGGGAGTTCCTTGGTATTCTTCGATTTCGCTGCGACGTGATGCTGTGTTGTTGTTGGATTCCAACGCATGTAATAAGAGGCAATTATGTTACCAATGATAGGTGGACACTGATGCAGGCGATGGGACACTTCAGCGAGTCGGCATTGTGGGCTCCTCCTCGATGCATACTGAGGGTACGGGTAGCTGAATTTATGGAAAACTTAGTCCTGTCGTAGAAATTATAGGGTAATTCTATGTAGAATGGTTCCAGTATCTATTAGCTAATCAGTATTGTCTAGAGGTATGATCAGTTGTTCGATCTTAAATATAAGCCTACACAAGTAGTTAGTGTAGGTGTATATTTAGTTAAACCCCTTAAGTAAAGAAATATAGTAATTCATGGATTCTTGTAGAACACCCTAGGTCTCATAGAATATTATTAAAGTCAACTGCATATGATCATTATATATTAATGATCACTCACCAGGCTTTTGTCCGACCCACTCATTTCCCTTCCTTTTTCCCCTACCATAGGATAATAGGTTAGTAGTTGATTTGGTACAAAGTATGGAGAAAGGAGCTAAGTGTTGGAGTTCCACTACTCTTGATTGTTCCTTAAATAACTATTTGTTGTATTAAATGTCTAGTAAACTTAAATTGTGCTTTGAAAACAATGTAAATGCATTGGTCATTTTAAAGGTTTTTTGTTTCTGAAATGTTTATTTTTAGTACTTATGTTTTATTCCTTCTGCAGTGACATTTTAAAATGTAGAATGCCTTAGATTTATCCTTATATTCTTAGTCCCTGTAATATATAAAAACCTGATAGCTCATACTTCTTGACACTTACACGAGTCCAAAAGTAACCCTAGGCTTAGGATCGGTGTGTTGGGAGATGTGGGTTGTCACATTTGATATCAAGCCTAGGCTTAAGATTCCTTAGGGATTAGGTGTGTATTGAGAGAACGTACTTGAAAAGTTTTTTCGTTAATTTTTTTTCCAAAGAGGTTTTCAAAATGTTTTTCAAAATCAGTTTTTGAAAGGTATATACATATGTATAGATAAAAGTTATCCAAAGATTTTATATATAAGCATAACAAAAGGAATGTTATAATTTTTTCTTGCTAATGCTATCTATGGAAAAATTGAAAATAAACCCTAATCATAGACGGTGAGAATGAGAAATTTTGATAGGAATGGCTCAGAGGATGTAGATAAGATCTATGCTTGAACACCCCCATATGGTTCCGTCGGTATCTGTATGCGAGAAAACAAGATGAGCCTAATCCGATCAAGAGAGCATGTTTGTAAATTTTCTAATATACATATACCCTGTACATTTTGACCCATGAGATAGTTATTGCTTATTCGTTATTTATACCAACAACTGTGGGTTAGAGTAAATGTTAATGTTATAACAGTTGAGTTGAAAAATAAACCCTTTACGGTTGTTATAATTTACTCTACAATGAAATGCTAGTAAATGTTTACTATACTAACTAGTAGTAGCAAGTAAATTATGGATTTAAGGGTGAGTGAGGAAGAATAGTAACATGGGGTCTATATAATTAAAGTGGAGTATGATTATGCAAAAAAGGAACATGGAAGGAAGACTTCACAAATTTAGAGCAAACCCCCCAGTTAAAGTGGAAATCATATTGTTATATTGGCAGTAGTTGCAAAGACTCCTTTATATATATATATGTAAAGCTAGAGTGTTTCTATACTGTAGTTGGATATTGTATTGGAAGACAAACTTGAGCTAACCGTCTTTGGAAAGAAGGACGGAAACCCTATGCACTTAAAGCGTTGTTAAGTATAATTGTGCTTGAATAAATTAGGTTGCTTTATCTACTTTGATTTAAGTGATAAACTAGTGGAAATGTTTTCTAAAAGTTAGAAACAGTAAATAGCCAATATTTTGGAAAGAAGAATAAGTTGGTTTATTATTTTCTGTAAAATGATCAGACAAACATTATGAAATTTGATTAAAAAGTAAAAGTAAAATAATTTGATAAATAGCAATTTCCAACAATTTTTATGCACATTGTTGAACTTACTCTTGAAGCATACTTTGCTTTCAAAAATGAAAGTTTAGACAAAAAATTAAGAAGTATGTAAAACCTTGCTTTTGAACCTCTTTTATAACATGAAATGGTTAGAACTTGAAAAAATATTTTGTAAGTGTTTATATCATAGTTTTAATATAGACACACACACATACACATATGTAAGTTAAAACATCACATTTTCTTTTAAAATACACTTTAGTGAAAATTTCTTTTTTATAAAGGAATTTTTATAGAAATATGTGTTTTAGGTACATTTTCTAATTTGAACTAAACCATTTCTTATAATCTCAAATTAAAGAAAAATGTTATGATCTTTGTAGAAAGGAAAAGTTGTTGAAAATGAATGAAGGATTTTACAGTTTTAGAAACTTACTAGTTTTGTAGAGGTGATGTTAAGGATCAAAGATTTTGATTTAAAAGGTAAATTAAAGGCATGATTATCACTTAAACTAAAAGGGAAGACTTAAATTGGAGTTAGATAAATAGGATTACACAGCCTACATGGACTACATTAATGATGGAGTTTAGAAGTATTGAAATATTTGAGGGTAGAGATTGGGAGTAGTATGGAGATTTAGTGACTTTTTCCATCAATGTTTGAATTGGAAGGGTAGAGTACTAAATCAAACCTCAAAATAGTGAAGAATGGACACCACTTTGTGTTTTCCACCCAAGTATGATTTGATTTGTAGAATCCTTGCGTAAAGAAGTTTGGAAAGTATGATCTGGGAAAACATATTTATGGATAAGGAAAGAGCAAGCCAAGATTTTTTAATTGTATCAATGAATGGTGCGGATGCAAGAAGTTTTTCGGCTTGAGGTGTTAAAGAGCCAATTAGGGTCTACTTCAATCTTTATAGGGAGCGTTAAGTAACAAATAGGCATTACCTTGATTATATTAGGCAATCCAAATGGGATAGTAAGTGTAGGCTCGACGCTATATCAACAATGTTGGTATCATATAGGTGAGAATAAAATACCTCTATGTTACGTTTAGTCCAAGTATTATGTTGTTCCCCTAAAGGCTATAGGTAGACTAAGTGGATATAAGTGGGATTTTATTATTATTATTGGATTTATATCTTTGTAGATGCCTTCCTTATATGCCTAAATGTAAATCTTGGAATTGTAGGATTAAATATTGTGTATACTTGAATATGGAAAATAAGAGGAAAGTAGTCCTCGAATTTATGAAATAATTCATTAAGGAAATTGCATGGTAATTCCAGCTTTGTTGAGCATTTGATATATGCTAGTAGACACAAATTGGAAGTAGTTATAAATTGGAGTGGGACTTAAGTAGTATTTTAATTCATTGGAATGAAGTGTGTAACAATGTAAATTTCTATAAACTATCCAGTTTTAGTGCAAAAGTGTATATTTTGAAATTATAAAGATATATACCCAAAAGACAGAGATGTACAAAATATGGATGCTTACCGTATTTTATACCGTCCATTTCTGTAATAACAAAAAAGATAATTCCCTGTAATTTTAAACATAACACAAATATTCTTTTAGATAATTTATGGAAAGTTACATAGTTCACATTTTCTTTATGGGAAGATGTAATTCTAATGCTTTAAATGTGAAAATCCCTAAGCATAAAACAAAGTATTGGCCATTATGTCTATTATATTAAAATGGATAGGAACCATTCCACAATGAGTTGTCTTGGCCATAGGATAGTTGGAATAAAATTGTAAGAAGTCATATTTTAAAAAGAAGAAGAAAAGAAGAGTCTTATAGACAGGTTGACACCCTTATGGGGACCGGTCGACCGATTGAGGTCTCAGATCAAGAAATCTACGCAGCCAACATCCCAGATTTAATAAGATATTTTACATGGGTACGAAGTAAATAGTTAACGCACATGATGTAAGCAAATATTCTCCTAGGTTTAGTTAACGATCAATACTAATTCAAAACCCCTATAAATATACAGCTAACCTAAACCCTAATTCATTAGAAATTTTTCTGTGTACCAAAACTCTACCAAATTCTCTTCTCCTCCACTTATAAAATTCTTCAAAATAAATAAGAATAAATTAGAGGAATCCAAGATGATCATATCACGGATTTTGACGTGACATAATGCTGTATTGTTGTTGGATCCCGACGCATGCAATAAGTGGCTATTACATTACCATTGAGAGGTGGACATGGATGTCAATGATAAGACACTTCAACGAGTCAGCGTTATGGGCTTCCCCTCAATGCGTAACGGAAGTATGGGTTGCTTGTGGTAAACTCAGTCCCATGGTAGAAATGGTAGGATAATCCTATGTAGAATAGTTCCAGTAGCTATTAGCCTATCAGTACTGTCTAGAGGTTCGATCAGTTGTTTGATCCTAAATATAAGCCTATACAAGTAGTCAGTGTATGTGTGTATTTAGCTAAAACCTTTATGTAAAGAAATATATTAATTCACAGATACTTGTAGAACACCCAAGGTCACTAGAGTATTATTAAAGTCAACTGCATATCATATATTAATGATGTACTCATTCACCAAGCTTTTGTTTGACCCACTCATTTCCCTTTTTTTTTCCCACCATAGGACATAGGATAGTAATTGATTTGTCAGAAAGCATAGAGAAAGGAGCTGAATGTTGGAGTTCCACTACTCTTAGTTGTTCCTTATATATCTATTTATTATATTAAATGTCTAGTAAACTTATATTGTACTTTGAAATAGTGTATATGAATTGATCATTTTGAAGGTTTTTTTCTTCTGAAATATCTATTTAGTGCTTATGAATTGATCCCCGTATGGTTCTACCGATATCTATAAGTGAGAAGACAAGATGAGCCTAATCCGATCAAAGATGCATGTTAGTAAATTTTTCTAGTATGCATATTCATTAATATACAACACCCTATACATTTTGACCCATGAGATAGTTGTTTACTTATTCCTTATTTAAGCCAACTACTGTGGATCAGAGTAAATCTTAAGGTTATAACGGTTGATTTGAAAAATAAATCCTCTACAGTTATTATGATTTACTCTGCAATGAAATGCTAGTAGAGGTTTCCTATACCGACTAGCAGTAGCAAGTAAATTATGGATTTTAGGGTTAGTGAGGAATATTAGTAACATTTGCTTGATCGTTATTTTGACCCATCCGATCCATGCAATCTTAGGCTTGGTCTTGTTACAGATGGATTGAATCCATTTCCTTGTTGAGTTCGAAATACAGTTGCTGGATGTAATGCTTGTGACATACAATCTCTCGCCTATGTTGTGTATCAAGAAGGAAAATATTATATTAACTTTACTTTACTTATTCCAGGCCCAAAGCAACTCGAGAATGATATCGATGTATATTTGGTGCCTTTGGTGGAAGACTTGCATCATTTGTGGTTTAATGGTGTTGATGCTTATGATGCATTTAGTAAAACATTGTTTAAATTGAAAGCAATTTTTTTATGGACAATACATGGTTTTCCAGCTTTTGAAAATCTTGTTGGATGTCATTTGAAGGGGGAAAAACCTTGCCTATTATGTAGTGTTAGTATCCATTCTTTTTGTTAAATCATAGTCGAAAGAACGTCTACATGGGTCCTAGAAGATTTCTACCTATTTTAGATTCACGGAGCAAAAAAAAGGCATTGGTTGATAACACCATAAAGAAAGGTAGTGCTCCTAGAATTCTAACCAGGAGAAACATTTATGCATTGTTGAAGGATTATCCAAATGATTTTGAAAAAGAAAAAGAAAAGTAAGAAGAGGAAGTGTGTAATGATACAGAAGCTGAATATGATAAGATTAACGATCCTATAAAAATGGAGTTATCAAGGTGAAAAAAGAGCAATTTTCTTTGATTTTCCATATTGGGAGGTTAGTGGTTAATTTGTTTACTTTTCATTGTTTTAACATAAGAAAAATATAGTAATGCATTATAATTTTGGTGTTTGCAGGAACTTCCATTACATCACATTTTAGATGTGATGCATGTGGATAAAAACATTGGTGAAAGTCTATTGGGCCCGATGTTGCATGGTAATAAATCAAAAGATGGAACTAACTGTAGAAAGAATTTAGAAGATCGGGGAATTCGACAATGAGCTTCATGCACAACCTCATAGGAATAAAACATATCTTCCACCGGCTCTGTGATGTCTCAAAAATCCATATCCTTTGGATCGACAATAACCAAGACATATCAGACCCAAAGCGAACAGAACTTCGAAAAATCAAGAGAAAGAAAGAAGAGAGAAGAAGAGAAGAGAAGAAAAATAGAACAAGAAAACTAAACAGTACAATAACAATACAGAATCTCACATCGTAGTGGAATAACATATAATATAATATCAATGAACTTTATAAAAGAGAAACTGTAATATCATACATCAATTATGTCATAGTACATGACACAAAATCATCAGGTGGACAGTTATAACAACATGTCCTCATAAATGCTAATAACATAAACAATAGTGCAGCGGAATATAAACATGTATGGGAATACGATCTAATGACTTCCAGCTAGCCTGCTGAAGCTCCAGAACAGTATAAATGAACTTGTAAATATACTCACTCTGTCCCGGGCATTGAAAGGGAAGAACGCCCGGATTAGTCTGGTAAACCAGCATGAGAAAACACATCTCAACTGAATTTTAAAGTTATAAAAACTTTCCTTTATCAAAACAAAGGTATCTTATAAGACCTCGTCCACACATAAACGCGGACAGGTTTTTTCTTATGATAACCAAAATATTTCATATCAAATTCAGTTATATTATAATAGTGTCGATTATACAAATAATATCAATCATAGCCAAAATTGTTACATTATTAAATTCCAGCATACTAGCCACAAAATGGGTTCTAGAAACAAAATGGTAGGCATGTATTAGAGTTTCGATTTCCATACAATGGAAGGTAAGGGACTACCTTCCGTACAGTAAATTTCTAGAGGAATGTACCAAGGATTGACATCTTCGAAACCTCTACACCTGGCAAGACCGGCCTACCCACAAACCCATCTGGTGGTGGATAGAATTGAATATGACATCACCCCGGTCATAACCGACCTATCCTTGGCCACAAGCATACACAACATAAATTTAAAACCCGACGTCATAGCAGGAATAAATACATCTAGAAGGGTGATGACCATACCCTAATAGGAGCGACCCACTTAGCCTTATGGCATGCCCTGTTTAAGCCATTACTGGTTGATGAAGCTTAAGGTAACGTTTACCTTTCACATAGCACATTCCACTTTGAATGCCATATTGCCATTTCCAACAACACACTAATTGATTTTAACAAAAGCACAACCTCAAAGCTCGTACATCTCGAAGAGGGGTGTTATATGTAAGAGAGTTACTTCCTACACCACCAATAGATGTACGTTTATAAAAACCAATATACGTGGTTCTTAGAAATGCAATATCAGACATTCGTCCATACAAGTTGTCCATGAACAGGACAAACCGAAGGAACTCTCTTACCACATCCTGTCGGGCATTACCCCTAGAATAGTAGCGAGTAGTTATTGCATCGAAGATTTTCATGACAGAGAACTACTGCCTCCATAAGTATATGATATAGTAATTTCCCTGAGGGTCCAGTGGCAAGCAACCTACATCATGAAGATCTCCATCTTCAACCATCATCATCATAAACCTGCATTTTCGAACGTATACATTGGTTCGAAGTTGTTTTCGGATAAATCCGACCTCAGTCTCTCCGAATCAACAACAATAAAAAGGCCAATTATTTGATAGTTGGTTATTTAACTATCAAAGCAAACAAATAAATCTAGCACCATAAGCAGTCACTGGGCCATTTAATTAATCTTTATTAAATAAATAAATTTCCAAATATTGGTTTCAAATTATCTTTAAAAAGATATATCCTAAAAAAATTTCAAATATTTCTATATTGGAAAACATTTCCATATATTTATATCAATAGTATAAGCATATTCACAAATCACTTCATTTCCAACACTGAGAAAATATCTTCATATACTCTAATTCGTAATAAGTGTATTAACAAATCATTTTGGGAAAGCTTTATTTTTTTCAAAACATGCTTCGTTGGGTCAAAATGAATATTGTGTAAAACATCATTACGATAACCTAAAAACATTATACATGGATTCGATTAAAAATATGAAAATCCCATATACTATATATTCGAAAATCATTTACTATAACAATAATGTTATAGTCTATGCCTTTCATACTTCTCAAAAACGTGTATTACAAGAATAAATGTTGAAATCTATGTTTTCCGATATATATCATATTTTAAAACATTTCTCAAAACCATCAAATCGATTAAAAATATTTACTTCCCAAAACCTTACTACCAAGAGATATTACTTTTTAAAACATTAACTCCATCAAAATATTTCTTCCAAAGCTTCTTTAAATAAAAGTCCATATTTACATCTCAACATAAATCATTCCCAAATTTATAAAGACTATTTTATAAATCTCCTTTTGATTTTATAAAACTTCTATTTGTAGGATCATTTTCACCCTAGCGGGGGGGGGGGGGGGGAGGGGAGGAGTTGAATAGGGTGAACTAATAAAAATTAATGTGGGAATAAAAAAACAGAAAACAAAGCAAAAAAGATCATACACAGTTTTAACCAGCTTCGATAATAACTTGCCTACGTGCTGCCCCTATGGTTTCTACTAGAAATTAAGCAATCAGACGCTTACAAACACATGTAAACTCGCGATACCTGGTAACTTGACTAACCTAACTTAAGCTCAAAACCCTGCCACAACTCAGCCACTGAGTTGCGGATTCTTGAACAACAAAACCGTAGTTCGTAACCTAGTTACATAACTAGAAATTCACCAAATTTCAAAAGGAAATTACAAATAAAATAAAACTAAACCTAAAAAAACCCTATATTTAAAAGTGAAGCCCAAAATAAAATACGGCCCAAATAAATAATAAAAGTGAAGACAAATGTAAGCGGCCCACTAAAAACAATTTCCCCTTTAATTTTCTTCTAGTTTGTTCATGCCGTCTCTTAGCCGATCTCCAAAATTAGGGTTTTGCTTTCAATTGAAGTCGCCTCTACAAATGATGAATTGTAGTGATTCTTTTGCTTTGATTGTCTTCGTTAATCAATTCCTTGCTTTGTTCGCTTTTGGCTACTCCAATTTTGTCAAGCTCGAATGGATGTGTGAATTGGTATGTGATTTTCCCTTTTTCAATTTTTGATTTTTCTCGACTTGCCTAATTCGAGTTTTGGATATTTACTGTGATTTTTCTAGGTAAGCTCTCTGCTTTTGTGTCGAACTCAAATGAATATGCCGATGATGATTTGGGTTTAATTTATAGGGATCGAAAACCCTATACTTTCATTCATATATATTGTTTTGAATTCTTCAATTGATTTGCTTGGCCATTCAATTTTTGCTTGAACGATTGTGATGAATTCTTGACTTTTTCATCTCCGATACATTTGAATTTGCTCCATTCTTTTCTGATATGACTTTGGCTTCATTCGCTAACTTTTTGGCATTTGACTTTGAGATAGACTTGATGAAGTTCGACTTGTTAATCATGTTACTTTAAACAATTTTTTGAATTTTTAATTGAACACTTCAAGACTGTTTTGTTTGACCATTTCTCTTTGAACAATGACCCACGAATTTGATGTTATAACCCACCATGACTTTATTCAAACTCTGGCTACTGATAATTTTCACATGCCTTGACTGGTTCATAATCCACGGCTTTGATTTTGCTATATTATTTGTGTGTCACCCCATGTATGTACATACATACATATATGTAGATATGTGTTGTGATTTGCTCTAGTTTAATTTGCATGCACTTCATGTTTTTGTGTATGGTTCCCGATTCCATATGAACTTGTGTTTATGCATGTAGAACTACTTGCACCGCTGCCTTAAGTTTGAGCTGAGTTATGTAGCTAGGTTGCCACTATATATATATATATATATATATATATATATATATATATATATGCATATTGGTGCCATACTATCTTGACGCTCTTACTTGATTTTGATCCGATGTCTTGAATTTGTTTCCTTGCTTGTGCACTGGTAATTGAATCTGGTCTGGTTGTATATTGTACATGAGTCGAGCTGGTGCACTTTAAACTCTGGTCTAGTGGTTGTATGTTGTACATGAGTCGAGGTGGTGCACTCTGAATTTTGGTCTATTTAGCCTCTAATTCTACTCTTGTTTTTTTATTGCAGTTTGGAGATTTCATTTTATTGATCTGGGTTGATAGGTTGAGTCTGTTATGTGTTCTTGTAATTCGGTTGTATACATGTTCATATGACTTTGCATTGCACTTGACTGATTCTAGAGATACTGGTCTGTTCTTGTCGGTGCAGTTAATGCCCCGCTATTACCCCGCTATAACCCTGCTATATCTCATAGCGGATTTCTATCGCTACAATTTTTCCATAGAGCCCCAAATATAGCCTTTCTGCTTTAAGCCCTGCTATTTTCGCTATATCTCGTTATTTCCGCTATATTCCGCTATTTCCACTATATCTTCTTTAAAAAATGAATTCAAAAACGAAATTTACACATTATAAAAATTATAAAATTAATTTATTTAATTGATTTTTAATATATTTTCAGAAATGAAGATACTCTAACATTCTACTTTATTCAATTGTGTTATATAATAATTTTACGTTTACTTATAGTATATTTGCACATTTTTATTTAAAATTATTTATGTATTAATTAAAATTAAATTTAATGTTAATTTTACATTCAATTACTATTTATATATTTGTAAAAACATTAAATACGAGTTTTATATGCTATTGTAGAGTCATTCGCTATATTCCGCTATATCCTCGCTGTATCCCCGCGATGACTTTTAGCACCACCACTGTATTGAATCTGCCGAGCGCTTTAACTGCACAGGTTCTTGTTGCCTTCGTTATTGAATCCATGCCTTATGGTGTTAATGCTTGAATGTATCTCCATGTACATATGTTCATGCTTGAATGTTTCACTTGAGTCTGGTTGGTATGTTGATCTGGTTCACCACTTTGAGTCTGCACTATTGTCATGTGTATGCTACAATGTTTATGTGCACTATATGTTGAAACTGAGTATGTTTGAAGCTTTTTTGTCTTATTTTCATTCATGTTGTCATTTGGTCTGGTTGCATATATATCAGTGCATTGTGGGTTGTTTTGATCTTCATGTGTTACTTTGACTTTGTTATTTTTGTCCATGTCTTGTGTACTTTTTGAACTGAATTTTGTTTGCATGCACTTGAGTTGAATCCAGTCTCGGCTTGGTTTGACCTTGCGCTCATCTGTCCCTGCTATTTTAACAACAAGTGTATATCGGCATGCATGATCTTATGCCATGTACAGTGATACAATGTGCATGTCACAAGTTGTTCGTGTAAGATGAATTAAAAGACATGATGACGAACAACCTAAATAACTAAGGCAAATAATATTTTCAAACACACACTTCATTGTACACTGCAAAATATTTCATTTTCAATTTTACCGCGTCAGTGTTTATTTTGCAGATAATTCAGATGCTGGATACAAGCTAGAACAAAATTGAAGATCAAAATTTGAGTGAAGAGTGAATATGTAGTGAGGTGAAAATTGTGTTGCATAGTGAGACTTGTATTGTAATTGAAAACGTGTAAATGTAGCTAGAGCTTAATTTTGTACTATCTGAATTTATAATAAAATATTTGTTTGAATAAAATATTTGTTTAAATATGAATTCTGAGTTATTTATTTTATTTAACAAATATTTATTTAATTATAAGGAAAAATGAAATAGAAAAATAAAAAATACATTTAAATGAATATATATATATATATATATGTTTATTATCATCAAACAAAAATCATAGACTATTATATTCTACACTATTTTATTAAATTCCTTTATTTACGAAATTCTCTCTACAAACCCTTTATTTTATGAAACTAGTTTTACTATCAAAATCCACTTATAAATCCTTTCCTTTATAAATCAAATTTATTTATAAAATCCATTGATGAATCTATTTACTAAATCAACTTCAAAACCATTTGCTATCATTTATAAATTCCGATTATATATCTATTTCTTTATTTATAAAAATATCACCTTTATAAGTCTTTTATATAAACTTATTCAAAAATCTACTTTCAAAGTATTTCTCAAAACTATATTTTTAAAACATCAAAAACCATAACTTTTGTTGAAACAAAATCACTCCTTTAATAAATAAATTCACTAAAAACATATACACTTTGAAATCCTTTTCAAATCAAAATCATCATTTCAATTTCAAAATATCCAAAATAAGACCCAGTGCTGCCGTAGCACCTAATAAGTCAAATCACATCCAAAATACCTACATGGCATCCATCACATTATATATCATCATATATATGAAAATAAAATCAACAGTGGTGAGGAATCCTATTGGATCCCTCCAAGCTATAACCTGCAAAAATATGCATATGAGAATATGTACAATGTCTGCTTTGAGGCAGACGCACGTACAAAGAGTCATCCGCTTATACACGGGAAACGTATATGGTCTCATGCGCTCCAATAGGCGGCATTGTTTCCAAACCGACTAATATATATAATATCATCCAAACAAGCATCTATCATCATTAATAAATTTATTCTCGCTTATATAAAAATATAACGAGCCAGAGAGGGTGAGTTTTACTCACTTTGGTTGCATTCATCGCAATAGCGATTTATTTGGATTAAAAATTAAACAAGAATTTAATTTAACCCAAAATTTCTTCTAGCTCCAAATATATCCAAACGAGCTCTAAAATGAGGTGCTCAACAATATGAATCCAACGCAAGTCGTTTTGTGCGACACCAACATCATATGAAAGAGTTATGCATTTTTTTACATAACGACAATTAATATAAAATTAACATACTTAAATATAAATTAAACTTTTTCAACCTTCATCGATCTCCCTCTAACCTGCTTACTAATCACGCACGCTACAAGAAACCTATCGCGACAAATATTTTATTTTTTATTATTTTTTTATACACATGCTCAAAATTGTTCGCCACCACTGCATCGGCAACTGCCACCATCGCCGAGACCCCCACCCGTTACCTGCTCAAGCACCTACGCCAGCACGCACATACGCACGATCACCTCGATGCCATGAATCGCAATTGTTGATAGTGAACGCGGGAGGATTTTGGCGAATCCGAGCCACTTCAACAAAAATCCACCGTTGGATGGCTAGAGCTCGACGTCCTCAACGTTTTTCTATTTATGGCCGAAGCCTGTAGGTCGATGGTTTGAGAGATCAGAGGGAAGAATGGGTAGTTTTTAGCCATTAAAAAGAAAGTGGCAGCCGACCCTAATTTTTAAAGCTAGGGTTTGCAACTAAGGTTCTTATATAGCCACTTAAGCGACACTATTCATGCGAAATATTTACTGACTCCAAACGAAGCGTGCGGCCTGATGTTCCTGATGTTTTACCCCTATTCGAACATAATGGAATATGTATCATAGGCCAATTCCATCATATGCAGATGATAAATTTCAAAATCGAATTATTTTAATTAAATTTCCTTTAATTAGTTTCTATGCATTTCAAGCTTACACGGTCAAACGATAAGTCTGAGGGCCACGAAACTTGAAATCCTATAATAACTCACTATACAGATCCAATGAAATTGGTTTCGTCGAAATACAAGAAAGTGTAAAAAATGGCTTTTTTACACGTTAATTAAATTAATAAATTTCCAATTTCTATTTATTCACTTTTAAATCAATTTTAAAAGTTTACTAACTTCATTCTAATTCAACTAGAATTTAAATCAACTTTAGAAATCATTTTCGCTTATATTAAATTCAATATTCAATTATTTCCACAATTTCAAATATTAAATTAAATAATTTAATCATCCAAATAAATTACTATGTTCGAAATATGAGTTATTTAACCTACAAAATTAACTTGTGAATATTTAAAATCAATTAAATATTCCAATTTCGAATGACTGAAATTCTGGAATGTTACATGCTTCCCCCCTTAAAAGAAATTTGTCCTCGAAATTACTAAGTAAGAAAGATGCTCCAACTCCATTAGTTTTTAAAACTATTAGTTGAAATTGATTACTAAATTCTCTTAAGTGTTTAACTTTTCCAAAATAATTTAGTTAAACTTCTTATAAAACTTTTCTAAGTTTTCAAATCCATTCATAGTTGTCTTTTCAAAACCAACTAATTTCGTTTCATTCATAGTTATTAACTAATAGTCTTTCAAAAATTAACTAATATCATTTTAACTTATAACTCAAAACTAGAATTTTAGTTATAAATTTTTTCCCAAATTCATAAATTTTTTCTAATGCCTTAAGTTTTAGGAAAATTTTGCCAGCATCTTCTTTGTGCGGTTCGATTGGAAATATTCATAATATATATGTCACAAATATACATCTCATCTTCGAGGATGAGGCATCCCGTAGGAAAAAAATGTAAAAGTAAGATATGTAATCCGAGATATGTACCTTATATATATTTAGCAAGAATATACAAGCAATATAGCACGAAAGCGAGCTCTAAATGCGAAGCAAACACCGTCCGCACCTACTAAACACAACCAAGTGAAAAACATGTATATAGCATATAATATTAATATATAACATGTCGTACAGCAATCATACGAAAATGAAACACATGCAACATAAGTAACCATCAAACTACTAACATCCAACGAACCAATTCATTCATTTACTATTTAGTTTTCATCCAACAAATTCACATTCAAGTTAACTAACAATCATTTTATTACATTCATTCTCATTTTACTTTCATTTAATTCTCATCAAATTAGTTTGCTTTCATTTACACTCATCACTTCAATTTGTGTATTAATATCCATTTAGTTTACATTCTACTAATTTACATTCATTCCAATTCATTTATTAACATTCACTTTATTTTTGTTGAATCTGCTTCCAATTCATTTTCAGCAACATTTCGCTATTCACTTAGTATAATTCTTTTGATACTAATAATAAATAACAACTACTTTATTTCATTACTAAATTTTCTTACGTTTTCTTAAACATTTTATACATCACCAACAGATGTACGTTTGTAAAAACCAATATACGTGGTTCTTAAAAATACAATGTCAGACATTCGTCCATATAACTTATCCAGGAATAGGACAAACCGAAGAAACTCTCCTACCACATCTTGTCGGGAATTACCCATAGAATTAGTAGTGATCAGTCCTTGCATCGAAGAATTTCATGACAGAGCACTACTTTCCACCATAAGTGCATGATATGGTAATTTCCCCAAGGGTCCAGTGCAAAGCAGCCCTAGATCATGAAGATCTCCGTCTTCAACCATCATCATCATAAACCTGCATTTTTGAACACATACATCGGTCTGAAGTGGTTCTCGGATAATCCGACCCCAATCTCTCCGAACCAATAACAATAAAAAGGCCAATTATTTGATAGTCAGTTATTTAGCTATCAAAGCAAACAAACAAATTTAGCACCATTATCCATCACTGGGCCATTTAATTAATCTTTATTAATTAAATAAATTTCCAAATATTTGCATCAAATTATCTTTAAAAAGATATATCCTCAAAACCATTTCAAACCTTTGAATATTGAAAAACATTTCCATACATTTATATCAACAGTATAAGCATATTCACAAATCACTTCACTTCCAACACTTAAAAAATATCTTCATATACTTAAATTCGTAATAAGTATATTTACAAATCATTTTGAGAAAGCTTCATATTTTTAAAACACGCTTCGCTGGGCTAAAACGAATGTTACATAAAACATTGTTACGACAACCCAAAATATTATATATGAATTCGATTGAAAATATGAAAATCTCGTATATTATATAAATATTTCCTTTCGAAAATCATTTACTATAACAACAGTATTATAGTCCATGCCTTTCATACTTTTGGAAAACGTGTATTACAAGAATAAATGTTGAAATCCATGTTTTTCGACATATATCGCATTTTGAACATTCCTCAAAACCATTAAATCGATTTAAAATATTTACTTCCCAAAACCTTACTACCAAAAGATAATTTTCTTTTTAAAACATTAACTCGATCAAAATATTTCTTCCAAAGCTCCTTTAAATAAAAATCCATATTTACATCTCAACATAAATCATTCCCAAATTTATAAAGACTATTTTATAAATCTCCTTTTGATTTTATAAAATTTGCATTTTATAAAATTCCTTTATTTGCAAAATTCTCTCTACAAACCCTTTCTTTTATGAAACTAATTTTACTATCAAAATCCACTTACAAATCCATTCCTTTATAAGTCAAACTTATTTATAAAATCCATTTATAAATCTGTTTACTAAATCAACTTCAAAACCATTTACTATCATTTATAAATTTCGACTATAAATCTATTTCTTTATTTATAAAAATACCACCTTCATAAAACTTTTATATAAACTTATTCAAAAATCTATTTTCAAAGTATTTCTCAAAACTATATTTTTAAAGCATAAAATCCATAACTTTTATTAAAAAATCATTCCTTAAATAAATTAAAATCACTAAAAACATATACATTTCGAAATTACCTCGAAATCCTTTTTAAATCAAAATCATCATTTCAATATTTCAAAATATCCAAAATAAGGCCCAGTGCTATCGTAACACTAAATTAGTCAAATCACATCCAAAACATCAACATGGCATCCATCACATCATATATCAACAGATATATGAAAATAAAATCAATGGTGGTGAGGAATCCCGTTGGATTCCTCCAACCTATAACCTACAAAAAAATGCATATGAGAATATTTACAATGTCTGCTTCAAGGTAGACGTGCATACAAAGAGTCATCCGCTCATACACGGAAACGTACAGGGTCTCATCCGCTCCAATAGGCGGGAATATATCTAAACCAACTAATATTTATATATATATATATATATATATATATATAATATCATGTATCATCCAAACAAGCATAAACCATCATAAATAAATTTATTCTCACTTATATAAAAATATAAGCGAGCCTGAGAGAGTGAGTTTTGCTCACTTTGGTTGCATTCATCACAATAGCGATTCATTTGGATTAAAATTAAACAAGCATTTAATTTAATGAAAAATTGCTGCTAGCTTCAAATCTATCCAAACCAGCTCTAAAATGAAGTGCTCGACAATACGAATCCAACGTAATTCGTTTTCGTACAAAACCGACCTCGTATGAAAGAGTTATGCACTTTTTACATAACGACAATTAATATAAAACTAACGTACTTAAATAAAAATTTAAAATTTTCAACCTTCGTCGTTCTCCCACTAACCGGCTTTATTATTCACGCACACTACAGGAAACCCATCATGATAATTATTTTTTTTTATTTTTTTATACGTGTGCTTGAAATCGTTCACCACCACCACATTGGCCACCATCGCCGAGACCCTCGCCTGCGACCTGCTCAAGCTCCCACGCCAGCGTGCGCGTATACGCGACAACCTCGATATCTTGAAACCCAATTGCTGATAGTAAATGCGAGAGGATTTTGGTGAATCCAGGCCACTTCGACAAAAATCCACCATTGGATGGCTAGATCTCGACGTCCTCAATGTTTTTCTAGTTATGGCCAAAGCCTATAGGTCAATGGTTTGAGAGATTAGAGGAAAGAAAGTTAGGTAGTTTTTGGCCACTAAAAAGAATGCTATGGGTGGCTCTAATTTTTGAAGCTAGGGTCTCCAACTAAGGTCCTTATATAGCCACTTAAACGACACTATTCACGCGAAATATTTCCGAACTCCAAAGGAAGCGTGCCACTTGACGTTCCTAATTTTTTATCTGTATTTTGAACACAATGGAATATGTATCGGAGACCAATTCCATCATATACAGAAGATAGGTTTCAAAATCGAATTATTTTAATTAAATTTTCTTTAATTAATTTCTACGCGTTTCAGGCTCGCATGGTCGAACGATAAGTCTGGTCGCCATGAAACTTGAAATACTATAATAACTCACTATTATGAATAAATTGAAACAGATTTCGTCGAAATCCGAGACAGTGTGAAAAATGACTATTTTTATACGTTAATTAAATTAATAATTTTCCAATTTCTATTTATTCACTTTTAAATCAAATTTTAAAAATTTACTAACTTCATTCTAATTCAACTAGAATTTAAATCAACTTTCGAAATCATTTTCGCTTATATTAAATTCAACATTCAATTATTTCCAGAATTTCAAGTATTAAATTAAGCAATTTGATCACCCAAATAAATCACTATATTTGAAATATGAGTTATTTAAATTACAAAATTAACTTGTGAATAATTAAAATCAATTAAATATTCCATTTTTAAATAACTGAAATTTTGGGCCGTTACAGGCTCCATATATGTTATCAAATTCTAAGAGAAAAATATTTTTTAAAAGATTGTACGATTTCAAAGGACTAGATGACTACTGTTCAAATTTAAAGAAACAAATTTCATTACAGGATTGTAAAATTAGTGGATTGAAGTCACATGATCACTATGTATTAATGTAACATTTATTGCCAGTAGCATCGAGAGGATTAATAGCAAAAAAGGCAAGAAAAACAATAATTCGCTTATGTTCCTTTTTCAACAAATTATGTCAACGTCTCCTTGATAGAGTAGGTAGAACAGATCAATGGTGATTTCAACTGTGTAATAGTATGTTAACATTTATCAAATATGTAACAAACCATTTTTCAAAGCCGTAGTATTGGATAAATTTAACTATAGTAAAGTATTCGAATTCGATTTTTGATAATTGGTATTTTGGAAATAAGATTTTTTTTAATCGAAGTCTATTTAATAATAGATTTTGTTTTAGCAAATTGAATTAATTAATAAAATAATTTTCAGAAGATATATTAAACTAGATAAAGTGTTATTGTTAAATATAAATATTTTAAAGTGTAAATGATTTCATATAATGGAAATAGATGAAAAGAAGTCTTATTGATATTTAATAAAATCATCAAATCAATGTAGATGAATAAAATTTATTTTCATCTCAATATAGTAAATAATTCAATAGAACCGAATAATATTGGATTGAATGAAATAGTATAGTTGTCAAAATGTATATATATTTCCTAAAATGAAGTGTAAATCAGTTTCAGCTAAATTGAAATATGCTTTTGACAAAGTATTAGGTTTTTAAATAAAAATGAATTGAAAAGAGAAACACATTATTTATACACTTCGAGGCCCAAGGCCCACTCCTCTCTTTATTTTTCTTGCCAACCCAAGCTTGCTCCTTTTCTTCTAAATCATGTTCTCTAACCCTAGCCCTAAATAAAAAGTCGAAATCGAAAAAGGAAAAAAAAAAAGAGAAAGGGAAATCACACGAGTGGGTTGTGCAACTTCAGGCATGAGAGGGCCGAGGCTAGTGTGCAAGGTGAAGGGGCGTGCAGGAGGTTGCTGGCAGTACCCGCGAACTTTAAGGCACCTAGAGTTGGCATCGGTGGTCGCATCGTGTACTGGAGGTTGCATGGTCGAGCGAGCTTCGAGGCGGCATCACAATTTACAAAGCACTGAAAATGGGTGATCAAGGCATGGATATGGCAGCTGTAGTGATGATCGAAGTGGGGCCGTTGGAGGCAGAAGTCGAAGCATGTTTCAGGTGCCTGGCGATGTGAATATGGAGTTTAGCGGATACGCACGGGCGGCGGCTAGTGGCGGATTACTTCGCATCGTTAAGGTGCATTGTTAAACTCACGACTTCTATCTCTAATTATTTGAATTCCTATTGCATGATTTTCTTTAATTATGAATTACGTAGATATTTGGTAGTGATTGAACGATATGATTAAAATAAAATTGCATGCTATAATTTCAATTGGGTTAATGTTTGAATTGGTTGGATTATGTGTTTGACATATTGGATTTGAATTAACAATTGAAAAAGAATCAAATGATTGAAATAAGGTTGTATGTTAAGGTTTATATGGTTCATTGCAAGTTTGGGTTGACCGGCTAAAATTACATACATTGTTTGTATGATCGGAGTTTGCCGAAAAGCAACTCAGGTTGATAAAGAATTTCATATTTGAAATGATATCTTATAGAGCATTGTTAGCTCTAAAAGCTGTATCTTAATGGTTTATTGTTTGAATTATTTAAATGGTTTTAAAGATTTTCAAGATAAGATTTTATTTATTTTGATCCTTATTAGAATATAGTTAATGTAATATAGTTAAATTATATTATATTATTCACTTATTTCAAAATTTCTATTTAAAGCTTTTAAAGATGAGCAATATTTATAAAAAATTTTAAATTTACTATTATAAGCATAAGATTTTGGAAATGTTTTAAAGGCAAAAGATAAAATATAGTATTATTTTATAAAAGCTGTTATGAAAGAACTAATTTCATTTCCAAGTGATTTTAGTTATAAAAGAGATTTAAACGATTTCGAAAGTGTTCAAATGCCTTTGTAAATAAATAACTTTTCCGTAAAACGAATTTAAGGATTTAAAAGGTGATTTTGGAAAAATTTATCTTTGTATATATAAAAATAATTTAAAAACTCGTTTAATTTTATTTATTGTGGATCCAAATATTTTAATAAATTTTTGTATTTTTCTATAAAACAAAAAATTTTAATAAACGATTGAATTATCAGATTGGTATGAGACATTTTGTACGACTCTTTCACTTATTAGTATAATTTTTTAAATAGAGTTTGAGGGTGAATTACTAGTTTTTAGTAAATACTTGAATTTAATATCCGGTACGTGACAGTTAGTTAAATTCTTTTGATTACTTAAGTGACAATAATTAACATTTAGAGTTGTATTTTCTGAGGTTGTTCGGATTTCAGGCCGATAGATCCTCGAGAGACGATGAGTTATTTTTCATCGACCTAAAGTCATTACTATTTTTGATTTGTAGAAGTAGACCTATTACTTTTAGTTAGGTTTGTTATGGTATTCCAAAAAGCACACGAGAAATTTAAGGAAAATAAAAACCAAGCATCAGACATAAGTCTGGTATGAGAAACTCAAGATGCAGTTAGCATATAACAGTACTTTTCAAACCGCATGAAATGCCATAACAGTCATTCCCTTAAAAGAAACATCATTTAATAAGTACATAATCTGATATAATAGATAATATCTAGGGTGTATAATATAAATATTATAACATAGCTGGAATGGTTACATTGTTTACATTTAATAGCATATTAGAGGGTACAATCGAATCAGATAAGGGGCGTTCGCATAATGGATTTTCCATGGAGATCCATTCGGTTAAGCCGAAATCCAATCTCATGCACAAGGGTTAGAAAATACCTCCGAGCACCATCTACCACTAGATAGAATATACCAAATGGTAAACATAACCAGTCCATGTCTAAATACGTGATTCCAAATACCCTCACTCCCACGCGCAACATCGATAAACATACTCTAGATCTAGAGTGATAATGTCCTATCATGGTTGAAAAACCCCAAGCTATGCTCCTACTCTGTTTTAGCCATTTTCGATGTCGAGGTCATAGTCGGCATATTTCACATGAATCTTCATCACTTGAATAGAACACGAATCCCAAATTGGATCCTTACATCTCGAGTAGAACTCAAAACCATACATGGATTCCCATATCTCTGTAGATCTCAAAATCACATATGGATTCCATTATTTTGAATAGATCACAAACCACTACAACTGTTGAAGCATCCTAAAAAGATCTCGAATCTCCATATAGATCCCTACATCTTGAATAGATCCACTTCCAAGAGATAAAACACATATCTCAGCCTTGAAGTGATTTTCGATAAGTAAAACACATACCGATCTCGGTCTCTTCAAGACTTAATCGACGAATTTGGTCATTTAAGAATTATGAGAGTGATCGCATATGGAAACCAAGTTTCATGTAGTTATCACATTCCAATATTTTTGTCTCACGCTATCTCTCGATCAAGAGTAAAGCCGATAGGTTAGAGCTTTATTGCTCATATATCCCTACATGAACATTAGTCTTAATTCTAGTAGATGGACAAACCTACTTCATCGGCTTTTGTGATAAGCATATGACTAAATGTTTTCCATAAACGAGTATAAATACTTATTCCAAATGGTATAAGTATATTGGCAAATCATTTACATGATTTCTTAGTTTAAACCTTTGCTCTTTCTATCCTTTTCAAAAAGATTCCTTATAATTTCCTTCAAAATATCCATTTTAAGGATCTAAGTACTTTCACAAATCCATTCAAAAGGTTTAAGACCGATGTTACTCAAACATTATCACTACAAACTCAAAACCGTTTCACTATTGCTTATCCTTAAAACATTATTAAAGGTCTATTTACATTCATAAGTATAATCAAAGAGGGTTAAAGACGAAAGACGAATGTTATTTAAACATTGTCACAACAAACCCAAAACTATTTCGCTTATGCTTATCTTTGAAACATTATTAAATATCTATCTGCATTCGCAAACATAATCAAAGAGGGTTAAAGATGAATGTTATTAAAACATTGTCACAACAAACCTAAAACCATTTCGCTTATATTTATCTTTAAAACATTATTAAAGATCTATTTACATCCCTGAGTATAATCAAAGTAGGTCGAAGACAAATGACATTAAAATGTTTTCACCAAACCCAAAAACATTTCTCTTATGCTTATCTTTAAAACATAATTCAAGATCTATTTATATTCACAAGTATAATCAAAGAGGGTTAAAGATGAATGTTATTAAAACATTTTCTAAACAAACCCAAAACCATTTCACTTATGTTTATCTTTAAAACATTTTTGTTAATGATCTGTTTACGTCCCTAAGTTTAATCAAAGAGGGTTAAAGACGAATGATATTAAAACATTGTCACGACAAACCCAAAACCATTTCACTTATGCTTATCTTTAAAACATTCTTTTTAAATATCTATTTACATCCCTAAGTATAATCTAAAAGGGTTAAAGATGAATGTTATTAACACGTTATCACAACAAACCTATATCATTTTCCTACTTGTTACTATCGTTACAATCCTTTGTTTTAAAGATCTATGTTCATATTCGGTTAAGATCGGCAATCGACTAATTGATTATCTAGTCAAAAACCATTGCTTATAAAAATCAATGTTCGCGTACTTAACTCATTTCCAACATTCCCGACTTAACTATTTCTCATTCAAGAGGGAAGCCCTATAGGTTAGAGCTCTCTTGCTTCGTTCCTACTCGACATCAATCTTTAACTCTCAAAAATAGATAATCGTTGACTTTTAGCATTAAGCAAAGCTAATAACCTTTTTTAAACAAGTAAACAACAAGATTAACATGTTTTCGACATTTTAGCTTATACTATTCTTCAAGAGTGAAGCCAAGTAAGTTTGGGCACTGGTCGCTCTAAGCCTTGCCTAGACACCTCATTCTTGAATCTCACAAACATACAAGTTTACTCGTCAGCTTTTAGTGTTAAGCCTAGTCGATCACATTTGTCAAGCCTTATATATTTAAAATAATACTTTAGAAATACTTTTAAATAGATTTTAAACATCTATGTAAAATGTTACTTGAAAATAACTAATTTATAAATTTGATAAAAAACATGTTTTACATTTTGCAGCACTTTACTTTCAAAGTTCATAAATAATCATTAAAACTGTATTTAATATTCTACTCTTTTTTTCGTACTCAAATAAATTTTATAAGAACTTCCATAAAAGTAATTTGTAAACAAAAGAATTTAGAAACCATTTAAATTATGAAAAACTTGACAAAACATCGCATTTTAAACACTTAAAACAATAAATGACTTACTACAACATTTATAATTGTTGTTAAAGTCCTTTTTAAAACAATATCGGATAACACAATTTTGCGGCTGGTTTTAACCACTTCAAAAAATGATTTGAAACTTTATATTTTTATAGTAAGTACTACCATAAGGCTACTTAAAAATCATTCGAATTAATCCCAAAGAATATCTTTTCATTTATTTATACAAATTCTTAGAAACATGGGATTCCGAAGTGCACTTATAATGACTATTCTCGCTTCAAACACTCTAAAACTTACTTCAGTTTAACATATAAGTTAAACAACCATTTAAACAGTCAAGGCCATGCCACATTTTTAAGAGGGTAATAGAAGTGAGGTTATATAATATAAAGTTATCATTTTCTTTCAAAAGCAAGAGGGTCCAAAGTTTATAACTTTACTGAGTTAATTTCACTTTAACTATCATATTTTAAACATAACATTTATATATATATATACTTAAGAGATAGTTAAATAGCTCATTTAGATCCATGCCTAATCTAAGCACAATGCCATAAGAACCAAAGAACCACCACCTTCAATAAACAAAAGCCTAAAGGTCCAACCTTTAGCATTTCCAAACCAAAGCCACCACTTTGTTCCTCCTCTTCCCAAGCTCACAGCCCATCCATGGACCCCCTACCTCTCAACCCCTCATACATCTTACTTTATAATCAGGCTTTCCATGATCTTAAGCCCAAAGCCAAAGTTTAAAAGATATTATAGAAGATTTGGTTAGCTTTTGAAAAAGTTAAAGAGTAATTATGGATTAGTGCTTAAGCACTTCCACAATTTTCAACCCTACTGCTTAATCTCAAGCTTAGGAATTTATTGATGATATTAAGTGAACCCCTCCCCTTTATTTATAGGCTTCAAGTGGTGAAGCATAAGCTTACTCTTACCCCCTTTGGAAGGCTTACCTCCCATCATATCTACTTTATCATTTGCTTAACACTTAAGCATTTCCATTTAAGCTTACTTTTACTTTATGTCACTTCACCTTTAGGCTAATTACTATTATACCCTTACCATAATACATCTTATTCTATAGGAAGCTTCTAGAACCTTCCAAGCTTGTATGAAGAGGAGTGTGTTTAATTAGTAGCTAATTTGTTCATTAGATATTGGCTTAAGAGTTAATTATTTTCATTTTCGCTCATTTTCCCTATTTGTACGTTTCCCTATTTGGCCATAAAAATGAAAATATTTTTAGTTGAAAATTATCTCCATAATGATTATTTAGACATGTGTAAAAATTTTGAAAACTTTCATTGAGAACAAAACGATTTTGGTCATATTATTGATATTTTTTCCAAGGTATATTTTTTGTAAACATTTTCCCAAAACAAGTTTACCATCTTTAGTTATGATCCAAAAGGGGGTTAAAATGGTTATTAAATCATTTTAATAACATTAAATGAAAGATTCAAAAATTTAAATAATTCAGATATTTAAATAAGAAGTGTCTGAAATTTTGGATCGTTGCATTCTCCCTAACTTAGAATATTTCGTCTTCAAAATTTCAACACGAGCAACCAAAGAAACAACTATACACTAATACTTAATGGTATCCTAATTATTAGCAAACAAAGCTCAAGGTTTTCTCTAGTCCAATCCCTCTCATCGCACAAGGATAATAGTCAATCTACTAAGCGTACCTTCTGCTCAACAGCCTCAGGTTATTACTTAGACGATTATTCATGCCACCTTAGAACAAATTGAAGAGTCATTTATTAAACTCTCCCTAAGCCAATCAAAACATAGTATGAAAATACTAAAGCCCGTACGATGCACATATATCATTCGTGCACATTATCAATTCTGATCACTTGCTCGATCGCATAGATCTCGCTTCCCAACTAGTATATAACACTTGACCTCTCTAGTACGAACTCCGATCAGGTTCCTTGATTAGAAACATTTGTTCTCCATACATAGCCATATACTATGATAGAAAACTTTAGGATCATATCAAGAATCCGTATCAAGCGTTCATCGTTAAGAATCGAGTGAAAAATCCTTGTTCGGACCAGTGTAAACCACCTTGAAAACATGTGTTCGGATACTGGATCAAGAATTGTCATGCAAAGAAAACGATCTACATATAAATTTCACATTTGTCCTATTGGTTCCTTAAGTACATCAATATCTTTTTAATCACATTCATTTATACAAATAGCATGTCATTAATACTAAGATCATTTAGGAATCATTTCATAAATGATAACTTCAAGTTTATAAACGTTTTATAACTTAAGTTCATACTCCAATAATACTCCACTATATCCTAAGAGTATATACAAACATCAAATTTATTTTACTTAGTAAGTACATTGAAAAATTTAAAACTATTTTAGCATTCTATCTTCTTAATTCAAGTGTTATATATAAACTCAACTTTTATATTTCCGAAAACACTTAACTACAAGTTCTATAACCATCTGGAAGTTCTCGACTATCCAAAATCTTCGAAAACCCCATTTCATTATAACACATGAAAACTACCAAACAACAAATTATATTGATGCACTTTCATACTTTCCTGATGCATAAGCTACAAGTGTCCATGAAATGGCTTAACAAATTTCAATAATTTAATAAACACACTTTACCCAAAAAGAAAAAACACGAAAGGTTCCAACATTTATTTCGGGCTATGCCACTACCACTTGGGCACCCTACGTATAAAACTTTTCTACATAAAAAGTTTGTACCAAATTTCTTTCCAAACAAAACTTTAGAACTAAACATCCAGGTTCTACTTCAAACTAATTTGAAATAATAATATATACATATATATTTGTATAACAAATCATAGTTTCGAAGCCAAATCGAAATCCGTTTTATTACAACAACCCTGTAGCATCCCACACTTAGAAACCCGAAAATGAATGCGAATGATGTTGAAGTCATCATCAGAATTATTTTCAAGTGAAATGGGTAAGTTCAGTACATCCAATCCATGCCTTTCAGACTTAACCAAAATCATTTCCAAAATGGTGTCAAATACTTCATAAATATTACTAAGTGCTATGATCTCAACTTCATAAACTAATTTCTTGAATACTTACTTCCAAATAATACTTCTATTATTTTCTCTAAAATCTTAAAAAATATTTTCAAACACATTAGGATTTAAGTTCCCAAAATATTAATTAAATCTTTCTTGAAATCATATTTTATAAACCATACTTATATAAAAATCACTTTCTTATATATAATCTTTTCACAAATGTTTATTTTACAAAACATCTTATCTTCCTTAGATTAAAATAAACATCTTTCACCAAATTCAACTTCTACAAAAGCTAACTTTTAACCTAACATTGCCACATAAGCCATATAGTCAAACCATGAAACTAAATTCATAAGGTAATCATTTCAATGCACCCATAATACTGTTTTCCCAACCTATGCAGTAAAAAGGTAAAAAGTGCCCACAAACTGGTCGATCACAAATTAATAATCAACAAATGATAATTAATGCCCATAAACTAGCTGAGCATAACTAAACTAATTAAATAGGTATAATAGATAAATATCATTAACGCCTACATTAATTAAACTATACTTTGACAATTCATTTACATAAGTTACTTTGTATAAGATCTTTTTATTTTCGCAGCTATAAATACTATCAAGGTACACGTTTATAAAATTACAGATATGCTCTCACATGTATAATACACCCAACCCGTGTTCAGGCATTCCATTACCTTATCTTTTAGTGAGTCATACCCACCAAAACCAAGGTATTCACTTAACCTTCAGCTCTGATACCAACTGTAACAAATCGCCTTTTCGGCCCTCAAATGTCGATACTAATACATTCAAATGATTCGTGTGCCGAGTGT
Source organism: Allium cepa (assembly GCA_030765085.1). Taxonomy (NCBI): domain Eukaryota; kingdom Viridiplantae; phylum Streptophyta; class Magnoliopsida; order Asparagales; family Amaryllidaceae; genus Allium; species Allium cepa. The sequence goes on from CM060932.1 coordinate 125,288,174, forward strand.
CCAAGTGCTAAAAAGAAAAAAATTTAAGGTAAAATAAAAGGAAAAGAAATAGAACAAGGAAGAAGGAACACAATATAAAAATCTCACAGCGAAATGATAATGTATAAAATCAAAGGAACAATACAAAGGGTACTCAGGTACCGAAATCTCAGAGTTACAAAACTTAAGTACCATCATCAGCCTTGACAGTTATAACAACCTGTCCTCACCAATGCTAAAATGTATAATATAGCAATTTAGTGGAAATAGGAACATTACGGTAAGTGAAACATCCCGCTCATCCTCTCAGCTCCAAATAACATCAACAAAAACCTACATTTCTCAAACTACTCGAAAGAGCACGCGAGGAATTTAGGGAAAACAAAAACCAAGCGTCAGACATAAGTCTGGTATGAGAAACTCAAGAAATATGTAGCTAGCGTATAACAGTACTTTTGAGGCTACATGGAATGCCGTAATGGTTATCCCCTCAAAAGAACGACATCTAATAAGTACATAAGGTCATATAATAGATAATGTCTAGGGTATAGGATAAAAATATTATAACATAGCTGGAATGGTTACATTGGTTACATACAACAACATGTTATAGGGTACAATTAAACCGTTAAGGAATGTTCGCGTAATGGATTTTCTATGGAGATCCCTTTGGTCAAGCCGAAATCTAATCTCCTACACAAGGGTTAGAAAAAGTGATAACCCGGAATTTTGGGCAATATCAATTTAATAATCTGTATTAAAAATTAAATTGATTTGATAATTGTCTTTTATAATTTTAATTTAAATTGGCAAATTATTCTTTTTAAAGTAATTAAATATTTGAATTGAAAATCTAATAAAATGTTTTCTATTTATAATGTATATATTTGTATATATTGTAAATAGAAATCCTTGGTTTGAATTTAATAAATAAAATATTGTTTTCAAATTTATAATATATTTTTAGTAATTTGGAAATTATGATTTATTTAATATAAAACTTTTCAAAGCTATTTAATAAATAACTATATGGTTTTAAATACTTAAGATAAATGTTTAATTGTTTAAAATATATCTTAGCTTAAGTTTAAATTTAAATAAAAGGTTTGTTTTATTTTCTCTCTTAAATATAGCTTGATAAATATGATTTGAAATTTTATATTTAAGTTTAGAATACCCTATAGCATATAAAACATTAATTCATTTAGAAATATAAGTAATTTACTAATAATAAGACAATCTCTTTTATAAATAATTTCAAACTGATAATTTGTTATTTTAAAACAATGTTAACAATGTATTGTTTATACACACACACACACACACACACATACACAAATAGATTTTAATAAAAATAGAACTGTTATTTCAAATTGAATTTGTGTAATTATATATGCATATATATAACTTGATTTTTAAATTGGATTTTTGAATTTGATTTGAATTTAAAGTTTTAAAATTCAAAAGGTAGATATTTTAAAATTTTTTGGATTTTAAATATTTGTATAAACTTTTATTTATGAATATAATTGGTTTTATTTCTTTTAAAATTATCTATACATATAAATATGTACTTATAAGCTAATTAATTAAGTATAAGCTTATATTAAACTTTAAAAATAAATACTAATTACTTAAAAAACAAATGTTATTTTCCTAAGGCTTCATTTTACAAGTGTTAGTATAGGACAAGTGTCATGTTTAATTATCATTTTCTTTGATTTTTAATAAATCATAAATTAAGTTATATAAACACATATCTTCCATTTTCTTTTTTTTCCTCTCATCTCATTTCTAAACAAAGAAAACAAAAGCAATCTCAGATCAAAACTGTAAACACTTTCCAAATAAAAAAAAAACCATCTTTAAATCAACTCCTCAAAACCAGAAATCATGTTCAAACAAAAACCCTGTAGATCATTTTCAATCAATCCTGCAAGCATTTTCATCTCTGTTTTGAATCTGAATCATTTTCAAAGCAAAGCATGTAATCCACTATAAAAATGAAGAGTATGCAAACTATTTTCAAGTTCAAAGCAAACCTATAAACATTGTCTCAAATCTGGAACAAGCCTGCATTAATTCTTCTTCAGTCTGTTCAAAAGCCTGTGCATTCTTCTTCAACCTGGGATGAACAAAAGTTTGCATTTTTCAAACTAAAGCAAGCATGCAGTTTTAAATCAAAGCATTTTATTCAAGCACTCAAGTTTTTAAATCAAAAGGGCAATTCAGTTTTAAAGTATCGAAAGCTTCTTCAAAAATTGGAGGCTCTGTCTTCATTCTCAAATCTGGTGAGTAACATCACATTTTTTAAAATTTAAATATGATTATGGTTGCATGTTATTTCTGTGATAAATATGTATGGTGTGTATATATAAGTGCAATCAGCTATAAATATATATGAATAGTGTGCATGCTGTTGTATATATGTTCTCTGTTCTGTGTTTCCAAGCACAAGATTTTGATTCAAAAAATCATTATCTCTTGACCTACTTGCTGTTTGGACTTAGGATTTAAACAAAAATTGTTTGTTTAGTCATGAATTAAAGTTTAAAATTTTAGTAAAGTGAAAACAAATTTGGGAATTGCTCTGGTAACCATAAGAACAAAAATGATTAAGCTTTGTCAAAATTTCAAACATACAAATCTATAGTTTCAGGCTTAGGATCTGAAACATCATTCGAAAACTTGATTTTTAAAACTAAAATCACAATTTTTAGTAATAGGATTTGAGTGCAATTCTGGTGTGACCAAAAATGGCAAATTGGGTGATTTCTGGTGATCTCGATGGACTGGGAGATCGAGGTTCTTCCTGGAGGTGGAAGAGTGATCGGAGTTTAAAGGAAAAATGCCAGGAAGGTTATCCAGGCACGGTGGCGATGGTGGTTGATGGTTGGAGTCTGTAAACCTAGTTTGGAGCTTGATCAGAAATCTGATCACCACAGCATATAGGGTTGATCGAGTGCCACATGATTATGGTGAATGTAAGTAGGCGGGTCGTCGAAGGCTTGGACGGAATCTCAGACGTGACGGTGGTCGGAGGCGCAAGAACGATGGTGTTCCAGGTTTTGCATTTGGGTTCTGATTTGGGTTTGAAAGCGCGAATTCGATTTCGAGTTTGAGAGGATGATCTGATGGTCGGAATAGGATGCGGAGTTGACCGCTGATGTGTTGAGGCCATCGTGCTTGGTCGGAGATGGTCGGAGCACCATGCATGTGCACGGTGCATTCTTATTTTCTGGTGGTGCCTGTGTTGAAGCAGGATTAAGTACTAGGGTTTTTACTCGAGTTATTTTGTGAAATGCCCGAAGTCAAGTGGGGTTGGACTCGAAGTTATTAGAGGGTAGCTCGAGTCATTTATTTGTGTTATAGGTTTTCTTTTAAACCTGTCTGTTTAAATTTTAAAATGATTTTAAAATTTGAAAATAAAGATTTAAGCAAAGTTTAAATCAAAAGTTTTAATCTGGATTCAAATTTAGTTTGTATCCTAGTTTTTAAAATAAAATAAACTTTTTAATATTTAAATTGTTTTAACAACTTTGAATGTTTAAAGTGTATTATTAAATGGTCTGAATTTAAAAATGAATTTGGTTTAAATTTTTTAAACTTCTTTTATAAGGTAAGTATTTCTTTAACATGTGATTTATAAGGTTTTTAAATTATTTTTAAATTTTGTAAAGTTAAATTTGTATTCACTTTAATTCTTAAATTTGAAATGAAATTTAAATGAAATTTTAAAGTAAAATGTTTTCAAATGTATTTGTAAATGATAATTAAGTCATTAATAAGAATAATGTTTTTATCCTAAAGATAATTAAGATTTAATGATTTGGAATAAATTAATTTATTAAGGTAATTAAAGAGTAATTAATTATTTTAATTTATTAATAATTTGGATTAATTTATTTATTAATTAAGGGATTAAATTAATTAATTAAGTTTTAAGTGATTAATTAAAGGATAAATAAATTTGTAATTAAGGATCATTAAATAGGTAAATTAGATTTTTAATTAATGATTAGGAATTAATTAATCAAGTAATTAAGAATTAATTAAGTTATAGTTAATCACTTAATTAATCAAGTAATTAAAGATTAATTAATTTGTAATAAAGATTAATTAATTTGTAATTAATAATGAATAATCCAAGATTAATTACTTAAGAGAAGTAATTAAAGAATTATTAATAGTTAATGAAGATCATTAACTTATTAACTTGAGATTATTAAATAATTAATTAATGTGATTAATTTTAATAATTAATTAAATATAATCATTTGAGGAATTATTTAAGTATGATTACTTAATTAAAGCAATTAATTACTTAGTGTAATTAATTAGAGTAATGTGATTAGTTTAAGTTAAATAATTAAGTCTAATTAATTTAAAATAATCACTGGATGATTAGTTAAGCATAATTACTTAATGTAATTAATGAAGAATAATTACTTCGTTAAGTGGTTAAAATGGGTAATTACATGATGTAAATAATTGAAGATTGAAAGTGATTTGGGATTAATTACTTTGTGTAATTAATATGAAGGATAATTACTTAGTGAAAGTAATTAATAATTAATTACTTAATGTAATTAATTTAAGAATTGATTTAATGTTATTTGAAGATAATTAAGCGAGGCAATTAATTAAGGGTAATTAATTACTGAATGAGATTAATCAAAGGTGATTAATATATATAATTAATTAAATATTAATTATTAAATGTAATTAATTAAGGAGTAATTTATTTATTTAATGAAGTAATTAAGGGTAGTTAATTACTGAATGTGATTAATCAAGAGTGATTAATAAATGTGGTTTAATTAAAGATTAATTACTTAATGTAATTAATTTAAATAGAGTAATTAGTAATTAAAGAAGTAATTAGGGATCATTAATTAATATAATTAATGATGTAATTAAGGTTTGGTTAATTAAGATTAATTAATCAATAATAAGTGATTACAAAGTAATTAATTAATGTAATTAAGGATTAATGTAATTAATTATAATTAATTAATGAAGTAATTAAGGTTAATTACTGTAAATGGTTAAGGATAACTATTTTTGTGTAAGTAATTAAAGGCTAATTACTTTAATGTAGTTAAAGGATAATTAATCAAGGATGATTAATTAAGATGGAAATTAGATAGTGATTAATTAATTAATTTGTAATTAAGTAATGGTTATGTAAGCAAGATTTATGTGTTGGAAGTAATTAATTTAATTTATTTTAAATTAATTAGAGATAGAAGTAATTAATTGAATTCATTTTAAATTAATTATAAATGATGATTTATAAATCATTGCTTATGGATGGATGATATTGATTGCCTTGAATGGTTTGAGATCTCAGATATGAGATAAGTGGTGTTGTGTGATATGGATGCTTTGCTTGAATTGTGATGATAATGTGGATTATCTGTTTGTGATGATAATATGAATTATCTATCTATTGTGATATTGTGAATTATCTATCTGTGTGAATATAGATAATGGATTGAATTGAATTGTTTTAACTTTAAAACAACTTGGACCTAAAAGATGGAGCTTCGGATTTCGATGAGACCGGGATCGGGTTTTCAAATTTGGATATCCAAAACCACATCGATCCAAATTAATGATAGGTCGTGAATCTTAAGTGAAGAGTGAAGACTCGAAGTGTAAGGACTATTCGTCGTTAAAACTCTGAGGGTGACTCCAATACGAGTTTAACGGGGTAGTACTTTCAGATTCGAGATGAAGATTCAGAGTGCAAGGGTTACCGTCGCTAACTCTGAGGGTGATTCCAAAATGAGTGTAACAAGATAATGCCTTCGGTTTCGTTCGAACCCGGAACGAACTTGTATGGATTGAATGCTTTCAGAACATCGTCAGGTGGACGATGAGCATTCTAAGAGATGTGTTCTCTAAAGGTAATCGTAGCCTCAAGCCTCATCAACCGGGAAAGGCTAAAACATGGGAGGTGCAGCAAGGCTAAGTGGTAGCACCCAAGTAGGATGAGATTTACCCCTGTCTAGAAGTCCCTTTATATTCGGCTGTGTGGGGCAGTTGATTGCAACAACTGCCGAGGTTGTCTTGTTTGGGACTATCCAGTAAGGGATGGTTCTGGCCTTGTGTTGCAGGGGATTTAGGGTGGATCCTCGGTACGGTGATCTAGGCCACGTACTGTGACGGGTGGTACCTCAGTAGCCCTGCCATTGTATGGAAACCCAAACTCCAATAAGCGCCCTCGGATTTGATTGTAAACTTATGTATGATGGAATTTAATAAATATAACAATTTCGGCTATTTCTTATTTATTTGAAAACCATAGACACTATTATAATATCACTGGATTTCCTATCAAATGTTTTGGTTAGCATAAGGTAAAAACTTACCCATATTTATTTATGGGGAGTCTTACATGATACCTTTTCTTTTCAAAGGTTTTCAAAAGTTAAGCAACCTAAACCTGTTACTCACACCAGACCCATGTCTGACCCGGAGTTTATCTTCTGTTCTCTTAAACTCTTGGGTACTCAAATTTTTACGAGTAGCCAAGGGATTCAGGTTAGCTTTGATGAATTATGGAGGAGCAAATGGAGCAGGAGGCTTCAACATTTATAGATATTTATAGTGTTCCGCTGTGTGTTCTCTGAGTCATTTTGTTGAGTTGTATTTGAGTTGTATAACTAGACAGGTGTTTATAACTTTCTAGTATGTGATGTATACGCTGTGTAATTCTGATTGATGTTGTATACTATGTAATATTTATGTGATTAATTTAATTGATTCGTTCCGCTGTTGAGATTGATGTTGTTTCTTCTTTTTTCTCTATCTTTCTCTTTTCTATCCCTTTCTTTGTTAAAGATGATGCGTCTTTCTGTGGAGAGAAAGGCGGTTTGTTATAGTTGGTATCAAAGCGCTAGGTTGAGTGAATATCTAGTTCTTGGAGTGTTTTCTTTCTTGAGATAGTGTACTTGTATTATATATATATATATATATATATATATATATATATATATATATATTTCTACCTATTTGATTGGGTTACCTGTTTGAGTTTTCCAATATGAGTTCTAAAGGTAGATAGAGTAGTGGTGTGTGTAGCACGACTACCAATGGTTGGAGTTTGAGTGTTTAAGGTTGGAAGTGTGTCTGTCGAGACTGTAGACCCATTACCGTCTCGAGTGAGCTTTGCAGGGGTGAAATGATTTCATCGATCTCTGAAGAAAACCTTTTAAAGTTTCAGAGTATATCTTTGAAGTGTAAGTTGGATGAGTAGAGTTTGAATCAGTCGGTTGGGTAGAAGCGAGTAATGGTATCTTGGCAACCTCAGAAAGTCTTTGGAATCTATGTTAGCAGTGCAGCTCGGAGTGTTCTTTGTGCCGGCAAGTAGGTATTCTGGCCAGCAGTTTTCTAGAGGTGGAGTTCAGAAACAGCAGATTGGATCCATTTTCTTCGATGGATTGGCTAGATAAGCATAAGCCGTTCTGATTGGTAAAGGGAGAACAATTTTCTTTGGAAATAGGATGGGTTGATCGCAAAAGTGACTTGCGATAGTTTGAGTGTTCTCTTAGGTTGTTAGAGATTTTTTCTAGATGTCTTCAGGGAAGTCAAGCTTTTTCCACCTCTGGAGATTGAGTTTTCTTGTCAACTAGGATTCCAGGAGTAGTACCATTGGTTCCGCTTAATAGAAGGATGATTCCTAGTGTGAGAGTTTGGTGAAGCAGCTTAGGTTTTGGTGGAACTTCTGAATTTTCTTTTATGGATCTGTTGAACCAGATTTTTGGGATGTGTTGTCTAGTTTGTGCTCGTGTTCATCATCAGTATTTTCATCTACTCCAGATCAGACTTGGGCAGCGGAAGCAGTTTGGGAGTGCTTCTGTTTTTTTCTGGATAGGAGAAGTAAGTTCAGTCTTCTGATGATTGAGGGGTAGAGTAGTGTTTTGATTTTGGTTGATCTTGAGAAGATCATTTTGTTGATTTGTTTTTGGTCCAGTTTGTTTTGAGAAGCATCAACGAAGGTTGAGCTGATCAGGAGGGATGAAGGCAGCCCTGGATCGTCAGAAGAGTTTTGTAGATAAGAGATGGAGGAATTTGGATTTTGAAGTTGAAGATTTAATTTTGTATAAGTATTCTCCGATCAAAGGAGCTATAAGATTTGGTAAGACTGGGAAGTCAGCTTCGAGATATTTTGGATCTATTTTGTGTTCTGTTTAAGATATGAGCTCTGGTCTATTGGGATTGAATTGCCAGTTTGGAAGACTGTGATTCATTGCGTTTCACGTATCTCTAAGAGAGTACGTGTATGATCTATCTCTGGTTGTGGAACCAGCAGTTCTGGAGGATTTGGTAGTTGATTCAGACTTGAGTGTTGTCTGATATCCTCTTCATTTTTGTAGATCCAAATTTATAGGAGATCTATAGCTTAGTAGTGTTGATTGTTTGGATTATGTAAAGCGAGTATCCCAGTGTTTATACCTGGGAAACTCTAGGAAGTTCTATCCAGAATTTTGTCTGGATAGTTAGATTTGTTTGTTTGAGTGAATTGGTTGCTATGGTTGTTAGCATATGGTTGATAATATATGTTGTGGTTTAAAATTAAAATCTTTAATGAGATTGTTAAATTACCTTTGTATTTAAATTTCGGGGATAAAATTCTTTTAAGGGAGAGGAATGTGATGACCCAGAAATTTGGGCAATATCAATATAATAATCTGTATTAAAAATTAAATTGATTTGATAATTGTCTTTTATAATTTTAATTTAAATTGGAAAATTATTCTTTTTAATGTAATTAAATATTTGAATTGAAAAGCTAATAAAATGTTTTCTATTTATAATGTATATATTTGTATATATTGTAAATAGAAATATTTAGTTTGAATTTAATAAATAAAATCTTGTTTACAAATTTCTAATATATTTTTAGTAATTTGGAAATTATGATTTATTTAATAATAAAAATTTCAAAGCTATTTAATAAATAACTATATGGTTTTAAATACTTAAGATAAATGTTTAATTGTTTAAAATATATCTTAGCTTAAGTTTAAATTTAAATAAAAGGTTTGTTTTATTTTCTTTCTTAAATATAGCTTGATAAATATGATTTGAAATTTTATATATAAGTTTAAAATACCACAAAACATATGAAACATTAATTCATTTAGAAACATAAGTAATTTATTAATAATAAGATAATCTCTTTTATAAATTATTTCAAATTGATAATTTGTTATTGTAAAACAATATTAACAATGTATTGTTTATATATATGTATATAAATACAACTAGATTTTAATAAAAACAGGATTGTTATTTCAAATTGAATTTGTGTAATTATATATGTATATATACAACTTGATTGTCAAATTGGACTTTTGAATTTGATTTGAATTTGAATTTACAGTTTTGAAATTCAAAAGGTAGATATTTTAATTTTTTTTGGATTTTAAATATTTGTACAAACTTTTATTTATGAATATAATTAGTTTTATTTCTTTTAAAATTATCTATATATATAAATATGTACTTATAAGCTAATTAATTAAGTATAAGTTTATATTAAACTTTAAAAATAAATACTAATTACTTAACAAGACAAATGTTATTTTCTTAAGGCTTCATTTTAAAAGTGTTAAATAGTTAATGTGGTATAAGCCAAGTGTCATGTTTAATTATCATTTTCTTTGATTTTTAATAAATCATAAATTAAGTTATATAAACACATATCTTCCATTTTCTTTTTTTCCCTCTCATCTCATTTCTAAACAAAGAAAACAAAAGCAATCTCAGATCAAAACTGTAAACACTTTCCAAATCAAAAAAAAATCCATCTGTAAATCAACTCCTCAAAACCAGAAATCATGTTCAAACAAAAACCCTATAGTTCATTTTCAATCAAGCCTGCAAGCATTTTCATCTCTGTTTTGAATCTGAATCATTTTCAAAGCAAAGCATGTAATCAGCTATAAAAATCAAGAGCATGCAAACTATTTTCAAGTTCAAAGCAAACATGTAAACATCATCTCAAATCTGGAACAAGCCTGCATTTTTTCTTCTTCAATCTATTCAAAAGCATGTGCATTCTTCTTTAACCTGGGATGAACAAAAGTCTACATTTTCAAACTAAAGCAAGCATGCAGTTTTAAATCAAAGCATTTTATTCAAGCACTCAAATTTTTAAATCAAAAGGGCAATTCAGTTTTAAAGTATCAAAAGCTTCTTCAAAAATTGGAGGCTCTATCTTCATTCTCAAATCTGGTGAGTAACATCACATTTTTTAAAATTTAAGTATGATTATGGTTGCATGTTATTTCTGTGATAAATATGTATGGTGTGTATATATAAGTGCAATCTGCTGTGAATACATATGAATAGTGTGCATGCTGTTGTATATATGTTCTCTGTTCTGTGTTTCCAAGCACAAGATTTTGATTCAAAAATCATTATCTCTTGACCTACTTGCTGTTTGGACTTAGGATTTAAACAAAAATTGTTTGTTTAGTCATGAATTAAATTTTAAAATTTTATTTAAGTAAAAAAAATTTGGGAATTGCTCTGGAAACCATAAGAACAAAAATACTTAAGCTTTGTCAAAATTTCAAACATACAAATCTATAGTTTCAGGCTTAGGATCTGAAACATCATTCGAAAACTTGATTTTTAAAACTAAAATCACAATTTTTAGTAATAGGATTTGAGTGCAGTTCTGGTTTTACCAAAAATGGCAAATTGGGTGGTTTCTGGTGATCTCGATGGACTGGGAGATCGGGGTTCTTCCTGGAGGTGGAAGAGTGATCGGAGTTTAGAGGAAAAATGCCAGGAAGGTTTTCCAGGCATGGTGGCGATGGTGGTTGATGATTGGAGTATGTAAACCTAGTTTGGAGCTCAATCAGAAATCTGATCACCATGGCATATAGGGTTGATCGAGTGCCACATGATTATGGTGAATGGAAGTAGGTGGGTTGTTGAAGGCTTGGATGGAATCTCAGACGTGACGGTGGTCGGAGGCGCAAAAACGATGTTGTTCCAGGTTTTGCATTTGGGTTCAGATTTGGGTTTGAAAGCTCGAGTTCGATTTCGAGTTTGAGAGGATGATCTGATGGTCGGAATAGGATGCGGAGTAGACCACTGATGTGATGAGGCCATCGTGGTTGGTTGGAGATGGTCATAGCACCGTGCATGTGCATTCTTATTTTCTGGTGGTGCCTGTGTTGAAGCAGGATTAAGTACTCAGGTTTTTACTTGAGTTATTTTGTGAAATGCCCGAAGTCAAGTGGGGTTGGACTCGAAGTTATTTGAGGGTGGCTCGAGTCATTTATTTGTGTTACAGGTTTTCTTATAAACCTGTTTGTTTAAATTTTAAAATGATTTTGAAATTTGAAAATAAAGATTTAAACAAAGTTTAAATCAAAAGTTTTAATCTGGATTTTAATTTAATTTGTATCCTAGTTTTTAAAATAAAATAAATTTTTTAAATTTTAAATTGTTTTAACAACTTTGAATGTGTAAAGTGTATTTTTAAATGGTTTGACTTTAAAAATGAATTTGGTTTAAATTCTTTTAAATTTCTTTTATAAGGTAAGTATTTCTTTAACATATGATTTAAAAGGTTTTTAAATTGTTTTTAAATTTTTTAAAGTTAAATTTGTATTTGTTTTAAATCTTAAATTTGAAATGAAATTTAAATGAAATTTTAAAGTAAAATGTTTTCAAATGTATTTGTAAATGATAATTAAGTCATTAATAAGAATATGTTTTTATCTTAAAGATAATTAATATTTAATGATTTGGAATAAACTAAATTATTAAGGTAATTAAAGAGTAATTAATTATTTTAATTTATTAATGATTTGGATTAATTAATTTAGTAATTAAGGGATTAAATTAATTAATTAAGCTTTAATTGATTAATTAAGGGATAAATAAATTTGTAATTAAGGAACATTAATTAGGTAAATTAGATTTTTAATTAATGATTAGGAACTAATTGATCAAGTAATTAAGAAGTAATTAATTTATAGTTAATCACTTAATTAATTAAGTAATTAAAGATTAATTAATTGGTAATAAAGATTAATTAATTTGTAATTAATAACGATTAATCCAAGATTAATTACTTAAGAGAAGTACTTAAAGAATTATTAATAGTTAATGAAGATCATTAACTTGAGATTATTAAATAATTAATTAACGTGATTAATTTTAATAACTAGTCATATTAATTAATTAAAGATAATCATTTGAGGAATTATTTAAGTATGATTACTTAATGAAGGAATTAATTACATAGTGTAATTAATTAAAGTGATGTGATTAGTTTAAGTTAATTAATTAAGTTTAATTAATTTAAGATAATCACTGGATGATTGGTTAAGCATGATTACTTAATGTAATTAATGAAGAATAATTACTTAGTTAAGTGGTTAAGATGGGTAATTACATGATGTAATTAATTGAAGATTGAAAGTGATTTGGGATTAATTACTTTGTGTAATTAATATGAAGGATAATTACTTAGTGAAAGTAATTAATAATTAATTACTTAATGTAATTAATTTAAGAATTGATTTAATGTTATTTGAAGATAATTAAGCGAGGCAATTAATTGAGGGTAATTAATTACTGAATGAGATTAATCAAAGGTGATTAATATATATAATTAATTAAAGATTAATTATTATATGTAATTAATTAAGGAGTAATTAATTTATTTAATGAAGTAACTGAGGGTAGTTAATTACCGAATGTGATTAATCAAGAGTGATTAATAAATGTGGTTTAATTAAAGATTAATTACTTAATGTAATTAATTTAAATAGAGTAATTAATAATTAAAGAAGTAATTAGGGATCATTAATTAATATAATTAATGATGTAATCAAGGGTTGATTAATTAAGATTAATTAATAAATAATAATTGATTATAAAGTAATTAATTAATGTAATTGAGGATTAATGTAATTAATTATAATTAATTAATTAATGAAGTAATTAAGGTTAATTACTGTAAATGGTTAAGGATAACTATTTTTGTGTAAGTAATTAAAGTCTACTTACTTAAATGTAATTAAAGGATAATTAATTAGGATGATTAATTAAGATGAAAATTACATAGTGATTAATTAATTGATTTGTAATTAATCAATGGTTATGTAAGCAAGATTTATGTAATGGAAGTAACTAATTTAGTTTATTTTAAATTAATTAGAGATAGAAGTAATTAATTTAATTCATTTTAAATTAATTATAAACGATGATTTATAAATCAGTGCTTATGGATGGATGATATTGATTGCCTTGAATGGTTTGAGATCTTAGATATGAGATAAGTGGTGTTGTGTGATATGGATGCTTTGGTTGAATTGTGATGATAATGTGGATTATCTATTTGTGACGATAATATGAATTATCTATCTACTGTGATATTGTGAATTATCTATCTGTGTGAATATAGATAATGGATTGAATTGAATTGTTTTAACTTTAAAACAACTTGGACCTAAAAGATGGAGTTTTGGATTTCGATGAGACTGGGATTGGGTTTTCAAATTTGGATATCTGAAAACCACATCGATCCAAATTAACGATAGGTCGTGAATCTCATGTGAAGAGTGAAGACTCGAGGTGTAAGGACTATTCGTCGTTAAAACTCTGAGGGTGACTCCAATACGAGTTTAATGGGGTAGTACTTTCAAATTCGAGATGAAGATTCAGAGTGCAAGGCTTATCGCCATTGACTCTGAGGGTGATTCCAAAATGAGTGTAACGAGATAATGCCTTCGGTTTCGTTCGAACCTGGAACGAACTTGTATGGATTGAATGCTTTCAGAACATCGTCAAGTGGACGATGAGCATTCTAAGAGATGTGTTCTCTAAAGGTAATCGTAGCCTCAAGCTTCATCAACCGGGAATGGCTAAAACAAGGGAGGTGCAGCAAGGCTAAGTGGGCAGCACTCAAGTAGGACAAGGTTTACCCCTGTCTAGATGTTCCTTTATATTCGGCTGTGTGGAACAGTTGATTACAACAACTGCCGGGATTGTCTTGTTCGGGACTGTCCAGTAAGGGATGGTTCCAGCCTTGTGTTGCAGGGGAATGAGGGTGGATCCTCGGTACGGTGATCTAGGCCATGTACTGTGACGGACGGTACCCCAGTAGCCCTGTCATTGTATGGAAACCCAAACTCCAATAAGCGCCCTCAGATTTGAGTGTAAACTTGTGTATGCTGGAATTTAATAAATATAACAATTTCAGTTATTTCTTATTTATTTGAAAACCCTTGACACTATTATAATATCACTGGATTTCCTATCAAATGTTTTGGTTAGCGTAAGGTAAAAACTTACCCATGTTTATTTGTGGGGAATCTTACGTGATACCTTTTCTTTTCAAAGGTATTCAAAAGTTAAGCAACCTAAACCTGTTACTCACACCAGACCCATGTCTGACCCGGAGTTTATCTTCTGTTTTCTTAAACTCTTGGGTACTCAAATTTTTACGAGTAACCAAGGGATTCAAGTTAGCTTTGATGAATTATGGAGGAACAAATGGAGCAGGAGGCTTCAGCGTTTATAGATATTTGTAGTGTTCCGCTGTGTGTTCTCTGAGTCATTTTGTTGAGTTGTATTTGAGTTGTATAACTAGACAGGTGTTTATAACTACCTAGTATGTGATGTATAAGCTGTGTAATTCTGATTGATGTTGTATACTATGTAATATTTATGTGATTAATATAATTTATTCATTCTGCTGTTGAAATTCTGGTGTTGTTTCTTTCTTTCTTCTCTATCTTTCTCTTTTCTATCGCTTTCTTTCTTAAGGATGATGCGTCTTTCTGTTATCCTGTATATCTCTAGATAGAATATACCATAAGGTAAACATAACCGTTCCAAGTGTAAATACGTTATCCCGAATACCATCACTCTCGCACACAACATCGATAAGCGTACTCTAGATCTGGAGTGATAATATCCTATCATGGGCTAGCAAAATCCAAAGATACGCTCCTTCTATATTTTTAGCCATTTCCGATGTGGAGGCCATGTTCGACATCTTTCGCACGAGTCTTCGTCACTCGAACAAAACGCGCAACCAAAATTGGATCCTCGCATTTCGTACAGATCTTGAAACCACACATGGATTCCCATATCTCAATAGATCTCAGAATCACACATGGATTCCCACATCCTGAATAGATCACGAGCCACTACACGCGTTCAAGCATCTTAAACAGATATCGAATCTCCCTATAGATCCCAACATCTCGAACAGATTCACTTCTAAAAGGAAGAATACGTATCTCAATCTTGAAGTGATTTTCGATAAGTAAAACACTTACCAATCCAGGTCTCTCCCAGGCTGGATCAATGAATTGGACATTCAATGATAATGAGAGCGATCGCATATGGAAATCAAGTTTCATATACTTATCATGTTTAGATATTGTCGTCTCACACTATCCCTCGATCAAGAGTGAGGTCGGTATGTTAGAGCTCTATTACTCATATCCCTTCCTAAACATCAGCCTTAATTCCAATAGACAAACAAGCCTATTTCATCAGTTTTAGTGATAAGCATACGACTAAATGTTTTCCCTAAACGAGTAAACATACAAAGCACGATTAAGTCATAAAAAGCATGATCAAGTCACATAAGCGACTTCTAATCCCCTTTTTATTTAATTAATATTTTATTAATTAAAACCTCTTTTATTAGTAAAACTCATTTGCTTAATAACCATTATTTATCAATTCCTATTATTCATTTGTACTCTTTTCAATACTTCAAAAAGTATTCATATACTTATCTCAAATGGTATAAGTATATGCACAAATCATGTACAAGATTTATTACTTTAAACTTTACTCTTTTTATCCTTTTCAAAAAGTTTCCTTACTTATAATTTCCTTCGAAACATCCATTTTAAGGATCTAAGTACTTTCACAAATCAATTCAAAAGGTTTAAGGCTGATGTTACTCAAATATTGTCACTACCAACCCAAAACCGTTTAGCTTATGCTTATCTTTAAAACGTTATTAAAGATCCATTTACATTCATAAGTATAATCAAAGAAGGTTAAAAATGAATGTTATTTAAACATTATCACAACAAACCCAAAACCATTTCACTTATGCTTGTCTTTAAAAAATTATTAAAGATCTATTTACATTCATAAGTATATTCAAAGAGGGTTAAAGACGAATGTTATTAAAACATTGTCATAACAAATCCAAAACCATCTCGCATATGCTTATCTTTAAAACATTATTAAAGATCTATTTACTTCATAAGTATAATTAAAGAGGTTTAAAGATGAACGTTATTAAAACATTGTCATAACAAACTCAAAACCATTTCACTTATGCTTATCTTTAAAACAATCTTTTTGAAGATCTATTTACATCCTTAAGTATAATCAAAGAGGTTTAAAGATGAATTTATTAAAATATTGTCACAACAAACCCAAAACCATTTCACTTTTGCTTATCTTTAAACACTCTTTTTAAAGATCTATTTACTGCCATAAGTATAATAGAAAAGGATTAAAGACGAATGTTATTAACACATTATCACAACAAACCCAAGTCATTTTCCTACTTATTGCTACCTTTACAATTCTCTGTTTTAAAGATCTAGGTTCGTATTCGGTTAAGATCAGTAATAAAATAATCGATTATCTAGTCAAAAACCATTGCTTATATAAATCAACGTCTGTATACTTAACTCATTTTCGATATTCCTGAATTAACCATTCCTCGTTCGAGAGGGAAGCCTGGTAGTTTACAGCTCGATTGCTCCATCCCTACTTAACATCAATCTTTAACTCTCAAAAATAGATAAACCTACTTCATCGAGTTTTAGCATTAAGCAAAGTTACTTACATTTTTTAAACAAGTAAACAACAAGATTGACATGTTTTTGACATTTCAGCATTTACTATTTCTCATTCAAGAGTGAAGCCAAGTAAGTTTAGGCACTGGCTGCTTCAAGCCTTGCCTAGACAGCTCATTCTTGAATCTTACAAACAAACAAGTTTACTCGTCAACTTTTAGTGTTAAGTCCGATCAATCACATTTATCAAAACTTATATATTTAAAATAATACTTTTTAAATACTTGTAAAAAGGTTTTAAATATCTATGTAAAATATTACTTGAAAATAACTAATTTAGAAATTTGATAAAAACATATTTTACATTGTACAACACTTGTAAAGAATCATTAAAACTATATTTAAACTCTTTTTTTCATACTCTAATACATTTTATAAGAACTTCCATAAAAATAATTTATAAAGAAAAGAATTTAGAAACCATTTAAATCACGAAAAACTAGCCAAAACATTGCATTTTAAACACTTAAAACCATAAGTGACTTAATACAACACTTATAAGTGCTGTTAAAAGTCCTTGCTAATACAACATTGATGTTATCTAGCATTTTGACTCGGCTATATTCGAACTGATTGGGGAAGTTAGATTCAACCATCATCAAGGCCAGTAAGTCTAGAGCGGCCATCGTATGGTTCAGAAGTCAAGTACAACTGTAATAAGCCGTGATCGAACGAAATTGAGAGATAAGCTGTGTAGAATGTTCAAAGTATGGAATATGGTTCAACATATTGGATGGATCGACTATAATCAATCTCCAACGTTGGGATAGACATATTTCAGGAAGCAAGTTCACTTTAGTAGATTATAGTCAATATCTCAAGATCCATAAGTCCAATGCATAGGTCCAATGCATATGAAATTTTGTGAGCAAGATGTGGGAACTCTAGGGAGCCTACCCTAGGGATCGCACCTCATGAAGATGAAATAATAGGGATCAACCCTCTTCCCTAAATAGGGTTGGCTGAAATAAAAAGAAAACTCATACTGAAGAAAAGATCAAGTAATAACTCAAGTTCTACTAGATCAATAGGCATGAAACTTGGAATCAAAGCATATTACAACATGGAGAAGCTATCGTAGAGATCGCACCTTATAATTCCCCCAAAATAGGGATCGGTACCGATACCTATTCCTTGGGATTTGGGACATGCGATCCCTCTTGTAGGTCTATATGATCTTGGAGGTCATTTTGTCGAATTTTCACGAAGATATTTTTCCATCTTCGTCTATAAATACATGCTTGGTTGTTCATTTTCGATACTTTTATGCGCTAGTTTCTTTATACTCTATTGTAACTAAGCATTTTCATTCGATCCCTATCACACTAAATTTACAAAGTGATTAATAAAGCAATCTAATCAAAGTGAATGCAGGAAAACAACACCGAACCACTATAAATCGCCACGTTCGTGTTATAGCCTTGATTTAATGTTGTTTCATTACTATATTCCTCCATTTCCATTTTAGATTCTTCATTTATTTCTCTACAAACTCTCTATTGGGTGTTTGTGCCAACTATTTGTGCAAACATTTTGGTGCTTTCATTGAGAGAAGAGATTCTCAGCCCCGTTTAGATCCCTTTGTTGCTACTGGATTGCATAAATCCCTTAAAAGAGATCCTGAATTATCTTCAAGTAGCTTATTGTTCTATCTAGATTTGCATAAGTCTATGGAAATCTACCAACAATGGTTAAAAATACTAGATCTACCTCTCAAAATGTAGAAGGAAACGAGCACGCTAGTATTCAGCAAGTAAGCCCGTACAATTTACCAGTATATGTGAATGCTACCAATCCAATTGATGTTCAGAATCCGACTGATTCCATCACAAGAACTGAATTCCAGAATCTGATTAGAGAGCTAGTGGATAGCCACCGATAGTTGAATATGCATATTCAAGCCAGTATCGATCTAACAAACCAACTCAGTCAGCAACAGCTTGGGGAAGCTAGGAGGGACCCTATCCCTTATTCTACATAGAGTTCTAGTTCATCGGAGGATTTTCATAGATGTAGATGTGGCAGAAATGATGGTAATCTCGTAGAAGCTTCAGGACATCAGTAGGAAAGTCAACATGGTCTTCCGAGACCAATCGATGCTGACCCCTCCATAAGGATCGGTACTGATCCCTCCTCTAGAGAAAGGAGCCATCCTTTCCATGTTAGAACCCAAGCTGGAATTGCTGCGATTGATTTGGATGCTGGAGTTCAGATGGATACAAACTTGTTGCCCCCCGGAACGGCGATGAGGTGAATGTACATGATTTACATCGAGAGGATGTTAAGCCAAGAAGGCATGGAACGACCTATAAACATTGATCGAACCATTCACATGAAGTGGAGCACGACCATTGCTTGGCTCCAACTATCCAAATGCCGGACTTGTCTGCTATGGTTAGACAACTAGCGAGGGAGAGCCAAGGACGACTAATGGTGATTGGGACATCTCGAGAAGCCATGCCCTGTTCATTAACAATATCTTACATTCGGAGTATCCAAGGAGGTTCATTATGCGTCAATGCCTGCTTATGAGGGAAAAACTAATTCCAAATAGCACATCATGAGATATGAATGGCTGATGGATTCCGCATGAGCGGATGTTGCAAAAAAGTGTAGATGTTTTCCTATCACTCTCTCTAGAAGAGCAACGATGTGGTTTACGAGATTACCCCCGTGATCAATCTCTAGATTTGGTGATTTAGCAATGAAGTTTGTGGAGCAATTCCGTAAGCATACAACTTTCTCTAAAGATGTGAAGTCCTTATCCAGCGTGATCCAGGCTCCAGCAGAATCACCGAAAGATTATTTGGAAAGATTTCATATAGCTATCACAAAAGTCAGTAATCCAAATAATCATTCAGTATTGATGGCGACAACAAGAGGGATTGATTCAGAATCGGACTTTGCCGATTGGTTAGTTGGCATACCACCCGCAACATTGGAACGTTTATATGCAAAAGCAGCACAACATTTGAGGAAAGAAGAAGCTAGATGCTCTAGGAAGAAGAATGTTGTGTGATCAAGTGGAGAAGGAGTGCAGAGTAACATTGCAAAGAAGTAGTCTGGTGATAGTTCTGGAACAGTTCAAGCGAATGTATAAAATTAACCGAATCAGCAAAAGAAAGGCGGTGATCGGAACTGTAAATGAAAAAGGGATTCTACGAGAGGAAAACCGTCGATTTCAATGTATGATACCTACACACCACTTAATACATCTCTATAGAACATCTATTTGTCTACCTGCAATACCATGCAGTATAGGAAGCCACCTCCGAAAGAATCGATGGAGAAGCAGGCTGGAAAATATTGTCAGTTCCACGAATGTTGTGGACATAGCACAAAGAGTGTAGGCATCTCCAGGTTATTATCGAGAAAATGATTTAGGAAAGAAAGTTACAATAGTTTGCTAAAGTCCTGAAGGATGGGAGGCATGGGACATTTGGCCCCAACCAAGAATAAGCTCCACACAGGTCTGAGGTGCCTGTGCGGAGTAGTAGAAGATTAACAATCAATGCAATTATCGGAGGATCGCATCCAACTGATAAGAGTTGGCAAAAAATGGAGCACTGTGCTAGCGTGATTAAGCATATGAATTTTCAATGTTGTTCGAGTGCAGAAGATGGATCTGTGACAAGACATCGACATATAATGACATTTGACATTGTGTTCAAAAACAGAGATGCAAATAAGATAGAGGCACCGATGATCGACCCAATGATCATTTCGACCATGAACGGCTCTGCCTTAGTTAGGAGGATTTTGGTAGATTGTGAAATTTTCGTTAATTTTTTAAAAGGCTTACGATCAAATAAGGATGGAAGCCAAGGACTTGAAACCATCTAAAGCCTACATTTATGGCTTTAACGGTGCTATGACCGTAGCTGTCGGATATGTCGAATTGCCCATGGAGTTGGGAGAAGGCGACTGTAGGAGAGTGCAGATTTTATAGTTTGTTGTCCTAAATATTGACCCTTCATATAATGCTTTTCTGGGCCGACCATCCCTAGCTAAATTCCGAACAGCTTTTCCCCCTTGGTGTTTGACTTTGAAGTTCCCAATTTATAATGATGTTGGAGTTATGCATGGTGATTGGATGACTGGACGTGCCTATTATGTAGCTGAATTGAGAAACGCTCAACAAAAGGAGAAAGGCAAGGTTGTGGATAAGTCTCTCTGCATTCAAACTGCCGAAGATTGACGGCCAGTGCCTGTTGCTTGGCTCGGGCACCACAACCAGTTTTATAAAGACATAGATCTGAGTGATGACGAGGAGGAGCCCAAAGAGGCCAGCGCTGCACTGGGTGAGCTGACAATTGACATAACGGTTAGCCACGATGACCCGTCATGATAGCTAAAGATCGGATCACGGCTCAACCCTCGATGATGAAAGAACTTGCTAGTTTTCTTTGAGCAAATCTTGACGTGTTCGCTTGGACTCACTTTGACATGTGTGGGATCACGCCTGCCATTGCGAGACACACATTAAATATAGACCCGGGTATGTCTCGGTGAAACAGAAAAGGCATGGAATGGATTCAGAAAGATCTATTGCACTTAAAGAGGAGGTGGATAGACTCAAAGGCAATGGGTTTATTCAAATGCCCTCTACCCTAAAAGGGTATCTAATCCAGTACCTATGAAAAAGGTGAATGGAAAGTGGCAGACATGCATTGATTATTCGGACTTGAACAATGAATTCTCGAAAGATAGTTTCCTCTTCTTAGGATCGATCAGCCAGTAGACTCAACTGTAGGACACAAATTTTAATAAAACCAAATCCCAATGCACATTCCCGATCAGGAGCATACCAGATTTGTTACCGATGTTGGATTGTATTGCTATATGGTAATTCTGTTTGGATTGAAGAATTTTGGAGCGACCTATCAATGCCTATTCAAAATAATGTTTAAAGATCAGATTGGAAAGACGATGGAAGTGTTTGTGGATGATATGCTCATGAAGTCACGATGATCAAGCGACCACATTAAATACTTCGCAGAGATATACGATGTCCTCCAATATTATAAGATGAAGATTAATCCTTTGAAGTGTTCTATTGGCGTTGCATTGGGAAAGTTCTTGGGTTTCATCATCAATGACTGCAGAATCGAAGTTGATCCCGAAAAGATTCAAGCGAATTGCAACATCTAAGTGCCGAAGACCATCAAACAAGTACAGAGCCTAAATGGGAAGGTTGTCGCCCTAAGTCAATTTATTTCCAGAGCCACCGATAAATGAATTCCTTTCTTCAATTTGATTAGAAGTGGGAAAAGGAACTTTGAATGGACGTAGGATTGTGAAGACAAATTCCAAGCTTTGGTGAAACACCTAGAGGGGCCTCCCATCTTGTCAAAACCAGTGGATCACGAAGACTTGTATATCTACTTGGCTATGTCGGTACATGCTATAAATGTTGCACTACTTTGCGAAGAGAAAAAGATCTAGAGACCGATCTATTATGTTTGTAACCAATGAACATGAGCTGAAAGGAACTATCCAAAGATAGAGAAATTGGCATACTTCATGTCGATTGCTTCGCTAAAGCTCCGCCCCTATTTTCAGACTCATCCTATCAACGTTTACACCAACCTACCGTTACGACAGGTCCTACAGCGACCTGAGACGTCTGGATGGTTATTCAAGTGGAACATCATATCGAGTCAATTAAACATTATTTATCTCCCTCGGAGAGCTATCTAGGGACATGCACTGGTAGGCTTTATTACAGAATTGACTGCACAAGATGATCTTCCAAAGAGCGATGGAGCCCTTACCATTCGATGGAAAATGTATACAGAGAAGCATCTAATGACATTGTTCTGGAGCCGAAATCGTGCTAGTGACCCTGGAAGATCGATCAATTTGCTACGCTTTGAAGCTCAACTTCCCCGCAACGAACAACGAAGATGAGTATGAAGTTCTGATTGCTGGACTCAAACTTGCTAGAGAACCGAGGATAAAATCTCTCGAAATCTTTTGCGATTCACCATTTGTAGCGTACCAAGTCAAGGGAGATTTCCAAGCTAATGGACAACGACTCGCTACGTACCTTATCCTTGTCCAAGAGATAATGATCATCTTTGAGTATTATGACATCATGCACATTTCCCAGGATCAAAACAAAGAGGCCGACTCATTGGAAAAGTTCACTAGCATTGAGGATGCACAAAAGATGGGCTTTGTTCCGGTCAAGGTACTAGACGCTTTGAGCATAAACTAGATGGAAATCAAATGGGTGCTAGCGACGGAGCCCAAGAAGGATTCGTGGATGACTCTGATTAAAGACTATTTGCTACAGGGGGTCCTTCCCAATCGAAGGAACGAAAGACGACAAGTCCTTCACAAAGCTTCATGATATATCATTCAGGAAGGAGTCACATATAAAAAGGGTTTTTCCATTTCCCTACTCTGGTGTATCGCTCATGATGAAATAAAGCGAGTCTTAAAGGAAGTTCACGAAGTGGAATGTAGCGACCACATTGGAGGGCAAACCCTATCCAAGAAAATACTCCGTTAGGGGTATTATTGGCCGATTGTCAACCGAGACGCTGCTGATTATGCTAGGCGATGTGATAAGTGCCAGATTTTTGTAAAAGTTCCGAGAGCTCCGCTAATAGAAATCACACAAATGGTCAGTCCATGGTCGTTTTCCATATAGGGCATAGATATTATCGATCCCATCCGATCTCTAAAAGTGGTGCAAAACATGCCATCGTTGCGGAACCTTTAGCCATGATCATGACAAAGAAACTAATCAACTTCATTGTCCGAAACATCATCTGTTGTTTTGGCCTTCCATGAACCATTATGGCCGATAATGGACCCAATTCAACAGCGCTGAATTCAAAGACTTCTGTCACCGGCATCATATTGAGAAGAGATTTGCTGTAGTTTCTCAACCTCGAGAAAATGGACAAGTTGAGGCCATGAATAAAATTATAAAATCCATCCCAAAGAAGCATTTGGAAAAGGTAGAGGCAAATGGGTGGATAAACTCCATACATCATTATTGGCTTACAGAACCACTAACAAGTCCGCGAAAGGCCATATTCCATTCGCCCTTGCTTACAGCTTCGAAGCCGTTATTCCTGTTGAACTCGAAGTCTCTTCTCATCGAGTGACCTATTACAATCCCAGTACGAATAGAGATATGTAGGATCGATTTCACCGTAGAAGGGGGGTGAATTGAATGATGCTGTTAATTATAAAAATTATTGCATAAGCTTATAAAATTATTTCAACACAGATATATCAAAATAATAGCAGCACAGATAATAGTAGAATAATAACGCAGAAATAGAACTACACATAATTTGCCTAGCTTCGGCAAAACCCTGCCTACGTGCTGCCCCCAAGGTTTCTATTAGAAATTAAGTAGTCACACGCTTACACACATAAACTCGCCACACCCACTACTGACTAACCTAACTCTACGCTCAAAACCCTGCCACAACTCAGCCACTGAGTTGCGAATTCTCAATCTACGCCACGTAGTTTGTGCCATAGTCACACGACCAGAAATTACAATGGTTTAAAAAAAAATACAAATTAAAAGACAATTAAAAAACAAAACCCTAATTTATAAACTAAAGAAGTTGTTAAAATAATAAGGCCGGTCCCTTTTTTTCTTTTATGTTGCTCCTCTACTTTGCTCTATTAAAAAATGGCGGCCTCGTTCGTTCTCTCGTTCCTCTTTCCCTTTGCTCGAAAATTAGGGCTTTTGGATAGATCGATGAAGTTGACTGATTGTTGGTCGATTACAATTGCTGTTCCTCTGATTTGCTTCGGCAATCAACCGTTTCTTCGATTTGAACACGACTTCTTAGATTTGATCGAGTTCGACTACAAATTGGTATGTGATTTTTGCCAATTGCTTTATGTTAATATTCTTGAACTCGATGATTTGAAAGCCGATGATGATACTATTTATATAGAGTTCGAATCCTTATTTTCTCGTTCATTTGAATTTGCCATTTAATTTATCTCGACCAGTTGATATTGTATTGATGCTTGAGATTGATCTCTGACTTGTTCAAATTACTTGAATAACACGGTTTTGATTTCTGACTTGGTTCGATTCCTTGATTGCCAAGGCTCTGACTTTACTGTGACGATGATTTCTTTCTTTGTGTTTGTTAGCTTGATATTCTTCTGTCACCATTACTGTTATTTTGAAAACTACTTTGATGACCCACGGCATTGACTAAAAAGTGTAGCATTTTCAATGCTTGGCCATTTTGGAATTTTTGATAATCTGGTGGTTGCTGACACTTTGTGCTCAACTCTGGACATTTGTGTTTACTGCCTCTTTGATCATTTTTGGGATTCAGCTATTGATCCATGATTTCGACATATATGCCGTTTGCAACTGTTTCATTTGATGTGTTGTAGCTGCATTCACCATTGTTTGTACACTTCCATTCTGCTGTGTCTTTGATGTTGGCTTGCATTTTATTTTGTACATTTGATGACATTCATGTGTACATTAGTCTGAAGCTTGTGTTCATCTTTGTTGTAGCATTGTGTACATCACTGACTTTTGCTTAACTTGAGTTCGAGTCATTTGTTTCAGCTACCATGTGTATACATACATCTGTGATCATACATAAATATATGTATGTCGTTGCACCATTGTTGTTTCACTGTTTCACCTGTTGCCATTCCTTTGATGCAGTTTCATGTTGTCTTCAAGTTTGAGATGTTTGCAGGCTTGGAGGCTTGCAGTTTCATGTTGCACTATTGCGGTTCTGGTTTGAGTCACTTGTTTCAGTCATTGTTCTCTGGTGCATCGCTTGGCCATATGTATGCATCGAGGCAGTTTGTATTTGTTTGCAGTTTTACCCCTATTTGGTTTGTGGTGCACTTGCTTCTTTGACATGTTCTTATGCTTGTGCACGTCACTTTTCATTTTGATTTCAATTGAACTTCATCGTGATTTTTGGAATTACACCTGTGTTGAATCCAGCTTTAAAGCTCGAGTTTGACCTTGTGCTCATTTGTGATTTCACTTGAGTTGAACCCGACTTTGATTTGGGTTTGACCTTATGCTCACCTGTCCCTATAATTTTATCAATTGTATATATCGGTGTGCACGGCCTTGTGGCAAGTACAGTGATACACTGTGTATGTCACAAGCTGTTCGTGTATGATGAATTCAAATTTAAATGATGACGAACAACCCAAATAACCGAGGCAAATATTATTTCCAAAATCCACACTTTATTTTATACTGCAAAAAATATTTTATTTTCTATTTTACTGCGTCAATGTATATTTTTGGAGATTGCTCAGATGTTGGATTCACATTGGAATGAAGTTGAAGATAAATACGAGTTGAGTGAATGAGTGATATGTAGTGAGGTCAAATGTAAATTAGAAATTGTGATGCAAACAAAATTGTATTGTAATTGAAGTTGTGTGTATATATATAGTGGGAGCTTGAAATTTGTACTATTCAAAATTGTAATAAATATTTGTTTGAATAAAATATTTGTTTGAATTCAAATTCTGTGTTATTTACTTTATTCATCAAATATTTATTTAATCCGTGAAAATAAAATAGTATATTAACAAATACTTTTAAATGAATATATATATATATATGTTTACTATCATCAAACAAAAATCATATACTCGCATATTCAACAAGATCTCCTCTTAGAATCTCTAGACTTTGTAGATAAGAAGCACAAGGAAGCTAATTTCAAGGCAGCTGTAAATCAAAACAGAGTCGTCCAATACTACAACACTAAAGTCCGACCTAGAATATTTGAAATTGACGATCTCATCCTAAAACGGGTTTTTCTTTCCCTGTCACACATTAATCCTACTTGGGAAGGACCGTACATCTTTGAATAGAGGCTTGGAGAGAAAACTTTCAAGCTAGCGACTGTTGATGGTGTCACGCTCTTAAGGGCGTGGAGTAGCGAGCATTTACGATGGTATTTCACTTAATTTATTCTTTTTCATTCAGTTGTATTCAATTTTCGAATTTGCTTTAGCATTTGATTTTCCAGATATATAATAAGACGAATTATGTCATCTATTTCCATTTGGAAAATAAAATTTGAAATTTCCTTCATACCTGTGATTGCTGTAACATTACATATTAGTTACGATACCTGACTAACCAATATTGATACATTCGAGCAGGTTCCCAGAGTTTGGAGCTAACCGATTACATGAGTTCACGATTGAACTAAACAAAATGAACATGGTCCGACCGTTCATTTAATGATTCTTGCTCATAACCCGATGGAAGGAATACCTAATGAGGAATAGACGTGACTCGACCATTCGATAACCAAATTAATCCTATCGAGCGATGGGACAAATATGAACCAAAAGCAATCATGATACGGCCAGCCACTCGCTAAGTTAAATGTCAAATTTTGGGGCAACCCAATCAATTAAGGAAAGTATGGTCCGACTATTTTTTGAAATAACTCTAAGTCCCTAGAGTGTGGACTGGAGTATAAACCCACGATGAGTGCAATTCGACCACCTGCCAACTAACTCTTATCCCTAGAGTACGGATATGAGTATAAACAAATAGATGAGTGTGGTTCGACCACTCACTGTTCCATAAACTCTAACCTGAAATCGACAGGAGGAGTATAAACTCGCTAAGGATGGAGTTCGATCATCCACTATCTAACTTCGCTAACCCGAGACTAGGGGCAGGAGTATAATCACTTTGACCACTGAATCCGTAAGTGTAGCACTAGGGCTCGAGCCCA
The DNA here is from genome assembly GCA_030765085.1 of Allium cepa. NCBI lineage: Eukaryota > Viridiplantae > Streptophyta > Magnoliopsida > Asparagales > Amaryllidaceae > Allium > Allium cepa. Next base: position 125,315,772 of record CM060932.1, read on the forward strand.
GTGTCCGATGTAACTTGGGACGATGACCACATGGAGGCCTTGAGTGAAAATTAATGGACGATTGTCCAAAATTAACGAACAATGAATTGCAAGTAAATTGAATGGAAAAATAATAAATCGATTACTTATACAAAATTCATATGAGAGTTCAAAAAAAAACAAAGAACTTTTATTTGCATGCTTAACTTCAAAATTGTGATACAAGTTTATTCAAAAAGGAGGCCGTACCCGCACAATCACGGCCAAAAAGAAAAAGGGCTATACAAGCCATATACAAACTAAGATGAGGTAATGACTATTTCTTTTGCCTTTCCTCACTTCTAGATTTCTTAGGAGTGCCACCACCTGAACTTCCACTTGTCCTTTTTTTTGATCCTTTGTCGTCCTTGGCATGAGAGCTCTCAGAAGTTGGAGGAAGTTCTTCGAAAACCGATCCGCTGGGTGGAATGACTTGAAGTGGGACAAGATTTGGATCGTCGATATGCACATTAGTGGGTTAAGCCTTAGCTTTTTTCTTAAGCAGCTTCTCTCTCTCAGTGCGCTCTTTTAAGCTCAGCTCATAAGTATGTTCGGTGACACCAATGATCACAACATCATCTGATTCATTTGGCAATGATAGGTCATCAACTTTTTCATCACCAAGTGCTCCAATAATTTGAGCGTCGGGCCCTAAAATGTTGGTGGCCGTTGGAATTTTAGTAGATGTCGATTGTTGCTTCACGGTGACACCGCTTCTTGGTGTCTGGTTAGGACCCAGAAGATTTGCAGATTCACGAAAAAAGGTAATCCCGTGACTATTGGACATGAGGAATGAAATCTCTTAAATAATGGAGAACAAAGAGGGATACTTGTATCCGACTGACTTTTAATTGTTGTCGGAGTGCTCCCCTCTAGAATAGGAGTCAACACCTTTGATTGATAGTCGGGTTTGTCCGGATCATAGTTCAAATCCTATCTCGAGCCAAGAGAAACTGATGCTCTAGCCGTTTGAAGTGTAGGGGACCTTTTGGATCGGACTTTGAAGACTCAGCAATGTTCTCCCTCAGCCGAAAGGTGCTAAAATGTCAAAGTACCAGTCTCACTGCAATATGGTCTAAAGGTTCATCCCTATGAAGATTCTCCCGCAACAGCTTCTGTTCATCTACATCAGTTTTTTCACTGAGGGCTTTCTTCTTCGTTTCAACATTGTATTCCCAGGCCATGACGAGTGATTCAAGATAGCCCTCTCTAAGGAAACTCAGATCACAATGAATTAAGACATTAGCATTATATTCCATGATCAGAGGATTGGACATGTCCTTAATTTTACTTTATTGACCTTCTATGGCATCTTCTAACCAGGCCTCGATCTACTCTCTAATCTCATTGTGACCCTCCTCTCTTGACTCTTCTTTGAGGACTTTAATTTGAGCAAGTTACTCGTCAAACTTAATTTTTAATCCCCACGCTTTGATGGCATCTTCGCAATATCTCAACGACTGCTCCTAGGCTTCCAGCTTCTCTTCCTTCTTGTTTTATAGAGTTCTTCGAGCTCCTCAACATAGTGGGCCATAATAATTTTCTCCTTTTGCAGTGTATCTTTTTCCTAAGCAAGCACACCGCTACGGTTGAGGGAAAAATCCAGTTCCTTTATATGGGTCGCTTCTAGACGACTAACCATCTCAGGTGTTTCTTTGGCACTCTTTTCCACCATGGTCAGCTTCACTATCAACTTCGAGATCTTATTGTCTTGATGTTTAGTTATGTCTTTGTGGTGGATCATCTCTGGCTTGAGACGATATCATGTTGTCTCTTGAAAAACACGTCGAATATTTTTTCGGCTAAGTGTTGAAATGCTTCGTGCTACACAAAAACATCATTAACGCATGCAAGGGAGCTTGCTTTTGCACTCCCTAGAATTGTATGAATGGAAGGAACTTAAGTCCATCGAAGATTTTTTTTGGAAAATTGACCTTAAATTCGGCCAATTTATCTTCTACGGAAGCCTTAGGAGCTACAGCAGGCAAAGCAGAATCAAAAGTAACAATTGGGCATTTGCTTGACCTACGATCGCGGAACTGCCTGGAGCTAGATGAACCAAAGTACAGCTTAAGCGGCACGACAATTTGATGAGCATGGAGAGAAGTTTGGTTCTTGCTATGTACATGAAGATAAGACTAAGCTTCCTGATGAGATGACTAAGATTGAGACTTATATTTGGAAGATGAAGACTCCCTCGAACGACGACTTTTTTCCTGACCATCATCTCTCTCTATGCCTACCCGATTCTGAACCGTGACCGAATCTACACTGTGTTGACGTGCTACTCAAGCAATCGAAAGTACGAGATTGAGACATCACACCTACAAACCAAACAAGAGTGTATAAGTAACCATCTAACAAAAGATAGATGATAATCATGCAGTGAAGTGCACGTGATTGTGAGTGTCCTAGTGTCCTTCTGATAGACTAGTTGATGCGGCCTTGCTTACAGAAGTTTTCTCTCTTTTGCTAGTGGGAGGAATGCCATCACCACTCCTAGTGGGAGAATTGAGACCCCCAATACTAATGTTGGGGAAGTCATAAGTCATGATATCATCAGGGACCGGGTGGTTCGAGAACCCTTCCATCGAACTTTCAAGATGGTGGAAAGAAACCTCTTCATCAACCGAGGTGATGATAAACTCTGGCTCTTTGGTAGTTTTTTTCCTATATTTTGTATGCGAGTTTCTTTCTTTTCCTTATTGGCATGTGAGATTGCACGCCTTATAATGGTTCGACCACAAGCACTTTGCCTAGACCTGCTTCAGCATAGCTAGGGTTTTCTATTTTGACACCTCTAATTTCATCCTCTTCGGCGTCATCCTAAACCCCCTCGACTGGGGCCACAACAGGTCTATTGGCATCGCCTTCTCATTCCGCCACATTTCTTGGTGTTGTTGCGCTTTCTGGAAGTCCAATGCTGTGACCTTCTTCTAATAGCCCAAACAGAGATAACAATTCATTGGTTACAAGGGATCTAATGTCCCTGTCTTCAACTGGGGTGGCATGAATTGCAGAAACCACACTTAAGAAGCTATCACCTTGTGGGCGTGGATAGACACTTGTGAATTTTCAAAGTATAAGTCAGTTCATGATATGACTTAAACTAAAGAATATGAGAATAAAGTGAAGACAACACTTACGTCCTTCCAACCATTACCTCGCAAAGCCAGGGGGACAATATTCGAAAAACCATTCATGTTTAAAGATGTCGAGCTTATTCCAAGCTTCAAACTTAACAATTGAGTAAAGGCTCGAGAAAAGTGTAAGAAAGGTTTCCTATCCATTGTTTAAAATTGTAAACGAACCCAATGACCTCAGGAGATAGTTGGCGGAACAGAACATCCATAAAAAATAAGAAGGTGCCATGGAGGAAAGCATGGCTATTCGGGTGCAGTTGGGCAGGAGCTATTTGTAAATAATTTAGCATTTCATGGATGTAAGAATTGAAAGGCGGCACGCATCTGGTCCAACACATGAATTTATTGCATGTTGTGTATCCCTCTGGGGGTAAATGAGCCCTATCATTCACTGAGGGGACTAGAACATTTCCAAACAAAATCTCATGTTTAGAGCATAGTCTGCGAAGAGAGGCCTCGCCAATTCTAGAGGCATAGGAATCCGTCGAGTTATCTAGAAATATAGCATCTTCTACAACGTTGAGGGCAGGCATTATATCTTCCGCCGAAAGGACGGGAACATTAGAGAAAAGGCTAGTCGATAGGCCAGGAACCTCCGTTTTCTTAATTTGGCGATTAGGGGAGAGTCTGTCGGAATCAGTTGCAAAACTTGACTCGGCATCGGGATTTCCATGTTGTAAAGATTGTCCAATAGGCATTGCAACTAGGCGCTATGAATGTTTGGATCCCATATTAACTAGTCTCAATAGATAATCAAGATTAGAAAATTTTACTTGTTCCCCATGATAAATGTAAGCTAATGTGGTGCAGTGTTGTGCAGTATGGAGATAAACAGTTCAAAATTAAAAGAAAAGGTAAATGACAAGACTTTGGATTCCGACCAGAGTGACCGTCATCCCTGACACGTTTCAACTATCATTTAGATTGATTGTTGTGTAAGCTTTGAGATCGACCAATGGCATGTCAAAGTGTGAAGGCCATTATTAGAGTCTATATGTTAAATTTTCATTCATGTCCTAAGTCCTAGGAGTTTGGTCGTTCAATTTCAAGTTCGATATTGGATATGCAAGTCTTATAGTTCATTATCGTCATATATTCAAGTTCATTTGGATGGGATTGGTTCTAATTTTTCAAACAAGTGAATATGGATTGGTTTTCAAGTTCAATTCAAAGCTTAGAATCGGCCAAGTATAAAGAGCTGATCCCTACGCATGCTGATCCCTACACATGCCGATCTCTATGTATGCCGACTCCTATACATGTCGATCCCTGTCCCTTATAGCAATCGATTCCTCTTCAATTCACAAAGCAACAATCCCTCCATAATCTAAAATAACCAATCTCTCTACTTAGCCGCACTCATAATTCTCCAACACTCCTACTTAAGCAAAATTACCGATCCCTCTATGCAAGCCACAAACAAATGATCCCTCCATGCAAGCCATAAATAACCAATCCCTTTCTTTCAATGTTCAAGTACTTTCCTCAAACATTGAGTGCCGAACCCTCTTCTTCAACTACATAACAACAACATCATTGATCCCTCTGCTTCAATGTTCTTACAATTCCATCAAACATCTACTTCGATCCCTCTTTACCGTGCTTCACCATGACCGACCTCTTTCTTTCATTCATCCTTCACATTTTTATTTCTCCTCCTCTCCCAATTTTTCAAACCCTGCATTGCCATTATCAATCTCATTTCCTCCAAACTTAGCCTACGATTATTACGAACAGAACCCACTGTCTCGTCATGAAATTAAAGGTGAGCAAATCTATCTACGTATATAGAAAATGAGCTGCTCGAAGGGAGATACTAGATTACAATTCAAATTAAAGATGGAGTGATGATCTAAAGCAAAATAGAAAGGCTAGTTTATAGATGAAGGTGGTGTTTTAGAAGAAAGGAAGGGGTCGGTATTTTCAAGTTGAAAGAGGAGGGTTCGGGATCGAGCTTGAAAAGGATAAAAGAAAATAGAAGTGAAATATAATGAAGTGTCGAATGGAAAGTGTTGGCTTATATATGGAGCTGGAGGGATCGACCTGCCCTGTTTTCTTCATGAAGTCAAAAGAAAGGAAGAAGGGATCAGCTAGGAGAATGTTGATCCCTATGAACATATAAAAAAGGAGGGGGAACGATAAAAAGAATGCTGATCTCTACATACATAAAAAAAAGGAAAAAAAAGAAGGGATCGGTTATGAGCCTATGTGCATGCAAACATGGACATAGGAGTTAGGTAAAGTACATATATACAAATAAAATGAAATTCCATCTAACTCAATGAAAATTGGCAATGACACATGAGCGTGCAAATGCGTTTAGGAGCCAACGACAAGAACGTGTACCCGAACATGCACATGTATATTTTAAAAGTTCAAATTTTGAAATTGATAGAAATTAAATTCAAACCTAATGCTTTTATGATCCAAACTAGATTAGATAGCCAAAGTTTACGATCTCATAGAATCAAACATGGATAGAAACCGATGGAATATATAATCTTAAATTTATACTATTGGAAATTGATCAAGCATTACGACGCTCAAGAAGATGCCCAACACTTTAGGAAAATAATTCGAGAGAAGGATAATGACTATTCTGAGAACTGGATGGATTTCTTTTTGACGACTCTAACTTTCTTCGATTCAAAGCACATCATGTTTAGCATAAGACGTACTTTGGGGGGTAGGTGTTATCCGACATTTTGAGAGATACAAGGCCAGTGAGTCCAGGGCGGTGATTATGAGGTCCAGAAGTCAAGTACAAATGGCAATAAGCCGTGATCGAAAGGAATTGAGAGATCACGGTGCATAATGTTCAAAGTATGGAATAAAGTTCAATATATAGGAGGTATCAGCCATAATCAACCTCCAGACATTAGGATCAGCATGTCTTAGGAAGCAAGTGCATTTCAATAGAAGAACAATCAATATCTCAAGATCCATCAGTCATATGCATTTAAATTTTATGAGCAAGATGTGGGGACCCTAGGAAGCCTATCCTAGGGATCGCACCTCAAGAAGATAAAATAAAAGGGATCGATCCTCTTTCCTCAATAGAGATAGGTTGAAATCAAAAGACAACTCATATTGAAGCAAAGATTGAGCAATAACTCAAGTTCTACTAACACAATTGGCATGAAACTTGGAGTCAAAATATATTACAACATGGGAAAACTACTATAGAGAATTCACCCCTAAATTCCCTTAAAATGGGGATCGACTCCAATATATTCCTTGAGATGTGGGTCATGCGGTCCCTCATATGGGTCTTTATGGTCCTGGAGGTCCTTCTACCAAATTTTCAGGAAAATATTTTGCTATCTTCGTCGCATGGTTGTTCATTTTTGGGAACTTTATGTTGCTGGTTGCTTTGTACTCTATTCTTACTCTGGATTTTCATCCAATCGCTATTGCACTTAGTTTGAAAGCGATTAATAAAGTAATCGAATCAAAGTGGGCATTGACTAACAATGCCAAACCGCTATAAATCCTGTGTTCATGTTATTAATTTGCTTTACTACTATTTCATTACAATATTCCTACATTTTCGTTTTAGATTCTTTATTTATTTCTCTGCAAACTTACTACTAAGTGTTTGTGCCAACTTTTGGTGCAAACAATTGAAAAACACAATTTTGCGACTAGTTTTAACCACTTAAACAAATAGTTTGAGACTTAATATTTTTATAGTATGTACTACCATTAGGGTACTTAAAAACCATAGAAAGAAATACCTAAGAATATCTTTTCATTTATTTATAAAAATTCTCGAAAACATGGGAATCCGTAGTGCACTTATAACGACTATTCTCGCTTCAAACACTTTCAAACTTACTTTAATTTAACGCACAAGTTAAACAACCATTTAAACATCAATTCAAGACCATGCCACATGTTTAAGAGGGTAATAGATGTGAGGTTATATGATATAAAGTTATCATTTGCTTTTAAAAGCAAGAGGGGTCCAAAGTTTATAACTTTACTTAGTTAATATCACTTTAACTATTATACTTTGCACACAACATATATAAACACAATATATACTTAAGAGATAGTGAGATAACTCACTTAGATCCATGCCTAACCCAAGCATAAAGCCATAAGAACCAAAGAACCACCTCCTTCTATCAACACAATCCTAAGGGTCCAACCTTTGGCATTTCCAAACTAAAGCCACCACTTTCATCCTCCTCTTCCCAAGCTCTCGGCCCATCCATGGACCCCCCCTCTTCCTCTCACCTCCTCCTACTTCTTACTTGCTACTCATGCTTCCCGTGATCTTAGGCCCAAAGCAAAAGTTTAAATTGATTAGAGAAGATTTGGTTAACTTTTGAAAAAGTTAGTGAGTAATTAGTGGATTAATGCTTTATTACTTCCACCATTTTCAGCCCTCCTACCTCATCCCAATCTTAGAAATTTATTATTGATTATTAAGTGAACACATCCCCTCTATTTATAGGCTTTAAGTAGTGAAACGTAAGCTTACTCTCACCCCCATTGGAAGGCTTATCTCCTATCATATCTATTTTATCACTTGTTTTACACAAGCATTTCCATTTATGTTTACGTTTACCTTATTTCACTTCTCTTTTAGGATAATTACTATTATACCCTTACCATAATATCTCTTATCCTATAAGAAGCTTCTAGAACCTTCCAAGCTTGTGTGAAGAGGAGAGTGTTTAATTAGTGGCTAATGTGTTCATTAGATATCAGCTTAAGAGTTAGTTATTTCTGTTTTAGCTCATTTTCCTTATCTGTTCATTTTCCTATTTAGTTAGCCATAAACATAAAAATATCTTTAGCTGCTAATTATCTCCATAATGATTACTTTAACATGTGCACAAAGTTTGAAAAACTTTCATTTAGAAAAATAATTGTTTATCGATAAAACGATTTTCGGTCGTATTATCGATATTTTTCCAAAGTATATATTTTGTAAACATTTTTCCAAAACAAGCTTACCATTGTTAGTTATGATTTAAAAGGGGGTTAAAATTCTTATTAAATCATTTTAATAAAATTAAATAAAAGATTCAAATATTTCAATAATTTAGATATTTAAATACGAAGTGTCTAAAATTTTGGATCGTTGACACGTCTTCCCTTTCTTTCTTAGATAGGTTTTATATACAGGCCTATAAGTTTATTTCATAACTGGATAATTCTACCTATTTATTTTCATTAGGTAAATTCATATAGTTTTTCATAAACATGCCTACTTATTTCTTTTCGCTAGGAGTCAGGGTTTATATGTGGCATAGACTATGGTGCTATATGGCAGGGTTTATTTATTTTAGTTAGATCCGGTGTCACATGTATCATACTGGTAGTGGACTACCATTATTATTTCATTAGTGGTGATCATTTCTTTAGATATTTTGGGATAGATATTTTGGTATCTTTTGGCTTGAAAGAATTTTGAATTGTTACCACCATATTTTGATGATAGTCCATTTGAGACTTGATATGGATATGTGAAATGATGATTTTGGATTGATTTCCATTTTACATTTATTTTAAGATGACTTATTTTATGCTTAAGTCATAAATGGATTTATGAAACAGTGATATTAATGGATATGCCTTACTTTGATCATTTATTCTGGCATGTTTTTATTATGACTTAATTATTGTTAAATCATATGTTTACGAATCACCATCCCACCTTTCTACTAGATATAGTTTGACCCTTTTATTTCTATAATAATCAGATCAGGCCAAGACTCTATAGGTACAGGGACTCGTTGACCTTTGGATTTCGGGCTAGTAGTGAAGTAGACTATTTTGACCATTTCAGTTTGCTTCATACTTGTGTATATTGACATTTAGGGGTTATATCATGTATTATATTTAGTGGTCATTTTATACTTGATACAGTATTTTGGATGCAATGTATATATTCACATGGGTCTAGTGTTGATATTTTGTAGACTCACATCTTATTATGATATATGATATATATTATTCTACTACGATCTATGACTCTATTCTGATTTATTTATATTATATGTTGTTCTACATATTTTTAATCAGTGTTCACTTTGTATTAATACCATGCATGTCAAAATTTTCAGTTCAAATCCTCACAAGGTAATAAAGACGTGTTAGTACAAAGATATATTCACATTCGATTGCTCTTAACCAGCCATATTCTCTGTGTTATTAGATGAAATTACTTGTAATGTTCTTTAATAATATGGGTATAGTGGTGGGTTCATTGCAAAATAAGATTTCAGCTTGAGGTATGTTAACAAATTTTAGTACTTAATACAACTAATACTTGGTATAATTTTTTTCACACACTATAGTAGCAACAGAATACTTGGTTTTACTAGAATGAGTGAAAGCACATGAAAAAAAACAATCCTTATTTATAAATACTATTGTTAGAATGTGTTTTATAAAATCTGGAAAGGTGCTATCTAAAAGTGTGTAAACTTTTTATGCTACTGTAAATGATATATATATATATATATATTAACTGTCAAAAACTAGTAGAGGAATGATAAATTTCTTATCATGATTTGAGCTAAATTTATTAAAATAAAATCCAATGAACATATGAAGAAATAAAACTGCATTTATTATTTAAAAAAATTACCAATGCTCAAATATTGCCTTGATGCCTTGCATTTTCAACTGTTTGTAAAGCAAAATATAATTGAAGAAGAATAAATGGTCAACATTTTATTTGATGTTAAACCATTTTCAACAATTTCTTTGTTCATATCTTTATTTGTAAAGTAAATACTATAATAAACAATGCACATGACACTAACCAAACAACACACAAGTTTTATAAATAAATCAATCCGTGCATTAAAATAACAATATTTTCCTAATTTAGTAACCATTATAATTCTGTTCAAAACAATTTTTTCTCCTTAGAATACACACACATGCACCTGTTGCTTCCAGTTGCACTGGATTCAACTTTATATGCCTGAGTTAATGCACTACATCTCAGTTTAATGCACATTGTATTAAAACCGTACCCTAGAGGGACACCATTTAATCTCAACATTGTCTAAAAGCACATTGCAGTTAATGTACTACATCTCAAAATATGCCTGAGTTAATGCACATTGCAGTTGATGCCTGAGTTTAATGCACACTGCAAATATATTCATATGGACAACTTATCATTTTCTATCAAGTTTATTTATACAGACAACGTACATGAGTTAATTTATGTTTTTTCCTCTATTTCCTTTGTTATCATAGATCTAAATACCGTGTTTTGTTTCATTTGCAGATAAGAGACATTTCCAAGCTATGTATGCACTCGTAACCAGAGAAAGACTGAAGAGGAATCCCAAAAGCATGATGAAGGAGTAGTCAATGCTAAGAAGCGAGCCATTGCTTGAAATGAAGGCCAAGAACAATCAATCAATGCTAAGAAGCCAGCCGATGTTTTCCACGAAGGTCAAAAAGAACCAGTCGATGCTAAGAAGCCTGTTGGTGCTTGCAATGAAGGTGAAGAACAAGTACTACATGATACAGAGCAGATGTAACATGAAGAAAGGGCTTCGTCAGGTGAAGAAAGACTCCATTCAGAAATTGAAATCCCTTCTGACCCAAATGATGATGCTGAGATGGAAATTAGGAGAGAAAGTGAAGCTAAAACTACAAGTACATCTCAAAAAAGAGACAGTAAAGGTCTAACAAAAGCAAAATGACTCCCTTAAACAGTCATGGTCGAATTGAAGTTGAGTTCAATGATGTAGCCATACCAATAGGGCCATGGTTGGTATATTTATCTTCTTTTCTTAGACTGCTTGTGGGGGCATGTTCCATCCACACTTGATGATTGAAGGATCATAAGTGATGAGTTAAAAGTTGTTTTGTGGCAATCAATTGAGGTATGGACAAGAAAATAACTACATTCTTCTACGTTGGATATAAGGTCAATTTATTTATTTATTTATGCATTTAGTAATATTGATACCAGTACAAAGTCATACAGTTTAAGAATGCGAATGGGTAATGGTCGATATTATACAAAAAAATTAAATCAAATGCATATAAAATTATAGTAAACACACAAACATGACGAGAAATAATTACAGCAAGTTATATTGAATGTATACTATCTAGTTAAAATTTTATTGTATTCATGTTTTGTTGAGAACAAGGGGCCATGTTCATGTTTCTAGTGTTATGATCAAGTTACTTAAAACATGTATTATGACAATGAAAAAAAAAATAGGTTGGATATCTAGTTTCTGGTGTTATGATCAAGCTGCAAGAACCTTACTTTGGTACTAAAAATAACCAAGTTGTAGATTTCTCCGTTGACCTTTGCTTGATAAATTTGTTATGGTGCTTGATATATAGTTTTAACTTTGTCTGGTTATATCATAGTTTACATTAATAATCTCATGATCGCTCCATAATATATTTGGTCCGATAGCTTTATCTTCATTATCTAATGTTATATTATCAATGTTATTTCGGCTAATAAAAGAATAACTAAGTAAATTATATAAAATCTAAAAAAATTCATTTAATTCTTGAACCAAACAATTCTTTATTATAATACATAAAGTTATGTTGAGAAATCTAGTTCATTGTCATAATACATGTTTTCATGTATTGTTGCAGATTATGTTTAAACTGGAAGAGGAATAGCAAAGAAATGCCATATTTCAACAAATGGGAACAAGTTGGAGATCTTCAAAAAGCAAATTGGTTCGAAAAATAAATAAAGCGGAGAATGAAGAGGAAAGACTTAAACTAAAACCTACCAACATCAAAGCATGAACGAATGGAGAAAGTTTGTAAAGGAGAAAAAAAGTTCGGAGTTTATGGTTATATTATGGATCCAGTTAAAACTTGTAGTATACATTTTGTTATAGTAGCTTATATCATATCATTCATTATGACGACCTTAAATTGTTGTTCTACTCATGAAATTTTAATTAGTCTGATTTGTGAAGTCAAAATCTCATTGTTAAAGCCATGTTTAAGTTTAGTCAGTAAGTTACACTGTTGTTACTCATCTTTATCTCTCAGGCTATTATTTTGAAATGTTTTGATCTTTATTACATGTGAAGTACCGCTGTAACATCTTTCCCTGATTCTGGAAGAATATATATTTCAAACTCAATTTTATGCAATATATTAGGGACTGCTAGTTTTGTTAAGCAATCATTCTTAGCATTTCTAGTAAACTGATACTGTAGTGTAACAATACTCCCATGATTATAGATGTTTTTAAATATTAATAATAGAAGTGAAATGTGTTATAATACCTGGGTTTATGCTTTGCAAACAAAAATACCCGAGTTTACTGTATAGCACATATGGTTATCTGGTGTAATATCTGAGTTTAATCCTCTCACATCACCAACCATGGCTGAACTTTTGCTTCCTTCCACTTCCATTATTTCACTTTTTTCTAATGTCATATTGTTTCTAACAAAATTAAACTCATCCATGACTAACAATAGAAGCCAGTTGAAATGATGGCATAAACAAGCCTAATTTAGGTAGACATGAAGTGGTTTAGTGGTGTAGTATCAGTGATAAAAACTTGATTTTGTTAAAGTTTATCTTTTTATAGAGAGTACTTTTAGCATAAATATTTAAAATTGAAGATTTTATGTGGTTTTATTAACACAACATGTGTGTGTTTGTTAGTTGATTAAAGTACAAAACGATGCTTCCTTTTAAAATATCATGTAAGTGGTCCAACATGATTGCATGATTCTATCAAAAATGAGTGCATTGGATTTGACATGTTGCTTTATAAAGTAACATATTTGTTGCTCATTTGTACTTTTAAAATGTTGGATAAATCTCTTATGCTTTTCTATTGATGTTCTAGTGGTCTCTATCCTTTTTTCTAATTCATATGTTGCCAGTTACATGTCTATTTATCACTATAATTATTGGCTGCTATACGTATCTAAATGATCATCATATTTCCAGAATTGCATTCTTTCTTTCATATATGATTTTCAACTCTGACATTGCATTTACATTTGAAATAAAATGTTATGTACTTATTTTTTTTATAGTTACAATAAAATCAATGTTAATAAACTCATCATGTTATTTATAAATTCACCATGAGTAAATGTTATGTATATTGCATTCACTTATTTGATTACACCATTTAAATTCACCTATTTGAGTACATCATCTTTTTATACTTCTGCTTACTAAATTCTAACACCTTCTAATATTTTTAGAAATGAAGTGAGAAATATTCGGCCCTTGGGGATAAACAACTTCCACACACATACGGTCGTAGAGGAATGGCTAGATTGACTGAGGACATGGTTAGTTAATTAATTATAGCATTATTTAATAGTACTTAATACTTGTTAGTTTATTTATTTAAAGTTAATCAAAATTTATACAAACCAAAGTCCAGATCCAGCATCCGTAACTAGAGTAGATGTTTGGTTTAAATCTCACATTAAAAAAGTTGGTGAACCGGTGACCGTGGAAGCTGCAAATACTATTGTAAGAATTTTTTATGTTATCGGTATATTAAAAAATTTCTGAAACTATGATAATTTTACCATCATACATTATTTGTATGTACTTATTTTTGTATGAGGAGATTAAATAATTTGATAGTCTATCACAGTCCAGCTCATCATGGAATGTCAAAGGAGATGCTCTTGCACATATATCAAGACAAGATAAACTAGGACAGTTAAGGGCATAGGGAAGGGGTTGCACCTAAATCAAGCTAACTTTGTCCTAGTCCAGAGATAAACAACTATCTTAATGTCAATAGAAAATAGCAGAATTGAAGAGTATGGTATAGATGTTGGTGGACAACAAGGTAAACTTTTAAAAGGAATTTATATATGCAAAAATATAAAATAAGGGATATTTCGATTTCTTATAAATTTAAGAATAATTAAAATATGTAAAACTATTAGTAAACTAACTACCAATAAGATAGATGAGCAAAGATGAAGTTTATTCACATCATAAAAGAAAAAAGTTATTTCATTCAAAATTTGATTGATGTAATTATATTATAATATTATGATTTATTAACCAATAAATAGCACAACCAAAAGCTGATGGTTACTCGTCTCATACATTAATCACTCCCCTATATTTTATTTCTTCCTACCATATTTTAATTAATGCATTGAATCAAGATTCACTTTTAGCAAAGTAAAACTGCTAAGCACAGTACTTGATTTAGCTGGTATAAATTATTATAATGGTTAATTCCAGAACAACTACACCAGTCCATAATTTAGTTAGTTATTCATGCTGGTTTTTCAAGAATACAAACAATGTAAACTAACTGCCAGTATTAATAGCTATTTATGATTTAATTGTGCGTATCCACTTAAGTGCTCCTAAGATAAAAAATCCTAATATTAGTGCTTTATTGTAGGGTAAAGACGGTTCAAAAGAAGGAATGACACATGAATTGGTAAAAAATAATTATATTATTGAAGAAACAACATTCAGATTTTTGTTTTTGATCCAATAATTAATATGATTTTTGGTTGAATAATTGTAGATCAATGACAACGTATGTTCGATATTGAATTGGAATGGAACTTCTGAAGTTGTTGCCGAAGGGAGAGTGTTGTCCACTAACCCAAATAAGGTTGTCAATGGCATTCATATTGGACCAAATGCTAATAGCTTTGTTATAGATTGCGTGGATAAACCATGTGCTTATTTATAAAGGCCTACACATGATACGTCACTATTAGCATATGCTGAGGTAGTAGTATGGCCACTAATTGCATTAAAATGGCTCTACGAGGTCACTTGAATGAAGTTAGTGCAGTAAATTTTACAATTCACGATAATCTTATAGGTCTTCCATAAATTTGATTTAGAAATATGTCATGTACAATATTTTCAATTCATCACTAAACTCTTGATTTACACCTCTCCGTTGTAGTGCAATAGTCACACCCAAGACCACGATGCAAGATTTATGGTTAGAATGAGGGTAAAGGGGTAATTGCCAAAGGAAGGATCTATGCCAGTGATTCAAAACATATTGTTAATTGAATTCCGATGGGTCCGTCTGCTTTTGTGATTTGGGCGGATAATGAAAAAAATGGATATGCTTACTTGTGGCGATCCATAGCGAAGTGCCATGCATTAGAGATGCAGTTAGAAGGAAAGTAGCATGGCCATAATCAAAAGTTGAAATTGATAAAGAAAATGGAAATGGGAATGGAAATGTTGCGACTTCTCCTCTAAGAACCACACCCACAATCTTGAAGAAACCACAACAACATGTAAATAAATATTCTATAGTTTATATTATGAATTTTTTCCCATGAATCAGTTTTGCACCATTGACTTCTTCTCCAACTCTAGGTTTTTCTTTTTACTTTTTGTTTCTTTTATTTGAAATTGAATTTGAACTTTAATAATTCAAGAGGCTTTATTGCATTGTTGTTATAGTTGGGACTAGAGATGTTTAGTTGAGTTGTTTGTATGGAGAGTAGGGATAAGCAACTGCAATTTGTAAAAGAGACCGTGTTTAGTTTAAAGTTGGATCGAAGCTTGAATTTAGAAAATAATTTAAAATGGTCTTGGTCAGCGATACATGATGGAATGCCAGCAATACATGATGAATAATGGAATGCTGCCCAGTTCTTCTCTCTATCATTTTTTATGAATATAATTGTGCTTCTTGTGTGTCGATGTTGTTACCTTTTTGTAGGTTTGTCTTATAAATGAATGAATGAAATACTTAGAGTAGAAAATGGGTATGAATTATGTTGTGATTTAGATAAAAAATCACATAGAAAAAAGAAGGTCATAATGCATGTTTATGTTAGCACTGTAGCACGTGATGTAGGGAAACTGCATTATTTAATAATAATGCATAGAAAAAAACAAAAGTCTAGTGCATTGCATTATCTTAGGCTGCACGGAAAATATAAATACTTTATATGTATTCAATATTTATATGTATATATTCTACATAATAATCTCTTTTTTTCATTCGATTGCAAAGTTGGCAAAAGATAATAAATGCAAGTTGATTGACGTGGGTAAAACGAATGAAGCAGTGGCTAAAGGAACCATTGTTTCAACTAATCCAATCATGATTGTCCATTATCGTCCTTGGGATGTGATGCTGCAAAAGTTTAGGTCGAAATTGTGAGAGTTCCAAATGCAGTGCTATGGAGACCTACATCAGAGTTGACGTGAATGGAAGATGCCTTTGGTACCACCATAGCTTAGCTGATTGCAAAAGTCACTATGAAAACAAAGTAAAAGTTGTGTAATTCTATATGTAATTGGTTCAATTGGGTAATATACTTCAGCATTTGATGCCTTTCCTTATGCATAACATTAATGCATATACTACTTTGCCAAGTAATTTCATACCAGAATTTGAGATACTCCTTAAGTTATAACTATCGCATGGTTAGCTGGAGTATAAAAAATATGTTATGATCTTTACATTTCATCTCATATAGTGAATTCATCAATGTTTTATTCTATTGTCCGGAGTCGACGTGTATATTTGAATTAAAGAGGTCGAGTGTTTAATTGTGCCCTAACCTGTTGTTGAAAATGAAGTACTATTAAATGTAAACAGAAATTAGAGAAAGTTGCTTGGCAGCGACAGCCCCTTTTACTTTCCTTATCATTGTTTGTTATTATGATAGTAGGACCACATGTATTACATAAATCTATAATAAAAAATACGCCAAACCCTAAGTCGATCATTAAGTAAATTATATAGTCGCTCTCAAGCGACTGTTGATTCTACGCTATTACAGAAAACTATAATAAAAACTATAAATCTCAGAATATTCAGTAGTTATTGTAGTCAGCCATAATGGGAGTAGGAACCAACTTGGTGGAGTTGGGTCAAGTTGTAGATTGTATTCAAGTTGCAGACTGTAATATGACAAGTTTGAAAGAGAAAAATGGCTGGTTTCATTTAGTTGTCTAACAAACGTACTCTTGTCAGTAGTGATTGTTGCATACATTATTTTCTGTTTTGATTTTTGCAGTTGTAAGCGTTTATACGTAAATATGTCAAAACTAGTAAATTAAGTACTTATACTGATTTTTTTTGCTTTACCAGTTTTTATGGCGCATATTACTTTTCTTTTATCTTTCATGAAGTCATGAAAAGATCGACTCACAAATAAGGTTTCTTAGTTGTTGTAGAATGCTTCTGGTCATAACTTCTATGACATGATATTCATTTTTGATTGTTTTTTCACAGTAACCTTGGACTACATCAAGCATTTAATCTTAACTACGTCTAAAGTAGCATTTTAGTCTCCTCGTCGTCGTCGTTGTTTAGCCATTAATTATTATTATTTCTCGATAGTAAGGGGATATGAATCGCTATATAGTTTCGAAATTAGTATTTTCTTTGCAGATGCTTACTTATATTCAAGGATTGGAGCCTGATTTAGTTGTTCTTAAATTATACTATTTTTAACAGTTCAACATACCATTATCGATGGTTCTCTCATGAAAAACAATCACTCATTCAACTTTAAATTTTATTATTACCTGTTATAAATAAATCATTGATTAGTGCAATAATTTTCCTTGGGTTTCAATTTTCCCTGGGTATGAATAAAGTCTAAATATTGATTATAACTTGAGTATCATTGTTGATTATTTCTTGTCTACAGGTAGATTAGCGTTTCTAAAGAAATGATCAGTAACAAAACTAGTTACTTATGGTATTTGTTATGTAGTTCATTCATCTATTATACTTTCTTAGTTCAGTTTCTTATGGTACTTTAGCTGCAGAACTATTAGGACATATTGTTTATGGTAGTTCGATTATATAAACTTCTCTATCGACGGTTAACATTTTGTCTTGAAACTACTGTACTTATGTACGGTTATGTATCTATGTACGGTGATGTACTAGTTGTGCTTAGGTTAGTGCAGTTGTTTATGTATTTTGTGTTAGTTTGAATGTGTTCTTGTGTTTTGTGGTTGGTTATCTATTACGTTATAATATAAGCTATGAACAAAGTGAATTGTAGGGAGAATAAGCTAACAGAGCAAGTGGAAGATGGACAAGGCATTAAATTTTTTTAGCAGGGTTTAGGAAACACTACAGAAATATCATGTAGTAAAAAATCTAACAAAACATATGGTGGTGGGAAAAAAATGCTACAATAAAATATATAGCGCCAATGAAACACTACATAACATATATACTAGCGTTTAATAAACGCAACTGTAGGGTTTGGCAATAAACTGCTCCCTCTATTATAGTGTTGAGAAAAGGCTATTAAAATATTTTATAGCATAACAATCCCTTTTGGGTTTGGCATTTTTAAAATGCTACAATAAAGATTGATAGTAATTGTAACGACCCTTAAATTCGTTACTTTAGAAAAATTTCAAAATATTCATAACTAAGATTTTGAAACATAATGATGATGTTTTAAATAATAAATAGTATTGATAATCTTATTTTTAAGATATATATATATATATATATATATATAAAAGAAAAATATACTCTTGGGTAAATATCGATAAAATGACCGAAAACCGTTTTATTGATAAACAGCTCCAAAATCGTAAAATGTCGCACACGGAGTTGGATACGTACACTTATTTTTATAATCGAAAAAGAATATGAAATAAAATTAATTATTTTGTTTTTGGAAAAATAGAATGTGTTTATGACATCATTAGCGATGCTCTTATATTAAAATATAGATTTATGAATTTAAAATTGAGATTTAATGATTTAAATAATTATTATAATTATGTAAACCACTATTTTAAAATGATGACAGTTCATTTTAAAAGTTATGAAGTGATAATAAATCGTTTATAATAGTTTTATAAAGATATATATTTTATCTGAAAAATAAGAAAATTCGTATCATTTTATCGATATGATAGCGATTTTTGTAAATATTGTTAATATTAATTTATATGGTTTTATAAATAAAATATGATCATTTTAATTAATTAATAATGTTGAGAAATTTATTTTCAATTTTTTTATATTTATATGTAAATTAATTTGTAAGTAAAAATGTGATCGATAGTCGGTTTCTCGATTTTCAACGGTTTGACGAACGGAAGTTATTTAAAGTCATTAAAATGTTGTTTATTCTCTTGTGCACATATATGTACATGTATATACATGTCACATGCACACATGAACATATATACACACACACACATGCGTACAACATATATACATTTAAATATAAACATATATAAGAAAATATCTGAGATATTTTCATAAACTTTATCCTTAAGTCATCTAAAGTCAAGCACATGGCTTGGAAGAGAGTGAAGTGATGGAGCATATGGAGGGGGAAGGGACTAATGTGTGAAACGATGGAAGGAGGTGGAGCCCATGGGTGATGGGTAGGTGGTGAAGTGATGGAAGATATTTTCCATATTTTTTCCTATAAATACCACCGCTTTTTACATAAATTCCTAACACATTCTTCTACTTATTCTTCCTTTTTCTCAAATTTCAAAGAGCCTCTCTAATGGATTCTCTTCATGTAAAAAATAGTAAGAAAGTTATGCCGAAATAGTGAAAATATTATAAATATATGACTTACATATCCGTACATTTCAAAACCAAGCTAAATAACCTCTTTTCCACCAAAATACTCCACGGCCACCTTCATACAAGCAAAATTCAAAGCCTTTCCCACCTTCCAAGTCATGACCCTAAGCTCCCAAGCATCCAAAGGTCAAGGCTAAGTCATCTAGGAGCAATAATCCTAGTGATCGTGAGCTTAGATTTCGAATAAGCGAAGCTATAGCCATTTTTAGGTTAATCGTTTAACCCAAGGTGAGAAACTCCTAAACTAAAGTTATATATACTATTGGATGATATATATGTTTGAATATGATTGTTAGTGATGGTTTTTTAATATGGTTGTTGAATATATATGCACATCAAGATAATATATGTCGATAAGCACAAAGGAAATCACTTTTCTTTATTGAATGAAATGGTATACATGGAAAGTTTAAACCTCTTAAAAATAGTTTAATATGATTTATAAATATTTTACAAACATTTAAAAGTATTTTGGCAAAGTTTAAACGAATATTGAAAATTGATTCAAAAATAGGCGCGTCGCGTACCGGTAGTTCGCTATTTCGCGCTGTAAAAGTCAAACGAATATATAGAATGGAATATAGCTAAGAATTCTTTGTGATAAGAATTTTCCGAACAATTTAATCCATAGCTTTCAAATAAAGAAAGAAAATCAAGACTTCGATAAGTAGATTTTGAAATAGGAGTAAAACAAATTTTTGAAAATATTGCGGTTTTGTAGTTCAGAATCCATAAAGGATTTATTAAAGAATTATATTTTAATATGTTTAAAAATATGAAATAAATTCTAAAAATGTTTTAAAAATGATTTGAGTTATGAGAATGAATTTTCAAATGATAGAAAAGTCATTTTAATCAATATAGCTTAAAAAGCACCAATAGCAGCACTATTCACAACAGTTTTCTATACTTTTGAAATATGGTTTTAAAACTTGAAATTTTTTCCAAATCTTTTATAAATGTTTTCAAATAAATAATTAAGTGTTTTTATGATGATTTGGAAGTTTTATAAATTATTTAAAAATGTTTAGATAAATGATTTAAAGAAAAGCTGATAAAAATCAAGTGATTTAACCTTGGCTCTAAAAGGCGACGAGTAGACTGGATTTTTCAATTCGTGAGATCTTGGTGAGAAACCTAAAGTAAGGAGAAGTTTAGGGGCAGCCAGTTCCCTGGCCCACCTGGCCTCTCCTGGGTGAAGGATAGGTAAGGTCGAAATGTCAGAAACGGATTAAGTATAAAAGATTAAATTTTCCAAATTTAAACAACTTGGATTTTATGGAGATAGTCTTCTTATACTTGGTGTTAAAACCCGAAGAGGGAACTCTTACTATCTGTAGAATTTAAAAGGTGATTTCATCGTTATTCCGCCCATAGTACTTGTTGAATACAGGAATTGATATTGAGTAGAATTAGATGATACTGTAGATTCTGTTCACTTAATATTTACTGGTTTTGGATTAACATTCTAGATAGTATGGTTTCAACTCAATAAAAAAAATTGATTTCAAATTAAGAAATCTTTGTTAAGATTTAAATAAATAATTTTCCAAAGAGAGGTTAATGATTCTGTATATACTAAAAAGAATGTTTTAAAGATATATATCTCCAGGAATATTTTGATAGGAAGAAATTAATCGATCGAAAATAATTCCCTATTCACCTAACATCTTTTTATCGATGATTGTTTCGAAGGAACCGGGGTCGGATTTGAGTTATTCTTATTAGGAAACCACTTCGAACCAATTTATGTATTCGAAGTGAAGACATGGAAATGATTTGGAAGATGGAATGTAGCGCTACTTGCTAATGACCGTCAGGGGAAATTTCCCATATCTATTATATGAAATTAATTCTTCATTTGAGATTTTCGATGCAAGGACTTCTTGCTACTAATCCTATAGGTAATCCATACTAGATGAGGTATGAGAGTGCCTTCGATTTGACCTATTCCTGGACAACTTGTGTGGGCGAATGTCAGACATTGCGTTTCTAATTAGATTGATTGATCTCTATGAACGTATCATCTGTTTGGTGGCAGAGAAGGCAACTTCTCTTAGCTTAACACCATTTCCTAAGACATACGAGCTTATGAGTTATACATTTGTAGCAATCAGTTGTGTGATCATAGAATGACAGTGTGGCATTCAAAGTGGAATGTGATATGTGAAAGATAAAACGTTACCTCGGGCCTTACCAACTGGAAATGGCTAAAGCAGGGTAGATGCGGTAGAGCTATATGGGTCGCACCCATTAGTAAATGGTCATCACCTTTCTAAATTACTCTCTTTAGGTAGAATATGTGGTGTATGAATGGGGATCCCGTTACAGGTCGGTAACGACCTGGGTGATGTCATATTCATTACTATCCAGCGAAGGGGTAGGCTGGTGTTGTGTTGGTATAGGCGTTTAGTATCTGGACCTTAGGTATATCCCTCTAAAGGTATACTATACGGAATGTAGTCCCTCACCTTACCATTTTATCGAATCCTTTTTCCGAACGAGCCTTGTAAGAGTTTTGTTTGTAGAGCCTAACATATTTGGAATTTAATAATGGCAACAATTTCGGCTAAGATTAATAAGTTTACTTGCAAATGTTTTTAAAGAATGTCATTAAAAGTAATATCAAATGATTTTACGCAGTAAATGTTTTGGTTATCATAACGCAAAAACTAGTTTGTGCTTTATATGCGGTGTGGTCTTATGAGATACCTTTTGTTTTCGAAACATCCATATTTTGAGTTTCTCACACTAGTCCCATGACTAACCCGGGGTTTATTTTTCTTTTTCCTTAAACTCTAGGTGCCCTAATTTTTATAGGTAGCCAAGTAGATAGGAAAGCTTGGAGCATTTGGAATGGAGCATGGAGCATTTTGGGTCTTCTGAAGAAGTTATCTATATTCCGCTGTATCTGCATTATGTAACTTCCAGCACTTGTAAGGATAGACCATTATAACTACCCTGGCTGGCTTAGTACATGTTGTAACTCTGATAAACCACTGGGAGTGATTGTATTTATCTTACATATGTAAACATTATAAGTTGTTTTAATGCGGTGTGAGATTCTGTTTGTTCTTTCTTCTATCTTTATTTTCTTTTTCCCATCGCAACAGAAAAGGAAGAGCTAACCCATTGATGGAGACCGAGAACTTGGGGGTATGATTATTTTCCTCTCCAGCACTTGAATTTGCGGCACGTGAATACCGAGGATGTATTAGTGTCGATCTTCAAGGGTCGAGGAGGTGGGTTATCACATTTGGTATCAGAGCTTATGGTTGAGCGAATGCCTAAGCCTGGTCAGGGTCAACTTATTAGAGATAGGGTTAGCAATGCCTTAGAATGAGTTTAGTCCGAGAGAGCGCATATTTGGAAATCTTATCTGAATAAGTATATTCGAATTTTATGCCATTCCCTAAGATAATCTCATCTATAATCCTAAAGATATTTCCTTACTATATTCAAGTGGTAGGAAATGAGTACTAAAAAAGGACGAGTAAAGGGAAACAAAAGGGTTGAAGAAACAATAGTTCTTGTACAACCTTAAGTTAAATTTGCAATTTTTTGCCTAATTTTTACCAATTTAGACGAGAAACCATTCAAGGGTACATAATCTATTAGTGAAGCTCAGGCTTGGTTCCACTCATGTAAGAGAACCTTTAAAGGATTGGACATCAAGGATGAGCAAAAGTGCTTCCTAGCATCTTGGCAATTGCAGGATGGGGATTTTGCTTGGTGGGAGTCAATTACCATCAATGAATCAGAAGATGATATCTCAAGGGAAAGATTTAAGAAAGTTTTTGGATAATGATACCTACCTGATGCTGGGAAGTCCCGTGTCTATAAATGCTTCATGGATCTAAAGCAAGGAGAAATGTCAGTAGAAGAATACTTAAGAAAATTTGAAGAATTATCTCTCTTTGGGCCCGGATTAATTGATACTCCACTTTAGTAGAATGAAATGTTTATGGCTGGGTTGTGAAAAGAGTTTTATGATAGAATGACCGCTCACCTAAACGGATCATTCATGAACCTAGTAGATATGTATTGCTATATGAATTTCTTGATAAGGAGAAGCTAGCATCAGAACTAAATATTAGCAGTAGTAGCAACAACCCTAGTGAGAAGGAATTCAATCCAAAGTCGAAAAGGTGACAAGGAGGAAAGAAGAAAAAGAATTTAACGGGTACCAGGTGTGGAAATTGTCAAAAGAAAGGATATATTATGGAAGATTGTAGGAGTGACAAGAGGCAACGAGTAAATGCACTCTATTCTAGTTGCCACCAACAAGGGCATGTGATGATGGATTGTCCATTTATGGTGATAGTCCAGCCAGCTAAGACCTATGCCATGGAAGAAGAACCATTAAATTTGGAAGAGGCCAAGGAAAGAGGAGTTCTAAGGGGTGATATTTAGGGTGATATTTGCGTTGAAGGCATTATGGTTAAAGTATTATTTAATACCGGGGCTTCCTGCAGTTTTATTCCTAGAGAATTAGTTAAAAAATTAAAGCTTACCATAGAAATAGTAGATACCCCTATCTGTGTATTAAATCCCATAGGTGGTACAACAAAACTTTGTATGATTTTTGAAAAGGTCCAAGTTACCTAGCTTTCTTATTATTTTTCATGTGACATGTTTTTCCTTAATTTTATCAGATTTGAAGTATTACTCGGTATGGATTGGTTATCCAAGAATAGAGTTGTCCTTGATTGCGTTAAAAGAATGGTATCTTTATGGACCAGCTTTGGAAAATTTATAGAAATATCTTTTAATGATTCTAGCCCGGTAAGGGATAGTTTCCAGTATGCCCTTGATTCACCCCAAGAAAATTTGGAGACCATACCGGATGTTAAGAAGTTTACAGATGTTTTTGAAGAGGTAAAAAGTGTCCCCACATCGAGAAATTGAGTTTCATATCGATTTGATTCCTGATGCAAGACCTGTTGTTCACCAAAAGCGAAGAATGGCTACAAGAGATATGGATGAATTGAGGGAACAAACCGGTGAGTTATTGAAAAAAGGATTGATAAGACCAAGTTGCTCAAATTGGGGAGCAGCAATAATCTTTGTTGCCAAGTCCGATGGTTCCCAAATGCTTTGTGTAGACTATCGAGACTTGAACAAGCAAACGATTAAGTATAAGTATCCTCTACATTGAATAGATGACTTGTTTGATCAACTGTATGGTGTTCGGGGATTCTCAAAAATGGATTTGGCCTCAGGATTCCATCAACTCTGGATAGCAAAATACTGCATTCATTTAACTGCATTTAGAGGTCCAGATTTCTTCTATGAGTGGTTAGTGATGCCTTTTGGGCTAACTAAGGCCCCGCTTATTTTGTATACCTCATGAATAGAGTATTCAGAGATGTGCGTAATAAATTCATATTAGTTTTTATTGACGATATTCTTATATATTCGAAGAATGAAGAAGAACATGAGAGGCATCTAGAGATTATATTGGAGATATTAAGAGGGAATGTGCTTAAAGCCAAATTCTCGAAGTGCCATTTCTGGGAGAGAAAAATAAAATTCCTAGGGTATGCAGTATCAGGAGAAGGAGTTTTAGTTGATCCAGGGAGATTTGTAGCAGTCTAAGATTGGAAGACACCTCAAACTCCAAAAGAAGTCCGTAGCTTTTTAGGATTGGCAGGATATTACCGGAGGCTCATCCGTGATTTCTCAAAAATTTCCTCCCGTCTTACAAAGTTAACAAAGAAGAATGTTAAATTTGAATGGATGTTGAAATATGAAGAAGCATTTAATGAGTTGAAGAAAAGATTGACCAACACTCTGGTCTTAGCTATTGTTGATATAAGCGGTGGTTTAACCGTCTATACTGATGCTTATAGAGAAGGTGTAGGTGCAGTTCTAATGTAGCATAGGAAAGTAATCACGTATGTGAGCCGACAACTAAAGACTCATGAGAAGAACTATGCAACACATGACTTAGAGCTATTAGCCATCGTGTTCGCATTGGAAATGTGGAGGCACTATTTACTGGGTAAGAAGTACTCATAGTTTATTTTAATAGACTTTGAATTGACCTTCGTAAGTAATATTCCTTCTGTAAATAGGTGAAAAGTTTGAGCTCTTCACAGATCAAAAATCTTTGAAGTATCTTTTCAACCAGAAGGACTTGAACATGAGACGTCAGCGTTGGTTATGATTTCTCGCATCTTATGATCTAGATATCTTATATGCACCCGGGAAAACCAACATAGCAGCAGATGTATTGAGTAGAAAGCATGCCATTATAGCTTATCTTACAGTCACCCGACTCTTTTAGAAAGAATCCCCACCAATTAGAAAGAAGATCAACAACTAAGTGGATTTTTAAAAGAGTATGCCAAAGGCAGATTTCAAGCTTTGAAATCGACAACCGTGGGATATTACAGTTAAAATGGAGAATTTGTATTCCAGAGATTGACAACTTAAGACAAGAAGTATTGACAGAATGCCATTAATCTAAACTGAATATCCAGCCAGGAGTTAACAAAATGTACAAGGATGTGAAACATACATTTTGGTGGAAAAGCATGAAGAGAGAAATCTTTATCCATGTTGGCAGATGTGCGAATTTTCAACATATCAAGAGTGATCAACAAAGGACTAATGGAATACTCTGGCCTCTTGAAATTCCGACTTTGAAGTGGGACCAAATATCGATGGATTTCATCGACGGCTTACCTCAACCAAGAAAGGGAAATGAAGGCATTTGGGTTATTATAGATCGATTAACCAAAAGCGCACACTTTATCCTTGTAAAGCCAACACGAACTGTTGCAATTCTTGCAAAAATATACATATGGGAAAATGTTCGATTACATGGTATCCCAAGTTGGATAGTCAGTGACCGAGACCTGATCTTTACCGGTAAGTATTGGGAAACATTGCAAACGACTTTGGGAATGAAGTTGAGTACAAGCACTGCATATCATCCCCAGACCGATGGGCAAACTGAAAAGGTAGATTGAGTGTTGGAAGATCTTTTGAGAGCTTGCATTTTAGATTTCAGAGGTTCTTGGGAAAATTATCTTCATCTTTGGGAGTTCTCCTATAACAATAGCTATCAGGCTAGTACTGGCATGGCACCGTACAAAGTTTTATATGGTCGTCCATGTAGATCCCTAGCATGTTGGATCAAGACTGGAAATCGATTGGTGCTAGGTCTTGATATGATTAGAGAAGCCTTGGAAAAGGTAGACATGATTAGAAAGAAGATGAAAGAAGCCCAGAGAAGGTGGAAGAATTATGTGGATCCAGGATGAAGAAATCTAGAGTTCTTTGTTGGAGATTTCATTTACTCAAAGGTCCCCCCGATGAGAGGAGTGGTGAGATTTGGGAGAACTGGAAAATTGACACCTCGTTATATTGGACATTTTCCTATCCTTAAATGGATTGACCCATCGGCTTATCGAGTAAAATTACCAGAAAATTGTTGAGTATACATAATGTTTTTCACGTATCTTATTTGCGAAAGTATTTGTACAACCTAGAACAAATAGTGGAAGAAGCTTCCCAAGAAGATTTGGAAATTGAGCCAAACTTGATTATCATCAAACAACCAATTCGAATCATGGATCATGATGAGAAACGATGAAAGGGAAAGGTTGTGAGACTAGTCAAAGTTCGATGGAGTGGTGATGCTAATGATTGCACTTGATAAACAGAGGATAGAATAAGGAAGCCTTATCCCAAGTTCGGATTTGACGATTAACGTACATGTTGTATCGATGTAGTGTACCCATCAACCTTGCTATATCTTTAATATATATATATATATTTCATCTTGTTATATATGTATTTGTTTTCAAGTAATCTTCTTCTTATCCTTAATTTTGGGGACGAATTCTTTTAAGGGGGGAAGTATGTAACGACCCGTAAATTCATCACTTAAGAAAATATCAAAATATTCAAAAATAAGATTTTAAAGTATAATTGATGATGTGTTAAATAATAAATAGTATTAGTAATCTTATTTGGAGGAAATATATATATATATATATTAAGAAAAATATACATTTGCGTAAATATCGATAAAATGACCGAAAACCGTTTTATCGATAAACAGCTCTAAAACCATAACACATCTCACATGGAGCTGGATACATATACTTATTTTTATAACTGAACAGGAATATGAAATAAAATTAATTATTTTATTTATGGGAAAATAAAATGTGTTTATGACATCATCAGTGATGCTCTTATATTTAAATATAGATTTATGAATTTAAAATTAAGATTTAATGATCTAATAATCATTATAATTATTTAAATAAATATTTTAAATGATGATAATTCATTTTGATTAGTTATAAAGTGACAACAAATATATGCAGTTAATGCCTCGCTATAACCCTGCTACATCTCATAGCGAATTTCTATCGTTATAATTTTTCCATATAGCCCCAAATATAGCCTTTCCGCTTTAAGCCCGCCTATTTACGCTATACCCCATTATTCTCACTATTTCCGCTATATCTTCTTTGAATGAAATGAATTGAAAAATGACATTTATACATTACAAAAATTGTGAAATTAATTTATTTAATTGAATTTTTAATATATTTTCAGAAATAAAATTACTCTAATATTCTGCTAAATTCAATTATAACAGTATTACGTTTATTTACAGTATATTCACAATGTTTTTAGTTAAAATTATTTATTTATTAATTACAATTCAATTTAATGTTAATTTTTCATGTGATTACCATTTATATATTTGTAAAAACGTTAAGTATGAGTTTTATATGCAATTTTAGAGTCATCCCCTATATCCCGCTCTGTCCTCACTATACCCCTGCTATGACTTTTTGCAACTCCACCGCATTGAATCTACTGAGTTCTTTAACTGCACAGTAATAAATCATTTATAATAGATTTATATTGATATATGTTTGATTTGAAAATATAAGAAAATTCGTATTGCTTTATCGATATAATAACGATTTTTATAAATATTTGTTAATATTAATTTATATGGTTTTATAAATAGAATGCGATCATTTTAATTAATTAACAATGACAAGAAATTTATTTTCACATTTTTTTATATTTATACGTAAATTAATTTATAAGTAAAAATGTGACTGGGAATTGGTATCCAGATTTTCAACGGTTTGGTGAACGGAAGTTGTTCAAAGTCGTTAAAACGCTGTTTATTCTCTTGTGCACATACGTGTACATGTATATATATGTCAATGCATACATGAACATATATACACATAATAAAACATATATACATTTATATATAAACATACATAAGAATATATCTAAGATATTTTCACAAACTACATCCTTAAATCATCTAAAGTCCATGCACATGGCTTGGAAGAGAGTGAAATGGTGGAGCATATGGAGGGGAGAGGACCAACATGTGAAATGATGGGAGGAGGTAGAGAACATGGGTGATGGGATGGTGGTGAAATAATGGAAGATATTTTCCATATTTTTTCCTATAAATACAACCCCTTTTCTCATAAATTCCTGATACATTCTTCTACTTCTTCTTCCTTCTTCTTAAGCCTCTCTAATGGCTTCATGTAAAAAATAATAGTAAGAAAGTTATGCCCATATAGTGCAAATATTATAAACATATGAAATACATATCCATACATCTCAAAACCAAGCTAAATCACCTCCTTTCCACCCTAACACTCCACGGCCACCCCACACAAGCAAAAGAAATTGCCTTTCTCGCCTCCCAAATCATGGCCGGGAGCACCCAAGCCTTCAAAGGTCAAGGCCGAGCTATCTAGGAGCAATAATCCAAGTGATCATGAGCTCTGATTCCGAGTTGGTAAAGCATGGCCATTTTTAGGTTAATCGTTTAACCCAAGGTGAGAAAATCCTAAACTGTAGTTATACATACTATTGGATGATATATATGTTTGGATATGATTATTAATGATGGTTGTTTAATATGGTTGTTGAATATATATGTGTGTGTATGTATATATACATACACACACACATACACACACACACACACACACACACACACACATATATATATATATGCAAGTCACATTAATACACGTCGATAAGCACAAAGGAAATCATTTTCATTTATTGAATGAAATGGTGTATATGAAATGTTTAAACCTCTTAAAAGTAGTTTAATATGATTTAGAAATTTTTACAAACATTTAGAAGTGTTTTTGGAAAAGTTTAAATGAATATTGAAAATTGAGTCAAAAATAGGTGTGTCGTGTAATGGTAGTTTACGATTTCGCGCCGTAAAAGTCAAACAAATATATAGAATGGAATTTAACTCATACTTCTTCAAGATAAGAATTTTATGAACTAATCTATCAATAGCTTTCAAATAACGAAAGAAAATTGATATTTTGATAAGTATATTTTGAAATACGAGTAAAAAAAGTTTTTGGAAAAATCATGGTTTTGTAGTTCGGAATCCATAAACGGACTTCTTTAAAAATAATATTTTTAAAATGGTTAAAAATACGAAAAAAATTCTAAAAATCTTTTAAAATGTTTTAAAAGTGATTTAAGCTATAAAAATGAATTTTCAAATGATAGAAAATCCATTTTGATCAATATAGCTTAAAAAGCACTATTCGCGGCAGTTTTCTATAACTTTTGAAATATGGTTTTAAAACTTAATGATTCTTTTCTAAATCATTTATACATGTTTTTAAATAAATAGTTAAGTTTATTATGATGATTTGAAAGTTTTATAATTTATTTAAAAATGTTTAAATAAATGATTTACAGAAGAGTTATTAAAAATCAAGTGATTTAATCTTGGCTCTAAAAGCACACGAGTAGACTGGATTTTTCTATTCGTGAGATCTGGGTGAGGTGCCTAAAGTAAGGAGATGTTTAGGGGCAGCCAGTGCCCTAGCTCGCCTGGCCTCTTCTGGACGAGGGATAGATAAGGTCGAAATGTTGGAAACGAGTTGAGTATAAAAGATTAAATTTTCCAAATTTAAACAACTTGGATTTTATGGATATACTCTTCTTATACTTGGTGTTAAAGCCCAAACAGGGAACTCATACTATTTGTGGAATTTGAATGGTGATTTTGTCGTTATTTCGCTCATAGTACTTGTCGAGTATGGGAATTGATATTGATTAGAATTAGATGATTTCTATAGATTCTCCTCACTTAGTATTTGCAAGTTTTGGATTAACATCCTAGATAACATGATTTCAAATCAATCAAAATTTTGATTTTGAACTAAGAAATTTTTGTTAAGATTTAACTAAATAATTTTCCAAAGAGAGGTTTAATGATTCCTTTATACCGAAAAGAATGTTTTAAAGATATATATCTCCAGAAGATATTTTAATACGAAGAAATTAATCGATCAAAGAATAATTCCTTATTCACCTAACATCTTTTTATCAATGATTGGTTCGAAGGAACCGAGGTTGGATTTGAGTAATTCTTATCTGAAAACCACTTAGAATCAATTTACGTATTCGAGGTGAAGACATGGAAGTGATTTGGAAGATGGAATGTAGCTCTGCTTGTCACTGACCCTCGGGGGAAATTACCCATATAATATTATATGACAATAGTTCTTCATTTGAGATCTTCGATGTAAGGACTTCTCGCTATTACTCCTATGGGAAATTCCCTACAGGATGTGGTAGGAGCGTGCCTTCTATCTGTCCTGTTCCTGAACAACTTGTATGGATGAATGTCTGACATTGCATTTCTATGAACGTATCAAATGTTTGGTGGAGGAGAAGGCAACTTCTCTTAGCTTAACACCCTTTCCTGAGATGTACGAGCTCAGTAGTTATACGTTTGTAGAAATCAACTGTGTGATCATGGAATGGCAGTGTGGCATTCAAAGTGGAATGTGTTATGTGAAAGGTAAAACATTACCTCAGGCCTCGTCAACCAAAAATGGCTACAGCGGGGTAGATGCGGCAGAGCTATGTGGGTCGCGCCCATTAAGAGATGGTTATCACCTTTCTAGATTACTCTCTATATGTCAAGTGCATGGTATATGCTCCGGGATCCCGTTAAAAGTCAGTAACGATCGGGGTGATGTCATTATTCGGTATCTCCAATGAAGGGGTAGGCCGGTTCTGTATTGGTATAGACGTTCAATATCCGGACCCTAGGCATATCCCTCTAGTGGTATACTATACACAAGGTAGTCCATCACCTTGCCATTATATAGAATCCATCTCCGAACGAACCTTGTAAGAGTTTTGCTTGTAAAGCCTGACATATCCAGAATTTAATAACGGTAACAATTTTGGCTAAGATTAATTGTTTACTTGCAAATGTTTTCAAAGAATGTCATTAAAAATAATATCAAATGATTTTATGCAGTAAATGTTTTGGTTATCAAAAGATCAAAACCCGTTCCATGTTTACGTGTGGCGTGGTGTGACGACCGCCCATGACTCCCGCACTAAAACAAGAGAATGGTGCGCTGAAAGGTGTGCCAGGCAGCCATGGACGATAGTCAGGGTAAGATAAACAGAAACTCTATCGTACAACTCACAGCGCATGGACAAAATACAATAGAGAAATATATGTATATAATGAAGCTCATAACAGAATATCATCATATAGACTTCATAAAGGTTTGATACAAGCATCTGAACAATCAATACATCAAGCCTCACTACATAACACTCAAAACATATACAAGCAGCGGAACATCCAGTACATATAGAAAGAAAACTAATATGCTAGCCTCCAGCTCGTCTTCGTCATCAACAGCGTTGGTAGCCAAGAACAGCACCTGT
This sequence comes from Allium cepa, assembly GCA_030765085.1. Taxonomy (NCBI): domain Eukaryota; kingdom Viridiplantae; phylum Streptophyta; class Magnoliopsida; order Asparagales; family Amaryllidaceae; genus Allium; species Allium cepa. The sequence continues at coordinate 125,348,235 of CM060932.1, forward strand.
CACCTGCTACCTAGTCTGCTCATCCCAACATGGATGAACAACCCAAGGTAATAAGAGTTGAACATAAAACCTTGAGTCAGACAACAGTCTTAGTGAGCAGTAAATTAACTATCAAACATACCAAAAGAGCATAAAGGATAAAAGGAATAGGAACCCAACCATCCCACTCCACCTCATTTACAGTGATAGCCCCCAGACCCACTAAGCACAAACAAGCATAGCAAAGCAGATAATTTAAGTAAAGTAATTATCACTCGAGTCAAGGTCGATGTTTTCCAAATACAAACCCCCAAGGCCTAAACCAAGATCAGATAAGCACCCAGAAAACACCGCTTTTGAGATCGAATGATGGTACAATCAAACATCCATGACTCTGGCTATCACTGTTATCATTGCCTCGATACCATCGTTAGTTGAATGACCGCCAGTCAAGGGCTAATGGTAACCCCGGTTCTAGATAAACTCTGCACGTCATCGTGACCCGTGCCTAGGACTTACCTACTCTGCCCAGAGTACTCGACCACCTACCTGTAGTCTTTTGGGTGTCCCGACCACCTACCTGTAGTCGTTTGGGAATCCCATGTACCCTTGCTTTGAGTTTACTAGAACCTTCAACAACGATGAGATCCAAGCCTCCTAGTCATCCTCCTCGATAACTATTCCCATACTAGCCCAAGCTACTTCTCGAGCAATCCATTATCAATCAACTCGAACCATCCCTCGAGTTATCAACACGCTTGGAATGATCCCTGCCTGGATTACGCCAAGACTACACCACATCATACTTCGCTTTATCGCATCATAGCAAAGTCCCATCTCAACATCATGGTTTGCCTCATCGCATCATGGCAAAGTCCATCATCATCAAATCTATCCATATGAGCTTCCACATCCGCTTCATATGCCACAAGCAGCTTTCACCATTCAAAAGCCTTTCCACTTAACTTTTGAATCATCTTCGATCAACTTGTCCAAATCAACTACTAGCTAATTTGAAACAATCAAATCAATCATAAACCAATCATTAATCCAAGCAATCAAACATTCAACAAGATCTAATAAGCAATTACAACAATAATGGCAATTTGGTAATTAAGGTGTCCAAATCTAACAAGTATGAATCATAGGCAAATGTCTCTATAACTTGATGAATGAACTTATATAAGTAATCATGTAGCAAAATAGATGTCAAAACTTCATAGATGATAGATCTACATGCAGACTTTAGGAAAATGCAAGAAATCACTATCTTTAACGCATAGACAAGCCACCAATCCAATATACTCCCTTGGGTCCGTGTGAGAGATAACTACCACTCACAGAATCACCTAAACAACCCAAAAACAATCAACTCCAGATCTGGACAGCGAAGAACAAGGCTTGATCCGGCAAAATCTCGCTTCAAACGATGAAATCTCTCTTTGTTGGATGAACATCTTCAACTTTGGCTCTTGGATCTTCGATTTGATCTTCAATCTTGGATGGATGTTAGCACTAGATTAGAGTGGAGAAAAGAAGTGAAGAATTGTTGCAGTCGAGCTCTTAAAATGGCAGCACTTCGTCGCTTCAAAATCCGGTGCCAAAAAGTGAGTCAAACCCCTCTATTTATAGGCTGGAACCCCCATGAGTCGTCCCCCCTTAAGTCGCCCACGACCTACCCCATGAGTCGTCCACGACTCAAGCCCCTAATGACTCAACGGCATACGGTTCAACACACACACACGACTCAACACAGGCACGACTCAACGGCTCACAACCTATGCGCGACTTAACTCCTGCGCGCATCCCTTCCTAAGCCCTAAGCCGTATGGACCTAACCCACGACTTACGACCTAACGACTCAGCATATCCAACGACCTAACGACCTAACCTTATAACTCGACATAGCTGACCTAACACAATACCACGCTAACCCCTAACTCGTTAACCCGTTAACTATTAAGTCGTTAGCTCTTAGGTCGGCCTATCTCCTTAACTCTCTAACTATTAGACCGGTCAACTCCTTAGGTCGCTAACTCCTTAATTCAGCCAGTTCCTATAAGTCGTTAACTCGGCAACACCTTAACTCGGTCATCCTATGAGTCGGTCATGCCTTAAGCCGGCCATTCCCTAAGCCGTTAACTACTTCCACTAGCTTCCTTAACTCGGCCACCTTCCTTAAGTCGTTACCTATCTTAAGTCGGCCATTACCATGAGTTCGCTCAACACCACTAAGTCGGTCACGACTCATGCCTCCATACGACTCAACTCCGAACGACTTAGGCTACCCACGAGCTAGCTATTACACGGCTAACCCCTTAAACCGTAAACCCTACCACTTAGGTTCAAAACGACTCAAGCAATACTAACGACTTGATGGCAACTATTTTACGATATGTTGACACGTAAAATACGGGTCGTTACATTCTCTCGCCCTTAGGAATTTCGCCCCCGAAATTCCAAACAAACAAGAGCAATCAAAGTTATTCTACATGCCTATCATCCATAGCAATCAACAAACCATGCATCCAATTACTAGCCTAGCATGCAGAATTCTAAGACTTAGAACAAGCTACAAATTCGTGAGATGTCACGACACCTTAGGGCCATACCTTGAAGAGTTTAGGATGAGCTGCCTTCATCCTCTCTTCCTCCTCCCACGTACAGTCGTCAACATCATCGCTCCATTGTACCTTGAGCAACGTAATCGTCTTCCTCATAAGTTGTTTCGTGTCGGTTTCAACAACACGAAGCGGCTTACGAGATCTCGTAACAATTGGATCAACTTCCAAATCTTCACAGCTATCAGCAGAAACCACCGTATTCGAGTCATGCACATACTTCCGTAGATAAGATACATGAAAAACATTGTGCACACCCGCCATCTTTTCCGGTAACTCCAATCTATAAGCGAACTTTTCAATTCGCTCGATAATCGGGAATGGTCCAACAAATCTCGGAGTCAATTTCCCTTTGTTCCCGAGTCTAATAACATTCTTCAGTGGCGAAATTTTCACAAAAACCATATCGCCTACGTCGAATTCCAAATCCTTATGACGATTATCGGCATAACTTTTCTGACGGTCTTGGGCTGCCTTCATTCGTTGCCGAATGATCTCTACACAATCCGTAGTCTGTCGAATCATCTCTGGCCCAAGTATCAACTTTTCTCTAGTTTCCAACCAACATGTCGGAGAGTTACACGGTCTTCCATACAGTGCCTCATATGGTGCCATACCAATACTTGTCTGATAACTGTTATTATATGCAAATTCCACCAAATGAAGGTGATCTTCCCATGATCCTCCGAAATCTAAAACACATGCTCTAAGGAGATCTTCCAAAACTCGGTTGACCCTCTCAATCTGACCATCTGTTTGGGGACGGTAAGCTGTACTCAAACACAACTCAGTTCCCAAAACTTCTTGGAAGCTCTTCCAAAATCCACTAGTGAACAATGGGTCTCGATCGCTCACTATACTCTTTGGAATACCATGGAATCGAACTATCCACTTAATATACAACTCAGCCAATTTCGATGCAGTCCTAGTTGACCGAACAGGAATGAATCTTGCACTCTTAGTCAAATGATCTACAATGACCCAAATCCCTTCATTCCCTGCCCTGGTTCTAGGTAGACCATCGATAAAATCCATCGATATCTACTCCCACTTCCATGTAGGAACCTCTAATGGCTGAAGCAATCCACTGGGCTTTTTCTGCTCGGCTTTTACCAACTGGCAGTTCATACACTTGGAAATAAAATTTCCAACATCCTTCTTCATACCTTCCCAATAATAGGTTCTCTTCATATCCCGATACATCTTATTTCCACCTGGATGAATCGTCAACTTCGAGTGATGACTTTCCCTCAGAACTTCATCTCTCAACCCATCTATATCAGGAACAACTAATCGTCCTTGCTTCCGAAGCCAACCCTCTCGATCGACATCAAATCCTTTATCCTTTTCTGGATTCAATCCAGATTCCAAATCACGGATAATCTTGACAAGCTTATCGTCTCGCTTTTGGCTCTCGCCAATCCTTTCCATAAGAGTAGGTCTTATCGATAAGTTTGCCAACATCTCAGGTTCTAATTCACATCTAGGCCTGAAGTCAAATCCAGCCAAATACTCAAGACTCTTCCATTCCGAAAACATGGCTCCCAATCCTGCATGTCTTCGACTTAACGCATCGGCCACTGCGTTACCTTTTCCCGGAGTATAGGCTATATCAAAATCATATGATGCCAAAAACTCTAGCCACCTTTGCTGCCGAAGATTCAAATCCTTTTGGGAGAACAGATACTTCAACGACTTATGATCCGTGAACAACTCGAATCGAACTCCCAATAGATAATGTCTCCACATCTTCAGAGCAAAAACAATCGCCGCTAACTCCAAATCATGAGTCGGGTAATTCCTTTCATGCGGCTTCAGTTGTCGACTTGCATACGCAACAACTTTATCCTTTTGCATCAATACTGCTCCAAGTCCAGTACAACATGCATCGGTGTAAACCACCATCTCATCATTCCCACTTGGAATAGTCAAAACAGGAGCACTTGTCAGTCGCTCTTTCAGGATTACGAAAGCTTGCTCACACTTAGCATCCCATCTGAACACTTGGTTCTTTTTCGTCAATCCTGTTAACGGTGCAGTTATCTTGGAAAAGTCTTTGATAAACCGACGATAATATCCTGCTAATCCAAGAAAACTTCTCACATCAGATGCATTCTTAGGTCTAATCCAATCCTGGATTGCTGCCACCTTAGCGGAATCAACCGCTACTCCATTTCCAGAGATAACATGGCCTAAGAACCTCACTTCACTCTTCCAGAAGTGACACTTCGAAAACTTAGCCTTTAGCTGATGTTTCCGCAAGATTTCCAAAACAATACGCAAGTGTGTCTTGTGCTCTTCCTCCGTTCTGGAGTAAACCAAAATATCGTCCACGAACACAAGTATGAACTTGTTCAACTGATCTCTGAACACCTTATTCATAAGATCCACAAAATATGCTGGTGCGTTAGTCAATCCAAACGGCATTACCAGCCACTCATAAAAACCGGATGGTGTCCTAAAAGCAGTCTTCGGCACACAATCCTTAGCCACTCTCAACTGGTGAAATCCCGTTGCCAAATCCATCTGAGAAAACACCTTTGCTTCATGAAGCTGATCAAACAAGTCATCTATTCTCGGCAATGGATACTTGTTCTTCTTAGTCACCTTATTCAGCTCACGATAATCCATACACAACCTTAACGATCCATCCGCTTTGGTTGCGAACACAACTGGTGCACCCCATTCGGACACACTACGCCGAATGAATCCTTTCCGAAAAAGGTCATCAACCTGCACCTTCAGCTCTTGTTGTTCTTTAGGCGTCATCCGTCTAAGAGGCATCACAACAGGTCTGGCTCCCTCAACTAGATCGATACGAAACTCGTTCTCCCTATGCGGCGGTAACCTTTTGACCTCGTCAAAGACGTCCTCAAATCCATTCACAACCGGCATCGATGACAGTCCATCCCATGGAACAACCAGCGAATACATGAAGCCCATGAAGACGCCTTCTTCATGCTTACATCGTATCACAACCTTTCGTCCTTCCACATTCCCGACTGTCACCTCCAGTTTCTCACAGTCAACCTTTGCCGCATACTTCCTAAGCCAGTCCATACCCAAAATTATTCTGAACCCTGCAAAGTTTAGAACAAAGCAATCACAAACAAAAGAGCAATCATGACTCGACACAACTAGACCACGGCATACCATACACAAACAAGACGAACCTCCAACTGGATTAGTCACAACCAATGGTCTATCAACAATATCCGGTTCCAAACCCAACCGGCCTACAAGATCATCACAAACAAACGAATGCGATGCCCCAGTATCAAACAACACTCTAACCGAAACACCACAAATAGAAAGAGTACCTTGAACCACCACACTCTTCCCCTTCTCTTCAGCAGTAGGAGCTTTAGAAGATGATGGAACAGCCCCCAAAGCATAAGCTTGCACAATCTGCTTATCTTTCCTCGGTTCTGGACAGTCCTTCTTGATATGTCCCAGCTTATCACAGTTGTAACACTTTCCCGGCACCTTGGGATTCCTACAATCTTTGGAGAGATGGCCCTTCTGCTGACAGTTGTAGCACGTCACTTCACCCTTCGGCTTCTTCTGGCCATCCTTACCCTTCTGTTGTTGTTGCTTCCTCTTCTTGTTTCCACCCTGCTGTGGCCTAGACCCTTCCTTGGTTACAGCAACAACAGATCCTTCCTTAGGAAACAAACTCTCATGCCTGAGAGCTTTCTCCACAAGCTTCTCAAATGGATCGTCCAAATCATCCACCAACTGTCTCCCAAGATAATAGTCCAAGCCTGTCACAAATTTCTCATTCTTCTGATAGGTAGATTCAATATACGATCGAGCATACTTGGACAAAGCTTCAAACTCAGAAACATACTCAAGAACTGGTATCCCACCTTGCTTGAGCTCCACAAACTTCTTAAACAGAACAGATTTCTGAGCCATAGAGATGAACTTAGCTTCAAATCTAACTTGGAATTGCTCCCAAGTAATCTTTTCCTCTAGAGTATCAATAGTGATAGAACCCCACCAATCAGCAGCTCTTCCCTGAAGCTGTCTCGATGCAAGCTTCCTCTTAGTTGCATCCTCGATTCCCAAGTCACTAAAAATCCTTCTACAAGCATCAATCCATCTCTGAACTTCTATGGTTGATTCTGTTCCCAAGAAAACCTTTCCTCCAAGAGCAGTATAGTCCTTACACAACTTAGCAAAATCCACTGGTCTTGGAGCTTGAACTTGAACTCCAACATCTACTGACGGTCCTGAAGTTGGTATCCTTCTCATGATCGAAGTCATCATAGCTTCGAACATTGCAGCATAGTCAGTAGCTCCCCTAGCAGCACGGCTTTCCCTAGCAGCTTGTCTCTCACTTCGACTCATCCTTAATGTCTAAAAAAAGGAATGATTTAGAACACCTCGAGAAACAACTACATAAGGAGTTCAAATACTTCTAAACTACTATATTATATATATAGTAATCATCCATCAAAATACAATTACGTCTCTCATACGTAGTTACGTCAGCGAGCGTTGGCTAAAATCGATTAACCAAAGCTTTGATACCAAATGTGACGACCGCCCATGACTCCCGCACTAAAACAAGAGAATGGTGCGCTGAAAGGTGTGCCAGGCAGCCATGGACGATAGTCAGGGTAAGATAAACAGAAACTCTATCGTACAACTCACAGCGCATGGACAAAATACAATAGAGAAATATATGTATATAATGAAGCTCATAACAGAATATCATCATATAGACTTCATAAAGGTTTGATACAAGCATCTGAACAATCAATACATCAAGCCTCACTACATAACACTCAAAACATATACAAGCAGCGGAACATCCAGTACATATAGAAAGAAAACTAATATGCTAGCCTCCAGCTCGTCTTCGTCATCAACAGCGTTGGTAGCCAAGAACAGCACCTGTCACCTGCTACCTAGTCTGCTCATCCCAACATGGATGAACAGCCCAAGGTAATAAGAGTTGAACATAAAACCTTGAGTCAGACAACAGTCTTAGTGAGCAGTAAATTAACTATCAAACATACCAAAAGAGCATAAAGGATAAAAGGAATAGGAACCCAACCATCCCACTCCACCTCATTCTACAATGATAGCCCCCAGACCCACTAAGCACAAACAAGCATAGCAAAGCAGATAATTTAAGTAAAGTAATTATCACTCGAGTCAAGGTCGATGTTTTCCAAATACAAACCCCCAAGGCCTAAACCAAGATCAGATAAGCACCCAGAAAACACTGCTCTTGAGATCGAATGATGGTACAATCAAACATCCATGACTCTGGCTATCACTGTTATCATTGCCTCGATACCATCGTTAGTTGAATGACCGCCAGTCAAGGGCTAATGGTAACCCTGGTTCTAGATAAACTCTGCACGTCATCGTGACCCGTGCCTAGGACTTACCTACTCTGCCCAGAGTACTCGACCACCTACCTGTAGTCTTTTGGGTGTCCCGACCACCTACCTGTAGTCGTTTGGGCATCCCATGTACCCTTGCTTTGAGTTTACTAGAACCTTCAACAACGATGAGATCCAAGCCTCCTAGTCATCCTCCTCGACAACTATTCCCATACTAGCCCAAGCTACTTCTCGAGCAATCCATTATCAATCAACTCGAACCATCCCTTGATTTATCAACACGCTTGGAATGATCCCTGCCTGGATTACGCCAAGACTACACCACATCATAGTTCGCTTCATCGCATCATAGCAAAGTCCCATCTCAACATCATGGTTTGCCTCATCGCATCATGGCAAAGTCCATCATCATCAAATCTATCCATATGAGCTTCCACATCCGCTTCATATGCCACAAGCAGCTTTCACCATTCAAAAGCCTTTCCACTTAACTTTTGAATCATCTTCGATCAACTTGTCCAAATCAACTACTAGCTAATTTGAAACAATCAAATCAATCATAAACCAATCATTAATCCAAGCAATCAAACATTCAACAAGATCTAATAAGCAATTACAACAATAATGGCAATTTGGTAATTAAGGTGTCCAAATCTAACAAGTATGAATCATAGGCAAATGTCTCTATAACTTGATGAATGAACTTATACAAGTAATCATGTAGCAAAATAGATGTCAAAACTTCATAGATGATAGATCTACATGCAAACTTTAGGAAAATGCAAGAAATCACTATCTTTAACGCATAGACAAGCCACCAATCCAATATACTCCCTTGGGTCCGTGTGAGAGATAACTACCACTCACCGAATCACTTAAACAACCCAAAAACAATCAACTCCAGATCTAGACAGCGAAGAACAAGGCTTGATCCGGCAAAATCTCGCTTCAAACGATGAAATCTCTCTTTGTTGGATGAAGATCTTCAACTTTGGCTCTTGGATCTTCGATTTGATCTTCAATCTTGGATGGATGTTAGCACTAGATTAGAGTGGAGAAAAGAAGTGAAGAAGTGTTGCAGTCGAGCTCTCAAAATGGCAGCACTTCGTCGCTTCAAAATTCGATGCCAAAAAGTGAGCCAAACCCCTCTATTTATAGGCTGGAACCCCCATGAGTCGTCCCCCCTTAAGTCGCCCACGACCTACCCCATGAGTCGTCCACGACTCAAGCCCCTAATGACTCATCGACATACGGTTCAACACACACACACGACTCAACACAGGCATGACTCAACGGCTCACAACCTATGCGCGACTTAACTCCTGCGCGCATCCCTTCCTAAGCCCTAAGCCGTATGGACCTAACCCACGACTTACGACCTAACGACTCAGCATATCCAACGACCTAATGACCTAACCTTATAACTCGACATAGCCGACCTAACACAATACCACGCTAACCCCTAACTCGTTAACCCGTTAACTATTAAGTCGTTAGCTCTTAGGTCGGCCTATCTCCTTAACTCTCTAACTATTAGACCGGTCAACTCCTTAGGTCGCTAACTCCTTAAGTCGGCCAGTTCCTATAAGTCGTTAACTCGGCAACACCTTAACTCGGTCATCCTATGAGTCGGTCATGCCTTAAGCCGGCCATTCCCTAAGCCGTTAACTACTTCCACTAGCTTCCTTAACTCGGCCACCTTCCTTAAGTCGTTACCTATCTTAAGTCGGCCATTACCATGAGTCGCTCAACACCACTAAGTCGGTCATGACTCATGCCACCATACGACTCAACTCCGAACGACTTAGGATACCCACGAGCTAGCTATTACACGGCCTAACCCCTTAAACCGTAAACCCTACCACTTAGGTTCAAAACGACTCAAGCAATACTAACGACTTGATGGCAACTATTTTACGATATGTCGACACGTAAAATACGGGTCGTTACACGTGGTCACATGAGATACCTGTTGTTTTCGAAACATCCATATTTTGAGTTTCTCACACCAGTCCTATAAATGATATGGAGTTTGTTTTTCTTTTTTCTTAAACTCTGGGTGCCCTAATTTTCCCAGGTAGGAAAGCAGTTAGGAAAGCTTGGAGCATTTGGACTGGAGCATGGAGCATTTTGGGTCATCTAAAGAATTCATCTATATTCCACCGTATCTGTATTATGTATCTACCATCACTTGTAAGAATAGACCATTATAACTATCATGGCTAGGTTAGTACATCATGTAACTCTAATAAATCACTGGGAGCGATTGTATGTATCTTCCATATGTAAAATTTATAAGTTTTCTAATGCGATGTTAGATTCTTTTGGCCTATCTTCAATCTTTATTTTCTTTTACTCCATAGTTATCTACCTCTCTAGCACTTGAATTTGCGGCACATGAATACCGAGGATGTATTAGTGCCGGTCTTCGAAGGTCGAGGATGTGGGTCGTTACAGTAGTGTTTGGAAAATGCTGCAATAAAGGAATTTATAGTGGCCTTTAGAAAAACGAAACTACAAATCATGGATTTTTAGTTCTGTGTTTTTTCACGGTGTTATCTAAAACGCTACCTTGAGTTATGATAGCATTTTTTTGTTGCACCAAAAATACTTTTTCTTGTAATGCGACCGGCCCCATATACAACGGTCGACTGGTTAAGGTCTCAGACCAAGAAATCTGAGTAGCCAACGTCTAGATTTAATAAAATATTTTACTTAGGTACGAAGTAAATAGTTAACGTATATGATGTTAGCAAATATTCTCCTAGGGTAATCAACTGCCAGGACTAATTCAAAACCCCTATAAATGCACAACTAACTTAAACTCTAATTCATTAGAAATTTATCTATGTACCAAAACTCTACCATATTCTCTTCTCCTCCACTTATAAAATTCTTCAAAACAAAAAAGATTAAATTAGAAGAATGCAAGAAGATCATATCATCAATTTTGACGTAACGTGATGCTGTGTTGTTGTTGGATCCCGATGCCGACAATAAGAGGTAATTATGTTATTATAAAGAGGTGGATACAGATGTAAACGATGAGACACTTTGGTGAGTCGGCATTGCGGGCACCCCCTTAATACATAATGGGGGTATGGGTAGCTTGTGGGAAACTTAGTCCCATGGTAGAAATGTTAGGGTAATCCTATGTAGAATAGTTCTAGTAGCTATTAGCTGATCGGTATTTTCTAGGGGTTCATCAGTTGTTCGATCCTAGGTATAAGCCTACATAAGTAGTCAGTGTAGGTGTGTATATAGCTAAACCCCTTAAGTAAAGAAATATAGTAATTCATGGATACTTATAGAACATCCTAAGTCACATAGAGTACCATTAAAGTCAACTGCATATAATCACCATATACTAATGATGTACTCATTCATAATATTTTTGTCTGACCCGCTCCTTTCCCTTCTTCTTTCCCCCACCACGGGATAGTAGGGTAGTAGTTGATTTGGCACAAAGCATGGAGAAAGGAGCTAAGTGTTAGAGTTCTACTACTCTTGGTTGTTCCTCATATAACTATTTGTTGCATTAAATGTCTAGTAAACTTATATTATACTTTGAAAACAATGTATATGAATTGATCATTTTGAAGGTCTTTTATTGAAATGTCAATTTTTAGTACTTACATTTTATTCCTTCTGCCTTAGATTTATCCTTATAATCTCAGTCTCTATAATATATAAAAAAACCGGTAGCTCATACTTCTTAACACCGACGCAAGTCCGAAAGTCACCTTAGGCTTTAGATCGGTGTGTCGGGATGTGTGGGTTGTTACATTTGTATTAGAGCCTAGACTTAAGATTCCTTAGGGATTAGGTGCGTATTGAGAAAACTTTTTTGAAAAGTTTTTTAAATTTTTTTTCCAAAAACATTTTCAAAATCGGCTTTTGAAAGGTATATGCACATTTATAGATAAAAGTTTTCCAAAGATTATATATATAAGTATAACAAGAAAGAAAGTTATCACTTTTTCTTGCTAGTGCTATCTATAGGAAAGTTGAAAATAATTCATAATCATAGATAATAAGAATGAGCAATTTTGATAGGAATGGCTCGGAGGAGGTAGCTAAGATTTTAGGTTTGAAGACCCCCATATGGTTCTGTCAATATGTATAAGCAAGAAAAAAAAGAAGAGCCTAACCCAATCAAAGGAGCATGTTTGTAAGTTTTCTAATATGCATATTAATTAATATACAACACCCTATACATTTCGACCGATGAGATACTTGTTGGCTTATTCCTTATTTATGCCAATAACTGTGGGTTAGAGTAAATGTTAAATTAATAACTTTTGAGTTAAAAATAAAACCGTCAGGGCTATTATGATTTACTCCACGGTGAAATGCTAGTGGATGTTTCCTATACCAACTAATAGTAGCAAATAAATTATGGATTTAAGGGTGAGTGAGGAAAATTAGTAATATAGGGCCATATAATTTAAGTGGAATATGATTAGGCGATAAAAGGAACATGGAAGGAAGACTTCGCAAACTTTGAGAAAATTTCCCCAGTGAAAGTGGTAACAATATTATTATATTGGTAGTAGTTGCAAAGACTCTCTTTTACATATATGCATAGCTAGAGTGTTTCTATATTGTAGTTGGACAATGTAATGGAAGACAGATTTGAGTTAACCATCTTTGGAAATAAGTTCATAAACCCTATGCACTTAAAGCATTGTTAAGTATAATTGGGATTGTGTAAATTAGGTTGCTTTATCTATTCTGATTTAAGTGATTAACTGGTGGAAATATTTTCCAAAAGTTATATCTAATATTTTTGAAAGAAGAATAAGTTGGTGTATGATTTCTATAAAATGGTCAGACAAACTTTATGAAATTTGTTAAAAATGTAAAAGCGAAAGAATTTGATAAAAAGCGATTTCCATCAATTGCTTAAAAGCTCTTGTTTTTTTAGGTATATTGTTGCATTTACTCTTCAAGCATACTTTCCTTTCAAAAAGGAAACTTTTGAACAAAAGTCAGGGAGTATGTAAAACCTAACTTTTGAACCGCTTTTATAACTAAGAAATGGTTAGTGCTTAAAAAAGTCTTTTGCAAGTGTTTCTATTGTACTTTAAATAAATAAATAAATAATACATATAGTAAGTTAAAACATCACATTTTCTTTTAAACTACATTTTGGTGAAAATTTCTTATTTATAAAGTAATTTTTTAGAAAGATGTGTTTTAAGCACTTTTGCTAAGCCGAACTAAACCGTTTTTGATAATTTAAATTTAAATAAAAATATCATGATCTCCGTAAGATAAAAACATTTTTGAAAATGAATGAAGAGTTTTACAGTTTTAGAAACTTACTAATTTTGTAGGGATGATGCTAAGAATTGAAGATTTTGATTTAAAAGGTAAATTAAAGGTATAGTTATCACTTAAACTTAAAAGGGAAGAATTAAATTGGAGTTAGATAAATAGGATTACACAGCCTACAAGGATTAAATTGATGACGGAGTTCAGAAGTGTTGAAATATTTAGGGGTAGAGATAGGGAGTAGTATGGAGATTTAGTGATCTTTTCAATCAATGTTTGAATTGGAAGGGTAGAATACTAAATCAAACCTCAAGAATAGTGAAGAGTGGACATAACTTTGTGTTTTCTACCCAAGTATGATTTGAATTGTAGAATTCTTACGTAAGGAAGTTTGGATATAGATTTGGGTAAACATATTTCAGGATAAGGAAAGAGCAAGCCAACATGTTTTAATTGTGTCAAAGAATGGTACAGATGTAAGAAATTTTTCGATTTGAAGTGCTAAAGGGACAAGTAGGGTCTACTTCAATCTTTATAGGGAGTGCTAAGTAACTGTAACACCCTCACATTTTTAGATAATTAAATAACCAAAATAATTATTAACAGTGAAAATGAGCATTTTTGGAATTGTTAGAATTTAGCTGTGGGAGTTGTGCCATTGGGTCCGTGACAATTTTCTAATCAATTTTCATATATATATCTTGTCAAAATCCGAGCTAGTATGGAGAAGTTACGAGAGAAACAAGAAAATCATAATTATATAATTAAACGAAATAAAAATATATATAACAAAGGGGCATAGATCGATCCATGCTAGGGTCAGGTCAACCCATAGGTCGACTCCAGTGTACACAGGTCGATCCGCCTTTCTTCCTAGATGATATTTCGTCCATGTACGAGCCGAAGGCCATAAATTTGATTTTTAGTGACATCATATGCATTTGTAACTGGATCTGATGGTTCGTAGTGAACCTATAACGTGGTTGCACCATATTAAATCTTCAAATCCGACGGTCTGAGATCCCTAAGCTACATTATAAATAGAACCTCAAGGCTAGCTATTTTTCTCGTTTAGATTTTCTCCCAATTGGGTTCATTGCCTAAGGCTGAACCCTAAATATTTTTTTTGGGGAGGAAATTCTTTTAATAAAAATATTCTATACCCTAGAAATGGATCTAGGAAGGCCCAGGACTAGAGCTAAGGACCGCATTTGTAATTATTTTAAATTTGTAAGCAATTTAATATAATATGGTTCTCAATAGTTGTAGTTTTTCTACAATTTTGAGACAATTTTTATGTAAGTTTATTTATAGTCAGTTTTTAAGTAAATTTCAGAAGTTCTTTTCAGTCTATTTTTATTCAGCTATTTTATTCAGTTATTTGCAGTTATTTACATCTATTTTAAGTTGAAATTTAGCCGGTAAATGTTAGTTTCTTTTTATAGAGATTTAATCCTTTTTGACGCAAATAAAACATTAAAAATAGAAGAATTTGCAAATATGGATTAAAATAGAAAAATTCTAAATTTACAAAAATCAGAGGTAAAATGAGAAAAACTAAAATAAAACAGAGATGGATTGAAATAGGCAAATTTAAGATATTTGCAAGCATGATTATAACAAGGGGTTATAACTAAAAAGAGAAAATAGAAGAGTAACAGTTGCACGAACAATTATAACACGTAGTTTATAATTAAAAAGAAAGAAATAACATAAGGGGGCTTATTTTAAAACTTAGATCTTGGATTAAGTTAATAAGCAAATATAGCAGTAGTGGCCCGTATCGATAGCATTCCCTTTCAGATCTAGGACTGATGGTCTCACGCATGAGTGAGGCTGGGCACGCTTCTGCTGATTAGGGTAAATCAGTGGCCAACAGATAGAGGCTCAAATTTAGGGATTTGGGCAAGGGGAGCAAAGCTAGAAGATTTGTTCGTTAGGAACAGTACGGACAGCATTCCCTTTCAGGTCGAGGACCGATGGTCTCACACGTGGGTGGGGCTGGGCACGCTTATGCTGATTAGGGTAAACAAAGGGTCAAATAAGGGGCGATGGTTAGTGTGTATCGACGATGACCGAGCGTGCAGTATCGATTTGGGTAAATAATTTGCTACTGCACACTAAGCGCTAAGAGGTGTCTTTTGCTGTGGGACCAACAACATGGGTTCACAATGGCACAACGGAGATAGGAAAGACCGATCAACGGGTAGAATTAGGATTCCAGCCTAATCAAGTTTGCAGTTGAGATAGGATTAGGGTTTCAGCCTAATCACAACAGTTTAAGATAAGTGCAAACATTCAAAGCAAATAGTCAAACAGAATTAGAAACGGTATTTTATGTGATTTTAACTTTTTTGTATCTTCCTTTCATGCCAGAACTATTGCTTAGTCTATTATCTTTATCTTGCTTGGAAATGCTTGTAATTATTTTCACTCATCAGACTTATTGTCTGACCTACTCCTTTATCTTTCCTTTTCCCTAAATAAGCCAGCATAGTTGAGGATAGTTGATTTAGGTTGCTTGAAGATTCATTTTCGGAGTTTCCTCATTTCAAATGTATTCTTCAGCTTTTCATCTTTTCATCGTATTCATTTGGATTATGATGGATTGGCACTTGTGAGAGGGATTATTATTGTTACTTTTACTCTGATCATGTAAGACTGATATGTATTTTCATAAGACATGAGAGGTTTTGAGTTTTTGAGACATGTTATGTTTTTATGACCTATTTTGAGGTGAAGATTAATTCTAAATGATAAGTTATTATTTAAATGTTTTCCGCTACTTTTATTTATCTGTCTTATGAATCTTAGTCTCTATGATACTTTAGCTATACCTATAATGCACCACATCCTTTGGTGTGCCCTTTTTGGGAATACTAAGGGGTGTAGGGTGTTTCATTTGGCATCAGAGCCTAAGGTTACAGGATTCCTAAAAACTTGTTTTAAAAGTAAAGTAATTTTCGAAGGTAACATATCTTCAAACTAAAAGCATTTTTCAAAAAGAAACTCTTATTATAGAAATAGTTTTCAAGTATAAGAGAGAATTTATAAAAATCCCCTCAAAGTCCAGTTCAACCTTCTTTCGATTCTTTCGAGCCTAAATTTTCTTTTCTTTGCATAGAATGGTGGACTCCCCAAATCTTCTAGAGGGTGTCCAAGTCACTAATTGGTTCCATAGATACCTCCATGCTATGGCACCAGAGGTGCAAGGGCAAATGCCTGCGTGTGGAGGTTCCGTTAATCTATTTGTAGTAGCCAATTGTTCTAAGCTATGCAAGGACTTCGCTAATCTAGGAGGCAAGACGTTTTCTGGCATGGATGATTTCGTAGAGGCATGAACATGGTTGAGGAATACAAAACAGATATTTGGGCTGTTAGGATTGGAGGACCGACAAAGAGTTAAGCTTGCATCTTGACAGCTGAAGTGAGAGGCTTATTACTGGTGGGATATTGTAGAGATGGAGGGTAAAGACAATGGTTGGGTTGGATTTCGGAAAAGGTTTAAGAGAAAGTTCTTGTCGCAAACCGAGGAAAGCATGCAGTTGGAGAAGTTCATTAGTTTGTAGCAGGGGAATCTTTCGGTGAAAGAGTATATAATGATTTTAATGAGTTATCGAGGTTCGCGATGGAGCTTGTTAATACACTGCATAAAAAGGCTACCAAGTTTGCTAAGGGTTTAAAACATCCCCTCCAAGGGTTGACGTTGACACATGTACTTATAAGAGCGACTTATGAGTCACTTGTGGAAATGGCCCTCATATCAGATGTTGCTAAGGAAGAAGAGGTTAAGGAGGTTCCTAAATCAAAGAACTCCAAGAAGCAGTGGTGGAAGAATAAGAAGGATAAGGACAAGAAGAAAGAAGGAGGACCTCAAAGGGACAGATTAATAAGGGCGAGAAGTGTCATATTTATGGATTGGTTGGGCATTACTCAAAGGACTTTAAGAAGGACATGATGAAGGGGAGGTATTACAGTTGTGGGCAGCCTGGACATCTTAGTAGAGCTTATCCTCAAAGGACAGAGTAGAGAGCAAGCGTACCTACGGTGCATGTATAGGATTTGGATGCGGCAATTTCTAGTAGTGGACCGGACCGAGGCAGGAAAGTCTTTGTAGAATATTCGATCTTTATTTTGGATTTTCCTATTTTGGCTCTTTTTGACTCCGGATTATCGAATTCTTTCATTTCTAGTTCTTTGATTGATTGTTTTCACTTACGTATTTCTCCAATTGTAGACCTTATAGTTGTTTCAAACCCCATAGGAGGATTGGCACATTATCCATGATCTGTAGGGGTTTGAAAATTTTTATACTAGGCATAGAGTATGATTGTGACACCTATGTACTGGGATTTTCGGGATATGGGATGATTTTGGGGATTGACAGGTTATCCACTTATGGTGTGATGTTTTACTGCTAGAGGTGAGTCGTCAGGCTAGGGACATGTAGCGAATGGACCCTCGAGGTTTTTTACAACCCATAGGAGTCAGTCATGTTGAGCTTCCTTTATTCCCTTGATTCATCACGTAGATAGATAGATTCGGTTCTAGTTGTTAGAGATTTCCCCAGACATTTTTGAGGAAGTTAAGAGGTTACCCCCTAAAAGAGAGATCGATTTTAGGATCTATTTTAATGACAATGCTAAGCCAGTGGAATTGCCCATGAGACATATGGATCCGAGGGAGAGGAAGGAGTTAAGTAAGCGGATTGGTGAGCTATTAGACAAGGCTTCATCAGACGAAGCATATCTGAGTGAGGGCGCTAGTCGTCTTCGCTACAAAGGCGAATTGTTCCCTTTAACTTTGCGTTGACTATAGATAGTTGAATAAGCTCACGAAGAAGAGCTGTTGCGCATTTCCTAGGATAGAGAATCTTTTCGATCAATTGGTTGGCTCTTTACTATTTTCTCAACTTGACTCGGCCACTGGATTTCTTCAACATAGGGTCACTGACGATAGCATCGATAAGGCGGCATCTAGGACACCCGATGTATTCCTTGAGTGGTTGGTTATGCCGTTTGGGCTGACCAATGCTCCAGCCTATTTTGTAGATCCGATGAGCCATGTTTTTGAGATTTCCTAAATAAGTTCGTTTTAGTATTTGTGGATGACATTCTGGTGTTTTCCAAGAGTATGGAAGAGTATGCTATTCATCTTGAGGGGTTTCTTCATACACTTCATGTTCGTCAGTTGAAATCAAAATTCTCGAAGTGTCACTTTTGTTGTGAGGAGGTGTGTTTCTTGGGGCATGTAGTCTCAAGAGAGCGTATAGCTGTGGATCTCGCTATGGTAGTAGCGATACAGGATTCGTAGGCCCCCAAGAACACTACCGTTAGAAGCTTCCTAGGTTTTTATGGTTATTATAGGAAGAGTATCAAAGATTCTACTAAGATTTCAGCACCGCTTACTCGTCTCACTAAGAAAATATTCCTTCACAATAATAAAAAGGGTCCTTACTAGTGCTCCAGTGTTAGCTTTACTCGACGGAGCTAAGCCTTTTACAATATACACTGATGTATGTGGCACTGGCCTTGGGGCAGTATTGATGCAGGAGGGGAGGATAGTATGCTACAGGAGTAGATAGTTGAGAAATCATGAGAAGGACTACCCCACCCATGATTTGGAGCTGGCTGCTATTGTTTTCACGCTCAAGTCTTGGAGACATTACTTGCTAGGAGAGAGGTTCGAGCTTTTCACTAACCATAAATCATTGAAGTACCTGTTGTCACAAAAGGATTTAAACTTAAGGCATCAACGTTGGATGGAGTTTCTTGCATCATATGACTTTGAGATGGCTTACACTGTTGGCAATGAGAATGCGGTTGCGGATGCATTAAGTAAGAAGAGAACAACCCTTAGCCCAATGTTCGTGGAGTGGAAAAGCCTAGAGTTTATTTCCACCTTTGATTCAACCCCTCTATGGACATTATTCCTGAATTATTTGCACCGCTTGAAGTTAAGCCTATCCTCATATATCAAATTGGCACAAGGCAGCGAGAGGATTCAGAACTTGTGGATATTATGGATAGTATTAGCAGAGGAGAGGACACTAGACATCTCCAATGTTATTCCATCCATAGAAAAGGGTGGCTAAGGAGAGATGGGAGATTTTATGTCCCCCGTACTAGTGATTTGATGAGTGCAATTCTAGCAAGTGCACACCATTCTCGAATGACTATTCATTCGGTGGCGATAAGATATATAGGGACATGAAAAGAGTGCTTTATTGGAGTGATATAAAGAAGGATGTAGCAGAGTTTGTGGCAAAGTGTTTTGTGTGCCAAAGGGCAGAGTAGCAGAGGCCTAGCGGATTGCTTCAACTATTAGATGTACCCGAATGGAAGTGGGATGGTGTTTATATGGACTTCATAGATGGTTTACCCCGATCTAAGAAGGGGAATGCCAGTATTTGGTGATTATAGATCGTTTGACTAAGAGCGTCCACTTCATTTCGTTCAAGAGTAAGAGGACAATACCTTATTTGGCATCCATAGACATTCGTGAGATAGATCGACTCATGGAGTTCCTTCTAACATAGTGAGCGACAGAGACCCTATCTTTACAAGCGAGTTTTGGAGGAGCTTGCAAGAGGCTTTGGGGACTCAGCTTAGATTGAGTATGGACTATCACCCTCAAACGGATGGCCAAATGGAGAGAGATAATAGAGTTCTTGACAATTTGTTAAGGATGTGCATTCTTGATTTTGGAGGGACTTAAGAGGAGCAACTTCCTTTAGTGAAATTCGCTTATGATAATAGTTTTCAGGCTAGCATTGGGAAGGCTCCATTTGAAGCCCTTTATGGAAGATCTTGCAAGTCGCCTTCGTGTTAGCTGGAGTCTATAGAAAGATTGTTACTTGGTCCCGACATGGTTAGAGAGACTTCGAAAAATATTGATTTGATTAGAAGAAGAATGAAGACGGCCCATGGTAGACAGGAATCCGATGCAGATAAGCGGAGAAGGGATAATGAGTTCGAGGTTGGAGATTTGGTTTTCATTAAGGTGTCTCCGCTGAGAAAGGTTGTGAGGTTTGGATCAAGTGGGAAACTTGCTCCCAAATTTGTAGGACCGTTCCCCGTTATGGAAAGGGTAGGGAAGATGGCGTATTAGATAAAGCTACCACAGAGTCTCGTAGGAGTTCATGATATTTTTCATGTTTTGCACTTCAGAAAGTGCTTACATGATTTAGCAGAGGTAGTGGAATCTAGCTAACTTGAGGAAGTTGAAGTGGAGAGAGAAGCATCGGTTCGTCGAATTTCTACCAAGATCATTGGACATGATGTCAAGAAGCTTAGGAATAAGGAAGTCCCTTTGGTTAAGGTGCAGTGGGAAGATAGTATAGAGGACGCAACGTGGGAGGCTGAGGAGAAAATACGTATCTCTTATTGCATCTCTTCGATGGTACGTCTTGAATTTCTTGTTTCCATCTTTAGTTTCGAATAGGTACTTTCCTTTAGTATCATTTGGGAGGGTATATCTTAGGATCGATGGTAGGACTGGATGTAAACATGTTAATAGAACATGTTATGTATGTTGGACACAAGTGGTTGCAAGTGTTTGCTAATGGACGCTTATACACACAATAAGCACTATTATCTCATAGAGATCGGCCTAATTAGGTCACTAAAGCATATGCATATGGATGTGTATGCACATGCATTTTTATTTCATGATTGCTATAAATGGTTGATTATCATATGATTGTTGAATTTGGATGATGATTATAGCACGCATATAAAACTATTAGTTGTCATTAGGGAATTTGCATTCATTTGGATACGTAGCACGGACATGAGCGCATAAAAAGGAGGTCGACTGAGTCGGTAGACCATCTAATCTTTTACATTAGTTAGGGACATTGACCCTAAACTATTGCATATATCATAAATTGCATTAAAAAGCTTAAGGACAATGGATGAAATTGATGATGGTTGAATTTGTGGTTGTGGAATTTGGAAGAAAATATTTATTTCATTCTTCCGTACATGGAGATTTCGAGGGCGAAATCCTTTAAGGAGGGGAGAATGTAAAACCCCGCATTTTTATTAAATAACCAAAATAATTATTAATAGTGAAAATGAGTATTTTTGGAATTGTCAAAATTTAGCTACGGGAGTTGTACCATTGGGTCCATGGAAATTTTATGGTCAATTTCCATATATAACTTGTCAAAATCCAAGCCAGTTTTGTGAAGTTACAAGAGAAATAAGAAAATCAGAATTATATAATTAAACGAAATAAAATAAAAAGGGGCATAGGTCGACCCATGCTAGGGTCAGGTCGACCTCCAATGAACACAGGTCGACCCGCCTTTCTTCCTGGATGATATTTCATCCAGGTACGAGTCGAAGACCGTAAATTTGATTTTTAGTGAAATCCTGTGCATTCGTAGCTGCATCCAATGGTTCCTAGTGAGCCTATGATGTGATTGCACCAGATTATATCTTCAAATCCGACGGCCTGAGATCCTTAAGCCACATTATAAATTAAACCCTAGGCCTAGCTGTTTTTCTCATTCAGATTTCACCTAACTGGGTTCATTGCCTGAGGGTGAACCCTAAATAGAAATTTTTTCTAGAGAGGAAATCTTTTTAATAAAAATATTCTACACCCTAGAAGTGGATCCAGGAAGGCCAAGGACTAGAGCTAAGGACTGCATGTGAGTGTTTTGTAATTATTTTAGATTTATAAGCAATTTAAAATAATAGGGTTCTCAATAGTTATAGTTTTCTACAATTTTGAGACAGATTTTATGTAAGTTTATTTATAGTCGATTTTTAAATAAATTTCAGAAGTTCTTTCCAGTCTAGTATTATTTAGCTATTTTATTTAGTTATTTACATTCATTTACAGTTATTTACATCTGTTTTAAGTTGGAATTTGGCCTTGAAATGTTAGTTTCTTTTTTAAAGAGATTTAATCCTTTTTGATGCGAATAAAATATTAAAAAGAGAAGAATTTGCAAATATGGATTAAAATTGAAAAATACAAAATTTACGGAAATCAGATGTAAAATGAGAAAAACTGAAATGAAAAAAGAGATGGATTGAAATAGGAAAATTTAAGATATTTGCAAGCTTGATTATAATAAGTGGTTATAACTAAATAGAGAAAATAGAAGAGTAACAGTTGCAATAACAATTATAACACGTAGGTTATAATTAGAAAGAAAGAAATAACAGAAGGGGGCTTATTTTAAAACTTAGATCTTAGATTAGTTACTAGGCAAATAGAGCAGTAATGGTCCGTACCGGCAGCATTCTCTTTCAGGTCTAGGACTGATGGTCTCACACGTGGGTGAGGCTGGGCACTATTATGCTGATTAGGGTGAATAAGTGACCAATAGATAGAGACTCAAATTGGGGATTTGGAAAAGGGCTGCAAAGCTAGAAGATTTGTGTATTAGGACCAATACCGGCAGCATTCCCTTTTAGGTCGAGGACTGATGGTCTCATACGTAGGTAAGGCTGGGCACACTCATGTTGATTAGGATAAATAAAGGATCAAATAGGGGGAGACAGTTAGTGTGTACCCGCGAATATCGAGCATGCGACATCGATTAGGGTAAATAATTCGTTACTATGTAATAAACGCTAAGAGGTGTCTTTTGCCGTGGCATCAACATGATTGGTTCACATTGGCGCAACAGAAATAGGAAAGATTGATCAATGGGTAGAATTAGGATTTCGACCTAATCAAGTTAGCAGTTGAGATAGGATTAGGGTTTCAACTTAATAACAGTAGTTTAAGACAAGTGCAAACAATCAAAGAAAACAATCAAATAGAATCAAAAACATTGTTTTTTGCGAGTTTTATCTTTTCTGTATCTTCCTTTCATGCTAGAACTATTGCTTAATCTATTATCTTTATCTTGCTTAGAAATGCTTGTAATTACTTTTACTCACCAGGCTTATTATCTGACCCACTCCTCTATCTTTCCTTTCCTCCAATAGGCCAGCAGAGTTGAGGATAGTTTATTCAGGTTGCATGGAGATTCATTTCCGGGGTTTTCTCATTTTAGGTGTATTGTTATGCTTTTCATCTATTTCATTTGGCTTATGGTGGATTGCCACTTGTGAGTGGGATTATTTTTGTTACTTTTACTCTGATTATGTGAGACTGAGATGTATTTTCATAAGAGATTTTGAGTTTTTAAGACATGTTATGTTTTTACGACATATTTTAAGATGATTAATTTTGAATGATATGTTATTATTTAAATGTTTTTCGCTGCTTTTACTTATTTGTCTTGTGAATCTTAGTCTTTGTGATGCTTTAGCTATATCTATAACGCACCACATCCTTTGGTGTGCCTTTTTTTAGGAATACTAAGGGGTGTGGGGTGTTTTAGTAACAAATGAGCATTACCTTGATTATATTAGGCAATCTAAATAGAACGGCAAGTGTAGGCTTGATGCTATATCACAAGATTGGTATCATATAGGTGAGAATAAAATACCTGTAGGCTACAGGCGGTCAATGTATTGTTTTGTTCCACTGACCTACGGGCGGACCAACTGGGCATGAGTAGGAAACTATATATTTTTATATATTATTGGATTTATATCGTTGTAGATATATTTATTTTATGCCAAAATGTAAATCTTGGAACCATAGGATTAAATATTGCATATACATAAATATGGAAATAAAGGGGAAGTGGTCCGTAAATTTATAAGATAATTCATTAAGGAAATTGCATGTTAATTCTAGGTTCGTTGGTTAACTGATATAGGCATGTAAACACAAATTGGAAGTAGTTATAAATTGAGGTAAGACTTAAGTAGTATTTTAATTAATTGGAGTGAAGTATGTAGCAATGTAAATTTCGATAAATTATAAAGTTTTTATATAAAGGTGTATTGTTTTAAATAAAAAGCAATATACCCAAAAGAAAGAGATATACAAAATAAGGACGATTACTATATTTTGCACTGTTTGTTTCTGTAATACCAGAAAAGATAATTATTTGTAATTCCAAACATAACAGAAATCCTCTTTTAGATAATTTACGGAAAGTTATAGAGTTCAGGTTTCCTTTTGGTGAAGATGTAATTGCAATGCATTAAAATATCGAAATCCCTAAGTATAAACCAAAGTTTTAGCCATTATGTCTATTGGATTAAAGTGGCAAGGAATTATTCCGTATTGAGTTATCTTGACTATAGGATAGTTGGAATAAAATGGTAAGAAGTCATATCTGAAAAAGAAGAAGAAAATAAGAGTCTAATAAATGGGATAACATCAGGAAATGGTAAATTTTTGGAAGTTCAAACTGCAAAAGATATTCTAGATAAATTGAAGTCAAGATCGTGCAAAGGATGGTTAATTCAAGGTTTTGGGTTTCCATTAAGTATAAGATGTTGTTTGCATGAATTGGAAATGTAAAGGTGATTTTCATATAAATCAAGACTTAGAGATTTTTGATAGGATATGGAGGAAAGAATAGGAGGTTTATTTTCCATCATCCCTTGGATTTAAAGAAGGTTATTAAGGAAATTCATGAAGGTCCAATTTAGGTTAGATAGTTTGCGTTGCGTAATAGTTGCACTTGAACGATATGTCGCTTAGGTAATTACTGTCAATGCTAAAATGAATTTTAGATCACAGTTTCATTTAAATTTAGTATTTCATTAAGGTTTGGATTTTATTTTTGGTTTGAGTAGGAAAATAGACCAAGCTTACCCTAATAGAATATTTAAGTATTTATTTGCAGAACTTAGGACAAATTTTTGTATTCTATAAGCATGGTACCAAGGTAAAACAATTATTGAAGGATTAAAGAAACCGGTCATAAGAAAAATGAGATGGATTCAATCAAATCTAAGTGGAAAAGTAGTTATGTTATTTTCAAAAATTTAAGAAATCATTAGATTTGGATACCCTTAGGTCAGATGGAGAAATAACGAAAGGCTATGTAGAGAAAACTAAGGGTGGGGACGCCGTCCGCTTTTGGGATGTCTTACCTTAGGACTAGAAGAATAAGTGATCAGGCCTACGATCGGATGATTTAAGACAGTATGTATGTGCATTGAGGATTGCATAAAGCTACAGTTTCGTAAGAGCATACTCATACTTAAGATTACCTAGTATGGTTCGTGTCGACATCACTTTATTTGAGTTAGTAGCAAGAATTGCAGAGGGTTGCCTATGATTGTACATTTAAATTGCGTTTAATTTCCAGTAGTAAAAATGATATTTGCAGTTAGAAAAGCAATCCGTTTAGAGGTACTTGGATTTAATCCATAGAAGGATAAGCACTGCATAAGATAGGAAAGAAAGCATATATTGATAGGAGATTCACGGAGTTGAAGTCCGCAGTGATGACATGGTTAGTGTGAGCAACTTTCGCTTATATGCGTTATTCAATTTGTACTTAGAAAAATTCAGCACCGAGAGCTATGGGGCCTTTTTGATTTTGGATAGAGTTGGGATGTTAGACTATGGAGCAGCTTTTTGGGGGGTTGGCGAGAGTTCATAATGTTTTTCTTGTGTCACACTTATAGAAGTGTTTATATGATGCAGCTAAGCTGTGTCAGTTGAGAGAAGTTAAGAGGATAAGCGAGTCACTTGTTTGTGATGCACCTACCTGCATCATTGGGCATGGGACAAAGCGACTCCGCAATAACTGGTTAGAGTCCAGTAAGGAGACAATCCATTTTAGAGCACATGGGAGCCTGAGGAGAAGATCCAAGCTACCCATCTAGAACTCTTCTCCGGTATGTTTCCATTTTAGTTACAAAAACACATATTATGTTTAGGTTTAAGATTAGTATATTCCAAAGGTAGAGACGATTGGGGTGAAAGTGTCATTAGGACATGTTTTGAATGATGGTTGCACATGGATGTGTTCTTTTATTTCCCTTACCCATATCAACACACACATTCTAGTTAGCACAACACACACTTGCATCATCACTTGTTTTATTTTATTGAGTCATATGCAAATGGCTGGTGCATACGAATTGAATGGCTGCATATACATGTAGAATTGCAAGTATATTTACATAGGATTTTGCATACATCTTGGATACACGACATAAGCACTTGCATAATAGGAGGTCGACTAGATCAAGAGGCCACTTACACTTCGCGTTAATATAAGTTCATGTGCATTCCACATTTGCATGTACATACTGCATTAGAAGTTTAACTAAGGACAGTGATAGCCTGTGGATGATGGACGCGTAGATGGTTGTACTTATTGATTGTTGAACGTGCGAGTTACATTTTTCATCCTTTGATATTTTGGGAACGAAATCCTTTTAAGGGGGGAAATGTAACAAGCTAAAAACTTAAACAAAATTTAGTAAATAAATTAAATTTAATAAGGGAAAAAATGTAATTTTTGCAGATGGAAGAATTTGGCTACAAAATTTGCACTGTTGTGTTCGTAGCGATTTTCTGGACAATTTTCATCACTTTGATACCAGAGCTACTATACAGAAGTTATAAAAATTTTAAAGTTTAAAAAATAAATAAATTTAATTATCCTTGAATATAAAGCTTCATCAATCAACACCCTTATTGGGACCGGTCGACCCCTAGTGGCCGACGTCCCCATATACAACGGTCGATCGGTTGAAGTGTCAGATCAAGAAATCTGAGCGACCAACGGGTCAGATTTAATAAAATATTTTTACTTGGATATGAAGTAAATAGTTAACGTATAGGATGTAAGAAAATATTATCCAAAGGTTAATCAACGGTCAGGACTAATTCAGAAACCCTATAAATACAATGCTAACCTAAACCCTAATTTAGTAGAAATTTATCCGTATACAATAAATCTACCAAATTCACTTCTCCTCCACTTATAAAATTATTCAAAATAAACAAGAACAAATCATGAATCCAAGAAGATCAAATCATGGATTCTGATGCGACGTGATGTGTTGTTGTTCTGTATCGAAGCATACAATAAGAGGCTATTACGTTACCATTAAGAGGTTGACACAGATGTAGGTGATGAGACACTTCGGCGAGTCGGCATTGCGGGCTCCCTCTTAATGCATAACGTGGTTACAAGTAGCTTGTTGGAAACTTAGTTCCATGTTAGAAATGGTAGGGTAATCCTATATATAATAGTTTTAGTAGCTATTAGCCGATCGGTATTGCCTATAGGTTCGATCATTTTTTGTTAGATCCTAAGTATGAGCCTGCACAAGTAGTCAGTCTAAGTGTGTGTTTAGCTAAACCACTCAAGTAAAGAAATCTAATAATCCACGGATACTTGTAGAATAGCCTAGTTCACATAGAGTATTATTAAAGTCAACCACATATGATTATCGTATATTAACGATGTACTTATTCACCGGGCTTTTATCTGACTTACTCATTTCTCTTCTTTTCCCCAAATAGGATAATAGTTGATTTAGTACAAAGCGTGGAGAAAGGGGCTAAGTGTTAGAGTTCCACCACTCTTGGTTGTTCCTCATATAACTATTTGTTGTATTAAATGTCTAGTAAGTTTATATTGTACTTTGAAAATAATGTATATGAATTGATCATTTTGATGGTTACTTTTCTAAATGTCTATTTTAAGTACTTATGTTTTATTCCTTCCGCCATGAGATTTGAAATTGCAGGATGCTTTAGATTTATCCTTATATTCTTAGTTTCTATAATATATACAAACCCGATAGCTCATGCTTCCTGACACTGATGCGAGTTTGAAAGTCACTAAGACTTTGGATTGGTGTGTTGGGAGGTGTGGGTTGTTACATTTGTATAGGAGCCTAAGTCTAAGATTTAGGTATTAGGTGCGTATTGATAGAAATACTTGAAAAGTTTTTAAAATTCCTAATCATAGATAGTGAGAATGAGCAATTTTGATAGGAATGGTTCCGAGGCGGCATCTATGATTTCGGGCTTGAATACCTCCATATGGTTCCACGGGTATCTTTAAGAGAGAAGACAAGATGAGCCTCATACGATCAAGGGAGAATATTTGTAAATTTTCTAATATGCATGTTCATTAATATACAACACCTTATACATTCTGAACCATGAGATAGTTGTTGGCTTATTCCTTATTTAAGCCAACGACTATGGATTAGAGTTAAACGTTAAGGTTATAATGGTTGAGTTGAAAAATGAACTCTTCATGGTTATTATGATTTACTCCTTAACGATATGGTAGTAGAGATTTCCTATAGCAATTAGCAGTAGCAAGTAAATTATGGATTTAAGGGTGAGTGAGGAAGATTTGTAACATGGGCCCCATGTAATTAAAGTGGAATGTGATTAGGCCAAAAATTGAATGTAACGACCCAGAATTTTTAGAAAGTAAAATTTGAATATTTAATTAATTTTAAATATTGATAAGTTAATTTATAAGTCAAATAAATTTTATTTTGAATTATTGGATTTAATTGGATAATTAAATCGATAATTTAATATGTTAAATTATGGAAATAATTGAAAATTGAGTTAAATATGATTGAAAATGATTTGTAAAATTTTATTTTATCATATTGAAGTTAGAACGATATTTTAGAACTTTTAAAATCGAATTAAAAGTTAATTTGTGAAAATTGAATATTTTAATAATTAAATCGACTAGTGAAAATAGTCAATTTTTGAACAGTCTCAGAATTGAACGAAACCAGTTCCATTGGATCCGTAATAGTTAGTTATTACCGGATTTCAATTTTCGTGTCAATCGGAGTTATCATTTGATCGTGGCAGCTCGAAACGCATCGAATTGTTTTTAATTTAAATTTGGCGAGTGAAAATAGCCATTTTTCAAAAAGTCTTGGATTTCGACGAAACCAGTTTCATCGGATCCGTAATGTGATATTATTGTAAGGTTTCAAATTTCAAGTCAATTGGATTTACCTTTTTCCGGTACAAATTAAAACGCCTAGAAATCGATTTAAATCGGTTTAATTTAAATTGAGCGTTTGCAGCCATAACTCGCACAGATGTCCGAATTAGCTTCCGAAACCTATTCCATTGTGTCCGAAACGCGGGGTAAACCCTAGAAACACTGGTTACGGCGCGTAAATCGGAGTTCGGAATTTCCGGATGAATAGTGTCGAACGAAACTCTATAAATACACCCACCACCTTCATAATTTATAAAAAAAAAACACTAAACCCTAATTTCATAACCCTAGCCGCCACATTTATCACCAATGGCCAGAAATTTATGATCTTCATCCCTCAATCTCTTTCAATCTACAAACAATTAGAAGAAACTTTCAACACGAAAGTTATAGAGCACGATGAGATCTTGAAATCCATACGGTGATGATGGGTTTTGGTGCAACGGAGAGGGAGCTATGGGGGGCCGTTCTCTACAGGTCACGCACGCAAAATGAGGAGTTTGGGGGGGGCGAGCTTCAGGTGGTGGATGGTGGAGGTAGCTCTCGCGAAGGGCTTCGAGATGGCGGTGATTTGATGAAGTTTAATCGAGTATAGATGGTGCAAATTGAAACCCTAGTGATTGAGGGATGGGTTCATGCTTGCGTCGTGTCTTGCCTGGGGATTTTTGCGTGAGGGATGGAAGAAAAGAGGGGCGGCCCTGATGCAGTGTTGCAAGATCCTACGGTCCAGAATGTTTGTGGTATAAAAATATAAATAAAAGGTTGTAAATTAGTTGATTTAAATTCGTGTAACTTCAAAAATACATAACTTTTTCATACGAGGTCGAAAAAATGCAAACTCAGTTGCGTTGGAATCATATGGACGAGCACTACGCGATGGAGTTGTTTGGAGTCGTTTGGAGTTAGTGAGAATTTTGAGTAAAATTAAACGTCCGTTTAATTTAATTCGAAATAAATCGCTAAAACGGAATTTAAAATCAAGGTGAGAACTTCTCACTCAATCGAATCAGTTTCGATTTTATTTTAAATAGTTAGATTTAAAATATTTGAATGCATGTTTGAATGTTGATTAATATCTATTGATTGTTAAAATAGACATTATACGCCGTTAGTAAGCGGATGTTATTTATTAAAAACATATACCGCGAATATTTCATAAACAGTGAAATTGGTATTATATATAATAGCAATATATATATATATATATATATATATTGGCATATGTATATATTGGAGTTATTGATTTCCCGCATTTTTTGTTTAGCGGATGAGACCCTATTGCGCCGTTATTAAGCGGATAATATTTAAATCCCATATACCGCGATAATTTCGTACTGGAGCGAAATTGGTATTGTGCTAATGTTTGTGGATGCAGGAAAACAGGTTGGAGGGATCCAACTGGATTCCTCCACAGTTTTTATTTGATTTCAGATATTTTGATATTTGATGATTTTCATATTGATATATGATATCGTTGTAGTCGTGATTGACTATTTGGTGTGTAGCATCATTGGACCAAATTTGGAATTTTAAAATGATTTTAAAGTGATTTTTGAAAATATACTATATTTTTGGAATTGATTCATTTTAAATAAATAAACGTTATAATTTTTAAAGTTATAAAAATTATGATTTTTGAGAAATATAGTTAAAAACTGATTTTTGAGAATATGATGCTAATGATTTTATAAAATAGTTAAATCGGAATTTTTGAATTTATTATGAAAAGTTGAAATATAGGATTTATAAAATTTAATTATTTTATGAATCAAAAAGGAAGAAGTTTTTAAAGGAATTTAAAGACGTTTAAAAAGAATAATATAAATTGATTTATATTAAGAGATTTATAAATGGATATTTATAAATTGAAATATGGACATTATAAAACGAGTTTTTATAGTGTTTGAATGAAGTGAAAATGAATTTCATTAAAGAATGAAATTTATAGAATTATAAACGGTGAAGTTATAAATGAAATTTATAAATAGTAAGAATTATAAATTTGTGAAGTTATTTGAAGAATAGATTTGGTTAAATAAATGAATCTTATAAGTTATAAGATTTATGGTTTGGAAAGTCTTTAGAGGAACGATTTTGTAAAATAATCGTTTTATAAGTATTTAACTTATAATATGAACTTTTAGTTTATAATTGAGTTATAAACTGAAATAGGTTAATAAAAGAATTTATAAAAAAGAAGCTTTTATAAATAAATAGAAATGGAATTTATAAACGTTGTTTTATAAATTCGCAAATGACTTATTTTGATAAGTAAATTGTTGAAACCTATTAATGGAGTTATATTCACATTTTTAAATGTGAATAATCCTTTGAATTAAAATGAATAAAAGGATGAAATTGTTAACAAAGTATATTCACGTTTTTGAATAGTGAATAACACGTTAAAGAAATTGTTTTGGATTTGGATGTTTTAAATAGAATTAAAACGATCGAACAATGTTTTAAAATGTGTTGAGATTCGAAACCATAGATTTCAACATTTATTGTTGAAATAGACGTTTTCGAGAAATAGAAGGAAATAGTGGACTATAACACTGTTGTTATAGTAAATGATTTCCGAAAGGAAATGTTTTGTATAGTATTGGGATTTATATATCTATTTTAATTTCGAATCCCTATACTAGTGATTTTGGGTTGTCGTAACGATGTTTTACGCAACATTCGTTTTGGCCCAAATAAATATGTTTAAGAGAATGATTTCCTTAAAGAATGAAATATATACTTAATTTCGATTTAAGTATATTGAATATTTTCCAAGTGTAGAAAATAAATAAAATTTGTGAATTACTTATTAAATAAGTATGGAATTGTTTTCCAATATGAAGTGATATTTAGAATTTATCTTTTTGAAGATAAATTGAAAATGGATAATTGAAAACGTATATCAATAGATATTTTGGAATGTAAATTCACTATTGAATTTATAAAAGAAAGTGGAATTTGTTTAAAAATAAATATTGATTTATTTTTGAAGTGTTGAAAATTATATATCTAGTGAAGATATTTTGGAAAATAAATAATTTGGAAAATTATTTGGAATCTGGTGATGTTGTGCATATCCATTAATAGTTCAATAACCGACTATCAATATTTCCCTTTGAATGGGTAATTGATGTGATTTGTTTGAATGTGAATGCTACACTTATTTTTAAATAAGCTCTCACTATTCGGGTTAACCGGGAAAGGACCATGGGGTCGTATAACCCATTCCGAATATGTGATACGTCGTTATAATTGCATTGAAGATCGGTGTTGAAGACCCGGTATTTGCGAGAGCGATAGGATGACCTGTCGATTTACTCTGCACCGAGTAGCTACGGTATTGAGTTCTCCATATGTGATGGTGAATCCAATCGGGATTGTGAATATCCGGATTGCAAGGACTTCTTTGTAAGTGCCTTCGGTTTTGTTCGAGCCCGGAACAGACTTGTATGGATTGTGTGTCTGACATTACAAGTTGAGATATAAAGCCGATTTCTTTCAAATATATTTCTGTTGGTGGCGGAGAATTTATTCTTTTAGCTTAACACCCTTCTCTGAGACGTACGAGCTCAGAGGTTATATAGTTGAAGTTATCAGCGATATATTCCCAATTTGGTAATGTGACATGCTGAGTGTTGCTGAAATGATCATTGTGTTGATTATTGTGATAGGATCGTTTATTTAATCGTCTATCTTGGTGATCATTGTGTTGATCATTTGTTGACCCAAAGCATGGATTTTGTATAAAGTATGTTTTTGTGGACGTGACTTCGTCGAACCTCACACCCCGGAAATGGTCAAAACAGGAAAGATGCGGCAAGGTTATGAGGGGTAGCACCCTTTAGGGTATGTACATTTCCTTCTGGATAGAGGTGGTATCATGGTATGGAGCCCAGATATTTAACCTATGTGGTTACTACGAATTTATTACTTTGTGGTTGTTGGCTATCGGGATCCCGTGAGAAAGGTCGTTTACGATCGGAGAATGGCGTGCTCGTGTCAGTAGTTACCCAGTTAGGGGTAACCCGGCCTTGTGTTGGCAGAGTTCCGGTTTGGTTCTCGGGGATGTCTTTCCAGAGGCATTCTCATGTGGCAATGGGAAGTTCCTTGGCCTGATCATTTGTTGGAAATCTAATTCCCAATACGAAACTTGTACGGTATTAGTTGTAGAACCTGCCATTCACTTATGGTGGTCACCACTGTTTGGATGATAGCTATAGTAGGCATAGTTCGAAATGTCTATGTTGGCTAAGATTTATATTCTACTTTCAAAATGAATTTTTCCCCTACACTATGCACTAGTAATAATATCAAATGTTATTTTAAATGCGTATCAAGCATCTTTGACTATCATAAGGAGAAATCTCCTCCGATTCTGCGTTTGCATTGCGTGTGTGTGCGGGAGGCCTTATGGTAGTCTCATTTTTAAAAGCATTGCGAATTGATTTAAAATATTCCTCTATTTTGATTTTAAAGATAAATAAACTGTTTTGAGTTCTCACACCAGTCACATGACTGACTTGGAGTTTATTGTTTTCCTTCCTAAACTCTGGGTGCCCACCAATTTCCACACGGGCAGTCAAGAGTTAAGGTTTATCAGGATATTCTGGATATTCTGGAGAGGCTGGAGGCAAGCTGGATGGCATGGCGTATTACTAGTTTATATAGTATTTCTTTTTCCGCTGCACTATTTGTTGTTGTTGTTGTACACTCTGATGATATGATGTAATAAAATGTGATGTAATAACTGATATAGTTCTTTGTTTAAAGATTATTCGTTTATTATTATATGTTGTTCCGCTGCGAATTGTGAGATTCTGAAGTTGTTCTGTTGTTTTCTGTTCCGTTCTATTTTAAAATTTGGTTCTATTCTCTATTTTCTTTCTCTTCTCTTTTCATCTCTATCTTAAAATTTTCTATCTTCTTTTCCCTATCTAAATTTTCTATCTTCTCTCTTCTTCTCTTCTCTTTCATAAATTCTTTTTCTTAAAACCCCTAAGGGTTCGTATTTTCGTTCATCTTGAATTAAACAAAGGAGATTAGTGTCTATTCAAGGAGTACGGATTTACGGGTCTTTACAGTTGGTATCAGAGCTTATGGTTAAGCGACAACCATGGTTCTGTTGGGTATTATTCATTAGGGATAGAGTCAGTAGTACTCTAGAATGAATTTGAGTGTAATAATAGCTATGAGAGCGTATTTGTTAGTGAATATAAAATTGTTTTATATTGTGATGATTGGTTTATTGAGTGGCATATGAACTTTCGTCAGCGTGGTCCGCAAGACTATGCCGAAGGGGTTTCTAAACACTTGAATAGAACAATTCGACACAATATTGTTTTAAAATTGGGTAAATGAAATAATTTTACCTTGATTATATTTTGTATATGAAGAAATAATTTTTCAGAATTATTAAAGTGTATATAAGTTGATTGTTTAGTTGTTTGAATAATCTAAATTAAAGGATTACTGTATAAGTAAAAAAGGATTATAAGAGTTAAATTATAATTAAAGTAATTTACAATTGTGAAATAAACTTATATATATAAGAAGTGAAACTATATGAATATATTTATGAATATGAGTTGAAAGTAAAAGTGAATTTAAAGTTAAATGGAATATAACTTAAGTTGATATGAAATAATGAATATAAGTGTTAATTCATTTAAAATCTAATGTTATTGAAAGTTGAATAGTTGAATGAAAATCAATTAAATTTAACCAATTGTAAGCAAAAGAATTTGGTTGTAATTAATATACATTGGTTGTTATATGGTTGTTAGTTGATTGATTGTATATAATTCATTAAGTGTTAATGAAATTGATTTAATAAAATTGGAAGTGAACCAACTTGAATATGAATTAGTGAATATAAACTAATTGAAAATGAATGTTAGTAAAGAACATCCACTATATATGAATCAAATGTGATTAAATTGAAAACCTATTTCATTGAATATTAATGAGAATATAAATGAATATATATTGATTATGAATTTGTTGAATGCTAGTTGGTTGATGTTTGAATATGTTGCATTTGCTATGTGACATATATAGTTGTTATGGAGATATATGTTGTATATTGAGATTATTTTTATATATGCATGTTCTCATGTTGTTTGTTGAGTAATTAGTAGGTGTGGATCGCGTTTGCTTCGCATTTGGAGCTCGCTTTTGCGCTATATTAGCCGTATATGCTTGCTAATAAAATATAAGGTACATATCTCGGATTACATACCGTACTTTTATACTTTTTTCCCTTCGGGATGCCTCATTACTTGATGAGATGTATATTTGTGATATATATACTGTCATTTTTTTTCCGGATCGAGCCGCGCAAAGGAGACTATGGCGAATTTTTTCGAAAATTTAAGGCGTTAGAAATTTTTTGAGAAAATTGGAAAATTGTGAAAACTTTAATTTTGATTTGGAATTGAAAGTTAAACAATAGTAGTTGTTTTTGAAAAGATAACTAAGTATGATTTGAAAACTTAGTGAAGTATTGTAAGAAGTTTAATTATAAATTTTTGGAAAGTTAATAAATTCTGTACTTTTCTTACTTGTAATTTCGAGGATGAAATTCTTTTAAGGGGGGAAGATTGTAACGACCCAGAATTTTTAGAAATTAAAATTTGAATATTTAATTAATTTTAAATATTGATAAGTTAATTTATAAGTCAAATAAATTTTATTTTGAATTATTGGATTTAATTGGATAATTAAATCGATAATTTAATATGTTAAATTATGGAAATAATTGAAAATTGAGTTAAATATGATTGAAAATGATTTGTAAAATTTTATTTTATCATATTGAAGTTAGAACGATATTTTAGAACTTTTAAAATCGAATTAAAAGTTAATTTGTGAAAATTGAATATTTTAATAATTAAATCGACTAGTGAAAATAGTCAATTTTTGAACAGTCTCAGAATTGAACGAAACCAGTTCCATTGGATCCGTAATAGTTAGTTATTACCGGATTTCAATTTTCGTGTCAATCGGAGTTATCGTTTGATCGTGGCAGCTCGAAACGCATCGAATTGTTTTTAATTTAAATTTGGCGAGTGAAAATAGCCATTTTTCAAAAGTCTCGGATTTCGACGAAACCAGTTTCATCGGATCCGTAATGTGATATTATTGTAAGGTTTCAAATTTCAAGTCAATTGGATTTACCGTTTTTCCGATACAAATTAAAACGCCTAGAAATCGATTTAAATCGGTTTAATTTAAATTGAGCGTTTGCAGCCATAACTCGCACAGATGTCCGAATTAGCTTCCGAAACCTATTTCATTGTGTCCGAAACGCGGGGTAAACTCTAGAAACGCTGGTTACGGCGCGTAAATCGGAGTTCGGAATTTCCGGATGAATAGTGTCGAACGAAACTCTATAAATACACCCACCACCTTCATAATTTATAAAAAAAAAACACTAAACCCTAATTTCATAACCCTAGCCGCCACATTCATCACCAATGGCCAGAAATTTATGATCTTCATCCCTCAATCTCTTTCAATCTACAAACAATTAGAAGAAACTTTCAACACGAAAGTTATAGAGCACGATGAGATCTTGAAATCCATACGGTGATGATGGGTTTTGGTGCAACGGAGAGGGAGCTATGGGGGGCCGTTCTCTACAGGTCATGCACGCAAAACGAGGAGTTTGGGGGGGCCGAGCTTCAGGTGGTGGATGGTGGAGGTAGCTCTCGCGAAGGGCTTCGAGATGGCGGTGATTTGATGAAGTTTAATCGAGTATAGATGGTGCAAATTGAAACCCTAGTGATTGAGGGATGGGTTCATGCTTGCGTCGTGTCTTGCCTGGGGATTTTTGCATGAGGGATGGAAGAAAAGAGGGGCGGCCCTGATGCAGTGTTGCAAGATCCTACGGTCCAGAATGTTTGTGGTATAAAAATATAAATAAAAGGATGTAAATTAGTTGATTTAAATTCGTGTAACTTCAAAAATACATAACTTTTTCATACGAGCTCGAAAAAATGCAAACTCAGTTGCGTTGGAATCGTATGGACGAGCACTACGCGATGGAGTTGGTTTGGAGTCGTTTGGAGTTAGTGAGAATTTTGGGTAAAATTAAACGTCCGTTTAATTTTATTCGAAATAAATCGCTAAAACGGAATTTAAAATCAAGGTGAGAACTTCTCACTCAATCGAATCAGTTTCGATTTTATTTTAAATAGTTAGATTTAAAATATTTGAATGCATGTTTGAATGTTGATTAATATCTATTGATTGTTAAAATAGACATTATACGCCGTTAGTAAACGGATGTTATTTATTAAAAACATATACCGCGAATATTTGATAAACAGTGAAATTGGTATTATATATAATAGCAATATATATATATATATATATTGGCATATGTATATATTGGAGTTATTGATTTCCCGCATTTTTTGTTTAGCGGATGAGACCCTATTGCGCCGTTATTAAGCGGATAATATTTAAATCCCATATACCGCGATAATTTCGTACTGGAGCGAAATTGGTATTGTGCTAATGTTTATGGATGCAGGAAAACAGGTTGGAGGGATCCAACTGGATTCCTCAACAGTTTTTATTTGATTTCAGATATTTTGATATTTGATGGATTTTCATATTGATATATGATATCGTTGTAGTCGTGATTGACTATTTGGTGTGTAGCATCATTGGACCAAATTTGGAATTTTAAAATGGTTTTAAAGTGATTTTTGAAAATATACTATATTTTTGGAATTGATTCATTTTAAATAAATAAACATTATAATTTTTAAAGTTATAAAAATTATGATTTTTGAGAAATATAGTTAAAAACTGATTTTTGAGAATATGATGCTAATGATTTTATAAAATAGTTAAATCGGAATTTTTGAATTTATTATGAAAAGTTGAAATATAGGATTTATAAAATTTAATTATTTTATGAATAAAAAGGAAGAAGTTTTTAAAGGAATTTAAAGACGTTTAAAAAGAATAATATAAATTGATTTATATTAAGAGATTTATAAATGGATATTTATAAATTGAAATATGGACATTATAAAACGAGTTTTTATAGTGTTTGAATGAAGTGAAAATGAATTTCATTAAAGAATGAAATTTATAGAATTATAAACAGTGAAGTTATAAATGAAATTTATAAATAGTAAGAATTATAAATTTGTGAAGTTATTTGAAGAATAGATTTGGTTAAATAAATGAATCTTATAAGTTATAAGATTTATGGTTTGGAAAGTCTTTAGAGGAACGATTTTGTAAAATAATCGTTTTATAAGTATTTAACTTATAATATGAACTTTTAGTTTATAATTGAGTTATAAACTGAAATAGGTTAATAAAAGAATTTATAAAAAAGAAGCTTTTATAAATAAATAGAAATGGAATTTATAAACGTTGTTTTATAAATTCGCAAATGACTTATTTTGATAAGTAAATTGTTGAAACCTATTAATGGAGTTATATTCACATTTTTAAATGTGAAT
This sequence comes from Allium cepa, assembly GCA_030765085.1. NCBI lineage: Eukaryota > Viridiplantae > Streptophyta > Magnoliopsida > Asparagales > Amaryllidaceae > Allium > Allium cepa. The sequence continues at coordinate 125,386,789 of CM060932.1, forward strand.
AATCCTTTGAATTAAAATGAATAAAAGGATGAAATTGTTAACAAAGTATATTCACGTTTTTGAATAGTGAATAACACGTTAAAGAAATTGTTTTGGATTTGGATGTTTTAAATAGAATTAAAACGATCGAACAATGTTTTAAAATGTGTTGAGATTCGAAACCATAGATTTCAACATTTATTGTTGAAATAGACGTTTTCGAGAAATAGAAGGAAATAGTGGACTATAACACTGTTGTTATAGTAAATGATTTCCGAAAGGAAATGTTTTGTATAGTATTGGGATTTATATATCTATTTTAATTTCGAATCCCTATACTAGTGATTTTGGGATGTCGTAACGATGTTTTACGCAACATTCGTTTTGGCCCAAATAAATATGTTTAAGAGAATGATTTCCTTAAAGAATGAAATATATACTTAATTTCGATTTAAGTATATTGAATATTTTCCAAGTGTAGAAAATAAATAAAATTTGTGAATTACTTATTAAATAAGTATGGAATTGTTTTCCAATATGAAGTGATATTTAGAATTTATCTTTTTGAAGATAAATTGAAAATGGATAATTGAAAACGTATATCAATAGATATTTTGGAATGTAAATTCACTATTGAATTTATAAAAGAAAGTGGAATTTGTTTAAAAATAAATATTGATTTATTTTTGAAGTGTTGAAAATTATATATCTAATGAAGATATTTTGGAAAATAAATAATTTGGAAAATTATTTGGAATCTGGTGATGTTGTGCATATCCATTGATAGTTCAATAACCGACTATCAATATTTCCCTTTGAATGGGTAATTGATATGATTTGTTTGAATGTGAATGCTACACTTATTTTTAAATAAGCGCTCACTATTCGGGTTAACCGGGAAAGGACCATGGGGTCGTATAACCCATTCCGAATATGTGATACGTCGTTATAATTGCATTGAAGATCGGTGTTGAAGACCCGGTATTTGCGAGAGCGATAGGATGACCTGTCGATTTACTCTGCACCGAGTAGCTACGGTATTGAGTTCTCCATATGTGATGGTGAATCCGATCAGGATTGTGAATATCCGGATTGTAAGGACTTCTTTGTAAGTGCCTTCGGTTTTGTTCGAGCCCGGAACAGACTTGTATGGATTGTGTGTCTGACATTACAAGTTGAGATATAAAGCCGATTTCTTTCAAATATATTTCTGTTGGTGGCGGAGAATTTATTCTTTTAGCTTAACACCCTTCTCTGAGACGTACGAGCTCAGAGGTTATATAGTTGAAGTTATCAACGATATATTCCCAATTTGGTAATGTGACATGCTGAGTGTTGCTGAAATGATCATTGTGTTGATTATTGTGATAGGATCGTTTATTTAATCGTCTATCTTGGTGATCATTGTGTTGATCATTTGTTGACCCAAAGCATGGCTTTTGTATAAAGTATGTTTTTGTGGACGTGACTTCGTCGAACCTCACACCCCGGAAATGGTCAAAACAGGAAAGATGCGGCAAGGTTATGAGGGGTAGCACCCTTTAGGGTATGTACATTTCCTTCTGGATAGAGGTGGTATCATGGTATGGAGCCTAGATATTTAACCTATGTGGTTACTACGAATTTATTACTTTGTGGTTGTTGGCTATCGGGATCCCGTGAGAAAGGTCGTTTACGATCGGGGAATGGCGTGCTCGTGTCAGTAGTTACCCATTTAGGGGTAACCCGGCCTTGTGTTGGCAGAGTTCCGGTTTGGTTCTCGGGGATGTCTTTCCAGAGGCATTCTCATGTGGCAATGGGAATTTCCTTGGCCTGATCATTTGTTGGAAATCCAATTCCCAATATGAAACTTGTACGGTATTAGTTGTAGAACCTGCCATTCACTTATGGTGGTCACCACTGTTTGGATGGTAGCTATAGTAGGCATAGTTCGAAATGTCTATGTTGGCTAAGATTTATATTCTACTTTCAAAATGAATTTTTCCCCTACACTATGCACTAGTAATAATATCAAATGTTATTTTAAATGCGTATCAAGCATCTTTGACTATCATAAGGAGAAATCTCCTCCGATTCTGCGTTTGCATTGTGTGTGTGTGCGGGAGGCCTTATGGTAGTCTCATTTTTAAAAGCATTGCGAATTGATTTAAAATATTCCTCTATTTTGATTTTAAAGATAAATAAACTGTTTTGAGTTCTCACACCAGTCACATGACTGACTTGGAGTTTATTGTTTTCCTTCCTAAACTCTGGGTGCCCACCAATTTCCACGCGGGCAGTCAAGAGTTAAGGTTTATCAGGATATTCTGGATATTCTGGAGAGGCTGGAGGCAAGCTGGATGGCATGGCGTATTACTAGTTTATATAGTATTTCTTTTTCCGCTGCACTATTTGTTGTTGTTGTTGTACACTCTGATGATATGATGTAATAAAATGTGATGTAATAACTGATATAGTTCTTTGTTTAAAGATTATTCATTTATTATTATATGTTGTTCCGCTGCGAATTGTGAGATTCTGAAGTTGTTCTGTTGTTTTCTGTTCCGTTCTATTTTAAAATTTGGTTCTATTCTCTATTTTCCTTCTCTTCTCTTTTCATCTCTATCTTAAAATTTTCTATCTTCTTTTCCCTATCTAAATTTTCTATCTTCTCTCTTCTTCTCTTCTCTTTCATAAATTCTTTTTCTTAAAACCCCTAAGGGTTCGTATTTTCGTTCACCTTGAATTAAACAAAGGAGATTAGTGTCTATTCAAGGAGTACGGATTTACGGGTCTTTACATTGAACATGGAAAGAAGACTTCAAAAACGTAGAGCAAATTTCAATCAGTTAAAGTGAAAATCATATTTTTCTATTAGCAATAGTTGTAAAGATTCCTTTATATATATACTATATATATACACTATATATATAGCTAGAGTGTTTCTATATCGTAGTTGGACACTATATTGGAAGATAAACTTGAGTTAACCATCTTTAAAAAGAAGAACAAAAACCCTGTGCATTTAAAGCATTGTTAAGTACAATTGGGCTTGTGTATATTAGGTTGCTTTATCTTCTCCAATTTAAGTGTCAAACCAATGGATATGTTTTTTAAAAGTTCAAAATAGTAAATGTCTAATATTGCAAAAAGAAGAATAAGTTGGTTTATGATTTTCTATAAAATGATCAGACAAATTTTATGAAATTCATTTAAAAATAAAAGCAAAAGAATTTGATAAAAGGAAATTTCCAACAATTTCTTAAATGCTCTTGTTTTTAGGCACATTGTTACACTTACTCTTGAAGCGTACTTTGCTTTTAAAAACGAAACTTTTGAAGAAAAAAAATCAAAGAGTGTGTAAAACCAAGCTTTTAAACCTCTTTTATAAGTAAGAAATAGTTAGTGCTTGAAAATGTCTTTTGTAAGTGTTTTTATCATACTTTAAACACACACACATATATATACATGTATGTATATATATTTATATAGTAAGTTAAAACATCATGTTTTCTTTTAAAATACACTTTGGTGAAAATTTCTTATTTATAAAGCAATTTTTTTAGAAAGATGTGTTCTAAGTCCTAAGATGAAATAAACTGTTTTTGATAATTTAAAACTAAAGAAAAATACCATGCTCTTTGTAAAAAGAAAATGTTGTTGAAAAGGAATATAGAGTTATATGGTTTTAGAAACTTACAGTTTGGTAGAGATGATGTTAAGAATCAAAGATTTTGATTAAAAGGTAAATTAAAGCATGATTTTCACTGAAACTTAAAAGGGAAGAATTAAACTGGAGTTAGATAAATAGAGTTACACAGCTTACAAGGACTAAATTTACGATGGAGTTTAGAAGTATGGAAATATTTGGGGGTAGGGATAGGGAGCCATATGGAGATTTAGTGACCTTTTCAATCAATGTTTGAAGTGGAAGGATAGACTACTGAATCAATCCCCAAGAATAGTGAAGAATGGACATCATATTGTGTTTTTTACACAAGTATGATTTGAATTATAGAATCCTTGCGTAAGGAAGTTTGGAAAGCATGATTCGGGTAAACATATTTCAGGATAAGGAAAGAGTAAGTCAAGATGTTTTAATTGTATCAAAGAATGGTGTGGATGCAAGTAGTTTTTCGATTTGAAATGTTAAATGGCTAAGTACTATTTGCTTCAATCTTTATATGGAGTGTTAAGTAACAATTGGGCATTTCCTTGATTACACAATCTAAATGAGGCAGTAAGTGTAGGCTCAATGCTATATCAGCAAGGTTGGTACCATATTGGTGAGAATAAAATACTTGTAGGCTATGGTCGATCCAGGTATTCTGTTATTCCCTTGCAGGCTACAGGTGTCACGACCCAGAATTTGACCACTCTTAAAAATGACATATAAGACGATTTTAAATATAAAATATGTAAGGTTATATGATTGAAACAATATTAGATAGGATTTGGAAAGATAAGTATATACAAAAATTGTAACATTTGCCTATATCGTAAAAAGTGACAAAATGCTAATTTCAGAAAAGTAAGTTTCAATGGTTAAATAAATTATTTTAATTGATTTATGACCGTTCATATTTTAAAATAGCAATATACAAATTTATTTTCAAATTGGGTTTACATAAATAAATAGTTTAACTAAAACGTTAAAATGTGACCGTAAAACATTTTGTCGAAAATCAACGTTTTGTCGATTAAAAGTTGCCACACCTTTATTTTCTTATATTTGAACATATATTCAAATAGTATAATTATTAATTAATTCATTAATCAAGTTTACTTTAACTAAACATACTTAAGAAATTCTAGAATATAATTAACAAAAGTAAACTAATAAAGACAAACATGTCATTTCAAAGCAAAAGGTAAAAATCAAATCAAGTAAAACATAATTATTCTACTCCTTACTTATTTCTTAAGTGAAATAGACATAAAGTTATGAAGTGACATTTGATGTTAATTGTTACTTTGCTTAAAATGTAAGTAAGGGTATTCTGGTCATTTTACATAATAATATTTTACTCCAAACTTTTCCTTATAAATAGTCATGCATACCTCTTCTATTCTCACACAAACCATTCTATTCTTTTTCTTCTTCTTCTTTCTTAGTGCTTTAATAGCTTCTTCTCTTCCATTTTCTTACTAACTTTTTCAAAACCATATCAAACAAAGTCAAAACTCCACCAAACTTTGCCAAAGACCGTATAATATCACCAAAACATGGTTTAGAATCTAAAAAGTTGAAGGTTGATGGAGGATGGTGGAGAAGCAATTATGGTCGAACCTTATGGATGTTGGGAGGTAGTGGCCAAGCACTTTAACGGGTGGTGGAAGAGTTTAAGTGATGGTTTGTTGAAGTTAAGATGATTTAGTAAAACATTGTTGCATATGAATGTTGGTAGGAAGAATTGGTTAAGTTAAAGGTGAGTACTCATATTTACTAATTAATCCATAAATTATTTCAAGTATAATGATTTGAAAGTTTAAATACGTTGGATGATTAAATGTTTGATAACTTGGGGGCAAATTGGTTGATTATGTGATTGTTTATATGGTTTATAATGATAAAAGAAATGATTAGTAATTAACCATAGTTAATTAAATGAGAATTAAATTCATACAAATATGTGTATGAGAATTATTTAGCCTCTTAATGATTTTAAATAATCTAAAAAGGTAAAAAATGATATTATAATAATATAATATTATAAAATTAAATGAAATGGAATATGAGTTTGAAATATAAAAATATTATTTTAAATGAGTTTAAAATGATTTAGAAATGTTTTATAAAAATTTAAAAGTATTTTCGAGAAGTTTGAAAAGAAATTAAAAAACAAGTCAAAACTAGGCGCGTCGCATAACGGTAGTTCGTGATTTCGCACCATAAAAGTTAAATGAGTGTAGAAAGTGGAATATAGCTCAGAATTTTTCAAGATAAGAATTTTCTGGTCTATTATACCCATATTTTCCCAACAAAGAAAGAAAATAAAGATTTTATTAAGTAGACTTTGAAATATGCCCAAAACAATTTTCTAAAAACATCGCGGTTTTGAAGTTCAGAACCTAAAGAAAAGATTTCTTTATAGATGATATTTTTCAATGTTTTAAAAACATGAAATAAATTATAAAAATATCTTAAAAAGTTTTAAAAGAGATTTAAGTTGAAAATAAGGATTTCTAGATGATATAAAAGTCATTTTGAAGAATATAGCTTTTAAAACATTATCTACAACGCTTTTCACAACACTTTTCGCAGTAGTTTTAAATAACTTTTGAAATAGAGTTTTAAAGTTAACAATACTTTCCTAATCTTTTGTGAATGATTTTAAAATAATAATTAAATAATTTAAAAATGATTTGGAAGTTTTAATAAGAGTTTGAATAAATGATTAAGAGGAATTGTTTATAACACTTAAACAATAATTGAAGAATATTGAATATAGTAACAAACCGAGTATGCGAAAATGACTAGTGTATATCTCCTGCCTATAAGATTTGGGAAGATAAAACAAGGTGCTTAACAAAGTTTAGAATTGGAGCAACCAGTGCCCTGAACTGATCTGGCCTATATCATCTCTTCTTAGATGAGGGGTGGAACAAATCGAAAGGAAAGCACGATGCTCCAAAAAGATCATATTTAAGATTTTCCAAGATAAAAAGAAACAAATCTTAGAATATTAATTAACTAATTAACGATTTTTTATCTATGATTAGTACAAAGGAATCGGGATTGGATTTGGGTGATTCCTATCCAAAGAAATGGGATCAGATTTGGGTGATTCCTATCTGAAAACCCCTTCAAAATAATTTTCGAAATAAAACATATTGAAGATAAAGATCTTCATGATGTAGGACTGTTTACCACTAGTCCTTGGAGGTGAAATTTACCATATCTATGTCGATAGTAATGCTCTGTTATGAAAATCTTCGATTTGCAAGAATATGATTTGGAGTTAAGAAATAAATCTTTCATTAAGATTTAATGAATGATTTGGGAATATTTTTCCTAAGTTAAAAGTTATAATTTGAATATAAGAAATCTTTGATTAAGATTTAATGAATTATTTGGAAAGATTTTCCTAAGTAAAAGAGAAAACGATGGGAATTATTCCAAGATATAAAGAAGTTTAATAAATCAAATAATTTAATAAATGAGGCTTAATGATTCCATATACTCTTGGAAAGAAAATGAAATAAATTGAAAAGAATATATCTAAGAAAGATATTTGATTTAAATAAAAGATGAAGTAGTTGATTGATGATAGATAATTATATGAGCTTAACATTTTTAAATCGATAATTTGCTTCGAAGGAACCGGGATCATACTTGGGTGATTCCTATCCGAAAACCACTTTGAACCAATGTATACATTCGAAAGTGAAGACATGTTGAACATGATGATCATTAAAGACTGGAGATCTTCATAACGGAGGGACTGCTTGTCAACATTCTCTGGGTAGCTCTCAATATAGAGAGATTTATTGTAGCAGTGGTCCTGTCGTATTTTGAAATCTTCGGATTACAAGGTTTATTTGCTACTAATCCTAGGGATTTATGGATAGGATGTGGTAGGAAAGTACCTTCGGTTTGTCTTGTTCCTGGACAACTTGTATGGATGGATGTCTGACCGTGCATTTTTTGAGATTACGTATAATGATTTTTACAAACATACATCTGTGGTGGCAGAGAAGGCAACTTCTTTTAGTTAACACCCTCCTTGGGTAGTACAAGCTCAAGGGTTGTATTTTTGTGGAAAGCAATTAGTATTCAAAAGAAATGGCAATCAAAGATGATGATGATGTGAAAGGTATTCGATACCTCTTTTTGCATCACACCCCATGAACTGACTAAAACCGGGTACAAGCAGCAAGGCAAAGTAGGTTGCTCCTATTAGGAGATGTCATCATCCTTCTAGATTTACTCTATACATGTCTAATTATGTAGTGAATGTATGACTCGGATACCCATTAAAGGTCGGTAACAAACGGGGTGATGACATTTTTGGTACTATCTTGGAAGGTGTAGGCTAGTTTTGTGTTGGTTTATGTGGGTTGTATCTGCTCCCTAGGTGAATTCCTATGGAGGTGTACTGTACAAAAGGTAGTCCCTTACCTAATCATTTGTATGGAATCAAATGACCAATACGTGCTTGCCATTTTGTTTGTAAACCTATTATGTTGGAATTTAATAATGTAACAATTTCAGCTATGATTAATTATTAGTTGCATAATGACACTATTATAATATAATAGTATTTAATATGAAATGATTTGGTTATCCTAAGGAAAAACCCATTCATGTTTATGTGTGGACGTAGTCTTGCGAGATACCAATTGTTTTGATAAAGGAAGTTTGGTAATCTTAAAACATTAAAATTTCGAGTATCTCACGTTGGTTTATCCAGACCGATCCGGGTATTTTCAGTACTCGGGTCAGATCCGAGTAGTTTCAGGTCTAGTTGAAGACGGTTGGAGTTTCTGAAGAAGAGCTGGAGATATTCATCAACGTATGGACGTATTCTATTATCCGCTACAGTTATTTGATGTTTGTTAGCATTTTTAAGGGCAGGTGTTATAACTTTCCAGGCTGAATCTAAGTTAGACTCAATATTGTATATTAAATTATTTTTGCTATAAAGATTATTATTGAAATAATATATGTATTCCATTCGTGTGAGGTTCTATTCTGTCTTCATTTTCTTTCTACGCTTAATGATCCGCTTATTTGTGAAATTTGAGTTGGACATGTATGGTTTAATGTCGATTCAAAGGGTATGGAAAAAAGGGTTGTTACATTTGGTATCGAAGTTGAAAGTTAACGAAAACCTTGGCTTTGGTGGGGTAAAGACTCATCAGCGATAGGGTTAGTAATATCCTAGGATGAGTAACTCATTAGAGATAGGGTTGGTAGCACACTAGAATGAGTTTGAGAGTATTACATATATGACTGCTTATTTGTTATTGGATATAAAAATGTTTTATGTTGATTTTTTGGTTGAGTGGTTTATAAATTTTGGTCGATATGGGAAGTACAACTATATCGACAGATATTTCTAAACTCTTAACAAGGCATATTGATACACTGTTTTAAAAGGATTATATTATGAATATACAGTATATATTTTGAAAAGTTATATAGTTTGAAATGAATGATCAAGGTTAGTGAAATTTAAATATGAACATCTTGTGATTAGAATTTCACAGTTTGGCTATAAGATGTATCATTAAGATAATTGATAAGTAAGAAAACTGATAAGGTAATTAAGATCTTTAATATTTATTCCAAAATAATAAATTAAGAAATGATAATGTTAAAGTTACAGTCATAAATTGATCAATTTTTTTGATTTAAAAGTTTAGTTACAAATACCTTGTAAATTAAGTTTAACGATTTGACTATAAGGTGTTTGATAATAAGATTATTTAAGGAATGGACATATATGATAAAAATGATATAAGACAAATAATAAAAAATGATTATGTAAAAGGAAAAAATATAAAAGGAATGAAGATTTAAATTCGAGTAATTTAAAAGAATCGTGGTAATTTAAATGAAGTTAATTAATATAAGATTAAAAGAATTTATAGAATAGGTTTTTTAAACAAAAGTAATCTTTAAAGATCTTGAAAATGGTATTTTTTGAATAAAAAGAGGTATTTTATGATAACCAGTTTGATTGGCTCGGAAATGAACTAAAAATTAGACAAGAGATGTGTTCGGATGGTAAACACCTCTCTTAAGTATTACTCTTCTTGTTAATAGGATATATGATACTATTGCTAGTACCTAGTTCCTTGGTATTGTTTTTGAGTTACTTGATCTATATATTTTTCTTAAGTTTAAGAAATAATGTGAATCGTTAACTAATAAATTGATTAGTAATCTTTATAAAACTGTTTAAACCAAAGTTAAATTTGGATCACTAATTGATAAGATAAAACAAAAATTTTGATGACTTTGGACAATCGAAAATTTCTAGATCACACCTAACTAAGAGCTAAGAAGTTGGTAAAGATAAACAATTGAGAAATGTTTTGGGTAAATAAAATTGGATAAGCATAATTTATAAATGTGATTTATAAATAGAAGGACCTAAGAATAGAGAATTTAATATAAGTAATTTTGAATTTTTTTTCAAAGCTTGAAAAACAATGATAAGAAATAAGTTGTATAACTTACGAATTTGAGATGATAGTAAATTACAACAAAATTCAAATTTGTTAAACAGATGGATTTAAGTAAAACCAATTCGGAATTTGGGATTTGTATATACTCTTAGGATGTCATCTTTTAGTCATGGACTATTAATACACTTAAGTAAAATAATGACTTATAAAAGGTAATTATAGCCTGGAAAATGTTTTATCAATGAATTCCAGCATAAATTTAGGATTTGGACTTAAGTCTTTAAAAGTGATTGATTTCACATAAGTTATAAGATGTAATAAACTTAAGTAATAGTTTTACAAAATGATTCATATATAATATTAGTGTTAAAGGAAATATACAGTGCTAAAAGATCGTGGGGAATTTTTTTTATAAAGATAAATTATCTTTTGAGTGAAAAATGGTTCCTTTGGAATATTTTTCTTTAGTAAAAATATTTGAAAATAAATAATTAAAAGGAATATATAACGAAGCGCCTATATAAAATGTTTGAACTTAAGATAATAGTTTTATGAAAAGTTTTTGAAATTTAACAAATACATATATTATATGTAGATCACTTCGTCACAAAAATTATGATCTAAGATTCAATTACAGAACTTTGAGGTGTTTACACTGGTCCGAAAAAGGATTTCTTACTCGATTCTTGATGGCGAATATTGATGAGCGTTTATGGTTGGATACTTGAGTTTTCTATCATAGTTGAGAACTATGCAAGAAAAGCAAAGGTTCTGATCTAGAAGCCCGATCATAGTCCATACTAGAAAATCAGGGGATCGATACTAGTTCGGAAGTAAAAGTTGTAGATTAAAACAATAAATAGAATCAGATATCACATATGGATGATCTATGTATATCATACAAAATTAATTTAAAAAAGTATGAAATTAGGGAAACTCATCTAATTTTAAGATTAGTGTAATTTCGACGACGAAATTTTTTTAAGTAGGGGAGAATGCAACACCCAGAATTTGACCATTCTTAAAAATGACATTTAAGATGATTTTAATATAAAATATGTAAGGTTATATGATTGAAACAATATTTGATAGGATTTGGAAAGATATGTGTATACAAAAATAGTAACATTTGCCTATATCGACAAAAGTGACAAAATGCTGATTTTAGAAAAGTAAGTTTCAATGGTTAAATAAATTTTCTTAATTAATTTATCAGCATTTGTATCTTTAAATAGCAATATACAAATTTATTTTCAAATTTGGTTTATGTAAATAAATAGTTTAACTAAAACGTCAAAATGTGACCAACATTTTGTTGAAAATCAACGTTTTGTTGATTAAAAGTTGTCGCAACTTCGTCGCACCTTTATTTTCTCATATTTGAATATATATTTAAATAGTATAAGTATTAATTAATTCACTAATCAAGTTTACTTTTACTAAACATACTTAGAAAATTCTAGAATATAATTAACAAAAGCAAACTAATAAAACATACCATTTCAAAGCAAAAGGTAAAAAACCAAATCAAGTAAAATATAATTATTATATTCCTTACTTACTTCTTACATGAAATGGACATAAAGTTATGAAGTGACATTTGATGTTAAGTGTTACTTTTCTTAAAATGTACGTAAGGGCATTTTGGTCATCTTACACAATAATATTTTATTCCAAACTTTTTTTTAATAAATAGCCATACATACATTTTCCATTCTCACACAAATCATTCTCTTCTCTTCTACTTCTTTCTTAGAGCTTTAATGGCTTCTTCTCTTCCATTTCCTTACTAACTTATTCAAAACCATATCAAACAAAGTCAAAACTCTACCAAACTTTGCCAAGGGCCTTAGAATATCACCAAAACATAGTTTAGAATCTAAAAGTTTGAAGAATGATGGAGAATTGTGGAGAACCAGTTGTGGTCGAACATTATGGATGTTGGGAGGTAGTAGCTGAGCACTTTGAAACATGGTGGAAGAGTTTAAGTGATGGTTTGGTGAAGTTAAGATGATTTACTGAAGCGTTGTTGCATATGAATGATGGTAGGAAGAATTAGTTAAGTTAAAGGTGAGTACTTGTATTTAATAATTAATCCATAAATTATTTCAAGTATAATGATTTGAAAGTTTAAATAAGTTGGATGATTAAATGTTTGATAACTTGATTGCAAATTGGTTGATTATGTGATTGTTTATATGGTTGATAACTTGGTTTGATAATGATGAGAAAAATGATTAGTAATTAATTATATTTAATTAAATGAGAAATAAATCCATACAAATATGTGTATGGAAATTATTTAGCCTCTTAATGATTTTAAATAATCTAAAAGGTTAAAAATGATACTACAATAATATAATATTATAAAATGAAATGAAATAGAATATGAGTTTGAAATATATAAATATTATTTAAAATGAGTTTCAAATAATTTAGAAATGTTTAAGTGTTTCCATGAAGTTTGCAAAGAATTTGAAAAACAAGTCAAAACTAGGCGCGTCGCGTAACTATAGTTCGCGATTTCGCGCCATAGAAGATAAATGAGTTTACAAAGTGGAATATAGCTCGAAATTCTTTGAGATAATAATTTTACTGTCTATTATATCTATAGTCTCCCAATGAAGAAAAAAAATCAAGATTTTATTAAGTAGATTTTGAAACATTCCAAAACAATTTTCTAAAAACATCGCGGTTTTGCAGTTCAGAACCAAAAAAGGTCTTCTTTGTAATGATATTTTTAAATGTTTTAAAAATATGAAATAAATTCTAAAAATATTTTAAAATGTTTTAAAAGAGATTTAAGTTGAAAATATGGATTTCTAAATGATATAAAAGTTGTTTTGAAGAATATACCTTTTAAAACACTATTTACAACACTTTTCGCAACGCTTTTTGTAGAAGTTTTAAATAACTTTTGAAATGTAGTTTTAAACTTAATAAGTCTTTCCTAAATCTTTTATGAATGATATTTAAAGAATAATATAGTAATTTAAAGATGATTTGAAAGTTTTAATAGGAGTTTGAATAAATGTTTAAGAAAAATTGTTTATAACACTTAAATTGTAATCGAAGAATATTGAATATAATAACAAAATGAGTTTGCAGAAATAACTAATACATTTGTCCAACTTGTGAGATCCGAGAAGACAAAAAAACGTGTTTAACTAAGATTAGGAATGGAGCAACCAATGCCCTGAACTTACCTGGCCTATATTTTCTCTTCTTAGGCGAGGGGTGGAACATAACGAAAGGAAAGCCCAGATGCTCTATAAAGATCATACTTAAGTTTTTCCAAGATAAAAAGAAACTAATTTTGGAATATTAATTAACTAATTAACATCTTTTTATCGATGATTAGTACGAAGGAGCCATGGTCGGATGAACCGGGATCAGATTTGGGTGATTCCTAACTGAAAACCCCTTCAAACTAATTTTTGAAATAAAACATAATGAAGATAAAGATCTTCATGATGTAGGACAATTTGCCGCTAGTCCCTGGACGGGAAATTTATCATATCTAAGTTGGCAGTAGTGCTCTATTATGAAAATCTTCGATTTGCAAGAATATGATTTGGAGTTAAGAAAGAAATCTTTCATTAAGATTTAATGAATGATTTGAGCATATTTTCCCTAATTAAAAGTTATAACTTGAATAAAAGAAATCTTTGATTAAGATTTAATGAATGATTTGGAAAGGTTTTTCTAAGCGAAAGAAAAAACGATCAGAGTTATTCCAAGATCTAAACAAGTTTAATAAATCAAATAATTTAATAAATGAGGCTTAATGATTCCATACTCTTGAAAAGAAAAAGGAATAAATTAAGAAGAATATATGTAAGAAAGATATTTTATTTAAATAAAAGACGAAGTAATTGATTGATGATTGATAATCATACGAGCTTAACATATTTAAATCAATAATTGGCTTCGAAGGAACCAGGGTCAGATTTGGGTGATTCCTATCCAAAAACCACTTCGAACCAATGTATAAATTCGATAGTGAAGACATGTTGAAGATGATGATTATTGAAGATCGAAGATCTTCATAGTGAAGGGACTGCTTATTGACATTCTCTGGGTAGCTCCCAATATAGTGACAATTATTATAGCAATGGTCTTGTCGTATTTTGAAATCTTCGGATTACAAGGACTACTCGCTACTGAGGGATTTTTCGATAGGATGTGGTAGGAAAGTACCTTCGGTTTGTCTTGTTCCTAGACAACTTGTATGGATGGATGTCTGACAGTGCATTTTCTAAGATTACGTACATTGGTTTTTACAAATATACATCTGTGGTGGTAGAGAAAGCAACTTCTCTTAGCTTAACACCCTCCATGAGACGTACGAGCTCAAGGATTGTATTTTTGTGGAAGGCAATTAGTAGTCAACGGAAATGGCAATGTGGCATTCAAAGATGATGATGATGTGAATGGTATTTGATACTTCTTTTGGCCTCAAACCTTAGGAAATGACTAAAACATGGTAGAAGCAGCAAGGTTAACTGGGTCACTCCCATTATGAGATGTCATCATCCTTCCATATTTACTGCACACATATCCAAGTATGTGGTGAATGTATAACTCGGGTACTCGTTAAAGGTCGGTAACAAACCATGGTGATGACATATTCGATACTATCTAGAAATGGGTAGGCCGGTCTTATGTTGGTTTAGGCAGGCAGTATCTGCTCCCTAGGTGCATCCCTCTAGAGGTGTATTATACGGAAGGTAATTCCTTACCTAGTCATTTGTATGGAAGCCAATATCCACTATGTGCCCGCCATTTTGTTTGTTAACCTATTATCCTGGGCTTTAATAATGTAACAATTTCAGCTATGGTTAATTATTATTTGTATAATAGACGCTACTAGAATATAACGTAATTTGATAGGAAATGATTAAGTTAACATAAGGGAAAAACCTATCCGTGTTTATGTGTGGGCATGGTCATACGTGATACCCTTTGTTTTGATAAAGAAAATGTGGTAATCCTAAAACATTTAAAATTTCAAGTATCTCATGCTGGTTTATCAAGCCTGATCCGGGTATTTTCAATACTCGGGTCAGATCTGCGTAGTTTTAGGTTTAGTTGAAGACGGTTGGAGTTTCCAGAGAAGAGCTGGAGATATTCATCAATGTATGGACATACTATTATCCGCTACAGTTATTTGATGTTTGTCATCATTTGTAAGGGCAGGTGTTATAACTGTCCAGGCAGAATCTAAGTTAGACTCTGATATTGTATTTTAAAATTTTCTGCTTTAAAGATTATTATTGAAATAATATATGTTATTCCATTCGTGTGAGATTATGTTTTGTCTTTATTTTCTTTCTATCCTAAATGATTCGCTTAATCGTGCAATTTAAGTTGGACATATATGACTTATTGTCAATTCAATGGGTGCAGAAAAACGGGTTGTTACAATGGGCTCACTAAGTGGACATGAGTGAGACATAATATATTTTTATATGTTTTTAGATTTATATCATTGTAGATGTGTTCCTTATATGCCTAAATGTAAACTTTCAAATCGTAGGATTAAATGTTACATATACATAGATATGGAAATTAAGGGGGAAGTAGTCCCTGAATTTATAAGACAATTCATCAAGGAAATTGCATGGTAATTCCATGTTTGTTGGGTAATTTATATATGCTAGTAAACACAAATCGAAAGTATTTTTAAATTCGAGGGGACTTAAGTATTATTTTAATTCATTGGAATGAAGTGTGTAGCAATGTAAATTTATATAAATTTTCAGTTTTAGTACAAAAGTGTATCATTTGAAATAACAAGGAATATATTCAAGAGAAAGTGATGTACAAAATAGGGATGTTTATCATATTTTATACCATCTATTTAAATCATAAGAAAAATGAGATGGCTTAAGTCAAATCACAGTGGAAAGGAACTTATGCTATTTTCAACAATTTGAGAAATCACTAGATTTGGATACCTTTGGGTGAAATAGAGAAATAGCGAAAGTGATATGTAGAGGATGTTAGTACCTTAGGAATCGGTTTTGATGATAATAACTATAGGACATAATATAAAATATATATACTACTGTTTTTGAAGATATATATATATATATATATAGTATATAGTGCAGGATATTAGATAGGTGTTGATTAAGAAGATTGTACAATATCAAGAGTAGAGACAAAATGCTGACGTCAAGAGTATATTCAAGATGATGATAATTGAAGACTTATGAGTATTAAAGAATTCAAGGTTTCAAGATATCGCAGATAAGATATAGAGTCGTAGAATTTATGTTAAAACATTGATAGAACTTTACTGATCTCTTTCTCTCCTTCTCTAATATTGTTTAAATTACTTTTCAAATATCCTAGTTTTAAAATAATCTTTTCAAAATATTTCTTAAAATGATTTTCAATTTCTTATACTTATAAAGATATTGTTTTTAGGTTTATATATATATATATATATATATATATATATATTATACTTTAATAAGCTATAATTATATTGATTTTATATATATTATTTACATTATATCGAATATTCTTATTAAATCTTTCAAAATTATTTTATAAAGTTTTACTAAGTTGTATTTTTATTAAAATGTGTATAAATTATATATAAATGATTCTACAAAGTATGATTCTACAAATTATTAAATTATTTTACAAAGCAACAGATTTTCAGAGTAATATTTTTAAAGTATTTTTCAATTTCGTGAAGAGTATGTCGACATAGTGGCCATAATTTTCAAAATTCAAGTTTGAATGAAAGTGTCTTTTCATCGTATCTCTTTGCGAATGGACATGGCCATTGTTTCCCTATATATGCCAGACTTCCAAATGGAGTTTTTAACATCTACTTTACAATTCTTCTCTCCTTTTTTCACTCTCTTGATTTCTACATCAATTTCTACCCATTTTCTTCCAAAATTAAACCAGAATCAAATTCAATCATCACTAGTTTGATTCTCCTTCATCTACTCTCTAATTTCTCTTATCTCTCTCACTCAAACCAAGATCAAAGTACTATTCAAGAGTTATAGGATGATTTGTAATCGAGGTCGAAGATCTGGGTTTGTAAAACTCTATCAAATCATACTGATATACTTGTGGGTGTGATCGTAGTCCGTAAAATCAATTGGGTGTGCTTAGTAGCCCATAAATCTAGTGAGTGTGCTTGTAGCCCTGAAATCAAGCGACTCTACCCAAAAGTCGGGATTTTGGATAGTGTGTCACATAGCCTAGAAATTGAGATTGTATTTGCATTTACTAGTTGGAAAGAAATACGTACAAGAAATTATGTGGGACTGAATTATGGTAACTCCGAACCAATATAAATCCTAGTAAGTTCTTTCCTTTTTACTTTCACTGCATTTACTTTTATCTGCATTTTGATTCGATGATGTTTCTGTGATTATTAATTACATCATTCCAAGTAGAATATTAAAGAATTTGAAAAATATTCATATAATCAATTAAACACTATTCACCCTTCTTTAGTGTTAATTTAGCCTTAAGACCCTATTCAGCTGACTTATATTTGGTATCAAAGCATGGTTTTCAATGTATTCATCATTTGATCTTAAAAAAAGTTTAAATGGCTACCAACACTGTAATAGTACTATTAGTGACACTGTTAATACACTTGTAGTAACTCATTTGTCAAAGGACAATCTACTGATGGACCTCCACTTTTTAATGGTAGTGATTACACATATTGTTCATGTGGAATGAAAAATTTATTTACATTCAATTGGTTTAGACATTTGGAATATCACACAAACCGAGTACACTGAATCCGATAGTGGACTGCTGACCAAAAAGCAGTTGCACAAAGTAACACTAAGGTTGTGAATATGTTATTTTATTCAATAGATAGAAATGAATTTAATAGAGTATCTATATGTAAGTCTGCATTTGAAATTTGGAGAACTTTACAGGTTACACATGAAGGCACAAGTAAGGTTAAACAGACCAAAATTTCCATGTTAACAAACTAGTTTCAATATGAGTTCAAATGAGTCCATATCTGATATGTATAGAAGATTTCAAGATATAGTACACTCAATTCACTTACTTATGAATGTGATCATAAGACTCTTGCAATCGAAGAGGTGAATGACATTAACACTCTAAAAATTGAAGAGTTAAATCACAATTTAATGTCTTTTGAAGCATAAATGCAAGAAAGGAGATAATGCAAAACAATAAAAAAAAAATCTATAGATTTTAATGCAACGATGAATAATCTAGATTTAAACAACGATGACGATGAAGAAACTGATTTTATAACAAGGAGTTTCATAAAATTTCTAAAATACAGGAAGATTGATAACTTCAAAAGAAATGACAACAAAATCTAGGAAACGGAAGTGGAAACGGCATTAGATGTTATAACTGTGATGAACCTAAATGTTTAAAACGAGACTATCTACATCCGTTGAACTGAAAACTACACAAAACACTGATTCATCTAGAAAATGGAGAAGAGCTAATACTGCAACTTTAGTTGATTCAAACATGTCCTTAAGTGATAATGAATCAGATAGAGATATTGCTAACATGTGCTTCACAGCGATGCATAATTCCAGACAAAATGGTGAAATTGATCAAAAAGGGTATGCTTTTAATATATCAAAAGTTTTAATTTCTTGAATGAATTTTTTTTAGTTGCTTTATTGGTTGTTAGGAATATCCTACAGATTAATAATATTTTTTTTTGAATATTATGTGATTATATTTTACATTTAAATAATTTATATATTTTAATAATATAATAATAATAATAATAATATAAAATGTATTTAAAATTATTTTTCTAAAATAGAATGACTATAAATAGTTATACATAATAAATTAGGATACAGTCAAACAAAAATCATTTTTGAAAATTTTGAATTATATATTGATATACCCAACATGCATTTGCCGACATATGTAGGAAGATTTTGAATTTCAATTTCAAATTCAAAATTTGAATCTTCATCCACCTTATTACCAACTCCTATATTCTGAAAAGATGTCTCTTAACTAGAAAACATATCCTTTAATTCTCTATTTATTTACTCTATCTCCATCCATTCATTTTCACTTCCATTTTCAAATTCAAAAATCATAACTCTCTTATCTCTTCGAACTACTCTTCAATGACATCCTCAAGCAATACTAAGGCAACCATGAGGCTTTCTAAGAAAATAAAAGAATATCTTTTTAATGATCAAGAATCCATGTCTTTCGAAAAAGTCTTTCCAAGAAGATTTGCTATTTTTGAAGATTTTCTTACTTACGATCTTTTTAATCTTTGCTTGGAAAATGAAATTCTTGGTTTAGTCGATGATTCTCAGAACGATTTTATTTATTATCCAAAATTGGCGAAGATGTTGTATGCAAATTTAAAAAAAAAGTTTTATGGTGGAAGAGAAGGAGAAGTTTGGAGTAGGTCAAAGGGACATAAATTGTTTGCAATTATGAACTTTTGGGTCACATTCTTGGATGCAAATATAGTGGAATGGACCTTTCAAAATTTCGAATTGATTTTCAAAATCGTTAAGTATTCCATGACATTTTCTAAAGTGATGATGATTTGAATTTAAAAACAAAAAAATGCATCCAAAAGCAAGAATTTTAAGCCTTTATTTGCAACAAAATATCACTCCTAATGCGGGTAATTATAATAACCCGACACAAAAAGATTTTAAAGCTTTTTTGCCATTTATGATCAATACGACATAAATTGATCTCAAGTCATTTTGGATGAAATTTTTTCTAAAAATCTTCTTAGACATGAAAACACACTATTTCATGGTGCGTATCTTACTCGTGTTTTCAACTATTTTGGTATTAACATTAAAGGATAGTAAACAATTCCTCCAAAAATATTTGACAAGGCCAACATTTCACAAATGCATATTTCACCTTTTTTAAAGCCTTATGAGATGCTTGTGGAAAAGGAACGAAGGCTAGTTTGGGAAGTGGAGCAACAATAAAGAGAAGAGGAGGAAGAGGAGGAAGAGGAAGGAGAGGAAATGGACGTCGAGGAGGAAGAACAAGAAGAGGAGGAGGATACTTCTTTAGAAAGCATCAACACGCCACCTAATCCATCAAACAAAGATCTTCTCAAAAATCAGGTTAAGATCATTCACAACCAAAGAAAGCTTAAGAAATCATTCTCAAAGAGATTTACATCAATTTCCAACAAAATAAATAAATTCTATGGAAAGATCATTGGCAAGCTTGGTAGTTCTTCTTCATCTTCATCCACATCTTTCTAGTTGTTTGCTTAAGCAATCTTTATATTTGGATTTTCTAGTTTTAAGTTTATGTTGAATCTCATGTATCTTTCTTTTATTCCTTGTAATCATCCTTATTATAAATGAACATTCTATTTCTTGCTATTACACATTGTCAATTATCTCTAGAAGTCATACAAATATAATAGTGTAGGCCAAACAATAGAATTGTAAAATAAAGTAGATTTGAAAATTATAGTGTATATGTCGACATATGCCAAGCATGCATGTCGACATGTAATGGTCAGTTTTCGAATTTTTTTTAAAAAATAACTACCAAACACTAGTTCGTTTCAAACGACTTCTTACCACTATATACCTATTCACTTCAGAAAATCATTATTTTCAGTCTCTATCTTCATTCCTTTTCATTCCAAAACTCTAATAAAAATTAATGGCTTCTTCTATCCAAAAACTAACCAAAAACCACAAACAAACTCTTGAATTATTCAAGAAATTCTTTCTTTCATCCTAAAAAACTAGAGACACTTAGAATTAAGTCAAATGCATATGATCAAGGGCAAGAAAGGCATTTCGATGCAATTTGGTGGATGATTTCTTCCTTGAACAAAGAAGAACCAACCACGAATCCAGAGTGTGCCAACCACAATGATGATGTAGATTGAGATGCTATCAAAGCAGATCTAATCTTTGGCACTGATGTATGGGTTGAAGCTCCTCAAAATGTCTAGTTTAAATAGGTTTGATTGTATACAAATAATGATACTTGATTTGGTTTGGATTTGATTGGTTTGATTTGTGTGGATTTGTTTGAACGGTCTGTGACATTAACTTTGTTGGATTGGATGAATATTTAGATTGGTTATAATTATTTCATGATTATCAATTTTACATATTACTTATTATTTTTATACAATCATTCTCATCATCATTATATATCATTCTAATATATATATATATCAATTTGTATTTTATTTAAAGGAAGTTAGAATTAGAATTAGAGTATGAGCTAATGTTAGAGTTATAATTTTAGTTGGTTATTTTTGTTGACAAAAAGGGGGAGAAATATATATAAAATGTTGGTATAGATTAAGGGGAAGTTTTGTAACCCATGGGAGTTATATTATATTTTATATACAGAGTTGTCATCATCAAAGAGGGGTAGATTGTTAGTACCTTAAATATTGGTTTTGATGATAAAAACTATAGGACATTATATAAAATATAAATACTAATGTTTTGTCAAGATATATATAATATATAGTGTATGATATTAGACAGATGTCGATTAAGAAAACAGTACAGTATTAAGAGTAGATTAAAGATGTTGATGTCAAGAGTGGATTCGGGATGATGATAATTGAAGACTTGTGAGTATTAAAGAGTTCAAGATTTCAATATATTCCAGATAAGTTATAGAGTCGTAGAATTTATGTTAAACCTTGATAGCACTTTCCTAATCTCTCTCTCCTTCTCTAATTTTGTTTTAAATTATTTTTCAAATATCCTGCTTTAAAATGATCTTTTCAAAGTAATGATTTTTAGTCTCTTATACTCATGAAGATATATCTTAGTGTTTTTAAGTTTATATATATTGAACTCTTTTTATACTCTTATAAGTTATAATTATATTGATTTTATATATATTATTTAGATTATATTGAATATTCTTGTTAAACCTTTCAAAATTATTTTATAAAGTTTTATTAAGTTATATTTTGATTAAAATGTGGATAAACTACATTTAAATGATTCTACAAAATATCAAGTTATTTTACAAAGCAACGGATTTTCAAAATATTCTTTTAAAAGCATTTTTCAATTTTGTGAAGAGTATGTCGACATATCCTACTAATGTATGTTGACATAGTGGCCATAATTTTCAAATTTTAAATTTGAGTGGAAGTGTCTTTTCGTCGTATCTTTATGCGAATAGGCATGACCATTATTTCCTTATACTTACCAGACTTCCAAACAAATTTTTAGCATCTACTTTCTTATTCTTTTCTCGCTTTTTCATTTCGTGATTTCAAAATCAATTTCTACCCAAACTCCATAGAAATTCAACCGGAATCGAATTCAATCATCACTAGCTAGATTCTCCTTCATCTACTCTCTTATTTCTCTCATCTCTCTCACTCAAACCAAGATCAAAGCGCTATTAAAGAGTTATAGGATCATTTGTAACCGAGATCGAAGATCTGAGTCTGTAAACTATATCAAATCATATTGCTATACTTGTGGGTATGATTGTGGCCTATAAAATCAATTCAGTGTGCTTAGTAGTCCGTAAATCTAGTGAGTGTGCTTATAGCTCGGAAATCCAGTGACTTTACCTAGAGGTCGGGATTCTGGATGGTGTGTCTCGTAGCCTTGAAATCGAGATTGTAGTTGCATTTACTAGTTGAAAAGAAATCCATACTAGGAATTGTGCAGGACTGGATATAGGGTAACTCAAAACTAGTATAAAATCATGGTGTGTTCTTTCCTTTCTACTTTTACTGCATTTACTTCTATCTGTGCTTTGATTTTGTGATTGTTTCTGTGATTGTTAATTACATCACTCCAAGTAGAATATTAAAGAATTTGAAAAATATTCATATAATCAATTAAACACTATCCATGCCACTCTCTAGTGTTAATTTATCCTTAAGATCCCTATTTCGCTGACTCATAGAGAATACTTTGGGAGAGGACACCATTCACTTTTGGGATGTCCTACCTTAGTATCTTGAAGAAGTAGTGATCAGGCCTACTACTAGATGATTTAAGACAGTGTGTCTATGCATTGAGTATTGCATAAGGCTGCAGTTTCGTTGGAGCATACTCATGCTCAAGATTACCTAGTATGGTGCATGTCGACATTATTTTATTTGAGTTGGTAGCAACATCTATTAAGGGTTGCCTATGCATGTGCATTTAGGATGAAGTTAATTTCCGGTAGTAAAAATGATCAGTGCAGTTAGAAGAGTAATCCATTTAGAAGTGCTTATAAGTGGATTTGATTCATTGAAGGATAAGCACCACACAAGGTTGGAAAGAAATCATATATTAACAGGAGACTCGTGGAGTTAAAGTCCACGGTGATGACATGGTCTGTGTAAGCATCTTGTCGCTTAGATACGTTATTGGATCAGTAGTTCGAAAAAGTTAGCATCAAGAGTTGTAAGGCCTTTCGAATTTGGATAGAGTTGGGAGTTAGTCTTTGGAGCGGAGCTTTCTGGAGGGTGGTAGGAGTTCACAATCTTTTTCTTCTTTCACACTTGCAAAAGTGTTTATACGACGCAGCTAGCATAGTTGAGCCATGTAAGTTGAGAAAAGTCAAGAGCATAAGTGAGTTACTTTTTTGCCATGCACCTACCCGCATCATTGGGAGTGAGAGAAAGCGACTCTATAATATAATAATTAAACTGGTTGGAGTCAAGTAAGGAGGCGACTCTGTTGAGAGCACATGTTTTTCCGAGGAGAAGAACCGAGCTACCCATCCAAAACTCTTCTCTAGTACGTTTCCATTTTAGTTACGTAAGTATATATTATTTATATTTAGGTTCTAAATTAGTATACTCCATAGGTAGAGACCATTGGATGCTAGGAATGGATGTGAGTGTGTCATTAAGACATGTTTTGGATGATGGTTGCTAATGGACGTTAATGGAGGTGTTCTTTTATTTCCCTTACCCGCATCATCGCACATACTCTAGTTAGCGCACACACTTACATCATACTTGTTTTATTTTATTGAGTTATATGCATATAGTTGTCGCATATGGATTGAATGGTTACGCATACATGTAGAATTGTAAGTATATTTATATATGATGTTGCATACATCTTCGATACATGGCATAAGCACTTGCATAATAGAGGGTCGACTAGATTAGGAGACCACCTACTCTTTGCATCAGTATCGGTTCATATGCATTCCACATTTGCATATACATACTGCATTAGAAATTTAACTATGGATAATGATTTTCAGTGGATGGTGGATGAGTATATGGTTGTATTTATTGATTTTGCACGTGCGAGTTACATTTTTTCATCCTTTAAGATTTTAGGGATGAAATCCCTTTAAGGGGGAAAACGCAACACACCGAAAATTCAAGCAAAAATTCAATAAAAGAGTTAAATTTAAATTTAATAAGGGAAAAATGTAAATTTTGCAAACATAAGGGTTTGACTATGAAATTTGCACTGTTAAGTTCATAGCGATTTTATGGACAATTTTCATATATAATACTTTGATAATAGAGCTAGTGAAGAGAAGTTACAAATGTTGGAAAACGAAATTAATTAAATAAACAAATAAAAAAATTAACTATCCTTAAATAAATAGATCCACCGGTCGTTACCCTTATGGGGACTGGTCGACCCTAGCGGTCGACAGCCCACATATACAGTAGTCGACTGGTTGAGGTGTCAGATCAAGAAATCTAAGCAGCCATTGGCCCAGATTTAATAAATTATTTTTAGTTGGGTACAAAGTAAAAAGTTAACATACAAGATGTAAGCAAATATTTTTCTAAGGTTAATCAACAGTAAGGTCTAATTCAAAACCCTATAAATATATAGCTAACCAAAACTCTAATTCATTAGAAATTTATTTTTGTACCAAAATTCTACTAAATTTTCTTCTCCTCCACTTATAAAAATTCTCTAAAATAAAAAAGAATAAATTAGAGGGATCTAAGAAGGTCGAATTAGGTAAACAACTAATGAACGAGGGGAAATATTTCTAGATGAAAATTCGAAGGAAAGCTTGGATTTAAGGTGAGTCGGAATATTTTTAATAAGATGATTATATGCTGTTAAGTTTAATATACCCGATTTGATCTAGGTTGTTAGAAATTGAATTGTAAACACTGTTTAATTAAACCGTAAATTTTATTGTTAGTATAAGAATATGGCGCACTTTTAATGACCTAGATCTTTAAAACCAAATCTATAAATTGATAAAGAATTGACATAACCTATATTGTTAGTAGTAACCCTAGGATAAGCTATTTCACTACAAAATTTTGCAGATCTATAAATTGAAATTGATATTAAGTTCGGTTAATTATAACTAGCTTACTGTATTATAATAAATTTTGGAACGATGACAACAATTAACAAAAGCGAATGCAACTATAATTAAATTGAAATCAAACTAACTAACGAAAATTAACCTAAAATTTACACCGCGATCGGTAGACCACACTATTTAGAGCAATCGATAACAAGCGGTCGACTGCCCTAGTATGTAGTGGTCGACCTGTTAGTATTCCAGAAGCACGATCTGAACCTCGGTCTGAGGCCTAGGTTATAAATAAAACAATTTTTAGTGTGAATGTATGTGTATATATTTAGTATGTATATATGGATGTTAGGGTTGGGAAGCTAGTTTCTTATGAGGTTATACTAGGACATTACAGAGGTGGTTAAATTTTATTTATCAACAGGGGTCGATATTCAACTAGAAGGAGCAATCTTATCGTAAATGGCACTCACAAGAGGTTCTAAAGTGCACAACATGGACTGACGCCTGATGAAATGTATAGGCCCAGCACAACGGGAGTTCCTCGGTATTCATGGATTTTGACTCAATTGATGTTGTGTTGTTGTTGGATCTCAGTGCGTGCAATAAGTGGCAATTACATTACCATTAAGAGGTGGACATAGATGCAGACGATGAAACATTTTGGCGGGTTGACATTACGGGACCCCCTCGATGCGTAACGAGAGTACAGGTAGCCGTTATTATGGAAAACTTAGTCCCATGGTAGAAAAGGTAGTGTAATCCTATATAGAATAGTTCTTATAGCTATTAGCTGATCAGTATCCTAAGTATGATAAGTACAAGCCTACATAAGTAGTTAGTGTCGGTATGTGTTCAGCCAAATCGCTTAAGTAAAGAAATCTAGTAATTCGCGGACACTTATAGAACACCCTAGTTCACATAGAGTATTATTAAAGTCAACTACAAATGATTAACATATATTAATGATGTACTCATTCTCTAGACTTTTATTTGGCCCACTCCTTTCCCTTCCTTTTTTCCCCACCATAGGATAACAGGATAATAGTTGATTTGGCACAAAGCGTGGAGAAAGGAGCTAAGCGTTGGAGATCCACTACTCTTGGTTATTTATCATATAGCTATTTGTTGTATTAAATGTCTAGTAAGCTTATATTGTAATTTGAAAACAATGTATATAAATCGTGCATTTTGAAAGTTGTTTTTTGAAATGTCTATTTTCAACACTTATGTTTTATTCCTTCCATTGTAAGATCTAAAAGGGTAGAATGCCGTAGATTTATCTTTATATTCTGAATCTCTGTAATATATGAAACCCAATAGCTTGTACTTCTTGACACTGACGCGAGTCTGAAAGTCACCCTAGGCTTTGGTTCCATGTGTCGGGAGGTGCGGGTTGTCATCAAAAGTGTGGATGTAAGACTTGAATGATAACCGAAACCAAAAATGTGTGGATGTAAGACCTGAGTGGCAGTCGAAACCGAAAATGTTAGGATAAGTCCTGGTTTAGCGACCAAGATGTGAAAACACTGTTGTAAGGTTTTGTGTGGAAACAAAGAATCAAAAGGCATAGGTATAAAGCCTGAGTGGCAATTCAAATAAATGGTGTTGGTTTAAGGCCTAGTATGGAAACCAAATACGAAAGAGTAGGTGCAAAGCCTGAGTGGCAACCGAGATACAAGAGTAGGGCATAAGGCCTTTGTGGCAATTGATGGTATAATTAATTATACATAAAGAAGAGGAGAAGGCATAAAGCCTTAGTAGCGGTCGAAATCATTGTAATACAAATCTAAAAAGAAAAGAATATAAAGAAAACTAAGTAAATTAACCATCGAATTAGTCATATTAGTTGCAAGCGTAGAGTACACTTATGTTATGAATGAATGTCTTGAAATTGCAATCCATGTCATGATACCTTAATGTTACTGAATAGTGAAAAAAAGATGTTCCATGCTTTAGCAGCGCGGTCTCACTATTTTCTATGTTCAAGGTAAGTATTAGTCATATTAGATTTTTTGTCTAATATGTGTTTTTGCTATTGTTTTTCAATAAACTCATAGGTACCTATTCAAGTAGGCTGAGTTTATGGAATAAACATGTAGTTTCAGTAGACGAATGAGCAGTTCCAAAGACGAAGAAGGAGGCTTAAATGATATAAATGTTGTTTTTATTGCGCTATGTGAAGTGTTCATAGTCGCATCTTCATATATTGGGCATGTCAGTTTATCTATGTTGTATTATATTTTTGACCCCTATATGGCATGATTATGAGAATGTTTTAGGAATGTAAGAATGATTATTTTTGATAGTCACTAGCTGCGCTGCTAACCTAAACCTTTGAAAATAATAAATAATCGATCTCTTTACATCATCGAAAGATAATTCCATGGTAACTGTAGCTCATTCGGGTTCCATCTTTAGGTTTTAGAATATGGATGTTACTGTAAGTATTAGAGCTTAGGTCTAGAGACACTTAAGTAAAACAAGGCCAAATAAAGGTCAAGGTAGAATTAGATAGTTAAAAATGAACACCTCGGAGATGGCATATGCTATTATATGACCTAATTGTATTTTGCTATATAGGTATATATTTCTACTATTGTTTCATGTAGTTCTAATGAAGACTTTCTTAACAGAAAATGAGAATGGAAATGTGAAGTGGTAGGACTACCGTAGGGGAATTCAATGCTATGAGAAACATAAAAAGCACTCAAATGGAAGGAGGAAATGTAAAGAAAGTGCCAACAATAGTCGACAACAAAGTTGTTCCACTTGCCAATGCCATGGGCATGGATGTAAATGCTTTGTTATGACAATTTATGGTCTAGATGATGATAGAGACCATGCTCAAGATGGTTGAGCCAAGGCCCATAACAAGGGAAGACTTCATAAAGATGAATCAAGATTTACAAAATTTGGGAGGCAATATGTCTCTTGAGAAGGAGCCAGCAGTCAAGGTGTTGAATTAGTTAAGGGTTCATGAACGAATCTTTGGAGACCTAAAGTTGGATGATGCACAAAAACAGAGGATGGCTTCGAGGAACTTACATGAGGATGCTTTGGACTAGTGGGGGATGGTGAGAGCCGAGACCCCTAAAGGAGAGATTACCTAGAATTAGTTTAAGGAGAGGTTTGGGGTTCAGTTTATTTTTTACTCTAAAAGAAGTGTGATAACGTGGAAGCTCATGGATTTGAAGCAAGGAGATCGTTCGATGGAGGAATATGTCTAGAGGTTTAAGATTTTAGCTTAATATGGCCAAGATATAATTAATACACCATTGAAAAAGAATGAGAAGTTCATTTTAGGGGTTGAAGCGGGATTGGATCATAAGGTAAAGGTACATTTAGTATCTACTTTTGGGTTTGTTGCGGACATGACATGAAGATATGATGGCGTATGTCATGAGTAGAGCATAGTGGAAGGGAAGTCTAACAGGAGCAAAGAAGAGGCTTTCTCCATACCAGAAGGGTAGGAAAACTTAGGGGGGAGGAGGCTGAAAGGATATTTTGGAGGTTGTTTGCTAAAACTGTGTTCAGATAAAGCACTATGCATCCAAATGTCCATAACTAGGTGGAGTGGTTAATGTTTAGTATTTAAAATATGACAAGCCAGACCATAAGAAGAAAGATTGTCCAAAGTCAAAGCAGACAAGGTTTTTTTCTTTGGAAGGACAAAAAGGAGGACCATCAGCTGAGGAGAAAGGAAAGAGCGTGGTTTTGGAAAATATGATTTCGATTTTCTGTTTTTCAGTTAGAGCATTGTTTGATACTAAGGCTACACACTATTTTATTTCAAAAGATTTGGTTGATAGGTTGACGTTAGATGTTACCAACCTTGTTACTTCTTTGTTATATTTAATCTGATTGGCTGGTATGTGTTATCCGGGTTTTTAAACCAGGCAGATCCAAGAGAAGTCAGAACAACTTGGTCGAGTTAGAATAGCTCAGAAGTCAACCAAAAGGACTAAAGCAACAAGTCAAAGTGGGCCAAGAAAAGGAATAGGAAAAATCCACTAAGGACATGGATCACTAGCGATCCATGGGTTTAGCTCAGGGATCAACCAACTCTATGGCATCATAATCCAACATATATTCTAAAGGCAATGGCTGAGTTTGACGAGATTCTGAGTTAGTCAAATCGAGAGATAAGCATTTGTCTCCTTCGATTAGTAATTAGATACAACTACCAAGTAGACCTTCATCAAAACAAGACAACGTGCAACGAGACTATAGGAACATCATCGACGTGAGACAACGGAGCCAAACCAGAAGGTAAGAACCAAAAGTACTCTAAGTGTATGGATCGCTAGCGATCCATACACTATGGATCGCTAGCGACCTATACGTCATCACAAGAAAGCTACGACCCACATGAAACGGAGAAGGTGAAGAATGTTATGTAAGTAGCTCTCAATCGAACATAAGCTATGGATCGCCAGCGATCCATGTTTTTGGCTCGGGCCTTGAGGCAAGTTTCAATGGTCCTTCCTATGATCATCTGCAAGTAGTTGGCACGAACAAGCCTGGCCTAGAAGCTTTCCGATCTCTACAAATACCATCCTACCTACAACAAAAACAGGATCTCTTCTCCGCACTGGTTGCGGAAACTCTGTTGGAAGTTCTCTTCACGCCTCACCTCCCTTACAACAATCTCCAAAGGAGTTCATTGTGATTCTCCAGTGAATTCTAACTTTGGAGATTTAATCTAACTTAGGATAATTAAGAGCTTTGTAATCAAATACATCTTGTAACAGTAATCAGTCTATAATTAAAATTATAAAGTGGACCCTGGCTTCGTTAACAGCCGAACCACTATAAAAATCTTCTTGTCTTCTTTCTCTTACTGCTTTTTTCTATATCTATTGCCTACATTATTTCTCTGTAAGAACAAGGCTGGTGCTTTCACGCTCAAATCAGGGCGTTGATCCATTTTTTGGGTTAACATTTTGGTGCTTTCACTTAGAAGCCAACTCAGGATTCAGATCTAGATATCTACTTTGGATCGAACAGGTCCAGAAGTTAGATCCTCAATCTTTGCTTGAAGTGCTTGGAATCAATGGCTCCAGAAAGAAAAAGAACTGCCTCTGAAAGGTCTATAGGGATAGAAGTAGCCGGGGAAGATATGAATCATCAACAAACTGAAGTAAATGGTGCCAACGAAGGAGATTAGGTGCCTGCGTCTTCCAATCAGCGCAAAGTCGTTATAAGGGACGAGTTAAACACAATGGTTGATGAGATCAACCAGAAAATGGAGAACAGTCAAAAGGCACTAATTGATAAGCTCAATGCTCTCCTTAACTTACAATCAAACCCTGCTCCAAGAAATATGGTTGAACCCGCGGCTGCCATAAAGCAAGAAAATTCTTCATTTTCTAGCTTAAACAGGAGAAATGGAAAGCAGCCGCAGAAAAGGCAGACAATGGGAACTATGGGAATCAATGCAGAAGGGAATACAAGTACCCCGCTCACCGCAAGACAACCAACTCTGAACTTGAGCCAAGGGGTGAAAACCCCACGAGAGGATATAGCCATGGACCTCTCCGATTCAGAGGATGAAGACAATTTAATGGTGAATAGTTTGAAGAGAATGTTAATGCATTCGACATTAATGTAAAAGCCAAAACCGCCCCTGTCAGAACAACTGCAAGCCAACAGGATCTCAGGGGAGTGGCTCTCCCAAAGATAGGAGAGCCCGGCTTTAGCCCACACCGTTCGCAAAGTCAAACATTTGGTTCAGCGACTGAAAACCGTCTCTAGGATTACCAAACATCATAGGCATTCATCGTGGATATGATTAAGAGGTTGATGGACGAAAATAAAAACAGAAGGGATGATGAGTGGGGTCCGCACCAAGTCGGACTCCCTTCACCGATGAGATATTAAATGAGCGATATTCGAAAAAGTTCATAATGCCAACTATCCCATCCTATGATGGGACGAAGGACCCAAAACCTTATTTATACAAGTATAGCTGGTACATGGGTGGAGCAAACACTTCAGAAGCTGTTTGGTGTAGATGTTTTCCCATTTCTTAGAAGGAATTGCTTCCATGTGTGCAACACCCCTAATTTTATTGATATTATTTAGGAGATTTAATTAGAATAAATTAAATAGAATAATGTAGATAAGGATATTAAGGTTGATTAATGAATTAAGTGGTCGTGCTTATCTAATCTAATGAACTTATATAAATGGTTAAGTAATTGAACACAAGGGCATTAGTGTAAATAACCACCCATATTTCTCACCCTTATACTATCTCCCTTAGTTATACATGTTCATTTTTTACCAAAGCAAAATTTATAACAGTAGGGAAGCAAGGCCGGCCATTAGGAAGAAATAAGAGAAGAGAAAATCAACTTAAAGCTTAGGATTCAGGTTAGAAGAAATTAATCTCAACCAAACTTCAATTTCCTAATCTAATCTAAGGTGAATAATAATTTCTACATCTTATTTTAGTTTTATGATCATATGGTTTTGAATTTCAGTATAAATATATTATTATGATATATTGAACAATGATATGCTTGAATTATGATTTACATGGATTAAATAAGTTTGTTAAAAAGGAGATATACCCAGCTTTTGGGTAAAACCAAGATGAAATGGTTTTTAAATGCCATGCGAAAATTATACGTTGTAGAAAACATGATTCTAGAGATGGGTTCCAATTTTCATAATTTTCATAATTTATGTGGATTTTATATTAATTTTCTAGTAAAGAAAATGATTTATTGGGTTATCAATTATTTACGGATAAAATAATAATTATTTGGATTTGAAATATATATGTTGGAAAACAAAATAAAATAGATTTTATGGAATTTTTCCAGATTTTTCCTAAGTGATTTGATGAATATATCAAATTATTTAAGGTATGAAACTTAAATATTTTATATATTTAATTAAGGAGAGTGGGCATTTTATAAAATAAAATTATTATTTAATTCTAAAATTAGTGGCAGCACTTTTCTAAAATATATGCTAACCAATAGGAATTTGATAAACAAAGGCTGGTTAGTTGGAAAATTATTATTTTTAAGTTAAAAATAAGAAAATCATGCTTTTAGCATGTTTCAGTCATTTTAGGCATCAAACTTTCCTGCTCGGGCCTTCTGAAAAGTCGAAAGGTTATACTCTTCGATAAGGTCAAAGTTCAACGCATATAGTTTCAAGTTACTTGGTACGTAATGAAATGAACAAGGTCGAAGAGTACATAGACGAAAGGTTGGTTGCCAAAGTGGTTAGGGTATGTTTGTTTTATAAACCAAAAGCTTACATCTGCTTGCTTTCGAAAAGGAGCTTTCGACTAAGTTGCTTTCGACCATGTCAATTATTTAAAATAAAGATTATAAAACTTTCGACACAGTCGAAGGATTACTGGCGCTTTATCGTTGTTTTGTTTTGAACCTTCCGACACAGTCGAAAGGTTATTGCTGCTTTTCTAACCTTTCGAAGTCGTTTCTTTCGACAAAGCCAAAAGGTTTACTTATTTTAAAACCAGCAGCTTCTCCAATGCTTTCGAAAGGTATCAAAACTTTCAACTTAGATGATTTACCCTTGTTTTATAATTGAAGTATAACCTAAAGCTTTCGAATAAAGTGTTTTAAAAGGCTGAAGCTTATTTTTAAAGAAATGTTTTAAAGCTTTGAAGCAGACCTTTCGATGGGGTCAAAAAGTTGTCCTTAATGAAGTCAAAAGGTTTTACAGTAGTTTTCTACATGTTTTAAATTGAACCCAGTGAGTTTTCGAAAGGTTTATTTTCCATTGCTTTCGAAAGGTTTTCGTTTTAAGGGTTTCGAATAGTTTTCCAATACGTGCGAAAGGTTTGAGTTTCAATAGGAGTCGAAGGGATGGAAATAAGTGTTTTAAAGTATAAAGAGGGCTGGAGCCTATTGTTTTAGAAAGATATGATTGAAACCCTTCGAAAGGGTTGAAAATAGTGGCTTTCGACATTGTCGAAAGGTTTTAAAACCCACAACGCTAAATTTTTAAGGAAAACCGCAGCTTATATAACGGAGTTTTGTAATGTCTTTAAATATGTAATTTTGAAGAAGAATTTACCTTGATGAAAATATGTTAAAGGTGTTAACTATGTTTTATGAAATATATTTCAAGGATCTTAAACCCCTAGGAGAGGTATTGTTAAATTGTTATTTTGCTTCTTCAAATATGAATATATTCACATGATTACCTGTAACTGTATTTTGGGGAAAAGGGGTAGAAGAACTAGCTAGGGTAACTCAATAGTGAATATAAATTGCTTAAACTCCTGAAGAGTAGAATTGCATCCAAGGATTCAGGGTGACCATAAATATATAATGCCTAAACTTTGTAGTTATTGAGTAACCAAAAGGCTCATTATAAACCCATGAAAGCTATGATAAAGTAGTTATTAGAGGTAACTAAAAGGTTCGTAGTAAACCCATGAAAACTATGATAAAGTAGTTATTGGTGTAACCCAAAAGGTTCATATTAAACCTGTGAAAACTATGATTAACTAGTTATTGGAGGAAACCAATAGGTTCGCAGTTAACCCATGAAAACTATGTATTAAGGACAGTTGGCAAGGGCTATTTGGTTTGTAGTGAACCCATGAAAACTATATGCCGATTAAGAATTGACACCAGTCAATAGGTTCCTAGTAAAACCATGAAAACTAGGATAAGAAAGTGGCTAATAGAAGTATCTATAGGTTCCTAGTCAACCCATGAAAACTAGGATGTGAAGTGAGTTACTGGATAAATCCATAGGTTCTCAGTAAACCCATGAAAACTAGGATAAGGTGATTAGTTTTGAAAGGACGAATAGGTTCAGGAGGACCCATGAAATGATTTAAGTTAATTGGCAGGAGACTATAGGTTCTTAGTGATCCCATGAAAACTTTGAATAGGACATGGTTTCTATTACGTATAACAAGGTTATTAGCAAACCCATGAAAACTAAAAGGTTAATAGTGACTCTAGAAATTATAACTATGATATTGTGTCAGACTAAACTGGGAATGGGAAATCCTAATTATTTTCAAGTACGCATATCATCATAATATTTAAAATGTATGTTTTAACCATTGTGGATGCAGGGGCACAATATATGGCTTTATAAAGGTTTTTGGATACTAGTGAGGGGAAAACCCGTTCCATTAAGCGGCGTAGTCTCACTAGATATTTAAAAAGGATTGAGATGTTAGATTATTTTTCATATCAGGCTTTATGTCTGACTTAAAGTTTTTTCCCCTTAAACTCTCAAGTACTCAATTAATCTTGAGTAGTTTGAGATTATGGTTCTCAGGTTTTCTTCTCTTATGAATAAAGCTTCCGAAGGCATGCGGGAGGCAGACAGATATTTAGAGATTTCTTTCCGCTGTGTGTTTTGTTTGTAAAGGCATATTTATTAACCTTACTATATACTCTGATCAACCAAGGGGGAATCTTTATATGTCGCTCTTGGTGTATTTGTAATAATTATATTTTGCTGAACACTGTTAACCTAATTTGGGATTATGTAGTGAACATGAAATGATTTGATTTGAATAGGAAATGTGTCTTTGGATTGCTAAATTTTTTCCATATTTCTATGATCTGTGTATCAATGTATCTAGCACCACCATTTTTGGTCAACGAAGATTAATAACTATGGATGACTGCAGCATCCATAGCCATTAGTTTTAGGCATCCATAGTTGATGTTACAATGTGGTTCACTAGGCTCCCGTCGAGATCCATCTCTACTTTCGCTCAACTTGCCACGAGATTCCATGATCAATTTAGGATCCATACCGCACAACCCAAGAATGTGATGTCCATGTCTGGATTATTCCAGGGACGAAATGAATTGCTGATGTCTTTCATAAACCGATTCAATACCACAGTGATAAAGTTCAGCAATCTAAATGAGGACATGGTTTTAATAGCTCTAGTCCGAGCCATTCATCCGTAAACTGAGTTCGAAAAGTGGATCAAGATGAAGCAACCTACTATAATGAAGAATTTCAACCGCAAAGCAAGCCAATACCTAAGATTATAGGAAGCACAGGAGTCAGAAAGGAAGTCAACTGGCATGCAACTGTTGGACGTCGGACATAGTGACGTGGTAATAAACTAGAATACAAATGCATTCGGGACTGTCGAAGGAATCATAGGGAAAGATGGAAATCAGAAAAGGAAAAATCAGAATTCCAATAAGAGAAATGGAAACAATAAATGCCTTAAAGGCTTCAGGCCTGAAGACTACACCTCTCTCAACGAAACACCGAAAAATATCTATCTTGCAACACAAGGGGTTGAGGAATATAAAAATCCCCCTAAGAAGGAGGCAACCAAGTAACATAAGCACTTAGGGAAGTTCTTCCACTTCCACGAGACGCACGATGACAACATAAACTAATGCTGCCACCTAAAAAACTTGATTGAAGAGCTGATTCGGAGAACAAGCTCCAGAAATACGTTAGAAAACCACAAAATCCTGACCAACCGTAGCTCCTCAAGTCCCTAGGAATCAAAGAAACCAAGATGGAACCAGTGAAGAGGGATCAAAGCAAACTGAGCAAAGACGCATTATTGAACGATGTCTGGAGGCCCGCATCTTGTGCAGAGAAGTTGAGGAGAGATGGAGCGATATGCAAGTTCTTTAAAACATGCTCCGAGGGAATCATGTCTCACGATAGAAGATGGGGCTCCAACCAAGCAGCAGAAAACTTTAAATGATGATATTATATTCAAAAACCTTGATACCGAAAGGATCAAAGCTCCAACTCTTGACCCGATGGTGGTGGCGGAAGGAATCGAACCCACTGTGGTCAGATGAGTATTGGTCGATAGTGGCAGTTCTATCAATATACTTACCTTTGACAAAATGAAGATCGGCATGAAATGCGTGTCTACATGCCAAACAAAAATCCAAGGGTTCGCTGGTGAACCCAAAAACCCATAGGGACAATTGACCTACCAGTGGAGCTTGAAGAGGATGATTAAAGAGTTACCCTCATTCAGACCTTCATAATTATGGACGAAACTTCTGCGTATCACACATACTTGGGACGACCTGCCTTAGCTGATTTCAGAGTCACTCTGGCCCAATGGTGCCTTACAATGAAGTTCTCGACTGCAAATGGAATCTGGGTGGTCAAAGGGGATCAATGTGCCGCTAGAGAATGTTACAGTGCAGAGTTACATGAATCCAGAAGAAGGAAAAAGGGGAAGGATGTGGGGAGAACTCTCCATATTCATAAACCTTCTGAATAGCAACTATAGAGCCACCCCGGGCTTGGGGACCACAACCGATTCGACATGGCTTTGGACTCTAGAAAGAAGAGTTCGAGGGAGGATCGGGCAACACCGGCAGAATTGACGGTGTCAGTCCTAGTCGACATGGACAACCCAATTAAAGTCTTGAAAATTGGATCGCACCTTGGAAACAAGATCTGATTGGAATTTACTAAATTTCCTCACGCCAACTTGGATGTGTTCGCATGGATGCATTCCAATATGTATGGGGTGTCACCAGAAATCGCATGCCACACGCTCAACATTGACCCCAAGTTCACACCAGTAAACCAAAAGAGGCACAACCTTGGTCTTGAACGGTCAAAGGCTTTAAGAGTAGAGGTGGACAAGTTAATGGCTAACGATTTTATCCGTGAGGAAACTTATCTTGAATGGGTATCTAACTCGATCTTAGTCAAAAAGTCCAATGGGAAGTGGCGAACTTGTATCGATTACTAAGACTTAAATAAAGCTTGCCCGAAAGACAATTTACCTCTTTCCAGAATAGACCAGCTTGTGGACGGAATGACAGGACATGAAATGCTATCATTCATGGATGCATACTCCGGGTACAACCAGATCCTGATGCACGAACCTGATCAAGAGAACACCAGCTTCATCATCGATGTGCAACTATACTGCTACAGGGTGATGCCATTCGGTTTGAATAATGTCGGCGCAACTTATTAAAGGTTGGTAAATACCATGTTCAAGCGCCAAATTGGGAAAAACTATAGAGGTTTACGTGGAGGACATGTTGGTCAAATCACGAGTAGTTGCCAACCACCTGGATAGTCTCACTGAAATGTTCGAAATACTCTGAAAGTATGGAGTGAAACTCAATCCACTTAAATGTCCCTTCGTAGTAGCCTATGGAAAATTCTTAGGATTCATCATAAGTGCCAGGGGCATTAAAGCAAACCCAAAGAAAATAACGTCCCTGCAAGAAGTCCAAGCCCCGAAGCACAAGAGAGAATTGCAAAGCCTAAATGGGAAGGTCGTAGTTTTAAGACGATTTATCTTGAAATCCAGCGATAAGTGCGTAGTGTTTTTTGATGCGTTGAAGAAAAGAAAGCAAAGCTTCTAAAGGAATGCGGCATGTCAAATTGCATTTGAAGAATTGCTATGACACATTAAAGCTCCTCCAATCATGTCAAAGCCAATGGACGGAGAGGACCTATTCATTTACCTAGCAGTCTCACCTCATGCTTTAAGCGCTGCCCTTGTGCACGAAGAAGCGAAGATCCAACGACCCATGTACTACATTAGCAAGCGGTTTATTAGAGCCGAGAAAAATTAATCAAAGCTAGAAAAGCTAGCATATTGCCTCCTGATCGTGTCTAGGAAGCTGCAACCATATTTCCATGCGCATCCAATCAAAGTACTGACTGATCAGCCTCTGAAACAAGTACTGTACCGACCTGAAACTTTCGGACAGCTTCTCAAGTGGATCATCGAACTAAGCCAATATGATATTACTTACCAACTGAGAAAAGAGATCAATAGGCAAGCGCTGGCAAATTTCATCGTCGAGCTTAATATATGGGATGACGAAGAAGAAACATCATCGGAAGTGGAGACGAAATAGGAACTCTTTGTTGATGGCGCATCTAACCACCTCTGTTTGAGGGCAGTAGTGCTTGAAACCCTCGAAGGACAAGCCATTTTTTATGCCTTATACTTGGAATTTCCTTCAACAAATAATGAAGCAGAATACAAAACATTAATAGCAGGGCTGAAAAATGTGAAGGAACTTTTAATAAAATCCGTTAACATGTACAATGACACCCAGCTAGTCTTCTGCCAAGTAAAGGGCAAGTACTAGGCTCGGGAGGAAAATCTTGCACCGTATCTGTCTATAGTACAAGAGTTGCTTAGCGACATCGAATATTATACAATAACTCATATTCTGCGGGAGCAGAACACCAAGGCCGAATACTTAGCTATACTGGCAAGCTTCGGGGTAGCTCAATCGTTGGGACTAGCCCCGGTTGAGACTCTGACTTCCCCGAGCATAGACGAAATGGACACCGACTGGATCCTCGAGACCACCACTGAACCGAAAACATGGATGACACCAATCAAGAAATATTTACTCATAGGGACCTTCAACTGACCGCAACCAGCGAAAAAGCTTCCTCGGAAAGCATCGCGATTTGTAATGTAGGATGGGATACTTTACCAACGAGGATTCTCAACCCCCTTCTTAGATCTGTGAACGACGACGAAGCTCGACGAATCCTAAAGGAAGTGCATGAAGGCGAATGCGGAGACCATACCAGAGAAAAAACCGTTGCAAAGAAAGTCCTTCGGTATGAATATTTCTGGTCGACAATAAATCGCGACGCAGTAGACTACACTAGACGATGTGATCGTTGCTAAAGATTCAGCAAAATTAAATAACCCCCACAACAAAATTGACATAAATGGTCAGCCCGTGGCCATTCGCAATATGGGGAATCGACTCGATTGGCATATTAACATGAAATCGACAAAATTAACAACCATCGACGGCGTCCAATTTCCCAAAGCATGGAACAGCGAATCGCTGTGCCACTACTTTCACCTGAAAATTACCTAACATACCTTCTATTTTTCAGCAAATAAGTCATCTCGGAATGCCAGGGGAATTGTAAATAGGTAAAAACATGCCCAAATTTCCTAAATAAAATTGATTCGCTTTTTGAACCAACAAAGCTGTGTTCGTGATAATTACCCACCAAGTCGATGGAAGCAAATCGACTCAAACCGTTGGATCGACGAAACCCAATCCTCGCCTTTCAAGAACCAGTGTTGCACTGGCAACATCAGGAAGGCTCAAAATAAACTCCTCGGCGTTGCCCGAAGATAGGCAACATTGAAAAATATCAAAAGCCACGCATTTCATAAGCTGTGCACGAACTCTTAAAACACAAACTCCTCACATTGCCCAAAGATAGGCAATATCGAGCAGAACCAAAAGCCGCGCATCCCGTAGGCTGCGCACCAACTTTGAAAACACAAACTCCTTACATTGTCCAAAGATAGGCAATTTTGAGGAGAACTAAAATCCATGCGTTTCATTAGCCACACATTAACTCTCAGATCCATGAAATCACTCTCAAAACATAAACACCTCACATTCCCCGAAGATTGGTAACATTTAGAAGTATTTTAAGTACCGGAATTGCCCTAACAATACTGGGGAACTCAGCCATCATGGGAATTGCAAGGACCAAACCACTTCCATCACCAGGAGTAACGGACGCAACTCCCACCAAACCAGAGTGCTACGAACTAGCAGAAAACTCAAATTGCTGAGCTCTACAGTGAACCCAAAGATTTTATGTGAATGGCATTTGACTGTCTACAGTTAACTCTATGATGTGTACACCCTGGGCAAGGAAGTACATATTTAAAAATTGCAAAAGAAAATCCAATGAAATGATACTCATAAGTACCAACTCATGCTTTTGAGAAGTGATAAGCGGTTTAACTTCCGTAAATCTGCAAAGATTATTCATCCAGTAATCTCATAACCATATGTCCAACACTAAGTTTACATTTTCATACACATTAAACGTACATATGTTATATACTTTTCAGAATCAAATAAAAATGTAAGTTGCAAAACTTGCAAAAGGAGAAGAATCGAATTGTGACTTGGACAAATTCCATGTCTTGGCATGCAAACTATTTGAACCATAAGTTGTCGGTCGTTTATCAAGTGTTTGAAGTACAAGCCCCACGAACTAGAGGAGATACACTGGCACTTAAACAAAAATGTTATGCTTAAGAACAAAAATTTCACATTTCAGAAGTTCTGTTATTCCAAACAAAGAATTCTAACAGTAATCACAGGACTAGACAAAGTGAAATGGAAGTATCAAGATAGACCTAAGTGTACTTGACACATATTAGCAGACAAGTAGAGGTACAGTCAAAATATCAACAGTATATTACTTATAATTATCTTATGTACAAGGTCAAAACGGAGGGGCTGTACACATACAATATCGGCCAATAAAAGAAAAGGTACAGACAGCACAACAAAAACACTAAGTGCAGACTCTGCACTTGAACAAAACAACGCAAAATGAATCAAAATAAGATCAGCTACCAACCATGCTTCTTAGCACTTCTTTCCACCATTCCCCTTCCCGCCTTTAGTTCATAGTTTCTGCTTCGCCTCGGGAGTGGTGTCACTGTCGGTGATGTCGACGATCCCCTTAATGCTAATGTATTCTTCCTACTTTATTACCTTTTCAGAAGACTCGCCCTTCGTTTTTCACTTCCAAGATCGACGGGAGCTCTTAGAGGGCTTAATTGCTTCAACCTTCTCCATTTTTACTGCAACCAGATGTTCTTGAGATATGCACGGTTGATCAATCTGAATTTCTTGCTCCCAAGATTCGCCCGCCATTAAATCACCCTTTAAAGATACGCACAGGTCGTCTAAACCATGTAGTGCGGCGATCTTCTCGGATTCTGTCCCCAGCTGCGAACCAGACATAGACACGATGACCGGAGTAAATACAAAAACGAGCACGGAAGTTGTAGAGATAGCAATAGGCCCAAGGATTGAGGAAGCCAGCGGATCGATAGGTAAGGAAGATGCACTTATAAGATCAAAAATGAAAGCTTTAAATTCGTCCTGCTCTTGTGGCGTGAGATAAAAATTCTCAAACTCGGGAGTAGCAAGTAGATTACCTGCACTGGAAGAATGACGGAGAATGTCAACTTTGTATTCACGACCTTCACCCTCCTTCGACGGATTCACAATCCGAGGGGAAGCTTCAAGCCCAGGGCTTGCTGATGGATCGAGAGGCTACCTCGATGGTTTGCCGGCACCGAAAATAAATACCTTCGAAGGCACTTCGACAGTTGATGTCGTGGTGGCATCGGTAGCCTCCTTTTCCCTCTTATTCTTAAAAGTATCCCGGTCCTCCAGGAATGCCTTCTGTGATTCTTCATTGAGGTGGGCATTCTCTAACTCTCGGCTATCACGAAAGCGGATTAAGGTTCCCTCCCAAATCATAGCGAGAGTGCATGTAATTTAGGGCCTAAGTAGCTGAGACTTCCCTAATGCAGTAGGGAGTTGACATAAAAGTTCAAGATGGTCTTATCCATCTTCTCCATCTTTCTTTCAAAAGCATTCTTTAGTTCTAGATAATCCACCGTAACAGCGGCCTTTTCAACTTCGATGCGAGCCTTATCGACGCTGAGCTGCGCAACTTGATCCTGTAGCCTAGCGATTGTCTCAGGCTGGTAGAAGATGGTCTTATTATGCCCCTCTATGATAAGGTC
The DNA here is from genome assembly GCA_030765085.1 of Allium cepa. NCBI lineage: Eukaryota > Viridiplantae > Streptophyta > Magnoliopsida > Asparagales > Amaryllidaceae > Allium > Allium cepa. The sequence goes on from CM060932.1 coordinate 125,428,691, forward strand.
ATGATCAGAAATGGTTTTCTTTTAGGCCTCAATTCTCGCGCTGCAAACTACCACCTCCTCTTTTAGTTTAGCTTCTTCTGCATGAGCCTTCTTAATTTCGTCCCTATAGAGAATCCTTATTCTCTCATGAGCCGCCTTTAGCTCTTTCAGCGAGCTGGCGCTATTCTTGCTTTCTCGAAGCGCCACATCCTTCTCCGCTTCTAGCTATTTGATTCTAGCATCACGTTCCGCTAACACTCTTTCAAAATTGTCTTTCTATGATTTGAAGGAGAGGATTTCCTGATGGTTATTTCGGTTCGTGTTCCCTAACCATTTGCATAATTTTCCCACCCTTCGGCCTGTTCTAAATCATTCTGGATTGCCTAGAGGTGGGGCATGTATGTATCTCTATGAATCAGATGAAGATCACGATCAAACTTAAACCCCCTTGAGAACCACCGGGGAGCGCTGCCTCAAGCCTGGGAGGACCAGATGGAAGAGCATAGGCAGGTCTTTGGTGGGGGCATGAAGAACCGAGAGTAAGAGCTATATGAGACGATGGAGCTTGAGTTAAAGATGGAATGTGTATAGAAGAAGCCGGGATTTCAGAAGCAATCGAGGCGGGAGTCGGAGCGAAGGCCTGTTGTTTTGAAGAATGGGGACCGTGACCAAACTTCGACTTTTCCAACGGCTCTACCCTCTCATCAAATGTATTCCTTTTTGCATACCCGCTTTTATATACACGGCCCCATTCTCTCTCGTCTCAATGATGAGCTTCAGCCTCTGAACCTTTCCTTTGCCGATATTCCTCCTCTATCTCATGATGCTACTGACGGTTGGAAGATCATCTTGACCAATGCTGGGAGTCGGTGAATTCTTTAAGGTCATCATAGAGACTGCGTCATCTCATAGTACCTGACATGGAAGATAAATAAAGAGCCTTAGAAATGGAAAATGAACATGAAAAGTATGTGTATAAGTGAATGTAACCCTAGCGAAACGTTTAATGTGTTTGGGAAGGAAGCCTAAAATGATGTCACAAACCGGATCGAGTAGGCGCCGCGGAAGGAATCGGAATAACTTCAGGTGCAACGTGGCACGAATGAGGAGGCACCTCCTTGAACTTGAAAGTCCAAAATCGACGTAATCATCGCTCAAATCTCCAAAGTCCATGCCAGCATCTTTATGCGAAGAATCCCAACGTTGTTTGATTTCTAGGGCATTGCCTTTACCACCCATGTCCGGAGGAGGCGAGCTCAGAATAATGGAACTCATCCCCAGAGTCTCATCGCATGATTCAGAATCTCTATCATCGGATTCTGCATTGAAATCATCACTAGAAGCGGACTCATCGCTACTACTCCAATCTCTCCCCCTCTTTTTCTAAGTCCATCGCGGCCCTCCTTCTGATTAAAGTCTTCTTCCTATTTTTTCGAAATCGAAGGCATTCTGACCCCGGTCACAACAGCATTCATTTCCTCACAAGTCTCCTTAACCGACTCGCTGGATGGGCCTTCCCATTCTCGAAAAGCGCCCTCATTGCAACCGTAAGATGAGGAGGTGAATTGCGTGCGTACCTTGGGTCGAGAAGGAAATGGGATCTCAACTGGAACTACATACCTCCCCAGGTGCTACAGTCCATATTGAAGCAAGTTTTCGTCAATCAAAAAGACTTTAATAGATCTCTCCTCAGCACCGATAACCTTCAAGGCTCAGAAAGTTCCATCGAGAGATAAGTCCCTATTCGACCTCAGAATAACTGTAAGGATTGTTCAACTTGTTAGAAATTCCATCGCAATACGTCGGAGCTCAATGGGTAAGAAAGGGAACTTTCCCCTCATTCTCCAAAGACGGTTGAACCCCTCAAGACATCCGACAAAGAAATATTGGGTCTTGAATTGGAAAAGGTTGCTCTGCAGCCGCAATACAATTTTACAATTCCTCTAGGCCTCGATTATGACCAAGGAAGGACACTCATCTCTTCTTTTAAATGAAAGAAAGTATCTCAACTTGTCGAAGGTCGAAGCACGGCTGATTGTATGCATGAAGTGGATGTGTAGACAAGTTAAGATGGCATAGCCATTGGGATAAATCTTAAACGAAGCAATTCCTAAGTTCGAGCGGGTCTCTCTTAAGAAATCGTTAAAAGGGGGCACGGCTCCGTTCAAGCATATATACCGATGACAAGCGGTATATCGCGGGAGCGACATATGGGCAAACCCATCCTTCTCCGGGAGGCGCACATCTTCCTCCAGGATGCCATGTTGTTGGGAGATATTGTGCAAGACATTGGTAGGGATCTTGGAAGACGCTCTCTCCAGCAGATAAGAACTCTGAAATTAGGAGGAGTCCATTTCATGACTAGACCAACTGCAAGTAGCTGGCCATACTCAGCCTATAAAGCAGAAGGAGGAGTGGTAACAGACGATGAATCGACCTCCGAAAGCATAGGACTTCCTTCACTAGACTTGCGACAAGAAGACAGATGCTTCATTCTAAAAAACATAACTTACATCCGAAACGGTCAGGTAATTCAACCCTAAAATAAGAACTCCTCGTACCACACTGGAATTCTGCAGCAATATCGGCTCACGCTGATGTATCGGGCTTCAAGTGTGTTTCGAGGAAAGTGGGATGTGTTATCAATCGGTGGTGGGCTCGGTACCCTGAACACTACAAATGCTCTACCCCGTGTAGGTAGTACGCTCGTATCCGAGAGGTAAAGGATTTCTCGTATCACTTTCTTTTTGAAATTACTTCTCCTACACTTAACCATTATCGATCAACGATCGATAACGAATCCGTTGTCCGAAATGACGCAGAAAGTCCCTTCCAGTACAAGTACACCATGCGTGCAAAAGAAAGCAAAATCAGCCTGAATCCTCCAGAAGGACAAAACCAATTCATAATGTGTCATGCGGTATCGACTATGGGACCTAGCACAAGTCAATTCTAGCTCAATGGACGAAGACAGTAAAACATGTCAAACACCGAGGCAAGGCCCGATTGTCATTCTCTAAGAAACTCAAAACTCGGTTTACTATCTTCCTTCATTAAATCCTAATCGACTCAAACTCCTCACGACTAACACCACAAATACAACTCCATCGTCAAATCAATAAATGAACATCTTACTTAGCACACCCACCTTAGATTAATGCTCTAAACAAAAAATTGGTCACAGCCTTAGAACAAAGAGGCTAGAAACATGTCAACAACGATCTAAGGATGGGTCGGCGGCGGTCCAAAGCATAAGTGAATTAGGGTTTTGATCGGAGGCGATTTGAGAAGGCGGCGGAAGTACTCTAGAGTTGGCGGCATACAAAGAATCATGGCAAAGGTTTGGATGAGGTTGGATTGCCAGAGATGACGGATCGGATCGCTTGATGTTTAGGTCAAATCGCAGTTGAAATCTTGAATCAAATCGCTGGGAAGCTCAGATCGCAGAAGGAAAATAAAGCTCGGTTCATGTAAAAGTGATGGGGTGGGTCGGATTGACTGCTTAAATAGGAAATGAAAACACACAAAATATCCTAAGTGTTCAGGTCGCTAGCGATCCATCAGCTATGGATCGCTAGCGACCCACAAGGTTGCACGCCTTCGACCTTGAATTTGAACAGTGACAAAGACCTACTACTTCAAGATATATCGAGTAGCTATAGAGGAAAATTTGACCTATTACGACAAGCAATGGCAGTCAAGATCAAAACAAAGCAAGCAGCAGCATAACCTAGTTCACATTCATAAAACTCTAACACGATTACTTTAGATTAATGCAACAAGTAGAGACTAAAAGTGATTACTTCCAGAGCGCGTCATATTTTCAATGAAGACGTACTATGGGGGCAAATGTTATTTGGGTTTTTAACCCAAGCATATCTAAAAGAATTCAAAACAATTTGGTCGAGATAGAATAGCTCACAAGTTAACCAAAGGACTAAAGCAACAAGCCAAAGAGTTCTAAGAAAAGGAATAAGAAAAATCCGCTAAGGACATGGATCACTAGCGATCCATAGGTTTAGCTCAAGGATCAACCAACTCTATGTCATCATTATCCAACACATATTCTAGAGGAAATGGCTGAGTTTGATGAGATTCCGAGTTAGTTAAATTGAGAGATAAGCATCTGTCTCATTCTATTAGTAGCTAGATACATCTACCAAGTAAACCTTTATCAAAACAAGGCAACGTGCAACGAGACTACACAAATAGCATTGATGCAAGACAATGGGGTTAAACTAGAAGGTAAGAACCAAAAATACTCTAAGTGCATGGATCGCTAGAGATCCATACACTATAGATCGCTAGCGACCCATATGTCATCGCATGAATGCTGTGACCCACATGAAACGAAGTAGGTGAAGAATGTTTAGTAAGTAGCTCGCATTCTAGCATAAGCTATGGATCGCCAACGATCCATAGACCATGGATTGCCAGCGATCGATGTTTTTGGCTCGGGTCGCGAGGCAAGTTTCAATAGTCCTCCCTATGATCATCTGCAAGTAGTTAACGCGAACAGGCTTGGCCCAGAAGCTCTCAGATCTCTATAAATACCATCCTGCCTGCAAAACAAACATGATCTCTTCTCCGGATTGGTTATGAAAACTCCGTTGGAAGTTTTCTTCACTCCTTATCTCCCTCGCTACAATCATCAAAGGAGTTCACTCTGATTCTCTAGTGAATTCTAACTTTGAAAATTCAATCTAACTTAGGATAATCAAGAGGTTTGTGATCAATACATCTTGTAACAGCAATCAGTCTATAATAAAAACTATAAAGTGGATATAGGCTTTGTTAACAGCCGAACCATTACAAAAATCTTCTTGTCTTCTTTCTCTTATTGCTTTTTTATATCTATTATCTACATTATTGCTCAGTAAGAACAAGGCTCGTGCTTTCATGCTCAAATCAGGGTGCTAATCCATTTTTTGGGTTAACAATACGCCACTCTCTAGTTAAGGTGCACTAATCTAGAATTCTTTATGTATGGACATTCATTTTCTTACAACCCATATGTATTTGACTACATAGGGTATGTGGTAACTTTGGTTATGGATTGTTTAGTGAAAACAAGGCTAGAATTTATTCATTTGAGAAGGTTATTGCTTTGCAGAACCGAAGGGGTGGAAAAGAATCATGCTTACATTAGATATGATGAGGAAAAGGTATGGGTTTTGTTGTGTTCGATGGAGGAACAAAAATATGAGATTGATGGAATTTTAGTTGTTTGGGAGTTTGTAGATGTCTTTGAGCTCATGATAGAATCACTGCCTAGAAGTAAGAATGAATTCCATACATATTTGATATCAACAGCACAAAACGAATTGAAGAAGCAATTGGTAGAACATGAGCATATGTGTTTCATTAGGTCAAGCAGTTCATCATGGGGAGCTTCCTTGGTGTTTGTAAAGAAATCAGATGGAACATTCTAGAGTGCATTGATTATAGAAAGCTGAATGAGCTGACAGTAAAGAATCGTTATATATTGCTGAGGATGGATGATTTGTTTAATCAGTTGAGTGGAGCTAGAGTATGTTTGCAACTAGACTTTGCTACGAGATTCCATCAACTGAGAGTTTCTAAAGGAAGTATCCCTCTGATTGTTTTTAGAACAAGGTAAGGTTTATAGAGTGGTTAATTATGCCTTTTAGACTAACCAATGCTCTACATTCTTTGTGGATCTTATGAACTGAATCTTTCATGATCATTCGGATAGATTTGCATTGGTCATTATAAATGATATTTTAGTATATTCTAATGATGGGCAAGACCATTAAATTCATCTTAGATTGGCTTTAGAGACCCAACGACTACACAAGTTAAAAGCAATGTTTTCAAAGTGTCACTTTGATAGAGATAGGAATATGCCCTGAGGGCAATTATGTAACTTATTGCATATATCTAATTTGATAGCCAATCTTGTCCATAATAAAGGTGTTTGATTTCTATAATATACTTTGTCATATTGTAATATAATCAATTAAGTAATTAATTTAAATAATGTTAAATAGAAAATCCATATATGATATGTTATGTGATAGTAATTACAATTTTTTGTAATCAAGGGAGATTTATAACATTAAAACGACATATTAATATTCCTAGTCAAGATATTTCAAAAACGTATATTGATTCATACGTTGAGGCTAGAGTACGTAACGCTTTTCAAATGTTAGGTAACGTATTACTCATGATTGTTGTAGGCACCAAGTGGTTACATAGTGATGCCTATTGGATAACAATGTAAGGACTCACTTGAGAATTTTCTGTTGATTAATATAATTATGGTCAAATAAAGAATCTCAAAGTGACAATATTACACAGTTCGCTTGACTTGACAAAACTGTTGAACTTTAATCTGGATACTCCACTTTGATTATATTTAAATCATGGCATGGCGTCTATCGAACGACTACGGTTGGGTTTAAGTTGAAGCATTGGAAGTGAAACATTATTCGATGGAAAATTCATCTCCTCGATTATACGAGGTTAGTATTATGGATTAATGTAGTCGGCTCAAAATTAACGTCTCTAGCCAGAGCGGTATGATTAATAATAATTGTTGTTATTGAACTAATGATTTTTTGTTTGAACTAATCAAGTTGAATGTGGACAATAGAATATACTATTATAAGCATGAACTAAAATCAATTTTACTTAAAGACGTGTAATTCGATAATAGTAAAATTGATTTTACCTAAAAGATGTGTAATCGATAAATTCAGCCAAAATGTCACATCGCTGGCTAAAGGATGTGTGAAAGTTGATATTCAAATTATTTGATATTAACCGCTGACTGAATTTATACCTTTGAGTCGCACAATCCTAATGATGAATAGTCCAAAAATCCACATGCTTTAATTAATTTATAATCATTTTAAATTGATTAATATTTATAAAATATTAATTACCGAATTTTATTTGGTTTGTTTGAATACCAATAGTACTTATTAAAGTGCATATGTAAAAGTTATGTACACGTGTATCAATATACGATATCGATAGAATATTTAAATTGCATTTAAATACATTAATTGTTAAGTGATTTTAGGAAAACATTGAGGCTCACATTGCCTCTTTTATGGTCCATCATACATGCTTAAAGGGGAGAGGATTTGATGAGAAATTAAATAGGGAAGATTTTAAATGGGGGAATTGAAAGGTTTCATTATTTCCCTTAAAACAAAATTTCCTTTCATTCATTCCATCATTTTATAGATAATTCATTTTTTCTTCTACTTTCCAATGCATCCCCTATCATGGCCAAAAATTTCATGCTCTCATGGAAGAAAAATTCCTAAAAATGAAAAAAAAAATCAATTCATTAAAGGTGGTGTTTGTCTCTAAATCCTTGCAAAATCTTGAAGTTAATTTGATCAAATCTGGATTTTATTCTTCATTCAAGGTGCAAATCTTTGGCCTCATCTTTAGTTGATTCTAATATTTGATTGTATATTCATCTTTCAATAAAGTTTAGATCCCACGCATGCTACATATAATCTCATTATTTTTTTCATTACGTTAACACATAATTTAGATCTGATATATGTTACTTTAATTGATTGTAGGTTAATCATGTTAATATAATTAGGACCTACACTTGCTACATATCTTTTGATCATACATTCATAATGTTTGTATAGTTTAGATCCAATTCCTTTGAATTTATACGTGACTAAGTTGTCCAATCTAATTTTGTCATTATTTTAGAAATTATTGTCTAAAATACAAACATTTGGATTCGAACTAATTTTAATTAATTGATGAATTTGTTACTCATTATATAGACAAACATAAATTAACTATATATATTAATTATTTGAAATTACTTAAGAGATTGAATACATGTTCACATATTTGCAATTTTGAATATAATTCTTTTCGTTGTTGTTTACATTTGTTTAGAAGTTGTTTAATTAAAAAAAACACAAATGGACTTTTATGCAAAACATTATAAGCCCTTTGATTCCCTCTTAAGTTAAAGTTAGATTCTAATTTGTTACCTTAATTTGAAAACATATAATAGATTACAAATGCATGCATGCATACACACACAATTTTAATTTAAAACATAGTTTGTAGTTAATCGTATATGTATACATTGTGTACATACATTTGTTGTTTCAACTCAAAGTTTATGAAATAGACTTTTCTATCAAATTACAATTTGACTTTAAATCCTTTCTATGTTCAAATTAGATTCAAAATTGTTAGTTTTATATTTCAAAACATGTCAGTCAAAATTAGGATGTGTTTGAGTATTCAAAATTATTTTGAAATGACATGAGATGATGAGTAAATGAAAGGAGATAACTCCTTCACATTTCCCTCTCCTTATCAATTACCTACTTAAACACAATTGATGGTCATTTCGAATATATGTAAACTTTTTGATTAGTTAAAATAACTTACAGCATATATATAAGTAAACTAAATATATATTATTTATTTTGTATAATTTCAAAATAAACTATAGGCAACAAAGGCATATATGAATAGACAAATGGATCCATTGATGTGTAAATCCCAACACCTACATAAGTTCACATTAGTCATGTACACTTCATATTTGTAACACATGCACTATACACATATATGTGTGTTTGATACATTATAAAATTAAAATTTATAAAAAAAAACCTTTTTAAACAAATTAGATAATATAAAGATTTTATTTGAAATATTTTAGATTGGATCTAAAATTCACTTTAGACTTCATACACCCAGTAGATCCAAAATAGGAAATCCATTTGAAATCAAACTATTTTACCCGCTTCTGACTGACCCAACCCCTTCAATGGTATCAGAACCCAATGGTACATATGGTCTAAATTAGCAATGTTAGGCTAATTAATTAAAGCTCGCCCATTTAGTAGAGTATCTAGAAAGGTACTGTCTAAGATTGAGTTTGGCAAACAAGTACTCCATCCTACTTGGGTGCTCACTTGGTCCAAAAGATGAAGTAAGCCTAAAAGTTATTCCCAATATAAATACCCAAATTGATTTTGGCCCCTACGCTAATTTTCAAAATCTGTCTAAAAATTTAAAAGACGTTTTAAATTTAAATGTTAATTTTAAAATATTAGGCAATCTTTCAGAAAATTATACAATATGTTCAAAAATTTCAAATTTTTTTAAGAAATTAAATAACTAATTTTAAATTTTAAATTTTTATTAATATGATTAATTAAATTAAATAATTAATTAAAAGTTAATTGGTTAAAACACACACACACACATATATATATAATATAAATATATATTGTACATATAATAATATATATATATATATATATATATATATATATATATATATATCTGTGTGTATGTTTGTATATCACTGTAATTATCATAGTTATCTTTTTATTTATCTTACAATTATTATGATAAATTAAAATTAAATTTCAAATTAATTAAAATATTTAATTAAATCATTCATTAAATACAATTTCTCAAATAAAATTAATTAGAAGTTAGTTAGTTAAAATATATACATATTTGATATGTCCACATAAGCAAACTATAAATGTTATAATTAGTTAACAATATCGAATAATTTTAAGATGGGTAATATAAAATTTTAGAAATTTCATACAACATTAATTAATTAAATATGTTTAATTAATAAGAATTAAAATTGAATGAGGTTTGATTAATAAGATATATATATATATATATATATATATATATATATATTATAAGTGAATTGAACTAAAAATAAGTTACTACATAAATAACTATGTAGGTTTAAATTTAGTGGAACTAAAAAGAAACCTAAATGAGATTTAAGGAATAAGTACATGTATATAGTACATATAACACGTTTTCAGATACGTTTTACACTTGAATCATAAGGGTACTTTATAAGAGATACATTGTTTCCTAAGTCGATATCACTCAAAATATATATGAATGATTGTGAATGTTTAACATAAGTTTTCATCCACCATAATATATATATATATATATATATATATATATATTAGTGTGTGTGTGTGTGTGTGTGTATAGACTACTTGCGTATTCTTTAGTTGCTGAGTTTTTTTAAAGCTAGAGATGTTATGCGCAGTACTATTAGTATATTGACTGGATGAGATAAGATATATGCACATATTTATTGAGCTTTCCTCAAGGTACTGCATTATACTTTGGCCTTTGTGAAGTGGTTGGTACGAGCGAATAGTCTCTCTTGAGTTTTTGAGCTTTCCTTAAGGTCGAGATGAGATTAGGACAAAGACCATTGGTTAGGAGTTATATATAGTACAAATGATAAGGAGTTACCCATAGTTTGCGGGCCTATGATTTGTTGAGCTTTCCTCAAGGCCAAAATCCCAAGGCAAGTGAGTTTTAACATCCACAAGAGAACTCTTAGGGTTTTGAGAAACATTAAAGTCTAGTGGGTGCCTTATTAGAATATTAAATTGTAACATTTAACCTTTCTAATGCCGTAATAATATATGCTATACAAATTAAAATAATAAGTTAATAATTGGGGACAGTTTGGCTAAAATCCCTATTAAGTTTCAAAATACACCAAACATCCTTGCCAAAAAAGTATGTATATTAGGTCTCTAGAATTAAGTTATTGAATAGTTGCATATATTTATGCAATTATTTAGTGAATAATTACAGACATTTATGCATTTATATTCAAAAATTGAAGACATTTCCATAATTATTCACTGAAAAATTGTGGACATTTCTGCAATTATTCACAAAAAAATTGCCAGAATTTTAGCAATTTTTCAAAAAAATTACAGAAATTTCTGCCATTATTAATCAAAAAAAATTGCAGAAATTTTCATAATTATTAACTGAATAATTGCAGACATTTATGAAATTTTTGGATATAATTGCACAAATGTCCGCGATTATTCACAGAATAATTGCATAAATGTATGCAATTGTTCAACAACTTAATTCTAGGGACCTAATTTACAATCTTTTTTGGGGGAGGAGTTTTCGTGTATTAAGTTTGATTTTAAGGACCTGAGCCTAATATTCACTAATAAATTTGTTCAACTAATATAATAGGTAAAATGTTTAATAATTGAAATATATAAATGAACTGAATTAAAGATTGATATTGAAATATAAAACATACTTACCAATTAATCTTTTGCAAGTTGTCAAGTTAAGATCCATGAAGAGCCACCAACCACTAAATTATTCATACCTCGATCGTGTATTGTTTATTGTGAGTATTAGGCTCAGGTCCCTAATAAGTTTTAAAACACATAAAAGCCCCAGTAAAAAAGTATGTAAATTAGGTCCCTAAAATTAAGTTACAAAGTAATTGCATACAATTATGCAATTATTCAACGAATAATTGCAGACATTTATGCAATTATATCTAAAAGTTGCAGAAATTTCCGTAATTTTTTTGGTGAATAATTGCATAATTTTCCGCTTTTTTTTCAAAAAATTGCGGAAATTTATGCAATTTTTTAGTGAATAATTATGGAATTTTCCGCAATATTTCAGTGAATGATTGCGGAAATGTTTGCAATTTTTTGATATAATTGCATAAATGTCTACAATTATTCACTGACTAATTGCATAAGGGTATGCCATTATTCCATAACTTAATTCGAGGGACCTAATTTATAAACTTTTTTTTACTGGGGTTTTTGTGTATTTTGAAACTTGTTAGGGACCTGTGCCAAACTGTCCCTCGTTTATTTGCCTGAGACTATGTATTATCTTTATGAGTTTTGAATTCAAAAACAATATAAGAATATGGATATTTGATCCATATTCAATCATATATAAATGTTATTTGGTAAACAATCACGATTCATGAAAATTCGATGAAATTATTTCATTCGAAATAAGAAAGTAAAGCACAATGCGAGATTGTGTATTTGATACAATTGACTACCGTAAGGATCTTATTATGTTAGATGTAGCACTAGACCAAGAACTATAAGACGTACTCAAAAAATTCGAACACCGAAAGGTTAGTTTGATCAGTTATGTAAAGTGCAGCTTATTTGATATCCTTAAATGTTAAGGATGACTAAATGCATTTTTTTTTAAAGAATTCATTACGCTCTTATAGCAAGGGCTTCTTTTGAATGGTTCAACCATATAGAAAGAAAAACATATGAATGAGAGCATATGTAATGTAGCCATAGTAGGGATAGAGGGAATGGTCTCCTTTTCTTCATGAAGAGACATTAGAAAATAAAATAATTAAAATACTAAAAGATGCTTAATATGGAATGAGAAATGTGATTTCTACTCCAAATGTTTTTTCATATAGAAAATTATTTTCTATAAATTTTACTTTTCTAATTTAATAATTTTTTGAAGCTCTCGACTATAAACTAGTTAAAGTATACGAAATAAAATTCTATAATAAGCAGTTTAATGGAGCTTTTATTTCCTATGCTATCATAACAATGGCAAAAATAGTGGGAGCTTACCATACAACACTTATTACTAATGGCTACATCTAGTTATGAAAACTTGTTTCCGTAAATATACCGAATAATAATTGTTTTCATAATTTGTTGAAAATAGACATAGTTTTATTTCAATAGAGATATTTTGAATATTCATTATAAGATAAAACTATAACAATGATATTTGATATCATAATAAAATGATGCGTTAGAAAATACATAAGCATATGAAAGTTTACAATTTCTTTGGAATAATGGACTAAGCCATTGTTTTGAGAAATAATTCTTTAACATCCTTGCCAAAAAAGTATGTAAATTAGATCTCAAGAATTAAGCTAATGAATAGTTGCATACATTTATGCAATTATTCAGTGAATAATTGCAGACATTTCTGCAATTATATTCAAAAATTGAAGATATTTTCGCAATTATTCACTGAAAAATTGAGGAAATTTCTGCAATTATTCACAAAAAAATTGTCGAAATTTTAGCAATTTTTCAAAAAAATTGAGGAAATTTCTGCAATTATTAATCAAAAAATTGCAGAAATTTTCGCAATTATTCGCTGAATAATTGTAGACATTTATGAAATTTTTGGATATAATTGCACAAATGTCTGCGATTATTTACTGAATAATTGCATAAATGTATACAATTATTCAATAACTTAATTCTAGGGATCTAATTTACACTCTTTTTTGGGGGAGGGGTTTTCGTGTATTAAATTTGATTTTAAGGACCTGAGCCTAATATTCACTAATTAATTTGTTCAACTAATATAATAGGTAAAATGTTTAACAATAAAAATATACAAATGAACTGAATTAGGATTGACATAGAAATATAAAACATATTTTCCAATTAATCTTTTGCAAGTTGTCAATTTAAGACCCATTAAGAGCCACCAACCACTAAAATATTCATACCTCGGTCGTTTGTTGTTTATTTGCCTGAGACAATGTATTGTCTTTATGAGTTTTGAACTCTAAAATAATATAATAATATGGATATTTGATCCATATTCAATCATATATAAATGTTATTTGGTAAACAGTCATGATTCATGAAACTTCGATGAAATTATTTTATTCTAAATAAGAAAGTAAAGCATAATGCGAGATTGTGTATTCGATACAATTGACTACTGTAAGGATCTTATTGTGTTAGATGTAGCACTAGACCAAGAACTATAAGACGTACTCAGAAATTCGAACACAGAAAGGTTAGTTTGATCAATTACGTAAGGTGCAGCTCATTTGATATCCTTAAATGTTAAGGATGACCGAATGCATTTTTTTTAAAGAATTCATTACGGTCTTATAGCAATGGCTTCTTTTGAATGGTTCAACCATTTAGAGAGAAAAAACTTATGAATGAGAGCGTATGTAATATAGGCATAGTTGGGATAGAAGGAATGGTCGCCTTTGCTTCGTGAAGAGACAATAGAAACGAGAATAATTAAAATAGTAAAAGATGCTTAATATGGAATGAGAAATGTGATTTCTACTCCAAATGTTTTTCATATTGAAAATTATTTTCTATAAAATTTACTTTTCTAGTTTAATAATTTTTTGAAGTTCTCGACTATAAACTAGTCAAAGTATACGAAATAAAATTCTGTAGTAACAGTTGAATGGAGCTTTGTATTTCTTATGCTATCATAACAATGGCAAAAATAGTGGGAGCTTACCATACAACACTTATTATTAATGGTTGCATCTAGTTAAGAAAACTTGTTTCCGTAAATATACCAAATAATAATTGTTTTCATAATTTGTTGAAAATAGACATAGTTTTATTTCAATACAGATATTTTGAATATTCATTATAAGATAAAAATATTACAATGATATCTGATATCATAATAAAATGATGCATTAGAATGCACATAAGCATATGAATTTTACAATTACTTTGGAATTATGGACTAAGCCATAGTTTTGAGAAATAATTCTTTAACATATGATTATGAATCATATAGTACTAATGAATTATATCTCAAATGTAAAGGCAAAGTACCTATTTAGTGGGAGAAATTTAAGAGTTGGTGAGATTTTAAGATTGATACATATAGATGTATGCAACCATAGGTCTAATGGTACCAAATAGTTTCACATACTTCATTAAATTCACCAATGAATTATCACAAACATTAACATATGTACTTGATACACGTGTAGTATGTCTGCAATAAGTTCATAGAATATAAAACGAAAGCAAATAACAGGATGTTCAAAACAAAATATATATTCGATTTGATCGAATAGGTAAGTGTATTAGAAAGTGTTCCAAAAGTACCTAAAAATGAATAAGATTCGATCTCAATAGTCACTCCTTCTTATGATAAATAACGATGCATCGATAAGGAGTACTAATACTCTGTTGGACAAAATATGACCAACGATGAGTGAAGTTGAGTTAACTTCTTTCTGTAAGGCTGTGTACCTAAGAGTAAATAGATAAGGATAAATTAATTCATCCAAATAATGGTTTACAAAATCATGCAAGATAAGAATTAATAAAACAACTCTACATATCTTAGGTCAAGGAGTTGATGGGTTGTGTGAGTTGAGAGATTGCATGTAATACTTGTTTGGAAGGGATTTTGTATGGACCACCCTAATTGAGTTTGGACCGATCAATATTGATTGAACGATTTATGTTATGAATATAAATTTCACTAAAAGCTAAATCATTTTTATATATACATACATATATGTGCAATTTATAAAATATCTATGAATACCTATTCCATTGCATTGAGAAATAATTGTTGTTTCAAGGACATCATCTTCATGACGAAGGAATTCTTTTAAAAATTATTGGTAGATAAATAGATTTGGATACAATCCAAAGATAAAACGGATTACAAAGGATGAAATGAAATTCATCAAACCTAAACACACACAACTAATTAGATTGTCTAATAAGAACACTCGCACATTAAATAGAAAATATGATTTTCTTATCGATGTCGAGAAAGGAATTTCCTCGGTTATCAATAAGCGATTATGTGTACTGACTCTATCATGTGGCATGATGCAAAAATCCTGAATGGACTCTATGTACATTAGAAAAATATGTTTTTGATAGTTCTTCCTGAAGAGATATGATCCATTAGCCTCAAATGTGTCTTCGAGAAGAAGACAATGCAATTGGAATATAAGCTACATTAATATAATGGCATTGTAAATTTCAGTTGTTGCAATTAATGCAATAGTTTCATCATTCAATGCACTTAAGTTAATTTAGATTTTTTTCATAAAGTTTATAGTCCATTATGACCTTGAATTTTGGTACATATATGTTGAAGTTGATATTCTAAATAATAATTTAGAGTAGACTTTTTGCATACAACAACCATAATGTCTCGAAATCTGTGGGAGCGATAATTGAGTTTGTGAGTATTGGATATGGTCTAAGAAATGATATGAAAGTACTATTCAGTAAGCATCAGATTTAAATAAATATCTTTATAGAGAAATCAAATAGTTTAAATTTCAATCAAAATGTAAAGGAAGCATGTGTCTATAAGAAAGAATGTTAATTGGTACTAAATTTTTTCTAAAAGTAAACAATAAACTTATGATTGTTAACGATGTACTCGTATTGAAAATCACTTTAATTTGGTTGTTTAATTCTCAGTATATGATTTGGAAAGACAATAATTAGTATAAAATGATGTTCGTGTTGGCCGAAACAATAAAAAGAGACACCACATTAAAAAGTTTAATATTGGTTATGTAAGATGAATTCGTTATGTGTTAGCAATAAGAATTATCATACATGCTATATTTTCTACAATATTGCACTTCACTTATGTGTTTGACACATAGTGCATGTATCAAATCCTAATCAAGATCACTAAATGACAGTTTAGAGTATTTTCGAGTATTTATGAATATTAGAGAATTGATAATAGAAACAACGATCTCTTTATGAAGGAGTGCACAGACTCGAATTACATAAGTAATATTGAGTATAACATGTCAGTCCAAAATTCATGTTCAATCTTAAGTTAAGTACTCTAAGTTGGAAATGTTCCAAATAATTAGTAATGGTTAATTTAACCAAACACTATGTACATCTCCTTGATTAACGCTATAACAATAGAAGTACAAAGAAATGCAAAAATTATAACTGAGGTAGGAGTGATTTCAAATACTAAGAATCCTATAATGTTGTTATACGATAGTAATGTCCCGATACAAATCATGAAAGAACACGGAGCCCACTTGAAGTCGAGAAACATATTTTGAAAGTTTCACATGATAAAGGTAGATTATCAGCATTGGAGAGAGTTAATTAACAAAGTAGATAATTAAAAAATAGCACACCTGATCATTGAGAGACCGACCCGGTTAGTTCTAGAGAAAATTGATAGAAGAAGTTAGAATAATATTCCATAATTGACCTTAAGTGCAAGCGGAAGATTGATAGAGTTAAGGGTATGTCCTAAGGGCAGTTATGTAATTTGTTAAATTTATCTAACTCGATAATCAATTTTGTTCGTAAATAAGGTGTTTGAGTTCTATAATATACTTTGTTATACTTTGTTATACTATGATATAATTTATTAATTAATTTAAAATATATTAAATTGAAAATCCTTAAATGTTATATTCTATGATAGTAATTACAATTTGTTGTAATATTGAGAAATTTATCTCTTTAAAATGACATATTGTTTAAATATTTCTAGTCAAGATGTTTCGAGAAAGGATATCGATTCATCTATTAAGACTAGATTACATAATGCTCATCAAATATTGGACAGTGTATTACTCATGGCTGCCAGAGGCACCAATGGGTTACGTACTAATAGTTATTAGATAACTATGGAATTACTCACTTAAGAGTTTATGTTGGTTAATACAACTAAGGTCAAATAAAGAATCTCGTAGTAATGATATTACACGGTTCTCACGACTTGTAAATTCCATTGAACTTCAATGCGGACACTCCACTTTGATTATATTTAAATCATGATATGACATCCATCGAACGACTATAGTTGGTCTGAGTTGAAGCATTGAGAGTGAAACATTATTCAGTAGAGGATTTGTTTCCTCGGTTATATGAGGTCAGTATCACAGTCAGCTGTAGTCGACTCAAAATCAAAGTCGTTGGCCAGAATACTATGATTAATAATAATTTTTATTATTGAACCAAGAATTTTGTTTTGGTCTAATCAAATTGAATGTGGACGAGATTGGAATTTTGACCAAAACCAAACTCCATAAGTCCTAATGTAATATAGCGTTGACAATGAGAATTGGTGTAAATAATCATTACCAATAGATACTGCTTATAATAGTAAAATTTGATTTTACCAAAAAGATTTGTAAGCGATAAATTCAAACCAGAATATCATGCCACTAGCTAAGGTAATATGTGAAAGTTAATATTCGAATTGTTCGATAATAATCATTGACTGAATTTACATGAGTTTTAACGAGGAATTAGATTGGGAATGTTTTATTGGAGGGAATCGAGAGGTTTCAATGTTTCCCTTAAAAAAAAAATCGTTCATTCCATCATTCTACAGTTAATTCATTTTTTCTTTTGCTCTCCTCTCCATCTCTTATCATGGCTGATAATTCCTTGCCCTCATGGAAGAACAATTCCTAAAAACTAATTAAAAATAAAATCAATTCATTCATGGAGGTATTTTCCTCTAGATCCTTCCAAAATCCAAAGGTTGAGTCAATCAAATTGGGGTTTTATTCTTCATTCAAAGTGCAAATATTTAGCCTCATCTTTAGGTAATTCTAATTTTATTTGATTATACATTCACCATGTTAATTGTAACACCCCATAATTTGAACGATAATTAATTAAAAAGAAATTAATTAATAAATAACAACGTCGAATTTTTTTTTACAAACGTCAGAATTTGGCTACGAAACTTGCATCATTGGGTTTGTCATGATTTTCAAATCAATTTTCATTTATAAAGTTTTTCGATCGAAGTTTAAACAAAAAAGTTATTAATGTTTGAATATTTTCAGTTGGAAATAATTATATATGTAATTAAGGTAACAAAAATTATTAACTTACATTAATTACCGTCAGTTAGAGTTAACTGATAATTTAACATTACTTAAACGTTAACGAAGATAATAACGGAAAGAAATTATGTCGATCAGGCTAATAGAGGAATTAAATAAACAAATCAAATGAAGCACAATTAATTAACACAACAAAGGCCGACCGACCGACCAGTAGTGGAAGTGGTTGATCGATCTAGCTATCATTGGAGAATTTTACGTGGCCAAATGGCTCGAATTAAAATAGTTTAATCCAATGGCTGACGTTGATTCATGTCCATATAAATATGGGTCCAACCCCTTACTTTTCTTCTTATATCTTATGAAGCACGCTGTAGCTTTGCCATTTTATCTTCTCCACAAAATTCTAAATTCTTAAAAATAGTTAGAGTTTATACGTATATACAAGTGAAGAATAGTTGAGGATGGGTGAGAAGGAGAATAGGATAAAATCAAACCATCAAGCTAAGGTAAATTATTGATCTGGATGTTGAATTTAAATTAAATCAAATATTTCATCAGATCAAGATTTCTGATAAGTATATGTAAGCTTGCGGTGTATGTATTCAAATAGGAAGAAAAGAGCATCAAATTAAATAACAGGGATTATATCTAGAGATTTGAAAAGCTGAAAAGGTGAGTGAAAAATTATATATTTTTATATAATATTCGACTTATATCATTGTAAATCTATTCCTATATGCCTGAAATATAAATTGGAGTTGGAAACTGAAATTTGTATATGTGTAATGAAATTATAAACCTTGCCTGCGCATTCTTGATTGATAATTTGAATTATATATTGTATGTATGTAAATCTTGAAAATGTTGGGTATTAGCAGCTCCTAAATTTAGTATTGGCTAGTAGTAGTCCTTGAAACTTATAAATTACGCTGTAATTTTGGATTTATAGATTTGAATGGTTGTTCCAAGTAAGAATGTAAATTAAGCTATCACAGTAAATTATGGGAGTCTAAGTTGTATTTTAATTCATTGAAATATACGGTGTTGCAATGTGAATTTCTATAGATTATCGACATTGATTTATAAATAAAAGTGTATCGTATGTAATAACAAGGAATATACCCAAAAGAAAAGTTATGTGTAAAATAGGGATATTTACAGTATTTTCTACCATTTATTGCAATAGTTATGAAAAAAATAATTCCTTATAATTTCAAATGTAACACAAATTTTCCATTTGGATAAGATATAGAAATTTACAAGTTTAACCTTTCCATTTGGAGAGAAATGTAATTCCAATGTATTAAAATGTAGAAATCTCTAAGGATTAATTAAAGAATTATAAATGTGATAATAATAATCATCTAAGAGAAGAATTATAAGGATGATAATATAGGTTTAGAATATTGGATTTTCAAAATTTTGGATGTTAGAAAATTATGTGCTAGTTATCGGATGGTAGGGATTGGATGCAAAATTGGTTGAACTATACTTCTATTCGTAGAAGTATGGGAAAATTTGGATGCAAAACAAATATTTTGATTTTCAAAATTTGCATACATATAGAATATCCAGTATATATATATAGGTTTTTTGCATCATATTTTCAAAATTGTTTTAAAAGTTGCATTTATATAAGAGGTGTCAATTTAGAATTATTCTGCATACATGCCATATATGTTGTGATACGCCATGCACTTGTGCACTATTGGTTGCAAACTAATTGGTTGGTTATCTTAGAATGGTTGCACGCTATGATACAATATTCAGTCCTTGAGGAATTTCACGGACGAAATTATTTTAAGCGTAAGAGTGTAACACCCCATAAAATAAAAAGAAAATTAATTAAAGATAACTAATTAATAATTACTAAAAGATCGAAAAATAGAATATTTAAAAATGTCAAAATTTATCCCTGAAACTTGCGTCGTTGTGTTTGTAGTGATTTTCTGATCAATTTTCATATATAAAGTTTTATGATTGGAGTTCAAACGAAAAAGTTATTAACGTTTGAAGTTTTTGGATCGAAAATAATTTAGAACCAATTAAGAGAGAATAGTGATTACTTAACATGGAAATGGGCATTATGTAAGAATGTTATCATTAAATATAAATGTTAATTAACGATGCTCAATCAAATTAAATCTAACTAAGAAAGTGTGTAACGACCCCAGATTTTAATTTAATTTAAATTGATAATTAATTGAATTTTTGAATTAAAATTGTAAAATTTATGGTTTGCGTTTATAAAATAATATAAGATAATAAATATTAAAGTAAGATAACAATAAATATTTAAACTATAACTAGAAAAATAATATGAGATAAATTTTAATAAAAATAGGAAGTAGAACATTTGCTAAATTCTAACAACATAATAAAATAGAAATTTATTTATATTACAAAATAAGAAGATTTAAAGAAAATAAAATACATTCAAATATGAAAAGAATGTAGACGAAAATAAAACAAACAAATAAAATACAAAGGACTAAAACAAAAATATGTTTTCATGAACACTTAAACAAACATATATGCAAAAGCTTGTGAAAGAAAATAAAGTAAGTATAAAAATAAATTATATATATATATAAAGGCTTGTATGAGTAAGTATGCATCAAAGTAGTAAAATAAAGTACTCAAGCAAATAAACATTCAAAGTAAAGAAATACAATACAAAGTAACTAAATAATAAATGTGTAGCCTGTAAGTAGCATGCAAAAGTAAGACAAAGCTGCAACCACCATCCAATCTGCAGTAAAACAAGCATGTAGTGCCTTCATCTCAGCCTCCTTAGCCTGCAAGAAGAAAAGAAAGAAAAAAAAATAATCTTTACCGTAATAAACAAATCAAGTGAAATGATTCATGTACTTGCCATATTCTTTAGTACATCCAAACACTATCTTCAGCCATGCCTTGTAAAAGATAAATACATCACCTTGTACAAAACCATATTATATCCTGTAAGCTTCATTTTCTTATACATCAACTTCCACAACTTAGTTCGTTCATTTAAACTGAAGTGATATCATTTTCTAAATCTTAAACAAAAACTCAACTTAAAAACATCAACACAATCAACAAACCAGAGTGAAAAAAATCAAGGAAGCAATGCAGAAATTTCTGAAAAAAAAAAAAGTTAAGGAAGATCAAGTTCTTTGTCTCTGCTGCAAATCAAAGGTGAGTAACATTTCATTTTTTTTAGGGTTTGAATCTATGCAAGTGTATCTGAGAAATGTTGTATGTGCATATATATATAGGAAGATTGAAAATAAGTATGCAGGCTTTTGTTTTAAAAAAAAAGATTTGCATCTGTTTTCAGTAAAATTCCAACTGATGGATTCAAAAAAAAAAAAAATCTTTTACTCTTCTTTTGATTGATGATTAAACTTAGGACTTAAACAAAATACGTTTATATCATTGTAAACTAAGCTTTAAAATTTAGTTAAGATTAAAACAACTTAAAATTCATCTCTGGAAACCCAAAATCTTGAACAAGCTCAAGATGGACCAAAATTCGAACTTCGCGAAATGGTGATTTATATATATAACTTGAATTCATACTGAAAATGATGATTTTTAAGATGGGTTTCGTGATTTTTAGTGGGGTAGTTTGGTAGCAGTTTGAAGTTGAACGGAAATGGGTTCTTGGGGGATTTCTGGCGATCGGGGGTACTGGAGGTGCTAGGGTTGTTCGGGGAGGTGAAGGAGTGATCGATGGTGTCGGGAAAAATATCAGGAAGGCGAACAAGTGGTGGCGGCGAGGGTGGTTGATCGTGGAAGATTTTAACCCTAGTTTTATTTGGGTCGAGAATTTTAATTGGTTCGACTTACTCGATTGATCGAGTGTTGCCAAATCTTGGGAGGTGGTAAGGAAGATGTTGGCGAAGCTGTGGCCAGAGGGACTGGTGATCTAGTGGTCGGAGTCTCGAGGGAATGGCGTTGCCAGGTTTCGAGAGGAAGTTGTTCTCGAGTTTCCAGGCTACGAATTTCTCTCGAATTCGAATTCGAGATTTAGGCGAAGTTTAGTTGGTGGCGAACCGATCTGGTGGTGATTGTCGACGTGTTCGACCACGGGGTGATGCCGGAACATCGCCAGTGGCGATGTGCACGTGTACGTGCACGAGACGGCTGGTATGTTGGGGTTGCTGTGTCAATTTGGGGAAGAAAGCGCGGGGAAGAAGAATGTGGTGAATTCTGGCATGTGACTCGGGTGATTCGAGCAAACTACTCGAAGTAAATTTGTAAAGGCTCGGGTTCTCTTGCGCTCACGTTTGCCATTTTGTATTTGGATGGCTTTGCCTGGGAAGAGTAGTGTGGTTGAGTTGAAAGGAGAAGTGGTCCAGATTTTTACATGGAACTGTTTCCTTGCTTTTGAAAATTTTGAACAAATTCAAGTTTTAAAACAAGGTTTTAAAAACTGAGGTTAAGTCGAAAAGTGAATAAAAATTCAAGTGTGAATTGGAAATTAGTTTGTATATGACATAAGTTTTAAATTCATTTTGGCTTAATAATTTCAAAGAAATGAAGTGTATCAAATTAGTTAAATTCAAAAATGGAAGTGAATTGTAATGGAAATTAAACAAGCTAAACTTGTTTTAAATTTATTAAGAAAGGTTTTACAAATTAATTAATTTAAATTGAAAATTGATTAAGAATGCAAATTTAGTTAAAAGTATAATTAACTAAGTATTTGAGGTTAAATGAATTTGAAATTAAAGATTGATATTATCAATTTTGTGTTTAACCAAATTGAACTTAAGAATTTTCAATTAACTACTTGAAGTAATTAATAAATTAATAGTGGTTAATTAATTGGTTAATTGAGGATTAATGATTTATTAATTGGTAATTAATGATTTATTAAGTAATTAGTGATAAATAAATGGGTAATTAAGTTTTATTAATTAATAATTAAGGTTATTAATTTATAATTAAGAAATAATCCATTAAATGATTAATTAAGCAGTAATTAATCAAATTAATAAGTTAATTAATTTATAGATTAAGAATAATTTAATTAATTAAAGTGTTTGATAAATTAATTTATATCAAATGATTTGGAATTAATAAATCAGGATTGGATAATTAATTCATAAGTAATAAATTTACTTGGAAATAAATTGAATTGATTAGGATTTAAAAACGATTTAATTAATCCTGCTTATAAATGACTATTGAATATTTGCCTTGCTTATGAATGATTGTATTGTATGAAATGTCTTGAATTGATTATCCTATCTGATTTGTGATATTTTGTTCTGTAGATTGAGCAGTGTATATTTATTTGCATTTGTATATTATCTGTGAATCTGCGAATGGACGATGAGCGTTATAAGTTTTATATCGCTTATCAACTATATTTCTGTATTCTGATCTGTGATGATTGTATGATGTTGCACTATTGTGTCAAACCCCTGGACCACACTTATACACACATAAATATGGATTTCACGAGGAAATCGATTAAGTCACAGATTTTCGAAAATAGTTTTGAATTTGAATATTTGAATTCGAATGTTTTGGAAAAGGATTGGGTTTAAAGTGAAAAGCTTTTGAAATAGAATTTCTAAGATGCAATTTATAACTTGATTGAGTTTTGAAATTTAAACATTTTGATTTAAATTTGAGTTCAATATTTGAAATTGAATTCTATGATCTGGAAACTAGGGACTAAAAATGTTATACCAGTTTATATGGGTTAAACTAATTTAAAGATATTGATTCGGGAATTTGAATTTAAATTCAAAGGCTTTAACTCATGTAAATTTAATTGGATCTTTCTGAAATGAAAACTAATTGTTTTCAAATGATAAAAGCTTTCACTTAAATAATGAACGTCCAATTTGTGTTAAAAAGGATTTCAAGTTAAAAATGAATTTCCAAGTATGGAAATGGTTTGAAAGCTTAAGTTGAATCTTTGATTTAAAAATTCAAGGAGTTAATCAAATTTTGAAAGCTATGAGTTAAATCTTTAATTTAAAGATTTTAAACGAGTTAATCCAATTGAAATGGGAATTGATTTGAAATCCGTAAATGGATCTTTGTGAAAATGGGTGAACTTAATGAAATAAATCTTTTGTTTAAAAGATTTGAAAATGGTAATTTGTTTAAACCATTTGAAAAGTAAAGTTTTTGGGTCTTAAGTTGTGACTTAATTGAATCCCAATATCCATATGTTTTTGAAATACTGCGCTCACTATTCGGTTTAGCCGGGAGAGGACCTTTGTGTCATATATCCCATTCCGAATATGTGATATGTCGTTATGGATAGCATTTGAAGGCCGGTGTTGAAGACCGGATATTTTTGAAAGCGAAAGGACAAGTCGTCGAATGTCTTTGCATCGACTGGTCCCCGATATAGAGACTCCATATGTGATGGGAAGTCCGAACGTGATTAGTGAATATCCGGATTGCAAGGACTTCTTTGTAAGTGCCTTCGGTTCTGTTCGATCCCGGAACAGGCTTGTATGGATAGTATGTCCGACATTACAAATTGAGATATAAAGCTGATTTCTTTCGAATATATTTCTGTTGGTGGCAGAGAATTTATTCTCTTAGCTTAACACCCTTCTCTGAGACGTACGAGCTCAGAGGTTATGTAGTTGAAGGTTATCAGCGATATATTCCCAATTTGGTAAATTGATATGCTGAGTGTTGATGTGAAATGATCATTGTGTTGATTATTTGTGATAGGATCATTTATTTGATCGTCTATCCTGGTGATCATTTCTATGATCATTTGTTGACCCAAAGCATGGCTTTTGTATAAAGTATGTTTTTGTGGACGTGACTTCGTCGAGCCTCACACCCCGAAAATGGTCAAAACAGGAAAGATGCGGCAAGGTTATGAGGGGTAGCGCCCTTTAGGGTATGTGCATTTCCTTCTGGAAAAGGGTGGTATCATGGTATGGAGCCCAGATACTTACTCATGTTGAAAACACTTTATGATTGTGTGAATTGATTGCGAGCGCTCGGTTAAAGGTCCCAAAGGACCGGGGGATGGCATACTCGTGTCAGTTGTTACCCAGTTAGGGGTAACCCGGCCTTGTGTTGGTAGAGATCCGGTTTGGTTCTCGGGGACGTCCTTCCAGAGGCGTTCTCATGTGGCAATGGGAAGTTCCTTGGCCTGATCATTCGTTGGAAATCCAAAGAAACAATACGATCTTGTACGGTTTTAGTTGTAGAACCTGCTTCCTCAGGAGGTAGCTATAGTAGGCATAATATAATGGTACCTATGCTGGCTAAGATTTATATTCTACTTTCGAAATGATTTGTCCTACACTATGCACTAGTAATAATATCAAATGTTTCTTTTTAATGCGTACCAAGCATCTTTGACTAACATAAGAAGAAATCTCCTCCAAGTCTGCGTTTGCATTGTGTGTGTGGCGGGAGGTCTTACGGTAGTCTCATTTTTAAAAGCATTGCGAATTGACTTTAAAAAAATATTTCTTTGAATGTTTTAGAAGATAAACTGTTTTTGTTGCTCACACCAGTCCCACGACTGATCCAGAGTTTATTGTTTCTTTCCTAAACTCTGGGTGCTCATTATTTTCTACACGAGCAGTCTAGAGTTGGGTTTTTCAGATAGTCAGATTAGTAGGTTATCTGGAGCTAGTTCAGTCTTTGGATCACACCGCACTTGCTTATCTTTGTGCATCGTTATTGGGAGTTCGAGCTATTGCTGGATTGATTCTTGGAAATGGAGTTGCAGTTCTCAGAGTTCTCTTTTGAAGACTATCTTAGAGTTATATTGTTCCGCTGCTAGATGTTGTCATCTATTTTCTTTTCCGCTGCTATTTATTGTATCATATCTCTGATGTATATTGATATCTATTGGATCATCTGTTGTATCAATTGTATTAAAGCTGTATATCAATGTATTATTCTTTTATTCCGCTGTGTTATTTACTTAATGTTGTTATAAGCTCCGGCGAATCGGATTTGAACGGTCGAATCTATGGCATTCGAATACGATTTGAAGTATGGATGTCGATTTTCGAGCGGGAAAAATCCCGAAACGTCACAAAGTGGTTAAGTAAATAAATCGGGTGTAGAAGTAAATAAGTATTTACGTTAATGTAAATATTAGATGTAAATCTTATCATTTAAGTTATTGGCTATGCTAAATCTAATCAAATCATATATTAGGAGGAAGTACATAAAGCATATCAGCGTTAAATCAAATCAAATTAGAAATGAAAAGAAAATAAATAAATGAGAATTAATTAACGCTAAAACAAACGTTAATAAGAAAGTACATTAATATTTACGAGAAGGAAATTTGGAAATAAATATTTGTAGTTAAATTAAATTAATGGTAAAATAATAATTAATGTCTAAGTAACATTAAATTAACATTAATGGTAATCTCAAATGGAAAGAGATCGGGCGGAGAAGAAAATAAATGAAATAAAAACTTAACTTATACAGCGATCGATCGACCCATTTATTAGGACCGATCGACAGGTTTGGGTAAAGAGGTCAACCGGTAGCTGTTGTGGCAGCAAGATTGTAGTAGTGGTAAGAATAATGGTTTAATTGTAAAACTAATGTAAAATTAACGGTTTAATTATAGTGATGGTAAGAGTAACGGTTTAATTGTATAACTAATGTGCAATAAAGATAAGTCAAAATTAAATAATAAGCGATGAAAGGAAGGTAAAGTAATGAAATGAACTAGAAGAAAAGCTTGGTAACCAAAGTATGAACTAGAAGATTGTAGTAGTGGTAATAATAATGGTTTAATTGTAAAACCAATGTATATGCAACAAAGGAAAGTTGAATTAAATAATAAGCGATGAAAGGTAGGTAGAGTAATGAAATGAATAAGAAGGAAAGCCCCGTAAACAAAGAAGGATAGTAAGAATTAGAAAAACAATAATACATATTTAATAACAATGAAGGGTAATAAGTAGTAAAAGATATTTAAATCTTTTAAGTTAAGTAATAAATGATATTAAATTGATATTAATGAAACAAGGGGTCAGTTAAATCAAAATAACTGAGTAATAATAGTTGGACTTTAGAGGAGTAGTAATTAAGTAAGTATGAATATATACGTAGACTCAAGTATGCTTTTATGACAGGTGTGAAATATTAAAGTTAGCTAATAACATAGACTAAATAAGAGTGACATAGTCACTAAAATGAGTTGGAAGGCGAGGTCAATAGCGTTACAGAATAGAATCCTGACCACCGCAAGGGGCTACCAGTAGTTGTGTATACGGTATACTGATGTGGGACATATCCAACCGTAGGACCTATGGAATTATATGGTCATGTACAGGTTGATGAATACCCAAAGTAGAGTATTCTTCAACCTTTTTGGGGTACGTTTTAAGTATCCAAGTGGGTATTACCTTGATTGCATTAGGCAATCTAAATGGGATAGTGAGCAAAGCATGGTGCTATCATAGTGTGATTGGTACCATATGCAAAAGTATGATCTGTTTCGTAGCTCCAGAACATCATTTGTCCTGAGCGGTCAGTGGGAAGACGAGGGTTACACCCAAGTAGGTTACACCTCCTATTACTGCTGATCATGTTTAGGTCATGCACCACTATAGTTGTTTTCTAGTTTGTCTGTTAGAAGGCGATTCTAGATAACCCTTATTCGGGGTCTTTCAAACGATTGGGGTAGTCTGAGGAGCCGAGTCCTCAATAATCCATGGAGCTGAGCCCAAGATATGTAGCATTTAGGTAAATCCCTAAGATGAGATATAATAAGGCTAAATAAAAAATCCGTTATTAGACACTATAGGAGTTTCTTGGTATGCACGGTGACGAAGACGTGATATTGCATTGAAGATGGATCCTGACGACGTGTTGAGTTATAGATACTAGTGGCGAAAGTATCATAATCCAAAGCGGGACTACCACACCTATATATATACATATGTAGTTATTGCCAACTTTGGGTGGATAGGGCATATCGAATGCCTGCATGAAGTCGAGACGGCTAAGAAAATAAAAGTCATAACACGTAATGGAAGGCAATAGGCATAAAATGGTGTTATGTATTAAGGTGTAATTTACCAATCACCAGAACGTTGTTTTGACCCTCTCTTTATTACACATAGGATAGCTTTAAAGGGACATATGCTGGTGCAAGGTGGGAATGGTGGTAGGACATATTTCTTTATGCATGCTTCATACTGGCAAGGACATTAGATATCAGAAGTGTTAACCTTACTCAGTAGCTATATGTTTTGTTGTACTTTACCATTCCACTATGAGTTTATATCAGAGTGCACTGATTTGCCTTTTTTTATTTGCAGGATACTAAAACCAACGATTCATACTATGATGGACTTGGACTTCCGATTTATTGAAAATTCGGGCTCATTAAGACGCGGGTTGTCATAGATAATTTTTTAGGATACCTTATAAACTTACATAAAAATGATCTTGAATCATGTTTACTATATTAACATTCTTAACATAAGCCAGACAAGCCTATACCTTAAGACAAGGTAACTTAGCAGTCCATTACTCGTACAAAGTATTAGGAACATATTTAGTTAGTACAGAATTCAGCATGTATATCGTGTTTTCAAGCGCATGTCCCCAAAAGGAAAGAAGCAACTAATTATCACTCATCATTGATCGAACCATGTCCAATAGAGTTTGATTTCCCCTTTCCAAAATACTATTATATTAAGAAGTACGGGGTGGTGTGACTTGAGAGATAATCCCATTCTCTTTTAGGTGCTACTCGTGGAGCTGATTTCCAATATACTCACCGCCTTGATCAAATTGAAGTATTTTAATTTTCTTACATTTTTGGTTTTCAACTTTGTTATTATAGTTTATTAATTTGTCGAAGACCTATAATTTGTATTTCATAAGATACACATATCCATATCTAGATAAATCATCGGTGAATGTGACGAAGTATAAGAACCTACCTTTTGTAGTTATAGACATAGGACTGTAGACGTCTATATGCACTAGTCCAAAAGGTACAATAATTATTTCATTGCTCCCATTGAATTGGTGCGCTACCATTTTACCTTTAAGACACAATGTACAAGTATCAAATGATTCACGATTAAACAATGGTATAAACCCTTGGTTTCTTAACTTATTCAATCGTCTCTTACTAACATGGCCTAGTCTATGGTGCCGAAAATAGCCATCATTTATTTTAAATGCATTATTATTTTCTATAGAAAATACATGAATGTAGCTAAGCGTATGAATGTCATCTTTAAGAGTACCAATGCAAATAGTTTTATTCTCATAATAAAGATTCATAACATTGTCTTTACGAAAAAAACTATAACTAATTTTGTCAAGCGAAAAATGAAGATTATTCCACTAATAAAGTTCGGCACAAAAAAATTATATTAAACTAAATCAGGTCCACTAGAAAGCTTTGCATGGAAATCTCCTACTGCTACGGCAGCTACAACAGCTCTAATTGCAACTTTTAATTCCATGGCCCTGTTTCTATGCTCCTCTTGCCCTAAATCCTTGTACCAAAATACATATATGAATTCCAAATCCAGTATGCAAAACCAAAGACGAGGCCCTTATATATTAAAAAATTTCTACAAGGAAAATATGCACTAATATATTAAAAAATTCTATAAGGAAAATATCTTTTGGACTGGAATTGGATTCCTTCCCATTGAGTACATTGAAATAATTCAGATACTCCTCAATATCCCATTTTAGAGCAATGGTGACATTCACCCTTCTTTTCTTCGGCCTTAGCTTTGCTGCCCTTTAATTTATGATTTATCTTCTTTGTACTATTCAAAGAAGATTCTCCTTAACTACTTGTACCACACTCAGTTCTTTTATGAATATACTCTTGGTCGTCCCGAACATATTAAGGAGATCCATGATATTACACTTAAGCGAATTCATATTGAAATTCAATATGAATGGATCAAACTAAGTGCAAGACCCACTTTTCTGCACATTCTAAGCTGACAATAAACCAAACATGCCAACTCAAATGGAATCAAAAGGCGGATTATTAGGGGTGGAGAAAAAGAAGAGATAGAAGAAACAGAAAAACACTAACACAGAATCTCATAATCACAGCAAAACAAAATATAATATATAATAATAGATCTTTATACAAGGAACCGTAACTATAATATACATACAATCATCAGAGTACAACAGCCAACAATCACTCTAAACAATTATAATAACTTGTCCTTACAAGTTCTGAATATATAGCATACACACACAGCGGAATATAATCAAGTGCGTGGAATACGCTTAAAAATCCTCCAGCTTGTCTCCTGAGCTCTATAGAATCCTAATATGAATCTGTAATACTAGGCCTGACCCAACCATTATAATAAAATAACACTCGAGTCAGTCTAGAAAACCAGCGTGAGAAAACACACTCAATTTGAATTATTACAGTTATCAAAATTCTTTGAAAACAAAGGTATCTCGGAAGACCACGCCACACATAAACACGACTGGTTTTTACCTTATGATAACAAAAACATCTTTATAGAAAATCCAGTGATATTATAATAATGTCTAAGGGACAAAATAATAATAATCAAGTAGTTGTGATGCTCGTGCTGTGTACATCACAGCAATACTAGTATAAAATCAAAACTTGATAAGGCTCGTTTACTAATTGTGCAGGATTCCACGGAGGTGCCCTCGGTACTTTGAGAAGGGTCCTCCTTCATAAGGATCAAAGTTATCCTTTCGAAGCATCATACCCATCTAGTCGGGGTATTATAGGAAAAACATAACTGGTCTTTCTAAGACCGAATGCATCGCTTCAGCATGCCAAAAACAACCAAAGGTATCAGTATTGCTAGAAAAAGAAGCCGATTACACCCTATGGGTTTGCCAACCCTACTGGCTATGCCTCATATCTCTGGTATTAGTCATTTCCGCTAATAAGGCTACGTACGGCGTTCCAGCTTATGCGCCATTCTAGAAATAGATCACGGAATCCCATATGAATTCCCACACCACAATGGCATTGGAATCACATATAGATTCCCACATCTAAAATAGATATTGGAATCACACACGGATTCCCATACCTAACGGTCTCGGAACCACATATGGATTTCAACATCTCAATATAACATGAAAACTTCTCCATAAAGCCGTATATGGTTTTGGAGGGGTAACGGTTCCGCATCATCTTTTATGAGTACACTCTCCCGCTACTTGGGCGCTTCATAAACATATGGTCGATTTCCAGAATGCTCAATACTGGTTCTTTAGGAAATAATTTGACTATATATGAGAAATGGGGATCACCCCCTAACCGTTTAAGTGGACGGATCTCCTTATCATTTGTCCTAGAAGAACAACGAGTTTATACATATAGTATAGCACCGTCGATGGCAAATTCCAATGTTTCCCCTAGATATTTCTTTAGTTAAAACCTTCGGTGTTAAGTAGGAAATCTTTCCCTACCACCAAAATTAAGAAGGATTACAAATTTGGACCAAGATTTGATGGTTGGTTATTTAACTATCAAATAAACAAATATTCAACCAAAGATTACATTTCCCACTGAAATCACTAAGCCTTATTTAATTTAAATTTGATAAATTTGAATTCCTCATTTGAAATAGGCATATACTTATTTCATCTAAATAAGTATATTCACAAATCATTTCTTTCAAAAATACTTGAAAACTCATTAAAATAGATTTAGAAGTATTATTCGGTATCGACCATGGATCCAGCTCGATGGTTGCGTCTCTGTCTCAGAAAAATCAAACTTATCTTAGGCAATCTATGCCTCTCGGTGTAACGACCCAACTTCCAAACTCCAGGAAGTCGCATCGCTAATAAGAAAGAAAGGGATAGAGAAAAGAAAGAAAGAAAGAGAAGAAAGAATAAACAACACATCAGAATCTAAACAGCGGAACGAATAAATTATATTAATAACATAAAATATTACATAGTTTACAACCACTATCAGAGTACACAGGTAATACAACACTTACTAGACAGTTATAAACACCTGTCTAGTATTTACAACATAATACCACTCAAAAATCAACACAGAACACATAGCGGAATACTATATATCTAACACAGAAACCTCCTGCTCCCTTGCTCCTCCAATATTTGTCAAAGCTAACCTGAATCCCTTGGCTACTCGTAAAATTTGAGTACCCAAGAGTTTATGAAAAACAAAAATAAACTTCGGGTTAGACATGGGTCTGGTGTGAGTAACAGGTTAAAGTTGCTTAACTTTTGAAAAACCTTTTAAAAGAAAGGTATCACGTAAGACTTCCCACACATAAACATGGAAAAGTTTTTACCTTACGCTAACCAAAACATTTGATAGGAAATCCGATGATATTATAATAGTGTCTAGGGTTTTCAAATAAATTTGAAATAGCTGAAATTGTTACATTTATTAAATTCCTGCTACTAGCCACAAAAGTGGGTAATACAATCAAAACCGTTGGCACTTATTGGATTTTGGATTCCATACAATGGCAGGGCTACTGGGGTACCGCCCGTCACAGTACGTGGCCTAGATCACCGTACCGAGGAGTACGCCCGCTCCCTTGCAACACAAGGCCGGACCCATTCCTTACTGAACAGTTCCGAACAAGACAACCCCGGCAGTTGTCGCGAATCAACCGCCCACACAGCCGAATATAAAGGGACTTCTAGACAGGGATCAATCTTGCTCTCAAGTGGGAGCTACCCACGAAGCCTTGCTGCACCTCCCCTGTTTTAGCCATTCCCGGTTGATGAGGCTTGAGGCTACAATTACCTTTAAAGAACACATCTCTTAGAATGCTCATCGTCCTCCTGACGATGTTCTGAAAGCATTCAATCCATACAAGTTCATTCCGGGTTCGAATGAAACCGAAGGCATTATCTCGTTACACTTATTACGGAATCACCCACAGAGTTAACGACGATAACCCTTGCACTCTGAATCACCATCTCGAACCTGTAAGTACTATTCCGTCAACTCATTATGGAATCACCCACAGAGTTATACTGACGTATAGCCCTTACACCTCGAGTCTTCACTTGCTCCACTTAGATTCACGACCTAACGTTAATTGGAATCGATGTGGTTTTCGGATATCCAAATATGGAAACCCGATCCCGGTCTCATCGAAATCCAAAGCGTGTCTTTTAGGTCCAAGTTGTTTTAAGTTTAAAACAATTCAATCTAATTATCCATATACACACAGATAGATAATTCACATCATCATAATAGATAATCATCATTATTATCATAAACATGTAATCCATATTATCATCACAACTTGATAATCTACAATATCATCATCAATAGATAACTTATATCATCAACACAATGCAACCAATGCATCCATATCACACAACATTACTAATCTCATCTCTGAGATTCAAACCAATCAAGATAAACCATATCATCCATTCATAAGCGAAGATCTATAATCACACCATTTATAATTAATTTAAAATGAATTAAATTAGTTACTTCCTCATTTTAAATCATGCTTACTTAACCATTAATTGATCACAAATCAATCAATCAATTATCCTTAAATTAATTACCTTAATTAATCACCCTTGATTAATGATCCTTTAATTACATTCTAGTAATTATCCTTAATTAATTTTACAAATTAATTATCCTTAACCAAAATCAGTAATTAACCTTTAATTACCTCATTAATTATCTAATTATAATTAATTACATTGGTCCTTAATTAATTAATTAATTACATTAATTACTTCATTAATCACTTATCATTGATTAATTAATCTTAATTAATTAATCCTTAATTACATCATTAATCATATTAATTAATGATCCTTAATTAAATTTAAATTAATTACTTATTTAAAATTAATTACATTAAGTAATTAACCTTAATTAAACCACAATTATTAATCATTCTTGATTAATTACATTTAGTAATTAACGACCCTTAAGTACTTCCTTAATTACTTCTAAATTAATTTAACAATTAATTATATTTATTAATCATCCTTGATTAATTTCATTAGTAATTAACTACTCTTAATTAATTATATCACTTAATCATTTTCAAATGACTTAATCAATTAATGCTTAAATTAATTACACTAAGTAATTAATTATTAATCACTTTCACAAAGTAATTATCCTCATTATTAATTACACAAAGTAATTAATCCCAAAATACCATACTTCAATTAATTACCTCCAGTAATTTACTTAACTTAATTACTTCTCTAAGTAATTATTCCTCATTGATTACTTACCAACCCATCTAATGATTATTCTAAATTAATTAAACTTAATTAATTTAAACTAATCTAATTAATTAATTAATTAATTAATTAATTAATTACAATGAGTAATTAATACCTTTAATTATTTCCATAAAGTAATTATACTTAATCAAGTTCCATAATCGATTATCTAAATTAATTAATCCAATTAATTATCAAAATTAATTACATTAATTAATTAATAAATAATCACAAGTTAATGACCTTCATTAACTTATTAACAAATTCTTAATTACCTTTCTTAAGTAATTATCTTAAATTAATTAATATTAATTACAATTTAATTAATCTTAATTACTTAGCTTAACCTTAATTAATTTATTCTAATTCTTAATTAATTAAATAAATTAATTAAATAAATTAATTAATTATCTTATTTAAATTACCTTAGTAATTTAAAGAATCAAAATCATTAAATCTTTGATTTACTTTAAAATAAAACATTTATTATTAATGATTACATTATCATTAACAAAGTAATTTAGAACAACTTAACTTAAAATTTGTTTCAAATTACATTTTAAATTTAAAATTTAAAATGAAATCAAACTTAACTTTAACAAAGTTTTTAAAACATTTAAAGCCTTTTTAAAACTTATACTAAATAATTTCTTATATTATAAAGAAGTTTAAAGGAAATTTAAACCCATATTTAATTAAGATACAAATCATATCTAAAATATGATTCAATATCAAAAGCCGTTTAAACATTTCAAAATTAAAAAAAACTTCTTTTATTTTCAAAACATGATTCAAATTTGAATCTTATTTCCAGATCTAAACTTATGTTTAAATCTTCTATTTTAATCTAAAGCTTCAACTTTAAATTCAATTATTTAAAACCCTTTTAAATGTTGCTTAAATATTTAATTAAATTAAAATTTTCAAATCTGGATTCAAATCTCATTTGAAATTCATACCTTAAATTTTGATTTAAATTCTGTTTCAAAACCCTGCATTTAGATTTTAAAACAAACTTTTAAATTTAAAACTACAGGTTTCAAAAACCTGTGATCACAGAAAGTAAACCCGAGTTCCCCCTTTTATAGTTCGAGTTAATTCTTCCACTACTTCGAGCTAATAACCAAATCACCCGAAGAAAACAACAACTTCCCAAACCCACTTCATCGCCTGATACTCTGTGCACTCGTGCACCTCCACCGACGAACCACGCCACTCCCATCATCCCCGATGATCCACACAAGTGTATGTTCTACCTTGCACCTCGCTTCAACTCTCAGATCATCAAAAGTATCTCAAAAGCCGACCACCCCCTCCAAAACCTGTCATCGCCAAAATCACGGCCCTCCGTCCACTAGAATATCAACAACTCTGGCCACCATCTCGTCAATGACCATACTCCCATCTTCCCAAACCTCTCAGCATTCGATCACCCAGAGACATTGGGATGATCACAAATTCATAAAGTAGCAAAAACTAGGTTTAGGGACTAAAGACAGTCGCCGCCGCCACCTCCGTTCCTTGATCACCACCCCGTCAATTCACCCATCATCACTGATTCCTCCACTATCACCAGAAGCAATCTCAACCTTCCAGACCCTCGAGAGCATCAGTAAACCCCCAAATACCCATTTCCAATAAACCCAAGACTGCTCTTTAAATCCATCATTAAAATTTATGATTTTATTGTTAAGAAACATAAATTTGTATAAGCATTCAGATGTTAATCCTGAATTAATTATTTTCAAGATTTTACATTTACCCCAAATTTAAATTTCTCTGCTTTTTTTGGTTTTCTGTACAATACCCAGTATTTTTGACTCAAACAAATTTTAAAATTTGATTTAAGTTCAAACATGCAATTTTTGTTTATAACACAAATTCTAATAGTATCTAGATTCAGAGTTTAAAAATTATAAATCAAAGTTGAGTTTCTATTTTGTTCTTAAAGAGGAAAAAAACTGGTAACAGAGAATGTTACAGACATTCACATACATGCATATCCTAAATGCACAGAATTTCATTAAAAAAAAACATTCACACAAATCATTCTTGTTACAGGGAAAAATCATGCAGCTGATTTATACTTTATTTCATTTTTTTTTTTAAAAAAAAGGAAGTTACTCACCTAGAAATGGAGATGAAACAGAGCTCAGATTTTCCAGAGAAAAAAAAACTTTTACTTATATGCTTATAAACTGTGTTGCACATTGTTTTTGAAGTTGAGTTGCAGGCTAGATGCATTTGAATCTTTAATTTGGAAAACTTGAAGTTGCATGCTTTGATGGTTTGATTTTCCAGGTTGAAGAAGAAGGAAATGCAGGCACTTTTATTTTGCTTTTAAAAGGAATTACAGGTTTATGAAAACTTTGAAATCCTGATTTGGTAATAGACTACTGGTTTTGAGGAAATAGAGTTGCAGATTTGTTTTTGGAAGTGAATTACAGACTTGCATGTTTGAACAGATTTTACATATGAAAATTTGTAAAATGATTTGTAGAATTTGGAAAGAGATTTGCAGATTACTATCTAGTTTGGGGATGAAACTTTCAGATTTGAGTTCAAACATGATTTTGGTTTGAGAAATATAGTTATTGATTTGTTTCAGCTGAGATTTATCCTTGGAAAATGAAGATTAGAAAAAGATGGGAATGAAGGAAACATGCTTTTATAAAATAAAATGATTTATTTATAAATTAAAAGAAAAACAAAATTGAAAAGGACACTTGTCTCAAACTTATATTAATATGATAACACATGTCTCATTAGTTACTTAGGATATTAACACTTGTTATAATGCATCTTAATATAATAACATGTGTTTTATAAATGAATTTTATTTGTTTTTATTTTATTTTAAAAGTAAATAAAACTCTTTCTTTATTTATTAATACTTATGTATATAAATCATTTTCATATATAAATGTTTATGCATTTTTTTTAAAGAAAATGAAATGAAACAAATTATAAAAATATGAAAGCTTACTTACAAAATTTTAAATATGTTTATTCATTTGAATTCAAAATAAATTCAAATTCAAATTCTATTCATACATTTAAAATTTCAATTTTAAAACTAATTTATATTAACATATTAAATTTAAAATAATAATATTGTCTTTTTAAAAATCTTATCTATATTTATACTTATACATTTATTATTTGAAAATAACTCATTTATCAATTTTAAATCATTTATAAATGAAATCATAAATTACTTGTCTTATTTATTTTAATTAAAAGAATTAATGTTTAATATATAAAGGGTATTTAAATTTCATAAAAGTCCAAATTATAATTATTAAGCTATATTTAAAAAGAAATAAAATAAACTTTTGTTTATCTTATTAAAATTTAAACCATACTTAAAATATATTTAAACAATTTAAAACAATTTCTTTAAGTATTATAAAACCAATTAGTTATTTATTAAATAAATAAAAATCTTCAAATTATTAAAATGAATATTAGAATTTAAAAACAAGATTTTATTTGTTTATTAATCTAAAATCAAAACTTATCTATCTACAATATACATACATATATATATTATAAATAGAAAGAAATTACTAGTTTTTAAAAGATAAAATTACCAATTAAACATTTATTTAATTGGATTATTAAATCAAGTAAATTTTATTAGCAAAATTTTATCAAGTCAATTTAATTTTAAATACAAATTATTAAATTGATATTGCTAAAATTTTCCGGGATATCACACTCGATTTCCGCCATGCAATCAATCATGGATCGAATTTTTCATAATGGTTATGTCGCTATCCCAGCGAAAACATCCCAAACTGTAAGCAATCTTTGACCTCGATTTACGCTATGAAAATATACCATTACTTCCCAAAAATTTCTTTTCATATATATTTCCAAATCTGTTTATAAAAGTTCTTTATTAATTTCGAAGTTTAATATAGGGAAATATTCCTTTACAAATTTTAAACCATTTGTAATCTCCCTTAACAAAATTTCAAAAATTATCGATTATACTTGTTTATAATCCAACTAACAATTTATAACTCCTTTATTGAATTCAGATTCATTTTCGAAGTTTCTTTATCTATACAATTTGGAAATTTGCTTTTTTCTAATTTTCTTAATTTCCCGGATTCCATCATAAGATTTTTCTTATAAAATCACATCCATTCAATACAGTCCTATTTAAAAATCTTAAGAGTATTTATAAGTAACTTCAATAAATTTTCAAAACTCTAACTTTTTAAAATAAGTATTCTAAACTAAAATAATAAATTTTCAAACACATTTAAATAATTTTTTAAAATATCACCATACCTTGTTAAATAAAAATGATAGTGAATTTCCAATTCATTCATAAATAATAATAATAATAATAATAGATTTTCAAAGCTTATTATGCAAGTTAGAATTCATCTCAACCTATATTAATTATTTAAATAACTAACTTATGAGATATTTTTAATCAAATGAATAGTTTTAATAAATAATTTATTTTCCTAAAACAACTTCACTTCTTGATAAAAAAATTTAAAATCCAATATAACCGTTTTTATATTTATAAATCTCCCTTAATTTATCATAATCCGATTTACATTTCCATATTCACAACTATTTCCGTATTCCAAAATAGAATCCATTATTTCTTTCTAAGCCAGTTTCCTTATCTCATTTGAAATTCACACCATGAAATTGTATTTCCCATTTATCAAATGATAATCATTCCACTTATTTATAAACATCGTTTATGAATTTTCATAACTCATTCCAAGTTTATACAGGTTTGTAATACAAAAACCTATTTATAAAGCGATTTCTAATTAAAATTCCATTTATAAATCTATTTCTTAAATAATCCAAGCTATATTCCAAAACCATTCAAATCTCGATTCCGACTTCCATTTCGTATTCTAGAAATCCCAGTTAAAAAATCCACTATCTAAAAATACTCAAATTATATTCTCAATTTGAAATCATTTTGCAGAATAGCTAAAAAAATATCAAAAATCAAATCGTTTATTTTATCCAAATTAATTTCCTTTTACATAATCCTAAAATTCAATATAATTATTTTCAGTTTCAAATCGCCTTTGAATTTCCTTTTAAAATTAAAAAATATTATTTATGGTATTTATAATACAAAAGTCAAGGCCAATGCTACTATAATATCCAATAAATTCAAATCATATTATAATCTATCACAGACTATTCAAACACATTATATATTACTACGATATGTGAAATTAAAAATCAACATTTTTGAGGAATCCAATTGGATCCCTCCTACCTGTTTCCCTGGATCCACAACTATTATACAACAAAAAGATACCGATCCCGCTTCAAGGTGGGATATCGCTGTAATATAGTGTCATCTGCTATTATGCGGGGCACATAGTGTCTCATCCGCTTCAACAGCGGGAAATATATCCAACTAATAATATATATACTAATATATATAATATAACAACCAACTGATAATAATAATAATTTATCAATTCAACCAATCATCTTGTGAAGAATTTATAACACTTTAAAATATAACTAGCTATCTAAATGAGTGAGATTTACTCATCTTTATTTTCTGTTGTTGTCGAGACGTTCCGGTTTGAACTTAAACCAAACGACGTCCGATTTTATTCCAAATTTCCGCAGTCTCCAAATCCATCGAAATCAGTTCCATTACGAAGCTTTCATCGGTACTAGCGCAATGAAAAAATTTCGTCCTAGTCGGACCTCATATGGACAGCTTATTAAATTTATAAGTCATCGATATAATTCAATTTAAAAATTAATAAACTAATACCACATCACCAAATTACCACAATGCCCTTCTTCTTCCTTACCAAACCCTTCTTACTGAACAAGACTGAGATGTACATCAATGGCCATGTGCACGCACGTGCTTAATCTTCCCTTAGTCCATGAAATCCCTTCCCGACTTCGCCAATCACTTTAATCGAGCAAGCATCGCAATGCCTACCACCACATTGAACTCGGTCCTAACGTTTAAATTCCAACCCACTTCGCTCTTCTCTCGACCGCGAAATGTCGCAAGCCCCAATAACACATCGAGCTTACCAAAATCCACCCCAAGGTGTGCCCTGACACTACAAACATCTCCATGTCTTCCGTTTCACCAATCGACACTTACATCGTCCTAAATCCCAAACCTTAAGTGTTTGTACCCAACTCGAGCTCCTCGAATCAACTTCGTACCTTACAGCTTTGTACCAAATTGAATATCTTGGCCACATGATTCTAACGAATCATATATTGTATTTTTATAGTTGAGTGTATTATTTGTTTTAATTTTATTATTTGGAGGTGGTTTGGTTTTCCTAGTTACAGGAAATGAAGAAAAGAAACAAGAGGGAAGTAGAAGATGGAAGTGAAAAAAATAAATCCCTTTCTTTTCTTCTTATACAGCTGCATTTAAATTTGAAGAGAGGGACGTTAGTTTAAAAGAGGGTTTATTTTCAATTTAGCCTCGTTTAAAAACTAATTATCACAAATAACCTTGTTTAGAAACTATTATCAATTATAGCCCTGTTTTGGCCAGCTCAGCTCCGAGCTGGCCAAAACGTACTGGTGACTTTTGAAAAGTTGCCAGTTATTTTTTTTTCACGAAAAATTATGGGCGACTTTTGGGAAGTCGCCAACTGGTGACTTCCCAAAAGTCGCCTGTTTTGTAACTTAAAAAGCAGGCGACTTTTGGGAAGTCGCCAGTTGGCGACTTCCCAAAAGTCGCCCATTCGGGGCTCTGCAACAAAACCAAAGCCCCTCTTTCTTCCCCCCTTCATTCTAAACCTATCCATTCCCAAATTAGAAACCCTCCTCCTTCGAAATTTTTTCCCCAACTCAGAAATTTTTCATTAAATACTCTTAAAAGAAGTAGATTTCGAAGAGCTACCTCAAGCCTAGCAAAACGTTGTTCGGTCGAATCCAATCAAGGTATGCAGTAGAAACCCTAAGTTTTGAATTTAGTTTGCAAAGTAAAAAAATTTTGTGCTTGATGCAGAATGGCTCCTAGTTATATTCCAACTATATGCTATTTTGATGGTGAATTGGTTATTGACGATTTAATGTGTGGGAAATATCTCGGTGGATCTTATAAACCGGCTAAAGTTCGAAAAGGATCTACTTTTGAGCAGTTGAAAGAGTCGGTTTATAAAGCAACAAAGATAAAACAGGAAGAGTACGAGATTGAAATTGTTTGCAATTAGCCAACAGATTCTGGTTCCAAAGCAATCAAAATTGTTGACGACGATGATGTTGAATTAATGGTTGCTGCATCGATCAAATCTATTGAGTTGTTTGTTGGGAAAAAAAGGAGATCGGTTGCAGAAGAACTAAGACCGGCACCCGCAACAAATTTTGGCGTTGAATAGTATTCTAGAACGGTGGGGAACATGAGTACTGGTCAAGGAATTTTGTCACCTAGTTTTAGCAATCCGACTCAGCACATATCGCAATACGGGCAATAACAAATGTATTATGGTTTTCATCCGTTCATGAGTTTGCAGCCAAATGTCCAATTTACCTATCCACATTTAACGCAGGACAGCTTTCCACGAATGAGTCAAAGGTATCGTTTAGCCGTGATTACATAGAGTTATGTTTTATTGAATTTATATAATTCTTAAACCCAATTTGTATTCCCGTGCAGTTTAATTCCAAATCAGAATTCCACTCAAAGAAGTGGTAGAGCATCGAGTAGTCGTACAAATGAACAAATGCCGCCAACTCGGCCCGAATTTGACCATTTAAGCCAAAAGTAAGTCAAACATTGCAACATGTTGCAAAATCGTTGGTATGAAGAAATAAACTAAAAATGGTGTATTAATTTACTATAGCTGGGCAGCAAATAACACTACCACACAGTCATACGTTCAACCACCAAATGAACCAGCAGGTCAAACTATGTGCAATGATGATATGGATGTAGAAGATGAAGAAGATGTACAAGCTGTAGATGTTGTAGATGTTCCTGCAGTTGATAGTATGTCTGTTGTGTCAATACCAGATGTTGATACAACGTGGGTGGAAAACATGCAAGTAAACAATGATCCACTAGAGTATGATTTTGGCGGTGCAGAAGCAGAGTTTGTGGACAATGATGAACCAGAAATGGAGATACCGTTGGATGATAATCTGTGCGGTGCACAAATTATGGCTAGGTCGATTGTAGCAAATGTAAACTTCAACAGCAAATTATTTCTATCCTGCAGCGTACAGACTGGTTTCAAAGTTGGCATGGTGTTTGAGAGTAAAGCTAAATTTCTGCAACAGCTATCAGAATGGTCAATCCTACATGCGGTGTCCTTTAAGCCAATAAGGTCGAACAAAGCAAAATATACCGCCATTTGTAAACAAAGCAAAATATACCGCCATTTGTAACGTCGATGACAGTTGTCCTTGGAGAATACATGCTATTGACTCAAAAAAGACACAGGCTGGATGGTGGGTTATAAAAAAATATCCTAGTGATCATACATGTGCTAACCCTACAGTGAACTCAAATCATAGGCAAGCCACATCATCCTTTATGGTATCGAAGATCATGCCTTTCGTGAAATCTGATTTGAACATTACAGCCGGGACGGTGCAAGTTCTAATGGAGGAGCAATTATTTATTAAAATTAGCTATCTGAAAGCATGGAGAGCATTGAGCAAGGCTGTTGAAAGAATTTACAGCGATTGGGCAGAGTCATATTCCAACCTACGGCAATACTTTGGTGAAATATGCAAAACAAATCCCGGAAGTGTAGGACATGTGACTACTGATGAGTATGGAGTTTTTGATCGTGCATTTTGGTCATTTGGGCCATGTATTGAGGGATTTGTCCATTGTCGACCTTTGCTTTGCATAGATGGTACACATTTATATGGAAAATACAAAGGAACCTTACTTGTTGCAACAGCCGTTGATGCAAATGATCAGCTATTTTCCTTGGCATTTGCCATCGTTGAGTCCGAATCCAGTGATAGTTGGGGTTGGTTTTTCGCATGCATGCAAAGTTTCATTCACAGCGTGAACAATCGCCTTATTACTTTCATTTCTGATAGAATGAAAGGAATACCTACAGCGTTGCAGAGCAAATGGCTAGTCGCACATAAACACAGATACTGTGCCAGACATTTGAAAGCAAATTTTCAAGCAGCAGGTTTTAGAGATAAACGATTGACCGGTTTATTCTACGTTGTTGCATGTGCCTCTGAGGAGATTGAGTATTTAAAGATTCGTGAGGAAATTAAAAGCAGTAGTA
The DNA here is from genome assembly GCA_030765085.1 of Allium cepa. Lineage (NCBI taxonomy): Eukaryota > Viridiplantae > Streptophyta > Magnoliopsida > Asparagales > Amaryllidaceae > Allium > Allium cepa. The sequence goes on from CM060932.1 coordinate 125,472,554, forward strand.
TAAGAACACACAACTGGATAGAGAGAAGTTTGGGTGGAAAGGAGGAAAATTGGGCATTATGTACAGATGATGGTGGTCGTTTTCATGTTATGACGACTAATGCGTCAGAAAGTTTTAATGGTGTACTTAGGGGTGCAAGATCTTTGCCTATTAGAGCACTTGTTGCACGTACCTTCTATCGATCCGTTGATTACTTTTACCAAAGAAGAGAGTTAGCTAAGAATTCCACACTTCGTGTCACTCCAAAATGGGAAGCAAAAATAGCGGAGAGAGCAAGCGAAGCTAGACGTTGTCGGATTGTTCGTTTTGGTCAAATTGAATGGCAAGTGATTCATTACTTCGGCGATGAATTCAAAGTTATAATCGATGGTAACACGTGTTCATGTACATGCAACATCCTATTGCTTCAGCATCTCCCCTGCGCCTATGTGATGGCTGCTTGTTCGTCGGTGGCCAATGGGGAAAACAGAGCTCATCATGATTTTGCATCACATTGGTACTCTGTTCAGAATTACCTAACTGCATACTCTGCGGAATTTCATCCCGTACGCGATAAAAGGTATTGATCTCCACATGAAGGTCAAATGGTACTTCCACCTCCCACTAGGCGAGCTCCGGGAAGGCCTAAGTCAACTAGAATTAAAGGCGCTATGGACGAGATGCAGCCTCCAAGGCCTAATAGATGCAGTAAATGTGGTATGAACGGTCACAAAAGGAGTCGTTGTAATTCAGTTATTTAGTTCACGTATGCGTGTTATTATTGGTTTGATGTTTGTATGCCGTATGTTGTTTATGTAAGAACAGTTTGTGTTTATATTTCATTTGCTAAGTTCTTTGTGATGATGAATCTTACATAAAATAATTGCATATAACAATTGCATATACATGAAAGCTACCGATACAAAGTACATGAAAGCTACCGATACAAAGCACTTAATTAAATTACATATAAATAAACACCTAAATCTGTGTTTACTTCTCCTCCCACAACGTACGAGGACTCAACTTATCAAACGGTACACCCTTATTCAGTAGTGCGTTTCGATACTGTAGGTTTAACTTCTCCAAACGGGCGTTTTCCGCTTGCATCTCCAGGGCATATTCAACTCCCCTCGGACACATTTCCGGATCTTTCCATTTAAAAAAGTTACAACATTCAACATAGTTTGGCTGTATCTTATTATCGTCGTACGATTCACAACGGTAAAAGCGACGGCCCGCATTCCTTTCATTCCGACACACAACCACTTGACATTCAGCTCCGCAATAACAAAGCACCCGAGGCGCTATCCGGCTTGTACTAGCATTGTTAGTCTTACGACGAGCAAGCACATCCATTAATTTTCCATGAAGTGATTGATGTTTTGATTCACCGCTATCCATGGCCAATGTCGATGTACCGCCAACCCTAGAGGGGGGCAAGTTTTCAACCTGCGTCTCAGGGACGAAATCAACCTCAACATTTTCTTCATTTACCGGCGCAGAGCCTTGTTGCAGTTCAAATTCTTCATACATTTTCATCATCGTCTCGTCGTCAATCTCCCAATTGTCCATTCTTGAAAATATCAATGTTGGAGTTAGGCTAAATCGCAAAACATTAAACAAATTTAATAGTGCTTATGAATCTTACCTTCTTTTGGTGTCTTCAAATCTCAATAATATATTCCTTTTCCGCCAGGAACTATAGATTTTGTGGAAGAGGGAAGTGGGTTAGGTTTGAGGTTCTATATTTGCAATTTTGTAAAGTGAGGACTGTGGTAGATGGAAGGTATGGGTTTCTGTTTTGAAACTCTGCACAATACTGGGGCGACTTTTCAAAAGTCGCCTACAGGCGACTTTTGAAAAGGCGCCTACAGGCGACTTTTGAAAAGTCGCCCTAGTATTGTGCAGGGTTTAAAACAGAAACCCTGCACAACCATTTTCACTCTTCAAAATTTCAATGGAATTCAAACAATTTCTAATTCAACATTTCTACCAAACTCAATCATCCACAACTCAAATTACAACATTCAAACAATTCAACAATTAAATTCAAACAATTCGCATCCAACAATTCAACAACAAAAATAATCCTAATATTTCAGCAGTTCATTAAACAAAATAAATCCGGACAAAGCATATCAATCACTTATACCATTCTCAGTTCTTCAATCTACGAAGTTCTCGAGGAGTTCGTTTTGGTTTTCTCCTAGACAGTGGAATTTCATCCGGCGAATCCTCCTCTTCACTTGCTTGTGTAGGATCTATAGGCTATGAAGGGCCGGGAGCAACTTCAACCTGTGTTTCTTGAGATGAAGATGCGCCTTTACGATGTCTACGTCGCTAATACATACGAGTAGTGGGGGGAGGAACGCCATGGGCTTCTATGGCATATTCGATGAGCCCCTGTGCTGGTGGAGGAGGAGGCGGTGGGGGAGGTCTTGGTCTTGTTAACTTGTTTCTTTCCAAAATAGACTCTAAGATGCGTTTCACACTAAAGCATTTCCCCTACGACCTTTCAGGAACCTCTTGTGCAAGCTCGTCTACAATTTCGATCGCACGGTAAATGCCGTACGCCTGTCATGACATAAAATTCAAGAAAATGTTTAAGTTTCAAATATTGAAATAAAGACTAAATGTAGTACGTACCACGTTCCTTTCAAGAGGTGCTCTAGGAGTGTAAGGGTATGCAACCACAGGAGGCTCTGTAGGTGGATCGATGGCACGAAGAACATATCGACGCGTGATGTTCCAGTACCAAGACAGATATTCCTGTTCGGACAATGTGAACTCGCGTTCCTGTTGCGTTGCATGTAGCGATCGGTCCATGTCTCAATCGCATAGCATACTCCCCAGCTTCAATATCAATCCTGTAATGGGGTGGTTGTTCCAGTAAATGCTGGGCCATACCAAACTGCCTCATCACTCGGTCAGGTAGATGATAGGCGACATCATTAAAGCAAATCAAAGGAACCCGAGCAGTCCACAGCTGAATGGAAGTGGTGCATAAGTTTGGAAGATGTCCAAGCACATCGTCGTACGGGGTCCAACTCACAGCCTGATAGTCTAGCACATCGAACTCGTTACGGTAGAAGGCAACATGACGCCTCGGCGATGAAACAGTGCTTTTAGGTCCTACCCACCTGTACAAATATTCAATTGTGACTTCTCAAATCCAAACACAGATACTTAGTATACTACATAATTAATTATACCTAGCACCGTATGGCAATGATAAATTAATCGCCGTCCTCCTCATCGTTATTCTACCTACGGGTAGATAAGTCCAACACCAAAGCTGCAAATAAAATTGGACACATGGTTTTAGTTAGATAAAAGAATATGAAACAACGGTCGGCGAAAGTAAAATATGGACATACCTGTACTAGGCTCACACAACCACCTATGCTTGTGCTCTCTTGCAAAGCAAGCCTCGTCAACTCGTAGTACGTATACGCTTGAACTGCACTGCCCCACGAATACTGGCGACAAACATCAAAGTTTTCTAAAAAAGGAAGCCATCTAAGCCATATCCGTGTCTTCGAATGATCGCATATCAACCTCGAGCATATAATATGCAATATAATGGCCCTGGCCCGTTGTTGAATCTGAATCTCCGTTGCATCTGCAGGTATGTCGTCCGCAAATTGTTCCCTAAACCACAGTGTCCGTATCATTTTATTTCCCCACCACTCCTCTGCTGGAGGAGTTAAACCTAGGAGCTCTTGGCATAAACTAATGTAATCAACGGGATCGGGGTTGGTCAACGGAGCACCGTCTATGGGTATGCCAAGCAAGCACGCAACATCACCTAACGTGATAGTCATCTCTCCGGCTCGTAGGTGAAATGTCGATGTCTCTGGCCTCCATCTATCCACCAAAGCGGTGATAAGATGATGATCTAACTGGATGTGCCCCATCCTAAAAACAAGTCCAAATCCAGCTTGGTCTATCAACTGTATAACGCCTGGATGACCGAATGTTACTCTATTCATTTTGGACGAATGATCTATGGTTTTGTCTGCAGTATTACTCTGTCAACATATCACAAAATTATTATCAACATGTAACATACATTACCTTTCGATATTTGTACATTTCGAATACCAAAAAATTTACCGCGACAAATTCCGGATTATTCGTTCGATGCCGTTGTTGCAAATAAAGGACAGATCCATCAACTGGTTCAGGTACCATCTCCGCGTAATCTACACATATACAAGTTAACAATTTTTCATCTTCATTTTGCAACATCAACACTGCGATTTTACGCATTGTTTTTCCACATATTACCAATGATTTCAACCATACACACATACCTCAACCATCAATTATTGCTTACAATTCCTAAAAATTACTAATTCACAAATTTCTTCAAAACCCTAAATTGAAATATTAATGATTTTCCCATACCTGCAGGCGCATCCGGCATTGAAGAGCTAGCCATCTTCTAATTTGTTCAAAGAATTGCGAAAATTTTCTAAGTTGGGGAAAAAAATTCGGAGGGGGAGGGTTTCTATTTTGGGAATGGATAGGTTTAGAATGAAGGGGGGAAGAAAGAGGGGCTCTGGTTTTGTTGCAGAGCCCCGAATGGGCGACTTTTGGGAAGTCGCCAACTGGCGACTTCCCAAAAGTCGCCTGCTTTTTAAGTAACAAAACAGGCGACTTTTGGGAAGTCGCCAGTTGGCGACTTCCCAAATGTCGCCCGTAATTTTTCATGAAAAAAAAATAACTGGCGACTTTTCAAAAGTCGCCAGTACGTTTTGGCCAGCTCGGAGCTGAGCTGGCCAAAACAGGGCTATAATTGATAATAGTTTCTAAACAAGGCTATTTGTGATAATTAGTTTTTAAACGAGGCTAAATTGAAAATAAACCCTTTAAAAGAAGAAGAAGGTACACATATAGGTAGGGTAGCTGATAGTGTAGGCTGGCTGATAAGATGTAATAGCGGCTAAAGTTAAATCGAATTGAAATATATTATTTAAAATTCCAAAAAATCTAGCTATAAATTACGGACTCTAATCAAGACGTGCCGCTTGGCGTTCTTAATGTTATACCCCTATTCCAAATGCAATGGAACAAGTTTCGAGACCTAATTCGATCGTATGCATAAAATAGCTTTTTGAACCTAATTATAATATTAAATTTTTGATATAAAATTCAACGCATTTCTATACCATATGGCAGAATAGTAACTCTAAATGCTACGAAATTTGAAATCCGATAATAATACCTTATTACGGATCCAATGGAACTGGTTTCGTCGAATTCTGAAACTGTGCCCCAGAAAGCTATTTTTATATGTTAATTTAAACGAGATATTTAAAAATCGAGTAAATCACCTTTAAATTAAATTTGAAATTTTAGTTACCTTCATTCTTATTAGTATAAACTAATTAACCCTTTAAATCATTTTTATCCAGCTTAAAATCCAATATTCGATTATTAAAATGATTTTTCAATTATTAAATTCACCAGTTAAATTATCCAATAATTCGTTATATTTGAACTTCAAGTTATTAAATCTATATAATTAACCTTCAAATATTTAAAATCAATTAAATAAATAATTTCTAATAACCAAAATTCTAGGTCGTTACATTCCGTCCGCTTTAAAAGAATTTCATCCTTGAAATATGCCATGGTAAAAAAATGCCCAAACCCATTTTAACCTTTAACTCTTCAAAACCAATTTATTGAAATCAAATTATCACTTTTACTAATTACTAAATTCATCCATAGATTTTCAAATAATATTATTCATTCATTCATTTCAAAGTATATTTCAAAACCAAATTTTAGTTATCATAAAATCCTTTAAAATTTCTAACACCTTAAATTTTCGATAAATTTCGTCAGCGTCTCCTTTGCACGGCTAGATCAAAACCACTACCAATCACCACTACGGGCCTAAATCAGCAAAAGAAAACAAAAGCCAAGTGGCTCAACCCTAAAACCATCAAATTCAAATAACAATTTAACCATGTACCTTTTTGTCAAGCAACCCAATTTTCTTATGATGTCAAAGACATCAAATTGCTTTTGCTTTGATATGCCTGCATCTTATTTACCAGTGATTCCCAAGCATATAATTTCAAAATTATTTTATTTTGTATCTTTCCAATTCTTAATATTTGTTTTACTTAAGCTTGTACGTGTACATATACCATCCATACGCAATATCCAATCCGATCGCTTGCTCGATCACATAATTTCACTTCCAAACTAGTATCGTTCGCACGACCACTCTAGTGCGGACTCAAATCTGGTTTCTTGATCAGAAACCGCATTCTTCTTGCATAGCCATATACTATGATAGAGAATCCCAGAATCAACCAAAAATCCTTGTCCAGTGTTCGCTGTCGAGAATTGAGTGAAAATTTCCAACCCGGGTCGATATAAATAATCTTGAAATTCTATGTCCGAAGCTGGATCAACCATTATGCGAGTAATATAATATACGTACAACTTACGTATTTATTTCCACTGATTCTAAGCCACATCAAATTCCTTTTCTTCATATTCATTTCATTTACATTCGCCTATTCACAGTCGCTATTCACATTGCTTAATACACGTTCTCTTATTTACCCACATTCACTTCTTTACGTAGTTTATTTCCTAATACTATTATCGCTTAAACATCATTCCATAGAATTTGTTTCCTTAAGTTCTTTTAAAACATTTTACACAACTTAAGTCTATATTCATTTTATATCAAATCCAATTTCAATTCCATTTTCAACATTTGATTTTATAAATCAACATTTCAAACCATATTCAATTAACTAATTAATTTAATTAGTTCATTCCTTTAATTTATTTCAAATCTCAATAAATTCCATTTCCAACGATTAATTCATCCAGCCAAAATTAGGATAAATTTCTGGAATTCACTTTATTCAACATAATTTAACTTAAATTTCATTCCTTAGCTCTGTTTCAAATTTTATAAGTTATCAAACATATCTTCTCATATATCTAATAAACGTTTTAAATGAAAAATCCAGAGTTTAAGCACCTTATTCTAAGCTATTTCAAATCATTTCTAGAATCATACACACACACTCACAATCCCTTGGTATATCAAATTATTCGTTTGAATTTCAAAACTAAACCAGCTTTCCAAAACAAAACTCCAATGGTAGTAATTCCTCTATAGGAAGCTCAAAATTGAACGCCGATGCTGCTGCAGTCATCACCAAAATTATTTTCCAGTGATCAAAGTGAGTTCAGTGCTTTAAATCACTATTATTTTCCAAATAATATCACTATTATTTTCCAAAACTTTGAAAAATCATTTTCAAAACCAACGGGAATAATAAACCTAAATTTCCAGCCTTTAAATCCTTTATAAATTGTTTTTATAAGCCATATTTATATAATATCTAAAGGAATTTCATTTGATTTCAATTTATAAATCACATTTATAGACTATAATTCCATTTTGTTATACAAAATCATTTCTTTGTTGTTAATCTTGCTTACATTATAATATCAACCCAATCACAACAACAAGCAATAAATGATATTAGTCAAATATTATCATTCTCCAACATCCAAGCACACCATATAATAATAATTTTTTAAAAATTATTCCTTTATATATAAAATATAATCCAGGTAAAATTAATTCATTTAACTAATATCCAAAACAATACCATGTCGAATTGCTCTATTCAAGTATTTGGAGATCCCTAGCAATAACGTTAATTACTCGTATCGACCAAAATCCATAAGCCACTCAAAAAATCAACCAACATAATACAGAACATTTTTATATCACTAACAAACATGTGCTCATATATATATATATACACACACTCAAACTCATTATAGTGTGCTACTGACCCGATCTCTTATGAGTTACCCCATCAAAGCCATGGTTCTCGCTTAACCTTCAGCTCTGATACCAACTATAATGACCAACATTTTTGTACATTTTAAGCTGACAATAAACCACACATGTCAACTCAAATTGAACAAAATGGCGGATTGTTAGGGGTGAAAAAAAGAAGAGATAGAAGAGGGTGCCTATAATTTTTCCACACGGGCAACCTAGAAGCAGGTTATCCGTGTTTTGGAGCTAGCTTAGATTTAGAAGTCTTTTAGAAGTTGTCGAATTCTAGAAGCTTTTGGTTTGGAGATCTTTTTAAGCCTTTTGGATCTAAAAGTGTTTGAAGTTTTTGGAAGACCCTATCGAAGTCAAAGTATGTTGGAAATTTTTTGAAGACCCTATTGTTATTGTTCCACTATGGAGTTATCATTCTATTGTTGTATTCTGTATATAAAACTCTGATGATAGTGGTTATTTATTGTAATCAAATGTTGTATCTGTGTTGTGATCAATGAAATCATCTTTTGTTTCCGCTGTTCTATATTCATTTAATGTTGTTATAAGCTCCACCGAACTGGAGTTCAATGATTGAATCTCCAACAATCGAATACAAGTGAGGTATTTAATGTCGATTTTTGAACGTTGTATTTCGGGTCGTGACAAGATTTTTAATTTGCTGACAAGTAGCACAACGACAAACATAAATAGATATATCTCTCTTCATTGTTTTCCACCAGAAAGTTATTTTGATATCTCGATATATCTTATTAACTCCTGGACAAAAAACAATAACAGAGAATCTCACAATCGTAGCGAGACAAAATATAATATATAATAACAGATCTTTATACACGGAACAATAACCTTAATATACATACAATCATCAAAGTACAACAATCAACAATCAATCAAGACAGTTATAATAACTTGTCCTCACAAGTGTTGAATATAAAGCATACACACACAGCGGAATATAATCAAGTACATGGAATATGCCTGAAAATCCTCCAGCTCGTCTCCTAAGCCCTATAGCATCCTAACCTAAATCTGTAATACCCGGTCCGACCCGGGCATTATAATAAAATAACACCCGAGTCACTCTGGAAAACCAACGTGAGAAAACACACTCAATTTGAATTATTACAGTTATCAAAATCCTTTGAAACACGGGTATCTCGTAAGACCACGCCACACATAAACACGACGGGTTCTTACCTTGCGGTAACCAAAATATCATTATAGAAAATCCGGTGATATTATAATAATGGCTAAGGGTCAAAATAATAATAATCAAGTAGCTGTGATGCTTATGTTGTGTACATCACAATAATACTAGTGCAAAATCAAAACTCGATAAGGCTCATTCGCTAATTGTGTAGGATTCCACGGAGGTGCCCTCAGTACTTCGAGAATGATCCTCCTGCACATGAATCAGAGTTATCCTTCCGAAGCATCATACCCGTCTAGCCAGGGTATTATAGGAAAAACATAACCGGTCTTGCTAAGACTGAGTGCATCGCCCCAGCATGCCAAAATCAACTGAAGGTATCGGTATTGCTAGAAAAAGGAGCCGATTACACCTTATGGGTTTGCCAACCCTATTGGCCATACCTCCTATCTATGGTTTTAGTTATTTCCGCTGATGAGGCTATGTCCGACATTCCAGCATATACACCGTTCTAAAAATAGATTACGGAATCCCATATGGATTCGTACACCACAATGGCCTTGGAATCGCAAATAGATTCCCACATCTCAAATAGATATTGGAATCACACACGGATTCCCATACCTAACGGTCTTGGAATAACACATGGATTTCAACATCTCAATATAACATGAAAACTTCTCCATAGAGCCGCATATGATTTTGGAGTGGTGGCGGTTCCGAGTCTCTCTTACTAGTACACTTTCTCACTTCCCAGGCAATCGTCGATTTTCAAAATGCTCAATACCAGCTCTTTAGGAAATAATCCAATAATACATAAGAACGAGGATCACCCCCAGCCGTTTAAGTGCATGGATCTCCTTATCATTTTTCCTAGAAGAACAATGATTTTATACGTACAGTATAGCACCACCGGTGGTAACTATACCATATAATTTTCATGTTTCTCCTAGATATTTCCAGAGTTAAAACCCTTCGGTGTTAAGCAGGAAATCGTTTCCCTACCACCAATATTAAGAAGGATTACATATTTGGGCCGAGACTTGATAGTCAATTATTTAACTATCAAATAAACAAATATTCAACCGAAGATTACATTTCCCGCTGAAATCACTAAGCCTTATTTAGTTTAAATTGATAAATTTGAATTCCTCATTTAAAATAGGCATATACTTATTTCATCTGAATAAGTATATTCACAAATCCTTTGTTTCAAAAATACTTGAAAACTCATTAAAATAGATATGGAAGTACTATTCGGTATTGACCATGGATCAAATCTCGATGGTTGTATCTCTGTCCCAGAAAAACCAAATTTAACTTAGGCGATCTCTATCTCCCAATTTCTGCCATGCAATCAATCATAGATCGCAGTTTGCACAATGGTTACGTCGCTATCTCAGCGATAACATCTCAAACTATAGGCAATCTCTGCCCTCGATTTATGCTACAGCAGGTCACTCGTTGAAGAGTGAGAACGAACAGATATTGAGTCATCAATTTTTTTTCAACCATTTTACAATAAACTTTATACCGTTACTTTTCAAAATTTCCTTATTTCATATATATTTCCAAATCTATTTATAAAACTTCTTTATGAATTTCAAAGTTTAATTTAGGGAAATATTCTTTTACAAATTTTAAACCATTTGTAATCTCCCTTTACAAATTTCAAAAATTATCGATTATACTTATTTATAGTCCAACCAATAATTTATAACTCCTTTACTGAATTCAAATTCATTTTTGAAGTTTCTGTGTCTAAAAAATTTGGAAATTTCCTTTTCTCTAATTTTCTTAAGTTCCCTAATTCCATTATAAGATTTTTCTTCTAAAATCACATCCATTCAATACAATCCTATTTACAAATCTCGAGAGTATTTATAAGTAACTTCAATAAATTTCCAAAACTCTACCTTTTTAAAATGAGTATTCTAAAGTAAAATAATAAATTTTCAAACACATTTAAGTAATTATATAAAATATCACCATCCTTTGTTAAATAAAAATGATAACGAATTTCCAATTCATTCACAAATAATGATAATAGATTTTCAAAGCTTATTATGCAAGTTAAAATTCATCTCAACCAATATTAAATATTTAAATAACCAACTTTTGAATTATTTTTATCAAATCAATAGTTTTAACAAATAAAAAAATTTCCTAAAACAACTTCACTTCTTTATTCTTAGCGCCAAATTCGGTTGCTAACACCTTGGTCCAGATGAAAGCACCAAATCACAAATAGAGTGTATGTAGAGAGTATAAATATGAAGAACGGTAAATATTAAAAGAAAGCAGTAATAATAGAGGATTTATAGTGGTTCGGCTGACTTTGGCCTACGTATACTCTACAAATTTCCTTTTTATTGATACGAGTATCAATTATAGTTACAATCCTGATTTTTTAAAAACAATAATGGCAGAGTAGCCTTAATGGAGAAGTAGAAGGGAAACGGAATGAAGATCCTCCTTTCTGAAGCCCCGCTGGTTGTATTTATAGGCAAAACCTAAGTTATTAGGCTTCCTGAGTGGTCCAGGCCCATCAAGGCCATAGCCAATCCAAAACCCATCACTACAACAGATCCTCTGTTGGAGTTTTGTCAACCCGAAGTAAACATAGCATTGGCCAGAAGCATGATCGTCTATGACTCAAAGTAAATGAAGCTGGGACTCAAAGCAGCAAACACGTCGACCCCCTTTCCTTTGATATACCAACCCAGATCCCATAAATGGCCGACCTAGAGAAAGTATGTAGCTGGCTCGGAGTTTGTAGCTTACCGATCCAGAGTAGAGATAGATGCCGACCCGGGTACTTTTCCTGTGATACCTGAATTTTGGAGTATCTATTAATTAATAATTAACCGAGTTAATTATTTGAAACACTGAATTTTAGATTGAACATATGAATCTGATCAAATAAATATTTATATTTTTAATTGTTTTATATATATACATAGATTTTAAATAGAATTAGTATATACAAGTTGAAATTGTATTTGTTTAAATATATGTATATATAAAATTGATTTGAAATTTAATTTGAATTTGGGTTTGATATGGAATTTCAAAGAATAGATATATACAATAAATATATTTTGAATTTAAAAATATAGTATATATAATTTTATTTCTTTTATATATTTGGTTTTACATTTTTTTTAAAATATTTATTTATATGAATTAAAACAATGTTTTTACTTAATAAAATATATACATATAAGTTTTATAAATCATTTTAAAAAGATTATTAACTCTAGGTAAATATACTTGTAAATTAAGTATATATATATGATTTAACGAATGTAATCAAATAATTCATGCTACTGACAAATGTTACATTATTAGACAAGTGTCAATTGATTTAATTTAAGATTAATAAAAATTAAACAACATATTTAAAAAAAATTAAAATATAGAAATCAGTTTCATATTCTTCTTTCTCTCAATTTTCATTTTTTCAAATCTAAAAGCAGTAAACAAAATCTGAAAGAAAGCAAATAACAATCTTTTCCAAAAATTCCAAATCTAAAGTATTTCAAAAACATCAACAACATTTTTGTAAACTTGGAGATCAGTTTCAGTTGCAAGTTAAATAATCAAAGCAATATTCAATTCAGAAATCAAGCTAATACAACCAAAGCAAGGATCAGATCTGCTAACACAAATCTACAGTTTCAAGGATCCAACCTGATTCAAATTTTTTTCCAGTTCCAGGTCTTAAGCTATTTCTCTGTTTTAGGCATATACAGGTGAGTAATTCTATATATTTCAAAAGCTTAAGTAGGTTTAAATCTGTGCATATGGATTCCTGAATCAGATATGTGCTTTGCATGTGTATTCATTTGCATGAATTTATGGATATATGTGTGTTTTTGTTCTATGCATATTGATTTAATCTGTTCTTCTCTGTTTTGGACTGCAGAAATAAAAACAAAACAAAAATCAAATCAACTCTTTATCTATGTGCTATTAGGATTTAAACTCTGAACAAAATAAGTTCGTGCAGATGAGATTTTGGTTTTAAAAAAATAAGTTAAGTAATATATGTTCAAAATTCTTCTGGAATCAGTAAAAGAAAAAAAAGTAGATTTTTTTATTTGATGGAAATTAAATGATTTAATTTGTAAATTCAAGCATGTAATTTGAATCAAACCTAGAAAATTCGATTTTTAAAACAAATTTCATGATTTTTAATTTGGTATTGAGTTTGCAATTTGAGGATGATCAGATTTTGGTTTTCGAGCAAGTTCTGGTGACTGGGGTGATTCTGTAGGTTGGGGTTTTGGCTGGAGCTAGCATGGTGATCATTGAAGCTGGGAAAAATGACAAGGAGTTGGGTAGATCGCCGTGGCGTCGGCGATAGTTCAATTAAGTTTTTAACCCTAGTTCTGTCATAGGTCAGAAATTTGATCACTGTGTCTTCGATTGAGCTTCGAGTTGTTCGGGACGAGGGAGAAAAGAAGCTTGGGTTATAAGTGAGGTTGGGGTCGGAGGAGTGGTATCTCCGGTGATCGGTGTTTCTTGGACTAGGCGATTCTTCTGGTCGGAGTATTTGTTCCTGTAGGTCGAGTTTGTTGATTTTCGATTTTGAGTTCGTTTGTTGTTTGAGCGATGGGAAATCGAAAGAGAGGATGACCAACGATTTGGGAGTGATGGTCGAGGGCGCCGTAATGTCGCCGACCGTTGGTGCACATGCACCAGTTCAATGCACAGTGTTCTTTGTCGAGGAAGTTTTCTACCCGGGTTGATGCTCGAGAAGAAGATGGGTGGGCTCGGGTATTTTATCAGGTTGCTCGCGTGAGTGTATTTGTGTTACAGTTATTTAAAAATTTTAACAGGTGAAAAAAAATGAGAAGGGAAAAAAGGGGAAAATTCTCGGGAAAGGTCTTGGGTAAAACCTGGGTTGGACCCGAAGTGAAATTTTAGAGCAGTTTCTAAATTTTTATGAAAACAAGTTTTTAAACTTTAAGTAAATCAAGATTAAACTAATTTTAAAGAAGAATATTGTCCCTTTGTATGATAATATTTTAAATATTGGTTCAAGAATTCGTATGATATTTTACTTAAATATTTTAAGTAGAATCTTAAGTTTATTTTAAACTTAATTTAAATATGCAATCAAAAAGTTAATTAAAGGAGTTATATGTTTTTGTATTATAATGATAACTGATTTCAAGATTTATTAAAAAATTTATAAAGATAAAAGATTTATCTTTAAGTTGATGAGGGTCTTGGATAATAAATTTTTCTTAAATTAGATAAAAGATTTATCTTTAAGTTGATGAGGGTCTTGGATAATAAATGATTAATTAAATTAACGAAGTAATTTAAGAAAAAAATTAATAAATTTAAAATTTATTAATTTGTGAAATTGTTTAGGTATAATTACTTAATGGGAGTAAATAAAGGGACTAATTACTCTATGTGATTAATTAATTTGATTTGTTTAAGTTAATTAATTGGTTTAATTAATTTAAAAAAATCACTTGATGATGGGATTGAGTATAATTACTTAATGAGGTTTATAAAGTGCAATTACTTAGTGAAGTAATTTGTAATGGTAATTATAGGGTGTAATTTATTGAAGATTGAAGGTAGTTTTGAGTTAATTACCTGGTGTAATTAATATGAAGAATAATTACTTAGTAGAAGTGATTAATAATTAATTTCTTAGTATAAGTAATCTAAGAATTAACTAATCAAAGTTATGGGAAGTTAATTAAGTGATGTGATTAATTAAAGGTAATTAATTACAGAATGAAATTAATCAAGGGTGGTTAATAAATATAATTAATTAAAGATTAAGTATAGTAACTTAAGGTAATTAATGAGGTGTAATTACTTAGTTAAGTAATGAGTGGATAATTACTGAATATAATTAATTAAAAGGAAATTACTTGATGGGAAGTAATTAAAGGATAATTACTTGGTGGAAGGAATTTAGGAATAATTATTCAGTGTAATTAAAGGATTAATTAATATAACTAACCAAGGAGTTGGTTTAATTGATGAAGAAATTTTGGAAAGTTAATTTCTGATTGTGATTAATCAAGGTTGATTAATGAATGTAATTAAGCTAAAAGTGAATTATTTAATGAAATCTAAGAATAATTAACTAATGGAGGTAATTAGAGAATTATTAATTTATGCAATTAATGGAAGTGATCAATCTTGCTTATGAATGATTGAATAATGATGAGTGCTTGAATTGGGTGATATCTCTGATATGAATTGCTTTGTGATATGATATGTTGGATGGACGATGATAATGTGGTTATCTATCAATTATGATTTGCTGTGTAAAAGTGTTATTCGGTAATTAAAGTTGAATTGTATTTAATTGGATGACTTGGGTTTGGATGACATGGGATTCGAAGAGACCGGAGTCGGGTATTAGTAAATACCTGAAACCACTTTGATTCATTATAATTAGATGTGCGGAATCAATAGGATGAGATGGAATGATTTGAGAGAATCGGACCATTTAATCTAAGTTTTGATACTTAGAAATTGAGGTGTGATGTAAGTGATGTCTAAAGCGACTTGTGAAATTGTAGATTGATACAAGTTACCCGGGTTTATGTAAGTTGTATGTTTTTGTGTTCCTTGTTAGATGGGTTTACTCATGCTGGTTTCCAGCTTGACCCGGGTGTTACTTTGATGTAATGCTCGGGTCAGACCGAGTATTACAGATTTTCAGGAAAGGACGTTCTGGAGCTCAGGAGACGAGCTGGATGGCTGGAACATATGGAGTGTTTACCGTTGTGATATATTATTGTATAATAAGTACTTGTTGTTTAACTGTCCAGTGATTAGTAATGGTTGTAACTCTGATATATAAAAATGTAAATGTACTGATACAGTTTTTCTTTGTAAACTGTTATTTTGTTTGATATTATATTTTGTCCACTGCGAGTGTGAGATGTTGGTGTTTCTATTCTTCTTTTCTTCTTTCTCTTTTCTTCTTTTTCTAACTATTTGGAATTTTCGGGTTTGAAATTTTTGGGTTGTTACATTTCCTGTGCCGATCCAGGTACTTTTCTTGTGTTGACCCCATGTTCATCAATCCAAACCAATCCACCGACTTGAGCATGTTCGAGTATAGACCCAAGAACCTGTGCCGACCTCGACTCACTCAACCTTGTCGATCCACTCCATCATGACCGAACCGCCTTCCTACCGACCTAAAGCCTTCACAATACCGACCCAATGTCTATGCTCGACCAATCCAAAGTATGCCGAACTACTACCATATGCCGACCCACTCGTGAACTCCTACCGACCCTAAGCAACTCGAAGCACAACTCAACATGAACCGAAGCAAACTCCATGAAAACTCGAAGCAAACCTAGGAATGACTCGAAGTAAAATCTAGGTGACTCGCGATAACTCGACTTTTGTCAAAACCCATATTTCCAATATCCCATGATTTTTGTCCATCGACCATGCCGAACCCCGGCTTCATAATCATGATCATTATCCGTGATTGCTGGGCTATCCATCCAGCTAACTCACACTCGTTGTATTCCAGCCTCGATAATTGAGCAATCAATTTAGTTAAATCCGCCTGTTTATGGCCTTGCCAAATGGTAGGTTAACATTTTCACCCCAAAACATGACTTGCGGTAGGAAGGCGTGCATTGAATAGCTTTTGATCCATCGCCCGAAGTCCATATGTCATCCATAGTCGTACTATCTGATCCATAATCCAATCCATTTTATCCAAGTGTCATTGTCGTATCCTTATCCAAATCCGTGATTGCTCCAAGTCATTATACAATTTTGAATCCATATCAAATCCATTAACTGAACCCATGATCTCTCTGGATCATTTTGTCAAAGTTCGGGACCTCTTCGGATTCGGTAATCCAAATCGAGGACCTTGTTGGATCCTAAAATCAAAAACCGAGACCTCCCCGGGTCCTTAGCCAAATTCGTAGTTGTTCGAAGCCGAAATCCGAATCCATAACCTTTATGGGTTCTTATCAAGCGCACTCTACACTCGACGACCTATGTTAAATAATGCCATTGTGTTTCTAGTTCAGTGTCCCTGAATGTTGAGTAATTCCATGGTTCCAAAGTCGAATCCTGGTCGCTTCGAACCCTTGTCGAGCATAGTCCATACTCTACGACCTGAAATAGTAACCGATATATATTATGGGGCCTAAGTCCTAGGCCGAATCCTAGTCTCCTTAGACCCTTGTTGAGCATAATCCATACCCGACGACCTTTTAGCCAAAAACCAAACAAAAAGTCAATCAAAATCCAATCTGAAATCCGGATTTAAACCAGAAAACCAAAAATCCATATCAAATGTCCAAAACAAAAGACTAATGTCCAAATCGAAATCCAAATCAGAAAAAAAATAGAAGTTCAAACCAAACTCCAAAATCAACCCAGAAAAAGAAAGTCTCCAAGCCAAAAAGAGAAAACAAATTTCACAAACCAGAGCGTCACAATTTATCTTCATCTCAGAGCATGCCTAGGGGTTGTCTTCATCCCCGTACATGAGTAAGTGACTTAGTCGTCTGCCTAGAGTATGCTACTTATTCCAAACTATCACGATTAGTTGATGGCCAACCGAACGCCATTCCTAGGCCTCATGCCATTGTCATTCATGGTAGGTGGTGGTTGCTCCTGTTCCACTGCCGCATTCCGAGTTTCGACATATTGCCGCAACTGACTATTCCTTATATGCTCCTCGATTATATCCATTAGATGTTTGCAACTGTTAGTATCATGCCCGTCTAGGTCATTAAAGAGACAGTGCCTTCCTGATGCTCTTTCCCATTCTAAGGGTTCCCTCCTTGCCAGCCTTTGATAAGGAAGGCAATCCCAAGTATCCAAGTATATCCATTCCAATGTCTCATTCATTCCTGTGTAAGTGGAGAATTTTGGTTCTCCCCGGTGCTTCCTCTTCCCTTTGTCCTTGTCTTTACCCGAGTTTCACCAGACGGTTCTCCATCCTTAACCATGTTTACCTCCTTTGACTTTATATCCAAACATGCATCTTCTTGTCGAAGAAATATCTCAACTTCGTAAAAGAATTCCCCAAGATCCATTGGTGGATCCCGTATCAATGATATTTTGATATCCGATTTATCTGTGACTCCTTATACCGCCGCCATCGGAACGGTTGATGGATCCAGTCGATCCACCAAAGAAACAGCTGCATTAAACCGAGTTAGAAAAGTCCTAAGCGATTTTCCCATCTTCTGCTTCACCGACGTCACATTCTTCGGCCTTTTGATGTGAACTCTTAACTGTTTCAAAAACCTGTCCACCAATTCTTTCCATGTTCCAATAAATCCATCTTCCAGCAATCTGAACCACATTGCAGCTATATTGGTCAAGTACAGGGGAAAACACTGGGCCATAACCTCCTTCGATGCCCCTAGCACTTCCATATGCCTTATGTACCTCATCAAGTAGTCAATGGGATCCGCCTTACCTTTGAATACTTTTAGAGCGGGCATCTTGAAATCGGGTGAATTCTTAGCCATCCTAATGTTACAGGTAAATAGACTCTTGTTTACTCCCTCCAAATCCTTGTTTGTCAGACCTCCACAAATAGTTCGCCTGATAATGTCAGCCAATCCAGTGTTACCTACCAAGGGTTTCCAGCCACCTACATTCCTTAATTGCCCTCGAAGTCCATGAGGGAATTCTAGCACATAATCCTCATCGCATACTCCTGTATTCCTATTAGCCCCGGGATGTGCAGCGTCATCTAATATCCCCCCATGTATTGGTCCAGCATTACCAGGGGGTGTGCCCCTGAGTTTAGGTCCATCTAGATTGACATTTTTTGCAGATTGGGGATTCCCCTTACTAAACCACTACATCTGCTTGCCCGTTGAATCCTTCTAATCCAAATCCATGGATCTGAGCTCCTACAGATCCTGTTGTTTCTGCCCGTCCAAGTTGCCTAAGAAGGGTCTGCATCATTTCCTCTTGCCTTTTCATCAGCTGCTCCTTCATGCAATCCATTATGATCTGCATCTCGTCCCTAGTGATATAGATGATTGCTTAGTCTGCTTTAGCTCTAGAAAAGGCCCTTGACTTCCCTCTTGATTGCTCCTTTCTGTCACTTGTCTCCTTATTGATGGCCTAACCATTACTTCCTAGAATCCAAGTTCCTCAGTCTTTAAATCCAAAATCCAAGCTTCGGAATCCCTGAGTGCTAGCTTTTTCAGTGAAAGCACCAAAATGTTAGCGCCAAAATTGGTTACTAACACCCAAGTCTAGATGAAATCACCAAATTATAGATAGAGCGTATGTAGAGAATATAAATATAAAGAACAGTAAAAATTAAAAAGAAAGTAGCAATAATAGAGGATTTGTAGTGGTTCGGCTGACTCTGGCCTACGTCCACTCCAGAAATTTCCTTTTTATTGATATAAGAATCAATTACAATTACAATCTCAAGTTTTTAAAACAATAATGGTAGAGTAGCCTTAATGGAGAAGAAAAAGGGAAATAGAATGAAGATCCTCCTTTTTGAAGCCCCGCCGGCTATATTTATAGGAAAAACTTGAGTTATTGGGCTTCCTGAGTGGTCCAGGCCCATCAAGGCCATAATCGATCGAAAAAATATTATTGCAACCGATCCCTTACTGGAGTTTTGCTGACCCGAAGTAAATATAGCATTGGCCCGAAGCATGATCGTCCATGGCTCGAAGTAAATGAAACTTGGACCCGAAGCTGCAAACATGTCGATCCCCTTTACTTTAATATACCGACCTAGTGCCCATAAATGGCCGACCAGGAGAAAGTATATAGCTGGCTCGGAGTTCGTAGCTTACACATCCAGAGCAGAGATAGATGTCGACCCGGGTACTTTTCCTATGCTGACCCCATATTCGTCGATCCAAAACCAATCCACCGACCCGAGCATATTCGATTATTGACCCGAGTATAATCCTGTGCCGACCTCAACCCACTCAACCATGTCGATCCACTCCATCATTACCGAACCACCTTCTTGCCGACCCAAAGCCTTCACAACACCGACCCAATGTCTATGCCTGACTGACCCAAAGCATGCCGAACCACTACCTTATAATGATCCACTCGTGAACTCATACTGAACCCAAGGAACTCAAAGCATAACTCAATGTGACCCGAAGCAAAAACCATAAAAACTTGAAGCAAACCTAGGCATGACTCGAAGTAAACTCCGGGTGGCTTGCGACAACTGGACTTTTATCGGAACCTATATTTCCAATATCCTATGACTTTTGTCCATCGACCGTGCCAAACCCCGGCTTCGTAATCATGATCATTATTTGTGATTGTTTGTCTATCCATCCAGCAGACTCAAACTCGTCGTATTCCAGCCTCGATAACCGAGCAATTGATTTAGTTAAATCTGCCTGTTTACGACATTGCCAAAAGGCGGGTTAACATTGATAAAAAATTTTGAACGCAATATAACCATTTTTATACTTATAAATCTCCCTCGATTTATCACAATCCGATTTACATTTCCAAATTCACAACTATTTCCAAATTCCAAGATAGAATCCACTATTTTTAAAGTATGAAAGTACATCTTTATTTATGTGCTTTCAATCCATGGCAACATGTTGTATAGGACATGTAAAACAAAATAACACATGTCAATAAGATTTATGACCGTTTAAAAGAAAGGTTGCGATTGTTATCAAAGGGATAACTGGAGAATCTCTAGCCCCTTATAAAATAAATTCTCATGTCCTTTATAAATTAAATGATTGCATTTATTTCATAAATGCAATTTTGTTTCCTAAAAGAAAAGGATGAAAACCGAGTATGTAATTTTCCTAAATAGGCTTTCATAGTTTCAATACTATTTTACTCTTATCAAATATCAATTAAGAATGTTTATTGAATGATGAAACATGCATGAGAATAATCAAGCAATTTACAGTTTACTCATGCTTTAACCGTCATAAGTCAGCACTCTAAATCATTCATGAATTGTGTGTGCTCCCTATAAGATCTGTACTGAATATATTATTGGTTCTTATGATGAAGAAAAATATGCCTACATGAAATTAGAAGGAAATAGAAAGGATGTAATTAGAAATTTCTTTATTCATGTTCAAGTTGGGGTATATAGCTGTAATGTGTTTTGACTATTATTTGTCTTAACAAATCTATCATATACTAATGGCATCAAAAGCATCCCCAAAAAGAAATAGATCCATTTAGGATATACATATCGATGCCAGCGATTTTATCATATATCTAAAATGACAAAGAAAACATAAATGTAAGCACCAATATGAAAGAAAGTATATACACGTGAATAAAATATAGTTATGCATGTATGTGTGCACACATGTATATACATACTCATATATACACAAATACACATACACACACACACACAGATATATATATATATATATATTTGTGTATATGTTACTGAAAAAGTATTTAATGTGAGTCTAAATAAAGAAAAGTGTAACTATGTTGAATACAAATTTTTTAAATCTTTGGTAGTATATAATTTGAGTCACTGGATAGTCTAGCCAAACAAATATCATTTAATAAATGACAAATAGTAGAACATTCCCCTATTTTGTATAATATATACAAAACTAAACATTCCATAATAGGATTCAAGGATACAGTTGATGTAAATGTGACTTGAACAGGACAAAAATTCGAGGAGAATAGAAAGCGAAACAAATTTTTTAAGAGGTTCCATCATAACTAAGCTTTATTTAGATTTTCTTATAGTATATTCATTGAGATGCATATTATTACAGGCAAATCAACAGCATTAAACAACACAGCAGTCCACAGTGCTTGTGCCAAAATTGGTCATAAACACCCGATTGTATATGAAAGCACCATTTCACAATCATAGATCACAGATATCAAGTATGTAGGGGATAAAAATCCAAATACCACTTAAAATTTAAAAAGGAAAGCAGTAAAAATACATGATTTATAGTGGGTCGGTGTTGTAGCCTACGTCCACTTTGAAGAGTTGCTATTTTATTGATGATTCTCTACCGATTTACAATGGTACAAGTGATAGAATTCAAGTTACAATGGAGTTCCAGCAGATTTCCAGCGTAGAAAGAAAAAAGATCCTTTTTTGGAGGCATTGGACTTCTATTTATAGGTGTAGGCTGGAAAAATCCTACCGAGATCTCGGAAGACTCCTTCCCTAATCCGGGTGGGCCTACGTGATCGACCCGAGGTGGTTTGGGATCGATCCCTGATAGATCCCTAGGTATTTTGTATCGATTCAAAAATGGTCCAATGGTGATGGGATCAATCACATACATTTTCTGGTGGATGCAAGCTACAGTGAAAATTTGAAGGCATTTGGACTTGTAGATCTCGAGTTATGATCGTTCCAAGATTGTTACTATAGGTAGGCTATCAGGCTCGTATCGATCCCATTCATGTCGATCAGTCTTCGTATCGGTCTCTACGTATCGATCAGGTGCCATTGATGACGTGGAGTGATAATCCAGAAGCGATCCACATTTCATTCCAAGTGACTGCTTCTTCCACTTTTCCATGCTTTGTTTGTATCGACCTGGAGTGATCCCTTTCATTTTGATAATTTACAACTGCTTCGTATCGACGTAACATGACCCTCTTCGCATCAATCCTCATCTCACTCCCTCATATTGATGCCACTTATTTGGTTTCATATCGATGCCGGAAGCCTTCCCTTCGTATCGATGACTTGCTACCCTATTCGTATTGATCAAGTGAATGATCAATAAGAAGTACGCTTCGGTCGCATGGATACAAACTAGAAGATCTGGAAGGATGGATACGGGTTGATGATTTTGGGCTTATGGATACGAATTGGGAATGTATATGAAGTGGTAGGTGAGATTCGATGGATATGAACTGATGTGAACCCTATGGATGTTGACCGATTCAATTCTCTGACCCG
Source organism: Allium cepa (assembly GCA_030765085.1). NCBI lineage: Eukaryota > Viridiplantae > Streptophyta > Magnoliopsida > Asparagales > Amaryllidaceae > Allium > Allium cepa. The sequence goes on from CM060932.1 coordinate 125,495,456, forward strand.
AAGTAAACCCCTCAATGACTCAAAGCAAGTGCTATGATGACTCAAAGTAGCTTGTAAACACATCAATCCATCAAAAACCCGAAGTAACATGCCTGGTAACCTGAAGCAAACATGAAGGTGACTCGGAGTAGACTCCACACAACTTGAAGCGACTCGATCTTTGTTGAAACCATATTTTAAACATCTTGCGATGTTTGTTTGTCGACTAGACTATGTCTTGTGCAGTTGACTGGGTTAAATCCGCCAGTATTTTGTCTTGCCAAAAGGCGGGTTAACACTTTGCCCCCGAAAACATGTCTTGCGATAGGAAGGTGTGTTTTGTATTGCCATAAGCTGGATGTTCGTATCCTGTTAATGAGCTGTAAAGAGTTTAATAATCTTACCTGATTGTGAATGGCGATTGTTTAAGATCGTATGCCGTTCAGGCGGTATGTGACCGTTCGAGGTCGGATGCCGTTCAAGGCAAATTTTGACCGTTCGAGATCGGGTTCCATTCGAGGAGAATTATGACCATTCGTGATTAGGTGGCGTTCGTGTTGAATTGTGACCGTTCGTGGTAGAGTGCCGTTCGTGGAGAATTGTGACCGTTCATGGTCGGGTGTCGTTCGTAGAGAATTGTGACCGTTCGTGGTCGGGTCTTGAAATCATAAACATCAGAATTACATTCAAATGTGTCTTACAATAGAAATGTCCAACCAAATCAAGTCCAAATGCAAAAAACAGAAAGCAAAAATAAAATAGAAACGTCCAAGTGCAAACACCTCCATTGTTGCAGTTTATAGTCGTCCCAGAGAATGCTTAAGGACCGTTCGTGATCGTGTACATGTGTAAGCGATTTAACCGTGTTAATATGGAGTTTGCTACTTATTCTCATTATTCCAATCAATTGATAATAAGATGACGATGCCTAGATCCGAAGCCGTACTCAATTGATGCAGATGGTGGACACTCCTGCTCCACCGCCGCTGCTCGCCTTTTCATGTACCGTAACAGCATGCCATTTCGGATATGTCCTTTGATCTCATCCCTCAAGTGCCTACAATCGTTTGCACTATAGCCGTTTAGTTCATGGAATATGCAGTACTTGTCTGATCTTCTTTCATTGTTGGTCAGATCCCCCCTCAATGGCCTCTAGTAGGGGACCTGCCCTCTAGTGTCCTGGTAGATTCGTTCCAAGGTCTCGTTCAACTCCGTATAAGAGCTGAGTCTTGGTTCCTTTCGCGGCTACTTTGGCTCATCACAATTATCCACTGCTTTTCGTTTCCCCTTATTCTTGCTTGAATCCTTTCCGGGCGGATCTTCGCTTTTGATTGCATAAACATTAACTCCCTCTCCTTCCTCTTGTTGATACGCGAAGATTTTGATCAATGACAATGTGCTTTGACAAACAAGGAAGAAATATATGCAAATGCTAAATGAAGATAGATGAAGACCAATCAAACTTAAAGTATGCTTTTACATATGTCATTAGTCTAGATATATTGTTAAAATCTATCCTCAAGAAGCTTGCACGAACACTAGAAAAATTTTATAAACTTCATTTTTCAATTAAGTTTTAACTATGCAGGTTCATGAGTTCATTCGACTGAACAGGAACAGTCAGTCGATTGAAACTGGAACAAATTTATACACATACACAGTTTCAGTCGACCAAATGTTCCTGCACGGTCGACTGAATTTGGTCCCGAAAATTTTACTTCATATTTTCAGTTGACTGAATTCCCTACTCAGTCGACTGAATTTGAACCTGCGAATTTTCTATGAAAAGATACCTTCTTCCGCCCAAGAGTTGCAACCATTCATCAATGGAAATGGAAGCATCTCTTATTTGCAACCTTTGACAACATATGCATCTCTTCTACAAGTATATATACATGATTCTAACATCATTTAATTCACTGAATTCTCTTGCTTTAATCTAACTATTCTCTTGTTCATATTTTCTAGATATTCTCAAAGCAATCGCTAATCTATTACTTGAATCATTGTTTTTTGTTTATAACATTCTTTTGATTTATAGCAATTCACATTTCCTAAATCTTCACAAACACATTGCATACTCTCGAGGATAAGATTATAGGAATATTGTACTACATTAGACTCATTAGTGTTGACAAGAACACAACAAGTCGAATATTGTATTTTAGTAATTGAGTTGAAGTCCTCTTCGGTAGTTGAGGCAAGAAATCCCATTCGGTTGTTCGGGTAATTTGTAAACTTATTCCTCTGGGTGAAGTGAGGGTGTTAGTTAGTGAAATTCCTAAGTGAAGCTTAGGGACTGGACGTAGGACGAGAGGTCCGAACCAGTATAAAATCCTGGTGTCTCCTTGCATTTACCTACTTTATCTACCTAGACTATTCCTTTATTCCATATTATACGATCCTACCGCATAGCCTACTTTTTCAATTGGTATCAGAGCAAGGTCGTCCTATAACCATAAAACTGTTATTAGACATATTGATAATATGGAAAATAACGCAATTACAAGCACAACATCTGCCTATAGTTCTACATTTGCGGAAGGACAATCTACCCAAAGACCTCCTCTATTCAATGGACTAAACTATAACTATTAGGCTACAAGGATGAGGATTTATATGCAAGCAACAAGTTTCGAAGCCTGGAATGCTACTCAAGCAGAGTTCGTTGTACCCACAACTGATTATCCTACATGGACACAAATTCAAAAGAATGAAGCTAGTGCAAATGCCAAAGCTATGAATATGCGATTTTGTGCCCTGGATAGAAATGAATTCAACCGTGTTAGCATATGTACTACTGCATATCAGATATAGGAAACACTTAAAGTCATACATGAAGGCACAAACAAGGTTAAGCAAACAAAGATATCCATGTTGAAGAATCAATTCAAAAATTTTAGAATGCAACAAAATGAATCCATCAATGACATGTACTCAAGATTTCAAGATATTCATCATGCTCTAATCGGACAAGGAGAAAGATACACGGACTTTGACATTGTGTCTAAAGTTCTAAATTCACTCACTGATGAATGGGAGAGAAAAGTACTAGCAATCGAGGAAGCAAATGATCTATCTACAATGAAACCAAAAGAATTGATTGAAAATCTTATGTCGTATGAAGTAAATATGCAAGCTAAAAAGGATCAAGCTCAAGAAAGAAAGAATGTTGCTTTTCATGCGGAAAAGGAAGAATCAGAGTTTGAAGATGAGGATCTAGCATTTATAGCCAAAAATTTCAAGAAAATCTTAAAGTATAGAAAAGGAAACAAAAACGGATTCAAAAAGAATTTCTTAAATAAACCTTTATCCTCAAATATAGAATGCTTCAATTGTCATAAGAAAGGACACATGCAAAAAGATTGTCAAGAACAAATGAAGGAAAATCAGAAAAACTTCAACAACAAAAACAAGAAGGATAAATTCAAAAAGAAGGCATTTTCTGTAACATGGGACGATTCAGATTCATCTTCATACGAAAATGATAGTGATAGCGACAATGAACAGGCAAATGTATGCTTCATGGCTCAAGAATCTGAGGTAAATAATTTAACTTTCGATGATTTAATTGATGTAAACACTGAACTTTTAAGCACTATAAAAACTCTTAAAAAGAAGCTAAAAGAAACTCGTGAAAATCAAAACAAAGCTGAATTTGAAAGAGATATGTTAAAAGATGAAAAGAAAATCTTAGAAGAAGAACTTGAAAAAGTTCAAGAATCTCATTCAAATTCGGAAAATCAATTATCACTTTTAAGTCAAGAAATTGAAACTCAAAAAACAAAGAATGATATAATTGCTTCTGAAAATCATGAGTTAAAAACTAAGATTAAACAAGTTGAGTTAGAAAATAATAGTCTTCAAGCTAGATTAGATAACATTACTAAAAATGTTTCTAACTTTAACAAAGGAAGAGAAAATTTATCTAAGATTTTAGAAAATTCTCAATCCTCTTCAAGTAAACATGGATTAGGATATAAAAAGGAGTCAAAAATTCCTAAAAAGAAAGATACAAATTTTAAGAGGAATATGGATTCAAAACAACAAATATTGCCAAAGAAAACTATTAAAACTAAAGTAGAAAACAAAGTAGTTAAAATTTGGGTACCAAAAACTAACAATGTATTAATAAGAAATAAATATATTAAAACATTTATGAATAATGTTCATCATAATGAAAACTATATTTATAAAAAGGATACTAAACCAAATTGGGTTTGGTTTCCTAAACTCTAACTTTTTAGGACCCTATTAAAAGGTGGGTACCAATAATTTCATATTTATTTTTAGGTCCCACTCAAAAAGAAGAAATGGATATTAGACAGTGGTTGTTCAAAACACATGACCGGAGACAAAGATATGCTTACAAACATCACATACTTTGATGGTGGCTCGGTTACCTTTAGAGACAATTCAAAAGGGTATATCATTGGTAAAGGAGATGTGAACAATTACGGTACATCAAATTTACTTCTTATAACAAATGTTTCATTAGTTGAAAATTTAAAACATAATCTACTTAGCATAAGTCAATTGTGTGACAAAGGTTTTAAAATAACTTTCTCGAATAATAAATGTAGTATTTTTGATCAAAACCAAAATCTTATTTTTAAAGGAAATAGAGATAGAAATATTTATGTTTTAAATATGAATATTAATCATAATTCAAGTATGTGTTTACTTGCCAAAGATAATGATTCTTGGTTATGGCACAAAAGATTTTGTCATATAAATTTTAAAACCATTAGAAAACTCTCTAAAAATGAATTAGTAAGAGGTTTACCCAAAATAAACTTTAAAATAAAAAATCTTTGTGATGATTGTCAAAAAGGAAAATTAACGAAATCATCTTTCAAATCTAAGAAAAATATTTCGACTTTACAACCATTAGAATTACTACATATGGATTTATTTGGACCAACATAAATTCAATCCATTAATCATAATCGATACGTATTTTTAATAGTTGATGATTTTTCAAGATATACATGGACTATTTTTATGAAAAATAAAAGTGACACTTTTGAGCATTTTAAAACATTTGTCAAAAGAATTCAAAACATTAAAGATTTGAAAATTAAAAATATTCGAAGCGATCATGGAGGCGAATTCGAAAATGAAGTTTTTGAAACTTTTTGTAAAAAGAAAGGAATAAATCATAAATTTTCTTTTCCTAGAACTCCTCAACAAAATGGAGTTGTAGAAAGAAAGAATAGAACATTACAAGAATGCGCAAGAACATTGTTAAATGGATGTTCTCTACCAAAACATTTTTGGGCAGAAGCCGTTGCTACTGCATGTTATGTATTAAATAGAATATCAATTAGACCATTAACTAAAAATACTTCTTGTGAACTATTTAATAATAAAAAGCCAAATATATCTTATTTTAAAATATTTGGATCAAAATGTTTCATTTTAAATACAAAAGATCAACTAGGAAAATTCGATTCAAAAGCTGATGAAGGAATTTTCGTAGGATACTCAGAACAAAGCAAAGCATATCGAGTATTTAATAAACGAACAAATTTAATTGAAGAAATTTTGCATATATCTTTTAATGAAAATTTTAATAAAAATTTTAATATAAAAGATGATGAAGAATTAATAAATATAGAAGAAACAAATCTTGAAAATAATAATGATGAACTAAGATCTCCTCCTAGAATATTACAAGATCATCCAACTCAAAATATAATAGGAGAAATAAATTCTCAAGTTAGAACAAGAAATCAACTAAATCAAATGGGTCATGTAGCTTTCATTTCATCAATAGAACCTAAAAATCCAAAAGAAGCATCAAAAGATGATTATTGGATTATCGCAATGCAAGAAGAATTAAATCAATTTGAACGTAACGATGTTTGGGAATTAGTTCCCCGCCCTACTAATCAATCAGTAATTGGAACAAAATGGGTTTACAAAAATAAAGTAGACGAACAAGGTAATATAACAAGGAATAAAGCAAGACTAGTAGCACAAGGGTATAATCAAGAAGAAGGTATTGATTTTGAAGAAACTTTTGCTCCCGTTGCAAGACTTGAAGCAATACATATTCTATTAGCCTTTGCATGTTTTCACAATTTTAAACTTTATCAAATGGATGTTAAAAGTGCATTTTTAAATGGTTTTATTAAAGAAAATGTATATGTAGAACAACCTCCGTTGTTTATACATGAAAAATATCCGGATCATGTTATTAAATTAAAAAAGGCACTATATGGTCTTAAACAAGCACCTCGTGCTTGGTATGAAAGACTTTAAAGTTATTTATTAAACTCGGGATTTAAAATTGGAAAAGTAGATCAAACGCTTTTTATTAAAAATATCACCAAAGATATTTTAATAATTCAAATATACGTAGACGATATTATTTTTGGTTCAACAAATGAAAATTTATGTAAAGAAATTTCAAATATAATGACTAATGAGTTTGAAATGTCTCATATGGGAGAATTATCATATTTTCTCGGACTTCAAATCAAACAATTAACAAATGGAATTTTTATAAACCAAGAAAAATATTGTACTAATTTAATTAAGCGATTCGGCATGGAAAACACTTCTGCTAAACCTACTCCTATGAGTACAACTACACATCTCGATCGAGATGAAAATGGAAAAAGTGTAGATCAAAAATTGTTTAGAAGTATGATAGGTTCCTTACTTTATTTAACCGCTAGTAGACCTGACATAATGACGAGTGTTTGTTTATGTGCACGTTTTCAATCTGATCCTAAAGATTCACATTTAAGAGCAGTAAAACAAATAATGTGATATCTTGACAAAACTAAAGATTTCGGTCTTTTCTATCCAAAGGAGTGTCCATTTGAGTTAGTATCATATAGTGATGCTGATTTTGGTGGATCTCGAACAGATAGAAAAAGTACAAGTGGTACTTGCCATTTCATTGGAAAATCACTTGTATCTTGGTTTAGTAAGAAACAAAATTGTGTCTCGCTTTCCACTTGCGAAGCAGAGTATATATCAGCTGCTTTAGCTTGCACTCAAGTTATATACATGCAACGAACACTTAAAGATTATAATATAAATTTAACAAATTCTATAATATACTGTGATAATACAAGCACAATAAACTTATCTAAATATCCGGTTAATCATTCTCGTACAAAACATATAGATATTCGTCACCATTTTCTACGTGACAATATCGAAAAAGGAATAATTAATTTAGAACATATTTCTACCGAAAATCAAATTGCCGATATATTTACTAAACCTCTATTAGAAAACTCCTTTATAAAACTTCGACAAGAATTAGGTATAATATCGTTTAAAGATATTAATTAGAAATACATTAGAAATATTCCCACATTTCAGTCGACTAAAACAAAATACTCAGTCGACTGAATAAGAATTTCAAATATTTTCAGCTATGTTATATGTTACATTATATAACTTATAGACCACTCATTTTTAAACTGAATTATTAAATAAGAACCATACATTTTAACAAAATTCTCTTTATCATTAAATTTCTATGCGGTTAAAAAATCTTATTAAATTATAACCATTATTTGTTTAGTAAAATTCTACTATAAATAAATTCTTAAAAATATTTTTATTTTCATCTCGATTTTATATATAAAATCTTAATTCAACATAAAATGTCGTCCAATAACTCCTTCTCTCCAATCAATATCACCTCATCAGTTGATAACACTCCAACGTCGCCAAAACTTCCCACACCAACACCAGCACATGAGCCGGTTTTCAAATGGGAAAATTATCGTACTGGTTTCACACCAGAATCTAAAAAGGCGAAACGTGGACTCTTTATTTCACCTGACACAAAAAGAAAGATCGATGAAATTCATCACTTTCAACAACAACAGATAGATCTTCAACGAGAGCTATACTTCGAGCAAAAAGTTACGGCAAGACGTTTGAGCTTCCTAGAACAAATCGGTTTACGCTTCTGTGGATCAAAGAAGAACGAAGTGGCTGAACCCCTACCTCGCCCTGTTAGCTCACTTGATCCATCTTCATCTTATGGTACACCAGTCGATCCTATGAATCCTTGGACGTCTCCTAAGACTCCTCAATATAGTCCGAATTCATGGGATATAAATTACATGAAGAATGAAGGAAAGAAGTCTCCAAGTCCATCACCAAAGAAATAGTTAAATTTTGAAATATTTTTATGTTGTTACATCAATATTTTTGTAACTATTTCTTTAAATAAATTGTTTAATTTCAAAAATTAACTGAAACAACAAAATGCATGTTTCAGTCGACTGACCGCCCCTGCTTAGTCGACTGAAAATATAACAGAAAACAATATTTACATACTTCAGTCGACTGGAATCATCTGCACAGTCGACTAAAAATTCAACAGAAAATTTCCAGCAAAAATTCAGTCGACTAAATGTACTGTTCAGTTGACTGAATCTATCATAGAAAATTTCGGCCTTTGATTCAGTCGTCTGAACAGAGCATTCAGTCGACTGAACGCCACTTCCCAGGCAAAATTTCCCCTTTTAATCACCAGATTTTACCATACCAATTCACTTTTTACCTCCTACAAACTTTCTTCCCCAAATCAATTTCGAAACCCTAGCCCCCAAATTCCTCAAAATCAACTAAATTCTCACCCAAATGGCACCAAAAAGATCACGAGCTTCATCTTCTTTATCCTCCGAGCTAATTGATGCTCAAATAGCACAATGGCTTTACGATGGAACCGCTGTCGCTCGATGGAACAAGATGAAGAATTCCCGAATTTTCGAGCATTCTTTCGTTGATTTTCAAAGTTTTCAAACCTACAACATCCAAGCGTTAACAGATCCGGCAGATTTAACTTCTCTCTTAGATTTGTAAAGAAATGACCATGCCATTAAACATGTAATGGTAAAATTATTTTATGCCAATCTTAATCTTGGACACCAAACTTCAAGAAATCCAAACAATAGTTTTTGGAGTATGGTGTGTGGAAAGAAAGTTTGGTTTTCCTTGGATAGAATAGCACACATTTTAGAGTCTCCAAATGTCGGGAGAAAGCTAGAGGGGATAGAATTCAATCCACACATTCGTGACAACATCAACCATCGATTTATGGATGATAATATAAACTTTAGGGATTTTAAGTCCACCTCCCTTTGACCTATGGCGAGAATCCTCCATAAAGCCCTAATGAGAACGATTACTCCTCGCAGGGGCTCGTACAAAATTGTCTACCCAAATAACTATCGAGCTCTATATGCTATTTTTGGCAATATACAAGTTAATTGGGTACAACTTATTCTTGATGAGTTTCTCACTTTCAATAATGGCAAAATGCGCACTATCTACTTTGGAGAGTACATCATGCGACTTCTCCTCAATGTCGATACGCCATTACCTGAATCAGAGAATACAATGGTCCATCAAATTAACCACCGGACCATAAGCCTAATGCAACTCCCATCTCGACCTCCTCGCATAATATCACTCGCCGAATGGGAAGCAAGGCATCAAGAATAACAACAACAGCAGCAACCTCCTCAACCTCGCCACGAAGAACATCTCGAGCAAGATGATGAAATTCGTCTTGTTGACCCAAGCTTCACTACCAACCAATCCTTGGGAATATTGTCAAGAAATCAACAAATTCTTGACACTCGCCTTAAAAAGGTAGATCATAAGCTTGAAAAAATCAAAAGATTCTTCAACAAGCTTTGGGATGCAATCTCGTGCTCAAGCACCACTACTGCTTCAACATCTCGCGGCAAACGTCCGACACCTACGTTTACATGGACGACATACGAAGAGCATACAAGTAGCGGCGCTAGCGGAGCTAGTTGTGGCCAAGGAGGAAGAGCGCATAGACCACCAACAGGAGGACCCGTCATACGTGAACCAATAGGAAGAGAAGGTTCATATGACTGGGATAGAGATGAGTGATTTTGTTGTTGTTGTTTTGATGTGTATTTTTAATTTTCTAGTGGCTTGTATAAATATCCATTTTATGCTTGTCTGTCACAATATTTTTATTTTTCTTCAGTCGTGATTATGCAAATATTCTCTATGCTTCAATGATTGTTTTGATAAATTATTACTGCTGTTAGTTCTTCCTTTTTGTCGATGACAAAGGGGGAGAAAATCTATGGTACTAACTTTGTTTTATAGGAAAGATAGTGCATACATTCAGAGGGAGAAAATAAGTAAAACGTCTCAAGAATAATTCAGTATTGTCATCAATCAAAAAGGGGGAGAATGTTGATACGCGAAGACTTTGATCAATGAAAATGTGCTTTGACAAACAAGGAAGAAATATATGCAAATGCTAAATGAAGATAGATGAAGACCAATCAAACTTAAAGTATGTTTTTACATATGTGACTTTCTAGATATATTGTTAAAATCTATCCTCAAGAAGCTTGCACGCACACTAGAAAAATTTTATAAACTTCATTTTTCAATTAAGTTTTAACTATGCAGGTTTTATGAGTTCAGTCGACTGAACAGGAACAGTCAGTCGACTGAAACTGGAACAAATTTATACACATGCACAGTTTCAGTCGACTGAATGTTCCTGTACAGTCGACTGAATTTGGTTCCAAAAATTTTACTTCATATTTTCAGTTGATTGAATTCCCTTCTCAGTCGACTGAATTTGAACCTGCGAATTTTCTATGAAACGATACCTTCTTCCTCCTAAGAGTTGCAACCATTCATCAATGGAAATGGAAGCATCTCTTGTTTGCAACCTTTGACAACATATGCATCTCTTCTACAAGTATATATACATGATTCTATATCATTTAATTCACTGAATTCTCTTGCTTTAATCTAACTATTCTCTTGTTCATATTTTCTAGATATTCTCAAAGCAATCACTAATCTATTGCTTGAATCATTGCTTTATGTTTATAACATTCTTTTGATTCATAGCAATTCACATTTCCTAAATCTTCACAAACACATTGCATACTCTCGAGGATAAGATTATAGGAATATTGTACTACATTAGACTCATTAGTGTTGACAAGAACACAACAAGCCGAATATTGTATTTTAGTAATTGAGTTGAAGTCCTCTTCGGTAGTTGAGGCAAGAAATCCCGTTCGGTTGTTCGGGTAATTTGTAAACCTATTCCTCCGGGTGAAGTGAGGGTGTTAGTTAGTGAAATTCCTAAGTGAAGCTTAGGGACTGGACGTAGGACGAGAGGTCCGAACCAGTATAAAATCCTGGTGTCTCCTTGCATTTACCTACTTTATCTACGTAGACTATTCCGTTATTCTATATTACATGATCCTACCGAGCCTACTTTTTCACCTCTCTCTTAGCATTTGCATCCTCTTGTCGTGAAAACCTTTCTGCCTCGCGGTAAAACTCTCCTAAATGCATAGGTGGATCCTTTGTTAATGAATTCATTCTGTTCCATCAACTATGCCAGATACAGTCGCCATCAAGACCATGGATAGATCTGGGCGATCCACCGAAGATGCTGCCACATTAAACCTTGTTAAAAGTTCCCCAAAGACTCTCCGATTCTCTGCTTTAGGCTGTCAAGCTCATCACATTCTTGGGCCTTGAAATGTGAACTCTGAACTACCTCGTAAACTTCTCATTCAACTTGGTCTATGTTCCAATGGAGCAGCTTTCCAATTGTCTGAACCACAGTGCTATTATGTTTATCAAATATAGTGGGAAACACCGGGCCATGACCTCCTCTAATGCCCTTGGTACTTCCATGTGCCTCATATACCTCGTTAGATGAACTGCAAGATACATCCTCCCATCGTACGTCTCCAATGTTGGTAGCCTGAATTCTGGTGGATTCTGAGCCTACCTAATTGCGGGAGCTAAGAGGATCCTGTTCACATCTTCCAGATCTCTATTCACTATCCACCTCTCATGGCTCGTCTGACCATCCCCGCAAACCTGTCACTGTCTCCAAGCTATAGTCCTTATTTGTTGCCTTCTATCTACCCCCAAGTTCACGAGGGAATCTTCGAATCCGCTCTCTTAGACGGGGATCTGTTCCTTTGTCAATTCCATGTTTCACAGTCCCAACTGGTATCCTGCATGAGACTGGATCAACATGCTCCTAGGGAGTGGCCCCCAGCTCAGGGGATGCTCCTGATGGTCTGCTCTATCCGATTGCCAGTTGGATCCTTCTGGTCCAACTCCATGGATCTGAACTCCAGCAGCTCCTGTTGTTCCTTCCTGTCCAAAGTGTTTGAGAATGTTCTACATCATTTCTTCCTACCTTTTCAAAAATTCTTCATGCATAGCTCCCATCATCATCTCCATTGCATTTTCGGTGATGAAAAATGAGGCCTAATTTGCTCCTAAGGAAGCCTCCTGACTCTCTTCGTGCTGACTCCTTTCAGCTCTCTATCTCCTTCTTGATTGCTTTGTCATAGCTTTCCAGATCCAAATCTTCAATCCTTCAGATCCAAAATCCAAGCTGTAGAATCCTTGAGTTCTAGCCTACTAAGTGAAAGAACCAAAATGTTTGCGCCAAAGTTGGTCATAAACACCCAATTGCAGATGAAAGTACCAGTTCACAATCATAGATCACAGGTAGCAAGTATGTAGAGGATATAAATATGAAGAGCACTCCAAATTTAAAAAGGAAAGCGGTAAAAACACAAGATTTATAGTGGTTTAGCGTTGTAGCCAACGTCTACTTTGAAGATTTGTTGTTTTATTGATGATTCTCTACTGATTTACATCGGTATAAGTGATAAAATTCAAGTTACAATGGAGATCTAGTAGAGTAACAGCGTAGAAGGAAAAAGGACCTTTTTCTGGAGGCATTGGGCTGCTATTTATGGGTGTAGTTTGGAAAAATATGACTAAGATCTCGGAATACTCCTCTCACGCGGGTTGCCCCACGTGATCGATCCGGGGTAGTTTGGGATCGATCCCTGATCAATCCTTAGATATTTTGTATCAATCCAAAAATGGTTCAATGGCGATGGGATCGATCATGTACATTCTTCTAGTGGTTGCAAGCTATAGTGAAAATTGAAGGCATTTGGACTTGTAGATCTCTAGCTATGATCGATCCAAGATAGATATTGTAGGTACGCTGTCACGTTCATATCGATCCCATTCATGTCGATCGGTCTCTATGTATCGATCAGGTGCCATTGATGACAAGGAGCGATAATCCAGAAGCAATCCACATTTCATGCCGAGTGACTGCTTCTTCCATTTTCCATGCTTTATTCGTATCGACCTGGAGTGATCCCTTTCATTTCAATGATTTGCAGCCGCTTCGTATCGATGCAACATGACCCTCTTCGTATCGATCCCCATCTCTTCCCTCGTATCGATGCCTCATATTTGGTTTTGTGTCGATGCCAGAAGCCTTACCTTCGTATCGATGACTTGCTACCCTCTCGTGTCGGTCAAGTGAATGATCGATACGAAGTACGCCGTGGTCGCATGGATATGAACTGGAAGATCTGGAAGGATGGATATGAGTTGATGATTTTGGGCTTATGGATACAAATTGGGGATGGGTACGAAGTGGAAGGTGAGATTCGATGGATACGAACTTGTGCGAACTTTTATGGATGTTGTTAGATTCAATGCTCTGACTTGAAGCAACCATCTCCTTGGCCCAAAGTAAACCCCACAATGACTTGAGGCAAGCGCTATGATCACTCGAAGTAGCTTGTGAACATACCAATCCATCAAAGACCTCAAGTAACATGCTTGGAAACCCGAAGCAAACATGAAGGTGACTCGGAGTAGACTCCAAGAAACTTGAAGCAGCTCGATCTTTGTTGAAACCATATTTTAAACATCCTGTGCTATTTGCTCATTGACTAGTTTATGTCTTGTGCAGTTGACTGGGTTAAATCCGCCTGTATATTTCCTTGCCAAAAGGCGGGTTAACATACAGAATAAAATTTACATACATTTAACCAAAATTCACTTTTTCGCAAATTAAGGATGCATAGATTAAACCAAAAGAAAATAGCATTCATAAGTTTTAAAATATCACACTTATTTAATCTTGGACAATACTGGGAGAAACCTAACATTAGAAGAGTAGAAAAATCCAGATGTAGGAAGAAAGTCTTTTACCTGAGTGAAACTTAAGTTTTGATTTTGTGAGCCAATTTTTCTTAAAGTTAGGGAGAAACACCATAAAAGTCAATGGAAGATAAAATGAACATCATTGCATTATGCATTTTTACAGCAAAAGTGTAAGAGTGAAAAGCATAGTAAATGAACCTCAAATAAGAATCATTCATTGATTGACCACAAAGGGCTGTAAATCCAAAAACACAAGTCCAAAATGCACTATTTCTTACAAAGAAAATTTCACATAATGCATTAGTCGGTGTGGTTGAACTCGTCGAAGGATATGAGAGAGCAATATGACGTAATGAGTTACGAAATTGTGGAGAGGATAGAACAAATCGATGCACACGGTAGGGGATTAGGGTATTGAGATAGGAGTCGCCACTTGATTTTGGGGAAAATTTTGGTCACTCTCTAGGAGAAAAGGTTAGACGAATGGAGGAAAAAATGAACGCATCTAAAATAGCCTCGTACATCGATCGGTTAATCGAAGTTAGGCCAATTCGTCAAGGGCTAAGCAATAACCATCAGGTTATATTAAGATTGGCGGTAGGCAGGCCATTAGATTAAAATAAGATTACGTTAGGTAAGAAAATGGTAGAAGAACGAACTGAAGCATCCTTTCTTTCGATAAAATGAGTGACGTCCATTTGTACAATTACATGTGACGAAAGGACGAATTAAAAGCATGATGGTTGAGTTCGCAAGAAATTAGAGGAAACTTCTGAGCTATAGAAACCAAACTCACTAATAATAGTATAGTATAGATTATAAAGGAACCAAAGTCCAATGGGGAGTCCATATCTCCTCTTAGACATGAGGATATAAATAAAAATACACATAATCTAAGATAAAGATGGTTATCTTAGAATAAGAATACAGAATAAACAAAAATTGGATAAAGGCAATGCTTCATGTACTTTTGCCATTGCAAACAAATTCGAGTGCTTGACAACCGAAGATGAGGGTTCCTCTAGTTCAGAAAAATACTCCGTTCGATGAACCACAACATACTTCACCTCAAATTCTACTTAGGAAACCTTTACAACCAGATATAGTGGCAGAATCTGCGAATATTAGAAATAAATTTACAAAATCAATAAAAAAACATGAAATTGATGGAAAAGTGTCGGATGTATTAGAGGAATTCATTCTAGCACATGAAATATTAGATGATCACCAACAGTTCATTGATGAAATGGCACAACATATTGAAGAGATGGGAAAACAAGATGTAGTTAATAAAAATGTACCCTTACATGGTTGAGACTAATATGAAGCATGAGACGATACAACAACCCCTAATAGCTCCTCCAAAAAAGCCAACTAGGAGCTCAACCAAGGTGAATGAATGCATTTTCATGTAATGTGAGAAAAAATACAATCTATATTCAGACTTCTCCAGTCTTATAGGATAACCATTGTAAATCTACTTGAGACAAAATTATCTACAAGAGCCAACCACAGATTTATGACTTAATTCCTAACTAATTGGACTTGTTATCACAACAATGATATGGGAATAAAAGGAAGGATAGTAATCATCATTGATGCTAAAATATGGAATATGAGCATCTCAGACATGAGTTCAAACAGTGAAGGTTTCTAGTGGATCATTACTTTGTTTATGCAAGCAATTCACATATAGAGAGGGAAAAGCCATGGAATAATTCATTTATTCACATGCCTTGGCTAGCTTATGCGGACTTCAACAGCTTCAAACCCTAAAGACAAGAAGGGAGGATCGTCTTTTCCTTTTTCTTATCTTAATGGTTTTAAAAATTGTATTTACAATATGAGCTAGCTGGATCTTCTTTGTAGGGGGCTAACTACACTTCACTACAACAAAAACACCTTTTCACAACTATCAAAAACAGTTGTAATAGGTCTATTACAACGGACAGCCATCCGTCATGATATCCAGAGTTGTAATAGAGCTATATTTTTTACAACTGTCTCCCCCAGTTGTTAAATAATTTTTTACAACTGCTCATTGCAGTTGTAAAAAAGTCATTCACAACTGCTAGTGGTAATACCAGCAGTTGTAAAAAAAGCCTTTTACAACTGTCAATCATAGTTGCGAAAAGGTCTTATACAACTGTTTTTGCCTGTTGCAATAGGATATTTTGCAGCTGTTTTTGCCTATTGCAATAGTATCTTTTGCAACTGTTTTTTCCTATTGTAGTAGAGTCTTTTGCAACTATTTTTCCGGTTTTTAAAAATTCAAATAAAAAAAAAAACTACAACAATGCACTTGTAAATTTAAAACTAATTTGCAATTGAAACCAAAATATTATACTGATAACAACCATACTCATTCATATTTACTAAAAATAGCAAAAAGAAATTCATATGTCAAAATATCAAAAAGATTCATGTATACACCCCATTCATAAAGTTTTACATAGTTACAAAATATCATATTCAAGCCTAAACTAACGTAACATGTAGTACATAGTAAAAATAACATTGTATTCATCTATAACCTTGGTACCTAATCCTTTAAGCCCTTCGGATGGCACTTTTGCAACAATAACCAAAGAATAAAATTCTTTGCATCTTCTTCTTCATTTCCTAGAAATCCTTACACGGGCTCTTCTTGGAACACCTTGTACCACACGGCTCCAGAGGTGCTTGTTACGTTTCACATCAACTCGAACATTTGTGGTTCCCATTGCATTTTGAGTGAACTTCTGTATCTCTTTAATCGCTTTTGGAGCTTTCTTCTTGAATTAATTGTAAATTTAAATGAAGGGGAAAAATTATCAATTTGATGTTAACAAATATTACCCAGTATAAAAACTATAATCTAAAGTGCAATTTACTCATCACAATTGTCTTATACAATATATTAGTATACTGCAACGTAAAAAAAGAAAAGGGAAAAACATACGCTGAGAAAACAGTATCAATATGAGATGAAATAAGAATCACATGTTCTACAGCTTCAGTTTGATGCTTAGGTAAAATTCTCAAGACCACATGTGTCATATCAAAATAAATAAGTGTTTTCCCTTTAAAAAGACCACTTTTCAGACGGTTCGCACCGGTGTCTGCATGGAAGAGATCAACATCAACATTGATCTCCCACTGAGCTCTGCTTTATAATTTCAGCAGCTGCAAAAACATACCAATGCAGAAACATATATATTTCTAAAGTGATTTGACGTACAAAGTACTTATGTAGAATGGAGAAAACTAGAATGTTGTTACTGAATAGCATGCAAACAGAAAAACAGTACATGATCAAGTGCGCCTCAATGATCGTGTTTATGCCGAAATTACAAGCTTAACTAAAGGTTACTAACGGTCCATGCTCTTAGACGGAAAATGAAGTTAGTTGAGGAGATTTCATTTAACATTGCATGTTTTTTAATTCATCTGATAAAATTGGAATGGTATCAGAAAGGTTAGTGTGACCCCATCACAAGGATGACGTATAAAATTAAATAATTTGTCATTTTTTAATAACAATTTTAATTAATATATTTGTATTCAATTAATATTTAATCACACATTTAATCTGCATATGAAATAAAATCAGACAAAACATGCAAAAAAGCTGCAACGAAGGATATGAACATAAAGCCTAGGATAATTTCATATTCATGTTGGCTTAATAATATCCACAATCGATAAATAAACATTCATTATTCCACGACACTAATAATCATATCCTGCAGAAGCACCATATAGCTTACACGCATATAAAGTGAACCATAGATAGCAATTGAAGATCAAAAGCAACTAACCTTGTATCCAAAATCGAGCGATGACGCAAGTATTTAAATAAATCAGCAACGTTAAGATGGCAATGTCAAGACATATGAAAGCTTCCATAACAACATAGGCTAGGAAATGTGAAGATAGGTTTGAATAATGGAAGTAAGAACTAAGAACAAAGTACCTTCAAGGCAAGATCAAGTGCTTCTAATCCAACAGGACGAGGACCCACTTTTGCAAGATACTTCACATGAGCCAAGGCCGAAAGCTCGTATAAGACTTTTAAAACAAGGTAAAAAGCAAGTAGTTTAATATTCAATATTTAGCCTGCAGGATTCAATGAACGGTATTAAGACATTTAATACAAACTCATTTTATTCTTGCTCTTGTGTTTCTATATGAGTATCATGGCCACAGGCATGCATTTATTCGTTTACCTTGCTCTTGTGTTCCCAATCTGCTAATTCTTGGAATGATAGATATAATACAAACTCAGTTTATTGTTTAAATGTGATAATAAAATACAACATGTTAATCTTTATTCAATACATAAGCATACAAAACTGAAAATAATATATGTTCAATTGTTTACATACTTATACTGTGAGTGTAAACATATAAATGCTAGTTGTTTATCAATTACTAAGTTGTGAGTAGTGGTATCTGGCAGGGTTTTTGGTGTTTATCAACCAATAAATATGAAATGTTATGAACAAAATTCTAGTTTTGTTCACTCTAGTTAAAAATTGTGATACATCACACTAGTACAAGTCACAACATATGAACTAAAGGTTCATAACACATATATGAAAGGTTTATGTTACAGATAACTATATAGTGATTGGTTTTTACGTGGGACTAACTTTTTACCAATGAAAATTCCAATAACCCAAATATGATTATAATTAGCATAATCATCACACTTGAAAATAAATTAAGCTGAGAAATGAAATTTTACACATTTCATATTTTTCACACTTTATATCACTACGTTATTTCAACTTTAAAGCTGATTTCAACACAAATTACTGTTTTATATTCTGGAACAGCATTATAATTTTAAACCATCATTATAATTTAAGAAAGAAGGGAGTGCTTAATTGAATTATCCATCCTCTTCAAATCAAAATCAATATTATTTCAAAAGCATATTCCCTTTTAGTAAATAAAATAAAACCTGAAGTGCAAGAGCATACATATCAACTCTAAGAACAAAAACAGGAGGATTTCCGGACCCAATCATGGCGACAACTCCAGTTTTAGCAACAGACTATGAATATTTGATTCCCACTTTATCAAGTTTAGATCTAAACATTACATTATCCAAAAGATGCCCGTGGACTAGAAGAGGAGGTGGGACATGGGAGGAGTGAGAGTAAAAGCCTGGTAGGCAGACTAAACGAGATCGTCATAGTAAATGAGCTCGCGGCGGAGGTGGAGTGGAAGTGTTAGATCTGAGGTTTCGTGTCTGTATGAGATGGTGATTTTTAGAAGAGGAGGTGTGGGAGGGTAGTGGAGGGTTCGCGACTGAGTTAGAATTCTGTTTGGAAGAAGGAGGCAAAAATAATTAGGGGAAAATTTGGGTTTGGAGCCAAATATTTGATGTTGGAGCCAAACTGAAACTTTTGTAAAAGATATAAGTTTATTACAACTTTCCTGGTGAAAGCGTTGTAAAATGGTGTAAAGATGATGTTTTGCACAATGTTTTTTCAAAAAACATTGTATTAAGCTATATTTATAATGACTAAAGATTACTTAATATTTGTTAATTATTAACTATTAATTGCAATTATTTCTTGACTATAATTTAATATTAGTTATTAAATATTAAATAAAATTATCAATTATAATTATTAAATATTAAATACTAAATAATAAATATAACTTTTTAACTATTAAATATTACCTATTGGTCATTAATTATTAATTAACAAAATATAACTTCTTAACTATTAAATATAACTACTTAACTAATTCAATAGTTTACTTCTTAATTATAATTGAATATTAATTATTAATGCTAATTCTTATGTATATATTATTAGTTATCAAATACTAATATAGTATTAATTAAAAA
Organism: Allium cepa; assembly: GCA_030765085.1. Lineage (NCBI taxonomy): Eukaryota > Viridiplantae > Streptophyta > Magnoliopsida > Asparagales > Amaryllidaceae > Allium > Allium cepa. Next base: position 125,515,287 of record CM060932.1, read on the forward strand.
TTAATTATTATTATTAATTATTAATAGTTTATTAAATATACTACTAATCGGTAAATTAATTATAATTATTACTAATCATTAATTATTAATCACTGAATATATTACTAAATAGTAAATTAATTATTATTTATCGATTATTATATATTAAATATTAAACTATAGTTAATTAATAACAATAATTATAGTAATAGTAATTACTAATCATTAATTGTTAATTACTAAATATATTACTGAATTGTAAATTAATCAATAATTATTGATTGTTAGTTATCAATTATGAAATTATAATAATGTGCTAAATAATAATTATTAAAATTATAAATTAATCAAATATTAAACTTTGCTTATTAAATATCAATAATTGAAAGTTAATTATTAATTGTATTTATTAATTATTAAATGTAAATAATAAATTTTAAATATAATTTACTAATTATTAATAGTTAATTATAATAAACTATTAAATAATAAAAAAGTAATTTGTTATTGATAATAATTAGTACTTATAAATTATTTGTCTGTAATCATTAATTAGTATAAATTATGTCATATATAAGTTGAATTTTATAATTATTAATTATAATTATTAAGTTATTAATTATTATTTATAATTATTATGCTATATAAAAATTATTAATTATTATAATATTTAAGTCAATATTAAATATATTCAAAAAAATTAACGTAATTCAGTATTTAATATTTATTTGTTATTAATTATTATTATTTTAATTAATTATTAGTTATTATTTTTATTATTTAATATTGATTATTAACTTTTATTATTACTTAATATTGATTTTTAAATTTTAATTTTAACTTATTATAAAATTATTGTTATATATTAATTATTAGTTACTATTATTTGGTAGTACTTATTATTTAATATTAATTATAATTTATAAATCATTAATTAAATATTTATTATCTATTATTTATTTACTGATTATTAATATATAAATTATTGGTTATTTTTTATTAATTTTTTATTAGTTATTTAATTATTAATCACTATGTATATGTTATCGATTGTTAATTATTAAATATTTAATAGTAATTTTTGAAAACTAATTACGATTTATTCTTTATTAAATATTAATTATTTAACACTGATTATTAATTATTAATGTTAACTATTATTAATTTTTAAGGTTATTATTAAATCTTCTTATTTATTAATTATTTAATAATTATTATTTATTACTTATTGAATAGTGAATATTAATATTAATTATTCATATATTCTAATTAATAATTATTATTTAATAGTAAATATTAATTGTTAATAAAAAAAAATTACCGTTAATTACTAATTATTAAGTATTATTATTTAATTATAATTATTAACTAATTATTACAATGGCCAAACGAAAAAGATTGTAATAGACATCTATTACAACTGACAAAAAAAAGAGTTGTTAAAAATATATATCCATTACAATTGGCAAACGAAAAAGGTTGTAATAGGCATATATTACAACTAACAAAAATAAAAAGTTATTAAAAATATGTATCTATTACATCTGGAAAAAGAAAACGTTGTAATAGACGTTTATTACAACTGACAAAATAAAAGAGTTGTTCAAAATAAGTTTATTACAACTTTCTGAAAAAAAGAGTTGTAAAAAACTTTTATTACAACTGCCTTTTTTTGCAGTTGTAAAAATATAGTTGTAATATGGTCTTTCTTTCGTAGTGCTTGGAGTAGAAGAGGAGTGACAAATAGTATAGATAAACCACCGGTGAGTCATGATTTCATGCACACTTTTCCAGATCTCACAGCTATTGCATTGATTACTACACTTCATAACTACACTTCCTTTCTTATAAACTTCAAAGTGTGCAAGCAAAAAGGAAAATAATGGGACATTCGGATATGTAAATACCTAGTGCAACATAGATGGTTATTATCAGTGTGTCTTGGAGGGACTTAAAACTACAACATGAGGGGGATTATACATATAACTTCATTGCTAATCTACAACAAGTTAAACGTAATCTCAAGCAGTGGTACGTGAATATCCAGGAAAGTGATGCGGTTAAAAGTATGCAAAGAAGAGTACACCATTTCTGTTGTGAAGACTAATGAGCATCCAAAAGATAAACAACTATATAACAACACGATGCAAATTAATTTGGCTATAAAGAACAAACTAAGTTACAACTTGAGGAGTTCATACAGAAAAGCAAAACATTATTGCTACAGGAGCAGATACCAATTCTAAATTTTTATATGCTAACATATTAATGAGAGAGCATAAAAACATAATTTAAGCTTTGTAAAATGCCAACGCGGATTATATTTAAGATAAGGAGGCCATAGTTCAGGAATCTCCGACCTACCACCACTACATGTTCATGGTTAAAATGCGTATTACTTTCCCAATTGAGATAGGAATGAACATAAATTCTTATGGAAAGCAATATTTATCTGCACTAATGGATATTTCAAATACTAAAGCAACAATGGAATCAATTCATGATGCAAAGAACCCAGGACCTAATCGATGCTCACTTATATTCTTCAAATCCGCGACATGTTAAAAGTTGAGTTATTCGTAGTTATGACAGATATATTTCAACAGGGGACACTTGTTAATGGCCTAAATCATACCTTTATAACATTGGTCCTAAAAGAAGGTAAGCCTCAATTTATTTCCGACTATAGACCTATAGCATGTGCTAATGTTATATATAAAATAGTTACAAAAATTATATGCCTTAGAATAAAACACCTTCCTTTTTTTTCATTGCTGAAAATCAACCTACTTGCATTCTTGGTAGAATTATTAGGGAGAATAACTTGCTAGCGCATGAATCGGTTAGGGCTTACAAAAATATCAAGCAAACAAAAAATAGGTATTAAAATAGACTTGCAAAAATCATATGACATTGTGAACAGAATATATCCGTACCCTAGCTTTCTCTATCCTAATCGAGCATATTTCATATGGGTTTATTGATCCTAATAGAGGATTAATGTAGGGTGATCCTCTATCTCCTTATTTTCTACTTGGCAATGAAATACTTCACATTAAGAATAGAAGATGGGATTTTTGTGCGGTTACTGAAGCCAATTAATAGAATTCAACCTGCTGTTGCACACTTGTTATTTGCTAATGATGTGATGAGTTTCTTAGAACCTAATATGGACAATGCACATCTATCAAACATATACTTGATGAATTAAAAGATATAACTAGCTTGCAAATCAATCAAATGAAATCAAAAGTTACCTATGCTGAACAGTTCCAAATAAGTAGGATATCTTACAAGCACTTGGAATGGTGGAAGAGAGCTTACTTGTTAAATACTTAGGAGTACCATTATCTTTAAGTTACGTGTTCTGTTATTGCAATGAATAATAATAAAGTTAAAAACTTGGGATGGTAATTTATTATCAATTGCTGAAAGAGCCTAATTAATTCAAAGCATAATAATACCAATAGTACTATATTGGTATTTATATATCATTTGCCTACGTCATTGATCAAAAAAATTGAATCATTATGTTTTAATGTTTTCTGGTTTGGAAATTACACAAGATTGCTTGGTTAACACTCTATGCACCAAAAAGGAAGGAGGAATAGGCTTAAAAAGGCTTGCTAATTTGAGCAAATCATCCATTCTCAAATTATCATGGAATTTGTCAGTCAATAAGTGCCTATGGACCACATGGATGAAAGGCTGGTATCTAAACGACAAATTTTTTTAGTCCCTTCTTGTTAACAAAAATTTCTCAATTACTATGAAACATATATTAGGATGTAAAGAAATTGTTGTTAACATATATCATAGAGTTATTATTAATGGAGCTACAACATCTTTATGTTTTGATCTTTGGATCAACCATAAGTCATTGACGAATTTATCTGGATAGGAAAGAGAGACCAATTTCACAGCTACTGCATATATGGCATTTGCAATCATTCAAAATAATCCGTTTGTTCCTTAATCAATGCCTGAAACTAGAGAGGGTAAACAACATATTAGCCTAGTTTCACTTCTTCATAGATGTCAACTAATTATTAGGAAACGATTGGGAAGCGATCATTTTACCTTTTTGATGTCTGGAATGAAATTCGTATGAACACTCACTAATGAACTGGTATCAAGTTAAATATAATGCAAAGAAAAATGTCCATCTATGCATATAAAGCAATAAATAAAAGACTGCCTATCATGGATCAGTCTAAAGCAATAAATAAAAGACTGCATATCATGGATCAGTCAGCAAATTGGGGGCAGCAAATTCAAACTCTATGTGAATTTATTTTTTGGAACTTAGTAAAAAGGGGCCTAGCCCAAATAAAGGGATACGGGTAATAATACCCGACTACAACACCACAAAATCTCAAAACTCAACCCTAGGCAACAACGCCTCCACAACAACAAAGCAACGAGAAGAAATTAATAATGGCGGAAACTTCTTCTTCTGGCCATAAGCCATACGAGACCAAAAAAGAATGAGAGAAGTAACTCAGGGGGGCTTCCATTCCCTCTTGCCTTTGCGGCGCTGATTAGCGAGCTTGAGAATTTGCCTCGTATGAGCAGTTTTTGCATCATCTTCTTTGTAATAGCTTGCTTTGCTGTTTAGAACATCTTCAGCTTGTAGATCTGTAGCAGAGGTTGTAGAATTAGTAATTTTTTCACCATGGTAGATAATACTGCTGTCGGCGGTATGACTTTGGATGGAATACTTCGTATAGCTCTGATTCTTGTCTTGATAAATACGAGGATCTTCGAAGTCGAGAAAAGACGACCTTTTTTGGTTGTTGAAACTGCTATTGAGGTTGAAAGGGATCGGCTCCTCTTGAATGTAGCAATTATTGGAGCTACTATCCCCTATCTCTCATTCAGATTAGTGATAAATCTGACTGTTGATGTTACTTCGATAGTAGTTATCATCTACAATCTGATTATTGATTATCAGTTGGCGATATTTGTCCTTATGTAGATTGATATCTGCCGAATCTCCAATATTGGATGCACGGTAGCTTTTGCCCCTATCAGGTAATTGATAACAAATATTAGAATTCGAATATTCATTAACTTTAGTACAATATGTATTAATATTAAGATAACTTCCCTTTATGTTATAGGAAAAATTCCTATTGTGTTGGTGAAAGCCGCCCCTTCCAGTATTGAGAGGATCTCGAGTGGATGCAATGTCATTCATGGGCTTTTTCATCCTGCTGCTTTCTTTGTGATGAAGCAAACCTATGCTGGGAGAATCAGTAATGGTTTTCCTATACTGTAAGAAAGATTCTAGATACTCTTCATATTTATCCATTTTCCAGTTTGAATTCTATGATTGAGCTCTTTGATTTCTGTGATTTCTATGCTTATTGAGAATGATTTGACTGTCCAATTCAATTTCTTTCCATAGTTGAATGCTTTCCGTTTCCTTTTGAGAGTGTAGCCTTTTATTTCTTTCTTTCCAGATATGAAAAATGGATGCTGTGAGCATGATGCTAGCTTTTTTGAATTCCTTGGATTTTTCTTTGAAGTTATGTTCGATATAACTGATGCTTTCTCTGATGTTTTGAACGGCTTGATTTTGATTGATTTTGGGATTAGTTTTGACAATGAACCAAATATGCTTTGAATAAATGCAATCAAAAAACAGATGATCAATACTCTCTGTCTCATTTTTACAAAGAAGACATATTGTTTCCCCTTTTTTATTCCACTTCAGACATCCGTCTCTGGTAGGAAGTCTATTAATAATTGCAAAATAGGCACAGTGAGACATTTTTGGACAGTTTGCTTTACTCCATATAACATTGTGCCAATCAACCTCTGTTTCATAGCCTTTTATAAACTCCAATGTTTTTTTAAAAAAGAAAGTACCTTTTGAAGATAATTTCCATTCCTATTTATCTTTATGTAGGTTTGGGTCTATAGAGATATTTTGAATGGCAGACTTAAAAATAGATGTAGCTGGATGTGCCATTGCATTCCACCTACCATTTTAGATGATGATATTAACTTTTCCAGAGACTTCAACAAATGTATATAAATTATTCCACCCCACAAGACTAATTAAAGATTTTCCAAAAATCCATGGGTCAAACCATAGATCTGTTTGATCGCCATTTTTAAATTTTCTTTCCAGAAGTTTAATTCCAGTATCCCTGCTTTTGAGAATGTTCTTCCAAACAAAAGAATGGTGATTTTCAATACCAGTTGTCTAAAAATTCTTGTTTTTGAGATACTTTGCTTTCATCCATTTTGCTCACAGTGAATAGCCATTAACAAATCTCCAAAATAATTTGAGGTTGCATACTTCCCTTAAATCATTGATATTCCTTATGCCTAAGCCACCAGCTTTCTTTGATTTACAAATTTTGTCCCAAGCAATTTTATGATGCTTTCCATTCCAAATGAAATTTGCACAAATTTTTTCAATTTTGTGAATAGATTTTGCTGGAATGTTGTTTGCTTGGACCCAATACATAATGATTGCAATGATGACAGTGTGAGTAAGTTCAATTCTACCTGCAGTTGATAGAAGTTTACTAGCCCATCCTTCAAATCTAGCCTGTATTATATCCAATAATCTTGTGCAGTCTTGATCATTGACTTGATTAGCACTGAGAGGTAATCCCAGATACTTGACTGGAAGATTACTCTCTCTAAATTTTAAGATGTTTAAAATGTCCAATTTATTAGCACAGCCTTTACTAAAATAGATTTTGCTTTTGAAATTATTAACTTTTAGACCAGCATGATCTTCTAGTTTGGCAAAGATGTTAGCTATAGATTTTGCACTTTGTGTGTCTGCATTTAAGAAAATAAGTAAATCATCAGCATATAGTAAATGAGTAATACATGGTTTGGTTCTGTTAATGGGTTTTATGTTTCCTTTTATTAGTTCTGTTTCCATAAGAATTGTGAAATACTCCATAGCAACAGTAAATAGATATGGAGACAATGGGTCTCCTTGTCTAATACCTTTGTTGCTATGAATAAACCCATTAGGAGAACCATTAACCAAAATATAATAAGACACTTGGCTAATACACTCAAAGATAAGAGCACAAAATTCATTACAAAATCCCATTTGTTTCATCATGTGTATAATAAATTGTCTATTAATTTTGTCAAAAGCTTTATGTAAATCTATTTTAACACACAAATGATTTTTGTTATTATGATTGAAGTTCCTAATTAATTCATGTGCTAACAAAGTGTTTTCAACAATGAGCCTACCAGGAATGAATGCACTCTGGTTTTCAGAAATTAAATGCTTTAAAAATATTTTTATCCTACTGCTAAGAATACTGGAAATAATCTTGTAAATAAAGTTACAGCAGGCTATAGGCCTATAATCTTCTAAGCTATTAGGAATGGGAGTTTTTGGAATTAATGTAATGAAAGTATGATTAAGATTTTTTAAAAGTTTCCCAGTCCTAAAAAATTCATAAATTAAGTCAAATAAAAGATCTTTAATCTCAACCCAGTGTGTTTTATAAAATTTAGCACCAAAGCCATCAAGGCCCGGACTTTTATCATTATTAGAGTTAAAAATGATATTTTTAATATCCTCAATTCTCATTGGGGCAAAAAGGATTTCTTTTCTGTTGTCATTTAATTTGAATTTGGGCTCGATATTTGGAAAATCATTAGATGAGAAATTATAGTTATAAAGAGAATTGAAATAATTGATAGCTTCTTCCTCTATATAAGACATATTATTTATAGTATTACCATTAATATCAATGATTTTGCCAATATCATTTCTATATTTTCTATTAGACATCTTAGCATAAAAGAATTTACTGGCTTCATCCCCATGATTCAACCAGTCAATTTTAGCTTTCTGTCTTAGATTTATAGAATGCACATGGAGAGATTTGGCTAGATTGTTTTGGGCTTTGAAAATTTTGTTGATATTATCACTGTCTGAGCAATCATTATCCAAATCATTCTGTCTAAATTCACATTCTTCCCTTAGAGATTTAATGTCTTTATTGAATCTGTTTTTGTTCCAGATTTTTAATTTGCCTTCGGTAATTTGAAGCAGTTTACTAAATTTGTATTGGGAAGTTCCCACTACTTTTGTAGAAAGACAATTTTTAACAGTTTCTCTATAATTATTCTCATAAACCCAGCCATTCACAAAACTGAAAGAGAGATTCTTTTTAGTAATATTATAATTGCAATCAAGATAAATTTGGATAGGAGTATGATCACTGCTGGCTTGGGGGAGAGTAAGACATTTGAAATCTTTGAAGGTTTTTGTAAATTTTTGGTTAATTAAAATTCTGCCTAATTTACAATGAGTATTTCTAAAAATTCCAGATTTCCAAGTATATTTATTACCAAAAATTGTTGGTTCATAAAGACCAGTTTTACTTAAAAAAATTATTGAGTTTTTCCAATTTTTTGAAGGGGATAGGAATACCCCCTCTTTTTTCAAAACCATGCATAACAGTGTTAAAATCACCCATGATAATCCATGGATTTCTCATGTTAGCATTAATTAGTTCAAGGTATTCCAGGGTGAATCTCTTTCAATTTCACTATTAGAAGCATAAACAAAAGTAATTTCAATTTGAAAACCACCTTTGTTTGTGCATTTACAATGTATAAATTGAAAATTTATAAAATGTTGATAAATGTCCCAAATTTTTGGGTCCCATAAGACCATAATTCTACCGTAACCTCCCATTTGATTATTATTTATAATACTCCAGTTATTCAATTTAATTGAAACTCAGTAATTTTTGAATTATCTAATTTATGTTCTAGTAAACTATGCTAGGATTTGTAGTCAAAAGAAGATTAGACAAGTCTAATCTTCTAATAGGGGAATCAAGCCCTCTAACATTCCAAGAAATAATCGTCATATAATTAACTGAGAGATAAAAAAAGTACACAAATAAAAAACAAAAAGGATACACCAAAGGATACGATGACAGAACAGCTTAAGCACTGTGATTGCCCTCTTATTCAAAAGACTCAATCCTCCTTCCTTTCTTTTTGTATGAGGTTTTGTTTAGTGCTTTCAGTTGGTCTTCCCACTTGGAGTTTATGATAATATATTTCCTTTTAAATTCACTGTCTTCTGTTTCTTCTTGACTTTCATTATCTAAAATTTCCTTTGTGCTTTTCATTTTGCTTTTTCTTTTTTCTTTCACTTCTTTTTTATTTTTCCTCGAGGAAGAAGCTGGATTTGAGACTAAACTGATAGCTTTTTGAATGCTAAGATCAGAGAAAGGATTTTAAGTAGCTGTAGATAAATGAGTAGCTAAATAGCTGATGTGATTTTCAGAAGGTTCCTTGCTAAGTAAATTGTTAATAATAGAACTAACATCCAGATTCATTGCTTCTGCAACTGTGGTCTCCTCTGCTGACTGATTTCTAATGACTTCTGCTTGTATAGCCGAATCTTCTATGTTTGATATTTGAGGCACAGTAATAATTTCATTGATTTTTCTTGTTGCTTCTGATGATTTAGAAGAGATACCATCTTCATTACTATTTTTTGATTGTTCTTTGTTGCTTTCTTAAGATTCTTTTCTTGAAATTACTTCTTGCACATTAGTTGAATCCTCAAAGATGACAATATGACCAACATTGTCTTCACGATGAGGAATATTTTCCTTGTTGAAAAGAAGAGCTGCTGTGTTATCAATCTCTTTTTTATGTTCTGGAAATATGCTGGTGTTAACAGAAGCTTTTCCTTCTATACTTTATTTTTCTTTCCAAACCATTTTCGAATCACAATTTTCCAGAGAATGACCAAAACATAAACATGATTTACATCTAGGGGGAATCCATTCATATTCAATATTTTGAATCAAATTTTCACCATCATGCAATGATATTGTAGCCTCATTTGGCAAATCAGAATCTGCATTTATTTCCACAAGTATTCTAGCAAAAGAAAGCCTAGTTTCTTTTGCAGTATGTTCATCCAATTTAAGGGGAGTGCCAACTATACTAGCAATTGCACTTAGAATCTCACTATCCCATAGTCTAAGATTTAACTCAGGCAGTTTGATCCAAATAGGCATAGAGGATAGTAGATCCTTGTCAAGATTGATTTTACTGCTCCATTTTTTCATAATAATCAACTTTCCATTTATAAAAAATGGCCTCCATTAATAGCATTATCACAGTCAGAAGCATTGGAAAATCTGATTAAAAAGAAACCATTATTTCGAGCAAAAATGTCGAAATTACCCATGGGTTTGCAGGATTTGGCAATTACAGCCTTGAAATGATGATAAGCGGGTCTATTGCCAAAAACATAGGCGAAAACTGAGAAGTTCCATTTACTCTCTGCCCTTTTGCTAGCCTCCACACTCACCACCACTATCTTCTTTTCATTGATGGAGAGAGGAGCAGCATACTTGAGGTCAAATTCAGTGTTAGACATCCTTTTTTTATCATCTCTTCCCATGAAGAAGACTTACTCTGGTTAGTGTTTATTTGAGACGTTGAATTCTCCTTAAATTGAGGGTTTCTCGAATAATTTCTTGAATTTCTGAAATGATTTTCTGCATACATCTCTTTCTGGCTGTTTCTTGCAGTAATTCTTGATGGAATTCTTTCATTCACATTGTTTCTCGGGTTATATGGCCCCAGATTTACATTTCTGGAATGCGTCTTGATTGATTCACTTGCTTCAGGGTATTCTGATGAGTGATTTCTGCATTAACAGCACCTTTATTCAACAGTTTCGATTTTCTTCTATGAACAATTTGAAAGCCTTCTTCATCAATGGCAGAGGTTGTTTTATCAAGAAGTGCTGGTGGCGGCGGCACTGGAATCGGCAAAAGTGGAGGAGAGTTTGGTGGAGAGGAATTTCAAGACCCCTCAAACTGATCAAGGTTGTATATTGGATTATTCAACAGATTTGTAAAGGCAGCCATGGCTGCCAAGCTTTGTAATAACTCTATGTGAATTATGTGATAAAGAAGATGATACTTATGAACATTTTTGATGTGACCATAGTAGACACTTTATTTCTTACATTCGATTGAAAATAAGTCTAAGACTACTTAGCTCAGGGGATTTTATTGAAGAAGTTTGGGAATTCATCACATGCTTCAAGCATAAAAACCCCAACCAAGCATTAGCTTTTGTTTCTATTATCACGATGGCCTTCCATTTATGGTTAGAGAGGAGCAGATAGATCTTTGAGAAGAAGAACAACACATGATTGCATAAGAAGAAGATGATAGAAAAGGAGGTGGTGCGTTTGGTGGTGAGAATGTTTGAAAGAGTACAATACAGTGATGATGAAAAAGCAATGATTAAGAGATAGGGCGAGGAGCTGAATGACAATGAAAGATGGCGATCCATTAGGGTTTGTTTTATGAGTTAATTGGGATAAATTGGGTGAGCTTCTGGTAGAAGTGATGGAGTTATTTTATGTTTCATTTGTATATTTGCCTATTGGTGAATTGGATGTGTGCTACCTTGTATAAATCGTTGATCATTGCGCTCTTTTGGCTCACTGCTCTCGTAAGGTTTTTAAAGGAGGTAAGTCCAATTATATTCTCTATACGTCATCAATAAAGAACCTGTATTCCAATATATATATATATATATATATATATATATGTATTCAGAAAAAATTTCTTTAATTTAAACCACAAACAAAATATATTTTTTAATTTAAAATTCGAAAGGAAAAACAATAATTTTTTAATAAAAAGTTTTAAAAAAATTTGTTGTATATGTGTACTTATTAGTCTTAGCCATAGGCATAAAAATTGATTTTTTAAAACTATATATATATATATATATATATATATATGTACGTATGTATGTATTGTGTTAATTAATTACATAAACTCATACATGCATATAGAGATATGTATGTGTGTATGTTTATGTATTAAATTTAATGTTCATATATTATTTTACTTTTGAAAATATAATAATTCTATAATTTTAGTTTGGCCAAAATTAGACATATCATATAAACATCACACACATATTATTTGCAAATAAGTGTGTACCATAGATCTGCCGTTTGTTGACACGTCAGTTGCTACCTAATCCACTTTGGATCATTGTTCCTTCTCTTTGAACTCGGTATGCAAATCCTAACTTCAAGAAAATTAAGCCAACTTTCCATTGGTTACTAGGGTTATTTAATTCTTAATATGTTTTTTATAGAAGAATGTAAGGATACTTATAACCACCATATGATGTAATATATTCCACATTTCTCTCTCTTTTGAATCAAAATCTCATCCATTCAACAAGTCATTATCTTCCCCTAAGCTCCTTGTATGGTTAACCATGCCCTTTATTGGGATTCCATCACATCAGGTTAATTAATATACCATATATAAAAGCCCATATATTTAGTTAAATCAATATTATTTTAATTAATTTTGAAGCCTCAAATAAATAATTAAAATGCCATAAAAAATTCAATATAATATTTATGTTAATTTAATTATTGTTTTATAACATTTATAAATTAATTTAAATTGGTTGCGTTTGGAAATTAGCTAACAACTCGATTGTGTCCCTAGTGTGAACTTGATTCTCAATTAATATTTAAATAATTTAAATACTATAGCGTATACCGGCTTTGGTGCAGTACAATATCGGGCATGAGTTCAGTTGCTTTTAGATCATTTAGGTGAAATCTAATTTCCGATCTTTATTAAACTACACCTTGTAGCGATAATTTATGCATGTTTTCCATTTATCATCAATATATCATTAAGATATCTAGAGTTTGGTCAATGGTCGAAAACTCCAATAAATTATGTAGTTAGTTGGATAGATCGCTTAAAAAACCTTGGTTTAATCCGGTAGCATTTACCGATTAACTATTTTACTCTAGTTAGAATATTTGATTTTACGTTGACTATGAATTACATTGATACAAACCTTTTACAGTGAACAAGATGAATCTTCTTTTGAGCAGTATTTTAGTTCAAGTGGTTCAATGTGAACCCAACTATGGTTGTAAAATGTCTATAATGCTACGTAACTGACAATAATCAAAGTACAACTTAGCTACTTAAGCTTAATAGTACTCTCAGGTCCAATGAAAACCGTACGTCATTATAATGAGATCTTATATTTTGATTTAGTTGTAATAAATTGTAGAAGACTCTCATTGAGTCATTCTTTGATTGTTCCAAACAACCATAAGTACGTAATCCCTTTGTAACGACCCGTAATTTGACCACTTTAATTAAAGATGTTAAAATTATTTTAAATATTAAAATATAGATTATTTTTCGTAAATAATCAATTTTAAAGTGATAATTAATAATTCAGAACTTATTTTGGAAGAATGTTCCAAAATATAGTTCCTTTAGAAAGATATACCGATAAAATGGCTGAAAACCGCTATATCAATAAACAACTCTATAATCGTAAAACATCACACATGGAGCTTAATACGTATACTTATATTTTTATAATTGAATAAGAATATTAAATAAAATAAATTATTTTATTTTTGGAAATTAAATGTATTTATGACATCATCGGTGATGCCCTTATTTTTTAATATTGATGTATGAATTGAAACTTAATGATTTAATAATTATTATAATTATTCAAATAATTGATTTTAAATGATAATAATTCATTTTAAATAGTTATAAACTGATAATTAGTCATTTGTAATAATTTTATGAAGATACATACTTGATTTGAAAATATAAGAAAATTCGTATCACTATATCGATATAATAGCAATTTTTGTAAATAATTGTTAATATTAATTTATATGGTTTTATAAATAAAATGTGATCATTTTAATTATTTAAAAATGAGAAATTTCTCAATTTTTTTACGTTTATATGTAAACTAACTTATAAGTAAAAATGCGATCGAGAATCCGTTCTTCGATTTTCAACGGTTTAACGAACGGAAGTTTTTCAAAGTTGTTGCAACCTTGTTTATATATCATGTGCACATATATAACATACATATGCACACCCTAACATACACATGAGCATGCGCGCACACACACACACATATATACATACAAATATACATATACACTTAAACACACAGATATGTATATATGTTTCAAAATATTTAAAACTTAAGACTTAAGTAACCAAAAAGCAACCACCAACTCATCTAACACACTAAAGTACACATAAATGGTCTAGAACATGGAGGAGAGGACATAATGGAATGTGGTCATGTAAAGTGAAATGATGAGGGTGTGGATTGAGGGTAAAAAAGTAATTATTTGTTTAGATATTTTTTCTAATTTTCTCCTATAAATACCCAACCCTTTCTTCATAAATTCCTAACACTTATTCATCATCTTCCTCCTTCAATGGCTTTCTATGTTAGAAAAATTATGTAGAAATTAATTACAAAGGGCAATTAAATTATTAGTATGTGCATGTGTTTATACATATACATATACATATACATATACATATACATATACATATACATATACATATACATATACATATACATATACTTATACATATACATATACATATATACTAGTATAAGCACCTCAAAACCACTTCAAATCACTCCATTCTTTCATCAAAACCGATGACCACAATCATATCAATGCTTGGCCGAGCCCTTCTACCTCCTTATGCTTAGGACGTGATTTCTCTAGCTAGGCCGAGCCTACCAAAAGCTTTCAAGCTTGATTCTACAAAGTTTAAAGCAATCGTAGCGAAGCAATAGTCGATTCAAAACTAGTTCATATCAAAATGAAGGTGAGAAACTCTATCTATAATATGATGTCCCGAATGATATATGTTTTGTTATGCTTGGTTTTAATGATTTTTTATCAAGTTTAGATGTTGATTATATGTTTTTTGATTGTATTAACAAGTCACATACAATACACCTCGAAAATCACAAAGGAAATCACTTTTCTTTAATAAATGAAATGGGGTATATGAGATTTTTAAACCTCTTGAAAATAGTTTAAAATGATTTATAAATGTTTTATAAACACTAAAATCCAATTTGATAAAGTTTTGACAAGTTATGAAAATTAGTCAAACATAGGCGCGTCGTGTAAGGGTAGTTCGCGATTTCGCGTCACAAAAAGTTAAATTCATTTAAACGATGGATTCAAAGTTGAATTTCCTTGTAATAATAAGTTTCCAAATTCTTATAATCATAATTTTCAAAAAAAGAAAGAAAATCGAGATTTCATTTAGTGAATTTGGAAATATGAGCAAAACAAGTTTTCAAACTAATCACGGTTTGTCAGTCCGGAAACTTAAATGATAAATTTTTTATAAATGATTTTTTAATTCTTTAAAAAAATGGAATAAATTCTATAAATATTTTACAAAGTTTCAAAAGAGATTTGAGTTATAAAAATGGGTTTCTAAATGATTGTAAAGTAGTTTTGATCAAATAAGCTTTGAAAACACTATTTGCAGCATTATTCGCAGCAGTTTTAATAACTTTTGCAAACAATTGTTTTAACTTAATTATTCTTTCTCTAATCTTTTGTGAACCTTTTCAAATAAATAATTAAGTAACTTAAAGATATTAAGAGGTTTGAAAATGAATATTCGGAAATGACTAGTATATTTGTCGTGTTTGTGGCTGTCATAGAAAATCCGATAAGCTCGGATGCTATAAAATAATTAAAATTAAATTAAATATGTTAAAAGATTTAGAGTCAATCAAACACCTTATGTGTGACAGAGAGGTATTCTCTAGGCTTGGGTTTGGGAAACCAATTGCCTGCTCTCCCTAGCTACCTAGACTGAACCGATGAAGGGGATAGTAAATTTGATTTTCTCGAACCAAAATTTCCCAATGTGTAAAAGATATAATTTTACAAATTGAAACGATTTGGATTTCATATTCTTATACTTGGTATTAAATTCCGAGGAGGGAATCCATACTATCCGTGAGAATTTAAAAGATAATCTCACTGTTATCCGACGGATAGTAAAGGTTGAATACATAAACTGATATTGAGTAGAATTGGTATAATTTCCATGATCCTACTTACTCAATAATATTTTCTAAAATGATTTTATTATTACAGAGTTAAAGTGAGGTTTAATGATTCCATATATACTGAAAAAATATTTTAAAGATACATATCTCTAGAAGATATTTTGATTAATCAATCAAAAAATAATTCCCTATTTACTTATCATATTTTTATCGATGATTGGTTCGAAGGAACCAGAGTCGAATTTTGGAGATTCCTATCCAAATACTGCTTCAAACCAATTTACATGTTTGAAAATAAAAGACATGGGACGATATGATTTAGAAGATGGAATGTCGGGCTGCTTGTCACTGACCCTTGGATAATTTTCCCATCTCGCTTATTAGTGACAGTAGTTCTCCATTTGAGATCATCGATGCAAGGAATTCTCACTACTAATCCTAAGGGTAATTCCCAACAGGATGTGGTAGGTGAGCACTTTCAATTTAACCTATTCTTAGACAACTTGTATGGACGAATGTTTGACATTGCATTTCTAAAATGCACGTACATTGATTTTTACAAACGTACATCTGTTTAGTGGCAGAGAAGACAACTCCTCTTAGCTTAACACCCTTCTCTGAGATGTATGAGCTTAGAGGTTGTACATTTGTAGAAATCAATAGTGTGAGATAGATATGGCAATGTGGCATTCAAAGTGGAATGTGCTAGGTGAAAGGTAATCGTTATCTCATACTTCATCACCGGTAATGGCTAAAACATGGTAAGTTATAAGGCTATGTTGTTCGCAACCATTAGGGTATGATCATCGCCTTTCTAGATAACCCTCTATATTTCAGGTATGTGGTGTATGCGATGAGACATCTTGGATAGGTCAGAAACGACCGGGGTAATGTCATATTCGGTTTCTATCCAAGCCATGTCTGTGAGATATGCAGAATATGGATCTTAAAGCTAGGATTAACACTAGAGGGGGGGTGAATAGTGTTTAAAGAAATTACTTTGAGTTTTTGTTAAATTGTACACAAATGTATGCAATATACAAACACAGATATGATCATAGAATCAAACACAGATGCAGAAATAAAATAAAAGCAGTAAAGGAAAGAACACACCGGATTTTATATTGGTTCGGAGTTACCCTACATCCAGTCCCACACACAAGTACGGATTTCCTTTCAAAAGCAATTGTACAATTACACCCTCGATTTCAAGGCCACGAGGTACACCACTCTAGATTCACAATCCTTTGGGTAGAGATACTTGAATTCAGCGGCAATAAGTTCACCCAATTGATTTCCAAGGCCACAATCACACCTTTTCTAACTTGATTGATTTCCAAGGCTACAATCACACATTTTCTCGCTAAATTGATTACAAAGAAGTCTATAACTCTGAATAGCACTAAGATCTTGTTGAGATACTGATAGAGAATCAAACCAGAAATGATCTAGTTAGATTCAATGTTGGTTTTGGCAGAGTAATGGTAAGAATATGTATAAAGAAATGTGGAAGAAGAAGAACAGAAGTGAAAACCATAAAAATATAAATGCAAATTCGTTCAAAACCACCCCTATTTATAGTAGAACAACAGCCATGTCCATTCGTGAAAGGATATGATGAATATACACTTCCTTTGAAATTCAAATTTTTGAAATAAACTGCTACCATGTCGACATGGGGTACTTGAGTATGTCGATATGCCAAAGGAAATTTTGGTGATTTGTTTTTCTTTGAAAATAAATTCTATCTTATATTAATACTATTTTAAACTTTATAAATATACTTGACTATAGTTAAAATACATCAATAAATATAGATAATAATATATATATAATTTTACTATAATTTTATATTTAAATCTAAGTATAAATATTCAAAAGTTAAATATATTATCGTTAAAAGATAGTCTAAAACCAGGGATAATTTGATTTTGAAAATAAAGATTATTTTGAGGCTAAAAGTATTAAAACCAGAATAGATGTTTTGATTCTTTTAAAAGGAAGATTTTGAAATTTTTTGAAAACAAGATATAATTTTGTAAAACATTTTGAATAAAAGTTAAGGGATACAAAACAATGTTCCACTAGAATTTTCGTAGGTTCCATCATTTTAACGGGCTCGAAGTGGATTCCATTCCATGAATAAATTGGATTTTGAGATGCCGGTGCTTTTCTAGGAGTTTTAACAAAATACCTAATTAAATTACCTATTATTGAAATCTTGAACTCTTTATAATCTTGATACTCATGAGTCTTCAATCTTGATATCTTGAATCTCTATACTGTACAGCCTTCATTCTTGGTACGTGCATGGTTAAATCCTGTATATACATATATATCTAAACTATGATGTTAGTATTTATATTTTATAATCTTATTCTATGGTTGTTGTCATCAAAACCATCATCTCAAGGACTAACAATCTCCCTCTTTTTGATGATGACAATCTTTGTTTATAAAATATTACTTCTATCCTAATATCTCCCCCTAAAACTAATAAACTCCCTCTTAATCTACGCCTAACTACCCTATTTAATATTTCTCCCCCTTTGTCATCAACAAAAACTAACTCAAAACTATATAACTCCAAACTACATAACCCCGCCCCCCTCATTCTTGTACTAAAATACTTGCATTAATAAACTATACAATGGAGTATATAATAGATAGATTAAGAGATAATGATACTGATAGACATAATAATTAATCAAATATCATATAAATATCAATGCATATTTATACATGTTTTGCACACCAAATATCAATCCAAACCAAAGCAAATCAAAACAAATCAAATCAAATCAATTCAAGCAATCAATTAAAATCAAACAAAGCAAAAAGCAATCAAATAAATTCAAACATTATGAGGAACTTCCACCCATCCTTCTTCTCCAAATATAGGGTCTACTTCAATGGCATCCCAATTTTGATTATCATTGGGAGAGAGACAGGAGGATGTGCTTCATTATCATCCTTGTGTAGGGAGGAAATCATCCATTGTATTGCATCGAAATTCTTTTCTTGCTCCTTGATCATCTGCATTTGACTCAACTCTAAGTGTCGCTGGTTATGAAGAATGAACGACAGAATATTCTTAAAGGAATTAAGAGTTTCTTTAAGATTCTCGGTTAAATTATGAATTGGATTGGCCATATTTGAGTTTGTGAGAAGAATGAGAGACAAAGTAGATAAGAAATAATATTTAGTGATGAATTCTGGAAGAAACAGGTGTTTATAGGTGTAGAAATTCGTTTGAAATGAATAGACACAAGGCAGTTATTCAAATTTCAAATTTAAAATGAAATGTCATTTCTGACCAGTACATGTCGACATGGTCAAGGCGTGGATGTCGACATGGTCCAGTGAATTTTGATGGCTTATTTTGATTTTGTGAATAATTGTGTGTGTATATATATATTTATACAATATACTAACATTTATTCTGGAGATAAGATAAGCTAGATAACAGAAAGGAAATTCAATTTCATTTCATAATAAGACGATACAACGATTAAACATTAAGAACTACATGAACATTAAAACAAACTAAACTAATACAACATGAAATGAAAAGGTAGAACTAGTTAGAGGATGATGAAGAAGAAGATAATCCAAGCTTCTTGCTGACTTTGGAGATAAACTTGTTCATATTGGATGAAGTTTTATCCAATTTCTTACTAACAGACCGTTTAAGAATCTGTTGATTCTCGACAATAGTCTTTTGATTTTTGAGAAGGGTTTTGTTGGTTGGATTGGGAGGATAGTCAATACTTTCCAAAGAGGTTTCACCTTCTTCTTCTTCTATTTCCATTTCATCCCTTTCTTCTTCTTCCTCTTCTTCCATCTCCTCATGAGCCAAACACTCTTCCTTTTCGGCAAGAGTCTCATAAGGTTGAAAAAAATGGAATTTTCATAAGAGAAATATTTGAGTGGTTGAAAACCTTTCTAGAAACAAATTCTTCTCCTTTGAAATCTACTCCAAAATAGTTAAAAATCCAAGTAAGATAGATTTCATGATACAAAGTGTTTTCTCCCATTTCAAGATTTTTGGGCGAAGTTCATCCAAAATAACTTGCGTCCAATTAATATCATAATTTCCAAAAATAACAAAAAGTTCCTTGCAAACTTTTGAGGTAGGATTGTTAAAATTCCCCGATCTTGGGGTCAAAGTATGTTGCAAAAGAAGATTAACAATTCTAGCTTTTGGTCGAAAGTTTCGATTTTTGAATTCAAAATCATCATTTCCTTCGAAATGTGATGAAATGTCTCACGATCATTTTCATCGATACTAAAACTAGAAAGATCCATTCCCGTACTTTTGCAATTGAGAATGGTACCCAAAAGATCACAATTTAAAATGATTCTAGTGCCTTTGACACTACTCCAAATCTCATCATCATTTCCATTATAAAATCCACGGTTTAAATTTGCATAGAAAATTTTAACAAGGCTTGGATAGCAAACAAAATCATTTTGAGAAGCATCAACAAGACTAAGAACTTGATTGTTTGCAAAACGAGAATCAATTTCATAAAAAGAAAAATCTTAAAATAAAGCAATTTTCCCGGGATGGTCTTTTCCATAGTTAGCATAATTGATGTATGCTTTTATGGCCTCGGATCATTGAAGATTTGCTCTTTTATCTTTCTGGAGATTTTCATTGTAGAGGGGTTGCTTGAAGAAGCCATTAGAGTACAGAGTAGAGTGCTTGAAGTTCTGAGATAAGAGTTTTGAATTCGAAAATGAGAGTGAAAAGTTGTGATAAAAGAGAGTGAATAAATAGATTCTCAAAGGACATATTTTCTGGTCAAAAGGTAGCTTTTCAGAGAATTGAATGAAGTGAAAAGATGGAGGGAAATTCAACCATTTGAATTTCAAATTCTGTACCTATGTCAACATCGTGGGGACCATGTCGACATGTGCCTTTGAATTTCCATGATTATTTTTCTTTAAGTATTCTAATATATATATATATATATATATATATTATTTTTAATGTCTATATATATCTGGAACATTACTAGAATTATAGTATATTCCATAAAATATTATGATACTATTAAAAATAAAAATAAAAAAATAATAATAAAATAATAAAAATTTTGAAATTCAAACAACACACCAATTCAAAATCAATCAATCAAGCAACCAATTCTAAGCATGCATTTTCAATCAATTGTATTGTAAATGTGTACCTTTTTCTGAGTGCATTGGAGTCATGAACTGCCGTGAAACACATATTTGAATTATCTATCTTCTGATCATCATCGCTTGAGGACGAGTCTGAATCATCTGGAGTAGCAGTAAATGCATGTTTTCATTTCTTTACCTAATCATTGTTTATTGGAAGATTTTGCCTATCTGGATACGGACAGTCTCTTTTGATATGGCCTGGTTTGTCACAGTTGAAACATTTGATATTGTTTGGCACTACATTCTGTTTTCCATAATTCTTATAGTTGTTTCTCTTGAGATTATTCATCTTTCTGTATTTCAGGAATTTTCGATAATTCTTGGTCATAAGGGCCATCTCTTCATCATTATCGCTGTTTGAGTCTGATCCATCGGCCAATGCATTG
Source organism: Allium cepa (assembly GCA_030765085.1). Lineage (NCBI taxonomy): Eukaryota > Viridiplantae > Streptophyta > Magnoliopsida > Asparagales > Amaryllidaceae > Allium > Allium cepa. Next base: position 125,536,772 of record CM060932.1, read on the forward strand.
AACGCCATTGATTTCTCTTCAGATGCTTTGTTTTCACTTCTCTCAATCATTTGGACTTCAAACGACATTAGATTTCCAATTAATTCTTCTATCTTTAAGGTACTGATGTCATTTGCCACTTTGATCGCAAGTGTCTTTTCATCCCTTTCTGGAGTAAGAGAATTTAAGATTTTTCTGACTTGATCTTCTTTTGAAAATTCCTTTCCCAAGGATATTAGAGAATGCATAATGTTCTGAAATCTATTATACATATCTGAAATAGACTCATTAGAATTCATTTTAAATAATTGAAACCGGTTTGTGAGCATGGAAATTTTGGTCTGTTTAACTTTGCTTGTTCCTTCGTGAGTAACTTGCAAATTTTTCAGATTTCATATGCAGACTTACAAACTGAAACTCTATTAAATTCATTTCTATCAAGTGAACAAAACAGAATATTCATAGCTTTAGATTTATTTTGTGCAACAGTCTTTTTCTCAGCAGTCCACTGTGCAAAATCAGTCGTGGGTTCAGAATATTCGGTCCGAGTGACATTCCAAGTGTCTAGTCCTATAGGTTGTAAATATATTTTCATCCTACATGCCCAATATGCTACTGCCATTAAAAAGTGGCAGTCTGAAAGTAGACGGACCTTCTATAAATGAACTTGTGACAGTGTTAACAGTACAGGTGTTGGTAGCCATTTTAAAAAAATTTCATAATTCAGATTATGAAAACTTTGAAAACCTTGCTCCGATACCAAATGTGAGAAATGCGGAATACGAATCTTAAGGCTAAGATTAACACTAGAGGGGGGTGAATAGTTTTTAAAGAAATTACTAAATCTTTTTGAGTTTTTGTTAATTTGAACACAAATGTATGCAATATACAGATACAGATATGATCACATAATCAAACACAGATGCAAAAATAAAGTAAAAGCAGTAAAGGAAAGAACATACCGGATTTTATACTGGTTCGGAGTTACCCTACATCCAGTCCCACACACAAGTACGGATTTCCTTTCAAAAGCAATTATACAATTACACCCTCGATTTCAAGGCCACGAGGTACACCACTCCAGTTTCACAGTCCTCTGGGTAGAAATACTTGATTTCAGGGGAACAAGTTCACCCAATTGATTTCCAAGGCTACAATCATACCTTTTTTAACTTGATTGATTTCCAAGTCAACAATCACACCTTTTCTAACTTGATTGATTTCCAAGGCTACAGTCACACCTTTTCTCCCTAAATTGATTACAAAGAAGTCTATAACTCTGAATAGCACTGAGATCTTGTTGAGATAGTGACAGAGAATCAAACCAGAAATAATCTAGTTAGATTCATTGTTGATTTTGGCAGAGTAACAGTAAGAATATGTATAAATAAATGTGGAAGAAGAAGAGGAGTGAAAACCAGAAAAATATAAATGCAAATTCGTTCAAAACCACTCCTATTTATAGTAGAACAACAACCATGTCCATTCGTGAAAGGATATGACGAATAGACACTTCCTTTGAAATTCAAAATTTTGAAATAAACTGCTACCATGCCGACATGGGGTACTTGAGTATGTCGACATACCAAAGGAAATTTTGGTGATTTGTTTTTCTTTGAAAATAACTTCTATCTTATATTAAAACTATTTTAAACTTTATAAATATACTTGACTGTAGTTAAAATACATCAATAAATATAGAGAATAATATATATATATAATTTTACTCTAATTTCATATTTAAATCTAAGTCTAAATATTTAAAAGTTAAATATATTATAAATAAAAGATAGTTTAAAACCAAGGATAATTTGATTTTGAAAATAAAGATTATTTTGAGGCTAAAAGTATTAAAACCAGGATAGATGTTTTTGATTCTTTTAAAGGAAGATTTTGAAAACATTTTGAAAACAAGATATAATTTTGTAAAACATTTTGCATAAATGTTAGCGGATACAAAACAATGTTCCACTTGATTTTTCGTAGGTTCCATCCTACTTAGGGTTCCATCCCTTTGAAGGGCTCGAAGTGGATTCCATTCCACGAATAAATTGGATTTTAAGATGCCAGTGCTTTTCTAGGAGTTTTAACAAAATTCCTAATTAAATTACCTATTATTGAAATCTTGAACTCTTGATAATCTTGATACTCATGAGTCTTCAATCTTGATATATTGAATCTCTATACTGTACAGTCTTCATTCTTGGTACGTGCATGGTTAAATCCTGCATATACATATATATCTAAACTATGATGTTAGTATTTATATTTTATAATCTTATTCTATGGTTATTGTCATCAAAACCATCATCTCAAGGACTAACAATGTCGGGGTGCCAAAAAGGGATAAACCAGTCTTGCCAGATGTGGAGGATTGTTTATGGATCCTCGGTACATCCCTCTAGAGATGTGCTACACAATAGGCAGTCCTTACCTTGCCATTGAATGGAATCCATTCCTTAATAAGTGCCTTTGGACTTGCTTGTAGAACCTAACATATCTGGAATTTAATAATCGTAACAATTTTAGCTAAGATTAATAAGTTTAATTGCAAATTGTTTTCAAATGAATGTCATTAAAAATATTTTCCCCATATTTTGCGTAGCAAATGTTTTGGTTATTATAAGGTAAAAACCCATTCCGTGTTTATGTGCGACGTGGTCTTATGAGATACCTTTATTTTTTTAAATGCGTATTTTGAGTTTCTCACACTAGTCCCATGACTGACCCGAGGTTTATTTTTCTTTTCTCTAAAACTCTTGGTGCCCTAATTTTCCGAGACGGCCAAGTAGTTCTGGTTTGACTTGGATTAATTCAATGGAGCTTTACACCCGTGTTGTCCTAAACATTCATGAGCAAATCACTATCCCTTGTATGGAGGGCATTACATACACTATTCTCAAAGTATGTACCGATATCCTTTTCTTGACATATCTTGATTGGGAACAATTTAAAGATAAGTATTTTATGCATTCGATTCAAAACTCATAGTTACGAGAACATTCGTAACTGCAATCGATAAAATACTTTTCTTAAAGATTTTCTATTTATATATGTTTAACGTGCTCTTATCATTACTCATAAAATAATGTAACAAAGCACATAATGAAAAAACAAATGCATATGTTATTTCAAACAAGATTTTTATATAAGGGATACATTATTTAATAAATTATATAATTACCCCTAGAGAAAACCTATAACTTAATCAAACACATCATAATGGCAACAACGATTATATTGATAAAGTTAGGATTATGCCCTAGGGCCAATTATGTAATTTGTTACATATATCTAACTCTACGGTCGGTCAAGTCATAATAAAGGCATAAGATTCTAATACACAATTTGTTAAATAATGATATAATTAAGTAAGTAATTAATTTAAAGTATAACAATATGGATAATCCTTGAATGAAATGTTATGTGATTGTAGTTGTAAATTGTTACAATCATGAATAATTAATCATGATATAATTTTTTTTTTTTAAATATTCATGGTTAAGTTGTTTCAGGAAAGGATGTCGATTCATCCATTGAGACCAGAATATATAATGCTCTCTAAATGTTGGGCAGTATATTACTCATGATTGCTGGGACACCAAAGGGTTGCATATAGATAGTTATTGTATATCTAGGGAATGACTCATTCTAGAGTTTCCCATCGGTTAATAATAAAGGGTAACATATAGATTGCTGAGGCACCAAAGGGTTACATATAGATAGTTATTATATAGTTATGTATGCTAAGGGGTCGGCATATTACAGTCGCTTCGGGTCGGCAGCCACCTTTCTTTGGGTCGACGTCGTAGAGAGCTCGGGTCGGCTATGGTAAAATCAACATGGGGTCGACATTGTCATTTTACATCGGGTCGGCTATATGTTTTCTTTGGGTCGGCAATGAAGAGGGGCTAGGAAGGGATCAGCTCTATTTTACTTCGAGTCAGGGTCGAGTTTACTTCGGGTCAGTATGAAAGGTGCTTCGGGTCATTCTTGGGTTTCTTAGGGTCGGCATGTTATGTACTCCAGGAAAGTAGTGATGAAGGATATGGGCTTGACTATGGTTTAGGTGGCCCATATCACTGAGGAAGCCCAACAACCAGAATTTTGCCTATAAATACAGCAGGCGGGGATTTAGAAAAGGGGTTCCTATTCTGTTCTTCCTTAACTTCTTTTATAAAGGCTGTAAAAGTTACTTTGCCATTCTTTGTTTCAAAAACTCTGGATTGTAACTGAAATCAATTCTTTGATCAATGAAAGGAAATTTTTGGAGTAGACGTAGACCCAAGTCAGCTAAACCACTATAAATCTCATCTTTTTACTGCTTTCTTTTTAATTTTTGTTATTCTTCATATTTATATCCTCTTCATACATTCTATTTATGATCTGTGACTGTGAATCGGTGCTTCAATCTGCATTGGGTGTTTGTGACTAACTTTGGCGCAAACATTTTGGTGCTTTCATAGAGAAAGCTGACACTCAGGGATTTGGAAGCTTGGATCTTGGATTTGAAAGCTTAGGAACTTGGATTTGGGAAGCTATGGTTGGGAAATCAACAAGGAGACAGAGAATGGAGAGGAGTCATCGTGAAGGAAGTCAAGAGGCTTCCTCAGGAGCTAATCAAACCTCAATCTTCATCACCAGAGATGAGATGGAGATGATGATGGATGCTATGCAAGAAAGGATGCTGAAAAGGCAAAAGGAAATAATGTAGAACTTATTCTAAAAGATTGGACAGGATGGAGCGTAAAATCAAGAAAATGAAGAAAACGGGATGCGGGATGCGGGATAGAGTGGAACCACAGGGAGCTACCCCTGATCGTTCCACACTTTGGGGCATTCCCACAGATCGTACTGGCTCGATTCGAGGAAGGTTACCAGGAAGTGTAATGCAGTTTGGCAGTGATCGGGGTATGGATGCTCGTACAAAAGGGTGGGTTTCAGGATTCCCTCATCGACTCGGGGCAAGATGGGAATTATGATCCAAAACAACCTATGGATGCTAGAACAGCTGGAAATTGGAATCCAGGACTTGGAGCAGAAATTAGCAGACTTAGATATGGATTGGATCGGCCGTGGGCAAACCTCGACCAAGGAGAATGGATTGGTACAATTACACATGGAACTGGGGGCATGGATTTGGACGGCTTTGTTCGAAAATGGATAGCGGTGATGGAACAAGAGCAGCCATCATCTGCCTCAAATCAGAGCTAGCTCGACTTGAGGGTGCAGGTCATCATCTCTTGATGGAATGGAATAAGTAATAAACCCTGTAGTAGTACGACTAAGTCACTTACACATGTACGAGATCGAGGATGGCCCCTAGGCATGCTCTGAGATGATGATGAACCGTGATACTTGGGTTCATGAAATCTTGTTTTTTCTGTTTACTGCAAACTTTTCTTTTTTAGGTCACATGGTTACGGTCATGATAGGAGAGGCAAGGCAGTAATCGCAAGTTACGAGTCACTTCGCCGGAGAGCAAAGGGATGTACTCGAACGTGGAATATGTCCTCAACCGGAGATTCGAGGCCAGAGAATAAAAAATCCTCGACAAGGGCGGAAAATAAAAAGTCCTCGACTGGAGAGTCGAGGCCGGAGAATAAAAAGTCCTCGATCGAAGAGTCTAGGTTGGCGAATAAAAAGTCCTCGAGTGGAGAGTCGAGGTTGGAGAATACAAGTCCTCGACCGGAGAGTCGAGGCCAAAAATATAAGTCCGTGACAGGGTATCGAGGCTGAAGAAGGATACCCCATAGATTAAGTCCTTGACAGGAGAGTCAAGGCCTGAGCAGGATAAAATGACCCGGAGAGGTCAAAGGATTTGGATATGCTCCCGGAGAGGTCCTAGCTTTAGATACGGACTCGGCAAGGTCCCAAATTTGGATATGGACCCGAAGAGGTCCTGGCTATGGATACAGGACTCGAGGAGGTCCCGATTTTGGATATGGGCCCGACGAGATCCCGGATTTAGATATGGACCCGGAGAGGTCCCGACATTGGATATGGACCCGGAGGGGTCCCAGATTTGGATATGGACCTTGTGAGGTCCCTGATTTGAGTTACAAGACCCGAAGTGGTCTCGGAATTAGATAAAATGATCCAGAGAGATCGTGGATTCGGTCAATGGATTTGGAATGAAATCGAAATTGGATATCGACTCATAACAGTCATGGATTTTATTGATGATCCGGAGAGATCAAAGAATCTGTTTGGCAATGGATTAGATTCAAGGTTTTATGATACGGCGATCAACGGATTATGGACTTTGGATTTTGGACTTATGGCAATACAAAACACACCTTCCTATTGCAAGGTATGTTTTGGGGGGCAAAGTGTTAACCCATCTTTTGGCAAGGCGACATATAGGCAGATTTAGCCCAATCGACAGAACAGTTATCGAGGCTGGAATACTATGGGTTTGATTTGACTGGATAAATGGACGATCAATCACGGATGATAGATATGAATATGTGGTCAGGATTCAACATGGTAGATGGAAAAAAGCGCGGAATACTTGGAATATGGACTTTGACAAAAGTTGAGTTACTTCGGGTTGTTTGTAGTTTGCTTCGAGTCACTTTTGGAGTTGCTTCGTGTTTTCAGAGGATTTACTTCGAGTCAGGTCAAGGCATGCTTCGGATCATGGAGTGATTGGCTCAGATCGACATAATATGAAGGGTTGGGTAATTATTTAGGATCGACATCATGCATGCTTCGGGTCGGCATCATCTCCACTTTGAGTCTGCGTAAACATCATAGGATCGACATCATATCAGATCGGCATTTTGCAGGTACTTGGAGTCGGTGCTTGCTTAACTTCCGGTCGGAAAAAGAGCTTGGGATCGGCATATCACCTTATTTCTAAGGGTCAGCATATTATAGTCACTTCGGGTTGGCAGCAGCCTTTCTTCGGGTCGGCATCGCAGAGAGCTCGGGTCAGCTATGGTAAAATCAATATGGGGTCAGCATCATTATTTTTCTTCGGGTCGACTATATGTTTTCTTCAGGTCGGCATTGAAGAGTGCTACGAAGGGAACAACACTATTTTACTTCGAGTCAGGTTGAGTTTACTTCGGGTCAATATAAAAGCTGCTTCGAGTCATTACTCGGGTTTCTTAGGGTCGGCATGTTATGTATTCTAGGAAAGCAATGTTGAAGGATATGGACTCGACTATGGTTTTGGTGGGCATGTATCATCGAGGAAGCCTAGTAACCATAATTTTGCCTATAAATGTAGCAGACGGGGCTTCAGAAAAGGGGCTGTCATTCTATTCTTCTTTAACCTCTTCTACAATGGCTGCAAAAGTTACTCTGCCCTTTTTTGTTTCAAAAACTTTGGATTGTAACTGAAATCAATTCTATGATCAATAAAAAGGAAATTTTATAGTGGACGTAGGCCAGAATCAGTCGAACCACTATAAATCTCATTTTTACCGCTTTCGTTATAATTTTTTGTTGTTCTTCGTATTTATATCCTATTCATATATTCTATATGTGAGCTATGATCTGTGATTGTGAATTAGTGCTTAAATCTGCAATTGGGTGTTTGTAACCAATTTTGGCGCAAACATTTATAAAGGATTTTATGAAGGTGTTTACAAAAGGGAAAGAGTTTTACACGTTATTTTGAAGATTTATAAAAGTAGATTTATAAACGGTTTTATAAATTTATAAAAGAGTTTTATAATTGTTTTTGAAATTTGTAAAAGGGATATATAAATGGTTTTAGAGATTTATAAATGATTTTTAGAGTTTTATAAAAGGGAATTTTTAAATGGAAATAAGATTTGATTTCCATAAGTGATTTTTTAATAATTATGGTGGTGTGGAACATCTTTCCATACTTAGCACCAAATAGGAAATCTTTCTCAGTGTTTTGTGAATGTATTGATACTAATGAAATAAGTATATGGATATTTTTTCAAGTATTTAAAGTGGTTTTGTGAATATATCTTTTCGTTAAGATTTAAATCAAGTATTTATGAAGAGTTTAAATAAATTATTTATTTAAAAGGGGCTTAATGGTTGTTTACACACTTAAGAAAATTGGTTTCCTATGAAAAAACCTTTGATTAGATTGTTGTTATTTGATGGTTAAATAACCTACTATCAAATCTTGGCCAGTTTTGATTTAGGAAGTAAATAAGGGCTTCAGGTATTCATACAGATTGTGATTCCTCGGGATAACTCATTCTGGTGGAACGTCTTTAGCTCTAAGGGGTATATCAGAGATCCCTTAGGACTCTAATATAGTCCACTTACTTCTGAGAAAAATGGGAATGAGTCAACCTAAAATTATCTGTTTTTGGTTCGGAGAGATCGGGATCAGATATTTTATCCAAAAACCACTTTGAACCAACATATATGTTCGAATATTTAGAGTTTGTTTTATTCAAATGTATAAAATATATTATTACCCTATTTTTATAATCTAATGAAGTTGCACTATAATATGTTTTTTTATTGCGGTTCATTTCATTATGCCTATGTCTGTCCAATTTTACATATATTGTTGGTAATTGTACTTTTTCTGTGCACTATGAGATGTGGTTTTGTGATTGATTTGTCATACCTCAACATTGACCACTTCCCACCATTAGTTGGGTACCGATACATTGCACTTATGGTATCGGATACTTGTATATTAGGTACTATAGCTAGAAGGGTGTCATCACATTTTGTATCATAGTTTAGGTTGAACGATTGGCCTAAGTAGATACTAGATCCAATAGAGATAGAGTAGGAGATATCACTCTAGAATGGATCGAGCGATATATGAAAGAGCATACTTATTATATATTTTGGTTTTCAAAGCTATATAATATATATATATATATATAGTAAGTCGCATTACATATACCACCTAGAGATCAATATGTTATGAAAATTTATGATTTGAATGTTATTCCTACTCTGTCGAGTGCTCCATTGATGAAAGAAAAGGGGGAGGGCATCACTATTTGAGGTATGCTTTTTATTTATGTATAGCTGTTCAAGTTTTGTTTGGTACAAAAGAATAACATTCCTTTATGTTTAGTGACCTAGTAGATAGACCTTTGGTTGTGATAAACTCTGTGGGTGGTTCGCTTATCGTTAGGTTGTTGGGTCATGGATGTGTGTTTGCCTGTGATTGCTTTGTTCTTGAATTTTGATATTCTCTTGGGGATGAACAGGCTTTAGAGATGTGGAGTTGTGGCCAATTGTGAGAGGTTATTAGTAATAATAGGGACAAATGATAAGCATAGGCTAGAGTTGAGCTGCAAGCCCCAGGATGCAGTGATCGTTAACTTTATGTATTAAATCAAGATCCTACATGATGAGTTGTGAATAGTACCCATTCCTAGAGAATATCCCAAAATACTTGAGCCATTCACCGAACTACCGCCATGTAACATCCCCCACTCGAAGGCCCAAAACTAATGGCTACAGATGCTGCAGTCATTCACAGTTATCAATTCTCGATAACCAGATGCGATACTGTTAGATACATTGATATAACAGAGACACATGCATATGGAAAAAAATTAAAACCATTAAACTAATTTCTCATTCTGTTTCAATCATATTTAAAATTCATTACGTAATCCCAAATTCTGGAACCACCTTTAGATAAAATATAAGTATTTCAAAATATGACAAGAGCGACATATGAAGATGCCCCCTTGGATGATCAAAGTCTAAAAATAGGCAATTAAACCACTTTTCCTTTACATCAAAATACAACGGAACCAAATAGAAAAGAACTCCTATTGGCTAGCTTGCCACCTACACGTCTCTAGAAGCATATTCATCTAAAAGAGAACCTAAAAACCTCAACACTCAAACTACTGAAAAATAATTGAGCACCCGAGAGCTTAAGGGGAAAAACATAAACTTCGAGTCAGAAATAAATCCTGGTATGAATAATAACCTACCATCTCGAACCATTTAGATATCTAGTGAGGCCACACCTCTTAGTGGAATAGGTTTTCCCCTCATTAGTATCTTACCCAAAATTTTGTATTAACCATATACTGTGCTCCTACATCCACAATGGTTAAAATCATAGAAATTTATAATATCATGATAATATGCAAACATGCAAAATATCCTGGATTTCCCATCCCCATTTAATTGACTATCTGTCTCAGTTATAGTTTCTTAGGTCACTATTAACCTTTTAGTTTTCATAAGCTAACTAATAACCTATTTACAGCTTACGGACTAGCTGTCCGGTTTCATATTTTTCATGGGATCACTAAGAACCTATTGGCTCATGCCAATAACTTCAATATTTCATGGGTTATTCTCTGAATATATTGGTATCTCCAATAACTTCTCTTATATAATAGTTTTCATGGGTTGACAATAAACCTATTGGCTTCTGTCAATAATTTTATCCAGATATTGTTTTCATAGGATCGCTACAAACATAATGGCCCCTGCCAATAATTCTATCCAAACATAGTTTTCATGAGATTACTATGAACCTACCTAATTTGACAACTTCTTTGATCAGCCTTTGGGCATCTTATGTTCTGGTCTACCTGATCTCCTCAATTCGTTTAGGAGTTAACTAAATTTTTATATTCACTACGGGGTCAACCACGCTAGTTATTCTGCCCTTTCTCCCTAAAATACAATTATGGGTCCATTATATAGTGAATATGTTTATAGAAGAAGCACATACAATATCTGAGCAATAATAATACCCACATTTATGGTTTTATATCCTTGAAATCATTTTCACATAAAGTATGGTTAATCCATTTTACCCACTATACTTATCAAGGAAAGCTTCTTCAGCAATTCCAAAATAATAAAACAATTTCAAAGCACTTTTATATCGCCATGGATTTTCCTTTAAAAATGAGATTGGGTTCTTTGTTATAAAAAATAAGGCTTTCAAAACCTTAGACCTTTACTTTCGAAACCATTAGAATATCTCTTTCGAAAGCATACAAATCTACTTTTCAAAACACTATGCATATGCCTTTCGAAACACTATAAAACATCTCTTTCGAAACAATCAAAACATTACTTTCGAAAGTATTAAAGCATCACTTTCCAACTTATAGAATCATAGCTTTGAAACCATTTGAAAGTACCTCTTTTGAAACCATTAGGGTTATTCTAAAAAAGAACTTTCGGGTCAAAGTGAATATAAACGAAAGTAACCCTTTTGAAACCATTAAACTTCAAGTAAAAGAGTTTAGGAAAAATAGTTGGCTTTGGTGCCATCCTTTCGAAAGCTTTAATCTTTAAACAAACAATTGGAAGGATAGCTTCAAAACACCTTTCTAAGCCATTGCCTTCGAAACCTTAGTTTAAATGGCTATTGGAGCCTTTTCGAAAGCATTGGGAAGTGACTTGTTATTTTTATAAAACAAAAGCTTTCCTTTCGAACGCATTGAAAACTTCCACCTATTCGAAAGGTATAAAGACAACAGCAAGGTTTTGACCTGGTTCAAGCTATCCTTTCAAAGCTCCCTTTTTAAAACATAAAACATGGCAACTAATTCGAAAGCTACCCTTTTAAAATAAGAAGGCGGCAAAAGCTATATTAAAGTGATTCAACCCTTTCGAAAGCATCCATGAAAAGTAGGCAAGTGGCATCTCTTTTGAAGGAAAAACAAAGACCTTCGAAAGCTATTTAAAATGGCCTTAACCCCTTCGAAAGCATGATTTCGACTCTATACCTTCCGCCTTTCTCCTATCCACTACATACCAAAGCATTGATACCATGTGTATTGGCTTCGACTTAGTTAGGGACAAAAGTATGGTTAAATCGCCCTTCAGAGGTACAGAATGGTTGTACAGACCACGCAACAGAACAATCTTCTCGGATTTTGGCCCTAGTTGTGAGCTAGGCATAGACCAGCAATTAGAGTGGCTACAGAAACAAGCATCGAGGTAGTTGAAGTAGCAGTAGGCCTAGGACCAAAGAGATCGACAGGTCAGTAGGTGAAGAAGACGGACCTATAAGATCAAAAATGAAAGCATTCAGTTCGTCTTGTTCTTGCGGTGTGAGCTGAAAAATCTCAAATTCAAGGGAAACAAGAAGGTTACCTGCATCAGATGATCGACCAAGAATTTCAATCTCAAGCTCCCTGCCTTCTCCTTCTTTGGATGGCTGCACGATCTTTGAAGAAGTTCCAAGACCACCTGAGGCTTTCAAGATAAATGCCGAAAGGGCAAACAATAAGGTTTTACTGGCTAAACTTGCTAACTGATCGCAAGGCTATTTGATGATTTTCCAGACCCGGAAGTGAAAGGCTTTGATAGTGCTTTAGCAGTCTTAGTCGCAGCAGCATCGACGGCCTTCTGTTCCCTCTCAATCCGAATGATCTCCCGACCCTCTATCAAAGCTTTCTTCGATTCTTCATTGATATAGGCATCCTCTAACTCTTGCTCGACATATACATCCCCGTTCTCTCGGAAATGGGCTAGAACTTCTTCCCAAACCACAACAAGAGTATGCGGGAATTTGGGTCCTGGATAGCTGAGGCTTCCTTGATATAGCAAGGAGTTAACATAGAAATTCAAGATGGTGTTATCCATCTTCTCTATTTTCCTTTCAAAAGTATCCTCCAACTCCAAGTAGTCCCTGTCACTATGGCCGTTTCAATTTCAACTTGGGTCTTCTCAGTGTTAAACCGTGCGACCCTTTCTTGGAGTGAAGCAATCATTTGGGTCTAATCGAAAATGGTCTTGTCACAAGATTCCATAACTCCCACGTAATCAACAATTGTCTTTTTATAGGCTTCAACCGCTTCGTTATGACCAGTAATAGTTTTCTTTTAAGCTTTGAAGATCTTGTCATGAGCATTAAGTTCCTCTTTCAGCTTAATCTCATTCGCGTAGGCCTTCTTGATTTCGTCTCGAAACATGATTTCTATTTTTGCATGGGCCTCTTTCAATTCCTTTAGCAATTTGGCTTTTCTCTTACTCTCGTAGAGTGCAGCGCCCCTTTCCTTTGTCAACTACTCAATTCTAGTGTCACATTCCATTAACATCCTTTTTTGACTCGAAGGAGGGGGTCTCTTGGTAGTTGTTGTGGTTAGTGTCTGCCAGTTGCTTGTATAACTTCTCCCATCCTTCGGCTTAATCCAAATCGTTTTGAATCACCTAGAGATGGGCCACATATGAATCTTTATGGATTGGGCGCAGGTCGCGATCAAATTTAACTCCCTTTAGAAACCATTCGGGGAGCGCGGCTTCGAATTTAGGGGGACCAAATGGGAGAATACAAGCCGGCCTCCTGTGGGGATGTGAAGAATAAGAAACAGGCACTACGTGAGTTGACAGGGCCTGGGATGAAAGTGAAACTTGAACAGTGGAAGCCGAAACTTCAATTCCAAAGAGACTGGAGCTGGGACAAATGCTTGGTGCTCGGAGGGATGATAACCTTGATCTTCCTTTGACTTCTTGGACGGCTCTTCTCAGTTGCTAGGAGTTTTCTTTTCTCATAACCAATCTTGTAAATTATACCTTGTTCTCTATCGTCCCGACGACATACTTCGGCTTCCAAATCCTTCCTCCTTCATCACTCTTCTTCGGTTTCTCGGGGCTGATGGTGGATTGAAGTCTATCTTAACCAGCTTGGTGCATCGGTAAATTGTTCAAGGTCCACATAAAGTCCATAGCCTCTCATAGTACTTGATATAAAAAATAAATAAAGAACTTTGGCGATCGAAAATGAATCTAAATAATGCACATGTAAATGGACGTGACCTTAGTGAAATGTGTGACATGTCATGGGCGGCCTAAAAGACTTCACAAATCGGATCGGGAGATCACCACAGTGGAAAACAGACTAATTCTAGACATACCATAATTGGGGCGAGGAGACAATCTCTCGAACTCGAAATCTTCTCCCATGAGGTCATCGATATCTACATACATGTTGCTCAAATCCCTAAAGTCAATACTGGTTTCCTTATGCAGAGAACCACAAAGTCGCTCAACTACTGGGGGAGCATCTTTTGCGCGAATCTCCTGGGGAGGCGAATCTGGGAGAATGGGACTCATTCTCGGAGTTTTATCACATTATTTGAAATTTCCATCACCAGAACTTGCATCGAATTCATCATCACTAAAGGTGGAATCATAGTTGATGCTACTCTCAATTTCACCCTCCTCCTTTTCCATTGTCATCGCAACCTTTCCCTTACACTGCTTGAATTCTTCGTCCTCCTCCTCCAGGATCGGGGGTATCCTGGACGGGTTGCTGGCTTCATTCAGAACACCTCTTCCTTCATGGATTTCTTCGGTTGACCCGCCAGGCGGACCTTCTCCTTTTGGGAGGTCGCCCTCTTCAGAGCCACGTGATGAAGAAGTGGAAAGTTTTCAAACTCTGGAACGAGAACGAGATGGAACTTTAACGGCCACAGCAGATCTCCCGATGCAACAGATCGTACTGCAGCAAATTCTTATCCGTTAGCAAAAACTTGATTGATCTCTCTTTGGCGTCTATGGCCTTCAGAGTACGGAAGATTGGATCGAGTGATGGGTCTTTGTTTGGTCTTGGAATAACTACAAGAATATTCAATCTATCAAAAATCCCATAGCGACGTATTGAATCTCAATGAGTAAAAGAGAGGACTTACCCCCCGTCGTCCAAAGACGACTAAATCCCTCAGGACGCCTAACAAAAAAAATATTAGGTCTTGAATTGGGATAGGTTACTTTGAAGCTACAACATGATTTTGTGGTTTCTTTGAGCATAGACGACCATGAGGGACGAACATTCATCCCTCTTCTTGAATGAGAGAATACTCAACTCATCAAAACTTGGGGCACGCTTGAATGTCCATATAAACAAGACGTGAAGGCAAGTGAAGACTGCGTATCCATTGAGGTGAATCTGAAATTGAGCAATTCTTAAGTTCAGAAGAGTTTCCCTCAAGAAGTGATTGAAAGGGGGAACTTTCTCCATTCAAGCACATATATCGATGGCAAGCGGTGTACCCCAAAGGTGGCAAATGTGCGAACTCATTTTTCGATGGAAGGCGTATGTCCGCGTCCGGATTGCCATGCTGTAAACAAAAATTATGCAAAACTTTAGCATAGATTATAGAGGAAGATCTCTCTAGAGGATTGAGTAGAATTCTAAAATTCTGAGGAGTTCAATCTACACCCAGACCAACCGAAACTAATTGACTGTATTCTGCTAGCGGTACCGAAGAAGTAGGCGCTACTAAAACCGTTTGTGAATGCGCAACTGATGACCATTCGGCTTCTAGGATTTCCGAACTTCCACCACTGGATTTACGATAGGATGATGGGTGCTTCATTCTATACAACAAAACTTATACCTCACGCAGTCAGGTAATTCTATTTTTAACTGAAAGTCCATCGACGCTTAACACTTGAACTTCGAAAAAATATCAATTTATGCCGACACATCAGGTTCCAAGTGTTGACAAGGCCAAGTGCAGTGTGTTATCTATGTCGGATGGGCTCGGTGTCCTGAACACTATAAACGCTCTATCCTGTGAAGATAGTTCACTCGCAGTGAAGAAAGAAAAGAGCTTTTTTTATCATTCATTAAAGTTATTCCCCTAGACTTACCCATTGTCGACCAAGGATTGATGACGGATCTGTGGTCTGAAGCGACACGGGAAACTCTTCCCATTCCAAGTACATCGATTGTGTGATGATATAACCAATCCAAAGTGAGAAACTATAGATTGATGGGTCCGAATCGAGTAAAGAATTCTCAACATAAGTCAATTTTAGTTCTCTGGAAGGTAATAATAGCATAAGCTGCACACAAGATGCTACCCTAAGCTATTATCACTTCCCTGAAAAACCAAAATTAACCTATAAGATGTTGTGCCGAATTAACAATGTAACTCAATGCAAGTCAATTCTGATTCTATGGATGAAGATAGCAAAACGTGTCAATCACTAAAGCAAAACTCGAATTTCTTTCTGTGAAGAACTGAAGACTCGATTTACTATCTTCTTCCACAAAATCACAATCAACTTAAATTCTCCATTACGCCATACTAATACAACTTCATCACCAAATCACTAAAATAAAATGCCAAAAATCCATACCACCCATCTCAAATAGAAAATCAAAAGGCAAATATGGTCAAACTCTGAGTTAGTGGCAATCCAAGTTGGATAAGTCGGCAACGATCCAAGTGGACAAGGTCGATCGCAATTCAGGTGAGGAATGTTTCAAGTACTAGAAATCGGCTTGAATGGCGGTGAGGTAAGGTGGTTTCAAAGGCAAGAAGCATTAGCGGTAGAGATCAACAACGACAATGGTGGATGAGTTAGGGTTTGAAGATGATTAGATGAGATCGCACGACAACAGGCTCGACTCGTAAGTGAAAAAGTGGAATGATGGAGAATCGGCTCGAACAAGGTTTAAGTACATGCATGAAAAAAAATCCACTAAGTCCTTGGATCGCTAGAGATCCGTGGACAATGGATCTCTAGCGATCCATAAGATTGCAACCTATTCTCCCCAAATTCACCATGCACGATCCACGTATTGTTTACAGCACTTTGAAAGTTTTGGGATCCAAATTGATTTATAATGACAGGAAATGATGATTCACATCAAAACTCAATAAACGGCAGGATATTCAAAGCTCAATTCGCATGATGGCCTCAACACGATCAAACAAACCTCGCTAAATGAGAAATTAAAAGCATTACTTCCAATGCATGCCTTGTTTCTAATGAAAGCATGCTCTAGAGGCAAATATTATCCGGGTTTATATCCCAATGGAATTCAACGGAAGCTAGAACATCTACAACAAGTCAAAACGTCTCAAGGACTAACCAAGAAGACCACAAGGAAAAGAAGAGAAAGGCCCAAGAAGGAAGATGTCAAAATTAGCTAAGGCGATTGGTTGCTACCAATCTATAATACTCACTCATTGTTCCTCCAATCTTCTTTTATCATGATCCAACATCTTTCCTAGGGATATCTTCCAAGTTTCATGGTATTCCAAGCAGGCTAGTTCGAGAAGTTATAATTCATTTGATTTCGAGCATGCTTCAATCCAACTTATGCACGTGACACCATCAAAACAAGGCAACCACACCAAATTGCATGAAGGGCATCTACAAAAGACATGGAACATGGTACAATTGAAGTGAGCTAAAAATAAGCTAACCACATGGATCGCTAGCGATCCTTGCCCTATGGATTGCTAGCAATCCATTATATCAGCTTGGTTCACTATAAAATTTCCTAGGCACCTTCATATATTCAAATGCAAGCTTCTGGCAAGGCGGTCTAGCCCAATAGCTCTCCAATCCCTATAAATACTCATCCACCTACAACATAAAGGGGATCGTCTAGACTAGCTGCTGGAATTCTGCAGAAATTATTCTTCACCCTTTTCTCCCACACAATAGTCATCCAAAGTGTTCACTGTGATTCTCCAGTGAACTATAACATTGATGACTTGATCTAACTTACAAGATCTAATCATGTTGTAACCTAAATCAATGTGTAATAGTAATTAGTAAATAAAAAGTTATAATGTTGATGTAGGCTTCGTTAACAACAAAACCACTATAAAATCTTGTGTTTCTCTACTTTGTTTTGTTTTTTCTGCAATTTGGAGAGCGTTTTGCTCTACTTTATCTGTCCTGATAAACATGGCTGGTGCTTTCACAATCATATCAGGGTGTCGATCCATTTTTTGGATTAACATATATGAATTTAGATTTTAGGAAGGACAAAATGTTGTACTAAGAAAAAATAGTATTCCAATGTAGAATTAAACTTCTGTTAAGCTCTCTTTTCCTTTTAAGAAGCTATAATGCGTTGAAATTGGTATACTTAACTTATATTGCTATTTATCAAGCTATTTACATCTTATTTATCATTACCATTTAACTTTTATGCTTGAAACCTTATGCATGTACGACCTATTTCTAGTCGTTACTCTCTTTAGTATCCATGGATTTAGTGGTGTTCAAGGAGTTAGTGATGCTTTGGTAGATGTGGTCTCTTCTGCAAAGCACTACTATTATGGTACCTCTTATGTTTTGGGACTTGTATGAAGTATTATTATTATCACATACTTATCAAAACTAAAAGATAGTTGTTAAGATTCATTTGTTAAATTACAGCATGCATGGTTGCAAAAAGACATGGCATCCATGGATAAAATGAAAACACCGTGGCTTATTTTTATGGGTTAAATTTCAAAATAATCTAGAAGTTATCTATATTCAGTACCAGGGCTGGTGCATGCATCACTGCTATATAATGATAAATGCTTATAGGTAGTTGTTGTTATATACTGATAAATACTTGGTCAATCTGTTGCTTACACCATTTGAAACATAATAATAAAAATTCTCATTGTTTGTGTTTGTTTGTCAACTAATCAATGTGTTATACCTTGACAAACAAACACAAACAATGAACATTTTTATTATTATGTTTGAAATGGTGTAAACAACAAATTAACCATGTATTTGTCAGCATATAACAACAACTACCTATAAGCATTTATCATTATATAGCAGTGATGCATGTACCAACTATGGTGAAGTTGCAAGGCAATAGTATGCACTATTGGACAAGGAAGAGTGTGTACTAGCAGAATTGTGTACAAAGTGGTAGCAACAAACCACAAACATTGATGAATGGGTATTGAGTCTAGAGCTATAGTGAAGAACATACATGACTGAAGCGAGCAACGAGCTAAGTAAATGAGTTAGGATTGAAGCAAGCACATAGAGTTAATGATTAAATCACCAAAGTTAGATTGGCAACAAGTAGGATCTGCCACTCAAAAGAGAAATACAATAATCTGAGCATGTAATGACCATGTAATGACCCACCCTCTCGACCCCCAAATGTCAACACTAATACCTCCATGGTATTCAAGAGTCGAGAACCTAAGCATCGAAAGGAGGAATTATTAGGGTGAAATAAAAAGAAAATGAAATGGAATAAGAAAGAAGAGTACATAATATTAGAACCCCACTAGCGGAATTGTAATATACGATATCAAAAGAATGGTACAGAGGGTTACTCCATATAAAATTTAGGAGTTACAAAACCTAAGTACTATCATCATCCTTGACAGTTATAACCGCATGTCCTCACACTGTTGATACATCAAATAGCAATGCAACAGAAATAAGAATACTTTAATAGGTGAAACATCCAGCTCATATTTCAAGCTCCAAAGAACATCAACGAATAACTTGCCTTTTCAGACTACTCGAAAGAGCACACAAGGAATTTAGGAAAAAAACCAATCGTCGGACAGAAGTCTGTATGAGAAACTCAAGAAATATATAGCCAACTTATAATATTCCTTTGAGACTCTCAAAAGGACCACCATCTAATAAGTACATATGGTAATATAATAGATAATATCTAAGGTGTATAATATAAACACTATAACATAGCTGGAATGATTACATTGGTTACATTCAATAACATACTAAGAGTACAATCAAATCCAATAAGGAACGTTCACATATTGGATTTTCCATGAAGATCTCCTCGGTAGAGCCGGATCCAATCTCTTGCACTAGGGTCAGAAAGTACCTTTAAGCAACGTATATCTTTAGATAAAAAAATACTTTTAGGCAGACACAACTGGCCCTCGATCGAACGAGAAAACCCAAACCACATAGAACCAAGTATCATTAACTCTAGCGTGCAAAAATCGATAAGCATACACTAGATTTGAAGTTGATATACTCCGTCGCGGGATTAGAAAAACATAGATTTTGCAACCTGCTCTTTTTTAGCTAAATGTAGATGTTGAGGTTACGTTTGGCGTCTTTCACACGAGTCTTCGTCACTTGAACAAAACACGAACCCTAAATTTGATTCCAACATCTGGAATAGATTTCAAAAGCAGACAAGGATTCCAACATCTCAAACAGATCCACTTCTAAGAGATAAAACGTGTATCTCAAACTTGGAGTGGTTTTCAACAAATAAAGCACTTGCTGATCCCGGTCTCTTCAAGACCGATTCAAAAAATTTGGTTATTCAGTGATAATAAGAGCGATCGCATATGGAAACCTAGTCTCGCATACTTATTACGTTTTTCATATTTTCATCTTACACTATCCCTCGATCAAGAGTGAATTTAGTAGGTTAGAACTCTATCGCTCATATCCCTATATGAACATTAGTCTTAATTCCCACAGATAGACAAACCTACTTCATCGGCTTTTAGTGCTAAGTGTACGACTAAATATTTTCCATAAATGAGTAAACACTCATAGCACGATCAAGTCACACCAAGCATGATCAAGTCACGTAAGCGACTTCTAATCCCCTTTTTGTTTAATTAATCTTTTATTGATTGAAAACTTTTTTTTATTAGTAAAATTTCTTTCATCCATTAAAACTATGTTTACCAGTTTCTGTTGAAAATACGATTATATGATTTTTGTTTGATGATAATAAACATATATATTCATTGTATTTGTTAATGTACTATTTTATTTTTCATAGATTAAATAAATATTTGCTAAATAAAAATAAATAACACAGAATTTGAATTCAAACAGAAATTTTATTTGAATAGTAAAAAGTTTAAGCTCTCACTATATATATATATATATATATATATATAATTACAGTACAACTTTGATTACATCACGATTCACGTTTACATTTGACCTCACTACACATCACTCATTCACTCAACTTGTATTTTATCTTCAACTTCACTCCAAATTGAATCCAGCATCTAAGCAATCTGCAAAAATAAATATTGACGCAGTAAAATTGAAAAGGAAATATTTTTGCAGTATAAAACAAAATGTGAATTTTGAAAATAATATTTGCCTTGGTTATTTGGGTTGTTCGTCATCATTTAATTTTCAATTCATCATACATGAACAACTTGTGACATACATAGTGTATCACTGTATATGCCACAAGGCCGTGCACACTGATATATACACTTGATAAATTTATAGGGACAGGTGAGCACAGGTCAAACCCAAAATACCGGATTCAACTCAAGTGCAATAAAATAATGTCACAACTTTCAACACAAGGTCAAATCCGAGCTACAAGCTGGATTCAACTCAAGTGTAATTCGAAAATCAATCCAAATGCAAATAAAATGGTCGGGAGCAACATATCATAGATAGTACACATGTCCAGATTCAAGCCGACATGAAACATGATCAAGTCCAGCTACAAAATGTGTATACATGAATCATGCACAGCAAATAAAAACAGGAAATACAACCAAGCAGTGAACAATGAAGACCATAGGATAATCCAAACAACAACAAAGTCAACATTGAATCGGAAATTACAAACCAAAGGCTAACAGTTCAAGTCACTGCTACCATATACAGGAATGCAAGCAGTACACTATAGATGCAACCAGCTACACGAATACATGGAGCAATGCAACAGTCAACAATGAAGACAACAAAACGTCTCAAATGAATCTCCAGTGCAATGCAGACTATCAAAGGAAGACTTGAGTCACAATGCAAACCATATTCAAGTACATCGAACCGGCAAGCCGTGTACATGTAAACAAAACCAAGTGAAACACAGTGAAACCCAAATGTGCATATATGGTGATAAACAAGTTTAAAACATTCAGATAGCAAGGATATGAATGCAAGAAAAACAAGTCGATGCAACATGATCAAACTCAATTCAACATGACAGTAAGCAGTGCCACAAAACCATCAAGTTACAATTTTCAGTAATACAACTCGAAGTAACAACACAATGCAAACCAGAAAGGAAAACTAGACTACATCATATATACAACAAACACACAACAACAATGAAACATTGAAACTGACTTAAACTAATACAGTGACAACATACAATGATGACCAGGGCAATCAAGCTAAAGCATGGCATGAACAAAGTTTAATCAGAGACTTCAAAACCACGACCATGCTACAGGTATGAACAGAGAACACTTGCAACAGTGGTGATGCAATGCAATACAACATGAATTACATCAGTGGACATATATAAGCACTGAAACGAAGCACAAATCCAAGTGAAACATAGGCAAAGCATTTAACAATTATAACAAAGACAGGTGTATCAAGCCAGAAGCAACAGAGTAACCGAAGTCAGAGTCAAGCCAAGTCGGGATGAACATCGATCAAACGAACAGGTCGATGAAGTTTCACGTCAAAGCCGAAGCCATCAGAAATTCACGGAACCAAAAATGACGGAAATCAAAGCCGTGGCTGTCAAGAAATGAATCAATTCAAAATTGAAACCGTGTCAATCAAGTAACATGAAAATATACGAATTCGATTAAGTTAGAGAAATCATCAACATCCAACAATAATCTAATGGCCGAAGCACAATGTTGGAAAAATCAGACGAACGCAAATAAAGGAGATCGAATCCATATATAAACCCACAAATCATCATCGGCATTTTGCAATTGAGTTCAAGCATTAAATCAGAAAAGAAAAAGAGCAAAAAAACATACCGAACCCTTCTCGAACTCAATCAATTCGAAGCAGTCGAAGTAATTAACAGAGACCTTCGATTGACAGAAAAGGAACGCCTAATCATATATTCAATCGAGCAATTAAAATCGGCTTCTTCAAATTACATGAAAACCCTAATTTTTGAAGAAAAAGGAACGAACGAAAAAACAGAGCCGCCGTTATCTCAAACAAAAGGAACGGGCCAAATAATATAAAAAGGGAAAAAGGGGCCGGCATTTTGTTTTAAGTTTATAAGGGTTTTAGTTTTAAAAATTAGGGGTATTTTTTTTAATTGTTTTAAATTTGTATTTCAATTTTAAACCATTGTAATTTCTAGTCGTGTGACTAGGGGACAAACTACGTGGCGTAGTTTGAGAATTCGCAACTCAGTGGCTGAGTTGTGGCAGGGTTTTGAGCGTAGTGTTAGGTTAGTCAGTAGTGGATGTCGTGAGTTTACGTGTGTAAGCGTGTGACCACTTAATTTCTAGTAGAAACCTTGGGGGCAGCACGTAGGCAGGGTTTGCCGAAGCTGGGTAAATTCTGTGTCGTTCTATTTCTGCATTTATTATTCTGCTATTATCTGTGCTGCTATTATTTTGATATATTTGTGTTGAAAATTTTTTATAAGCTTCCGCAATAATTTTTATAATTAATAGCATCACCCTATTCACCCCCCTCTAGGGTGAAATCGATCCTACAAGTGGTATCGGAGTTAGGAACAAAAGCTATTTTTGTTTTTAAAAAAGTTTGATTTTTCAAAAACCAATTTTTGTTTAAAAAATTTGAATTTTTAAAGTGGCTACCCTTATTGAGGGTCGTTCCAATATTATTCCTTTTATTTTTGATGGAACAGATTTTTTGAGTTGGAAATTGAAAATGGAATTTTATTTAAAATCTGTTAATGTTATATGTTGGGATATTATTGAAAATGGGTGTGATATAACAGATAAGAAAATTATCTCGATTAATGCTCTGGCTATGCATATATTATATTCTCATATTAATCAAGATAATTTTAATTTCATCTCTCATTATGAAAATGCACAGGATATCTGGAATACTTTCAATGCAATATATGGTGCAAAAGTCAACAGCAATGAGAAATCCTCCACAACCAACTCAGTTAAAGAAATGTGCTTAACGGGATTGGAAAAAGGCAGTTGTGTTGAGGATGATGATGATGGAGCAGCTAAGCGGGCGCTACTAATAAAGAGATTCAAAAAATGGAACCACAAATACGGAAATCCAACTCCAAACCAACAATTGGAAAGCAGAATAATCAAAGCACTAAACAACTCAGAAGAACACGGGATCATTTGTCACAAGTGCAATAAACCAGGTCAAATCACGCCCAATTATCCTCGAAATCAACATGGCCAAGAAAAGAAATTAAAAAGGAGAAATTCTACAACCACGTGGAATAAAAGTGATGATGATAATAAAAGCACTAGCAGTAAGAGTGAGAAATCAGATCTATGCCTACGAGGTATTATAACTGATAGCGACGACGACGAGCCAAGGGAGGTATCAAAACTCACTCACTCACAACTACTTATATATTTCCACGAAGTAAATGGCTGTTTTGAACGACTTAGGGAGAAATATGCTAAAATTGAATCACAAAGAGATAGTTTGACTGAATTAAATGAACAGCTTGAACAATTAGTTAAAAACTATTAAAGTAGGATCCCTAAGTGTGATAAGTGTCCAACATTCGAAGAAGAAATTAAAAAATCAGAAATTAATATAAAATCACTTGAAAATGAAATTCTGATTTTGAAAGAGAGTGAAAATACTAGGAGAGGGAATTCTATTAAAAA
The DNA here is from genome assembly GCA_030765085.1 of Allium cepa. Taxonomy (NCBI): domain Eukaryota; kingdom Viridiplantae; phylum Streptophyta; class Magnoliopsida; order Asparagales; family Amaryllidaceae; genus Allium; species Allium cepa. Next base: position 125,560,999 of record CM060932.1, read on the forward strand.
GTGCACACAATTGTTAAACGAAAATGAATCTCTCAAAACACAAGTCCACAATTGTCAACGACTTTAGATAAATTTCAAAAAGTGAAATATCGTTGAATACGCTATTAGGGAAGCAGACTAATAATACAATTAGACAAGGACTTGGATATAATCAATCTGAAAATGTTAAAAGCAATATTAATCAAGTCAATTTTATATGCACAATTTGTAGAAAATATGGACACAATCACAATAATTGTTGGTATAGACCCAAATATGTGAAAACTATACCAATTTGGGTTCCAAAAGGCATAAATATAAAATCTCTTAAAGTTAAACAAATTTGGGTGCCGAAGGGAACATATATAAATAGTTTTGGGTCTCTACAAAATTATTTTTCTAAATATTCTGCTACTAACAACCATGGACCTATAAAAACAAATAGGTCACAAAACTATTTTCCCATGTAGGTGTGGTGCAGGCTAAGGAAAAACAATATTGTTATCTAGATTCGGGCTGTTCCAGAAACACAACGGGTGACAAAGCAAAGTTCCATAGCCTAGTATAAAGGTGACAGAATCACAATGGACAACAACGAAAAATACCGTAAAGGTAAAACAGGTAATGGTATATTTATTTGAACGATATATTAGATGTGATAATCTACATCGAAATCTGAGTTAAATCAACCAATAATGAGATGATGAAATAATGATGATTTTGATTCTGACTTTTTCAAAATTATTGGCCAATTATATTCTTATGCCAAGAACACTATAAAAATCTGTAGTCGTTGAATTACTTCATATATATTAGTTTGGATTAATAATAGTGTTTTATTGGATGATAATACATTTGGTTATAATACGGCTTACTCTATATTCACGGTTTTTGATTATTTACACGGTTTCAATTCAAATTCAAGAGAATGTCATTTAAAAAGCCGTTAAAATTGATTTTGAAATTTTTGTTGAACACTTCATGGTCTGGTCTATCAAATTCAATTAATGATAATTTTGAGTGAAAGAGAAATTCAGATGCAGATTACACTGGTAATCTAGTTGATAGAAAAATTACTAGTTGAACGTGATTTTTGTTGAGACATTTAGTAACTGCATCATTTTCTCAAAGAAAATATCTGCATATTTTTCATTTCAAATAATTTTCAAATAGCAAAAATTTTTCTCGTATAACCCCTTCAAGAAAATCATTTTTGACCATGGTTTCAGATCAGTCATTTTGAAAAATTGATTTTATAATTATTTTTGAATTTGATTTTAAATGACTAATTTGACTCCCTAATAATTATCGAAAAGATAAATAGTGATTGAAAAAGTGATGAGTGTTGATATTTATCATATATTATGACTCGAGACGGTATAATTAGTAAATTTCTTTAGAAATTTAAATAAGAGTTATAAAACTTTTTGTTGGTTAAAATTTCATGACCATCTCTATTTCTATCATATTTCTAACAACCATCACTCATAAAAATTCAATATAGTTTGTCAATATGTGGTACTTTAAACAGGAGTCATCCGCTTTTCATTTTACGTTTTTTTTAAAACAAAAATAATAATAATAAAATAAATTAAAATAAAATCTAAAGTATTCACTCTCATTTAAAAGTCCTTACGGTTATGAATGAGTGAATTACTTGGAATTTATTATGTGCTTCCATGCTCGTTTAAAAGTCCACACGGTTATGCATGTATGGAACGCATATCAAAATTGATTTTTAAATAAACATGTTGATTCTAATCCCATTTAAAAGTCCTCACGGTTATGCGTGGTTAGAAGATACTTGAATTCATTTTTTTAAAATAAAATTGGAATACTACTAATCTCATTTAAAAGTCCTAACGGTTATGCATGGTTAGTAGATATTCAAATTCCTGCTATAAATATACCACAAATAGACACAACTGTGTGGTTTTATATGATGACATCATTCCCATCATTCTAAAAGTGGAATATGCGCCTAACAAAGTATTTATGATTTTTGTTTGATTTTTTTATTGAAATTTAATATTTATATTCAATTAAGTTTTAATGTTGGATTAATATCTATCACTTTATTTCCATTTTTCTAACACTGTTACTCTTTTGCTGATAACAAAAGGGGGGGGAGAAAAGTTAAAATTTTGTCAAATAAAATCAAGCAAAGGTCATATATTTTCTATTTGCATCTAGGCTCATTTGCATATTTTTAACTGTATGCACATATGTAGGGGGAGCTCTGTGTTGAGAGGAAGCATTTAAATAGGGGGAAAAATTAAACTATATCAATGATCAAATACATTTAACATATTCAAAATCTTTAATATATGTTTATTATCATCAAAAAGGGGAGATTGTTGAATATGCGATTATATGATTTTTGTTTGATGATAATAAATATATATATTCATTTAAATGTATTTGTTAATGTACTATTTTATTTTTCATAGATTAAATCAAAATTTTCTGAATAAAAATAAATAACACAGAATTTGAATTCAAACAAAAATTTTATTCAAACAAATATTTATTACAATCTTTGAATAGTACAAAGTTCAAGCTCTCACTATATATATATAATTACAGTACAACTTTGATTACATCACGATTCACATTTATATTTGACCTCACTACACATCACTCATTCACTCAATTCGTATTTTATCTTCAACTTCACTCCAAATTGAATCCAGCATCTAAGCAATCTGCAAAAATAAATATTGACGCAGTAAAATTGAAAAGGAAATATTTTTGCAGTATAAAAGAAAATGTGAATTTTGAAAATAAGATTTGCCTCAGTTATTTGGGTTGTTCGTCATCATTTAATTTTCAATTCATCATACACGAACAGTTTGTGACATACACAGTGTATCATTGTATATGCCACAAGGCCGTGCACACCGATATATACACTTGATAAATTTACAGGGACAGGTGAGCACAGGTCAAACCCAAAATACCAGATTCAACTCAAGTGCAATAAAATAATGTCACAACTTTCAGCACAAGGTCAAATCCGAGCTACAAGCTAGATTCAACTCAAGTGTAATTCGAAAATCAATCCAAATGCAATAAAATGGTCAGGAGCAACATATCATAGATAGTACACATGTCCAGATTCAATCCGACATGAAACAAGGTCAAGTCCAGCTACAAAATGTGTATACATGAATCATGCACAGCAACTAAAAGCTGGAAATACAACCAAGCAGTGAACAGTGAAGACCACAAGCTAATCCAAACAACCACAAAGTCAACAATGAATCAGAAATTACAAACCAAATGCTAACAGTTCAAGTCACTGCTACCATATACAGGAATGCAAGCAGTACACTATAGATGCAACCAGCTACACGAATACATGGAGCAATGCAACAATCAACAATGAAGACAACAACATGTCTCAAATCCATTGCAATGCAGACTATCAAAGGAAGACTCGAGTCACGGTGCAGACCATATTCAAGTACATCGAACCAGCAAGCCGTGTACATGTGAACAAAACCAAGTGAAACACAGTGAAACCCAAATGTGCATATATGGTGATAAACAAGTTTAAAACATTCAGACGGTAAGGATATGAATGCAAGCAAAACAAGTCGATGCAACATGGTCAAACTCAATTCAACATGACAATAAGCAGTGCCACAAAACCATCAAGTTACAATTTTCAATAATACAACTCGAAGTAACAACACAATGCAAACTAGAAAGGAAAACCAGACTACATCATATATACAACAAACACACAGCAACAATGAAACATTGAAATTGACTCGAACCAATACAGTGACAACATACAATGATGACCAGAGCAATCAAGCTAAAGCAAGACATGAAAGACTTCAAAACCACGACCATGCTACAGGTATGAACAGAGAACACTTGCAACAGTGGTGATGCAATGCAATACAACATGAATTACATCAGTCGACATATATAAGCACTGAAACGAAGCACAAATCCAAGTGAAACATAAGCAAAGCATTTAACAGTTATGACAAAGACAGTTGTATCAAGCCAAAAGTTACACAGTAACCAAAGTCAGAGTCAAGCCAAGTCGGGATGAACAGCGATCAAACGAACATGTGAATGAAGTTTCAAGTCAAGGCCGAAGCCATCAGAAATTCACGGAACCAAAAATGACAGGAATCAAAGCCGTGGCTGTCAAGAAATGAATCAATTCAAAATTGAAACCGTGTCAACCAAGTAACATGAAAATATACAAATTTGATTAAGTCAGAGAAATCATCAACGTCCAACAATAATCTAATGGCCGAAGCAAAATGTTGAAAAAATTAGATGAACGCAAATAAAGGAGATCGAATCCATATATAAACCTACAAATCATCATCGACATTTTGCAATTGAGTTCAAGCATTAAATCAGATAAGAAAAAGAGCAAAAATAACATACTGAAGCCTTCTCGAACTCAATCAATTCGAAGCAGTCGAAGTAACTAATAGAGACCATCAATTGACAGAAAAGGAACGCCTAATCATCTATTCAATCGAGCAATTAAAATCGGCTTCTTTGAATTACACGAAAACCCTAATTTTTGAAGAAAAAGGAACGAACGAAAAACAGAGCCGCTATTATCTCAAACAAAAGGAACGGGCCAAATAATATAAAAAGCGAAAAAGGGGCCGGCATTTTGTTATAAGTTTATAAGGGTTTTAGTTTTAAAAATTATGGGTGTTTTTTTTAATTGTTTTAAATTTGTATTTCAATTTTAAATCATTGTAATTTCTAGTCGTGCGACTAGGGGACAAACTACGTGGCGTAGTTTGAGAATTCGCAATTCAGTGGCTGAGTTGTGGCAGGGTTTTGAGCGTAGAGTTAGGTTAGTCAGTAGCGGGTGTCGCGAGTTTACATGTGTAAGCATGTGACTACTTAATTTCTAGTAGAAATCTTGGGGGCAGCACGTAGGCAGGGTTTTGCCGAAGCTGGGTAAATTCTGTGTCGTTCTATTTCTGCATTTATTATTTTGCTGTTATCTGTGCTGCTATTATTTTGATATATTTGTGTTGAAATAATTTTATAAGCTTTCGTAATAATTTTTGTAATTAATAGCATCACCCTATTCACCCCCCTCTATGGTGAAATTGATCCTACAGTTTCTACTATTCATTTGTACTCTTTTCAATACTTCAAAAAATATTCATATACTTATCTCAAATGGAATAAGTATATTCACAAATCATTCACAAGATTTCTTGCATCAAACCTCTTCTTTTCTAACTTTTTTTACAAAAGACTCCTTAATTATAATTTCATTCAAAATATCCATTTTAAGGATCTAAGTACTTTTGCAAATTCATTCATAAGGTTTAAGACAAATGTTACTTAAACATTATAACTATAAATCCAAAGCCATTTCACTTATTCTTATCTTTAAAACACTTTCAAACATACTTCAATTAAACACACAAGTCAAACAACAATTAAAACATCAAGTCAAGGCCACGTCGCATGTTTAAAAGGGTAACAGAAGTAATGTTATATAATATAAAGTTATCATTTTCTTTCAAAAGCAAGGGAAGTCCAAAATTTATAGCTTTACTTAGTTAATGTCACTTTAACTTTATACTTTGCACACAACAAATATATACACAATATATACTTATAAAATAGTAAGATAACCAACTTAGATCCATGCCAAACCTAAGCACAAAGCGACAAGAACAAAGAACCACCTCCCACCATTACTAAAAGCCTAAAGATCCAATCTCTAGCACTTCCAAACCAAATCCATACCTCTCTTCCTCATTCTATGCTTGCGGCCCTTCCTTGGAACCCCCTCTTCCTCTCACCTTCTCCTACTTTTTGCTTGCTAATCATGCTTCCCATGATGTTTTAGGCATATAGCCAAAGTTTAAAAGAGATTTGAGATGATTAGGTTAGGAATTGAAAACATTATAGAAGAATTGTCGATTGGTACTTAAGCTCGTCCACCATTTTTAATTTTCGTACTTCATTTCATGCTTTATGAATTAGTGATTATTTAACAAGGGTGCGCTCCTCCTTATATGGGCATCAAATGATGTCGCATAAGCTTGTTCTCACCCCCTTTCATGACATGTAAGGATCAACTCCCATCACTTCTCCTTTATCATTTCTTAAGAGTTAAAACTTTCCATGTAAGCTCATTTTCATAATATATTTGACGACATCACCAATGAAATCATCCAAAAAATTTATTTCCATAAATGGTAAAAAATATATTTTATTTTATTAATTTCCTAAGCAAATAAGTGTATGTAAAAAAATCTAAACAACTTCGATATTTTTGGTTAGAAAATTACTTATCGATAAAACAATTTTCGGTCACATTATCAATATTTTTTCTAAGTATTTACTTTTGCCAACTTTTTTCCCAAATAAGTTTACCATCATTACTTATAATTTAAAAGGGGGTTAAAAAGATTATTACATCATTTTAATAACATTTAGTTCAAGATTCAAATATTTAGATAATTCAGAAATTTAAATACGAAGTGTTCGAAATTCTGGATCATTACATTCTCCCCTACTTAGAATATTTCATTTAAAATATATAAATATTTCACTCAAAATTCCAGGTTAAATAGTTAAACAAGAGCAGCCAAAGAAATAATCACATAGAAATACTTAACAGCTTTCAATATCATTTAGCAAATATAGCTCACAGTTTGCTCAGGTTTAAATCCTCCCATCGCTCAAGGATGATAAACAACCTACTAAGCGCACCATACGCTCAACAGCCACAGATTATTACTTAGTAGGCGATTCATGCTACCTCATAGCATATCGAAGAGTCATCACATAAACCCTCCATAAGATAAAAAAAACTTAGCATGCAAATATACTAAAGCCTGTATGTTATACGTGGACCATCCGTCCACAATATTAAATTCGATCACTTCCTTGATCACATAATTTCACTTCCCAACTAGTACAGATCACTTGACCTATCTAGTTATAACGACCTAAAATTTCAGTCATTTGAATTTGGAATATTTAATTGACTTTAAATATTGAGAAGTTAAATTTATAAGTTAAATAATTTATATTTCAAATATAGCGATTTATTTGATAATTGAATTGTTAAATTTAATATTTCAAATTGTTTAAATAAATGGAGTCTTGAATTTAAAATAAGTGGAAATGATTTCGAAAGTCGATTTAAATTCTATTTGAATAGGAAGGAAGATAGTGAACTTTTGAATTTGATTTAAAAGTAATTAAGCTGATTTTGGAAATTACTCGTTTTAATTAACATGTAAAATTTGTCTTTTTGGGCACTGTCTCGGATTTCAACAAAACCAGGTTTATTGGATCCGTAATAATGAATTATTATATGCCGTTGAATTTCATGGTGATTGGACATATCGTTTGGTTGTGCGAGTTCGAAACGCGTAGAAATTAGTTAAAGGAATTTAAATTAATATAATTCGATTTTGAAAAGCTCTCTTCTGTATATAATGGATTTGGCTTCCGATATATATTCCATTATGTTCGGAATAGAGGTATAATATATAAAACGCCGAGCGGCATGCTTTGTTTGGTGTTCAAAATTTTCACAGATGAATAGTGTCACGGAAAATTTGCCTTTCATTTTCTAAAACGCTAGCTTGTAATTTTGTCAACCGCCATTAAAGTTAGACCGTCCAACAGCTAACAACGATCAGAGCCTCTAGAAGTCGAATTAGCCACAACTTCAACTAAGAAAATGTAGAGCACGACGATACGAAGCAAATCACTGCTTGAATGACAGTTGCAGTTGGCCTCCGTTTGCGAGAAGGTCTAGGGATTTTTTGGGTTCAGCGATGGCGTTCATGTATGCAAGCATGGTGGAGGGCGAGGCGGCTATGGCGGTGCGACGCCGAGGGAGGGGAGAGGGGAAACACACGCAGAGGCTAGCGGCGGTGAAAGTGGTTGCTGCGTGTTCGATCTAAAAAAAGAAAGAAAATTGCACGAGCCTGGGAAGGTTGAATGTGCATGAGAGGGAAGAAAGGAGATAGGTTTAGTTTTAAACTAGTTTTATTAAGTTAATTAATGTTTGATTATCTCATATGTTAAATAATCCATAACTTGTTCATACAAGGTCCAAATCGAGCACGAAAAGTTATGCTGCGTTAGTATCAACAATACTATGGTATGGAGTTGGAATGGATGAATTCGGAGCTAATGGGAACTTTAGGTTAAATTAAACGACCATTCAATTTTAGTTCAAACCAGAGCACTCAAGCGATTTGTGGAATTATTGTGAGTAAATTCACCTCTCTAGCCTGCTTTTATTTATATACAAGTGGGAGTAATTTTATTTATGATGTTTGTTGCTTGTTTGGGTGATTTACTATAATTATTAGATGTTTTGGACACATATACCTACCTAATGGAGCGGATGAGACCCTATTACATACCATATAAGAGCGGATGACCCTTTGTATACGAATCCAGCCTCGAAGCTGTTGATCTATATTTTTATGATTATATTATGTATGTATTGCAAGGGGACGTGTTGGGGGGATCCAATAGGATTCGTCACCATCGTTGATTTTACTTTTCATATATATATATATATATATATATATATATATATGCTGATTTATGATGTATTGGATGCCATGTTAATGATTTTGATATGATTTGACTTATTTAATGCTTTAGTAGCACTAAGCCTTATTTTTGGTATTTTGAGACACTAAAAATAATGATTTTGATTCGAAAAGAATTTCGGAGTAATCTTGGAAGTATATATATGTTTCAATGATTTTTAAATTCTTATAAGGAAATGAATTTATTTTTGAAGAAAGAAAAAGGTATGATTTTTGGTATTTTCGATTTATTATTTTGTAAAGTGTTTTTAAATAGAGATTTTTGAATAAGTTTATATAAAGGATTTATAGAAGTGATATTTTATAAACAAAGAAATAGATTTATAATCAGAATTTATAAATATATTGGAAAGGATTTTGAAATTGATTTGGTAAATGGATTTATGAATTGATTTTATGAATAAACTAGGTTTATAAAGAAAATGGATTTTGATAGTAAAATTTATTTTTATAAAAGAATGATTTATAAATAAAATTTTGTACATAGAGGAATTTTATAGAATAGAAGTTTTATAAAATCGAAAGGAGATTTATAAAATTAGTTTTATAAATATGGAAGTGACTTATGTTGAGATTTAAGTATGGATTTTTATATAAAGGAATGTTTGAAAGTAATATTTTGATGGAGTTAACGGTTTTGGAAGTAATTTATCTTTTGAAAGTAATCTTTTGGAAAGTAATAATTCCAAACGAAATTTATTGATTTTGGAAAATGACTTAAAATGTGATAAGTATCGAAAACATAGATTTCAACATTTATCGTTTAGGCATTTTTAGGAAATAAGGAAGGCATGTACTATGACATTGTTGTTATGGTAAATGATTTCTGAAAGGAAATGCTTTATAGTATGTGGGATGATATATATAATTAATCAAATCCGTATACTAATGTTATTGGGTTGTCGTAATGATGTTTTACATAACATTCTTTTTTGACCTAATAAATGATGTTTTGACCTTCCATCGAGGAAATACGAATCGGTTCTTATGATCGTACTAAAGGCTTGGTGGTGTAGGAGAATTGCTTACTATACTAACACCCATCCGGAGGCATACAAACTCTGGAGTTGTATGGTTATAGAAATCTATTTGGCTTGTCTCCAAATGGTAGTCTTATTGAATATACTTATACCGTTGATATATATATATATGGAAATGTTTTCCATTATCAAATTTGAAATGGTTTTATGAATATGTATTTTCAAAGATAATTTAAAGTAAATATTTGGAAATAGATTTAAGTAATAAAAGATTAAATAGGCCAGTGATTGCTTATGGTGCTAGATATTTTCATTTTCTTTGATAGTTAAGTAACTGACTATCAAATTTGGCCTCTTTATCATTGTTGATTTGAAGAGACCAGGATCGAATTTATCAGAAAAGCACTTCGGACCAACGTATATGCGTTCAAATATGCAGGTGTTGGAAGACATTGATATTTGGGATTTTCGTAATGAAGAACTGCTTGTTGATCATTTAGGGATAAACTCCAAATATACATATAGTAACAGTTGTGTCTTCGTTATGAAATATCCAATGCAAGGACTAATCGCTATGGATCCTAGGAGCGATTCCCAAAACAAGATGTGGTAGGAGAAGTAGCTTCAGTTTGTCATGTTCTTGGACAACTTGTACGGACGAATGTCTGACGTTGCATTTCTAATTACATAAGTGATCTCTATGAATGTATCATCTATTTGGTGGCTGAGCTCAGGAGTTATACGTTTATAGAAATCAGTTGATTGGTGATGGAATGGCAAGGTGGCATTCAAAGTGAAATGTGCAATGTGAAAGGTAATCATTACCTCAAGCCTCACACTGGAAAATGGCCATAACATGGCAGATGTAGCAAGGCTATGTGCTTTGCAACCATTAGGATACGATCATCCCCTTCAAGATATATTTATTCCCACTATGACGCTCGGGTTTTAAATTATTGTGGTGTATGCGATGAGGGTCCTCGAATAGGTCAGTAATGACCAGGGTGATGACATATTTGATATTATCTAGAGGGAGAGGTAGGCCATTCTTTTGTTGGTTGAGGTGTGGATGTTATGTAGCCTCAGTACATTCTTCTAGAGATGTACTGGCGGAAGGTAGTCCCTTCACATGGTCATTTGTATAGAAATCTATTATCCACTAAGTTTCTGCCATTTTGTTTGTAGAACCCACTTTGTGGTTAGTATGCCGGAGTTTAATCAATGTAAAAACATTGGCTATGATGAATATTATTTATATATTAGACACTAGTATAATATAACATGATTTGATATGAAATGTTTTGGTTTATCGTAAGGTAAAAACCCATCCGTGTTTATATACGGAGTGGTCTTACGAGATACCTTTGATTGAAGATTTTTATAAACTTCAAAAATTCAACTGAGATGTATTTTCTCATGCTGGTTTACCAGAGAGGTCTGGGAATTCCTCCCTTTCAATGCTCGGGTCAGACTGAGCATATTCACAGATTTAGAATTGGATGCTTCGGAGTTTCAGCGGGCGAGCTAGAGGTCTTCAGAACGTATTCCCATATTTGTTTATTTTTCCGCTGCATTGTTGTTAAATATCAGCATTTGTAATGACAGGTTATTATAACTGTCCAGGCTGATGATTAGTGATTGATTGTTGTACTCGGATGGATGTATATATATCACAATTTCTGTTTTGTAAAGATAATTGATATTATTTATATGTTGTTCCACTGCGATTGTGAGATTATGTGATTATTTTTGTTTCTTTTTTCTCTTCTTCTTCTCTTCTCTTCTTCTTCGTTCTTCTTTCTTTCTCATGACTATCAGTCTTTCCATTCAATTTGGGTCGAACATGTGTGGTTTATTGTCAGCTCGAACAATGCGGATTTTAGGTCGTCACATTTGGTATCAGAGCTTAGGATTGTGCGAACACCTAAGCTTTGATGGGTATGCATTATAGATAGGGTCAATAGCATCCTAGGATGAGTTGGGTGTATACATATGAGTGTGTATTTGTTAGTGATATAAAAATGTTTTATATTGGGTTGTTTGATTTGTTATGTTTGAATTTTGGGTTCTGGTTGGTGCGTCTAGCTAACGTTATCAATTAGGATTCCAAAACACTTGAGCAAGAAAACTGACACAATATTGTTTCAAAGTGGGTAAATGACATAATTTTATCTAAATTATATTTTATACATAAAGCAATAATTTTTTAAGAAATTATTATAGTTATATATGGATTATTGGTTGTTAGTGAATGATAATATTTGATGATTATCATTTGTTGTTTGTTTCTAATAAAAGCTGTTGTTATTATAATATAAACAAAGATAAACAATAAGAAATGGTTTTATGCAACCAAAGTGAAATTATATAAGTATAAATCAATAAATGTCATTCATTAATAAAAAGGAATTTAAAAGAAATAAAAAGCACTGAACTCACTATAGCTGCTGGAAAATAATTCGGGTGATGACTGCAGCATCATCAGTATTCATTTTCGAGTCTCTAAATGTTGGATTACTACCTTAGTAATTTACCATTGAAGTTGTGTTTTGATAAAACAAGTTTTGACTGTCAAATTCCAAGTATGATTTGATAAATATATGAAAAAAAGTTTTTGAACTTATAATTTAAAATAGTATAGATAAGAATTAAGTTTGTATAACTTGTAGATTTGAGCTGTATTAAGCTAAAAACAATTTTTTAATTTGTTGAATGTGATTGTTAAGAGAAATCTAAATCTAAATTTGAATTATGAAATGAAATCTAACTTAAGTTAAATGATATGACTTTTGAAATGAAATTTAACTCAAGATTAAGTATAGAGGGATGAAACGAGTTAAATGAAATATAATTTGGTAGAACTGAATACGAACTTAAGTGTTAAAGTGAAATAAACGGAAGCAGTATTATATAAAAAGTTTATAAAAAGCTTAAGTAATGGTTTATAAATGATAGTAGCATTAAAGGTAATATGCTAAGTAAATTGAGTATGGAATGAAATGTTGTTAAACATAAATCGAATTTAAAGTGAATATTAATAAGTGAATGCTAATACATGTGAATAAAGCAATATGAATAATGATTATGATCAAATGAATGTAAAAGGAATCGAATGTAAATAAAAGGAATGGGGTATAATAAGAAATCAATTGAAATAAATACGTAATTTGTATTTATACTATTTTATTCGTATAACTGTTTCATTCAGATTCGAATATACGGTTATGAGGTGATTTACACCGATTCGAGTTAGGATTTTTCACTCGATTCTTGACGGCGAACCATGGATATGGATTTTTGATTGATTTTGATATTCTTTATCATAGTAGATGGCTATGCAAGGAGAATGACGGTTTTCTTGTCGAGGAATCGAATCCAAGTCCGCACTAGAATGGTCATGTGAATGATACAAGTGCAGAAGTGAAATTATATGATCAAACGAGCGATCAGGTATGGTATTGCATACAGATGATATATGCACATCTTACGGGTTTAATAAATTAAATGTTGACATTAGAAAATGTAAATTGATATGGTTATGAATTAATTTAATGGATATTAATTGTTCGATGGTTTCTTTTATTACTTTTGCTACATTTGCATATAAGTAGTATGGTTATATATTGATATTTTTTTTCTTAATCTTGTTCTCATTCGTTGTTTAGTGACTAGTAGGTGTAGATGGTGTATGTTTGCAGTTGGAGCTCGCTTTCACATTATATTGATTGTATATACTTGCTAATACTAATAAAAGGTACACATCTCGGATTACATATCGTATTTTCATGTATATATTTTTCCTTATGGGATGCCTCATCCTTGAAGATGAGATGTATTTTTTGATTATATATATATATATATATAGAAGGAATTAATTTAAAGGACAAAGATTTGTATATTTTTTGCCTCAAGGACACGACCTCCATATTTTTACCACAAGGACAAACATTCTTCTAAAAATTATCCATAAGGACAAACATTTTCCAAAACTATTCATAAGGACAATAAAACTGCTACCGAGCTAAAACTGATACCTAAAAACTGCTTCCGATAACTACAAACTGATACCTAAAAACTGCTATCAATAACTAAAAACTGATACCTACAGAAAGTTGTCCTTTAGGATAAAATATTGAAGGTCTGTCCTTGAAGCTAAAAAGCTGTGAAATTTTGTCCTTGACAATAATTTCCTGCATATATATATATATATATATATATATATATATATATATATATATTGTAATTTTTTCCGATCAAACCACGCAAAGGAGACGCTGGCGAAATTTTCTGTAAATTTGAGGCGTCGGAGATTTTTTTGAGAATTTTGGGAAATTTTTTAGATAACTAAAATTTGATTCTGATTTTATAACGGGGAATGGATGGTATTGGTTAGAATCTTTGAATGAATTTTAAAGACATAAAAATTTTATAATCTATGTAGACTAATTGTTTTTTGAAAAGCTAATGGGTTTGTGGCATTTTTCTTACTTGGTAATTTTAGAGACGAAATTCTTTTAAGGGGGAGTCTGTAACGACCTAAAATTTCATTCATTTGAATTTGTAATATTTAATTGATTTATAATATTTATATGTTAATTTTTATAAGTTAAATAAATTATATTTCAAACATAGCAATTTATTTGAAGACTGAATTATTAAATTTAATATTCAAAATTTTTAAATAAATGTAATCTTGAATTTAAAATGAGTGGAAACGATTTCGAAAGTTGATTTAAATTTTATTTGAATAAGAAGGGAGATAGTACCTTTAAATTGATTTAAAAGTAATTAAACTGATTTTGGAAATTAATCTTTTTAATTAACATGTAAAATTAGTATTTTGGGGCACTATCTCGGATTTTAAGGAAACTAGTTTCACTAGATCCGTAATAATGAATTATTCTATGTTGTTGAATTATGTGGCGATTGGACGTATTGTTTGGTGTGCGAGTTCGAAACGTGTAGAAATTAATTAAAGGAATTTAAATTAATACAATTTGATCTTGAGAAGCTATCCTCTATATATGATGGAATTGGCTTCCGATATATATTCCATTGTATTCGGAATATGGGTATAATATATAGAACACCAGGTGGCAGGTTTCGTTTGGAGTTTGAAATTTTCACGGATGAATAGTGTTACTGAAAATTTGCTATAAAAGGACCTCCATTTCTTTCATTTGCTAAAACCCTAGCTTCTAATTTTCTCAGCTGCCATTAAAATTAAACCATCTAACGACTAACAATGATCGGAGCCCCTAGAACCCGAATTAGGCCACAACCTCAACTAGGAAAATGTAGAGCACGACAATATGAAGCAAACCACTAGTTGGATCATCGATCGACGAGCCAAGGCAGTGGCAGTTGGCCTCCGTTTGTGAGCAGGTTTAGGGGATTTTTTAGGTACGGCGATGGTGTTCGCGAGTGCGGTGGAGGGCGAAGGGGATATAGTGGCGCAGCGGAGGGGGGCGCACATGGAGGCTGGTGGGGGTGAACATGGTTATTGCGCGTTCGATTCAAAAAAAATGAAAATCATGCGAGCTTGGGAAGGGTAAACGTGCATGAGAGGGAAGAAAGGAGATAGGTTTAGTTTTAAACTTATTTTATTAAGTTACTTAATTTTTAATTGTCTCAAATGTTAAATAATCTATAATTTGTTCATACGAGGTCCAAATCGAGCATGATAAGTTGTGTTGTGTTCGTAGCAGCAAGTACTATGCTATAGAGTTGGATTGGATGAATTCAGAGCTAATATGAATTTTGGATTAAATTGAACGACCGTTCAATTTTAATTCAAACCGAAGCGCTTTGGAGATTTATGGAATTTTCTTGAGTAAATTCAACTCTATGGCTTGCTTATATTTTTATACAAGTGGAAATAATTTTATTTATGATGTTTGTTGCTTGTTTGGGTGATTTACTATATTTATTTGTTGGCTTGGATATATATTCCCGCATATGGAGCGGATGAGACCCTATTACGTTCCCGCGTAAGAGCAGATGACCATTTGCATATGAATCCCACCTCGAAGCGGTTGATTTAAGGTTTTATAATCATATTATGTATGTGATGTAAGGGGACAGGTTGGAGGGATCTAACAGGATTCCTTACTACTGTTGATTTTACTTTTCATATATATTCTGATATATGTTGTGTTGGATGCCATGTTATTGATTCTGATATGATTTGACTTATTTAGTGCTTTAGTAGCACTGGGCCTTATTTTTGGTATTTTAAACATTAAAAGTGATGATTTTGACTTATAAAGGATTTCAAAGTAATTTTGGAAGTATATATATGTTTCAGTGATTTTTAAATTATTATAAGGAAATGAATTTATTTTTGAAAAAATAAAAAGGTATGATTTTGGTATTTTCGATTTTCTACTTTGTAAAGTGTTTTTAAATAATTTTATAATTTTTTTTATAAAAGTGATATTCTATAAATAAAGAAATAGATTTATAATCAGAATTAATAAAAAATTTATAAAGGATTTTGAAATTGATTCGGCAAATGGATTTAGGAATTGATTTTACGAATAAATTAGATTTATAAAGAAAGTGGATTTGATAGTAAAATTTGTTTTTATAAAAGAATGGATTTATAAACAGAATTTTGTAAACAAAGGAATTTTATAAAATAAAAGGTTTATAAAATTGAAAGGAGATTTATAAAAATAGTTTTATGAATATGGAAGTGACTTATGTTGAGATTTAAATATGGACTTTTATTTAAAGGAATGTTTGAAAGTAATATTTTGATGGAGTTAATGGTTTTGAAAATAATTTATCTTTATAAAGCAATGTTTTGGAAAGTAATAATTTAAAATGGAATTTATTGGTTTTGAAAAATGATTTAAAATGTGATAAGTATCGGAAACATTGATTTCAACATTTATTGTTGTAATAGATATTTTTGGAAAATACGGAAGGCGTGAACTATATCGCTGTTGTTATAATAAATTATTCTGAAAGAAATTGTTTTATATAATATATGAGATCATATATATATAATTAATCAAATCTCTATACTAATGTTTTTGGATTGTCGTAGTGATGTTTTACATAATATCCGTTTTGATCCAAAAAATGATATTTTGACCTTCCATCGTGAAATACACGAATCACTTCTCATGATCGTACTAAAGGCTTGATGGTGTAGGAGCATTGATTCCTATACTTAACACCCATCCGAAGGTGTACGAACTCTGGAATTGTGCGGTTACAGAAATCTATTTGGCATGTCTCTAAATGGTAGTGTTATTAAATATACTTATACCGCTGATATAAGTATATGAAAATATTTTTCAGTATCAAATTTGAAATGGTTTTGTGAATATATCCTTTTCAAAGATAATTTGAAGCAAATACTTTGAAATAGATTTAAGTAATAAAATATTAAATGGGCTTAGTGATTGCTTATGCTGCTAAATATTATTGTTTGCTTTGATAGTTAAATAACCAACTATCAAATTTTGCCTCTTTATCATTGCTGATCCGGAGAGACCGGGATCAGATTTATCCGAAAACTACTTCGGACCAACCTATATGCGTTCGAATATGTAGGTGTTGAAAGACATTGATATTTGGGATTTTCGTAATGAAGGACTGCTTGTTGAACATTTGGGGATTAAGTCCCAATATGCATATAGTAGTAGTGGTCTCTTCGTTATGAAATTTCCATTGCAAGGATTAATCACTACTGATCCTAGAGGTGATTCTGAAAACATGATGTGGTAAGAGATCCACCATATTGTAATAGGCCTCATTGTAATAGATCCACCACATTTTACAGAAAAGAGTCTAAAAAAAGAACCTTGCACATGTCAAACCAGTACGAACGCTTTGTAGGATATATGACACGTAAACCAGATAAGATTGCGCTGTGTAGAATAATAGCTCTTAGTTGAGGTACAAAATAAACTAGATCAATTGCATGACCACTTCTAACAAATTGTCCATAAAGAATAATGTCCATAGGACAAGTCCCATAAGTTTCTACCAAATAATTGTAGGCTGCTTCAATATCAGCATATGTATTTCACTCATTGGGCTGCCATAAAAATTATTGTGATAAGGGTTCTATTTTATTTTGCAAATTGATATGTTTTATACATATGAAAAGTGATACAAACCTTCCTAGAGGATTGTTCATATCCAGAATAATCAAAACTGCAGTTAAAAGTATAGAAAATTAACAAAAAGGCGGCAGCAACTTTCTGAAACTTACGATCAATCAAGTATCCCTGTAAAAGGTAAATAATGAGTTTCAAACTAACGGTCATTTTTAACCCAAAAAAACAAAAGCTGAATTTTAGAAGATCAATAAATAATGAATCCATGGTTCATATTTACAATTGAAAAGTACATGCTATTTCAAAATATAACCCATGCCTTCATTCTTGGTAAGGAAAATATTTCTATTAAAATACACTTCAAGTAGAGTTATACATGCACTGTAGATTTTTCACTAGTAATACCACTTGAGGAAATAAAAGTATTACCGTATAGGAACATTAGTATTAAGACAACAAAAACTGAAATTATAACAGGTATAGTATATAATATCTTACTTCATTTATATTACAAAATTGACAAGCTATACTATGTTCGCCGTATTATTCTGTGGTATGCGTCAAAATATCTTACTTCAGTTGTTTTGCAAACTGGTAATCATACATGACAACAGTGGCTTATTACTTCCCAAGCATATTGCAAAAATCTTAACTTCGGGTAACAAAAAGATATACTTCATCAGATGAAAATTTTGTTCGAATATATCAATCTATGCAAAATTACATGCAACTTCTTAAAAGGAAAACTTATAGTTTTATCGGATGGAGGCTTATTTATTAGTGGGAATTTCTTAAGTAGTGGAGAAGGATTTAAGATGCTCCAAGTGGAACTTATAGAAGTTTTCTGAAAATGACATAATAAGCATCTGTAGCACGCACCTGGTACTCAAGATTGTCTTGCGTCCTCAAAAGTTTCATCCCAAAAGCCTTCCTACTCAAACCATAGTTTTGTAGCACTCCTCACTCGGCATCTTTCATAATACGGTGTTTCTACTAGTGCTTATATGATCTTGTTTGCTAATGATAAATTTAGATCATAGTTATTACACATTCTTAATCACAAATTGGATAGGAAGCTAATATTACCATACTTTTAAGTCGCTATGAAATCAAAATTTAAGAGCCTATGATAAATTGCCAATAATTTTGATTTCAAATTGTTTAATAACAAATGCAAGAGGATACACGTTTAAAATGCAAGTTTTGGAGGTATGGGGTTTATTTATATTAATTACCACACTGTTTTTGTTTGTTTTTTGCAAGAAGGCACATTTTTAACATGGACATCTAGAGGATGGATATATTTTTTGAATCACTTTACAGACAAATTATGCGATTATGACTTTGAAAAGAACCCTTGCACTTTCAGGTGTATTATTAAAAAATTTAAACAACATTATTATTATATATGACAAACAAGTAAAACAGATTACAATATAGTTTAACCCAAAAAAAATGGAAAAGGAAAAGGGAATTCAGTTTTTACCGATTGAATAAAACCAGGTATTCGGTCTTTACGTCATACAACTAATTAGGAGAGGCATTATAATACTTAGGGAAAATGTGAGAAACTGGTTTATATATTAAAACAGAGGATTGAATTTGTGATAAAAACCTGCCACCGAGGACATAAGCAGATTGTGACATTTTATTCATTTCAGCCTCTCGGTAGCCAACAATAATTTATGGTTTATTTACGATTATGTGACCTGCAAACCAAAGAAGAACATTGTCGTTAAATGTTTATTTACGATTGAAGTTATATTGGAGTCAGCAAATAACTTCATCGAGGGAGTGAGTTTTTTGAAAAAAAGTTTACCGTTTATTCTTGAATTTAATTCTTTTGAGAATCAGTATGAGATGAATGCTGATGAGAGAATGAAGTGGTCTTAATTCGGAACGTGTACATGGCCTAGTAGTGCAACATTTTGAATAGTTATATGATGAGAGAATGAAGTGGTCTTAATTCTTCCCATTTTCCAACGGACGCTGCTGGAGATGCTCTAATTCCTGGCAATTGTAAGATCCAACACGTTTTAGATCACTTATTGACAACCATGCACAATTCAACAACCTGTGATGATTTGGTCATTGGTTTCATAGCTTCCACTACATCACAAAGCCCAATGTGTTATATATTGTTGTCCACAACGTGTGATGGAAAATTTAAATTGACCAATAGACCATCAAAAAAAGAAAGCAAACACTGAATTTTCTGAGTGTGATAAACTTATCACGCAGACAACATGATAAAAAAATATAGCATAAAAATTGGAGTATCCAAAAACATTTTGAAATTTTGTAAGCCATGAAACTTAAGTAGATAGTTTTAGCATACTTTCACAGAACGCCAATGTGAATTGGGCCAGCGTGTTGGATCTAGATCACCAATTCCTCTTATTGTTCCCACATAGCTGGCAACAAAATAGAAATGTAACAGTGATGATATAATATTTCATCTTCAATTGCATACGATGCATGCTATCACTTACCCAATTTATATGACAACAAAATTTAACCCCTTTTGTTTTTAAATCGTCATTAGCTCTCGGAAGACTACAATTGCCCTTGACTAGAAGCACTTAAACTAGAACTAAGTCCTTGATCGAAATGATTTTGTCAAATTAGAATTGCATTTCGAGTATTCCCTAAAAAATTCATAGTAATGAATGACTTGGTATCTTTGAGGAGCATGCTTATTTTCTAGTATATGGAAGTTTAGGAACTCATTGTCCGCTTTGGTTACCTGTACATGAATTAAACCTAATATATAAAGAAAGAAAATAAAAAATAAAACTTACATGGAGAAGTAACAGCATGTTAAATTCTTCTTTCACAGTACTAAGGGTTTTTTTGCTTGATTTTGTATAGGTATGACTCATAAATTGCATTTTTCGATTTATCTTTCAAAAACGTCCTTTGAAGCGTTAACCTTGTAGACGCCTGCTACAAACTATATGCCTTAAAGCAAGCAACTATTTGTAGCCACCAAATACTGAACGACTATAGGATGGACAACGGTCTATTTGTGATTTCATTTGATCATGTTTGCTTCAAAACCGAGGATTGTATTTTGCGCTATCAACGTGTTTTATAATACACAAAAGAAATGAGGTTCGATAAATAATTTTAACATATAAAATTTAAAATAACTATTTTTTTATGCTTTCTCCCACTATCCATTGCCATGATGAGTACATTTTCCACTTCTTCCCTTTCAACGACACCATTTGAAATACATATTAAAAATGTAGAACACAAAACTCATTGTTCAGTCGAAACGAATCTAAAATAAAAATAAAAATAAAAAATGAATTTTAATTTTAAATTAAGTAGCTATGGTACTTATATTGCATATTCGGATTATGGATATTCTTGATGCATAATTGCCTGTTTATAGCATCTAGCATTATACGTTTGTCACCTGCATTCTTAATTTTGACACGGAAATGTTCAACGTAAGACCATCTATTTGTTAGTTGTATCATATAAAGTTATGAAAAGGCATCAACTGACAGAGGATGATTTTCTTTTTCAAATATAATGAAAACGCTGGAGCTAGTACATATACACAAAAACTACCACCTCCTAAACAAGCACAGTGGATCTATCAAGCGCCCCAACTGCATTTTTTACTGCACCAACCGCAATATCTATCAAATTCCCAGTCTTTGATGATATCACAACACATTTCTTTTCTTTTGCATTAGGAACGAACAATGTCGCTTTCATCTCCGAGCAAAATAGAGCAACGCTGCAAAACAAAAACAAAAAAGAAACCATATGAACCAATGTAACATAATCAGTCAAATCTTTACCTATAAGAAAACTAATAAGGTAAAACCAACCTCGGTTTCAGACGTGCATTTGCTAATTGCACAACTGTTGTGTTAGTCAAAATCACCCCTGCCGAATCGTCAATAAGCGCTGCAAGCTGATGGAGAATTCTCTTTTCGAAGAGATCGGTCAAATTTTATATGAATTCGTATAAATAAACGAACGAAAATATAGGGGTTCGCATCGGCAAAGGAAGAGAGCATCGATCGACAAAGGAAGCACGTAAATCATCATTCGATCGAGCAATTGAAGACGGCAGCTTCAATTTTTCCCAAAGCCCTCATTTCGAGCAAAGGGAACGAGCGGCCAACATTTTTACAGAGCAACGAAATAAAAGAAATAAAAGGCCGACCTTGTTTTCTTAATTGGAAATTAGGGTTTTGATTGGCAGCTATTACAACGGACGTTTTTAGCCCGTTGTAAAATTGGTACCTATTGCAACGGGCCTGAATGGACCGTTGTAATAGCCTTCTATTACAATGGGCAACCGATGTCCGTTGTAAAAAGGGCGTTGTATATGACATCTTTTATAACGGGCCTGAATGGACCGTTGTAATAGCCTTCTATTACAACGAGCAAACAATGCCCGTTGTAAAAAGGGCGTTGTGATAGGGTATTTTTGTTGTAGTGGATCTCTATGAACAAATCATCTGTTTGGTGGCAGAGAAGGCAACTTCTCTTAGCTTAACACCCTTTCCTGAGACATATGAGTTCAGGAGTTGCATGATTGTAGAAATCAGTTGGTTGACAATGAAATGGTAGTGTGGCATTCAGAGTGAAATGTGCAATGTGAAAGGTAATCGTTACCTCAAGCCTCACAGTCCGAAATGGCCGAAACATGATAGATGCAGCAAGGCTATGTAGTTCGCAACCATTAGGATATGGTCATCCCCTTCTAGATATAGTCATTCCCACTATGATGTTTAGGTTTTAAATTGTTGTAGTGTATGCAATGAGAGCCCTCAGATAAGTCGGTAACGACGGGGGTAATAACATATTCGGTACTATCTAGAGGGAGAGGTGGGCCGATCTTGTGTTGGTAGATGTGTAGATGTTTTGTAGCCTCTGTACATTCCTCTAGATATGTACTGCCGAAAGGTAGCCCCATCACCCGGTCATTTGTATGGATATCCATTATCCACTGCGTGCCTACCATTTTGTTTGTAGAATCCACTTTGTACTATGCTGGAATTTAATCAATGTAACAATTTCGGCTATGATTAATACTATTTGTATACTAAACTCTATTATAATATAACAGGATTTGATATGAAATGTTTTTATTATAATAAGTTAAAAACCTGTCCATGTTTATGTGTGGCGTGGTCTTACGAGATACCTTTGATTTGAAAGATTTTTATAAACTTTAAAAATTCAATTGAGATGTTTTTTCTCACGTCAGTTTACCAGACTGATACAGCCGTTCTTCCCTTTCAATGCTTGGATCAGACCGAGCATATTCACAGATTTAGATAATGATGCTTTGGAGCTTCAATGGATGAGCTGGAGGTCTTCAGGACGTATTCCCGTATTTGTTTATTTTTCCGTTGCATTATTGTTAAATTACCAGTATTTGTAAGAATAGATTATTATAACTGTCCAAGCTGATGATTTGTAATTGATTGTTGTACTTTGATGGATGTACGCGTATTACAGTTTTGTTCTGTAAAGATTATTGATATTATTAATGTGTTGTTCCGCTACGATTGTGAGATTCTTTGATTGTTTTAGTTTCTTTTTCTCTTCTTCTTCTTCTCTTCACTTCTTCTTTTCTCTTCTTTCTTTCTCATGACTATCCATCTTTCCATTCAATTTGGATTGGACATGTGTGGTATATTGTCAGCTCGAACTATGAAGATTTCGGGCAGTCACACTAGTGCAGACTCCGGTTTGGTTTTTGATAAGAAATCTTCGTTTACCTTACATAGCCATATATTATGATAGAAAACTTTAAGATAATTTTATGAATCCATATCAAGTGTTTGCGATCCAGAATCTAGTGAAAAATCCTTTTTCGGACCGGTGTAAACCACCTTGAAATCACATATTCGAATACTGGATCAAGAACAGTCATGCAAATAAAACGATCTACATACAACTTACGTATTTATCCTACTGGTTTCTGAGCTACACCAATATCTTTTATCACATCCTTTTATTCAAATATTATGTCAATCTATACTAAAATCATTTATGAACTATTTTATAAAACATAACTTCAAGTTATATAAGCATTTAATAACTTCATTATAAAACGTTTCATAAAATCTTACTTCACTTTTGTTACTCGTATAATACTCAACTACCTCCCAAAAGTACATACAAAATATCAGATTTGAAACCAGATTAAATTCTACTATCTTCTAAGTTCGAGTATTATATAAAATCATCTTTATGTTTTCATAAAACACTTAGTTTCAAATTCGATACGAGTCGGAAGTTTTTGGCCGTCCAAAATTGCCAAAAATCCCATTTTATTTTAATAAATGAAATATACCAAACAACATAGCATGACATGATATATGTACCATACAATCCTAATGCATAGGATCATGTGTCCATAAAATAACTTAACAAATTTCAATAATTTATTAAACACACTTTACCCAAAAAGGGAAAATACGAAAATTTCCAACATTTATTTTGGGCTATGCCACTATCACTCGGGCACCCTACATAGTGTACATAAAAAAATTTCTTCATAAAAGTTCATATCAAATTTCTTTCCAAAGACAAACTTTAGAGCTAAACATTTGGTTTCATTTCAAATCATTTTGAAATAATAATATATACATATATCTTTTGTATAACAAATCATACTTCCATAATCAAATCGCAATCTGTTTTATTAAACCAATCCTGTAGCATCCCCGACTTAGAAACTTGAAAATGAATGTCGATGATGTTAAAGGAATCACTAGAATTATTTTCATGCGACAGGAGTGGGTTCAGTACATCCAATTCGTGCCTTTCGGACTTAACCAAAATCAGTTTCAAAACAGTATCAAATACTTCATAAATATTACTAGATACCATGATCTCAACTTCTTAAATCAATTTACCAAATACTTAGTTTCAAATAATACTACTATTATTTTCTTAAAAATCATTAAAACATTATCAAAGACACTAGGATTTAAGTTCTCAAAATATCAATTAAATCCTTCTTATTTATAAACCACACTGTTATAAACCATACTTATATAAAATTACTCACATCTTTTCATGAATTTTTATTTTACAAAATATCTTTTCTTTTCTAAATTAAAATAAACATCTTTTACTAAAGTTAAATTTTAACCCAACATTATCACGGAATGCCTTATAGTTAAACTATGAAACTAAATTCACAAGGTTTTCACTTCAATGTATCTACAAATACTTTCTACCCAACCCATGCAGTACAAGGTAAAAATGTTCATAAACTAGTCGAGCACAAATCAACAAATGATAGTTAATGCCATAAACTAGCCGAGCATAACTAGACTAATTAACGAGGAATAATAGATAAACATCATTAACCTCTACATTAATTAAACTACACTTTGACAATTCTCTTATATAAGATCTTTAATTTTCGTTGTCGTAGTTACCTTATGGTATACGTTTATAACAAATACAAATGCACTCCCATAATTATAATACACTTGACTCATGCTAGGGCATTCCATTACCTTATCTCTTAATAAGTCCTACCCTACCAAATCAAAGGTTATCACTTAACCTTCAGCTCTGATACTGCTATAACGACGCCCTCTCGACCCTCAAATGTCGACACTAATACATCCACGGTATTCAAATGCCGAGCATCCAAGTGTAGGAAGGATGAATTGTTAGTGCGAAATAAAATAAGAAAAAAAAGAATGAAGAGAACACAATATTAGAATTTCATTAGCAGAACGATAATATATAATATCAAAAGAATAGTATAGAGAGTTACTCCGATACAAAAATTTCGAAGTTACAAAACCTAAGTACTATCATCAGCCTAGACAGTTATAATTGCCTGTCCACACAATGTTGATAAATCAATAATGCAACGAAAATAAGAATACTATGGTAGGCGAAACATTTAGCTCGTCTTCTTGAGCTCCAAAGAACAACAATGAAAAACCTACATTTCTCGGACTACTTGAAAGAGCACATGAGGAATTTAAGAAAAACAAAAACAAAGCGTAAGACGTAAGTGTGGTATGAGAAACTCAAGAAATATGTGGCCAACATATAACAGTACTTTTGGGACTAAAGGGAATGCCATAAAGGTTATTCTTTTAAATGGACCACCATCTAATAAGTATATAAGGTGGTATAATTGATAATGTCTATAGTGTAGAGTATAAATATTATACCATAGCTGGAATGGTTACATTGGTTACATTCAATAGCATATTAAGAGTACAATCAAATTCGATAAGGAACGTTCACACATTGGATTTCCCGTGGAGATCTCTCTAGTGGAGCTAGATCCAATCTCCTGCACAATGGTCAGAAAGTACCTCTGAGCGACGTGCAGCTCTGGATAAAATATACCTTTAGGTAAACACAGCTGGCCCATGCCTGAACGAACGAACCCGAACCATATGGAACCAAGTATCATCAACTCCCATGCGCAATAATCGATAAGCATACTCTAGATATGGGGTTGATATACTCCATTGCAGGACTGCAAATCCCAGATTGCGCATCTTACTACTTGTTTTCAGCAATTTTTGATGTAGAGGTTACTTTCGGCATCTTTCACATGAGTCTTCATCACTTAAACAAAATATGAATCTCAAATCGGATTCCTACTTCTCGAACAGATCTCGAAACCATACATGAACTCCAACATCTCGAATAGATCCACTTCCAAGAGATAGAACTCGTATCTCAGTCTTGAAATGATTTTCGATAAGTAAACATTTACCGATCCTGGTCTCTTCAAGACTAAATCGATGAATTTGGTCATTCAATGATAATGAGAGCAATCGTGTATGGAAACCAAGTCTCGTATACTTGTTACGTTTTTGATATTTTCATATTACACTATCCCTTGATCAATAGTGAAGCCAGTAGGTTAGAGCTCTATTGCTCATATCCCTATACGAACATCAGTCTTAATTCCTACAGATAGACAGGCTTATTTAATCGGCTTTTAGTGATAAGTATACGACTAAATATTTTCCATAAACGAGTAAACATACAAACACAATCAAGTCACACAAAGCATGATCAAGTCATGTAAGCGACTTCTAATCCCCTTTTTATTTAATTAATCTTTTATTAATTAAAACCCCGTTTTATTAGTAAAACTTCATTTATCTAATAAAACATCGTTTATCAGTTTTTATTATTCATTTGTACTCTTTTCTATGCTTTAAAAAGTATTCATATACTTATCTCAAATGGATAATTACATTCACAAATCATTAACAAGATTTCTTACTTTAAACCTTTGTTTTGCTATCTTTTTCCAAAAAAAATCCTTACTTACAATTTCCTTTAAAATATCCATTTTAAGGATCTAAGTACTTTCACAAATCCATTCAATAGGTTTAAGACAAATGTTACTTAAAAATTACCGCTGCAAACGCGAAACCATTTCACTAATGCTTATCTTTAAAACATCAAATTAACTTTCCTAAGTATAATCAAAAAGGGTTAAAGACGAATGTTATTAACACACTATCACAACAAACCCAAAACAATTTCCATACTTATATTTATCTTTGAAAAGTTCATTTACTATTTACATTCATAAGTATAATTAAATAGGGTTAAAGACAAATTTAATTAACACATTGTCACAAAAAACCTAAAACCACTCTACACCTGTATTATCTTTAAAACATTCTTTTAAAGATCTAGGTTAATAATAAGTTAAGTTCAATAGCCCACTAATCGATCATCTAGTTAAATCAATTGCTTATACAAATCAATATTCGTATACTTAACTTATTTCTCAAATTTCAAATTAACTATTCCTCGTTAAAGAGTGAAGCTAGGTAAGTTAAAACACCGACTGCATCAAAGCCTTGTCTAGACACTTCATTCTTGAATTTCACAAATAGACAAGTTTACTTGTTGGCTTTTAGCGTTAACTATAGTATTAATGATTTTCAAAAACAAGTAACAAACAACATGATTAACCTGTTTTCGATATTGCCGACTAAACTATTCCTCATCCAAAAGGGAATCCTGGTAAGTTAGAGCTTTATTGCTTTGTCCCTACCCGACATCAATCTTAACACTCACAAATTGATAAACCTACTTCTTCGGCTTTTAGCATTAAGCAAAGATAATTACCTTTTAAAAAGGTAAGTAAACAACAAGATCAACATAGTTTCGACATTCCAACTTAACTATTTCTCGTTCAAGAGGGAAGCCGGTAGGTTAGAGTTCTATTGCTCCGTCCCTACTTGACAACAATCTTAACTCACAAATCGAGAAGTCTACCTCGTCGGCTTTTAGTGTTAAGCCCAGTAAATTACCTTTTCCAAACTTATACATACTTTAAAAATACTAGTAAATAGGTTTCAAATATTTATGTAAAATATTTCTTGAAATAACTAATTTGTAATTTGATCAAAACATGTTTTACTTTATAAAACCTCTTTACTTTGAAGATACATATATAATTATTAAAAGTACATTTAAACTTCAAACCAACTTTAAGAAACTTCAAAATGTGTTTGTAAACATCTCTAAAAATATTAGAGAAAAATACCAAATTTAAATATCATTTTAAAATACTTAAAATCATAAGCGACTTAATTCAGTATTTATAAATGCAGTTAAAAGTCCTTATTAAAGAATACATTGAAAAGCACGATCTTTGTAACTAGTTTTAACCACTTTATCAAATGATTTAAGACTTGAAATTATGTAGTAAGTACTACCAATAGGGTACTTAAAACCCATAGAAAGAAACCCTTAAGAATATCATCTTATTTATTTATAATAATTCTCAAAAACAAGGAATTCGAAAGTGCAGTTACAACGACTATTCTCGCTTCAAACACTTTCAAACTTACTTCAATTTAACACATAAGTTAAACAACCATTTAAACATTAATTTAAGGCCACGCCACTTGTTTAAGAGAGTAATAGAAGTGATGTTATACAGTATAAAGCTACCATTTTCTTTTAAAAGCAAGAGGGGTTCAAAGTTTATAACTTTAGTTAGTCAATGTCATTAACTTTATAGTTTGCACACAACATATAGACACACAATATATATTTATAAGACAGTGAGAGAACTCGCTTTGATCCATGCCAAACCCAAGCATAAAACCATAAGAGCAAAGAACCACCTCCCACCATCACGCCTAAAGATCAATACTTTAGCACTTCCAAACCAAAGCCAAACCTCTCCTCCTCCAACTATGTTCACGACCCCTCCTTGGAACCCCCTCTTCCTCTCACCTTCTCCCATCTTTTACTTGATAATCATGCTTTCCATGATGTTTTAGGCATATAACCAAAGTTTAAAATGGATTTGAGGTGATTAGATAAAAGGTGATTAGTTTAAGACATGAAAATGTTAGAGAAAAATTAGCGGATTAGTGCTTAAGCACTTCCACCATTTTTAATTCTCATACTTCATTTCAGGTTTTGTGAATTAGTTATTATTTAACAAGGGTGTGTCCCTCCTTGCATAGACTTTGAATGGTATAGCATATGCTTATCCTCACCCCCTTTCATTACATGTAAGGATCACCTCACATCACTTCTCCTTTACCATTTCTTTAGAGTTAAGACTTTCCATTTAAGCTCATTTTCATAATATCATTGATGACATCACCCATAACATCATCCAAGATATTTATTTCCATAAATGGTAAAAAATATATTTCATTTTTTTCATTTCCTAAGCAAACAAGTGTATGTAAAAAAATCTAACAACTTCTGACGGTTAAAAAGCTATTTATTGGTAAAAATATTCGGTCACATTATCGATATTTTTTCAAAACAAGTTTACCATCATTACTTATGTTTTAAAAGGGGGTTAAAAAGGTTATTCAATCATTTTAATAACATTCAATCTAAGATTCAAATATTTGAATAATTCATATATTTAAATATGAAGTATTTAAAATTTCAGGTCGTTACAGACAGAGTGGTGCTGACCAATATGTAAACCGACAGACATAGCAATGGGATAGGTGTTGATGCATGTTGAGCAATGACTAGGGCTTTGCCTTGCAAAGTGTTGCACTACCTGTCTGGATAAATGTAGTAATAAAGAAAGTTGAAGCAATGACATTAGCTAGTGGGCCTTAGCATGAAGCACTGGTCATAGAGGCATTGAAGTGCAGAAACTTAAATTGCTAAACTGTAGGCAATGAATTGCAGGGTTTGTTAAGATGCATGCTCTAAAAGTTTAAGTACTAGAGCAGGCAATGACCTGAAATGTGATGTAGATCAAAATTTGGGACAATAGCAGTTTCATGGAAGATGATGAGGCACATTAAAATGTTTGGATGGCAATTTGGTGCTTTTAAAGTTTAGTAAGGTCCAACCATCTATAATTGCTAATGGCCTTCTCCTAATTTATTATAATATAATTTGCAATAAATTTGATAAAGGTTACTTTGCCACAATTGTTCGAAAAAGATTGTACTTGTCAATAGTCAAATAACTTCAATGCCAAATTCTGAAGTGATGTTCATTTATTGTTTAAGTTTTTCTTTTTTCTAGTAAGTCTATGACCATTTATATTTGAAACCATTTAATATACAGGTGTTGGTGTATGCTACGTATGAGCTTATCAAAATTATATCATAATCAGTTTAAATTTGTTTATATCATTTTAAAAGAAAGCGACAAAGGATAAGAAGAGGTCTAAACTAAATCCTGGGATTTTGGTCACTGAGACTTCTGTCCAGTGATATAGCTACACCAGAATCTATGTTGAATGGTGGACATGCTCAATCTGCATCACATTGTAAGTTATAATGTAATATTTTTCTAATATCACATGCTTCAGAATATGCAGCATGAGGCATCGATTTAGAGAGATAGCAAAAGTATATTGTTCAGTGTATAGTGTATACACATATAAATTTATTTAATAGTAATTTTAACCTCCTGGAGCAAACTTACATTATATTATTGAAATTTCAAGTAAAAAAGAATGAAATGTAGTTCACAACTCCCCGCCATGCTAGGATCTGGCGAATGGTCATCACCGAAAACTAGTTTTATCAACAGTAAATAATATTTGAAAGGAATCAAATCCTTAGTTTAAGAAATATGTAGTTACATGTTTTGTATTTTTATTTGATAACTTTTAAATTTAGGTACCAAAAGTTTAAATATAAATCTTATCAAGTGTACTTTTAATAAATATGTGTATGTGATTGAGGCAATTGATTGAAACGCTTATACACACTTACATCTGAATTCACCAGAACGGTCGGCAAAATACATATAATTAAGTACTAAAATATCTCACCTTAGCCTGGTTGCTCAAGCTCTACTCTCTTTTAGGCTTCCTTTGGCTTGTTTCATTTTTATTTGATTAATTAATGTCTATTTTCTAAAATTACTTGTATCTTTCTGGAAGTTACAACTTTTACCTCATTTTGACATTTTCTTCAACAGAAAGCATAAGAACAATAGCTCTTCAATGTAAGACTATATGTCCTAGTGTTTTTAATGGGTTAAAGGTAAGATATTTGCCTTTCTGTAATTTTCAACTGTATGTATTTGCAACTTTACTAGTTTCATGTGTCGATTCCTGCTCGACTTTGATTCAACTACAAACAAGCAGTAACTGTTTATCATTTACCTTTTTTTGCTGTGATCATTGAAGGTTCTCCTTATAATTTAAGAATAGTATTTAGTATTTAAGTAGTACCATCAGATTTTGGAGTCCAGGCGTTAGTTTTTTCTTCTTTATACGTTGTTTCCTGAATAAACACAAATTACACTTGTATCTATACGATTTCTTTAACTTTGATCTCTTTAATTTTGTTATATTTAATAGATGATAAATCAAACTATCTAGGAAACCAAAACTAGAATAGTGAAGCAAAGATTTCTGCAATGCCCGTTGACTTTCTTGGTTCTTTTGATATGTCTGCCTTGTCGGATCTGCTAAATGTAAGAATTTATTATATTTTTCTTAGATCTTTTCAACTTAGTTTATGATTTTTGAGCTTGTGATGTTTGATGTATACAAGTACGCCATTAAAACACGCTGTACTTAAAATTCTATGTTTGACAGTCCTCTTCAACACTACTATTTGTCATATTCTCTAGCATAACTTCTAAATTCCCATATTGCACAAAGCAATTCCTTTAAGAAACCAACATAAAAGCATCCTGACTAATCCCTAATACCGAATCCCTTAATTAAATTCCTTTAGAAAATATTTAGCGATGACAAAAGAATTATGTAGAAATTAAATAAAAATATTTTTCTCAACTTGAACAAAAACGATAGTCATAAGCCTATGAATGCAGAGTTAAAGCAACACATAGTAAAAATGGAGCTCTAATTTATTACTCATGTGAGTTGAAAGTTGAAACAAAAAATGATCTAACTAGATCTTGAAATGATAAAAATAATTATCATTCGTTTAGAGCCATAAAGAAATAAAATTATAACTAAAAAATTTATTCTTTATTTGAAATAAAATGATAAAAATTAAACATAAAAGATAAAAATAAAAGATAAAACAATAAAGATAAAAGATATAAAGTTCATTATTTTACCAATATTACGTTATTATGCCACACTCCCAGACCTATAAAATAAATAAGTATGAAATGTACACGATAGGTCATTATTATCACTTCTTGTAGAAAAAAATTGAGTAAGTATTATAAAAATCAACAAAGTTTATAAAAACTAACCATGTTTATACTACTAATAATAATAAACGATAGTTTGAATAAATTAATTAAGTTTTACAAAATTAAATATGTTTATATAAATTAACTAAATGTATTAAAAATTAACAAGTTTAGAATAATAATAAACTAAGTTTGATAAAAAATTAAACAAGCTTATAATAATAATAATAATAATAATAATAATAATAATAATAATAATAATAATAATAATGAATTATAGTTTGATAAAAATTTACTCAGTTTATAATCACTACAAGAAAAATTGTTATTAGATGCATTGAATAGTAGCGTTTAATGCTAAACGCAATGCCTAATCATTTGAAAAAAATAAAAACAAATAAATAAACACTGCCAACTTATCCCGCCCATCGTTTGGTGAAATTTTGGTAAAATTTTATTTCCACCGCTCTTTTTTCTCCCTCATAACACTTAAAACATTTTTATCTTCCTAAATCTCTAGCAATGCCGCCTCCCTAAAATAATCTACAGTCTCAAAATTTTGTTTCATGCTTCCTTTGCTGCTTTGTGACTTCGCAATGTTGCCTCACCATCCTTAAGGATTTTGATTTGGAAAACCCTCATTTTTGGGTTGCTCGTGAATTGGAAGCGACCACTACCGCGTTAGATTTAGAAGCGATCGGAATTTGAGTCACGATGAGGTTACTGGTATGCTTGTGTGATATCCCGGAAATTTTAGCAATATCAATTTAATAATCTGTATTTAAAATTAAATGGATTCGATAAATTCTGTTAATAAAAAATTAACTTGATTTAACAATCCAATTAAATGAATGTTTAATTGGTAAATTTATCTTTTAAAAGCTAATAAAATGCTTTCTATTTATAATGTGTGTGTATATATATATATATATATTTATATATATATTGTAGATAGATAAGTTTTGATTGAAGTTTAATAAACAAATAAAATCTTGTTTTTAAATTCTAATTATTCATTTTGATAATTTGGAAATTATTATTTTATTTAATAAATAACTATTCAAAACTATTAAATAAATAACTATTTGGTTTTAAGATACTTAAAGAAAATATTTTAAATTGTTTAAATATATTTTAAAGCATGGTTTAAATTTGAAATAAGATAAACAAAAGTTTATTTTATTTCCTTTTTGAATATAGCTTAATAAATATAATTTGGAATTATATATGAAAATTTAAAATACCGTTTATATATTAAAACTGTTATGCATTTAAACAAGTTAGACAAGTGATAAGTAATTTATAATTTCTTTTATAAATTATTTAAATTAATAAATATGTTACTTTCAAATAATAATAAATGTATAAATATAGATAGATTTTAAAAGACAATATTATTATTGTTTTATTAAATATGTTAATATAAATTAGTTTTAAATTGGATTTTTAAATGTATGAATAGAATTTGAATTTGAATTTAATTTTGAAATTTCAAAAGAATAAACATATCTAAATTATATAAGTAAGCTTTCATTTTTTTATAATTTGTTTCATTTCATTTTCTTTAAGAAGAAATGCATATACATTTACTTATGAAAATATTATATATATATATATATATATGTGTGTATTTAATAAATAAAAAAGGGTTTCATTTACTTTTAAAATAAATAAAAATAAATAAAATTACTTATAAGACACATGTTATTATATTGGGTGGTATAATGACAAGTATAGTTAAATTAAATGACTAATGTAACAAATGTTAGATTTTTTTACACGTTTCCTTTTATTTTTAATTTTTCTTTAATTTTTAAATAAATCAATAACACTTATATAAACATGTTTCTTCAATCCTTTCCTTTTCTAATCTTCATTTTTCAAAGTTAAGAAGATATGATTTCAGCTGAAACAAATCAGTAACAAACTCTCCAAAAACCAAAAATAAAATCATGTTCAAATCTGAAAGTTTCCTCCTCAAACCAAAAATCTGAAACTCTTCCTCAAAAATAAAAATCAAAAGCATGCATGTTAATCCTGTAATCCACTTCAAATCCTTATTCAAACAAAAAGCTTATCTGCATTTTTTTTTCAATTCTGTTCATTTTCAAAATCAAATCTGAGATCTTCAAAAACTTATTTCAAATCAAACCTGTAATTCCTTTCAAAAGCAAAATGAAAAGCCTGCATTTCTTTAAAATCTGGGAATCAAAAGCATATGCCTGCATTCTTTAAACCTGAGATCTGAAGCAAGTTTAAAATCAAATCTTATGTCTTCAACAAAGTTTCATTAGCATGCAACTGCAGTTTCAAAACAAAGACGCAACTCAAGTTTTTAAAAGCTAATGCATATTCCAGTTTCCAAAGAAAAGTGCTCTGTCTTTCAAAAAAAAAATCAGGTGAGTAACTTTTTTTTTAAAAAAAAACTCAAGTATAAATCTGGTTGCTTGTTTAATGCCTAAAATAAGTTTGTATTTGTGTATATATATTGTAAAATTTCTGTGTATTTGTGTATGTGTGATGCATGTATGTTTGTAAATGCCTGTAGAACATCTCTGTTCTAAATTTCAAGCCTCAGTTTCAATTTAAAATCATTTCCTGTTGATCCACTGGTTGTTAGGATTTAGGATCCAAATAATATATGTTTGTTTGATTATAAAGAAAGCTTTAAAATTGTATTTAAGTTAAAATAAATTGTAATTTGCTCTGAAAACAAGAACAACAGGGAAGTTTAAGTTTTTAGTAAAAATTCAAACACTGTAATTCATTTATTTAGGATTATAAATCGAATACTGATTCAAAAACAGGATTTTTAAGATCTAAATCATAATTTTTAAAATAGAATTGAAGTGCATGTCGGGGTTGCACCGTTTTTGGGGTTTTTGGAAAATTCTGATGATCTCGGGGTTTTGGAAGGACGGAGTTCTTTCTGGAGGAAGAGGAGTGGTCAGTGATTTAAGGAAAATGGTGGAGGTGGTGGAAGATCACCGTGGTGATGGTGATTGTTCGAATTGATTTGTAAACATAGTTATTGGGCAGTGGAGTAGTTTTGATCGGCATGGTTGCTCTCGTTGATCGATTGCTACAATTTTTAGGGAGATGGTAGCTCGGGCGTTAAAGAAGAGATGGTCGGAGTTTCAAAGCCTCCGATAGCCGGAGAAGCAAGGACGAGGAGTTTCTAGTTTTGGAGTGGTGGTTACAGTTTAGCTCCAGGTTGTGGTTTATATGTCGATTTTGATTTCGTGATTTTTGTGAGGTTCTGAGGATCGATGTTGGATCTGTGGGCAATTGCCGGCATGTTCGTTGACTTGGTGGTGACTGGAGGCGGCCAAAACCACCGTGCATATGCACGATGCAAGGGATGGTGTCAGGAAGGGTTGGGGTTGCAGAATATTTGGACTCGAGTTATACTCGAGTAATTCGAGTTTTTGCTCGAAGTTATTCAGGGTTTTTCTCTAAGTCAAGAAGAGGAGGCTCGGGTTTTTTTAATGGTTACAGGTTTCCAGAGAAACCTGTTTATTTCCTATTCAAATTTGGTTTAAAATCTGGAACAAGTTTTAAAATAGAATTTAAATCTAAATTTAAAGTATGGATTTGAACTAGGTTTGAATTCCAGTTTTAAAATTAATTTAAACTTTATAAATTAAAATGTTTAAGCAACTATAAAAGAGTTTAAATAATTGAATTTAAAGATAAAGCTTTAAAATTAAAAGTAGAAGATTTAAGCATAAGTTTTAAACTGGAATCAAAATCCAAATGTGAATTATAATTTCAAAAATAAAGGAAGATTTAAAAATTTAAAATGTTTAAACAACTACAGATGTTGAAAAATATTTTAAATATGATTTGTATCTTAAAAATGAATTTGGTTTAAATTCCTTTAAACATCTTTTATAAAATAGGAAATTCTTTTGCATAAGTTTTAAAAAGGGTTTTTAAATGATTTTAAAACTTATTAAAGTTAAGTTGATTTCATTTTAAATTTAAAATTTAAAATGTAATTTGAAAACAAATTTTAAAGTAAATTGTTTTAAATTGCTTTGTTAATAATAATGTAATCATTAATAAGAAATGATTTATTTTAAAATCAATCAAAGATTTAATGATTTTGATGTATTAAATTAGTAAGGTAATTAGATAGATAATTAATTTATTTATTTAATTAATTAAGTAAGGATTTTGAATTAATTAATTAAGGTTCAAGTTAATTAATTAAGATTAATTAATTTGGAATTAAGATCATTAATTAAATAAGTTAAGGTTTTAATTAATGATTAGAAATTAATTTATCAAGAGATTAAGATTAATTAAGTTAAAAACTTGATTAATTAAACAATTAGTGATTAATTAAATGATTATTAAAGATTAATAAATTTGTAATTTAATAATTACTTAAGAAAGGTAATTAAGGTATTGTTGATAAGTTAATGAAGGTCATTAACTTGGGATTATTTATTAATTAATGTGATTAATTTTGATAATTAATTAGATTAATTAAATTAGATAATCATTATGGAATTTGGTTAAGTATGATTACTTTATGAAAGTAATTAAAGTTATTAATTACTCATTGAAATTGATTAATTAATTTGATTAGTTTAAATTAATTAATTAAGTTTAGTTCATTTAGAATAATCATTTGATGGGTTGATAAGTAATTAATGAAGGATAATTACTTAGAGAAGTAATTAAGATGAGAAACTACTAAATGTAACCTATTGAAGTATGGAAGAGTTTGTGGTTAATTGCTTGTGTAATTATTATGGAGGATAATTACTTTGTGAAAGTAATTAATAATTAATTACTTGGTGTAATTAATTTAAGCATTGATTGATTAAGTCATTTGGAAAATAATTAAGTAATGTAATTAATTAAGGGTAATTAATTACTAATAAAATTGATCAAGGATGATTAATAAATATAATTAATTATTAAATATAATTAATTTAGGGGTAATCAATTTACTCAATGAAGTAATTAAGAACAGTTAATTACCGAAGTTAATTAATCAAAGGTGATTAATAATTAAGGTTAATTACTTAATGAAGTTAATTAATCTAAATGTAATTAGGAATCATTGATTAATATAATTAATGATGTAATTAAGATTAATTAATTGAGATTAATTAATCAATGATAAGTGATTAAAGTAATTAATTAATGTAATTAATTAAGGATTAATGTAATTAATTATAATTAATTAATTAATAAAGTAATCAAAGGTTAATTACTGTATTTAATTAAGAATAATTAATTTGTGAAATTAATTACTTGAATGTAATTAAAGGATGATTAATCAAGGGTAATAAATCAAGGGAATTAATTAGTGGTTAATTAATTAGATGATTGGTTTGTAATTAATGGTTATATAAGCAGGATTTATAGATAGAGTTAATTAATTTAATTTACTTTAAATTAATTAGAGATGATCTAATTAATTTAATCATTTTAAGTTAATTATATATGGTGTGATTATTAATCCTTGTTTATATATGGATGATATAGATTTCCTTGAATGGTTTGAATCTCAGATATGAGATTAGTAATGATGTGTGATATGGATGCATTGGTTGCATTGTGATGATTATTTGGATTATCTTCTGATAATGATAACATGGATTATCTGTGGTGATGATTATCTATTGTGAATCTGTGAATTATCTATCTGTGTGTATATAGATAATTAAATTGAATTGTTTTAACTTAAAACAACTTGGACCTAAAAGATGGCGTTTTGGATTCGATGAGACCGGGATCGGGTTTCCATATTTGGATATCCGAAAACAACATCGATCCAAATTAACGATAGGTCGTGAATCTCAAGTGAAGATAAAGATTCAGAGTGCAAGGGTTATCGTCATTAACTCTGAGGGTGATTCCAAAATGAGTGTAACGAGATAATGCCTTCGGTTTCGTTCGAACCCGGAACGAACTTGTATGGATTGAATGCTTTCAGAACATCGTCAGGTGGACGATGAGCATTCTAAGAGATGTGTTCTCTAAAGGTAATCGTAGCCTCAAGCCTCATCAAGCGGGAATGGCTAAAACAGGGGAGGTGCAGCAAGGCTAAGTGGGTCATGCCCAAGTAGGACGAGATTTTCCCCTGTCTAGAAGTCCTTTTTTATTCGGCTGTGTGGGCGGTTGGGTCGCGGCCAACTGCGGGGTTGTCTTGTTCGGGACTGTCCATTAAGGGATGGTTCCGGCCTTGTGTTGCAGGGGATTGGGAGTGATCCTCTGTACGGCGATCTAGGCCCCGTACTGTGACGGGCGGTACCCCGGTAGCCCTGCCATTGTGTGGAATCCAAAATCCAATAAGTGTCGTACGTATTAGTTGTTCCCAACTATGTTGGAACGTGAGATGTAAGCATTCCAGCTATTTCTATATTTTACTTGAAAACCCTAGACACTATTATAATATCACCGGATTTCCTATCAAATGTTTTGGTTAGCATAAGGTAATTTTTTTCCATGTTTATGTGTCGAAAGTCTTATGTGATACCTTTCTTTTTAAAGATTTTCAAACGTTAAGCAACTTTAACCTATTACTTACACCAGACCCATGTCTGACCCGAAGTTTATTTCTGTTTTTTCTTAAACTCTTGGGTACTCAAATTTTTATGAGTAGCCAAGGGATTCAGGTTAGCTTTGACGAATTATGGAGGAGCAAAAGGAGCAGGAGGCTTTTGCGTTATAGTTATCTAGTATTCCGCTGTGTTGGTTTCTCTGAGTCGTTTGTTTATGTTGTTTTGTACTGTGTTGTAATAACTAAACAGGTGTTTATAACTGTCTAGTATGTGATATATAATCTGTGTAACTCTGATAGTTGTTGTATACTATGTAATACTTTTGTTATTAATATAAATTATTCGTTCCGCTGTTGAGATTCTGTTGTTGTTTCTTCTCTTTCTTTCTCTTTCTATCTCTTTCTTTGTTAATTCATGATACGTCTTTTTAGTTAGTGGAAGACGGGTCATGACAGTTGGTATCAGAGCGTTAGGTTGAGTGAATACCTAGGCTCTGGAGAGGTGTCTATGTTGAGACAATGTATTTGTAATTATATATATATATATAGCTATTTCTACCTGTCTGTTGGGTTACCTGTTCGGGTTTTTTCCAATATAGGTTATAAAGGTAGATAAGGTAGTGGTGTGCGTAACACGACTACTACCATTGGTTGGAGTTTGAATGTTGAGGTTGGAAGTGTATCTGTCGAGACTGTAGACCTAATACCGTCTCGAGTGAGCTTTGCTGTGGTGAAAGGATTTCATCGACCTCTAAAGGTAACCTGTTA
Source organism: Allium cepa (assembly GCA_030765085.1). Taxonomy (NCBI): domain Eukaryota; kingdom Viridiplantae; phylum Streptophyta; class Magnoliopsida; order Asparagales; family Amaryllidaceae; genus Allium; species Allium cepa. The sequence continues at coordinate 125,600,543 of CM060932.1, forward strand.
AGGTTCGAAGTCTATCTTTGAAGTTGGATGAGTTGAATTTGGATCTGTCGGTTTGCAGAAGTGTGTAATGGTATTTTGATACCTCAGGAAGTAGTAGCTGCGAATGAGATGCAGTGACTATGGATTGTGTCCGAAGGTGTTTCTTTGGAACAAGTTTTAGGAAGTGTGTCTGCTCCGGTGTCTTGGCTGGATTCAGCAGGATGTGGTGGTTGGTTTTGAAGTCCGAGTTTCTCGAAGAACTTTGGATTAGGAAGTCTTTGGCATCGGTGTCAGCGGTGCAGCTCGGGTGTTCTGTATGTTGCCATGGAAGTTTTCTGGATGAATAATTTTCTGAAGGTGGAGTTCAGAAGCAGCAGAGTGAATCCATTTCTTCGATGGATTGAGTAGTCCAGCATAAGCTGTTCTGTTTGGTAAAGATAGAACAGTTTTTCTTTGGATATTAGTCTGGGTTGATCACAAAAGTGACTTGCGATAGCTGAGTGTTCTCTTGGGTTATCAGAGTTTTTCCGGGTGTCTTTAGAGAAGTCTGGGGTTTGTCCGCATCTGGAGATTGAGTTTTCTTATCAACTGGATTCCAGGATTGGTACCGATGGTTCAGCTAGTAGAAGGATGGTTCCTTGAGATAAGGTTTGGTGAAGCAGCTTGGGATTGGTGGAACTTCTGAGTTTTCTTTTATGGATCTGTTGAATCATATTCTAGGATGTGTTGTCCAGATTGTGCTCGTGTTCATCATCAGCATTTTTCTTCTTTTCCAGTTTCTGTTTTGTCTTTTCCTAGAAGAAGTGAGTTTATTCTTCTGATGTTTGAAGAGTAGAGTTGAATTGCCAGTTGGATGATTGGATTCAATGAGATTCACGTATCTCTGAAGGAGTACGTGTATGAGTTATTTCTCGTTGTGGAACCAGCTTTTCAGGAAGGTTTGGTTGTTGAGTCAGACTTGTCTGTAGTGTGATATCTTGTCTAGTTTTGTAGATCTAGATGAGAAGGAGCTCTGTAGCTTCGTAGTTTTGATTGTTTGGATTCTGTAGAGCAAGTATCCCGGTATATATATATATATATATATATATATATATATATATATATATATATATATACTTGGAGAAACTCGAGGAAATTTTATCCAGAATTAGTCTGGATAATTAAATGTGTTTGATAGGATAAATTGGTTGCTTTGGTTGTTAGCGTATGATTGATATATGCTTGTGTTTAAATTAAATCTTTAATGAGATTATTAAATTACCTTTGCTTTTAAATTTCGAGGACGAAATTCTTTTAAGGGGGAAGGAATGTGATATCCCGAAAATTTTAGCAATATCAATTTAATAATCTGCATTTAAAATTAAATGGATTCGATAAATTCTGTTAATAAAAAATTAACTTGATTTAATAATCCAATTAAATGAATGTTTAATTGGTAAATTTTATATTTTAAAAGCTAATAAAATGCTTTCTATTTATAATGTATATATATATATATTTATATTTATATATATTGTAGATAGATAAGTTTTGATTGAAGTTTAATAAACAAATAAAATCTTGTTTTTAAATTCTAATAATTCATTTTGATAATTTGGAAATTATTATTTTATTTAATAAATAACTATTCAAAACTATTAAATAAATAACTATTTGGTTTTAAGATACTTAAAGAAAATATTTTAAACTGTTTAAATATATTTTAAAGCATAGTTTAAATTTTAAATAAGATAAACAAAAGTTTATTTTATTTCCTTTTTGAATATAGCTTAATATATATAATTTGGAATTATATATGAAAATTTAAAATACCATTTATATATTAAAACATTTATGCATTTAAACAAGTTAGACAAGTGATAAGTAATTTATAATTTCTTTTATAAATTATTTAAATTAATAAATATGTTACTTTCAAATAATAATAAATGTATAAATATAGATAGATTTTAAAAGACAATATTATTATTGTTAAATTAAATATGTTAATATAAATTAGTTTTAAATTAGATTTTTAAATGTGTGAATAAAATTTGAATTTGAATTCAATTTTGAAATTTCAAAAGAATAAACATATCTAAATTATATAAGTAAGCTTTCCTTTTTTTATAATTTGTTTCATTTCATTTTCTTTAAGAAGAAATGCATATACATTTACCTATGAAAATATTATATATATATATATATATTTAATAAATAAAGAAAAGGGTTTCATTTACTTTTAAAATAAATAAAAATAAATAAAATTACTTATAAGACACATGTTATTATATTGAGTGGTATAATGACAAGTGTAGTTAAATTAAATGACTAATGTAACAAATGTTAGTTTTTCTTACATGTGTCCTTTTATTTTCAATTTTTCTTTAATTTTTAAATAAATCAATTACACTTATATAAACATGTTTCTTCAATCTTTTCCTTTTCTAATCTTCATTTTTCAAAGTTAAGAAGATATGATTTCAGCTGAAACAAATCAGTAACAAACTCTCCAAAAACAAAAAATAAAATCATGTTCAAATCTGAAAGTTTCCTCCTCGAACCAAAAATCTGAAAATCTTCCTCAAAAATAAAAATCAAAACAAAAAATAAAATCATGTTCAAATCTGAAAGTTTCCTCCTCGAACCAAAAATCTGAAAATCTTCCTCAAAAATAAAAATCAAAAGCCTGCATGTTAATCCTGTAATCCACTTCAAATCCTTCTTCAAACAAAAAGCTTATCTGCATTTTTTTTTCAATTCTGTTCATTTTCAAAATCAAATCTTAGATCTTCAAAAACTTGTTTCAAATCAAACCTGTAATTCCTTTCAAAAGCAAAATGAAAAGCCTGCATTTCTTTAAAATCTGGGAATCAAAAGCATATGCCTGCATTCTTTAAACCTGAGATCTGAAGCAAGTTTAAAATTAAGTCTTATGTCTTCAACAAAGTTTCATTAGCATGCAACTGCAGTTTCAAAACAAAGAGGCAACTCAAGTCTTTAAAAGCTAATGCATATTCCAGTTGCCAAAGTAAAGTGCTCTGTCTTTTAAAAAAAAATCAGGCGAGTAACTTTTTAAAAAAAAAACTCAAGTATAAATCTGGTTTCTTGTTTAATGCCTAAAATAAGTTTGTATTTGTGTATATATATTGTAAAATTTATGTGTATTTGTGGATGTGTGATGCATGTATGTTTGTAAATGCCTGTAGAACATCTCTGTTCTAAATTTCAAGCCTCAGTTTCAATTTAAAATCATTTCCTCTTGATCCACTGATTGTTATGATTTAGGATCCAAATAATATATGTTTGTTTGATTATAAAGAAAGCTTTAAAATTGTATTTAAGTTAAAATAAATTGTAATTTGCTCTAGAAACAAGAACAACAAGGAAGTTTAAGTTTTTAGTAAAAATTCAAACACTGTAATTCATTTATTTAGGATTATAAATCGAATACTAATTCAAAAATAGGATTTTTAAGATCTAAATCATAATTTTTAAAATAGAATTGAAGTGCATGTCGGGGTTGCACTGTTTTTGGGGGTTTTGGGAAATTCTGATGATCTCGGGGTTCTGGAAGGTCGGAGTTCTTTTCGGAGGAAGAGGAGTGGTCAGTGATTTAAGGAAAAATGGTGGAGGTGGTGGAAGATCATCGTGGTGATGGGGATTGTTCGAATTGATTTGTAAACCTAGTTATTGGGCAGTGGAGTAGTTTTGATCGGCATGGTTGCTCTCATTGATCGAGTGCTACAATTTTTGGGGAGATGGTAGCTCGGGCGTTGAAGAAGAGATGGTCGGAGTTTCAAAGCCTCCGATGGCCGGAGAAGCAAGGACGAGGAGTTTCTAGTTTTGGAGTGGTGGTTACAGTTTAGCTCCAGGTTGTGGTTTATATGTCGATTTTGATTTCGTGATTTTTGTGAGGTTCTGAGGATCGATGTTGGATCTGTAGGCAATCGCCGGCATGTTCGTTGACTTGGTGGTGACTGGTGGTGGCCAGAACCACTGTGCATATGCACGGTGCAAGGGATGGTGTCAGGAAGGGTTGGGGTTGCAGAATATTTGGACTCGAGTTTTTGCTCGAAGTTGTTCAGGGTTTTTCTCGAAGTCAAGAAGAGGAGGATTGGGTTTTTTTTAATGGTTACAGGTTTCCAGAGAAACCTGTTTATTTCCTATTCAAATTTTGTTTAAAATCTGGAACAAGTTTTAAAATAGAATTTAAAATCTAAATTTAAAGTATTGATTTAAACTAGGTTTGAATTCCAGTTTTAAAATTAATTTAAACTTTATAAATTAAAATGTTAAAGCAACTATAAAAGAGTTTAAATAATTGAATTTAAAGATAAAGCTTTAAAATTAAAAGTAGAAGATTTAAGCATAAGTTTTAAACTGGAATCAAAATCCAAATGTGAATCATAGTTTTGAAAATAAAGGATGATTTAAAAATTTAAAATGTTTAAACAACTTTGGATGTTGAAAAATATTTTAAATATGATTTGTATCTTAAAAATGAATTTGGTTTAAATTCCTTTAAACATCTTTTATAAAATAGGAAATTCTTTTGCATAAGTTTTAAAAAGGGTTTTTAAAATGTTTTTAAAACTTGTTAAAGTTAGGTTGATTTCATTTTAAATTTTAAATTCAAAATGTAATTTGAAAACAAATTTTAAAGTAAATTGTTTTAAATTGCTTTGTTAATAATAATGTAATCATTAATAAGAAATGTTTTATTTTAAATTCAATCAAAGATTTAATGATTTTGATGTACTAAATTAGTAAGGTAATTAGATGGATACTTAATTAATTTATTTAATTAATTAAGTAAGGATTTTGAGTTAATTAATTAAGGTTGAAGTTAATTAATTAAGATTAATTAATTTGGAATTAAGATCATTTATTAAATAAGTTAAGGTTTTAATTAATGATTAGAAATTAATTTATCAAGAGATTAAGATTAATTAAGTTAAAAACTTAATTAATTAAACAATTAGTGATTAATTAAATGATTATTAAAGATTAATAAATTTTTAATTTAATAATTACTTAACAAAGGTAATTAAGGTATTGTTGATAAGTTAATGAAGGTCATTAACTTGGGATTATTTATTAATTAATGTGATTAATTTTGATAATTAATTAGATCAATTAAATTAGATAATCATTATGGAATTTGGTTAAGTATGACTACTTTATGAAAGTAATTAAAGTTATTAATTACTCATTTAAATTAATTAATTAATTTGATTAGTTTAAATTAATTATTTAAGTTTAATTAATTTAGAATAATCATTTGATGGGTTGATACGTAATTATGAAGGATAATTACTTAGAGAAGTAATTAAGATGAGAAATTACTAAATGTAACTTATTGAAGTATGGAAGAGTTTAGGGTTAATTGCTTGTGTAATTATTATGTAGGATAATTACTTTGTGAAAGTAATTAATAATTAATTACTTGGTGTAATTAATTTAAGCATTGATTGATTAAGTCATTTGGAAAATAATTAAGTAATGTAATTAATTAAGGGTAATTAATGACTAATAAAATTGATCAAGGATGATTAATAAATATAACTAATTATTAAATATAATTAATTTAGGGGTAATCAATTTACTCAATGAAGTAATTAAGAATAGTTAATTACTGAAGTTAATTAATTAAAGATGATTCATAATTAAGGTTAATTACTTAATGAAGTTAATTAATCTAAATGTAATTAGGAATCATTAATTAATATAATTAGTGATGTAATTAAGATTAATTAATTAAGATTAATTAATCAATGATAAGTGATTAAAGTAATTAATTAATGTAATTAATTAAGGATTAATGTAATTAATTATAATTAATTAATTAACGAAGTAATCAAAGGTTAATTACTGTATTTAATTAAGAATAATTAATTTGTGAAATTAATTACTTGAATGTAATTAAAGGATGATTAATCAAGGGTAATAAATCAAGGGAATTAATTAATGGTTAATTAATTAGATGATTGGTTTGTAATTAATGGTTATATAAGCAGGATTTATAGATAGAGGTAATTAATTTAATTTACTTTAAATTAATTAGAGATGATGTGATTAATTTAATTCATTTTAAATTAATTATATATGGTATGATTATTAATCCTTGTTTATATATGGATGATACAGATTTCCTTGAATGGTTTGAATCTCAGATATGAGATTAGTAATGATGTGTGATATGGATGCATTGGTTGCATTGTGATGAGATTTGGATTATCTTCTGATAATGATAATATGGATTATCTGTGGTGATGATTATCTATTGTGAATCTGTGAATTATCTATCTCTGTGTACATAGATAATTAAATTGAATTGTTTTAACTTAAAACAACTTGGACCTAAAAGATGGCGTTTTGGATTCGATGAGACCGGGATCGGGTTTTCATATTTGAATATCCGAAAACCACATCGATCCAAATTAATGATAGGTCGTGAATCTCAAGTGAAGATGAAGATTCAGAGTGCAAGGGTTATCGTCGTTAACTCTGAGCGTGATTCCAAAATGAGTGTAACGAGATAATGCCTTCCGTTTCGTTCGAATCCGGAACGAACTTGTATGGATTGAATGCTTTCAGAACATCGTCAAGTGGGCGATGAGCATTCTAAGAGATGTGTTCTCTAAAGGTAATCGTAGCCTCAAGCCTCATCAACCGGGAATGGCTAAAACAGGGGAGGTGCAGCAAGGCAAAGTGGGCCATGCCCAAGTAGGACGAGATTTTCCCCTGTCTAGAAGTCCCTTTTTTTCCGGCTGTGTGGGCAATTGGGTCGCGGCCAACTGCGGGGTTGTCTTGTTTGGGACTGTCCAGTAAGGGATGGTTCCGGCCTTATGTTACAAGGGATTGGGAGTGATCCTCGGTACGGCGATCTAGGCCCCGTACTGTGACAGACGGTACCCTGGTAGCCCTACCATTGTATGGAATCCAAAATCCAATAAGTGTCGTACGTATTAGTTGTGCCCAACTATGTTGGAACGTGAGATGTAAGCATTCCAGCTATTTCTGTATTTTACTTGAAAATCCTAGACATTATTATAGTATCACCAGATTTCCTATCAAATGTTTTGGTTAGCGTAAGGTAAAAACTTTTCCATGTTTATGTGTGGGAAGTCTTATGTGATACCTTTCTTTTTAAAGATTTTTCAAAAGTTAAGCAACTTTAACTTGTTACTCACACCAGACCCATGTCTGACCCGGAGTTTATTTTTGTTTTTCTTAAACTCTTGGGTGCTCAATTTTTTACGAGTAGCCAAGGGATTCAGGTTAGCTTTGACGAATTATGGAGGAGCAAATGGAGCAGGAGGCTTCTGCGTTATAGTTATCTAGTACTCCGCTATGTTGGTTTCTCTGAGTCGTTTGTTTGTGTTGTTTTGTACTGTATTGTAATAACTAGACAGGTGTTTATAACTGTCTAGTATGTGATGTATAATCCGTGTAACTCTGATAGTTGTTGTATACTATGTAATACTTTTGTTATTAATATAAATTATTCGTTCCGCTGTTGAGGTTATGTTGTTGTTTCTTCTTTCTTCTCTTTCTTTCTCTTTCTATCTCTTTCTTTGTTAATTCATGATACGTCTTTCTGGTTAGTGGAAGACGGGCCGTGACAGCTTGCGCGATCTGGTACTAAAAGTAGTTGTGGTTGATTGTTGATGTTACGGCTCGTTTGAATCTACTCATATGCTATTGCCTAAAGATGCTCGGGTTTTGATTTTTACATGTTAGATGCTTGGACGTGAAGGTGAGGTTGTACTGTTTTTTAGTTTTGACTTGTTAGAAAATTGCAAATGATGTTTGCCTGATGTTTCTGTATTAAAAATATGTTTTGGCCTTGACTTTGTTGCTTGATGATTGTTGAAATTGATACTGAAATAAGCAGAAGAAGGAGGAGAAAGGATGCAGGCTAAAACCCTAGGCATTGGGTTTGAAGTAGTCAAACTTGTTCAATGGAAGAGCAACTTTGTTCGGTGAAATTAGAGGAAGAAGACGCAGTGTTAGGGCTTGGAAGAGATTTGGAATAGTGGTTGAATCGTTCGGCAATTTGGAGCAAAGGAAAGTTTTTCCAAACGAAATAATTGGAGCGGTAAAAAGGATTGCGGAATGAAAAGTTTCATTCGGTATTTTGCCGAACGAAATATTTCGCTCGGTATTTGAGCATGCCGCTCCAATAAGGGAAATTCCTGTCCAAATTTTTCGTTCGTCGTTTTGCCGAATCAAACCCCATGGCTTATGGCAACTACCCCTCCTCATATCTTCACTTTATAAATAGAGGAGCTTCTGGACAACAATGGCAGATGAAATCGAGAGCTAATTTCAGCCAAATTCAAAGCCATTCTAGAGAGCTGAAACTCTGCATAATTTTGTCTTATTGTAAATTCTTCTTATGTATAGCCTCCAAAAGTGAAACAATCTTGTAACTCCAATCTTTCAATGATTAATAAAATCTCCTCTCCCTAAGTGGATGTACACTGCCTCGTGGTAGTGGAACCACTATAAATACCCGTGTTATTTATTTTTCTACATTGCATAGATCTATAACTGTTTGTTCTGGTGTTCATCTTTTGTTTGTTCCATCTCACTACAATCACGGTCCAGTTGTTTTCCGCTGCATTGGGTTTTTTATTCTCTTAGACTGATCATGTGAAGGGATTTTCCCTAACAGTCTGGTATCAGAGCGGAAAAGTTGATTGAGAAGTGTTAGACGCTATGGGAGGAGATGAAGCGACTCCAGTTGTTACAAGACCCTATACTAGAGGGTTGTATATCGCCTCAGGTTCACAGTTGGCAATTGAGAAATGGAATGGGGATAAAGACTTCGAGAAGTGGCAATGAAGGATGAAGGCTGTTTAATGAGGAATGATGTCCATCCAGTGGTGTTTGCCCCCGAGGAGTTGACGGCTAACATCTTAGTTGCGGAAAGGAAGGAGATGGAGAAATGGGCATTTACTAATTTACAGCTGGCTATGCGATAGAATGTTATCTCAGAGATTAGCAGTGAGACCACTGCTAGGGGCATTTGGACCAAGTTGGAAAATATCTACTTGAAGAAATCTCTGACTAACCGTCTGATATTGCTGAAGACATTTTTCACCATGTGGATGAGAGAGTGTACTTCAGTGTAGGAACATCTTAACTTATTTGATGATCTCGTGATGAAGATGAAGACTGTTGTTTTGAAGATGGATGAGGAGAAAATGGCAATGATTCTTTTGTGTTCTCTTCCGGAGCGATTCATAGGTTTCCCCAACACCTTATCTTTGCTAGAGACACATTGACAGTGGAAGATGTGAAGTCAGGCCTTCTAACTATGGGCTTGAGAGATCAGATGAAAGAGATAAGTGAAGAAAGTAGAGGTGGAAGTAGTAGATATGGCCTGTTTGTTGAAAGAGGTAGATAAGATAAGAAGAGTTAGAACTTTAGAGAGCGTTTCAAGTGCATGAAGCCCGATAATGGCAGGAGAGGAAAGTCTAAGGACGGGAAATTCTTTATCTGTAAGAAACTTGGTTATTGGAAAAAGGATTATCCAGATTTGAAGAAGAAGGAAGAAGATGGATCTTCGTCATTTACAGTGGAGAAGTCTGTATCTGACGACGTGTTATCTACAGTAGTGTCGGATGTCTCAAACCATTGGGTGCTGGACCCGGGGGCATCTTTCAATATGACTCCTAATAAGGATTGCTTCAGTTCTTTCATTGGACAAGAAGGGAGCTATATTCTCATGGGTAATGATACTAGCTGTAGAGCAATGGGTGAAGGTACAGTGAGAATCAGGATGTTTGACGGAGCGATATGCACTTTGACAGGTGTCTAGTTTATTCCAGATCTTCGGAAGTCCTTAATTTCTTTAGGACAATTGGCATCTTTGTGATGCAATGTAACTATCGATAAGGATAGTCTGAAGGTTTTGAGAGGTGCACTAGTTCTTATGAAAGGAGATGTGTTTCGAAATCTATATTTGCTAAAAGGAACCACAGTTCTTGGAGAGTCATGTGTTGGAGTTGACAGTTCTCATGCTTTGGATGCCCTAAAGCTTTGGCATCTCAAGTTGGGTCATATTTCAAAGACGGAAGATGACTAAAGGAGAAAGCTTCGACAAGATGGACTTTTGCCAAGAGTGTGTGTTAGGCCAGCAAACTAAAGTATCTTTTGGAGTTGAACTCCATAGATCGAGACGAGTACTTGAGTATGTGCATACATATGTTTGGAGACCAGTTGCTACTCCTTCTCTTAGAGAAGCAAATTATTTTATATCATTTGTTGATGGCTTTTCTAGGAAAGTATGGATGTATGTGATGAAGGCCAAATCAAAGAGTTTTGAGAAGTTCAAAGACTACAAAGCGCTTGTTGAGAATCAATCAGGTTCTAGGTTGAAGGTACTGAGATATGATAATGGCAGTGAATTTGTCTCTAAGGAGTTCCTCGATTTTTGTAGACAGCATGGTATTCAGAGACATTTTACTACATCCGATGATCCGCAATCCAACGGGGTTGGAGAAAGGGTAAACATGACTCTACTGGAGAAGGCTCGTTGCTTGAGATTGATGGTGGGCTTATCTAGAGGCTTTTGGGATGAAGCATTATTAACTGCGGCACATATCATAAATCGAATTTCATGCCCAGCCATAGATGAGAAGATTCCAGAGGAGAAATGGAGAGGTAAAGCAGTGTAACTTGGTTACTTTCGAATTTTTAGTTGTCCTGTGTATGTTCACCATATAGGTGATGATAAGTTGGGGGCTAGAGCATACAATGGCATACTAATGGGATACACCAATTTTATCAAAGGGTATCGAATTTGGAACCTTGTTGATCGGAAGATTGTTCATGCCAGACATGTTTATTTTGATGAGTCTGCTATGTTCATCCAAAGAAGAAGCTACCTACCATATCAGAAGGTTCTAATAGGCCTAAGGATATGGAAGAAGTTCCCATGTTCCAGCCAAATAGTAGAGTTGCTGTTGATGCTGTCGAAGAAAACGCAGTTGATGAAACCTCACAGTATAGTCCACATGTACCTTCTAGTAGTGCTGGTGACGTGCATGAATATAGAGGAAGTTTAGTTCAAGGTGGAGCTGAAAGGAGTTTAGGCAAAGCAGTACCTAGCTGGGTCAATCGTAGAACTATTAGTCCGCCCGAAAGGTATGGTGATTGGCAGTTTGCGTGACTATGCTCTACATGTGACTTGAGGAGCCGCTTAACCTTGATGAAGGTTTGAAGTCATATGAACGTTCAAAGTGGATGTGCCCGATGGAAGATGAGTTAGAGTCGTTGAAGATGAACAAGACTTAGGAGTTGGTAGCACCTCCTCGAGGAAGTCGAACCAAAGGCTACAAATGAGTATTCAAGGTGAAGGATGATGGGAGATACAAGGCTAGACTAATTGCTAAAGGGTTTGCACAACGAAAGGGATAGAAGTATGATGAGATATTCTCTGTAGTAGTGAGGCATATGTCTATCCGCATTTTTCTCGCTATCGTCGCAGCTCATGACTTGGAGCTGGAGCAACTAGATGTGAAAACCGCTTTCTTGCACGGAGACTTGAATGAGACCATCTACATGAAGCAACTAGAAGGATTTGTTATAGATGGGAAAGAAAATACGGTTTGCAAATTAAAGAAGTCTTTATATGGACTTAAGCAGTCGCCTAGACAATGTTATAAGAGGTTTGAATCTTTTATTCTTTCACTTGGTTTTGATCGTAGCATCAAAGACACTTTTGTGTATTTCAAGCATTCAAAGAATGGTAGATGGGTGTATCTACTCTTGTACGCGGATGATATTTCAATTGCTTCCAAGGATAAGGCTGAAATCAATAGTTTGAAGCTAAAGCTAAAAGTGAAATTCAAAATGAAAGACCTTGGAGAAGCGAAGAAAATTTTGGGTATGGAAATCCAAATGGATAGAAAGCTAGGACTTTTGAGCCTCACTCAAAAGGAGTACATTCGAAACGTGCTTGCTCGGTTTAGCATGGAAGGGGCAAAGGCAATCAGCACACTCATGCCTTTGCACATACAGCTTTCTAGTAAAGGCTCTCCGATCTCGAAAAAGGACAAGGTTAATATGATGAAGGTCCCATATGCAAGTGCAGTTGGCAGCTTGATGTGTGCCATGGTCTACAATAGGCCTGACATTGCACAGGCCGTTAGATTGGTGAGTAGATTCATGGACAATCCAGGGAAGATACATTGATAAGAAGTGAAGTGTATCTTCAGATACCTTAGAGGAACTCTAATTTATGGACTTGTCTTTGGCGGCAGAGATAGAGATATTAGCTTAGTTGGATTTTGCGATTTTGACTATGCCGATGATAGAGATCAAAGGAAATCAACCTCCGGATATGTGCTCACAATTGGTGGGACAGCGATTAGTTGAAGAGCGAGGATGCAAATGATTGTGGATTTGTCTACTACAAAGGCAGAGCTCGCGAGGTTGCAAATGATTGTGGTTTTGTCTACTACAAAGGCAGAGCTCACAGATGCGGTTGAAGCAGCTAAGGAGGTACTTTATTTAAGGTGATTGTTATGTGATTTGGGTTTCGTATATGAAGGCGTGGATGTGCACTGTGACAATTAGAGTGCAATTCACTTAGCTGAAAATCTAGCATTCTGCTCAAGGATGAAGCATATTGAGGTGAGAGAGTCATTCCTTGTCTCGATGAGTCAAGAGAAGCTAGTTCATCTTCAGAAGATTCACATAAAGAAGAATGCAGCAGATATGTTTATTAAGTCGTTGCCTATTGCTAAGTTCGAGCACTGCTCGAACTTGATTAGCTTAATGAAGTGCTAGGTGCCACGGGCTGGCACGGGGAGAGAATTTAGATGGTTCATGGAGACGTTTATTTTCATAGTGGAGATTGATAGTTCTACACAGACTGGGTATTTCGAACACTTTGTTGACGGGCTGTGGCCTTGTCGGAGTTCGTTGATAGAGTGTAATGGGTTATTGCATTACCGAAGCTCATTGGGAAAGTATCCATCGCTTGAAGCATGAAGATGTAGATAAAGTTGGAAGGCTTGTATGGAATTCGGTATCAAGTGGAGATTGTTGAAATTGATACCGAAATAAGTAGAAGAAGAAGGAGAAAGGATGCATGCCGAAACCCTAGGAATTGGGTTTGAAGTAGCCAAACTCGTTCGGCGGAAGAGCAACTCTGTTCGGTGAAATTAGACGAAGAAGACGCAGTGCTAGGGCTTGGAAGAGATCTGGAACGATGGTTGAATCGTTCGACAATTTGGAGTGGAGGAAAGTTTTGCCGAATGAAATAATTGGAGCGGTAAAAAGGATTCACGAACGAATTGTTTCGTTCAGTATTTTGCAGAATGAAATATTTCGCTTGGTATTTGAGCATGCCGCTCCAATAAGGGAAACGTCGGTCTAAATTTTTTGCTTGGCGTTTTGCCGAACCAAATCGCAGGCCTGCTATATGGCAACTACCCCTCCTCTTATCTTCATTCTATAAATAAAGAAGCTTCTGGACAACAATTACAGATGAAATTAAGAGCTTATTTCAGCCAATTTCAGAGCCATTCTAGAGAGCTGAAACTCTACAAAATTTTGTCTGTATTCTAAATTCTTCTATGTATAGCCATCAAAAGTGAATCAGTCTTGTAACTCTAATCTTTTAGTTATTAATAAAATCTTCTATCCCCAAGTGGACGTACACTGCCTCGCCGTAGTGGAATCACAATAAACACCAGTGTTATTTATTTTTCTTCATTGCATAGATCTGTGACTGTCTGTTCTAGTGTTCATCTTTTGTTTGTTCCGTCTCAGTACAATCACGATCCAATTGTTTTCCACTGCGTTGGGTTTTTTATTCCCTTTTTAGAGGCTTTTTTATACCGGAGGCGGTGGCGATTGATCCGAACTGCTTTGCACTATACAACAGATTGTCGAAACGTCTTCTAGAGAGTGACGTAGTCCACGACTCAACCAAAATTCAACATTGTTTTCAACATTATCTCATATAAACTATATGCTGGAAATTTTCAAAATTAATTTAGGGTTTGGGTTTGTTTATGAAGAGAGAAGAAGTGGGAAGAAGATGGAAGACGAGAGGTGGAATGTATAGCCCCACATCTAGGAAAATAAGGGATTATACTTAGTTAAATACAGAATTCTCTATGGAAGGTTGGACCCTTTGAGCACCCAAAGCTTTGCTTTGATGTGAGGAGGGAAGTTATGCATTACCACAATATGCGCGCACCGCCGCCCGACCGACCGGTCGGGTCTAGGTTCGGTTATGAAGAACAATCTCTTTTCTTTGTATCTTTTACTTCTTCCTCCAGATCTGCGACGCCCAGAGAGTGTTGCAGAACACTGCCTTTTCACCACAGTTTATGACGCCTGTCAGGTGTTGCAAACGAAGAAACGTTGTAGATCAATTCTCTTCTACTTCATTGTTCTATTCTCTACTAAATTGCATCATCAAAGATCAAATTTGAGTGTTCTTGGTCGGATCAAAATCGTACAAGTTTTCAATTCGAGTACACTGTTTAAAGGCTTCATTGAATCCTGAAGTCGATAGTTTGATAACCCGTTTGTACCTGCTGGGCTGAACTCTTGTCTAAAAGAATCTACGCAGTAGATCTTTGAAGTCAGAAGTACAACAGTTATTATATTCATCATTCTCGAATCATCGACATAATTATACAACAATTTTAGACAATATCATCAACCATGGATGGTTCGAGTTCAATCAATCTCAATGCTCTTCAAGTTATGAATCAGCATTAAATGCGATTTGGGCGGTTTGATGGTGAAAACTTCACTCGTTGGCAAGATACGTTGAAATTCTTTTTGATCACGGTCAAATTGTTCTATATTCTTGAAGATAACTTGGAGGAAATACCAGAGGGAACAGATAAAGATACCAACGAATCGAAAGAAAAATGTAACGACCCGAAATTTTCGGCCTCGAAAATTCAACACTAATACATTCACTGTAGAAGTGCCAAGCATTCAAACGCTGGAAGTTCCAGATTGTTAGGGTTAAGCAAAGAGGTAGAAGAAGAAATAGAAAACAAAACACAGAATCTCACATTCGCAGTGGATTAAAATATAATATCAAATAATAGCATTTATACAAAGAAAAGCTGTATCTGTCAAATTTACATACAATACATCAGAGTACAACCATTCGCATATAAACTGGATAGTTGAAATTAACTTGTCCCCCTCGACAACAATATAACTTCAATACACAGTGGAATAAACTCCATACGTTCCTACCATCCGGCTCGCCACCTGAGCTTCAGAACGTCCTAACCTGAAAATCTGTAATACCCGGTCTAACCCCGAGCATTACAATAAAGTAACACCCGGGTCATGCTGGAAACCAGCGTGAGTAAACCCAAATAATTTGAAGTACTAAGTTATAAAACATAGTTGCAAACCAGGGTAACTCGTACCTCACTACGAGTTCTTATCTAGTTTACAATCAATACTTATTTCATAAAATTATATCTATGTATGGTTACTCAGTTTATGATGCAGCGGATATAACAGAAAATGAATGTGACGATGAAAAACGGAATCGATGGATTAAAATACCCAAATGCCCAAATCCGTTGATCTCAAGAGATACCGGATTCTAGCAATCTTTGACACGTTGATCGCGCACGATACCATGAGAGAAGATCTACAATTCTTCGAACGTTGACCAAGCGCACTTGATTCCGTGAATTGGCTTCAACAATCGTTGATTCGAGCGCACTCGAATGCCGAAAGTGGAGATAGGAGATAACACTCAACTACCAATTTTAATGGAGGCACGAAGCACAAACCAAATTTTATTCGAACATCAACCACCTTTTACAAATGACATCACACCCCTATTTATAGAGAAAGTACAACACACACACGACTTAACAAGTTACAACATCATATGACTTAACAAAAGTACGTCACAAGCAGTACAAACAACTAACAAAAATACCAACATTCAATGACACAGCGCCTTAAGAAATACAGACGACTTAACAAACTTTAGCGACCTAAGAAAATAACGACATAACAATAACGATTTAACAAACAACGACTTAACAAACAAACGACATAACAATTTGGGCAGAGCGACTTAACAAATGCGGCATCCAGGCATCCAGGAGCGATTTATGAACTTCAGCGACTTAAGATTGCTCGTTCGCGACTTAAAAATTTCAGCGACCTAAGGAAGCTCGCGACTTACTGGGACTTTGCTCGCGACTTAGGCTGGAAGCGATTCACGTTCGCGACTTACTGGAAGCGACTTAAGCGAAATGTCGTTCGCGACCTAGATTGGAGTGAAGATGTTCGCGACTTAGGGTTGGAGATGGATGTTCGCGACTTAGGGCTGGAGATGGCATAGGTCGTTCGCGACTTAAGAAGGAGGAGGATATAGGTCGTTCGCGACTTTCTGGAGCGTCTCGCGATTCGCCGCCGCGATTCCAGGTATCGCGCTGCATCAGTTTAGGTGGTTCGATTTACTTAATTTATTCCATTCCAGCCTATATGATTTTAAAATCAAATCTATAAGAATTATTGTAGATTACTAATCGATGTGGTTTCGGATATTGCTGATATCCGACTCTGGTCTCTTCGAATCCAATACCATCTTAATCCAAGTTGTTTAAGTGAATACAATTTGATTTTAAATACATGATGTCATATTTACACAGCAATTCATCAAAGATAGGGATCTTACATTATCACAGTTCAACCAAGCATTTAAAATCACAGAGCACCACAATCACATATTAGAGATATCAATAATCTAAGGCATTCAATTATAGTTTATTTCTCATAAGCAAGATTAATTAGTCATCCAATTTAATTAATTTAATTAACAAAAGATAAATTAATTACCTTTTAATCCTGCTTAATTAACATTAATTAAACCATTTAGTTAATTATTGAAATTAATTAATTATTCTTTATTTAATCATTCACACAAATTAATTAACCTTTAATTACTTACATTAATTAATGATTCTTTAATTAATTACATTAATTAATTATACTATAATTAATCTCATTAAGTAATTACATTAATTAATTATCCTATAATTAATCTCGTTAAGTAATTATCCTTTAATTACATTAATTAATTATCCTATAATTACTTAAGTTAATTAATTAACCCTTAATTACTTAAGTACTTAATAATCTAAGATAACCATTATCTCAATTAATTACTTAATGAAATCATTTTATTAATTAAAGTTTGATTCACTTACCTTAATCACATCTTAATTCAAACATCATTAAATCTCATTTGAAAAACATTTCGGAATTAATTTAATAAATTAACCCAACATAATTATTTTAACAAAACAATTTTTTAAAACATTTAAATCTAAATTTAAATCTTTAAAACTTTTTTGCAGTCTTGTTTAATAATTTTATTTTGGAAACTCGATTAACAATCCTTAAAGAAAAACATATTTATTTTCTTTCATAACATAAAACTTTGGTTATTATTTTCCTTTTTGAAAACTTGCTTAATAAATTTACTTTGAAACATTGTTAACATTCTCTTTAACTTTTTAAACTTTGATTTTCTTTGCTTTTGAACCTATAAAAATTTATCTTTGCTTTCAAACTAGATTTCTTGTTTCATTTAAAAAAACTGGAAAGTTAAAATAAGAACCCGAGCCAAATGAACAAAAACCCAAGCAAATTCCCGAGCTACTCGCGTCCTCTCTTTACTTTGAGACGATCCTCACACGTCTTCGAGCCCAACCCCGAGGAAAGCATTTCTTCCCCAAACCTACAAAACCCAGACACATAAAAGTGCACACGTGCACCGACGGCCCGAACATCTCCGACCAACCGCCGCCCTCAACATGTCATCGATGACCTTGCCGACTCGCCTGACCTCACAGATCGATGAAATCGCCCGGATAACGAAATCGAGCAATACGATCAACTCCAGGAACCCAAACACCTCGATTAAATCACCTCGCTCCTATGATCCCGACCACCGGAACCCACGTCGCCTCGTCCAGAGCAGCGTCACCACCCCATGCGACTAGTCCCCCACATGCGATCGACCACGATGCTTCCTAGACGACACACGACTTCGAAAATCAACACCAACCAAAACTGTCGATAAAACCCTAATTCGATGTTGCTTGGCCACCACAGCCACTTAAAAATCCATCCACCATTTTTTCCTTGACCACCATCCTTTCAGCTAGCCCCAGACCCAAGCACGACGAACAACTCGTCGATGACCATTGGAAATCGACAAAAGTACCAATATCGTTCAACTCGACGAATCTCATCACTTACAATACTAAAAATCATGAAATTACTTTTAAAAATCACCATTTGTTAACACGAATCTAATTATAGGATCAAAACATGAAATTAAGTTCATTGATTTTTCCGATTCAAAGAAATTTCACTGTGATACCCAATTTTCTAAATATTTTCTAAATGTTTCCACTTGGAACTATTTTTAAAAATGAAATTATAATGTTACAAACATTTCCTTTTTATAGATCAAAGCCTGAATTTGTCTGGATAGGAAGATATGAATTTTTATGTGTTGTTCATGAATCTGTGAACACAACAGTGACAAGCATGCATACACATAGACATGTATACAAATATATAGTGTAATTCAAATTGTAATTCAGTTAAAATCATCCATGCAACTCATACTTACAGCCTTACTTTATATATTTAGCACATGCATCACAATATATAACAAGTTTTAAACTTTTTAAAGAAATTGTTTACTCACTGGTTTCTGAAAACAGAGAACAGAGATACAGGCTTTCATATTTATATACATAGTATTCCAGTTAAGAACAGCCATGAAAATCATACACATGCAAAAAGTATTCAACTAGATATAAACTTTGAAAAGTTTTATTTACTCACTGGTTTTTGAAAACAGAGAACAGATCTTTCAACTGGAATTATACTTGATCATCTGATCTGCAACTTGATTGTTGGTTACAAACTGAAGTATGATTTTGATCTTCTTGTTTTGCTTCAGTCTTTCTTTTGAATACTTGAAAGAATTTGTTGATTTCAGTTTGAAAGCTTCAAGTTGGATTTTCTTATAGTCTTAATTTTGAAAGATAAAAGAAGAAGAGTTGGAGAAAAGTATATGAAAGTTTTAAGCTAAATTCTCTACACATTTTATCTATATTCCAATTTACAAGACAATACAAACGAAGTAAGCCACTTATTCTTTGCATGTTGATTCAAAGCTACCAATGTTTAATGCATGTTATACAAAAGCTACGAATGTTTAATGCATGAATTTTATGTTTTTCTTATGTTTTATGTTCATGCTTTAACTAATTATATTTATCTTATGTAAAATTTTAAAAGAAATATATTAAGCTTTTATTAAATCTTATTTTAAGATTAAAGCTATTATACTTTTAATTAATAAATAATTATCTTTAGTGTTTTAAAAAGATATAGAATTAAACTTTAACTAGCCTTTGAAAATTATTACATTGAATTCAAATCAATGCTTCCTAGTCACCATATATATGTGTGTGTGTGTGTGTGTCCACCTTTTTGGAAACTTCCAAATATTCTACTTTTATGGCATATATATACACACACACACACATACACTTATATACTTGTATAGTATACACTTAGATTTTCACATTATAAAGTTTGCATTTATATATTTATTAAATAACTATAGGATTTATCATTTCCAGATAGTTATAATTCAGCATTTATTATAGTTCCAATCCATTTATATACATCCAGATATCAGCATTTTATTTGTTCAACTAAATAAAATCAGTATCTCAATAGTAAAAATCAGTTAATTACCAATTAACAGATGTCCAAAAATTCGAGTTATCACATTCATCCCACCTTTGAATCTTTTTGTAACGTTTGCGATTTTTCGTTGCCGAAAAACCGAACCATTAGGGTTTTAGAAAGAATTTAAGAAAAGAAAAGGGAAGAAAAGAAGAGAAGAAGATAGAGGGAAAAGAAGATAGAAAATTTTAAAATAGAAAGAAAGGAGAAAGAAAATAGAGAATTTTAAAATAGAACGGAAAAGAAAGGAAACAGAACAGAACAGAACAATATCAGAATCTCACAATTCGCAGCGGAACAACATATAATAATAAATGAATAATCTTTAAATAAAGAACTATATCAGTTATTACATCACATTATATTACATTACTTCAAATCATCAGAGTGTACAACAACAACAATAAACAGTGCAGCGGAAAAAGAAATACTATATAAATAATACGCCATGCCATCTAGCTTGCCTCCAGCAACTCCTGAATATCCAGAATATCCTGATAAACCTAACTCTTAACTGCCCGTGTGGAAATTGGTGGGCACCCAGAGTTTAGGAAGGAAAACAATAAACTCCGAGTCAGTCATGTGACTGGTGCGAGAACTTAAAACAGTTTATTTTCTTTAAAATAAAAAAGAGGAATATTTTTAAATTCAATTCGCAATGTTTTTAAAAATGAGACTACCATAAGACCTCCCACCACACACACAATGCAAACGCAGACTTGGAGGAGATTTCTTCTTATGTTAGTCAAAGATGCTTGATACGCATTAAAAGTAACATTTGATATTATTATTAGTGCATAGTGTAGAAACAAATTCTTTCGAAAGTAAAGATATAAATCTTAGCCAGCATAGGTACCATTATATTATGCCTACTAATAGCTACCATATTAAATGGCAGGTTCTACAACTAAAACCGTACAAGTTTCGTATTGTTTCTTTGGATTTCCAACAAATGGTCAGGCCAAGGAACTTCCCATTGCCACTGAGAATGCCTCTGGAAAGACACCCCCGAGAACCAAACCGGAACTCTGCCAACACAAGGCCGGGTTACCCCTAACTGGGTAACTACTGACACGAGTATGTCATTCCCCGGTCCTTTAGGACCTTTCACAACCGAGCGCTCGATATCCAACATCACACCATAATAAATAGAGTGTTTTCAACATGAGTAAGTATCTGGGCTCCATACCATGATACCACCCCTTTCCAGAAGGAAATGAACATACCCTAAGGGGAGCTACAGCAACCCCTAATAACCTTGCTGCATCTTTCCTGTTTTGACCATTTCCGGGATGTGAGGCTCGATGAATTCACGTCCCCAAAAACACACTTTGTACAAAAAGCCGTGCTTTGGGTCAACAAATGATCAACACAATGATCATCAGGATAGACGATCAAATAAATGATCCTATCACAATAATCAACACAATGATCATTTCAGCATCACTCAGCATGTCACATTACCAAACTGGGAATATATCGCTGATAACTTCAACTATATAACCTCTGAACTCGTACGTCTCAGAGAAGGGTGTTAAGCTAAAGAATAAATTCTCCGCCACCACAGAAATATATTTGAAAGAAATCGGCTTTATATCTCAACTTGTAATGTCCGACATACAATCCATACAAGTCTGTTCCGGGCTCGAACAGAACCGAAGGCACTTACAAAGAAGTCCTTGCAATCCGAATAATTTCTAATCACGTTCGGATTTCCCATCACTTATGGAGATCTCTATACCGGGGATCAGCCAGTGCAGAGACAATCAACAAGAAACCCTTTTCGTTTTTCGAAAATATCCGGTCTTCAACACCGGTCTTCGAATGCAATTCATAACGACGTATCACATATTCGGAATGGGTTATACGACCCCATGGTCCTTTCCCGGTTAACCCGAATAGTGAGCGCTTATTTTTAAAAAAATAAGTGTGGCATTCAATTTCAAACAATTCACAACAAATACCTATTTAAAGGTAAATATTGATAGTCGGTCATTGAACTATCAATAGATATGCCAACATCACCAGATTCCAAATAATTTTCCAAATTATTTATTTCACAAAAATATCTTTATAAGATAGATAGTTTTCACACTTCAAAAATAAATCAACATTTATTTTCAAACAAATCTCCTTTTCAATTATAAATTCCATAAGGAATTTACATTCCCAAAATATTTATAAATATTCGATTTCCATTCAATTTTTAAATATTCATTTTTAATTTATCTTCAAAAAGATAAATTTCAAATATTCACTTAATATTAGAAAAGCATTTCTATACTTATTAAAAATAAGTAATTCACAAATCTTTTTATTTTCTATACTGAGAAAATATTTAATATACCCTAATCGAAATTAAGTATATATTTCATTCTTTTAAGGAAATCATTCACTTAACCATATTTATTTGGGTCAAAACGAATGTCGCGTAAAACATCGTTACGATAACCCAAAATCACTAGTATAGGGATTCGAAAATAGATATATAAATCCCAATACTATATATAACATTTCCTTTCGGAAATTATCTATTATAACAACAGTGTTATAATCTACTATTTTCTTCTATTTCTCGAAAACGTCTATTTCAACAATGAATGTTGAAATCTATGATTTCGAATCTCAATATATTTTAAAACATCGTTAGATCGGTTTAATTCTATTCCAAACATCGCTTTTCAAAATAATTTCTTTAACATATTATTCACTGTTCAAAAACGTGAATATACCTTGTTAATAAATTCCATCACTTCTATTCATTTTATTTTAAGGAATTATCCATTGTCTAAACATGAATATAACTCCATAAATAAATTAGAACAATTTACTTATCAAAGTAAGTCGTTTGCGAATTTATAAACAACGTTTATAAATTCTATTTCTATTTATTTTATATCAACTCCTTTTTATAAATTCCTTTATTAACCTATCTTAATTCATATCACAATGATATACTAAAAATTCATATTATAAGTCAAATACTTATAATTTATTTATTTACAAAATCATTCCTTCAAACTTCCCAAATCTATAAATCTTATAACTTCTAAGATTCATTTATTTATCTAAATCCTTTCCTTTAATAACTTTATGAATTTTATTTTATTTTCCTTTACAAATTTTATAAACCTACTGTTTATAAAATTCTATTTATAACTTCATCGTTATAATCCTATAAATCATTCATTTGTGAAATTCATTCACATTTCATTCTAACTCTTATAAAAACTTCGTTTTATAATTCCAATATTTTTAATTTACAAATATCCATTTGTAAATCCTTTAATATAAATCAATTTATATTACTATTTTAAAAAAAACATCTTTAAACTCTTTTATAATTTCATCTTTTGATTTATAAATCCTATTTTTAAACTTTTTATAATAAATTCAAAAATCCCAGTTTAAATTATTTTATAAAATCATCAATTCCATATTTTCTCATAAATCAATTCTTTCTATATTTCTCAAGAATTATGATTCTATAACATTTAAAATCATAACGTTTATTTATCTATAATGGATCAATTCCAAATTATTTATAAAACGTATATTTTCAAAATCACTTTAGAAATCCCTTAAAAATCAAAATTGTTATTTTTACTTCAAAAATTGGATCCGATGATGCAACACATCAAATAGTCAAACATGTCTTTCCAATATCATATATCATCCATGATAACAATCACATATCACAATATATGAAATCTAATAAATATTTGTGAGGAATCCAGTTGGATCCCTCCAACCTGTTTTCCTGCATCCACAGACATTAGCACAATACCATTCCGTTTCAAGACGGAATATCGCGGTACATGGGATTTTATAAATATATATCCGCTTACTAACGGCGCATAGGGTCTCATCCGCTAAAAAGAAATGCGGGAAATCAATCAACTGCAATATATACATATGCCAATATATATATATTGCTATATATATAATATAATACCAATTCCACTTCGAGGTGGAATATCGCGGTATATGTGTGTAATAAATAACCTCCGCTTACTAACGGCGTATAGGGTCTATTCACATCCAATATATATATAACAATCATCGTTCAATCATTCAATCAACACAGTCAAGCAAATTTTAAATCTATCTATTTAAAATTTAAATAAACAATAGAAATTCCTTTTGAGTGAGAAGTTCTCACCTTTGCTTTTATTAGCAATCCAATTTCCCTCTCGACTCGATTTTCTTGATTTATACCTAGTATAAATATTTACACAATTTATTAATATTCGAAATAAATCGAATAAATTAAATTTTCATTTGACAAATTTTAATTCATCAGTTTTCTCCTTTAATAGTTTAAATAAATTGATAGTTTCGTTTAAACCAGTTTCTTCTTTAAATAAATTTATTTTAAACTAATTTTCGTTCTTGATTGTTTAATTAATCAATAGTTTTATTTAAATCAGTTTCTTGTTTAATAATTTATTTTAATAAATTTCCTTCTTTTAAAATAATTTTAACTATAGATTTCCAATTTTGAACTAAATTTCCTTTTCATAAATTAAATCAACTAATAGATTTTGGGTTTTAACAAATAAATTAAATTTTTAAACATATCTTCTATTTGATATTTTAATTGACCAATATTTTATTTATACAATTTTTCTGGTTTCAAACTAAAAATCTGAATTCTTTTTAAATAACTTCACCAATTTTATTTTAACTAACTAATTCCTTTTAAAACAATTTCTTTTTATTTTAAATTAACTATTTTTTTTTTCTTTAATAAAATGTTTAACTAAAAATTTAAATTTAATAAATCAACTCTCTTTTAACAACTTAATTATTTTAACAAAAATCTTTCTTTTAATAAATTCGATTAACTAATTTTTCCTTTACATAAATAATCTATATATTTAATATAATATATTTTTCCTATTTAAATCAATATTTTATAAAACTTGCTGTAATAAATTTGCTGTTTACTTTATATATATATATATATATATATATATATATTTTTCTTTAAACAGAAATATTTGAATACTTATTCAATTTAAAAATTAGTAAACCTAGATCGTTACCTCACTGCTGCCTCGACTTCGTCTCGATGTCGCCGCGATGATTCTGCCCATTGCCACACGCGAGCGCACGCCTCGCAATCGATCGCCGCCAATTGCTTTCGACATCGCCGCCTCCACCTTATCGCGCGCGGCGATCCCCCTTCCACGCGCCACCTCCTTCAATCACCTCGTGTTGCTGCCGCCGTGTCGCCACTCACCTTCACGACGCGACTCACCATCAGTTCGTCGCCGCACCCCCTCTACATCGCTTGAGGTCGCTGCCGCTTTCCTTCGCGACCTCGTGCCGCTCGCTCGTGAGCCCCATCGCCATCATCTTCCAGGCCATGTCGCGTCTTCTCCACGCGCGCGAGATCTAGGGCTTCGGTCCTTTTTTTTTTTTATTGAGTTTCGTTTAAACGAATTTGGGAACGAACTGTTTTAAGAAGGGGAAGAGTGCTCGGCATTTTTGAATTGGAGGAACGAAAAGGAGATTGATTTTCATAGAGGGCTGTAGCCATTTTTAATTTTCTTTCGATCGAATGAATTTGGAAGAGGGAGATGGAGATTTTTAAAATGAATTGGGCAGGCTTATCACGATTTTCGTTCGTGATGTTCAGCGTGAATTTAGGCTGAGACCAAGGAACGTGTTTTAAGGGAAGACAACGTGTTTGTTAATTAATTATAATTTAAATTTTTAAATTGAATTCAATTTGATCTCGACGCGTTTATTCGTCGTGTGTTCACATAACAACTCCAAAAATTACGAAATTTGAAATCCGGCAATAATTCAATATTACGGACCCAATGGAACTGGTTTCGTCGAATTCCGAGACTGTGCCTCGGACGACTATTTTTAAATATCGATTCGAACGATTAAATTTCAAAACTGAACAAAGCAGTTTCAAATTCGATTCTGAAGCTTCTAAAATCTTCAATATTATCAATATGAATTTTACAAGCCTTTGAAATATTTTTAATTGGCTTAAAATTGAAGATTCAAATTTTTATTCAACTCTCAACAGATTAAATTCTATAATTTAATCGTTATATTCATTCTGATAATTTGAAATTCAATTCAAACCATCATTCAAATATTTAAAATTAATTAAATATTTTCAAATTAAATTATTCAAAATTCTGGGTCGTTACAATCTTTCCCCCTTAAAAGAATTTCGTCCCGAAATTACAAGTTAAGAAGAATGCCTTTATCTCGTCTATTATTTTCGACAATTCAAATAGTTTTATCAACTATCTAAAACAAATCTTTTTACTAGAGATTCACTATCTTTTCAACTAGATTTCCAACTTCAATTATAGGTTTCAAACAACATTGTTTTACTAACCATTCAAATTTAAATTCAAATTCAAATTTCAAACTTTCAAAATTTTCTCAAAAATTTTCTAACACCCTAAATTTTCGAAAAATTTCGCCAGCGTTTCCTTTGCGCGGCTCGATCGGTACGACTACAAAATGGCACCACGGCCCCTCAGAATCAAAAAGAAAAGAAAAAAAACCAAGTGGCTAGAGAAGAAAGTCATCAAATCTCATACTAAAATTGAAATACGTACCTTTTTGTCGAGCAATTCAATTTTATCTTTGGAATCAAAATCTCAATTCCTTTCTAATCCTGTATAACCTGTATAATCTGCTAGTAGTAGCATCCATATCCAACATTCAAACCATTTTGCAAATTTTATTACAAAATTTCCAATATATGCTTCTTTATATGTTTTTACTTCAGTATTGAAGTTACATATTCAATTTTTCATTCAATTTCACGTTTCAATTCAATTCACAATCTCAAATTCATTCGAATTCAATTCTCAATTTAAATTCTATTTGAATTAAATTCTAAATTCTAAATATTGAATTCTATCAATTACTTTTATTTAGTAATTCATATTACTACCTTAAATTAGTTTCTTTTACTAATTTATTTCAAATTTCAATTCATCTCGAATTTACTTAATTACTAACAAAGGGAATTTCAATTTATTTCTTTTAATTACTTGAACTTATATACAAATTCAAATTTATCTTCAAATTTAGCTCACGACTAAATTTTAATTTAACCAATTCAAATTCCAATTCATTAGTCCATGAATTAATAATTTATCAAGTTAGTTTACTTGAATTCAATTTATTTTATTCAATTCCATATACTAATGATAATAATTCTATATTATCACTTCTTAACAATCATGCAACCATATACTATAATAATTTATAGAAAATCATTTCTTTTCTATTCAAAAATAGTTTTGGACAAAATTATTTCATTATATAAATCAATTTTATATTCACTAACAAATACGCGCTCATATCTATTATTACACTCAAACTCATTCTAGAGTACTGCTGACTCTATCTCTAACGAGTAATACCCTACAGAACCATGGTTGTCGCTTAACCAACAGCTCTGATACCAAATGTAACGTTTGCGATTTTTCGTTGCCGGAAAACCGAACCATTAGGGTTTTAGAAAGAATTTAAGAAAAGAAAAGGGAAGAAAAGAAGAGAAGAAGATAGAGGGAAAAGAAGATAGAAAATTTTAAAATAGAAAGAAAGGAGAAAGAAAATAGAGAATTTTAAAATAGAACGGAAAAGAAAGGAAACAGAACAGAACAGAACAATATCAGAATCTCACAATTCGCAGTGGAACAACATATAATAATAAATGAATAATCTTTAAATAAAGAACTATATCAGTTATTACATCACATTATATTACATTACTTCAAATCATCAGAGTGTACAACAACAACAATAAACAGTGCAGCGGAAAAAGAAATACTATATAAATAATACGCCATGCCATCTAGCTTGCCTCCAGCAACTCCTGAATATCCAGAATATCCTGATAAACCTAACTCTTAACTGCCCGTGTGGAAATTGGTGGGCACCCAGAGTTTAGGAAGGAAAACAATAAACTCCGAGTCAGTCATGTGACTGGTGCGAGAACTTAAAACAGTTTATTTTCTTTAAAATAAAAAAGAGGAATATTTTTAAATTCAATTCGCAATGCTTTTAAAAATGAGACTACCATAAGACCTCCCACCACACACACAATGCAAACGCAGACTTGGAGGAGATTTCTTCTTATGTTAGTCAAAGATGTTTGATACGCATTAAAAGTAACATTTGATATTATTATTAGTGCATAGTGTAGAAACAAATTCTTTCGAAAGTAAAGATATAAATCTTAGCCAGCATAGGTACCATTATATTATGCCTACTAATAGCTACCATATTAAATGGCAGGTTCTACAACTAAAACCGTACAAGTTTCGTATTGTTTCTTTGGATTTCCAACAAATGGTCAGGCCAAGGAACTTCCCATTGCCACTGAGAATGCCTCTGGAAAGACACCCCCGAGAACCAAACCGGAACTCTGCCAACACAAGGCCGGGTTACCCCTAACTGGGTAACTACTGACACGAGTATGTCATTCCCCGGTCCTTTAGGACCTTTCACAACCGAGCGCTCGATATCCAACATCACACCATAATAAATAGAGTGTTTTCAACATGAGTAAGTATCTGGGCTCCATACCATGATACCACCCCTTTCCAGAAGGAAATGAACATACCCTAAGGGGAGCTACAGCAACCCCTAATAACCTTGCTGCATCTTTCCTGTTTTGACCATTTCCGGGATGTGAGGCTCGATGAATTCACGTCCCCAAAAACACACTTTGTACAAAAAGCCGTGCTTTGGGTCAACAAATGATCAACACAATGATCATCAGGATAGACGATCAAATAAATGATCCTATCACAATAATCAACACAATGATCATTTCAGCATCACTCAGCATGTCACATTACCAAACTGGGAATATATCGCTGATAACTTCAACTATATAACCTCTGAACTCGTACGTCTCAGAGAAGGGTGTTAAGCTAAAAGAATAAATTCTCCGCCACCACAGAAATATATTTGAAAGAAATCGGCTTTATATCTCAACTTGTAATGTCCGACATACAATCCATACAAGTCTGTTCCGGGCTCGAACAGAACCGAAGGCACTTACAAAGAAGTCCTTGCAATCCGAATAATTTCTAATCACGTTCGGATTTCCCATCACTTATGGAGATCTCTATACCGGGGATCAGCCAGTGCAGAGACAATCAACAAGAAACCCTTTTCGTTTTTCGAAAATATCCGGTCTTCAACACCGGTCTTCGAATGCAATTCATAACGACGTATCACATATTCGGAATGGGTTATACGACCCCATGGTCCTTTCCCGGTTAACCCGAATAGTGAGCGCTTATTTTTAAAAAAATAAGTGTGGCATTCAATTTCAAACAATTCACAACAAATACCTATTTAAAGGTAAATATTGATAGTCGGTCATTGAACTATCAATAGATATGCCAGCATCACCAGATTCCAAATAATTTTCCAAATTATTTATTTCACAAAAATATCTTTATAAGATAGATAGTTTTCACACTTCAAAAATAAATCAACATTTATTTTCAAACAAATCTCCTTTTCATTTATAAATTCCATAAGGAATTTACATTCCCAAAATATTTATAAATATTCGATTTCCATTCAATTTTTAAATATTCATTTTTAATTTATCTTCAAAAAGATAAATTTCAAATATTCACTTAATATTAGAAAAGCATTTCTATACTTATTAAAAATAAGTAATTCACAGATCTTTTTATTTTCTATACTGAGAAAATATTTAATATACCCTAATCGAAATTAAGTATATATTTCATTCTTTTAAGGAAATCATTCACTTAACCATATTTATTTGGGTCAAAACGAATGTCGCGTAAAACATCGTTACGATAACCCAAAATCATAGTATAGGGATTCGAAAATAGATATATAAATCCCAATACTATATATAACATTTCCTTTCGGAAATTATCTATTATAACAACAGTGTTATAATCTACTATTTTCTTCTATTTCTCGAAAACGTCTATTTCAACAATGAATGTTGAAATCTATGATTTCGAATCTCAATATATTTTAAAACATCGTTAGATCGGTTTAATTCTATTCCAAACATCGCTTTTCAAAATAATTTCTTTAACATATTATTCACTGTTCAAAAACGTGAATATACCTTGTTAATAAATTCCATCACTTCTATTCATTTTATTTTAAGGAATTATCCATTGTCTAAACATGAATATAACTCCATAAATAAATTAGAACAATTTACTTATCAAAGTAAGTCGTTTGCGAATTTATAAACAACGTTTATAAATTCTATTTCTATTTATTTTATATCAACTCCTTTTTATAAATTCCTTTATTAACCTATCTTAATTCATATCACAATGATATACTAAAAATTCATATTATAAGTCAAATACTTATAATTTATTTATTTACAAAATCATTCCTTCAAACTTCCCAAATCTATAAATCTTATAACTTCTAAGATTCATTTATTTATCTAAATCCTTTCCTTTAATAACTTTATGAATTTTATTTTATTTTCCTTTACAAATTTTATAAACCTACTGTTTATAAAATTCTATTTATAACTTCATCGTTATAATCCTATAAATCATTCATTTGTGAAATTCATTCACATTTCATTCTAACTCTTATAAAAACTTCGTTTTATAATTCCAATATTTTTAATTTACAAATATCCATTTGTAAATCCTTTAATATAAATCAATTTATATTACTATTTTAAAAAAAACATCTTTAAACTCTTTTATAATTTCATCTTTTGATTTATAAATCCTATTTTTAAACTTTTTATAATAAATTCAAAAATCCCAGTTTAAATTATTTTATAAAATCATCAATTCCATATTTTCTCATAAATCAATTCTTTCTATATTTCTCAAGAATTATGATTCTATAACATTTAAAATCATAACGTTTATTTATCTATAATGGATCAATTCCAAATTATTTATAAAACGTATATTTTCAAAATCACTTTAGAAATCCCTTAAAAATCAAAATTGTTATTTTTACTTCAAAAATTGGATCCGATGATGCAACACATCAAATAGTCAAACATGTCTTTCCAATATCATATATCATCCATGATAACAATCACATATCACAATATATGAAATCTAATAAATATTTGTGAGGAATCCAGTTGGATCCCTCCAACCTGTTTTCCTGCATCCACAGACATTAGCACAATACCATTCCGTTTCAAGACGGAATATCGCGGTACATGGGATTTTATAAATATATATCCGCTTACTAACGGCGCATAGGGTCTCATCCGCTAAAAAGAAATGCGGGAAATCAATCAACTGCAATATATACATATGCCAATATATATATATTGCTATATATATAATATAATACCAATTCCACTTCGAGGTGGAATATCGCGGTATATGTGTGTAATAAATAACCTCCGCTTACTAACGGCGTATAGGGTCTATTCACATCCAATATATATATAACAATCATCGTTCAATCATTCAATCAACACAGTCAAGCAAATTTTAAATCTATCTATTTAAAATTTAAATAAACAATAGAAATTCCTTTTGAGTGAGAAGTTCTCACCTTTGCTTTTATTAGCAATCCAATTTCCCTCTCGACTCGATTTTCTTGATTTATACCTAGTATAAATATTTACACAATTTATTAATATTCGAAATAAATCGAATAAATTAAATTTTCATTTGACAAATTTTAATTCATCAGTTTTCTCCTTTAATAGTTTAAATAAATTGATAGTTTCGTTTAAACCAGTTTCTTCTTTAAATAAATTTATTTTAAACTAATTTTCGTTCTTGATTGTTTAATTAATCAATAGTTTTATTTAAATCAGTTTCTTGTTTAATAATTTATTTTAATAAATTTCCTTCTTTTAAAATAATTTTAACTATAGATTTCCAATTTTGAACTAAATTTCCTTTTCATAAATTAAATCAACTAATAGATTTTGGGTTTTAACAAATAAATTAAATTTTTAAACATATCTTCTATTTGATATTTTAATTGACCAATATTTTATTTATACAATTTTTCTGGTTTCAAACTAAAAATCTGAATTCTTTTTAAATAACTTCACCAATTTTATTTTAACTAACTAATTCCTTTTAAAACAATTTCTTTTTATTTTAAATTAACTAATTTTTTTTTTCTTTAATAAAATGTTTAACTAAAAATTTAAATTTAATAAATCAACTCTCTTTTAACAACTTAATTATTTTAACAAAAATCTTTCTTTTAATAAATTCGATTAACTAATTTTTCCTTTACATAAATAATCTATATATTTAATATAATATATTTTTCCTATTTAAATCAATATTTTATAAAACTTGCTGTAATAAATTTGCTGTTTACTTTATATATATATATATATATATATATATATATATTTTTCTTTAAACAGAAATATTTGAATACTTATTCAATTTAAAAATTAGTAAACCTAGATCGTTACCTCACTGCTGCCTCGACTTCGTCTCGATGTCGCCGCGATGATTCTGCCCATTGCCACACGCGAGCGCACGCCTCGCAATCGATCGCCGCCAATTGCTTTCGACATCGCCGCCTCCACCTTATCGCGCGCGGCGATCCCCCTTCCACGCGCCACCTCCTTCAATCACCTCGTGTTGCTGCCGCCGTGTCGCCACTCACCTTCACGACGCGACTCACCATCAGTTCGTCGCCGCACCCCCTCTACATCGCTTGAGGTCGCTGCCGCTTCCCTTCGCGACCTCGTGCCGCTCGCTCGTGAGCCCCATCGCCATCATCTTCCAGGCCATGTCGCGTCTTCTCCACGCGCGCGAGATCTAGGGCTTCGGTCCTTTTTTTTTTTTTTATTGAGTTTCGTTTAAACGAATTTGGGAACGAACTGTTTTAAGAAGGGGAAGAGTGCTCGGCATTTTTGAATTGGAGGAACGAAAAGGAGATTGATTTTCATAGAGGGCTGTAGCCATTTTTAATTTTCTTTCGATCGAATGAATTTGGAAGAGGGAGATGGAGATTTTTAAAATGAATTGGGCAGGCTTATCACGATTTTCGTTCGTGATGTTCAGCGTGAATTTAGGCTGAGACCAAGGAACGTGTTTTAAGGGAAGACAACGTGTTTGTTAATTAATTATAATTTAAATTTTTAAATTGAATTCAATTTGATCTCGACGCGTTTATTCGTCGTGTGTTCACATAACAACTCCAAAAATTACGAAATTTGAAATCCGGCAATAATTCAATATTACGGACCCAATGGAACTGGTTTCGTCGAATTCCGAGACTGTGCCTCGGACGACTATTTTTAAATATCGATTCGAACGATTAAATTTCAAAACTGAACAAAGCAGTTTCAAATTCGATTCTGAAGCTTCTAAAATCTTCAATATTATCAATATGAATTTTACAAGCCTTTGAAATATTTTTAATTGGCTTAAAATTGAAGATTCAAATTTTTATTCAACTCTCAACAGATTAAATTCTATAATTTAATCGTTATATTCATTCTGATAATTTGAAATTCAATTCAAACCATCATTCAAATATTTAAAATTAATTAAATATTTTCAAATTAAATTATTCAAAATTCTGGGTCGTTACACTTTTCGTCCTTGAAAAGGAACGAAGCCAAAATTTTATTAAAATGATTATTATCAGTTAAATTACTCTTAGAACAGTTTTTAACCGAAAACTCTTTTTATTTAATTTTTTAAAATACTTTAAAATCTACATAATATTACCAAAATGGTTTTTATAAAAATACTTTTTATAACTCGATGTCCCAACAAGTCTATTTTTGTTCTCACAGAAATTCGGTCATACGTTGATCAAGCGTAGGACTGAAAATCTATAAGTACTTGGTAAACCCGTTTTCAACACCTGGTGAAAATATTTGGAAAATATTTTGGAGAAAATATAGAAAACATTTTAAAAAAAATATGGAAAAGATTTTGGTGAGAGTGCTCTGGAAATCATCACCCCCTCCACGGTCGCATTTAACCCGATGACTACGTTGCCATCTCGGCAAAATCCATAGAAAACTGTAGGCCTCCACGCCCCTCGATTACACCATGGAACCTGGCACAGATCGTAGCTACACCCGGGGTTACGTCGCCATCACGGCAAAAACCCATGTAACTATAGGCATCAGCACCCTCGAATTTCGCTGCCAAATGAAACTTCTCCACTCTTACATAGATCGCAGACTACATCGGTCGAGTCCTAATGTAGCATGTAGGCACTTACTGCCACACGACTTTCACTATGTATTTATAGATCGTAGTCTACCGAAGTTACGTCGCCCTCCGGTGAAATCAAACGTAGACCTTTGGCACTCAATGCCACACGACTTCCGCTATGGTCCACAATAGATCGCAGTGACATCGAGCTACACTATCGGCACAGCATAATCCAAATGTCTCTGTAGGCATCAACGCTCTTGACTTTCGCTACCCACACAAAATCCTCAAGAACTTCAGTTTGTCCGGACTTCCTCCCAGGATCAAATTTAGAACCCCCTTTAGGGCTCAAGGTAGAACCACCCCGTGGATCTCCTAAGAAGTTCATTTCATGGGAGCGCCTTTTTTCCACAGACATTCTCAAAACATTTTATACTATACACATATAGTATCTTTCGAATCATACTCTTTATGATTCACATAAAAATCTCCTTTACAAAAAATCGATATCTCAAATTGATAGTTCCAAACTTGGCTTTTCAAATTCCCAAAATTGATTTTTCCTATAAAAATCAAAAGCCTTTTCAAAATCCATAGGTTCCAAAACCTTTTTTCCAAAATCATTCTCATAAAATCATTTATATATAGATATATATAATCTTGAAAAAAAAATCTTTAGATCGCTTCATACTTATATAAATTCCTTTTTTATACTTCAAATCTTTTCAAAAATCTTTTCTTTTGGCTATAGATTCAACAAGGGTAGTTATCATATAAGACAAATATATAGCTCTTTACTTATGCCAAATCAACATTTAAATTTGATGTCCTTTAAACCTTATTTGCCACATTACTTACTTTTTATAAAATGATTTTCAGTTATAATGATATCCAAACTTCCACTCTTATTCATCATATATTTTTCAAAATATACTTTCCATTTCAAAATCATTTTTACTTTTCCTTTCAAAATTTCCCATAGCAATTTCATTCAAGCACGTACGATGTACATATATCATCCGTATGCAACATCAAATTCATTCGTTCACTCGATCAACACAATTTCACTTCCGAACTAGTATCGTCCACCCGACTTCCTAATGCGGACTCAGATCTGGTTTCTTGATCAGAAATCGTCATTCACCTTGCATAGCCATAACTATGATAGAGAATTTCCAGAATCAAACGAAAATCCATATCCAGGGTTTTCTGTCGAAAATCAAGTGAAAAATCCCAACTCGGATCGATATAGTATCTCGAAATTCTGTGCTCGAAATCTAGATCAAATCATTAAGTGAATAGAATAATATACGTACATCCTATGTATTTTCCTTCGTAGATTATAAGCTAAATTAATCTTCTTTTTATTCACCTTCATTTTGATTCTGTTCACTTATTCACAATTTCTTCCATTTCTGGGCTATCACTTCAATTATAAACAGTTTGCACTCTGAACTAGCTTAAATTTAGAAAATAGCTTGAAAAAGTTTAAAATAGATAAGTAGTTGTAAAATAGTTATTAGTTGTAAAATAGCTACAGAATAGTTAAGTAATTATAAAATAATTATAAAATAGTTAAATAGTTTTAGAATAGTTAGATAGTTGTAAAATAGTGATTAGTTTGTAAAGCAGATGTAAAATAGTAATTAGTTTTCAAAGTAGTTGTAAAATAAGTATAAGATAGTTTGGGTTTTAAATATGAATGATTGTATAGTAAATAGCTATGAAAAATGTTTTAAGAAAGTTTATATTAAAAAAATTTATTTTGAAAATAGTGTAGAGCGAAACTGTTCAACTTTCCAATTTCCCATTTCAATCAATCTTCAATTTCCAGTATCATTAAATTGATTTAATTCAAATTCAATTTAAATTAACTTCAATTCCTACCCCAAATTCAAATCAATTTCTAGTTGGATTTACTTATTTAACTTCGATTTCAATTCCAATTAATTCAAAACAAATTTCAATTTGAACTAATTCCAATTCCAATCACAACTTTTATACCATCTTGAATTATATAAATTCGAGCTAACTTTTTAAACGTTGATTTAATCCTTTAAAACAATTTAACCTTTACTTTTATTAAATAACCTTGGTTTTTAAATACTTTAATTCTGAGCCGAAATTTTTAAGATTTATTTAAATTATCTTTACTTTTACATAAACTTATTTTACTTTGGGTATTTATATCACATTCCAAGGGAAAATTCAAAACTTAACACTTAGAGTTTAGTTCCAATCAACTTGTTATTATGTATATCCCACTTATATACCTATTCATTTCTTTTGCACCCCAAGTCGTATTTTAAATTTTAAACCATTCTTGGTTTTCAGTTCAAAACAAATTTCTTTAAAAAATTTAAAACAACTCTTGTTTTAAGATAAGGTTCCTACATTTAAAAATATTATTTATTATATCTTTTAAAACAATTTAATTTTTCTGGATTTAAAACTCCACAATTTAAATTCTTTTCAATTTTAAGTCATATTTATCTAAATTGTTACTTCCTTAAAACATTTTATTTCCTGGTTTGAATCCATTTCTATCTTATCTTATTTGTATAGTTCATTTCTTACCCAAATTTCCATTTGGTTGTATATTTATTACCACTTAATTATTATTATATTTAATTTCAATAACCACCAACCAACCCCTTAATATATATTAGAAAATCTATTGCTTTATATATATATATCAAAATATAAGCTTATATAAGAATCATTTTATTTTTAAAATCATTTTAAAATCTTTATATAAGAAAATAACAAGTACGCTCTCATATATAATACACTCAACTCATTTTAGGGCACTACTGACCCTATCCTTAATGAGTAAACCCACCAGAGTCAAAGTTCTCACTTAACCTTCTGCTCTAATACCAACTGTAATGACTCGAAATTTTCGACCACGAAAATTCGACACTAATACGTTAACTGTAGAAGTGCCGAGCATCTGAACGCCGGAAATTCCAGATTGTTAGGGTTAAGCAAAGAGGTAGAAGAAGAAACAAAAAACAAAACACATAATCCCACATCCACAGTGGATTAAAATATAATATCAAATAAAAACATTTATATAAAGAAAACTGTATCTGTCAAATTTACATACAATGCATCAGAGTACAACCATTCACATATAAACTGGACAATTGAAATTAACTTATCCCAGTCAGCAACAATATAACTTCAACACACAGCGGAATAAACTCCATATGTTCCTGCCATCCAGCTCGCCACTTGAGCTCTAGAACGTCCTAACCTAAAAATCTGTAATACTCGGTCTGACCCGAGCATTACAATAAAGTAACACGCGGGTCAGGCTGGAAACCAACGTGAGTAAACCCAAATAATTTGAAGTACTAAGTTATAAAACATAGTTGCAAACCAGGGTAACTCGTACCTCACTACGAGTTCTTATCTTGTTTACAATCAATACTTATTTCACGAAATTATATCTAAGTATCGTTACCCAGTTAAGGAGGTTCGGTTTACTTAATTTATTCCATTCCAGCCTATATGATTTTAAAATCAAATCTACTAATCGAAATGGTTTTGGATATTGCTGATATCTGACTCCGGTCCCTTCGAATCTAATACCATCTTAATCCAAGTTGTTTAAGTGAATAAAATTCAATTTTAAATACAGGATGTCATATTTACACAGCAATTCATCACAGATAGATAACTTACATTATCATAGTTCAACCAAGCATTGCAAATCACAGAGCATCACAATCACATATCAGAGATATCAACAATCCAAGGCATTCAATTATAGTTTATTTCTCATAAGCAAGATTAATTAGTCATCCAATCTAATTAATTTAATTAACACAAGAAAATTAATTACCTTTTAATCCTTCTTAATTAACATAAATTAAACCATTTAATTAATTATTGAAATTAATTAATTATTCTTTATTTAATCATTCGCACAAATTAATTAACCTTTAATTTCTTACATTAATTAATGATTCTTTAATTAATTACATTAATTAATTATCCTTTAATTAATATCATTAAGTAATTACATTAATTAATTATCCTATAATTAATCTCATTAAGTAATTATCCTTTAATTACATAAATTAATTATCCTATAATCACTTAAGTTAATTTATTAAACCTTAATTACTTAAGTCCATAATTAATCTAAGATAACCATTATCTTAATTAATTACTTAATGAAATCATTTTAATAATTAAAGTTTGATTCACTTACCTTAATCACATCTTAATTCAAACATCATTAAATCTCATTTAAAAAACATTTCGGAATTAACTTAATAAATTAATCCAACATAATTATTTTAAGAAAACAAAATTTTTTAAAACATTTAAATTCAAATTTAAATCTTTAAAACTTGTTTGCAATCTTGTTTAATAATTTTATTTTGGAAACTCAGTTAACAATCCTTAAAAAAACAGTTTTATTTTCTTTCATAACTTAAAACTTTGGTTAATATTTTCCTTTTGAAAACTTGCTTAATAAATTTACTTTGAAACATTGTTAACATTCTCCTTTACTTTTTAAACTTTGATTTTCTTTGCTTTTGAATATGTACAAAATTTATCTTTGCTTTCAAACTAGATTTCTTGTTTCATTTAAAAAAAAACTGGAAATTTAAAATAAAAACCCAAGCCAAATGAACAAAAACCCGAGCAAATTCCTGTGCTACTCGCGTCCTCTCTTTACTTCGAGATGATCCTCACACCTCTTCGAGCCCAACCCCGAGAAAAGAATTTCTTCCCCCAAACCTACAAAACCCAGACACACATAAGTGCACATGTGCACGTGCACGTGCACCTGCACCGACGCCCCGAACACCTCCGACCAACATTGCCGTCCTCAACAAGTCATCGACGACCTTGCCGACTCATTTAACCTCCCAGATCGATGAAATCGCCAGGATAAGAAAATCGAGCGATACGATCAACTCCAGAAACCCAAACATCTCGACGAAATCATCTCGCTCTGATGATCTCGACCACCGGAACCCACGTCGCATCATTTAGAGAAGCGTCACCACTCCACGCGACCATTCCCCCATATGTGATCGACCATGATGCTTCCCAGATGACACATGACTTCAAAAATCAACGCCGACCAAAACTGTCGATAAAACCCTAATTCGATGTCGCCAAGCCACCACGGCCACCTGAAAATCCAACCACTATTTTTTTCCTCGATCACCATCCTTCCAGCTACCCCTAGACCCAAGCACGACGTACAACTCGTCGAAAATCGACAAAAGTAACAATATCGTTCAACTCGACGAATCTCATCACTTACAATACTAAAAATCATGAAATTACTTTTAAAAATTGCTATTTGTTAACACGAATCTAATTATGGGATCAAAACATGAAATTAATTCA
This sequence comes from Allium cepa, assembly GCA_030765085.1. Taxonomy (NCBI): domain Eukaryota; kingdom Viridiplantae; phylum Streptophyta; class Magnoliopsida; order Asparagales; family Amaryllidaceae; genus Allium; species Allium cepa. The sequence continues at coordinate 125,639,836 of CM060932.1, forward strand.
TTGATTTTTCTGATTTAAAGAAATTTTACTGTAATACCCAATTTTCTAAATATTTTCTAAATGTTTCCACTTGGAACTATTTTTTAAAATGAAATTATAATGTTGCAAACATTCCCTTTTTAGAGATCAAAGCCTAAATTTTTTTGGATAGGAAGATATGAATTTGTATGTGTTGTTCATGAGTCTGTGAACACAATAGTGACAAGCATACATACACACAGACACATATACAAGTATATAGTGTAATTCAAACTATAATTCAGTTAAAATCATCCATGCAGTCCATACTTACAACCTTACATTATAGATTTAGCACATGCATCACAATATATAACCAGTTTTAAACTTTTTAAAGAAATTGTTTACTCACTGGTTTCTGAATACAGAGAATAGAGCTACAGGCTTTCATATTTATATACAGAGTATTCCAGTTAAGAACAACCATGCAAATCATAATTTCAATATCACTTTACAAGTTTATCATATGCAACAAGTATTCAACTAGATTTAAACTTTGAAAAGTTTTGTTTACTCACTGGTTTCTGAAACCAGAGAACAGATCTTTCAACTGGAATTGTACTTGATGATCTGATATGCAACATGATTGTTGGTTATGAACCGAAGCTTGATTTTGATCTTCTTGATTTGCTTCAGTTTTTTTTAAATACTTGAAAGAATTTGTTGATTTCAGTTTGAAAGCTTAAAGTTGGATTTTCTTTTAGTCTTAATTTTGAAAGATAAAAGAAGAAGAGATGGAGAAAAGTATATGAAAGTTTTAAACTGAATTCTCTACACATTTTATCTATATTTCAATTTAAAAGAAAATAAAAATTAAGTAAGCCACTAGTTCTTTACATGTTGATACAAAGCTATGAATGTTTAATGCATGTTATACAAAAGCTACAAATGTTTAATGCATGAATTTTATATTTTTCTTATGTTTAATATATTTATGTTTTATGTTTAAACTTTATCTAATTATATTTGTCTTATGTAAAATTTTAAAAGTCATATATTAAACTTTTATTAAATCTTATTTTAAGATTAAAGCTATTATACTTTTTAATTAACAAATAATTATCTTTAGTGTTTTAAAAAGTTATAGAATTAAACTTTAACTAGTCTTTGAAAATTATTACATCGAATTCAAATCAATTCTTCCTAATCACCACACACACACACACTGATATATATATATATATGTATATGTATATGTATATGTATCCACCTTTTTACAAACTTCCACATATTCTACTTTTTATGGCATGTGTGTATATATATATATATTTATATGTATATACACACTTATATACTTGTATAGTATACACTTACAATTTTCACACTATAAAGTTTACATTTATCTACTTATATATTTATTAATTTACTATAAGATTTATCATTTCCAGATAGTTATAATTCAGCATCTATTATAGTTCCAATTCATTTATATACATCCAGATATCAACATTTTATTTTTTCAACTAAATAAAATCAGTATCTCAATAGTATAAATTAGTTAATTACCAATTAACAAATGTCCAAAATCTGAATTATCATACAAAACGTGCAAAACACAAAGAGGATGATTTTCTATGTAGAGGGTACATTCTGAATTCATTGTCTACTTCTGTCCACAACGCACATAGGACTTTGGAAACTGCAAAGGCACTTTGAGCAGCACTAGAAAGAAAATACCACATATCCAAGGCAAGTAACAGAAAATTACTTATTTTCCATTTTATGGATTTCAAAATGGTTGCAAATAAGTCCATAGTTGGACAAGTAAGCGAAATTCTACTATTAATGAATCAACTTAAAGATGCTGGAATAAATCTCCCTGAATCTTTTGTTATTGGAGTTATAATTTCAAGACTTCCTAATTGTTGGAATGATTATAAAAAAATTAAAGCATGCAAAAACGGATTATGATTTAGACAGTTTACAGCATCTTTTACGTATTGAAGAGGACTTTTATAAACACAAAGTAGATGATAATCCACAAACTGAGTCTCTTTATAAGGCAAATAATGTTCAAATTACTGACAAGCTGAAGCCTAAGAATGGGACACATCTTAAGAAGAAAAACTCCAACAACAAAAAGAAAGGTGCTTGTTACTACTATAACAAGCCCGACCACTATTCTCGAGACTGCCTTCAGTGGAAGAAACAACAAAAGGTGAATGTGGTTGAAGACTCGCATGTGGCTGTACTGCAAGAGGCGAACTCCATTAGTGAAACTGATAATGATTGGTGGTTTGATATTGGAGCAACCATTCATATTTTCAAAGACCATAATCTGTTTAAGACATATGAAGAAAATAATGGACAAGCCGACAAGGTTACCGGAGCAAATAAGATTCCAAGCAAAGTTTTGGGAAAAGGCATCATAGAACTTACATTTACTTTTGGAAAAGTTCTTACATTAGTTATGGTAGACTAGGACATGCTAATTATAATTCCCTTAAAAATATGCATAAACAAGGATTAATATTTGATTGTGATTTCGATACTATCTCTAAATGTGAAATATGTGTTCAAGAAAAAATACATCGAAAATCCTTTAAATCCGTAGAAAGGAAAACTGGCTTGCTTGATTTAGTATATAGTGATGTGCGTGACTAAAAAAATCACATCACCTATGGTGGTAACCAATACTATATAACATCTATTAATGATTATACTAGATGCGCATATGTTTATCTAATGAAAACTAAAGATGAGGCCTTTGATAAATTTAAAATTTACAAACCATAGGTCGAAACACAATTAGGAGTTAAAATAAAAGTATTACATTCAGATCGAGGTGGTGAATATTTATTAAATGAATTCACCTTATTTTTTAAACAACACGGTTTAGTTCACCAATGCACTGCCCCATATACACCGCAACAAAATGGTGTTGCTGAATGGGAAATAGAACTTTAGTAGAAATGGTTAATGTCATGCTCATAAGTTCAAACTTACCTTATAACCTATGGGGTGGTGCTATGTTATCTGCATGTTATATCTTAAATAGAGTACCATTTAAAAATAATAATGTTTCCCCTTATGAATTATGGTCTAATAGAAAACCTAATCTTACAAGACTAAAAGTCTGGGGTTGTTCAGCAAATGTTAGAAAACCAGACCCTAAACGACCAAAGTTAGGAAATAGGGCATTTAAATGTGTTTTCATTGGATATTCACTTAATAGTATAACTTACTGATTCCTAATTCTTGACACCTTAGAAGTTATAGAATCCGTAGATGTAGAATTCTTTGAAAATCAAACTGTTGAGGTTCCATGGAGATCATCTAGTCTAGAACCTAATACGATTGATGATATCAATGACGATGACTATTCTCCTACTCAAAACAGCAAGGAAGTATCAGTACCAGATAATAGTAATGAACAAAGGAGAAGTAAAAGAGCAAGAATAGAGGACTATGGTCCTGACTTCATTACATATCTTATAAAAGGCAGCAAGGACGAAGTCCTTAATGTGACTAGATATGTCATGAACGTCGATAATGACCCCAAAATTAATTCTGAGGCTATGAGTTCCAAAGATTCAATATTCTGGAAAGAAGCTATTAATGATGAATTTAATTCCATATTGTTAAACCAAACTTGGGTTTTAACGGATTTACCTCCTGGTGCTAAACCTATAGGATCTAAATGGATATTTTAAAAAAAGTTGAATACTAATGCATCCATCGATAAGTTTAAAGTCAGATTAGTTGCTAAGGGATATAAGCAAAGACACGGGGTAGAATATTTTGATACATATGCTCCGGTTTCTCGCATATCTTCTATACGCTGTTTAATAGCACTTACATCAATTCATAAATTTTTCGTACATCAAATGGATGTAAAGGCTGCGTTTCTAAATGGAGCTTTAGAAGAGGAGATATAAATGGAACAATCTGAAGGTTCCAAAACCCTAGGACTAGAAAAGAAAGTTTGCAAATTAGTAAAGTCTCTTTACGGCCTGAAGCAAGCTCCCATGCAATGGCATGAGATGTTTGATTAAAAAGCATTGTCATATGGACTTTTTGTTAATGATGTTGATAAATGTATTTATAGGAAACTAAACAACAACAGTTATGTTATAATATGTTTATATGTTGATGACATGCTAATACTTGGTTCCAATATATCCTGTGTGAATGAAACCAAGAAGTTTCTATCTTCTAAATTTGATATAAAAGTTCTAGGAGAAGCCGACGTAATTCTGGGATTTAAAATTATTAGGAAAGAGGGGGAGATGTTACTAATACAATCTCATTACATTGAGAAGTTCCCTCGAAAGTATGGTCATTATAATGACAAACCAGTACCTACTCCTTTAGATTCTAGTATTAAATTAGAAAAAATACCGGACGTACCATTTCTCAACTTGAGTAATCCAGTATTATAGGAAATCTTATGTATGCTATGCATTGCACTAGACCAGACATAGCACATGTTATAAGCATGTTATGTTGATTCTACAGTAATCCAGGTTTCGAACATTGGAAATGTATTTTTAGAGTTTTAGCTTATTTAAAAGGAACCATTACCTATAGTTTATCATATAAAGGATATCCTACTGTAATAGAAGGAAATAGTGATGCGATCTGGAACAATATAGAATCCATATCCAAGCCTACGATTGGATGGATCTTTGTGTTAGGAGATGCTGCTGTGTCTTGGGTTTCCAAGAAATAGACCTGTATATCTGAATCAACAATGTTGCCAGAGTTGATTCATTAGCGGATGCATGTAAGGAAGCGGAATGTCTTAAAAATTTATTATTAGAAATCCCATTATGGAAGTAGTCATCTCCAGCAGTCTTGATTAACTGTGATAATCAGGCTACAATATACAATGTCTCTAACAAGACATATAATGGGAAATCTAGACATGTGAGTCCAATACATCAAATGATAAGACAATTACTCTAAAGTGGAGTAATAACTGTTGATTACATAGAAACAAAGAAAAACTTTGCTAACCCATTCATAAAGAGTCTTCCAAAGGAAATGGTTTCTATAAAATTAAAGGAAATGAGACTAAGGTCTGTGAATGAGGGTTGATCATCCTTAATAGAAACTCAACTTATGTTTTGAAAAGAATAGATAAAGTTCAATGGGTACTAAAAAGTTAAGAGAATGATTATGGAACACTAAATCAATAATCTCGTAATATTTAGTATTGGATTCTGCAAGAATAGATGATGCATAATATATCCTTAATCAGTCTAGTTACCTTAAAAAGGTGTATCGCAGAAACACCTTAAGAGACTTACCTATATGAGTATGGAAATCACGTTGTTTCCTTAGAAAGTAAGACCACTTTCAAAAGTAGACTCATGAACTCAGGATTTAAGCACATGGTCATTAATGTGCTAAGCATACGGAAAACTCTATATATGAAAATAGTATGTATGACTATTTCGGTACTATCATTAGGGGTACTTGGTTCAAGATACGTTCACTATAGACCTCGATAGAACTTTGAATGGTTTATACTAAGTAAAGTTTCAAATCCAAAAGATATCTATCATTTATGTATTAGTTTCCACGATGATGCAAAATTTGATCTTGGAAATACGTTGGCTTGATCCTATTTAGGTATGTGGGTAATCACTCTAGTGATGCTGTCGTCTATTTTATTTATTTTGAGAATGGAGGGAAATTGTTGGAAATTTTCAAAATTAGTTTTGGGTTTGGGTTTGTTTTCGAAGAGGGAAGAAGTGGGAATAAGATGGAAGAAGAGAGGTGGAATGTATAGTACAACATCTAGGAAAATAATGATTATACTTAGTTAAATATAGGATCCTCTAAGGAAGGTTGGGCACTTTGGGCATCCAAAGCTTTGCTTCGACGTGAGGAGGGAAGTTATGCATCACCACCATGCACGCGCGCCGCTGCTGCCGTTCGACAGATAGGTTGGGTTCGGATTTAAAATGACAAATTAATTTTTGTTAACGGACCGGAAACAAAATTTGAATTTGAACAGACAGATTCGACGGGCCATTTGAATGAAGGGACGCGACCGTGTAGTATCGATTTTAAAACCGTACGAAAGCCCGCGACTATTTGTAACGGTTTTGGACTGTTGGAAAGGATGCGATGCTTGAAGAATGGACACTTCTTCACTACTATAAATAGTGACGCCCAGGAACCATCAAGAAGAACAATCTCTTTTCTTTGTATCTTCTGTTTCTTCCTCCAGATTTGCGATGACTAGAACGTGTTGCAGAACACTGCCTTTTCACCATAGTTTGCGACACCTGTCAGGTGTTGCATAATGCAAAAACGATGCAAATCAGTTCTCTTCTTTGTTCTATTCACTACTAAATTGCATCATCAGAGATCAAATTTGAGTGTTCTCGGTCGGATCAAAATCGTACAAGTTTTCAATCCGATTACGCAATTTCAAGGCTTCATTGAATCCTTAAGTCGATAGTTCGATAACCCATTTGTACTTGTTGTGGTGAACTACTATCTAAAAGAATCTATGAAGTAGATCCTTAAAGTCAGAAGTACAGTAGTTATCATCTTCATCATTCTCGAATCATTGAAACATTATACAACAATTTTAGACAATATCTTCAACCATGGATGGTTCGAGTTCAATCAATCTCAATGCTCTTCAAGTTATGTATCAGCATTTGACGCGATTGGAGCGGTTTTATGTGAAAACTTCACTCGTTGGCAAGAGATGATGAAATCTTTTTGATCATGGTCAAATTGTTCTATATTATTGAAGATAACTTGGAGGAAATACCAGAGGAAACAGATAAAGATACTAACGAATTGAAAGCAAAACGTGCAAAGCGCAAAGAGAATGATTTTCTATATAGATGGCATATTGTGAATGCATTGTCTAATTCTATCTACAACGAACATAGGACTTTGGAAACTGCAAAGGCACTTTGGGCTGCACTAGAAAGCAAATACCTTATATCCGAGGCAAGTAACAAAAAATTCCTTATTTGTAATTTTATGGATTTCAAAATGGTTGCAAATAAGTCCAAAGTTGGACAAGTAAGCAAAATTCTACTACTAGTGAATCAACTTAAAGATGCTGGAATAAATCTCCTAGAATCTTTTGTTGTTGGAATTATAATCTCAAAGACTTCCTAATTCTTGTAATGATTATAAGAAAAAATTAAAGCATGCAGAAATGGATTATGATTTAGACGGTTTACAGCGTCATTTTCGTATTGAAGAGGACTCTTGTAAATGCGAACTAGATGATAATCCACAAACTGAGTCCCTTTCTAAGGCAAATAATGTTCAAATTACTGACAAGCTAAAGCCTAAGAATGAGACACGGTTTAAGAAGAAAAATTCCAACAACAAAAAGAAATGTGCTTGTTACTATTATAACAAGCCCGGCCACTATGCCTGAGACTGCCTTCATTGGAAGAAACAGCAAAAGGTGAATGTGGTCGAAGACTCGCTTGTGGCTGTAGTGCAAGAGGCAAACTCCATTAGTAAAACTGATAATGATTGGTGGTTTGATACTGGAGCAACCATTCACATTTACAAATACGTAATCTTTTTAAGACTTACGAAGAAAATAATGGAGAAGCCGATAAGGTTACTCCATTAAATAAGGTTCCAAGCAAAAATTTTGGGAAAACACACCACAGAACTTACATTTACTTCTGGAAAAGTTCTTACATTAGTTAATGTATTTTACGTACCTGACATGTGCAAGAATTTGGCCTTTGCATACCTTCTTAACAAAGGAGGAATCAAGATGGTGTATGAGTCCGATAAGTTAGTGTTATCCAAGAACAGCAAATTCATTGGACAGGGATATTCTTGTAACGGCATGGTTACGTTGAATCTAATAAAGAAATCTTCTATTGATATTGTTGATTTGTTAGTTTATGGCATGGTAGACTAGGACATGTTAATTATAATTCCCTTAAAAATATGCATAAAAAAGGATTAATATCTGATTGTGGTTTCGATACTTTCTCTAAATGTAAAATATGTGTTCAAGCAAAAATATACCGAAAATCCTTTAAATCCGTAGAAAGGAAAACTGGCTTGCTTGATTTAGTATATAGTGATGTGGGTGACTTAAAAGATCATATCACCTATGGTAACCAGTATTATATAACATCTATTGATGATTATACTAGATATGCATATGTGCATCTAATGAAAACTAAAGATGACGCCTTCGGTAACTTTAAATTTTACAAAGCAGAGGTCGAAACATGATTAGGATTTAAAATAAAAGTACTACATTCAGATCGAGGTGGTGGATATTTCTCAAATGAATTCACCTTATTTTGTAAACAACACGGTTTAGTTCACCAATGCACTGCCCCATATACACCACAACAAAATGGTGTTGCTGAAAGGGAAAATAGAACTTTAGTAGAAATGGTTAATGTCATGCTCATTAGTTCAAACTTACCTTATAACCTATAGGGTGATGCTATGTTATCTGCATGTTATATCTTAAATAGAGTACCATTTAAAAAGAATAATGTTTCCCCTTATGAATTATGGTTTAATAAGAAACCAAATCTTGAAAGACTTAAAGTTTGGGATTGTTTAGCATACGTTAGAAAACTAGACCCTAGATGACCAAAGTTAGGAAATAGGGCATTTAAAAGTGTTTTCATAGGATATTCACTTAAGAGTATAACTTATAGATTCCTAATTCTTGACACCTTAGGAGTTATAGAATCTGTAGATGTAGAATTCTTTGAAAACCAGACTATTGAGGTTCCATTGGGATCATCTAGTCTAGAACCTAATATGATTAATGATATCGATGATGATGACTATGCTCCTACTTAAAACAGCAAGGAAGTATCAGTACCAGATAATAGTACTGAACAAAGGATAAGTAAAAGAGCAAGAATAGAGAAAGACTATGGTCCTGACTTCATTACATATCTTATAGAAGGTAGTAAGGAAGAAGTCCTTAATGTGACTAGATATGTCATAAACGTCGATGATGACCCTAAAACTTATTCTGAGGCTATGAGTTCCAGATATTCAATATTCTAGAAAGAAGTTATTAATGATAAATGAATTCCATATTGTTAAAACAAACTTGGGTTTTAACTGATTTACCTCCTGGAGCTAAACCTATAGGATGTAAATGTATATTTAAGAAAAAGTTGAATACAAATGGATCCATTGATAAGTTTAAAGCCAGATTAGTTGCTAAGGGATATAAGCAAAGACATGGAGTAGATTATTTTGATACATATGCTCCAGTTGCTTGCATATCTTCTATACGCTGTTTAATAGCACTTGCATCAATTCATAAATTGGTCGTACATCAAATGGATGTAAAGGATGCATTTCTAAATGGAGCTTTAGAATTGGAGATATATATATATATATATATGTATGTATATATATATATATATATATATATATATATATATATGGAAGAACCTAAAGGTTTCAAAACCCTAGGCCAAGAAAAGAAAGTTTGCAAATTGGTAAAATCTCTTTACGGCCTGAAGCAAGCTCTCATGCAATGGCATGAGATATTTGATTAAATAGCATTGCAATATGGATTTTTTGTTAATGATGTTGAAAAATGTATTTATAGCAAATCAGACAACACCGATTATGTTATAATATGTTTATACATTAATGACATGCTATATTTGGTTCCAATATATCCTGTGTGAATGAAACTAAGAAGTTTCTATCTTCTAAATTTGATATGAAAGATATAGGAGAAGCTGGCGTAATTCTGGAAATTAAAATTATTAGGAAAGAGGGGGAGATGTTACTAACACAATCTCATTACATTGAGAAGTTCCTCCGAAAGTATGGTCATTATAATGACAAACCAGCACTTACTCCTTGAGATCCTAATATTAAATTAGAAAAGAATACTGGATATACCATTTCTCAACTTGAGTAATCTAGTATTACTGGGAGTCTAATGTATGTTATGCATTGCACTAGACCAAACATAGCACATGCTTTAAGTATTTTATGTCGATTTACGAGTAATCTAGGTTTCAAACACTGGAAAGTTATTTCCATAGTTTTAGCTTATTTGAAAGGAACCGTTACCTATGGTATATCTTATGAAGGATATCCTGCTGTAATAGAAGGATATAGTGATGCAACCTGAAGCAATGTACTACGACTGGATGGATCTTTACGTTAGGAGATGCTGCTATGTCTTGGGTTTCCAAGAAACACACCTGTATATTTGACTCAACAATGTTGTCAGAGTTGATTGCATTAACAGATGCATGTAAGGAAGCATAATGGCTTAGGAATTCATTAATAGAAATCCCATAATGGAAGAAGTAATCTCCAACAGTCTTGATTAACTGTGATAATCAGGCTACAATATACAATATCTCTAATAAGACGTATAATGGGAAGTCTAGACATGTGAGTCTAAGACATCAAATGATAAGACAGATACTCAAAAGTGGAGTAATAACTGTTGATTACATAGAAACAAAGAAAAATTTGGCTGACCCACTCACAAAGAGTCTTCCAAAGACAATGGTTTCTATAAAATCAAAGGAAATGGGACTAAGGTCTGTGAATGAAGGTTGATCATCATTAACAGAAGCCCAACTTATGTTTTGAAAAGGATAGACAAAGTTCAATGGGTACCAACAAGTTAAGAGAAAGATTATGGAACACTAAATCAATAATCTCATAATATTTAGTGTTGTATTCTGCAAGAATAAATGATGGATAATATATCCTTAATAAGTCTAGTTACCTTAAAAGGGTGTATCATAGAAACACCTTAAGAGACTTAACTATATGAGTATCGAAATCAGGTCGTTTCCTAAGAAAGTAAGACCACTTTCTAAAGTAGACTCATAAACTCAGGATTTAAGAACATGGCGATTAATGTCCTGAGCATACAGAATACTCTATATTCGAAAATCAGTATGTGTGACTGTTTTGGTACTATCACTAGGGGTTTTTGGTTCAAGATACGTTCACCATAGACCTCGATAGAACTTTAAATGGTTAACACTAAGTGAAGGTTCAAATCCAAAAGATACCTATCATTTATGTATTAGTTTCCACGATGATACAAAACTTGATCTTGGAAATACATTGGCATTATCCTACTTGGGTATGTAGGTAGTCACTCTAGTGACGTAGTCGTCTATTTTATTTATTTTACTTTTTTTGAAAATGGGGGGAAATCGTTGGAAATTTTCAAATTAGTTTTGGGTTGGGTTTGTTTTTGAAGGAGGAAGAAGTGGAAGGAAGATGGAAGAAGATAGATGGAATGTATAGTCCCACATCTATAAAAATAAGGGATTATACTTAGTTAAATATAAGATTCTCTAAGGAAGGTTGGACCCTTTTGGCACCCAAAGCTTTGCTTTGATGTGAGGAGGGAGCTTTTCTTTATTATTAAAATATATGATATATATATATATATATAAATATATAATGTAATTATCGATATTATTATTTTTTCAGATCTATCCGCGCAAAGGAGATGCTGCTGAAATTTTTGTGAAAGGGAGTTATTTTCAACCTTACATATTTTTATGCAAGTTGAGTTGTTTTCAAATTTTTATTAAACTTAAATATGTAGGATTAATTTCTATGCTAAAAAAATGTAAGATTAGTTGTTTATAAATTGACTATTTTAAATAAAATATACCAAATTTCTTGATTCCTTTTTGTTCCTTTTCGGGGACGAAAAGTTTTGAGTGGGGAAGATTGTAACGACCCGTAATTTTGACAATTAAAAATATAAAATTAAATAAGACTTCAAAATTTAATATTATTAGAAATTAAAATTTATGATTTAATAACGTGAATTTTATTAAATTATAAATTTTTAGTTTAAGATAAAATATTAAAAACAACAAATTTTAATGAAATGGAAGATAGTAATGAATATTATAATACAATTTAATAATATTGATTGGATGTAATTGACAACTGTTTTAATGTAATTTCAATCAATTGTAATAACAATAAAGGTTAATGATGTATAAAATGGGGAAATCAGATGTTATTTAATTGAAATTGGTTTTAACATTTGTAAGTAAATTTGTAATCCTTACTGTAAACTGTAAGTTATTTGATATGAATTATTAATGTATAACTATTGTTTATTTATCATCTTATTATTCAATCCGTTTGGAATTAATTTGGGAATCAATGAAATTTAATGTAATTGAAATATTGTAGTTAATATGAGCAAAGACGTTAACTGCTGAGCTACAAGTGTACTAAAATGGAAACTTATGTGTAATTAATATATAAGGTATTTGTTGATTTAATAATAAGAATTTAAAACAAAATAAAAGAATTTGTTGGAAATTTAAAATGCAACGAACTAGGGTTTACTATAGTGTAATTAAGTGTCGAAATTAATTTAATATTTAAATCTTGTATTTAACATGAAAAATTGTATTTTAAAAGATTGTTAATTCCTTTTTAATCAAGAACGATGATAGAAAACTTTTATTAGAATTTAAAAGTGATTAAATTGATTTTTAAAATAGATTGTTTTAGTTAACGTGTAAAATCAGCCTTTTTGGGCACTGTCTTGGATTTCGACGAAAGTAGTTTCGTCGGATCCATAATATTGAATTATTATAGGATTTCAAGTTCATAATGATCGGACTTATCGTTTGATCGTGCGAGCTGTGATATCCCGGAATTTCAAGGAATTTAAAATGCGATAATCTCTTAATTAAATTGTTTAAAATTGATAAAATTGTTATTTTCAAATATAAATAACAATTAATTAGTAATGTGATGTTTTAAATTATGACTATAGATTTATTTTAAATAAGAATAATCATTTAGTTTGTGTTATTGTATAAATAAATTTTAAATATACTTATTGTTTTCTAATTTAATAAGTGTTATTTAAATGTGTGTATATGTGTGTATTTAAATTAATTTTAAATAGGATAATTATTTACAATTAATAATGTGTTTGTTTAAAATTAATATGTATATTTATTTGAATTGGTTTTTAATTTGGATTTTTAATTGACTTTGAATTTGAATTTAAGAATTGAATTTAAAGGAATATACATATCTTAAAATAAAAATAATAATATAGTTTGGATTTAAAATATATGGATAAGGCTTTTATTTTAAAAAAATAAGATTGTTTTATATTATTCTCTTTAAATAAGTTTATTTACAGAAATTTGGAAAAGTATTTATTTGATAGGAATAAATGCAAAAGCTTTTAATTAGCATTTAAAAATGGATTAAATAATTTTATATGATTTTATTTAAAATATAATTGGTTTTCATTTAATTTTCTTTTAAAAAGTTTTATTTATATATAAGTTAGAAAAGCATTTATTTATTTACAAAGGTATTTATTAATTAGAAAGATTATTATAAAAAGCTTTTAAAATCCTTTTAAGATAAATAAAAATAAAAATGACAAGTGTTAAGTTATAAACCTTTTAGATAACATGTGTTAACATATTAATCAAGGTAAGAGACAAGTGTCCTTCTCTAATTTTTCTTTTCTTTAAATTTTAATAGACCATAATTACAACATACAAAACTTCCATTTTCTTTCTTTATCTTTTTCTTATCCTCTTAATTCAAATAGAAATTTGGCCAGTATTACTTTCATTTCCTCAAAAATCAACCTGAATTTTTTTTACAAAGCCCAAATTTAGAATCAAAACCTATAACCTTTTCCTCAAAAAAAAATTGAAATCAAAATATGAAAACACTTTTTTCAAAAACCTGTAACCACAAGCTTGTAAACAATATTCAAATCCTCTAGAAAATCATATTATATGTAAAACCTATTATCATCTTCTCTGAAACAACTTTCAGATCTGTAATCTTCTCAAAAACAAAATCAGTCTGTAATATTCTCAAGCCTGAAACCTCTTTATCAAAGCATACAACATCTTGCTTTCAAAGTTCAAGCATGCAACCTGAAAAGCATTTTTTTTCAAAATCAAGCATGTAATGTTTTATCTTCAAATTGGAATCAAGTTTGAACGATCATCAACATGTTTCAGTTTTCGAGCATTCCAATTTTAAAGATCAAAGCCATTTCATAGATCTAAGCATTCAAAGTTTTCTGGAATCAAATCAACAAAGCAATGCAAATTTTCAACGCCAGTCTTAAAGCCTTCAGCATTTTCAAAAAGGTGAATAAACTTTTAAATCAAAATTTTAAGTAAAAAATATATGGTTGCTTGTGAAATTCTGTGATGATGCTCTGCATGTATGTATGAATTTAAGTAGGTCTCTGTGTATATGAATGTGTACTTATCTGTTGAATTTAACTCCTCTGTTCTTAGTTAAGAGTCTATGATTTTTTCCAAAGTTCAAAATCTTTGCATGTGTTCTCTGTTAAACTTTGAAGTTTAAACAAGAAAGTTTAGTTTAAGCTTAATGCAGACGTTAAAAATAGATTTAGATATTTTAAGATTTAAACTATGTTAAAAACTGGAAAGTACAGTAGAGATACTTAAAACATGAAAAATCAATCATCTTAATTCACTATTTTAATATTATAACTTGAATACATTTTGAAAGTTATGATTTTTAAAACAAACATCAAAATTTTTAAGGTTGATATGGATGAGAATTTGGGAATTTGTCTGGAAATTGGGTTTGGCCAATTTCTGACGATCTTTGGGTGAAGAGGCCTTGGGGTATTGTCTGAAGCAAGGTTGGTGATCGAGATGTTGAGCAAAAATGGTAGGAAGGGTTTTTTATGATCGTGGCATCGGCGACGATTGGATTTAGGTTCTAAACCTAGTTTTGGGACAAGCTGGGATTTGGGATCAGTTCTTCTCCCCTGATTGATCGAGTGCTTTGGAACTCGGGGCAATGATGTCGTGGGGTGTCGGTAGGATGTGGTCAGAATATCTCGACCTCAGGTGGTCGGAGCAGAGTGGACAAAGAGGTTTTGCTGGAGGTTGTTTTGGGTTCCAGGCTTTCTGGGTAGCTCGATTTTGATTCGAGCCTGGTGATAGTGTTTTGGTGATTGGTAAAGGTTGCAGTGATGATGTTTGATATGCTCGAGGGTTCGTCGGAGGTGGTAGGTGATTCTGGTGATGTGCATGTGCACAGTGGAAGGTTTGGTGTCAGTGGTTTTTGTGTTTTGGGCAAGGTTTGAAATTCCGTTTTCCGTTTCCGTTCCGGTCATTGGTAATTTTAAAATTTCGGTTCCGTTCCGGAAATTTCGGAAGTTCCGTTTTAATTCCGGTTTTCTAATTCCGGTATCTTTTTTGCTTTAATTTGCTATTTCGCTAATAAATATTCAATACTATCATAAATTTATAGTACATTTTTTAAATTACATATAAAATACACTTTGATTAAAAAACCATTGTTTAAAAAGTCTGTATTGTTCATTCAAGATTTTAAAATTTTGGTCAATTTTTGAATTTTTTATCATGATTCGATGTAAATTAACAAAAATATAACAACTTTTTTAATCCATACACATGATTTTTTGTCAATTTATTTATTGTCCTGTTTAATTTGCTTTTCTTTTTTAATTGTCATATGTTTGTTGTATTTTTTTTATTTTTTTATAATTTTTTTTCAATATTTGAAAATCAAATCCGGAATTTAGACCGGAACCGGAATTTTGACCGGATTCCGTTCCGGTTATGACCGAAACCGGAACGGAATCACCGGAATAACCGGAATTCCGCCGGAATTTTGAACCTTGGTTTTGGGTTGGCGATTTTGACTCGAAGTATAGGTCGGGTTATGAGGTAGGTAGCTCGAGTGTAAACTCGATGTAGCTGGAGTGTGAACCTGTTAACAGTTGTGGTTACAGATTTTTTTAAAATTTAAATTTAAAACTAAACTTTTATAATTTAAGAAAAGAAAATGGAATTTGGAATAGCTTGAGTGATTCTCGGGTTCAAACTGAAGCAGGTAATTAAGGAAATTTTCAAAAGTTTACAAAGGTTTTTATAAAACAAGTTTTAAATTTAAATAAAAGAAGTTTTAAACTTTTGAAATAAATCTTGTTTTTGAATTCTATTCTTTCTAAAAATAAATGTTTTCTTAAACATTTTGATTAAGAAGTTGAAGTTATTAAATTTATATCTTGTTAAGTAAATTTAAAGTGATTTTAAATTTAAGTTAAGAAATGGAATTTTTAATGGTTTGTATTAAAGCAAGTTTTAAATTCAAATTTGAATCTAGTTTTTAAAACTATTAATTGATAAATGTTTTAAGTATTTTAAAATTTTGATAACTTTAATTTATCAAGTTAAAATTATTATTTTAAAACTTAATTATTGATTTAATTAAGTAAAATAAATTATTAAGATAAAATGGTTTAAAATGTTTCAATGGTAATTAAGGTATTTATAAGATAATGTTTTATCTTAAGATAGTTAAGGTTTTATTATCTTGAAATTAATTAAAGGGAATTAGATATAAATAATTAATTTAATTAATAATGATAAAGAATTAATTAAGGAATTAATTAAGAGTAATTAATTGATTTAATTAATTTATTTAAAATAATTAAGGATTGTAGTTAATTAATTTAAGATTAATTAATTAAGTAACTAATGTTAATTAATTTATAATTAAGAGGTACTTAATTTGTAATTAAGTTTTATTAATTAATATTAAGATTTATTAATTAATAATTAAGAAATGTTGTAATATACATTAATAATATGGATGAATATGCTAAATAAGAAAGGGCATTATTGTAATCTGCACTGCATAAGTAGTCTATCAATATGGAGCTTGATTGTATTGTAAGATCTATCTCTCAATCAAATAAAATTTCTCTCTCTCTAATGGTCTCCATTCTTTTTATTCTGTAACACGTTGTCAGCACAAAGGAATGCGAATTAATTATTGATCTCAACCTGTTCACCTTCAAACTTTCCAACTTCTCAGCAAGTAATTAAATATTAATTACTCTGACTGTTCCACTTCCGACCATTCCAATTCTAAGGCTATTCATATTCAAAATCCTATTATATATTGGAGCAAACGAGTCTTTTATAATATATCTACATACATTCTATTTCTTATTTCCTTTAAAACAGCAGGTAAAGGAATTGTTCTTGCATTTCTTTATAAACTCGTTACTTTTCCTCTCTCCAGAAAGGTAATTGTCAATATCATATTATTTTTTTGATAAAGCTATCAAGTCAGCACATGCTAGTTTGGGGTTCGCTTCTATATTTTTCATGTCTTTTCTTGTATCACTCTTATTTTTATTCTTTGGCTTCTAAATTCAATATTATTATTATTATTTTTCCCTTTGCGGATCTATTGACAAATAAAATTCAAAAGTTTGGAATGGAATATACGCAAAAGCCGACTTTTCTTTCTTATTTGATAAATATATGAAAGTTGCAAAATCCAAATGTTTGGTTTTGTTGATACAATTTTTTTTGGTATAGTTGTTTGATACCATGAATAAAGACTTCCCATTTTTTTCTTCTTCTTTTTAGCTGGAAACAAACAAATAGTGAATGCTATTGTGGCGAATATTTTCACCTTATGCAATTTATTTTATGAACAGTTCACAAAATGACAAACATCGCCAAGCTTGAATTTAAAGCTTTAGATATATCTGGAGACAATTACTTATCATGGATACTGGATGCCGAGATTCATTTGCAATCTCAATGCTTAGAAAATGCCATTAAAAATGGCAATACTATGTCCCAGCAGGACAAGGCAAAGGCTCTAATATTTTTAAGACGCTATATCCATGACGATCTAAAAACAGAATATTTGATTGAAAAGACCCTCTCCACTTATGGAACTCCCTGAAGGAGCGTTATGACCACCAGAAGCCGGTCATACTTCCAAACACTATATAAGAGTGGTTGAACATGAGGTTTCAGGACTTTAAGTCTGTAAGAGAATATAATTCTGCAATGTTTAGAATCACTTCTAAACTGAAATTATGTGGAGAAAAGGTGGATGATGCACAAATGCTTGAAAAGACTTTCTCAACATTTCATGCCTCGAATATACTCCTGCAGCAGCAATATCGAGAGCGTCATTTTATAAAATATTTTGAACTCATAGAATGCTTACTAATTTTGAACAAAATAATGAATTGCTTATAAAAAAAATAACTCCTCAAGACCAACTGGCTCAACTGCATTACCTGAAGTTAATGCTAATTTTGCCCACTCTGGAAGAGGTAGGGGTCGAGGGCGAGGTAAAGGACATGGTCATAGACGTGGATATAACTCTAGCAGAGGTGGTTATGGTGGTTTTAAAGGTAACAAAACCACCAACTTTAAAAAGCAACAAAAGAAAATTAAGCCTGTAAAGAACAATGATTCAGCTTCAGAAAATAGAAGGCATTATGAGGAAGTTTATTATAGATGTGGACGATCTGGTTACTGATCACGTACATGTAGACCATCAAAGAAAACAATTGAAAAATATCATCGCTCGAAGAATATTGAGGCAAATAATGTCGAAAAGTTACCTGAAAACACTAACCTGAAGTTAGATGATTTCTTCGAAGATGACAATGGAAATTTCATTAATGATGAAAATCTAAGTGCAATGATCAATGATATGACCGAGTTGATCAATTAGAAATGTCTTGAAGTTTGTTATGTGACTTTCGTTTTATTTCATTAGCTTGCATAAATAAATCAGTTTGAAGTTTGTGTTCATTTAATTGTATTTCCCTTTGCAGTACTAGTAATGTGTAATGTGGATGTTGTTTTTAATCAATAGCCTATTTTAATCATATTACTTTGTTTGTTTACATTACATTTGTTTATGCATACAAATTTTTAATGATTGAATAATTATTACCTTTAATTCTTAAGGTATGGAACACCATTTGAGTGATGATATATGCTTACTAGATAGTGCAACTACTCATACAATTTTGAAAAACCAGAAGTTTTTCTCTGAACTATCTGAAAATTTCTCAGCTAAAGTCTCCACTATAGCTGGATCTGCTAATATAATTGACGGGTCCGGAAGAGCCCATATAATATTATTAAATGGTACGCATATCTTTATTCAGAATGCATTATACTCAAGCAACTCTAAATGAAATTTGCTGAGTTTCAAAGATATAAGAATGAAGGGATACCATATTGAAACTATAAATGAAAACAACAAAGAATATCTTTGTGTTATTTCTGGAATTGAAAGCCAGAAGTTTATCCTAGAAAGATTTGGTACAATTTCAACTGGTTTATATTTTACAAAAATTGGCATAGTTGAATCTCACTCTATAAACATGAGCCAAAAGCTCACAAATACAAAGACATTGATTCTTTGGTACAATCTCAAGTACAATTTCAACTGGTTGGGAAATTATGTGGGATTTGATTCTCCATTGATAATTCTTTACCTTGAACCTCGTACAGGTGATGTCTTCACTGCAAGATTTTCAGACTGTAAATTTGATGAGACAATCTTCCCGTCGTTAGGGGGAGGAAAGACCGTTCCAGTAGAACGGCGTGAAATATCATGAAATAGTCCATCTATGTATTATTTGGATCCATGTACCAAACAATGCCAATATGAGGTACAAAGAATTTTTCATAGGGGGAGGAAAGACTATTCTAGTAGAACGGCGTGAAATATTATGGAATAATCCATTTATGTCTTATTTGGATCCACGTACTAAACAATGCCAATATGAGGTACAAAGAATTTTGCATATTCAAAATATTGCAAATCAACTGCCGGATGCATTTAGTGACACTGCAAAAATAACTAAATCTCACATTCCAGCAACAAATGCACCAGCAAAATTTGATGTCCCTGAAGGATCAAAAGTAAATATAGCAGCAAATGAATCTAAAGTAAGATAAAAATGTGGAAGGCCAATTGGTTCAAAAGACTTGGCATCTAGAAAAAGAAAGTCTAATGAAAAATCATCAATTAAGGAACCTCCTGAAGAGGTTATAAATGATCAAAAAGATCACTCAAATGAAAATCCCAATTCTCCTAGAAGCGCGGAAGGAAATATTATCCCAGAAGAGATAAAAGAAGATTCCAACGATAAAATGGTACCTAATAATAATGAGATCTCAATATTTTATACGAACTACGGAGAAATATGGGATCGAAGTAAAATAATAATTGATGATGTATTCTCATTCGTAGTAGCTACTGAAATAATTGAAAGTCATGACCATAATGAGAATAACGAGAATGATGATAATGAACCAAATAGCATAAATGAATGTCGAAAAAGACACGATTGGCCAAAATGGAAAGATGCTATCCAAGTGGAACTAGATTCACTTCAAAAACATGGTGTATTTGGACCAATAGAGAAAACACCCGAAAATGTTAAACCAGTAGGTTATAAATGGGTATTCGTTAGAAAACGAAATGATAAAAATGAAGTCGTGAGGTACAAGGCACGACTTGTCGCACAAGGTTTCCTGCAGAGACCAGTTTTTGACTTTAAGGAAACTTACTCCCCTGTCATGGATGTCATAACATTCCGATATTTGATAAGCCTTGTAGTTTCTGAAAAACTCGATATAAGATTAACGGATGTTGTGACAGCTTATCTTTATGGTGAATTAGATACCAAAACATTTACATGAAAATTCTAGATGGATATAAATTGCCTGAAGCAAAATCAAAGTCCATGTACTCATTAAGACTAATACGATCACTATATGGATTGAAACAATCTGGAAGGATGTGGTCTAACCGTCTTAGTAAATATTTGGTAAAATAAGGATACGAAAACAATCTCATTTGTCCATGCGTCTTTATAAAGAAATCGGTAAAGGGATTTGCTATCTTAGCAGTTTATGTTGATGACATAAATTTGATTGGAACTCCAGAAGAGATTGATGAAACAATAAATTATTTAAAGAAGGAATTTTAAATTAAAGATCTTGGCAAAACTAAGCACTGTCTCGGTCTACGGATTGAGCATAGTACTAATGGCATATTAATCCATCAATCAAACTACAGTGAGAAAATTCTAAAGCGTTTTCAAATGGATAAAGTATGTCCACTTAGTACGCCAATGGTTGTTAGATCTTTAGATATTAAAAAGGACCCTTACCGCCCAAAAGAAGAAGATGAGAATGTGCTTGGCCCGGAAGTGCCATATCTTAGTGCCATTGGTGCATTATTATATTTGGCCCAATGCACAAGACCAGATATTGCATTTTCAGTAAATCTTCTAGCAAGATACAGTTCAGAACCAACAAAAAGACATTGGAATGGTATAAAACATATCATGAGATATCTTCGTGGAACGACAAATTTGGGTTTATTTTACTCTAACACAGGCAATAATCCAAATCTAGTTGGCTATGCTGGTGCAGGTTATCTTTCTGACCCACATAAAGCAAGATCACAAACTGGATATGTATTTAATAACAGCAATGCAGCAATTTCATGGCGATCTACAAAACAAACATTGGTAGCAACATCATCCAATCACTCTGAAATACTAGCACTACATGAAGCAAGTAAAGAATGTATTTGGCTAAGATCACTGATTGAGCATATTCGAAAAAGCTGCCAACTTCCATCAATAACGGAAAGGTCAACCAGTATTTATGAAGACAATGCAGCTTGTGTAGCTCAAATTCAAGCGGGTTACATTAAGGGTGATAGGACGAAACACACTTCTCCTAAATTTTTCTTCACACATGAGCTACAAAAGGATAATAAGATAGAAGTGAAACAAATCTGATCCCAAGAAAATCCGGCGGACTTATTCACAAAGGCGCTTCCAAAATCAACATTTCAGAAGATGGTGTACAAAATTGGTATGCGTTGGCTGCATCAACAAACTAATTGAATAATGCGTTATAATTCAGGGGGAGCGTATGAAATACGCTATAATGTACTCTTTTTCCTTCACTAATATTTTTTCCCACTGGGTTTTTATTAGTAAGGTTTTGATGAGGCATTATCTTGATCCAGAAGTATCAACCCTCGTAGTAACATTATAAAATATATGTTACTTAAAGATGAAATCATGTTGTACTCTTTTCCTTGTTTATGATTTTTTCCCACTGGGTTTTTTCTTAACAAGGTTTTTAATGAGGCAATTACTCTTATCATCTTTACATACGCATATTCAAGGGGGAGTGTTGTAATATACATTAATAATAGGGATGAATATGCTAAATAAGAAAGGGCATTATTGTAATCTGCATTGCATAAGTAGTCTATAAATATGGAGCTTGATTGTATTGTAAGATCTATCTCTCAATCAAATAAAATTTCTCTCTCTCTCTAATGGTCTCCATTCTTTTTATTCTGTAACAAGAAATAATTAATCTATAATTCAAGTTAATTAAGGATTAATTAAACTCTTAGGTACTCAAATTTTTACGAGTAACTAACGGATTCATGTTAGCTTTGATGAATTCTGGAGGAGCAATGGAGCAGGAGGCTTCAACGTTTGCAGATATATAGATGGTCCTGCTGTATTGGTCTCTGAGTCATTTATCTGAGTTGTATATTGAGTTGTATAACTAGACAGGTGTTTATAACTGTCTAATATGTGTTGTTTAAGTTGTGTAACTCTAATGTATATGATACTGTGTAATACTTATGTGATTAATATAATTTATTCGTTTCGTTGTTGAGATTCTGATGTTGTTTCTTTCTTTCTTCTCTATCTTTTCTCTTCTCTACCCCTTTCTTTCTTCAAAATGATGCGTCTTCTTGTGGAGAATAAGGCGGGTTGTTTCATTTAGTATCAAAACAATAGGTTGAGTGAATACCTAAGCTCTCGAGTGGTGTCTATCTTGAGAGAGCGTATTTGTAATTTATATACACACACACCCCCCTATCTGTTGGGTTACCTGTTCGAGTTTTCCAACGTAAGTTATAAATGTTGATGGGGTAGTGGTGTGTGTAACATAACTACCAATGGAAGAAGTCCGAGTATTGAGGTTGGAAGTGTATTTGTCGAGACTGTAGAACTAATACTGTCTTGAGTGAGCTTTGTAGTTTGGTGTAAGGATTTCATTGATCATTGAAGGAAACCTGTTAAGGTTCGGAGTCCATCTTTGAAGTTGGTTGAGTAGAATTTGGATCTGTCGGTTAGGCAGAAGCAAGTGACGGTATCTTGGCAACCTCAGGAAATAGTAGCTGCGTGATGAGACGCGATGATTGCGGATGTCTCTCCGAAGATGTTTTCTTTTGGAGCAATTTTAAGGTAGTGTGTCTGCTTCGGTGTTGTGACTGAGTTCAACAGGATGTTTGTGTTTGGGTGGGGCCCGAGTTTTTTGAGCAGATGTTTATCCATCTCAAGGCTCCGTGTGGGATTGGTTGTGATGATTTTGAGGACCGAGGAACTTTGGATGGAAGTCTTTGGCATCTGTGTCAGTGATGCAGCTCGTAAGTGTTTTGTGTTCTGGCAGGAATCTTTTGGCTTAGCAGTTTCCTAGAGATAGAGTTCAAAAGCAGCAGAGTGGACTCGTTCCTTCGATGGATTGGTCGAGGATAAGCCATTCTGATTTGTAAAGAGAGAATGATATCTGTGGATATGGGATTGGATAGGATCGTAAAAGTGACTTGCGATAGTTTGAGTGTTCTCTTAAGTTATGAAATTGTCAGAGATTTCTTCGGATGTTTCAGGGAAGTCAGAAGTTTGTCTGCACTGGGGATTGAGTTCCATATCGACTTGGTTCATGGAGCTACCGGTAATTCAGCCGAGTAGAAGAATGTCTCTTAGAGAGAGAGGATTTGGTGAAGCAGCTCAGTATTTCTTGGAACTTTTGAGTTTTCTCTTTATGGATTTGTTGAACCATATTTATGGGATGTGCTGTCTAGTCTGTGCTCGTGTTCGTCGACGGCATTCTCATCTGCTCCAGATCAGAGTTGTGCAACGGAAGCAAGGTGGCAACTATTCTAGAGTGGAAGCAACCGGAAGTTGCAATGTTTTTGATTAAAGGGTTTCTACTGGAATTTTTCAGGATCTGAGGCAAGTTTGGCGAGTGATCCTGTTCTGTCTTTTTCGGATAGGAGAAGTTGTTTTCTACTGTTGATAATAGAGTTTGATCTTGATTTTGGTTGATCTTGATAGGATCATTCCGATGGGTTGTTTTTGGTCCAGTCTGTTTCTAGAGGCATCAGCGAAGGTTGAGCTGATCAAGGAAGGATCTAGGCAGCCCAGGATTGTCGAAAGATTTTTGTGGTTGAGAGACAATGGAATTTGAAATTTGAACCTGGAGATTTGAATTCTGGATAAGGTTTTCTCCGGTAAGGAGAGCAATAGGATTGGATAAGACTGGAAGGCTAGCTTTGAGATGTATTGGATCTTTTTGTGTCCTAATAAGGATTGGTGATTTGGTCTTCAGGAGCTGAATTGCCAGTTTGGAGACTGGGATTCAATGTATTTCACGTATCTCTGAGGGAGTACGTGTATGGTCCATCACTGGTTTTGGAACCAGTAGTCCTGAAGGATTTGGTTGTTGATCAGGTCTTGACTGTGGTCAGATCTCTTGTGTAGATTATAGATCTAGATGAGTAGGAGCTCAGAAGCTTAGTTGTGTAGCTAGTTTGTATTCAGTAGATGAGTATTCCAGTATCTGTATCTGGAAAACTCGGGATAGTTTTAGGAAGCTTACTCGGATTTGTGTCCGGATAGCTAGTAATGTTTGTTTGTATGAAATTGTTTGTTTGGATGAATGGTTGTTTGATTGATTGTGTATGGTTGATTAGTTTGTTTGAAAGTGTTTGAAATAAAATAAAACTTTGGATTAGCTATTTTTAAAATTTCAAGGACGAAATTCTTTTAAGGGGGGAGGAATGTGATATCCTAGAATTTCAAGGAATTTAAAATATGATAATCTCTTAATTGAATTGTTTAAAATTGATAAAATTGTTATTTTGAAATATAAATAACCAATTAATTAATAATGTGATGTTTTAAATTATGATTATAGATTGATTTTAAATAAGAATAATTATTTAGTTTGTGTTATTGTATAAATAAATTTTAAATATACTTATTGTTTTCTAATTTAATAAGTTTTATTTAAATGTGTGTATATGTGTATTTAAATTAATTTTAAATAGGATAATTATTTACATTTAATACCGTGTTTATTTAAAATTAATATCTACATTTATTTGAATTGATTTTTAATTTGGATTTTTAATTGACTTTGAATTTGAATTTAAGAATTGAATTTAAAGGAATATATATATCTTAAAATAAAAATAATAATATAGTTTGGATTTAAAATATATGGATGAGGTTTTTATTTAAAAAAGATAAGATTTTTTATATTATTCTCTTTAAAGAAATTTATTTACAGAAATTTGGAAAAGTATTTATTTAATAGGAATAAATGCAAAAACTTTTAATTAGCATTTAAAAATGGATTAATAATTTTATATGATTTTATTTAAAATATAATTGGTTTTCATTTAATTTTCTTTTAAAAAGTTTTATTTATATATAAGTTAGAAAAGCATTTATTTATTTACCAAGGTATTTATTAATTAGAAAGATTATTATAAAAAGCTTTTAAAATCCTTTTTAAGATAAATATAAATAAAAATGACAAGTGTTAAGTTATAAACCTTTTAGATATCATGTGTTAACATATTATTCAAGGTAAGAGACAAGTGTCTTTCTCTAATTTTTCTTTTCTTTAAATTTTAATAAACCATAATTACAACAAATAAAACTTCCATTTTCTTTCTTCATCGTTTTCTTATCCTCTCAATTCAAACAAGAAATCTGGCCAGTATTATATTCGTTTCCTCAAAAATCAACCTGAAAGAATTTTACAAAAGCTCAAATTTAGAATCAAAACCTATAACCTTTTCCTCAAAAACAAATTGAAATCAAAATCTGAAGACCTTTTTTTCAAAAACCTGTAACCTCAAGCTTGTAAACAATATTCAAATCCTCTAGAAAATCATATTATCTGTAAAACCTGTTATCATCTCCTCTGAAACAACTTTCAAATCTATAATCTCCTAAAAAAATCAATCTGTAATATTCTCAAGCCTGAAACCTCTTTTATCAAAGCCTGCAACATCTTGTTTTCAAAAGTTCAAGCATGCAACCTGAAAAGCATTTTTTTTTCAAAATCAAGCCTGTAATGTTTTATCTTCAAATTGGAATCAAGTTTGAACCATCATCAACATGTTCCAGTTTTCAAGCATTCCAGTTTTAAAGACCAAAGCCATTTCAATGATCTAAGCATTCAAAGTGTTCTGGAATCAAATCAACAAAGCAATGCACATTTTCAAAGCCAGTCTTAAAGCCTTCTACATTTTCGAAAAGGTGAGTAAACTTCTAAATCAAAATTTTAAGTACAAATATATGGTTGCTTGTGAAATTCTATGATGAAGCTCTGCATGTATGTACGAATTTAAGTAGGTCTTTGTGTATATGAATGTGTACATATCTGTTGAATTTAACTCCTATGCTCTTATTTCAGAGTCTATGATTTTGTCCAAAGTTCAAAATCTTTGCATGTGTTCTCTATTAAACTTTGAAGTTTAAACAAGATAGTTTAGTTTAAGCTTAATACAGAAGTTAAAAATAGATTCAGATATTTTAAGATTTAAGCTATGTTAAAAACTGGAAAGTACAGTAGGGATACTTAAAACATGAAAAATCAATCATCTTAATTCACTGTTTTAATATTATAACTCGAATACGTTTTGAAAGTTATGATTTTTAAAACAAACATCAGAATTTTTAAGGTTGATATGGATGAGAATTTGGGAATTTGTCTGGAAATTGGGTTTGGCCAATTTCTGGTGATCTTTGGGTGAAGAGGCCTTGGGGTATTGTCTGAAGAAAGGTTGGTGATCGAGGTGTTGAGCAAAAATGGTAGGAAGGGTTTCTTATGATCGTGGCGTCGGCGGCGATTGGATTTAGGTTCTAAACCTAGTTTTGGGACAAGCTGGGATTTGGGATCCGTTCTTCTCCTCTGATTGATCGAGTGCTTTGGAACTCGGGGTAATTGTGCCGTGGGGTGTCGGCAGGATGTGGTCAGAATATCTCGACCTATGGTGGTAGGAGCAGAGTGGACAAAGAGGTTTTGCTGGAGGCTGTTTTGGGTTCCAGGACCTTCCAGGTTGCTCGATTTTGATTCGAGGCTGGTGATGGTGTTTTCGTGAGTGGTGAAGGTTGCAGCGATGATGTTTGATATGCTGAAGGATTCGTCGGAGGTGGTAGGTGATTCTGGTGATGTGCATGTGCACAGTGAAGGTTTGGTGTCAGTGGTTGTTGTGTTTTGGGTTGGCGATTTTGACTCGAAGTATAGGTCGGGTTATGGGGTAGGTAGCTCGAGTGTAAACTCGATGTAGCTGGAGCGTGAACCTGTTAACAGTAGTGGTTACAGATTTTTTTTAAATTTAAAACTAAACCTTTATAATTTAAGAAAAGAAAATGGAATTTGGAGTAGCTTGAGTGATTCTCTGGTTCAAACTGAAGCAGGTAATTAAGGGAATTTTTAAAAGTTTTTAAAGGTTTTTATAAAACAAGTTTTGAATTTAAATAAAAGAAGTTTTAAACTTTTGAAATAAATCTTGTTTTTGAATTCTGTTCTTTCTAAAAATAAATGTTTTCTTAAATATTTTGATTAAGAAGTTGAAGTTGTTAAATTTAAATCTTGTTAAGTAAATTTAAAGTTATTTTAAATTTAAGTTAAGAAATGAAATTTTTAAAGGTTTGTATTAAAGCAAGTTTTAAATTCAAATTTGAATCTAGTTTTTAAAACTATTAATTGATAAATGTTTTAAGTATTTTAAAGTTTTGATAACTTTAATTTATTAAGTTAAAATGATTATTTTAAAACTTAATTATTGATTTAATTAAGTAAAATAAATTATTAAGGTAAAATGGTTTAAAATGTTTCAATGGTAATAAAGATATTTATAAGATAATGTTTTATCTTAAGATAATTAAGGTTTTATTATCTTGAAATTAATTAAGTTAATTCAAGGGAATTAGATATGAATAATTAATTTAATTAATAATGATAAAGAATTAATTAAGGAATTAATTAAGAGTAATTAATTGATTTAATTAATTTATTTAAAATAATTAAGGATTAAAGCTAATTAATTTAAGATTAAGTAATTAAGTAATTAAGGTTAATTAATTTGTAATTAAGAGGTACTTAATTAGTAATTAACTTTTGTTAATTAACAATTAAGCTTTATTAATTAATAATTAAGAAATAATTAATCTATAATTCAAGTTAATTAAGGATTAATTAACTATCATTTAGGGTTAATTAATTGTTACGAAGAATTGATTAACTGTTAATTAGGGATTAAATTAATTGGTTATTGAGTTTTATTAATTAATAATTGAGGTTTATTAATTAATAATTATGGATTAATTAATCTGTAATTAAAGATTAATTAATCTGTAATTAAAGATTAATTAATTTATTTAAAGGGAGTAATTAAGGGATGAATTACCCAATTATAATTAATCAAATAAGTGTGATTAATTTGAGTTAACCAAATGGGTTGATTAATTAAAGATAAACATTTGGTGATTGATTAACTATGAATACTTAATGAGATTAAATTGTGTAATTACTTAGTGAAGTAATTAATGTATAATTACTAGGATGTAATTAATTAAACGGAATTACTTAATGAAAAGTAACTAAAGGATAATTACTTAGTAGAAGTAATTAAAGATTAATTACTTAGTGTAATTAATCAATGGAATAATATAATTAATTAAAGATTTAATTAATTAAAGTAAGTAATTACATGATGGTAATTACTGTTTATGATTAATTAAAGTTGATTAATGGAAGTAATAAATTAAGGATCATTAATTAATGTAATTAATGAGAGTAATTAAGGATTGATCAATTAAGATTAACTAATCAAAAATAAGTGATTATAAGATAATTAATTAATTGTAATTAATTAAGGATTAATGTAATTAATTATAATTAATGAAGTAATTAAGATTAATTACTTTGATGGTTTGAAAATAATTAATTTGTGTAATTAATTAAGAGTTGATTACTTAATGTAATTAAGGATAATTAATCTAGGGTGATTAATTAGAGGATGATTAATTAATTGGTTTAATTAATGATTAAGTAAGCAAGATTTATGTGATGAAAGTAATTAATTTAATTTATTTAAATTAATTAGAGATGGAAGTAATTAATTTATTCATTTTAAATTAATTATAGATGGTGATAAATAAATCATTGCTTATGTATGGATGGATGATATTGATTGCCTTGAATGGTTTGAGATCTCAGATTGAGATAAGTAATGTTGTGTGATATGGATGCTTTGGTTGAAGTATGATGATAATGAGGATTATCGTTTGTGATGATAATGTGAATTATCTGTTTGTGATGATGATATGAATTATCTATCTGTGTATATAGATAATGATTTGAATTGAATTGTTTTAACTTTAAAACAACATGGACCTAAAAGATGGCATTTTGAATTTCGATAAGACCGGGATCGGGTTTCCAGATTTGGATATCCGAAAACCACATCGATCCAAATTAACGATAGGTCATGAATCTCAAGTGAAGATGATGATTCAGAGTGCAAGGGTTATTGTCGTTAACTCTGAGGGTGATTTCAAAATGAGTGTAACGAGATAATGCATTCGGTTTAGTTCGAACCTGGAACGAACTTGTATGGATTGAATGCTTTCAGAACATCGTCAGATGGACGATGAGCATTCTAAGAGATGTGTTCTCTAAAGATAATCATAGCCTCAAACCTCATCAACCAGGAATGTCTAAAACAGGGGAGGTGCAGCAAGGCTAAGTGGGTCATGCCCAAGTAGGACGAGATGAACCCCTGTCTAGAGTCCCTTTTTATTTCGGTTGTGTGGGCGGTTGCTAGCTACAACTGCGTTGTCTTGTTCGGAACTGTTCAGTAAGGAATGGTTCCGGCCTTCTGTTGTAGGGGATTTAGGATGGATCCTCGGTACGTTGATCTAGGCCACGTACTATGACGGGCGGTACCCCAGTAGCCCTACCATTGATGAAAACTCATTCTTCCTACGTGCCCTTATGGTTTTATTTGTATTACCCACTTTTGTGGCTAGTAGCTCGAATTTAATGAATGTAACAATTTCGGCTATTTTCTATTTATTTGAAAACCCTAGAACATATTATAATATCACTAGATTTCCTATCAAATGTTTTGGTTCGCGTAAGGTAAAAACTCACCCATGTTTATGTATGGGAAGTCTTACGCGATACCTTTGTTTTCAAAGGTTTTTCAAAGTTAAGCAACGTTAACCGTTTACTCACACCAGACCCATGTCTAACCCCGAATTTATTCTGTTTTTCTTAAACTCTTGGTACTCAAATTTTTACGAGTAGCCGAGGGATTCAGGTTAGATTTGACGAATTCTGAAGGAGCAATGGAGCAGGAGACTTCAGCGTTTGTAGATATATAGATGGTCCCGCTGTGTTGGTCTCTGAGTCGTTTATCTGAGTTGTATATTGAGTTGTATAACTAGACATGTGTTTATAAGTGTCTAATATGTGTTGTTTAAGCTGTGTAACTCTGATGCATATGATACTATGTAATATTTATGTGATTAATATAATTTATTCGTTTCGCTGTTGGGATTCTGATGTTGTATCTTTCTTTCTTCTTTATCTTTTCTCTTCTCTACCCCCTTCTTTCTTCAAAATGATGTGTCTTATTGTGGAGAAGAAGGAGGGTCGTTTCACGAGCTCGAAACACGTAGAAATCAACTAAAGAAATTTAATTAAAATAATTTGATTTTAAAAGATAAATTATATATACAATAGAATTAGAGTTTGAAATTAGTTTTATTGAGTTTAAAAATATTGAAAATCTATATTTCGATATATAGGATGACTATTTTCGTTTCGGGAATGAATCGGGCTTTTCGGGTCTTTGTTTTCGCTTTGACCCAATCAATCTGTTCCATCCATTTCTATTCAATCTTTGTCTATATATTTTGTTATAAACCCTGACAGTCATCTATTCTATGTTCTGTATGTACAATTCAGTTCAAATTTGTTCCTTCTAAATGGAGAATAGAAAAAACTCTAATTACTGATTTCAAATCAAATCCCAAATTCAAACTGCTCAAACCCTATCAAATTATATATCATCATGAAGCTCTCGACAAATGGAATCTGTTTCTATAATTCGATTTTCGATTGGAGGCTCCATTTGTCCAGAACTCAACGAAGAATTCTCGGTCGTTCATGTTAGGGTTTTGCGATAAACGATGAAACTTCTACCATTCGACGGTCGGAAGGTGCTACTGGCAGTGGGAGATTAGAGGAGAGCATCTATGGTATCCAATCATCTCCAGGGTGCTAGAATTTTCCTGGATGGGCGATAGGAGATGAACGGCAGTGGAGCTCAAGGCGACGCCTTAAGGTCGCGCGCGAGGCTCAAAGAGGCGGCAGGGCAAGGCAGTGGCGAAGTCGGATCTGGGCATAAAGACCCCTAGGCGGCGAAAAGGATGAAGTGGCGACCGTTGCGTGCGAAATTAGGTTCTATTTTGTTTAGGGTTGGAGAGGATGGGTAAATTACGTTTCTGCCCTTTTTTTATTTTCATTAAAATTTAATTTTTTAAATGCTCTAACCTTCATAACTTTTGCATACGATCTTCGATTCACACGCGGTTTCTTCCGTTAGATTCATATCAAAATTCTAGAAGACATAAAACTAGTTTGGTAGGATTTGGAGGCTATTGAGATTTTGGGCTTTTATTGATAACAGGATTTAAATCAAATGTGGGTGATTTAACCCACTCACGCAATACTAAATCTTCTTATGTTCGTTGAATAAAATTTATGAAGTGATAAAAATTTATTGGTTGTTGTTTGATAGATTGAATTGACATTTAAATTAATTTGAATTTTATATTAAATTAAACTGACATTTAAATTAATATCAAATTTAATTACTAGTGAAACGCTGTCAATTGATAATTATTAACTGCTATGATATGTTGGTAGACTTGGATGTTGCTTGTTATTGAATGTCTATTGATTGATGTCGGATGTATTATTGTTGATTTATTTTGATATAGCCCGGTTATTACCCTATTTATTATTAGACATTATATAATTGTCATTTGTATTATTGAAATGAATTAAGAAATAGGTTGAAATGATATATACCTATGACATTTAATTATGGGTCGAAATGATATATACCCATCCATGTAATTAAATTTGAAATAAATGATCACTTGGCCATAGGGTAGAAAATTATATATGGGCACTGGATTTGGTTAAATTAAATGATTTGAAAATCTTGAATTTGCATTTATATGAATTTAATTATTTTCAAATTCGAGCTTTGAAATATTGAAATTGAAACTGTTAACTGAAATTGTTTAAAGGTTTAATTTGAAATCTTAAGTGAAATTGAGAAATGACTTAAATTTATTGAAACGAATTATTTGAAAGGTTTAAATTTTAATGTAAACTTTGAATTTACTTTAATTAAAGTGGTTTAAAATTGTATTTCAAAGTTCTGGATGTGAAATGGATTTAAACTTAATTGTTTAAAAATGAGAAATTGAATTAAAATTTTCAACCAGTTGAATAAAACTGTTTAAATTGAATTTGATGAAAAGTTTGAAATTTGTTTTGAATGAGGCTAATTTAAATCAAAAGTTGAACATGAGGTTGACTTGAAATTGGAAGTTGGAAATTTGAATTTATTATGATTTGAAATTGGAATCTGAGTTCAAATTGTTTTGAAAAGAAAGAAACAGTTTTAATATAAAACTTTTTAATATATAAATTATTTAATAACCAAATTATTTTAATATATAAACTGTTTCAATTATCCAAATTATTTTTCAATATAAAAACTATTTTAATATAAAAACTATTTTAATAACCAAATTATTTTAATGCATAAACTATTTAATTATCTAAATATTTTCAATATTCAAACTATTTTGTATTCAAACTATTTTCAATCTTTAAACTATTTTGATTATTCAAAATTATTTCCAATCTTAAAAACTATTTTCATTATTCAAAACATTTTTTCAATATTCAAACTATTTTAAAAGTGGGAACTGCATAGATTTAAATCATTAATTTAAATGCGAATATCTTGATATGAAGGTATAGTGAATTCGAAATGATTTTGAAGTGAATCTGATATTGTGATATGAACTAGGACGTGTTTTTGAAATTTAAAAGAACCAGCAGGTGTGAAAAATAACATTTGGTTGTTAAAGAGACCGGGGCCGAGTATTAGCATACTCTCTGTCAATACCGGATCCACTTTAACAACTATGTACGTGGTGTATGTTATCCAGAATGTAGAGGTTGAATTGGCGACATTTGCTGGATTGAAGAAAGAGAATGATGATGCATGACCCCGCCACTTGTGTCAATTTGAAATGACTAAAATAGGAGCCATATTGGACGAATAAGGCTAGCTACCTCTAGCGACATATGTTCTTCGTATTACTATATTGATTTTGACTTGATTAGTGCACCATGATTTGATTATGGAATGGATGTTCGCGGTGGGCCGTTTGGGGTTACCACCAGTCTGGAATGCAAAACAGTAGTATCCTATATTGGACATCGCCTCATGTGCCTTGTCATACTCTTTATCTTTATCCATGACCACTACGATTTTGTTTTAGTACGGTACCTATAAAGGACTCACAGGATATCGATATTACTGGTTGTGTTATAGGACCTGCATAGACAACCTCCTTAAAAATGTGTTAAAGGGGATCAATGTAAAGCCTTAACACTAGGAGAAATATTTATTTTATTGATAGAAATTACATATATATCATATCTTACCACATATAGATATTTCGATGGATCCTTAAGAGATGGAAAATCCCGTAACATCTCTTAAGTTATTGCATGCACGTCATACACTGGATATGAGATGTAAAATTCCGTAAACATCTTTGAAGTTATTACATTATATTTATTTGTTGTTGATTTAACTTACATAAGAACTTTTATTTCCGACTCGAGTGTTTTGTCTTTTTATATGCTCGGAGCAGCCTGTGTATTTCAGTTTTAAAGATATTATTCCTTGGAGATGGAGGTTGCTAGACCGTATGGCTATTATTATTCCACTGCATTAGTTTGGTATGTTTGTTGATTGTACTCTGATGATGTTGTAAAAATTGTGCAATCAAATGTATATTGTAAAACAGCTTCATGAACTATTTATTTGATTATTACAGTTTTGTCATTCCGCTACAAGATTCTTTGTTTTGCTTTCCTTATTTTCTCTTATTTTCTTATTAAATCCATTGACAATCGTCCCTTTTGAATAGTTTGAGTTATACATGTGTGGTTTATTGTCGATTTAAACCATCCAAAAAGTGAGTCATCACAAAGTAGTTGTTAAAATTTGTTTTCATGTTTTCTTTATATAGTGTTCGAAAGTGTTAGCTTTCAAAAGTAAGGATCTCAAGGCTAATTTAATACTAGAGAGGGTGAATAGTGTTTACTAACTTTTATGAATCCTTTTGAATTCTTTTAGGATTATTTTTTAAACAATGCAAATTGACAATCATAAATGCAAACATAGATAAATACAAATGCAGTAAAAGTAAAAAACAAAGAGTTGGAGAGACCACACTAGGATTTTTATACTGGTTCGGAGTTACCCTACATCTAATCCTGTACAATTTCTTATGCAGTTTCTTTTCAAATATCAAAGTTTATACAATCTCGATTTCAACACTATAAGGCACGCCCTTTAGATTTATTAAGCTCTAGGTATGCTCACTAGATTCGGACGGGAACCTAGCATAACTACTTGGATTCAAACGAGACACCAAGCACACCCACTTGATTCAAATGGGACACAAGCACACCCACTTGGATTTTAAGGACACCAAGGACACCTAAGAGTGTTTGAATATGATTTGACAGAGTTTTGTAATGACCGGGGATTTTTGACCCTCGAAAATCGACACTAATACAATCTTGCTATTCACATACCGCAAATCCAAGTGTTGGAAAGCGCTTTTTTAAGCTGTATTGATCAAAACAGCTTTTCATCATTGGAAATTAGTTTTTTATAACTCAAATAACTTTTAAAACATTTTAAAAGATTTAAGAGATTTATTCCATAATTTTAAACATTTTAAAATTATATATTTAGAACATTTGCTACTTTGGCCATCGAACTGCCAAAGCGCGATTTTATCGAAAACTTGATTTGCTCATATTTCAAAATTTACTAATCGAAGTCTTGATCCTTTTCTTTTATTTGAAAATAATAGTCATGAGTTCAGAATATTCTTATTGCAAAGAAACCCAACTTCGATTCCATCCTGCAGAAGAATTTAACTTTTACGATGTGAAATCGCGAACTACCGTTACGCAACGCGATTATTTTTGACTCCAAATTCATTATTTGACAATACTTCTCCAATTTGAATTTTAATGTTTATAAAACATTTATAAACCATTTTCAAACATTTAAACCAGTATTTTCCACATTAAATCTCTTTTTCACTTTTAAATCATTTCATAATATTATACTTTTATAATATTGATTTCCAACCTTTTTATATTCTTAAAACCATTAAGAGACTAAATAACATCATATACACATATATATGGATTTATTTTTCAATTGATTAATCGTGGGTAATTACTTAACCATTTTTATTCTGATTTCTCATAATTTATCACAACCAAGTTAACAACCATATCAACATCCATATAATCAACCATATAATTAATTAAGTTATCAAACATTCATACAAATCATTAATAGACTAAATGATCATATTATCGTACTTATAAACAGTTATAGAGATCATTTATCATTTAATAAACATTGAGTACTCACTTATGGCTCCACTGCACCAATCTTTTTCATAGCTTCTCGAATTGATTCCGGTAGCACTCCGGCAACACTTCCTCCACTCTTTTTTGCTCCAGAGTTTTCAAACTCCTCCTTTTCTCCTCGATGGGATTGGCCTTGACCTTGGATGAGTGGTGCTCGACGTTAGCTTGGGATATAGGAGTGGCGTGAGTTGTTGAGGAGATAGGGAGGTGTTTGCCCTTGGTTTTGAGGTCGAACGATAACATGTATATGTGTGTGTATTTTTATTTTATCGTTGATATATTTCTTCATAAGTTTCCTAAGATGGAAGCCATTAAAAAACTGAAGAAACAAGAGGAAGAAGATAAAGAAATGAGTGAATAGATGCTTGTATTTATAGGCAAAAAGAAGTGAAAAAATATCCAAAACATCATCATTATCCATCACCGTCAGCATGTGCATCCATCCCCTCCTTTTCCAATGATTTCCACACGTTAGCCCCCCTCCTTCATGTGCTTCATTGCTTCATTCACTTTTATTCCATGTGCATTTTACTTTTGATGGCTTAAGGGTTAAGTTTTGACAAACATCTTAGATATTTTTAGCTTTATTTATATATAAATGTATAAATGTGTAATGTATACATACATGGATGTAAGTATATGTTAGGGGGTGTACTTATGTATTATATATGTGTATATGACATATAAACAAGATTGCAACGACTTTCGAACAACTTCTGTTCGTTAAACCGTTGAAAATCAGGAAACCGATTCCCGGTCACATTTTCACTTCAAATTTAAATTACATATATATCTGTGTGTGTAAATAAATTTTGAAAATAAATTTGTAATCATTATTAATTAATTAATGTGATCTCATTTGAATTATAAAATCAAATAAATCAATGTTAATAATTGTTTATAAAAATTACTATTTATACCGATAAAGCGATATCAACTTTCTTATATATTCAAATTGATTATATATCTCTTTATAAAAATACTATAAATTATTTATTTTCACTTTATAACTATTTAAAATGAATTATTATCATTTAAAAACAATCATTTGAAAAATAATAATTATTATTAAATCGTTAAATCTTAAATTCAAAATCACAAATCAATTATTAAATATAAGGGCATCACTAAAGATGTCATACATACTTTTAATTTAAAAAAATAAAATAAATAATTTTATTTCATATTCTTATTTAATTATAAAAAAAATAAGAGTATGCATCCGGCTCCATGCGTGACGTTTTATGATTATAAAGCTGTTTATCGATATTCCTTCAAAGTTTATATTTTCGTAAATGCTTATTCAAAATAAGATTATCATTATTATTTATTTTTCAAAACATCATAATTTATGTTTTTGAAAGCTTATATTTGGATATTTTAAAAATTAATAAAACTTATCAAATTAATAAATTTGTGGGTCGTTACAGACTTCAACTTTAAAAGAATTTTGTCCCAAAAATTACACCAAAACAAAACCCAAAGGTATTTGTCCAAAATATTTATTTTTAAGCTTATATTCGTATGATGTATATAGATCATCTGATTTGATATACTATTCGAATTCACAACTTTACTTTCGAACTAGTATTGATCCCCCTATTCTTTAGTGTGGATTCTGATCAGACTTCTTGATTAGAAATTTTTTTCCTTACATAGCCCTCAACTATGATTGAAAACTCAAGTAGCCAATCCTAAACCCTCATCAATATTCACCGCAAAGAATCGAGTGATGAATCCTCTTTCCAACTGGTGTAAACACCTCAAAGTTTCATACTCGAATCTTAGATCAAAATCGTGTGACGAAATGATCTACTTATAACTTATTTAACTTTTTCTAATCTTGATGAAAACATCTCATAAACTTTAATTTTCATTTAAATACCTTTATAAACCCTTTCTTCAAAATGTTTATTCCCAAAAATATTTCCGTCTCTTTTCCAAAAGAAACATATTTGGAATAATACCATTATAATTCTTATTTCAAAAATCTTTGAAATTTATTTGTTAATAAATCTCATCCTAGATTTAATTCCAAACTTATTTTATATTACATAATTTTCCCTTTTATACTTTTTAAAAACATTAGGATATGAATTCTCAAACCCATCTTTCTCAAACATCATTTTATTTTTGCTAATTACAGTTTATTTTATAAAATAGTTTCTTAAATAGTTTCTTAATTCAATTTTTTTTATAAAGACACTTCTTTATATTATATAATCTTTTGATTTCAAAATATCTTATTAAATTTGATCGGATATAAGATAGAAGAAGTTCTCCGAGAGGATAATCCAAAGAGAAGTTTATTAATTAACATCATATTTGTACATCCATTCCTAGCTGTATTGCAAACTTTTAGGGATAACTTCTTAGGGAATACAGCCTATCACACACCACCATCATACATATATAGATACTTGAACTGCTATATACATATTGTTCTTGGATCCCTTTTGAGGTAGAAGGTACTTTATCTTTAAGGCCTTAAGTCAGCTAGTTTCAGTTTTGGACAATCCTTCATTAAGTGTTTCCCCTGGTAGCACCAAATGCTTGTCCGTGGACATTCTTTGGCTATATTTCCTAATCCCTTGCAACGGTAGCAACCCTTTACCTTTCCTGATCGAATTCTGGGCTTCTTCTTTGTTTTAGGGCACTCATGTAGAAAATGTCCTTGCCTTTTACACTTGAAACAGAATATACCAACCCTAAAAGATTTTTCTTTTAGAAAATGTCCTTGCCTTTTACACTTGAAACAGAATATACCAACCCTAAAAGATTTTTCTTTCTTCTTTTTCTCTGTTTAAATTTTATCCCTTTTCTTTCTTATTCTTATACAGAACTGCATAATGCCCATCTTTACTGCATCTATAATAGTATATGCCTGCGTAAGATCCTAGTTTTAATTTCTCTTTTGCTTCTTTTGCTGCACATGCTCTTCGTGCTTGCTTTGGAGTCTTTCAAAACTCACTCCCCGTAAAATAAGACATCCTGACCTAAGTGATATACCAAGATATAATTAGAAGGTTTATACCATTTATTTCTTGACTTAAAACCTTTTATCCAAATAACTTAGTTCAACTTGTTTGGATTTGAACTTACATTTATCATATAATGATAAGGAGAATAATTTGCTAAGTGTTTGATACCGTTCGCCCAAGCCAACATATGATCAATACTTAGAAGTTTATTCCCACCATCGCCAAACAGTTCAAGACCATATTCTTGAAACTTTCCAAAGGGATAACATCTTATAAATTTTCCAAATCGCATAATATTTATACTTTTGTATATATAAAATATATTCCTTTTAAAATGGTGTGTCAATTTGCCTTGTTTAAGTGTTTAGAAATCCTTATCGATAGCGGTGATCAGGCGCATCAACCAGAATCTATAAACCACTTAACGGATAAATAAACACAAAATATTTTTTATATCAAATAACAAATATGCACTCATATATATATATATATATATATATATATATATATAAATATATATATATATTACTCTCAAAACTCATTCTAGGGTGTTACTAACCTTATCTCTAATGAGTCGCTCATTCTAGGGTAATACTAACCCTATCTATAATGAGACTTGCCCCAAAGAAGCCTAGGTATTCGCTCAACCTAAGATCTGATACCAAATGTAATGACTGGGGATTTTCGACACTCGAAAATCGACACCAATACAACCTCGGTATTCGCATGTCGCAAAACCAAGTGCCGAAAAGTGATTTCTTAAGCTATATCGATCAAAATGAATTTTCATCATGGAAATTAGTTTTTTATAACTCAAGTCACTATTAAAACATTCCTTTTCTTTTATTTTAAAATAATAGTCATAAGAGTTTGGAAAATTCTTATTGCAAAGAAATCCGACTGCGATTCCATCCTACAGAAGGATTTAACTTTTACGATGCGAAATTGTGAACTACCGTTACGCGACGCGCTTATTTTTGACTCCAAATTCATTATTTGAAAATACTTCTCCAATTTGAATTTTAATGTTTATAAAAAATTTATAAACCATTTTCAAACATCTAAACCAATATTTTCCACATTAAATCTCATTTTCACTTTTAAATCATTTCATAATATTATATTATTACAATATTCATTTTCAACATTTTTATATTCTTAAAACCATTAAGTGGTTAAATAACTTCATATACACATCTATATGGATATAATTTTTCATTAATTAATCATGGTTAATTACTTAACCATTTTTATTGTGAGTTCTCATAATTTATGACAACCAAGTTATCAACCATATCAACGGCCATATAATCAACTATATAATCAATCAAGTTATGAAACATTCATACAAATCATTAAGAGATTAAATGGTCATATTATCATACTTAAAAACAGTTATAGAAATTATTTGTCATTTAATAAACATTGAGTATTCACGCATGGCTCCACTCCACCAATCTTTTTCGTGGTTTCTCGATTCAATTGCAGCAGCACTTCCTCATCTTTTTCTTGCTTCGAAGTTTTCAAACTCCTTTTTTTCCCCTTAATGGGATCGGCCTTGATCTTGGACTTGTAATGCACGACCTTAGCTTGGGATATAGGGGTGGCGTGAGTTGTAGAGGAGATAGTGAGGTGTTTGCAGTTGGTTTTGAGGTCGAATGATATATATTTATATATACGTCTGTGTATTTTTATCTTCTCTTTGATATTATTTCTTCATAATTTTCCTAAGATGGAAGCCACTAAAAAAATAGTAAAAGAAGAGGAAGAAGATGAAGAAATGAGTGAATGAAGGAGTGAATGGGTGCTTGTATTTGAAGGCAAAAAGAAGTAAAAAAAAATCCAAACATCATCATTATCCATCACCATGTGCATCCGTCCCCTCCTTTTCCAATAATTTCCACATGTTAACCCCCCTCCTCCATGTGCTCCATCACTTCACTCACTTCTATGCCATGTGCATTTGACTTTTGATGGCTT
Organism: Allium cepa; assembly: GCA_030765085.1. Taxonomy (NCBI): domain Eukaryota; kingdom Viridiplantae; phylum Streptophyta; class Magnoliopsida; order Asparagales; family Amaryllidaceae; genus Allium; species Allium cepa. Next base: position 125,680,520 of record CM060932.1, read on the forward strand.
AAGGGTTAAGTTTTGGAAAATATCTTAGATATTTTTAACTTTATTTATATTTAATGTGTAATGTATACATACATGGATATATGTATATGTTAGGGTGTGTATTTATGTGTTATATATGTGTACATGACATAAAAACAAGGTTGCAATGAATTTCGAACAACTTCTGCTCATTAAACCGTTGAAAATCGGAAACTCGATTCCCGGTCACATTTTCATGTTAAATTTAAATTACATGTAGATGTAAAAAAAATTATCATCAATATTAATTACTTAAAATGATCTCATTTGAATTATAAAATCAAATAAATCAATATTAACAGTTATTTATAAAAATTGTTGTTTATACCGATAAAGCGATATCAACTTTCTTATATTTTCAAACTGATTATATATTTTTGTAAAACTATTAAAATTATTTATTTTCACTTTATAACTATTTAAAATGAATTATTATCATTTAAAACAATTATTTAAATAATTATAATAATAATTAAATCATTAAATCTTAATTTTAAAATCATAAATCAATTATTAAATATAAGGGCTTCACTGAGGATGTCATACATACTTTTAATTTCCAAAAATAAAATAAATAATTTTATCTCATATTATTATTTAATTATAAAAATAAGTGTATGTATCCAGCTCCATGTGCGACGTTTTACGATTATAGAGCTATTTATCGGTATTCCTTCAAAGTTTATATTTTCGTAAATATTTACTCAAAATAAGATACCATTATTATTTATTGTTTAAAACATCATAATTTATGTTTTTAAAAGCTTATATTTGGATATTTTAAAAATAAATAAAATTTGTCAAATTGATAAATTTGTGGGTCGTTACAAGTTTACAATATCAATTTCTCGACCACGAATACAAATAATCATATAGCCTCTTGATAGCACTTTGACCATGATTTGGGTGAGAGTGATGAGAGAGATCGGAGAGTATTCAATAGAGAATCAGATCAGTAAAGTTTGAATTTGATTTTGATTAAATTTAAGAAGATATTGAGTAGAATTTCTTCTAGAGATCAAGAGAGTGAAAGAGGAGAGAAAATATAAAAAAGTAGTTATTTAAAATTCGTTGAGAGAACCCCTATTTATAGAGAAATAACTATCATGTCCATTTGTGAATAAATACGACGAAAAGACACTTCCATTCAAAATTTGAATTTTGAAAATCGCAACCTATATGTCGAAATATATAAGGACGATATGTCGACATATCCTTTTGTATTTTGAAAAATTACTTTATAAGAATTATTCTGAATATATTAAGCTTTGTAAAATATTTTGATACTTTGTAAAATTATTTAAGCATAGTTTATATACGGTTTAATCATAATAAAACTTAAGAAAACTAAGTTTCCTTCTGGTTTTGTCCTAAATTGGACACGATTTGGTTGATTTTATGTCTGTTCTTTTTTTCCTTTTGACCTTTTCCTTTTTTGTTTTTTTGTGCTTTCTCTATTTTTCACTCTAGTTACTTAGCTTGTATTGTAACAGTTTTAATTGTTTTCTGCAATAAAAATGATAGGGGCCCAATCAACCTCGCTAACTTTGCTAAAAAACTTAAGAAAACTTTATAACATTATTTTGAAATATTTTAATACATAAAGGATTTAAATATAAATTTCTTTTGAAAAATAAAATAATATATAAAGTATAAGTGAATGTGTGTGTGTGTGTATCAAAGTATTAATGAATGTCAAAATATACTTTTAAATACCATAAACATCTAGAAAACATAAAACATAAAACCAAAATCTATATCTAAATATAATAAATTAAAAGTATATACTAAAATATAAAATACTTAAAACTTAGTATAATAATTTTGTAAATAAGTAATTAGAAGGATAGGAATCATTTAAAAGCTATTTCGAAAAGATGTTTGAAAAATCATTTTGAAAACAGGGATTCTTAAAAATCATTTTTCTTGAAAACCAGAATATTTTAAAATCAATAAAATCAAAGAATAGATTTTAAAAACCTTTTTGAAAAAAAATGAAGTGCAATCAAAGAAGTGCTACTAGGGCTTTAACAAAATAGCCATGACTTTATAACTTATCTTGATATCTTTAATCTTCAAACTCATGAGTCTTCAATCTCTAACTCTTGAATCTCTATATTAGCCACTTTATCAGCCTTTCGAGTCTGCTCTTGATACTGTACAGTCTAACTAATTGATACATGTCTAATATCCTGCACTATATACTATATATAACTTGATAAAACATTAGTTTATATATTTTATATGATCTCATATGGTTATTGTCATCAAAACCAATATGTAAGGTACCAACAGAAGAGATGTGTCTATTTGCGAAGAGATGTAACAAAAAATCACAACTATTCAAAATTCAAAAGATATCTATTCAACGGTACATATATCGACTTACTTATGTAGCCTACGCCAATATAGCCTTATTAATTTTGAAAAACAATAATCCATTGAAAATGTTTATTAAATTCTAATAATTTGTAAAATAGTTAAACATAGTTTTTTAAATACTTTTAATGTATAAAACATTTTCTAAAATATTTGGAAAATTATAATTTGAAAAATAAATATTTCGGTAATAAAATAGGTAATTTGATAAGAGAGTATTCAAAGAAGAGAAAGTTTGTATTTAAGGAATTTAACAAGTTAATCCATTTTCCATTAACTATAAACTATAGTCTTAAACTCTTCGTGTCATTGTCTCTAAGCTCATGAGTCTTTAAATATCTTGATCATCTCTGAGTTTTGATCTCTAGTCTTTTTACTGATCGGTCTTCAAACTTGATTATCATATAATTTTGCAAACCTACATAATATTCTATACGACTTGGGAAAACGTCGGTGCCTATATTTATATGGCTGTTATCATCAAAATCAATATCTATGGTATTAATAATCTCCCTATTTATGATGATGATAACCATGAAAATATATCTATTATAAAAAATATAATGTAACTCCCCTTAAATTGGTTAACTCCCCTTTTTTTGGATAACTCCCCTTCTTTTGGATAACTCCCTCTTAGTATATGCATATTTTATATTTTTCTCCCCTTTTGTCGTCAACAAAAATGGGTAAAAAATAAATTCCCCCTAAATATGACATTTTTATGTGATAATGTTGTATATAGAATCAAAATCAATACCAAATGCAATACCATATTTCTAAGATATATAATTATAGTTAACAACACACGCGCGCGCACACACACACACACACATATATATAATTATAACTATATATGTTTTATCCACACACATTCAAGACATAGCATCCAAACCAAACTATTTTATCGTACCAAGGCAAACATACAAATTTAAACAAACCACTTATAAAAGTTTAATAATACAGACCAAACCATTCAATCAAACTCATGCAAACCTACAAGTTCAAACTGAACAAACTAAACTAATATATATACATGCCAATAATATAAATGAATGTTTTAGTTTAATTATATGAGATTTATAAATGGAGCAATTTGGACAGTGAAGACAAAAATTTCCCTTTTGTTCCACTAAATTGCCATTAATATCGTAGATAACCTCTCTTATGTAATGTATTCGTCTTCGTCTTCCTTATCATCGTCCTCTTCTTCTTCATCTTCCTCTTCATCATCTTGATTCATAGGGTTATGAATTGCAAGATTGATTTGAATATCTCCCTCCTTAATGATTACTGGATTTGCTTGATTTTCAATAGATACTTTTGCATGTTCCTTTGCATTCTCCCTTGCTTTTCATGTTTATTTTTAAACCGAATTTGCATAACTTCAATTTCAGTTAGCATGGTTAGAACATGCTTCAATTAATTTTCAATATTGCATTGTTTGGAGAAAGTGAAGATGAGAAATGGGCTTTATTCTTCTCTTAGACGTCTAGAATTGGATGGATCCTTTTTTGATTAGTTTATTTTGAGTTTACAAAAGGAAGAAGATGAGAATGAAGGCCTGGAGTCAAAATTTGGTGGTTATATAGTTGGATTTTAAATTTTGAAAGAAGGAGGGAAAAGTAGCTTTTTGAAAACTGCCGCATATGTTGGCATTTTTTACCTAGGTATGTCAACAAATACAGAATAATTTAGTTTTTCACTTTCTTTTTAATTTGTTAAGTGAAATTTATTGTTATTTAGATTTCTATGAATGAACATATTCCAAATTCTCTTCTTAACATGATGAGAGTATTCTGTGTTGGGTTTAGTTAAAGTATCGACTATTTGATTTTCTGTATTTACAAATTCTAGTGTAATATTTCTTTGTTTACGTTACCTCTTATGAAATGGTGTCTTATATCTATATGTTTTGTCCCAGCACGATGTTAATACCTCAATTATTGATTTTGATGACAACAACCGTATATAAACATATAAAACATAGACACTAATGTTTTACCAAGTTATACATTATGTAGCGCAGAATATCACATATATGTTGAATCAACGACTGTACAGTATAAATGTTAGAACCTCCATTCAATGGTTTCAATGACAACAACTATACAATCACATATATTATATCTTATCAAGATTGCAGGTATATACTCCAAGAGATCGTTGTGCTTAAAGATATCAAGACTCGAAGACAAACAAAGAGAACCATGCTACGATTAGTTGGATTATACTAAGAGTCTTAAAAAAACGTTGTAAGGTCTTCTTGAGTATATATGCACACACGAATTCATATTAAGCATTAGTATTAAAAAATTATGATAATCAAATAAAGCCATCCAAAGACATCTGTGGGAAAGCCACAGACATCTGTGAATATTTTCGAGAAATCATTCTCTAATGCCACAGAAGTCCGTGGAAAATCCATAGACGTCTGTCATATATAAATTGCTCTAATCTGAAAGGATGCTTCATTTTATATTGAATAATAACATCTCTTCTTCAATGGTTGCAACCATTAAAACAAATAGAGTTTGTTTAACAGAAACAACTCCTCATCTGCATCTCTTTAAACCTACAAATACTACAAAGATTGAGATTAACATAAATCTATTATCTTGATTTCTTATTATTCTCTATTTACATATTTGTGCATCTCTTGTGTAACGACCCAGAATTTCTGTCATTTGAAATTCGTATATTTAATTGATTTTAAATATTAACAAGTAAAATTTGCAAGTCGAATAAATTTTATTTCGAATATCTAGATTTAATTGGATAATTAAACCGATAATTTAATATTTGAAATTACAGAAATAATTGGAAATTGGGTTTAATGTGATTAAAATTGATCTGTAAAGTTGTATTAAATCTTATTTGAATTAGAATGATGTTATAGAACTTTTAAAATTGAATTAAAAGTTAATTTATGGAAATTGAATATTTTAATATTTAATTAACGAGTAAAAATAGTCATTTTTCAAACAGTCTCGGATTTCGACGAAACTAGTTTCATTGGATCCGTAATGTTAAATTATTGTAAGATTTCAAATTTCGTGTCAATCGGATTTACGGTTTGTTCGGGGCAAGCTAAAACGTGTAGAAATCGGTTTAAGTGAATTTTTAAATTTAAATAGTCGATTTGAAAACCTATCTTCCAACTTTGATCGAATTGGCTTCCGATATATATTCCATTGCGTTCGAAATAGGGGTAAAACATTATAAACGCCAGGCGGCACGCTTCGTTTCGAGTTCGGAAAATAGTAAATTGATTTATAAAAATTCGTATAATGTTTAAAATGCTATAACTTGTTCATACGAGGTCCGTTTCACACGAAACGAGTTGCGTCAGGTTCGTATTGACGAGCACTACACGATGGAGCTGGATTGGGATTGATTGGAGCTAGTGTGAATTTTGGATAAAATTAAATGCGTGTTTAATTTTATTTGGAATAAAACGCTTAAACCGCTATTGGAAGCAAGGTGAGAACTTCTCACTCAATTGAATTTGTTTGGATTTAAATTTTAAATAGTTAGATTTAAAATTGCTTGATTGTGTTGATTGTATGCTTGAATGATAAATTGCTATCTGTTGTATTTGAATAGACACTATACGCCGCATATTAAGCGGAGGTTATTTTATTTAAACACATATACCGCGATATTCCACCTTGAAGTGGAATTGGTATTATATATGTACTTGGAGTTGATTTTCCGCATTATATAGTGGATGAACCCTATTGCACCGCATAATAGCGGATGATATTTTATATAAACCCATGTACCGCGATATCCCGTCTTGAAACGGGATTGGTGCTAACATCTGTGGATGCAGGAAAACAGGTTGGAGGGATCCAACTGGATTCCTGATATAATTGAATTTGTTTCAATGTTGTGTGTTGATTATTTATAATCTCTGTGTGATTATCTTTGTGATTGAAATCGTTGAAGGCTAAAATTAAGCCGAATATAGTTTTGGTATCGTTAGATCCCGGAAATAAATAAAAATTTGATTTTTGAAAATTCAGGTTGAAAGTTTATATTAAAATTTATTTTTGAGAATTGGATAAATTTAAAAGAAGGAATTCTAAAATAATAAAGTTTTATTTTTAATCTTATTGAATAAAATTTCAAAATATAGGAAAAGCTTTAATAAATGGATTTCGAGTAATATTATTCAAAGGTTGACGAATTTATTCAAAATACGGATTTTAAAGAGTTTGAAAAATAAAAGAATTGGTTTTTGTTAAAAGGAATTTATTTTTTAAAAGGAAATAAAATTTAGAATCCATTTGGAAATTGATTTTTGGTGATTGAATTTAAATCTTTTGAAAATCCATTTGGAAATTTATTTGGTGTTTTGAAAAGAATTTAGAATCAATTTGAAAATTGATTTGGGGTTTAGTAGAAATTGATTTCAATTTGAGATTTGAATAAAATTCACTTGGTGTTTAATTTCTTGGAGAATCAATATGGAATTTGATTTGATTGTTTTTGAAATCAATTGAAAAACTGAATTGTTGTTGTAAGTGAATATTTGAAATCGATTTGAAAATTGTATATCAATAGATATTTGGAAATTTAAATTCACCATGGAATTTATAAGGGAAAGGGAAATTTGTTTAAAAATAAACATTGATTTATTTTTGAAGCGTGGAAATAAATTTACGGATTTGGAACGTAAAATTAAAGTAAATCGGTAAGGATTTATTTAATTGGTTTAAATGAACCATTTTAAAATGAAAGTGTATTCTCCCTGGAAAGCCGAATAAAATTTCTGAATAGCTTTGAAAAATATATACATATATATATATAATTCTAGAATTGGTTTTGAAAATAATACTTTGGAGAAATTAACCTTTTAAATTGTTTTGAATCCTTTAAGTAAAGATTTATTAAGCTGATGTAGAAATGATTATTTCTAAGATTTAATCAATAATTGTTTTAGAAAATAGTTATTTAAATAGTTATACTCTATCTACTAATTTTTATTTTGAAAATTAGTTTGGACTTAAGTTATATGTAATATTGGTATAATATTTTTATAACTAATATTTTAAGTAAAGTGTTTAAAGAAAAATAGTTTTATTTCAAAGTGTTTTCCCGATATATTTTGGATAGGTGTTATAAATTATTTTATAGTATTTGAACTCGGCAGTTTTCCAGTGAAGATGAATAAATATTTGGAAGTGTTTCCGCGTGAGGAAAATGATTTGAAATTTGTTTTCAAAAGTTGTAAAGGTGAAAAGTGATTTGAAATTTGTTTTCAAATAGTTGAAGTGTGGAAAAATATATCTTTTAAAGATATTTTTGGAAAATAAATAATTTGGAAAATTATTTGGAATCTGGTGATGTTGTGCATATCTATTGATAGTTAAATAACCGACTATCAATATTTACCTTTAAATGGGTATTTGTTGTGATTTGCTTGAATTTGAATGCTACACTTATTTTAAAAATAAGCGCTCGTTATTCAGTTTAGCCGGGAGAGGACCTTTGGGTCATGAATCCCATTCCGAATAGTGATACGTCGTAATGGATAGCATTTGAAGACCAAATATTTTTGGAAACGGAAGGATTACTATCGAATGTCTCTGCATCGGCTGATCTCCGATATAGAGATTTTATCACCCTTTGTGATGGAAGTATGGACGTGATTAGTGAATATCCGGATTGTAAGGGCTTCTTTGGAAGTGCCTTCGGTTCCGTTCGATCCCGGAATGGACTTGTATAGATGTGTGTCTGACGTTACAATTTGAGATGTAAAGCTGGTTTCTATCAAATACATTTCTGTTGGTGGCGGAGAATTTATTCTCTTAGCTTAACACCCTTCTCTGAGACGTAAGAGCTCAGAGGTTATGTAGTTGATGGTTACTAGTGATATATTCCCAATTTGGTAACGTGGCATGCAGAGTGTTGTTGATCATTTGTTGATCAAAGCGTGGCTTTTGCGAAAAACGTAGCTTTGTGGACGAGACTTCGTCGGACCTCACATCCTGAAATGGTCGAAACAGGAAGAACGCAGCAAGGTTTTAGGGGGTAGCGCCCCTTAGGGTATGTTCATTTCCTTCTGGATAGAGGTGGTATCATGGTATGGATCCTAGATACTTGACCTATGTGGTTGCTGCAAATTTATTACTTTGTGGTTGTTGGTTGAGGATCCTCGGATAAAGGTTGTTTACAACCGGGGGATGGCATACTCGTATCAGTAGTTACCTACTTTCGCAATGGTAACCCGGCCTTGTGTTGGCAGAGATCCGGTTAGGTTCTCGGGGCGTCCTTCCAGAGGCGTACCCATGTGTCAATGGGAAGTCCCTTGGCCTGACCATTTGTTGGAAATCCAAAGAAACAATACGAGCCATGTACGGTTTTAGTTATAGAACCTGCCATCTAATATGGTAGCTATAGTAGACATACTATAATGGTACCTATGCTGGCTAAGATTAATATTGTACTTTCGAAATGTTTTCCTGCACTTTGCACTTATAGTAATATTATCAAAGAAATTTTCGTATTACGCATGTTTGACTATCATAAGGAGAAATCTCCTCCAATTCTGTATTTGCATTGTGTGTGTGGCGGGAGGCCTTATGGTAGTTACATGATCAATTATACAGTTTATGAAGCCGTTTTACAAAACATTTGATTATACTTATACCATATATATCAGAGTTACACATACCAGAGAATATTAATAATGCAGCGGAATACAATAGTGTAGTGGAATAATATAATAGATAATAGTAATACACTCTTCGTCTTCGTCCTTCAGAAATAAAGTCTTCGAATCCTGAAATGCTCAAGCTGACCCGAGCGAATTGAAAAGACAAAACACTCGAGTCAGAACTAAAAGATCTTATGTAAGTTAAATCAATGATAAATAATATGAGTGGAACGGCGTCAGAGATGTTTGCGGGATTTGACATCTCCTATCCAGTGTCTAACGTGAGTGCAGTAACTCAAGAGATGCTCGGGATTCACATCTCCTAACGATTCGTTAAACTATTTACTATGTAGTAATATTTCGCTATTATAATAGTGTCTAATAGTAAAATAAACTTACTTTTAAAAAGCGTTAAGGAGTGACCCAATATTCCCCTTAACACGTAATAGTGCCAATAGTCTATACAGTACCGTAATACCTCCTGATCGGGAGGCTACCAGAGGATACTCCATAGGTACGACACAAATCAAACTCCTACAAGGCGCGCTACGGTAGGTGACACGGCATAACTGGGCAATGCCAGGGTAGGTATACCAATTAAGCTTCCGAGTCGGTGGTAACGCGTAGCGTGCAGCTACCGCCCACCTCGAGCCACACCCCTAAATAAAAAATATCAAAAGTGGCCACCAAATCAATCCAAATGTCAAAGTATAATATCGAAGGGATGTGTCCGATAAAAGGTGCTACCTTCTTAACCCGTTAATCGCTTCTGTTTTAGCCACCTTATGCCAACTCATGGGAGTCGGGTCCACGTATATACCTCAAAGGAAATGCCGCCACCATCCAATTTCATTCTGGAATCTCCACCGCGTACACGATTGTTAAAGCGGTTTTCGGAGTTGGCAGAGAGCGTGACAACTTCCGATCCTGGTCTCTTCAACAACCAAACGTTATTATAACACCGCGGTCATTTCAAAATAATTCATACTTCAAAACCAGAATATAATATCCATTTCGGAACCATATAAATACGATATCAATTTCATTTCAAAACCAAATCAATATGATATCATTTTAAAATCATAGTATTTCAAAGTTATAAAATTTCGAAACCAAAGACTTAAAACTATAACACTTCCAAAACGTAATACTTTGAAATTTATAACTTTGAAACATAACTTCCACCCTTACATGGATTTAAAGATTAAAATATTTTATAAAACAAACTAGCCTCTTAAATTTCACAAATCAATCCCAAAACAACCCGAATTTCTAAATTTTAAATTTAATACATTTCAGAGCTTAAATATTCAATATTTCAAAACTAAATTTTATAATTCATATATATACAAATTTCACTTTTACTATTATTTAGTTTTGAAATATTTGCTTACTAAAACAAATATCCTTTAAATACAACTTCAAATTTCAAAACTGAATATTCCTCAATTTATTCACTCAATCACCTTAAACCCAAATTAAGTTATAACCCGTATTCTTTTAAAATCTCAATTTCAATAAGTTCCAAATAGATTCTTATTAAATATAATTCTTAATTAGATAAAATCTCAATCAATTTCAAACTATCTTCTCAACCTTAATTTATAAAAATCAATATAAATTCTATATTAAAATTTAATTTAAGTAAATACTTATCCATATTATATTTTAATAAAATCAAACTTTATTATTAAACTTATTTTATACTTTAAACAAATTTTATTCATAGCTTAAACCAAGAATTAACTATATATAAAAGAACATTTATAAAATATCCAAATTAATATCTCAAAAATCATATATTTCTTTACAAACCATAGAAATCCTTTCAAAATATTTTTATATATAGACCACGGTGTCTGTATATAATTCTCTATCCTATGGTCAAGTGATACGAATATTTATCGTTTCAATCCGTAATTTAAAATAAAAATTACGGTTATATCATTTCAAACCGCAATCCCGAATGAAATAAAAATTTGATAACAACTTGCAGTTTATAACAATATAAATAAGACATCCATTCATCCATCATAAAATCATACATCCATTACAATTATCATCCAAAACGATCAATCAATATCAATATATAACTGATAATATATAACAGGGAATAACAGGCGGTAATATTCAATAATAAACTAAATAACAATTGAATTTAAATAAATGCAATTAATTGAGAGGATGATTTAAAAATACACAAACAGTCATAAATAATTTCAAAATCATAACATAAATTAAATTTAACAAACATAAGAAATTTTAGAAGTTGTGAGTGGGTTAAAACGCTCACCTTTTGAATTTAAATTGGATTTAAATCCAATTTAAACCCAAATTTAAATAGTCTCCAAATTCGTCATAATCAGCGCCAAAATGTCCGAAATTCCAAACGAACCTAGAGGAGAAAACCGCGTGTGAATTCGACCTCGTATGCGAAAGTTATCACGATTAGAACATTTGAATTTAAAAATTAAAAATAAAATTAAACAAAACAATATCACCCACCATCCCAAGGCCACATCACCAAGCCTTTCGTCCCTGCCCTCTCTGTTAGAACGCTACCATCTTCCAAGTTTCAAACGAAACCCTAGCCGTCCAATTTCACCACCGCACAGCCTCACTCGCGCCGCCTATCACGCACGACCCACCTCGAAGCCGCAACCACCCTCCTAGGCCATCGCGATTCGCTCGCGTTCACCCTAGGCTGGCGAATAACTGCAGCCGCCACCGAGTGGACTAAACCCTAGCCAATTTTTGCACGCAATCGGACCGTTGAAACTTCATGCGATGCAACTAGATGAACTCCTCTTGGCGTCCTCTACCCAACGGTACCAACGAATCAACGATCAGTCGATGTTGATCGACGACCAAAGAACGACCAAGAATTGCTCCTTGAATTCCGGACGCACAGAAACCCAATTCAAACAACAGACAGCAGAATTGACTTGCGCTCGTCGAGAGCATCAAATCGACATATAATTTGATAGTATTTGAGGAGTTTGAAATTTTGGCTTTGGATTTGATTTGGAATTGTATTTGGGAATTAGGGTTTGCAGACATTGAAACGAGGAGGTGAAGATGAATTGTACGCACAGACAAATGAGAAATAGAGGTAGGCTAGGGTTTATAATAGGGTATATATAGGTAAGGTTGAAATAGAATAGATGGACCCGATTTATAAACGCGCTGAATGATGAATGGTCCGAAAAGCCCGTTCTGACTCCGGAACGAAATTGGGTCAACCCATATATCAAAATAGATGTTTTAAAATATTTTAAATGCAATGGAAAAGGTTTCAAGTCCAAATTCCATCTTATGAAGAAGTTATGCTAAAATCAAGTTATTTCAAATTAATTTCAATTGATTTCAATTTCTTTGATTTCAAGGCGTTTCAAGTCCGATCACTACGAAACTTGAAACCCTATAATAATTCACCGTTACGGATCTGATGAAACTTCTTTCGTCGAAATCCGAGTTAGTGGCCAAAATGGCTATTTAACATTAATTAATTAAATTAATAAATTAACTAGTTAAATCAAATTTTCAATTTCAATTCTTTCATTGACAAATTTCATCATTTTTTATTTCTCAATCATTTACAATGATTTAAACAAATTTAAATGTCAATTTAGAGTTAATTAATTTATCAATTTCAGTATTAACCTCAATTTCATTTAATTCAAAATTAAAAATAGAATTCCCAATAATCCCATTTAATTAAATAAATTAATAATTATTCTATTTATTTTTGTCAATAGAAGGATTTAATATTGGATTCAAAGCTATTACATTAATATTCTCACATTACATCTTAATTTCAAATAACGTAATATTTTTAATATTTAATTCCACTTATTTGCAATTAATATAATTATTTAACTTTAAATTCTAATAAATTAATTAATCATGCCTTCCATTTTTTTTTTTTTTTTTTTTGGCAAGGCCGACGGGGTTGAATGGACCCCGACCATTTTATTGCAGCACTAATAGATACAGGACAAAAACAACAAAGAGCAAAGCTCAAGAATACGAAGGAAGACATAGCGCCACAAGAACAACAGGAATAAAAATCACAAAAGAAAGAAAAAACACAAAAAAAAAAAACTAAATCCTATGGTAGGAGCAGTATATCCCAGGGTCAATAATGAAACTTTGCATCTCAAAGGCTTGTTTCATCACTTGTTTCATCCAGATTTTGAACACAACATCAGTTTTAACCATACTGACATCAAGAACTGTGGAGTTACATCCTTTCAAAACAGAATAGATGAAGCATTTCATCAGAACTATAATGAGTCTTTTCCCTTTACCCTTGTTTCCAGTTTTAGCATGTATGTTATCCCATTCAACACATTTGTCAGTAGAGGCCGTATATCTCGTTAGCTTAGTCAAAACCACATACAAGAGTTGCTTAATAAACTTACATTCAAAGAACAGACGTTCTACAGTCTCCACCTGCGTACTGCAGAAAAAACCTGCATTGGTAACCACCATTTCCATGCGTACGAGCTTGGCTCTAGAAAGAACTGCACTGAAAAGGACCTCCCAGAGGTGACTCAGAGAAGGAATGACAATAAGTAACGGACTTCTGGAAGCAGCAGTTTTTTGCTCACAAACGAAGGAGAGGTAAAGCGTTGAGTTCACAGTAGAAGCAAGCACGTGTCTATGAGTTATCTGGCAATTGAATATGTTAGGAGAAAGTTTAACATGCAGAGTGTCATATAGACACATAAGCCTACCATACACAGCCCCAATCAGGTTGTGAATAAAATTCCAGTTGTGATTAATATAGTGACCCGCATTAGTCGTCATCGTAAGATTTATCTTAGTCTCAAGCATGTCTGTGATATATATTTGGCGCATATAGATAAGCAATTTACATTCATCAAGAAAGTTTGCTTGATGACCACCACGTACATTGCCTGCTCCTTTGCATGTCATCATTGAATAACACGAGCATTGAGCATTTCTATTTTCATTCGCCTAGTTACTGCCTGCGACGAGGACAAATAGTTAGGGATAGAATCAGATAGGGGGGTTCTTTCCATACTAGATGTAACATCTGACTTTGGTGAGGTTGTGGGATTCGTTTTAGTAGGAGTGGTTTCATGAATTGGCAAGGGGGGTGGTGGTTTGTATGCCAGAGGAGGTTTTATTTTGGAATAAATGTGAGTTACTGGTTGATTGAGAGATTTATCATTCAGTTGGGAGGGAGAGATAGCAGTTTGAAAATTCGGTTGATAATCTGTGCATGTCGTTTCCTCCTTGTGCATGCCTGTTTGCTTTGATGCTGTTATCCTTTGCTTCATTTTCATATTTCTATTCTTTCCATTTTTCTTTCCACTGTTATTGGGATCCTCTTCACTTTTACTCTTCCTGCTATTTCCATCTTCACTATGATCTGCCTCTCTTGGTTCAGGTATCTGCATAATATTCACGTTATCTTGCTTTTGCACATTTTGGACTGCTTCCCCTTGTGTTTCAACTGAGTTACTCCTATCTTTGTTTTTCATCTGACTTTCTGCTGTCTCTTGCATTACCATTTCTTTATATGCTATTTCATCCTGAATGTCTTCTTTTTGATTCTCTTCACACATATCGTTCATGATTCCTTCCTCATCTATATTAAGCAGTGCTTCAAATTGATTAGTGGTTATGAGATTGTCTACCATGTTATTATCTTCAGTACTCCCATCACTTTTAACAGTATTTACCCTGTACACCTCTTCATCAGTTACTTGGATGATATCAGTAACACTTGCATTTGCACATTCAGTAAGAACTTCACTTTCAACTATTTCATTTCCTTTGTTTTCACTATTAGGTTCTTCATTGTTACACACTTCTTTTCCTCTTTCAGTATCCATTTTGTCAGAGACATTATCTTTCTCATGCTCTTCACTTCTGCCTTTGCCTTGTTCTATTTTTCTTTCATTTGCCAAATTTTCTTTTCTCCTATCCTTTACACGCTGCCATTTTCTAATTACACGCTTCTGTAGCGGCTTTACATTCCTCTTAACTTGACCTTTTTCTGTGATTTCTCTTTCCTTCCCTTTGCTATCAATGTCCCTATTTTCCTTTTCATTAGCTTTATGCCTTATCTCCATCCTGTCACAACAATCAGTTTCATGACCAAAATTTTTGCATATCACACATACATCTGGCCTCCACAAATATTGTACATAAATCTTTTGTGTTCCTCCTTCCACCAGCTTGACTAGAAACTCATCCACTAGTTCCTTATCTGGTTTAACCTCAATCAAGCATTTAGCATAGGTCAACCTCTCCTGCTTTTCCGTCATCGCATCCATGCATAACAATTTTCCCAAGTGACTACTTAACCAGTTGATTCCCAGTGGCGACCAAGCAAATAACGGAAGATTGTACAAATGAACCCACACCGGAACAGAGGAGACTGTACCAGAGACATTACTAATTGACGCATCATATGGCTTGACAATGAATAACTTATTATTCATGATTATTGGGTCACTCTGTATTATCTTATTCTTGTCATCAGAACAAGAGAAGTTAAATAAGAAGATAGTACCATCAGATTTGACCGTGACAGATCCTCTCAACTTCCAGATGGTTTTAAGCTTTTGAATAACAGCTGTGTAAGATAGCGGCTTATCAAGGAAGAATCCAACTAAAGTTTCATTCCAGATTCTATCTCCAGCTTCAATAACTTCATGAGTCGGCACTAGAACTTCATTTTCATATTCAGGGCATAAATCAACGGGAACGTACTTCCCAGCATTTTTAGGTTTATTCTTAAAAAGTGAAGACCACGGTCGTTCACCTAGAGAGGAGGAAAAGGGCACAGAGGTTTGTGGAGGAGGGTAAGCATCAGGAGGACGTTTGGGAATTAAGCCTGGGGGAACAAGAGATTTAGGACGTTGGTCAGATGGTTCAGAATGATTTGGAGGAGCAACAGAGGGAAGTAAAGTTTCGGTGGTTACTGGTTTGATAGGTGGAGGTGGCTGAAGGTTAGCTGAACTTGAGGGGAGATCGGAGTTGCTGGGTGAACTTTGGACAGAGATGGAACGGACGAGAGGGTTGACTTGAGATGTGAGGGGAGGTACGTCTGGGTTGGCAGAGTTGGTAAGGAGAAGGACATTGTGCGGTAAGGAGAAGGACATTGGCTGAAGGACTCTGAAAACTTTGGGGACAGGGAGACTATGTCGCCCTGACCTTTGGTTAGACTGAGATTTATAGTGCCCAGACACTCATGTCTCATACTTGTGGCCGCTGGGAATCGAACCTGTGCCACCACAACAAGATGCAGCAACTCACCTCATGTCGTAAACCACTGGACCACAAGTACTTGACAAAACTTTGGGGACAGGGAGACTATGTCGCCCTGACCTTTGGTTAGACTGAGATTTATAGTGCCCAGACACTCATGTCTCATACTTGTGGCCGCTGGGAATCGAACCTGTGCCACCACAACAAGATGCAGCAACTCACCTCATGTCGTAAACATTTAATAAAATTCAACTAATTATCATATTATGAATAAAATTTACATTATTCCCAGTTATTATCTTAATTTACATTAACGTAACATTTAATTTAGATTTATTGCAATTGATTGCCCGTTTTAATTTAGTAGATTAAATAAATGGTTAACTTATAATAATTGTTACCATTAACGTTTAATTACACTTATAAATTATCACTAACAGACAAGTGTTGAAATTGATTACATACACTGTTCTCATTCTATTATCATAAATTTTATATTAATTCATCAATTAGTTCAATATCTACACTTGTTTCCTTATATTAAATTTGCAGCTAAGTATAACATCTAAATTATTTCCAATTTACCAATTTTGATTTAATGGGATAAATAATGATTACTTTATAATAATTGTTGCCACTAACTCTTAATCACATTTATATTAGTTATCATTTCCAAACAATTACTACAGAACGTTGATTTTATTCAATTGTTATTTAATATTATTAATTCATTGTTTAATTCAATATTTACCTTTGTTTTTCTTATATTAAATTTACAACCAAATACTGCTATTTACAATCAATCATAACCCTGCAATTGTTTCAAATAATTAGGATTGCATTGAATTAATTATTTATTAGCTTACATCAACATTCTTGCATTTCATTCCCGTTATAAATTCATTAACAAATTTCAAATTTCTTTTATTTATACAACACTTACATTTATTTACTTATTTCAATTTTAATACCTAGGTACAACAATTTGCCCTATTTCATTTACAATGTGATTTCACTTCAGTTGTCAAAAATTAGTTTTTTTAATAACCATTGCTACACTTCATTCTTAACATTTACATCAATATAAATTATAAAAAAATTCTTTCTAAATTTAATTACAAAAATCTTATTAATTTAACCAATTTAGTTATCGAATTTTACAGGTCGTTACTCTCCTCCACTCAAAACTTTTTGTCCCCAAAAAGAAAAAGAAGGGAAAAGAGGTGCTTATAAATTAATATATATTATTCAAAACATTATATTCATAACAATAAGTTTACAGAATAGGATAATTTAAATAAAATATATAGATTTATAACAACTAAATCATTTATATTCAAATTATTAAAGTTTGGAAAACATTTTCAAAATATTTTCTAGGTCCCAAATTTATGGAAAATTTCGAAAGAATCACCTTTGTATGGAGAGGCTCCGGAGAAAATATAATATCAAATAATAATATATATCCCAACCTAGGAAAAACAATATAATAGCATTATAAACCGTAATCCGAAAACGTACCTATTTGTTGAGCAATTAACGCTTAATTATGAAACCAAAAGCAGTAGCAATTGCTTCCATAACCTGTATTTCACTTATACATTCCAAAAAGGTTAACAATTATATAAAATGAAATATTTAAAGTGGTTTCAATCATAAACAAACAAATCAATACAAACATCAATCATTTGCAACAAGGCATACAACCATCACATAGAATCAACTCAAACCCATCATTCATTCATATCAAACAAAACAAATAGTTGTTTGGGTTCAAATTTTAAATTGCACAGAATGGAAAATAAACTACTTAGTGTACCCTTCACTCAACAGCCTTAGGTGAAACTAAATAGATTATTCATACATCCTAACAATTTAAAGCATCCTTGCCCAAACAACCATAAACCAAACAAACAGCACTTCCAAACAACAGCAGATTCTAACATTATTCAAGTTTATTCTTGTAAATTCTCTTTCACAACATTTGTTGTTCATTCATTTTTTTTCTTTCATTCATTCAGTGATTACTTCATTTATTACTTACAAATCTTATCTCATTTATTAATGCCATCATTTATTAATTATTACATAATTTCATTTATTAATATTCATTTATTTACAGTATTCATCTTTTTTCTTATTTTCAAAATACATAACTTCAACATTTTCTTAAGTCTATAATTACTTACTTACAACATTTACCTTCTATCATATTTTATTATAGTAAGATTTCCATTATAACTTAAGTTTATAACAATCACAATATCAAATTCTTATTTATTAAAGAATTTCATTGAATACTTTCATTATTTCAGATTTTTACTTGTATAATATTCTATTACAATTTCTTATTAAACATTGTAACTTTTATTATTTGGTAAGTTATATCTATATGCTTTTAAGAATGCAATTGAGAGTTACACAAGTTCATTTTATTTCTTTTAATTAATTCATTGTTCAATAATTTTATCTTTGTTTTATAGGTTACAATTTCAACTTCCTTGAAATTTCATTTATAACTTAGCATTAAATCTATTATTTCATTTATAGGTTTCAATTATTAATTAAATTCCGTTTCTCTAAGGCAATTGAAACTATTAATTATCAGAACTTAAGAATTAAATACCGGGTTTTTATTAACAATCATTTTAAAATAATAGATAAATGTATATGCTGACAGCATATATATCTAATTATATTTAAAACAATTTAAAATTTATATTTGTTTATCAAAAAAAGTCTGCAGCAAAACTACTACAGTGGCCTTCCCACTTCGAAACTCGAAAATGAATATCGATGATGTGTGCACTCATCACCGAAATTATTTTCCAGCGACAGAGAGGGGATTACAAAACTTATTTCTTTCCAAAGTTCTTTTTAAAACAGTTATTTTAAATTATGTTAAAATATTTATATCAGAAAATACTTCTAATAATATTATTATTATATTTCAAAATCATTCAAAAGAAATTTTCAAAAATCCTGGAACTTAAGTTCTAAATTTCCCTTTTTCATTTATTTTATCTTCAATCTTATTTCAACTATTATTTATAAATTTCATTACCTAATAGCCAATATATTGCAACCAAATATAACCTTTATAAAAAAATATTTTATATATAGAAAATATAATAGGCAAAATTATTTCATTCACCTATATTCAAACCAAATATTGTGTCGGTCTGTCCTATTAAGTGTTTAGAAATCCCTATTGATGTCATAGCGTCCTATGCACCAACCAAAATTTATAAATACAAAACGGAACAAATTAACACAACAGCAAAGCCTTTTTATAACACTAACAAATACGCTTTCTCATATATACACTTAGCAACTCCCATAGGGTATTACTACCCTATTAGTAAAGAGTCAGACCCCACAAAGCTAAGGTTTATCGCCAAACCTCGCTCGGATACCAGATGTAACGTCCCGCCTTTTTGTATGCTTTAAATCGACGATAAACCACACACGTCAGACTTAATCCATACAGAAGGGCGGATTGTTATGGGGTAAATACGAAAAAGTAGAGAAAGAAATAAAACAAAACAGAATCTTGCAGCGGAACGATAAAATATAATAATCAATTATACAGTTCATGAAGCTGTTTTACAAAACATTTGATTATACTTACACCATATATATCATAGTTACACATACTAGAGAATATTAATAATGCAGTGGAATACAATAGTGTAGTGGAATAATATAATAGATAATAGTAATACACTCTTCATCTTCGTCCTCCAGAAATAAAGTCTTTGAATCCTAAAATGCTCAGGCTGACCCGAGCGAATTGAAAAGACAAAACACTCGAGTCAGAACTAAAAGATCTTCTGTAAGTTAAATCAATGATAAATAATATGAGTGGAACGGCGTCAGAGATGTTTACGGGATTTGACATCTCCTATCCAGTGTCTAACGTGAGTGCAGTAACTCAAGAAATTCTCGGGATTCACATCTCCTAAGGATCCATTAAACTATTTACTATGTAGTAATATTTCGCTATTATAATAGTGTCTAATAGTAAAATAAACTTACCTTTAAATAACGTTAAGGAGTGACCCAATATTCCCCTTAACACGTAATAATGCCAATAGTCTATATAGTACCGTAATACCTCCTGATCGTGAGGCTACCAGAGAATACTCCATAGGTACGACACAAATCAAACTCGTACAAGGCGCGCTAGGGTAGGTGACATGGCATAACTAGGCAATGCCAGGGTAGATATACCAATTACGCTTCCGTGTCAGTGGTAACGCGTAGCGTGCAGCTACTGCCCATCTCGAGCCACACCTTCAAATCAAAAAAAATCAAAAGTGGCCATCGAATCAATCCAAAAGTCAGAGTATAATATCGAAGGGATGTGTCCGTTAAAAGGCGCTACCTTCTTAACTCGTCAATCGCTCCTGTTTTAGCCACCTTATGCCAACTCACGGGAGTCGGGTCCACGTATATACCTCAAAGGAAACGTCGCCACCATCCTACTTCATTCTGAAATCTCCACCGCGTACACGGTTGTTAAAGTTTTTTTCGGAGTTGGCAGAGACTATGACAATTTCCGATCCCGGTCTCTTCAACAACCAAACGTTATTATAACACCGCGGTCATTTCAAAATAATTTATACTTCAAAACCAGAATATAATATCCATTTCGAAACCATATCAATACGATATCAATTCCATTTCAAAACCAAATCAATATGATATCATTTTAAAAATCATAGCATTTCAAAGTTATAAAATTTTGAAACTAAAGACTTAAAACTATAACACTTCCAAAACGTAATACTTTGAAATTTATAACTTTGAAACATAACTTCCACCCTTACATGGATTTAAATATTAAAATATTTTATAAAACAAACTAGCCTCTTAAATTTCAAAAATCAATTCCAAAACAGCCCGAATTTCTAAATTTTAAATTTAATATATTTCAAAACTTAAATATTCAATATTTCAAAACTAAATTTTATAATTCATATATATAAAAAATTTACTTTTACTATTATTTAGTTTTGAAATATTTTCTTACTAAAACAAATATCCTTTAAATAGGACTTCAAATTTCAAAACTGAATATTCCTCAATTTATTCACTTAATCACCTTAAAACCGAATTAAGTTATAACCCATATTCTTTTAAAATCTCAATTTCAATAAGTTCCAAATGGATTCTTATTAAATATAATTCTTAATTAGATAAAATCTCAATCAATTTCAAACTATCTTCTCAACCTTGATTTATAAAAATCAATATAAACTCTATATTAAAATATAATTTAAGTAAGTATTATCCATATTATATTTTAATAAAATCAAACTTTATTATTTAACTTATTTTATACTTTAAACAAATTTTATTCATATCTTAAACCAAGAATTAACTATATATAAAAGAACATTTGTAAAATATCAAATCAATATCTCAAATATCATATATTTCCTTACAAACCATAGTAATCCTTTCAAAATATTTTTATATATAGACCACGGAGTCTGTATATAATTTTCTATTCTATGGTCAAGTGATACAGATATTTATCATTTCAATCCGTAATTTAAAATAAAAATTACGGTTATATCATTTCGAACCGCAATCCCGAATGAAATAAAAATTTGATAACAACTTGCAGTTTATGACAATATAAATAGAACATCCATTCATCTATCATAAAATCATACGTCCATCACAATCATCATCTAAAACAATCAATCAATATCAATATATAACTGATAATATATAACAGGTAATTAACAGGCAGTTATATTCAATAATAAATAAAATAACGACTTAATTTTAAATAAATGCAATTAACTGAGAGGATGATTTAAAAATATACAAATAGTCATAAATAATTTCAAAATCACAACATGAATTAAATTTAACAAACATAAGAAATTTTAGAAGTTGTGAGTGGGTTAAAACACTCACCTTTTGAATTTAAATTGAATTTAAATCCAATTTAAACCCAAAATTTGAATAGTCTTCAAATTCATCCAAACAAGCACCAAAATGTCCGAAATTCCAATAATAACCTAGTGGAGAAAACCGCGTGTAAATTCGACCTCGTATGCGAAAGTTATCACGATTAGAACATTTGAATTTAAAAATTAAAAATAAAATTAAACAAAAAAATATCACCCACCATCCCAAGGCCACATCACCAAGCCTTTCGTCCATGTCCTCTCTGTTCGAATGCATCCATGTTCCAGATTTCAAATGAAACCCTAGCCATCTAATTTCACCACTGCGCAGCCTCACTTGTGCCGCCTATCACGCACGACCCACCCCAGAGCCGCAACCACCCTCCTACCCCATCGCGATACGCTCGCGTTCGCCCTAGGCTGACGAATAACTGCAGCCGCCACCGAGAGGACTAAACCCTAGCCAATTTTTGCACGCAATCGAACCGTTGAAACTTCGTACGACGCACCTAGATGAACTCCCCTCGGCCTCCTCTACCCAACGGTACCAATGAATCAACGATCAGTCAATGTTGATCGACGACCAAAGAACGACCGAGAATTGTTCCTTAAATTCCGAACGCATAGAAACCCAATTCGAACAACAGACAGTAGAATTGACTTGCGTTCTTCGAGAGCTTCAAATCGATATATAATTTGATAGTATTTGAGGAGTTTGAAATTTTGGCTTTGGATTTGATTTGGAATTGTATTTGGGAATTAGGGTTTGCAGACATTGAAATGAGGAGGTGAAGAGGAATTGTACGCACAGACTAATGAGAAATAGAGGTAGGCTAGGGTTTATAACAGGGTATATATAGGCAAGGTTGAAATAGAATAAATGGACCTGATTTATAAACGCGCTGAACGGTGAATGGCCCGAAAAGCCCGTTCTGACTCCGGAACGAAACTGGGTCAACCCGTATATCAAAATAGATGTTTTAAAATATTTTAAACGCAATGGAAAAGGTTTCAAATCCAAATTCTATCATATGAAGAAGTCATGCTAAAATCAAGTTATTTCAAATTGATTTCAATTTCTTTGATTTCAAGGCATTTCGAGTCCGTACGATCAAAGGACAAGTCCGATCACTACGAAACTTGAAATCCTACAATAATTCACCGTTACGGATCCGATGAAACAGGTTTCGTCAAAATCCGAGTCAGTGGCCAAAATGGCTATTTTTACATTAATTAATTAAATTAATAAATTAACTAATTAAATCAAATTTTAAATTTCAATTCTTTCATTGACAAATTTCATCATTTTTGATTTCTCAATCATTTACAATGATTTAAACAAATTTAAATGTCAATTTAGAGTTAATTAATTTATCAATTTCAATATCAACCTCAATTTCATTTAATCCAAAATTAAAAATATAGTTCCCAATAATCCTATTTAATTAAATAAATTAATAATTATTCCATTTATTATTGTCAATAGAAGGATTTAATATTGGATTCAAAACTATTACATTAATATTCTCACATTCCATCTTAATTTCAAATAACGTAAAAATTTTAATATTTAATTCCACTTATTTGCAATTAATCGAATTATTTAACTTTAAATTACAATAAATTAATAAATCCTGCCTTTCATTTTTTTAATTCAACTAATTATCATATTATGAATAATATATACATTATTCCCAATTATTACCTTAACTTACATTAACGTAACATTTAATTTAGATATATTGCAATTGATTACCCGTTTTAATTTAATAGACTAAATAAATGGTTAACTTATAATAATTGTTACCATTAACGTTTAATTACACTTATAAGTTATCACTAACAGACAAGTGTTGAAATTGATTATATACACTGTTCTCATCCTATTATCATAAATTTTATGTTAATTCATCAATTAGTTCAATATCTACACTTGTTTCCTTATATTAAATTTGTAGCTAAGTATAACATCTACATTATTTCCAATTTACGAATTTTGATTTAATGGGCTAAATAATGATTAATTTATAATAATTGTTGCCACTAACTCTTAATCACATTTATATAAGTTATCATTTCCAAACAATTACTACAGAACGTTGATTTTATTCAATTACTATTTATTATTATTAATTCATTATTTAATTCAATATTTACCTTTGTTTTTCTTGTATTAAATTTATTACCAAATACTACTGTTTACAATCAATCATAACCCTGCAATTGTTTTAATTAATTGGGGTTGCATTGAATTAATTATTTATTAGCTTACATCAACATTCTTATATTTCATTTCCGTTATAAATTCATTAACAAATTTCAAATTTCTTTTATTTATACAACACTTACATTTGTTTACTTATTTCAATTTTTATACCCACGGGCAACAATATGCCCTATTTCATTTACAATGTGATTTCACTTCAATTGTCAGAAATTAGTTTTTTTAATAACCATTGCTACACTTCATTCTTAACATTTTCTTCAATATATATTATAATTTTTTTTCTTTCTAAATTTAATTACAAAAATATTATTAATTTAACCAATTTAGTTATCGAATTTTACGGGTCGTTACAACCTTCAATCGTCTCACAGGCACAATGGACCGTGCAACAGTAATAACAAATTGTATTCGGGTCCTCGACCTCCTTCTGCTCCTTAACAAACTCATTCACCTCGTCCTTCACAGCTTGGCTCTTCTAATCATACTACCGAATACTATTCCGATTCAGATATTAAAGAAGCTCACATTGAACCAATGCAAAATGTATCAGTCTGTAATTTAACACTTAAAAATTAAAAGTTAATCATGGTCGACCAGCGGGCTTTGAACAATAAAATGACTGGTTTGGAATGATCTTTTTCAACATGAATGGCTAAGATGGAAAAAACTAAAGAAAGGTTGTCTCCACTTTCGGAAACGTGATAAGAAAAGTACGTTGCAGATCATCTTCTCGATCATCATCTTCTCCTTCACCTACACTACCTCCTCGAACACGAACACCAATTTACCATTCTCATACTTCTCATGAAGAAACTTCTCAAGACAAAGGGAAGACTAATGACCAAGAACAGCCTAAAGAGGAAGAAGAAGAAGATAGTGATGAGATATCCTTGTCTGACCCTCACCAATTTCACCATCAATATTACATGGCTTTCCAAGACTTTCCATTCAAGAAAATCAAGAATATAACGATCAAACTAATTGGCCATCAGCATAAGAGCAAGATACTTCAGCATACTAGAAGTATTATGAAAATTACGGTCGATTTTCCTATTTTTTAAACCTGTATAACTAGCTTCGTTCATTTGCTCTTTTTCTTTCTTTTATGAACTATGTTTTTTAACTTTTATTTCGTTTTGAATTCCTTATGTCTCTTGTTAAAACTTTATCTTATGTTCTATTTTTGTTTGACATGCCTATGATTCTATATCTATTTTATGTCTGCGTAATTTCTTTTCTTTTGTTTTGATAATGACAAAAGAGGAGAACGATATGCATATGCATAGAGGGGGACAAAATTAAGGGAAAGCTATTTTTATAACTAACGATTGTATAGTTGTCATCATCAAAAAGGGGGAGAATGTTAGAACCTTCATTCTATAGTTTCAATGACGACCGCCCATGACTCTTGCACTAAACAAGGAAATAGTGCGCTATAAAGAGTGCCAGGCAGCCATGGATGATCATCAAGGTAAGGTAAAAACAGCGGAGTCTATCATATTACTCATAGCGCAGGGATACAATACAATAGAAAAGTATACATAGTGAAGCTCCATGGGACAGAATCTCATCATACACTACAAAACAATTTGATACAAACATCTGAATAGTCAACACATCAAGCCTCACTACATAACACTCAGAGAATCATACAAACAGCAGAACATTCAGTACATATAGTAAGAAAAACAATATGCAAAAGCCTCCAACTCGTCTTTGCCATTACAGCGTCGGTCACTAAGAACAGCACCTGTCACCTGCTACCTAGTCTGCCCATCCCAAAACGGATGAACAACCCAAGGTAATAAGAGTTGAACATAAAACCTTGAGTCAGACAAAAGTCCGAGTGAGCGGTAAATCAACTATCAAACATACCAAAAGAGCATAAAGGGTAAAAAGGAATAGGAACCCAACCATCCCACTCCACCTCTTTCTACAGTGATAGCCCCCAGACCCACTAAGTAGAAATAAACATAGCAAAGCAGACATTTAAAGTAAAACAATTATCACTCGAGTCAAGGTCGATGTTTTCCAAGCACAAACCCCCAAGGCCTAAACCAAGATCAGATAAGCACCCACAAAACACCGCTCTTGAGACCGAATGATGATACAACCAAACATCCATGACTCTGGCTATCACTTTTATCATTGCTTCGATATCACCGTTAATTGAATGACCGGCTCATTCTTTCATCCGTCCGTCAAGGGCTAATGGTAACCCCAGTTCTAGACATAACTCCGCACGTCATCGTGACCCGTGCCTAGGACTATCGAATCTGCCCAGAGTACTAGACCATCAACTATTAGTCTTGGGACTATCGAATCTGCCCAGCGTACTCTTGCTTTGAGCATGCTAGAACCTTCAACAATGATGAAATCTCAGCCTCCTAGTCGTCATCCTCGACGACTATTCTCATATTAGCTCAAGCGCTTCTCGAGCCAACCATTATCCACAAACTCGAACCATTAGGGATGTCAATGGGTACCCGAAAAATCCGATATCCGTCCGAATCCATATCCGAAAATATAAAAAATATCCGTTATCCAAAAAGCGGATACGGATATCCGATATCCAAAAAGCTTTTCGGATACGGATATGGTTATAGTGGTATCCATATCCGAAAAATATCCGTCCGATTAACTGATGCATATTTATATAATTTAAAATAGGAAAATAGGGCTATGAGTGTTTAACTTTTGAATATTTTTGGATACATATACATATATTAGTATAAACAATGTTTTATCACCATATTTTTTATTTCTTTGTTTTTTTATAAACAATAGTACAAAAAATGTTTTATGCTGATCTAAACTTTTTCGTTTATACCTTTAAATTTACCAATTATTGGCGGAGCGGATAAATATCCGATATCCGTCCGTATCCGAAAATTAAGCGGATACGGATATCCGATATCCGAAAATTAAACGGATACAGATATCCGATATCCGAAAATGATTTCGGATACGGATACGGATATGGCACTATCCGTATCCGAAAGCATCCGTTGACAGCCCTAGAACCATATCACCGAGTTATCAACATGCTTGGGATGATCCCGTCTGGATTAAACCAAGGCTATCTCACATCATGCTTTGCTTCATCGCATCATAGCAAAGTCCCATCTCAACATCATGCTTTGCCTCATCACATCATAGCAAAGTCCCATCTCAACATCATCATCAAATCTATCCATATGAGCTTCATCATCCGCCACATATGCCACAAGCAGCTTTCTTTATTCAAGAGCCTTTCCACTTAGCTTTTGAATCATCTTCGACCAACTTGTTCAAATCAAATCATCAATCAACTAATTTATAACAATCAATCAGATCAATCATTAATCCAAGTAATCAATCATTCAAATAAGATCTAAATAAACAGTTATAACAATAATGGCAATTTCATAAATAAAGAGTCCAAATCTAACAAGCATGAATTCTAAGTAATATCTTGATGAATGAACTAGCATAGGTTAACATGTAGTAAAGTGGATATCAAAACTTTATGAACGATGGATCTACATGCAGACTTAAGGAAAATGCATGAAATCACTATCTTTAACACACAAACAAGCCACCGATCCAATATACTCCTTTGGGTCCGTGTGAGAGATAACCACCGCTCACCGAATCACCTAAACACCTCAAAAGAAACTAACTCCAGATCTGCACAGCAAAGGAACTAGCTTGATCCGACAAGATTTCCCCTCAAACGATGAAATCTCTCTTCGATGGATGGAGATCTTCAATTTAAGCTCTTGGATCTTCGATCTGATCTTCAATCTTGGATGGAAGGAAGCATTAGGTTAGGGAGGAGAAAAGAAGTGAAGAAGTGTTGTAGTCGAGCTCTCAAAATAGCAGCCCTTCGTCGCTTCAAAATCCGGATCCCAAAAATGAAGATAGGCACTTCTATTTATAGGCCAAACCTATGAGTCGTTCGCCCCCCTTAAGTCGGTCACGACTCATCAAGGCTCCACGACCTACGACTCATCAACCCCACGGCCTACCGACTCAAACCTCTACGCGGCCTAACACAAACACGGCCTAACGACTCAACAGGATACGACTTAGCGACCTAACACATACGCGCGTTCCTACCTAAGCCGTTTGGACGACTTAACAACCTACCGACTCAACACAGGAGACGGCTCAACGACTCAACACAGGAGACGACTCAACGACTCAACCTATTGCCTTAAGTCGCTCGAACGTCCTAACTATAACACGGCAGAGCCGACCTAACCCTTAACTCGTTCACGACCTAATCCAACACACGACCTAAGCCTCAACACGAGAATTCCTTAAGTCGCTTACTAACTTAAGCAGTTAACCCTTAAGTCGTTAGTTCCCTTAGGTCGGCCAAACCCCTAAGTCGCTCACTCTTATAGGTCGGTCACTACTATAGGTCGGTCACCCCTTAAGTCGGTCACCTACCTTAAGTCGCTCCAACCTCTAAGTCGCTCTACCGACTTATGCTACGACATGACCTAACCCTGGACGACTCATCTCTGAACGACTTAAGCTCCAAACAACTTAAATTCTGAACGACTTAACAACACTAACAACCTAATGACAACAGTTCTACGATCTTTCGATACGTAAAATATGGATCATTACATTCTCTCCCCCTTAGGAATTTCGCCCCTGAAATTCCAAACAAACAAGAGCAACCAAAACTATTCTGCATGCCTACCATCCATAGCAATCAACAAACCATGCATCCAATTACTAGCCTAGCATGCAGAATTCTAAGACTAGAACAAGTTACAATTTCATGAGATGCCACGACACCTTAGGGCCATACCTTGAAGAGTTCAGGATGAGCTGCCTTCATCCTCTCTTCCTCCTCCCATGTACAGTCGTTAACATCATCACTCCATTGTACCTTGAGCAACCTGACTACCTCCCTCCTAAGCTGTTTCGTGTCGGTTCCCACAACACGAAGTGGCTTACAAGGTCTCTTAACTACTGCATCAACCTCCAAATCTTCATAGCTATCAGTAGAAACCACTGTATTAGAGTCGTGCACATACTTCCGTAGATACGATACGTGAAAAACATTGTGCATACCCGACATCTTTTCTGGTAACTCCAACTTATAGGCGAGCTTTCCAATTCGCTCGATGATCGGGAATGGTCCAACAAATCTCGGAGTCAGTTTCCCTTTTCTTCCCGAATCGAATAACATTCTTCAGTGGAGAAATCTTCAAAAAAACCATATCACCTACGTCGAATTCCAAATCCTTACGACGCTTATCGGCATAACTTTTCTGACGGTCTTGGGCTGCCTTCATTCGTCGTCGAATGATCTCTATGCAATCTGAAGTCTGTTGAATCATTTCTGGCCCAAGTATTAACTTTTCTCCTGTTTCCAACCAACATGTCGAAGAGTTACACGGTCTTCCATACAATGCCTCATATGGTGCCATACCAATACTCGACTGGTAACTGTTATTGTATGAAAATTCCACCAAATGAAGATGATCTTCCCATGATCCTCCGAAGTCCAAAACACATGCTCTGAGGAGATCTTCCAAAACTCGGTTGACTCTCTCTGTCTGACCATCTGTTTGGGGATGATAAGCTGTACTCAAACACAACTTGGTTCCCAAAACCTCCTGGAAGCTCTTCCAAAATCCACTAGTGAACAATGGGTCTCGATCGCTCACTATACTCTTCGGAATACCATGGAATCGAACTATCCACTTAACATACAACTCAGCCAATTTCGATGCAGTCCTGGTTGATCGAACAGGAATGAATCTTACACTCTTAGTCAAACGATCTACGATGACCCAAATCCCTTCATTTCCTGCTCTGGTTCTAGGTAGTCCATCGATAAAATCCATCGATATTTGCTCCCACTTCCATATAGGAATTTCGAACGGCTGAAGCAATCCACTGGGCTTCTTCTGCTCGGCTTTTACAACTGGCAGTTCATGCATTTGGAAATAAAATTTCCAGCATCCTTCTTCATACCTTCCCAGTAGTAGGTTCTTTTCATATCCCAATACATCTTATTTCCACCTGGATGAATTGTTAACTTCGAGTGATGACTCTCCTTCAGAACTTCATTCCTCAATTCATCTCTGTCGGGAACAACCAGTCGTCCTTGCTTTCGAAGCCAACCCTCTCGATCGACCTCGAATCCTTTATCCTTCTCTGGATCCAATCCAGATTCCAAATCACGGATAATCTTGACAAGCTTATCATCTCGCTTTTGGCTCTCGCCAATTCTTTCCACAAGAGTAGGTCTTATTGATAAGTTTGCCAACATCTCAGGTTCCAATTCACATCTAGGCCTGAAGTCAAATCCAGCTAAATACTCAAGGCTATTCCATTCTGAAAACATGGCTCCCAATCCTGCATGTTTTCGACTTAACGCATCTGCCACTGCGTTACCTTTTCCCGCAGTATAGGCTATACCAAAATCATATGATGCTAAAAACTCTAGCCATCGTTGCTGTCGAAAATTCAAATCCTTTTGGGAGAAAAGATACTTCAATGACTTATGATCTGTAAACAACTCGAATCGAACTCCCAGTAGGTAATGTCTCCACATCTTCAGAGCAAATACAATTGCTGCTAACTCCAAATCATGAGTCGGATAATTCCTTTCATGCGGCTTCAGTTGTCGACTTGCATACGCAACAACCTTATCCTTCTGCATTAGCACTGCTCCAAGTCCAGTACCACATGCATCGGTGTAAACCACCATCTCATCATTTCCACTTGGAATAGTCAAAACAGGAGCACTTGTCAATCGCTCTTTCAAGATTCCGAAAGCTTGTTCACACTTAGCATCCCATCTGAACACTTGGTTCTTTTTCGTCAATCCTGTTAATGGCGCAGCTATCTTGGAAAAGTATTTGATAAATCGATGATAGTATCCTGCTAATCCAAGAAAACTTCTCACATCAAATGCATTCTTAGGTCTAACCCAATCCTGGATCGCTGCCACCTTGGCGGGATCAACCGCTATTCCACTTTCAGAGATAACATGGCCTAAGAACCTCACTTCGCTCTTCCAGAAGTGACACTTCGAAAACTTAGCCCTCAGCTGTTGTTTCCGTAAGATTTCCAAAACAATCCGCAAGTGCGTCTTGTGTGCTTCTTTAGTTCTGGAATAAATCAAAATATCATCCACGAACACAAGTACAAACTTGTTCAACTTATCCCTGAACACTCTATTCATAAGATCCACAAAATATGCTGGTGCATTGGTCAATCCAAACGACATTACCAGCCACTCATAGAAACCGGATGGTGTCCTAAAAGCAGTCTTCGGTACACTATCCTTTTCCACTCTCAACTGGTGAAATCCCGTTGCCAAATCCATCTGAGAAAACACCTTAGCTTCGTGAAGCTGATCAAACAAGTCATCTATTCTCGGCAATGGATACTTGTTCTTCTTAGTCACTTTATTCAGCTCACGATAATCCACAAACAACCTCAACGATCCATCCGCTTTGGTTGCAAACACAACTGGTGCACCCCATTCGGACACACTACGCCGAATGAATCCTTTCTGCAAAAGGTCATCAACTTGCACCTTCAACTCTTGTTGTTCCCTAGGCGCCATTTGCCTAAGAGGCATTACAACAGGTCTGGCTCCTTCAACTAGATCGATACGAAACTCAATCTCTCTATGCGGCGGTAACCCTTTGACCTCATCAAAGACATTCTCAAATCCATTCACAATAGGCACCGATGACAGTCCATCCCATGGAACAACTAGCGAATACATGAAGCTCATGAAGATGCCTTCTTCATGCTTACATCGTATCACAACCCTTCGCCCCTCCACATTCTCGACTATCACCTCCAGCTTCTTACAATCAACCCTTGCCGCATACTTCCTAAGCCAGCCCATACCCAAAATAATTCCGAACCCTGCAAAGTTCAGAACAAAACAATCACAAACAAAGGAGCAATCATGACTCGATACAACCAGACCACGACATATCATACACAAACAAGACGAACCCCCAACTGGATTAGTCACAACCAATGGTCTAACCACGATATCCGGTTCCAAACCCAACCGGCCTACAAGTTCACTACAAACAAAGGAATGCGATGCCCCAGTATCAAATAACACTCTAACTGGAACACCACAAATGGAAAGAGTACCTTGAACCACCGCACTCTTTCCTTTTTCTTCGGCAGTAGGAGCTTTCGAAGACAATGGCACAGCCCCCAAAGCATAAGCTTGCACAACCTGCTTGTCCTTCCTCGGTTCCGGACAATTCCTCCTGATATGCCCCAGCTTGTCACAGTTGTGACACTTCACCGGCACTCTCAGATTCTTACAATCTCTGAAGAGGTGACCCTTCTACTGACAGTTGTAGCAGGTCACTTCACCCTTCGGCTTCTTCTAGCCATCCTTACCCTTCTGCTGCTGCTACTTTCTCTTCTTGTTTCCACCCTACTGTGGTTTAGATTCCTCCTTAGTCACAGCAACAACAGATCCTTCCTTAGGAAACAGATTCTCGTGCCTGAGAGCTTTCTCCACAAGCTTCTCAAATGGATCATCCAGATGATCCACCAACTGTCTCCCAAGATAAGTGTCCAAGCCTGTCACAAACTTCTCATTCTTCTGATAGGGAGATTCAATATACGACCAAGCATACTTGGACAAAGCTTCAAACTCAGAAACATACTCAAGAACTGGTCTTCCACCTTGCTTGAGCTCCACAAACTTCTTGAACAGAACAGATTTCTGAGCTGTATAAATGAACTTAGCCTCAAATCTGACTTGGAATTGCTCCCAAGTAATTTCTTCCTCCGGAGTATCAATGGTGATAGAGTTCCACCAGTCAGAAGCTCTTCCCTGAAGCTGTCTTGATGCAAGCTTCCTTTTGGTTACATCCTCGATTCCCAAATCACCAAAGATCCTTCTACAAGCATCTATCTATCTCTGGACTTCTATAGTTGACTCTGTCCCCAAGAAAACCTTTCCTCCAAGAGCAGTATAGTCTTTGCACAACTTAGCAAAATCTACCGGTTTTGGGGCTTGAACCTGAACTCCAACATCTACCATTGGCCCTGGAGCTGGCATTCTTCTCATGATCGAAGTCATCATAGCCTCGAACATAGAAGCATAATCAACAGCCCCCTCAGCAGCACGGCCTTCCCTAGCAGCTGGTCTCCCTCTTCGACTCATTCCTAATATCTATAAGAAAATGATTAATATACCTTGAGAAACAACTGCATAAGGAGTTCAAATCCTTCTAAGCTACTATATTATATATAATAATCATCCATAAAAATACAATTACGTCTCTTATACGTAGTTACGTCAGCGAGCGTTGGCTAAAATCGATTAACCAAAGCTCTGATACCAAATGTGACGACCGCCCATGACTCTTGCACTAAACAGGGAAATAGTGCGCTATAAAGAGTGCCAGGCAGCCATGGATGATCATCAAGGTAAGGTAAAAACAGCGGAGTCTATCGTATTACTCACAGCGCAGGGATAAAATACAATAGAAAAGTATACATAGTGAAGCTCCATGGGACAGAATCTCATCATACACTACAAAACAATTTGATACAAACATCTGAATAGTCAATACATCAAGCCTCACTACATAACACTCAGAGAATCATACAAAAAGCGGAACATCCAGTACATATAGTAAGAAAAACAATATGCAAAAGCCTCCAGCTCGTCTTTGCCATTACAGCGTCGGTCACTAAGAACAGCACCTGTCACCTGCTACCTAGTCTGTCCATCCCAAAACGGATGAACAGCCCAAGGTAATAAGAGTTGAACATAAAACCTTGAGTCAGAAAAAAGTCCTAGTGAGCGGTAAATCAACTATCAAACATACCAAAAGAGCATAAAGGGTAAAAAGGAATAGGAACCCAACCATCCCACTCCACCTCTTTCTACAGTGATAGCTCCCAGACCCACTAAGCAGAAATAAACATAGCAAAGCAGACATTTAAAGTAAAATAATTATCACTCGAGTCAAGGTCGATGTTTTCCAAGCACAAACCCCCAAGTCCTAAACCAAGATCAGATAAGCACCCACAAAACACCGCTCTTGAGACCGAATGATGATACAACCAAATATCCATGACTCTGGCTATCACTGTTATCATTGCTTCGATATCACCGTTAATTGAATGACCGGCTCATTCTTTCATCCGTCCGTCAAGGGCTAATGGTAACCCCGGTTCTAGACATAACTTCGCACGTCATCGTGACCCGTGCCTAGGACTATCGAATCTGCCAGAGTACTAGACCATCAACTATTAGTCTTGGGACTATCGAATCTGCCCAGCGTACTCTTGCTTTGAGCATGCTAGAACCTTCAACAACGATGAAATCTCAGCCTCCTAGTCATCCTCCTCGACGACTATTCTCATATTAGCTCAAGCGCCTCTCGAGCCAACCATTATCCACAAACTCGAACCATATCACCGAGTTATCAACATGCTTGGGATGATCCCGTCTGGATTAAACCAAGGCTATTTCACATCATGCTTTGCTTCATCGCATCATAGCAAAGTCCCATCTCAACATCATGCTTTGCCTCATCACATCATAGCAAAGTCCCATCTCAACATCATCATCAAATCTATCCATATGAGCTTCATCATCTGCCACATATGCCACAAGCAGCTTTCCTTATTCAAGAGCCTTTCCACTTAGCTTTTGAATCATCTTCGACCAACTTGTCCAAATCAAATCATCAATCAACTAATTTATAACAATCAATCAGATCAATCATTAATCCAAGTAATCAATCATTCAAATAAGATCTAAATAAACAGTTATAACAATAATGGCAATTTCGTAAATAAAGAGTCCAAATCCAACAAGCATGAATTCTAAGTAATATCTTGATGAATGAACTAGCATACGTTAACATGTAGTAAAGTGGATAACAAAACTTTATGAATGATGGATCTACATGCAGACTTAAGGAAAATGCATGAAATCACTATCTTTAACACACAAACAAGCCACCGATCCAATATACTCCTTTGGGTCCGTGTGAGAGATAACCACCACTCACCGAATCACCTAAACACCTCAAAAGCAACTAACTGCAGATCTGGACAACAAAGGATCTAGCTTGATCCGACAAGATTTCCCCTCAAATGATGAAATCTCTCTTCGATGGATGGAGATCTTCAATTTAAGCTCTTGGATCTTCGATTTGATCTTCAATCTTGGATGGAAGGAAGCACTAGGTTAGAGAGGAGAAAAGAAGTGAAGAAGTGTTGTAGTTGAGCTCTCAAAATAGCAGCACTTCGTCGCTTCAAAATCCGGATCCCAAAAATGAAGATAGGCACTTCTATTTATAGGCCAAACCTATGAGTCGTTCACCCCCCCCTTAAGTCGGCCACGACTCATCAAGGCTCCACGACTTACGACTCAAGCCTCTACGCGGCCTAACACAAACACGACCTAACGACTCAACAGGATACGACTTAGCGACCTAACACATACGCGCGTTCCTACCTAAGCCGTTTGGACGACTTAACAACCTACCGACTCAACACAGGAGACGACTCAACGACTCAACACAGGAGACGACTCAACGACTCAACCTATTGCCTTAAGTCGCTCGAACGTCCTAACTATAACACGACATAGCCGACCTAACCCTTAACTCGTTCACGACCTAATCCAACACACGACCTAAACCTCAACACGAGAATTCCTTAAGTCGCTTACTAACTTAAGCAGTTAACCCTTAAGTCGTTAGTTCCCTTAGGTCGGCCAAACCCCTAAGTCGCTCACTCCTATAGGTCGGTCACTACTATAGGTCGGTCACCCCTTAAGTCGGTCACCTACGTTAAGTCACTCCATCCTCTAAGTCGCTCTACCGACTTATGCTACGACACGACCTAACCCTGGACGACTCATCTCTGAACGACTTAAGCTCCAAACAACTTAAATTCTGAACGACTTAACAACACTAACAACCTAATGACAACAGTTCTACGATCTTTCGATACGTAAAATACGGGTCGTTACAGTTAGAACCTTCATTCTATAGTTTTAATGACAACAACTATACAATTACATATATCATATCTTATCAAGATTACATGTATATACTACAAGAGATCGTCATGCTTAAAGATATCAAGACTCAAAGACAAACAAAGACTTATGGACCATGCTATGATTAGTAAGATTATGCTTAGATCTTAGAAAAACATTGTAAGATCTCCTTGACTATATATATGCACATACGAATTCACATATTCAACATTGGTGTTAAAAAATTGTGATAATCAAATAAGGCCATCCATAAACATATATGGGAAAGCCACAGACATCTGTGATTATTTTCGAAAAATCATTCCCTGAAGCCATAGACATCTGTGGAAAATCCATAGAAGTCTGTCATATAGCAACTTCTCTAATATAAATAGGTTAACGAAATACTATAAAATATTTACAATATATCAGAAAATATGTTCTTTAACATGGATGTACAATATACTATATCGGTACTCCAAGCGATGATAATGTTGCTACCTACTTATGATATTTAGCCAGTTAAATTAAAATTCAAACTAATTTTCCAATAACAAGCAAAAATAGACACCAAAGTTGATTCTTGTAGCAATCACTTTGAAGATTCAGTATTAAGTTCAGAAGAGCTCATGGTGATACACCATAAATACATAGGCTAAAATCTATTTTTATGGATGTCTTGTATTAAAATCTATTCAGTGTAGAAACACATAGAATGCAAATTAACAAGAATTCTTGTATTAATCTGGTTATCAATATCCTTTTTTAAGGATTCTAAAAACTTCTTCACCTCGTCA
The DNA here is from genome assembly GCA_030765085.1 of Allium cepa. NCBI lineage: Eukaryota > Viridiplantae > Streptophyta > Magnoliopsida > Asparagales > Amaryllidaceae > Allium > Allium cepa. Next base: position 125,717,787 of record CM060932.1, read on the forward strand.
GACAACCTCTACTATCTCTATCTTACTGTTTGTTTAGTATTAAAACTATTCTTGCCATTTAAACAATCATCCAGTTATACAATTATCTTTTTTCTACATTTTAATTCATTTAATCATTATTTGCAAAGTAATAGTCTCTTACAAGCATATAATATTTGAGACATGGATAATCATAACACACTTATTTCCAAGATCGATTTGTTTATTGAAGTAGGTGGATATGATGTTGGTTATAAAAAACTGTGAAAGAAAAAAATGGTGGAGAAAACAAACAAACTGAGAAAAATAAAATGCATAGAAATAGAATAAATTAGTTAAATAAAATTATATTAGCTAAGTGATGACAAGACTATAATATTTTGATTAAAAAAACTATTACATGCAGTATTTCATTGTAAGTTTGGTGATACATTTGTTTTGTAATTAATACACTAATTTAATTACCTAAAGAAATGAATATACAAGAGGACTTGGAAAAAAATTATAGTAGGAGACAGAAAGCAACTCCATGGCCATTAATTTAGGGGCACTAAATAACGTATCACAATTATAATTGAAATCAGCTTATTAATTATTTAATTTAATCAAACATTTACATCTAAAAAAAGGAGTAGGAATTGCTCATATTATTTGAAGTTCAATGGAGCTTTCATTTATTTCATAGAACATGCATTTGCAGCATGTGACTTCACTACATTTTATAGTTATCTACTAAAGTTATGATGTGAGCTTTAGAAAAGAGCTAAAGACATAGTGTTAGATGTAAGAAAATAACCATTTTAACCACTAAAATACATAGATATTATACCGCTGCACGTTTTGAATTTTTATTCCAATCAGAGTGCACTCTAAGCTGAATTAATAATTTAAAATAGATTAAAAATGAACTTAGTTAACTATGAAAAGTAATCTTTGGTCACATATCATAACATTAAAAAATAAAACAAACTTTATTCAAATAAATAATTTTTCTTGTAACCCAAGAAAGGGAAATTGGACCATGAAAATAATTTTTCCTATAACCCAAGAAAGGGATATTGGACCATGAAAATAATTTTAAGTTCTAAGTCCTAACTAATTATAGTAATACATATACGTAACCAACTATGATATATATCAACAATAATGCCTAAGTTATGATACCAGAAATGTTTACAGTTTAATGATATTAATAATAGATGATTTTTATAGAAGTAATTCAAATAATGGAGGTAAGTTTGTAATCTAAAACTAAAATTTTCTTATTTTTGTTTCATGAAAAAACACCTTGACATGGCTAACATAAAACACTTCTCTAAAATTTAAATGATCTGTCAAAATCCCAGTAGTAATCTATCAAAATCTAACATAGGGGGTTGAAACCAAACATAAAAGCCCTAATTTACCCAACATAAAACCTTAAGTATTCCAGTCAAGCATAAGATAAACCCAATTTTGAATCAATTTTAATGTAAAAACGATAATAATTATCCGTTCGCATGAAATTGAAATAGTTTTTTTTTCAGTACGAAACCTAGCAGTAAATAGAGAAATTGATGGAAAAACAGAGATTGCCTGGCTACAAACTTCGAAGACAATTTGCGTGAAATAAAATAAACAAGAGGATCAGAAGAAAAATGGTAACTGAAGAAGAATACGATGAGATATTTGAGGCGGATGATGCTTCCATGGAATATTTTTTTTCTAAAGACTTGGAATGGAGCGATAAGAAAGGGAAAGTGAACACTTTAGTTGCTTAAAATATTGGGACCGTGTGATAGTGGGAAAAAATTAATTAAGTATACCCAAAGTAGCGAAAGATTGCATGCCAGCTTACAACACCATCCTAATCTGCAATGATTATTGGTTTTTCTTGTGGTGTATATTTTAAGTATGAAAGTGTGTGATGATAATCTATGTCATTTGGATGAATCTAATAATCTTTGGATTTAGCATAAAATATTTGCTCATTTGAATTTTAAAAACATATCTAAAATTGCCAGATATGAACTTGTTAGGCGTCTCTGTTTCAATGTCAACAACTTATGTGATGCCTATCAACTAGGAAAACTTCATAAAAGCCCTTTTAAATCAAAAGATATGATTTCTACCTTTCAACCTCTTAAACTTTTCACCTAGACCATTTCGAACCTTCAAAAATATAATAAATAAATAATAATAGATATGCTTTTGTAACTGTAGATGATTTTTCTATATTTACATAAACATTTTTCTTAAAAGTTAAAAGTGTTGCCTTTGAAACGTTTAAATTTTTTATAAAAAGAACTTAGAATCATATGTTTATTAAAATTAAAATGATTAGGTGTGATCATGGAGGAGAGTTCAAAAATGAAATTTTTTAAAACTTTTGTAACAAGAAAAGGATTACACATAACCTCTTTTTCTCGAGAATACCCCAAAAAATGTAGTAGTAGAATGTAAAAATAGAACTATAGAAGAATGTGCTAGAGCGATGTTAAATGATAATGATTTATCCAAATGTTTTTGAGCTGAAGCATTTTCTACAACATGTTATATTTTAAACAGAATTTTAATAAGACCATTTACTAAGAAGACTTCTTAAGAATTTTTTTTATAATAAAAAAAATAAAGTGTTTTATTTTAGAGTTTTTAGCAATAAATGTTTTATATTAAATACAAAAGATAAATTAGATAAATTTGATGCAAAATCATATAAAGGAATTTTTATTGGGCATTCAAATAGAAGTAAAGCTTATAGTGTTTTTAACACCAAAACTAAAACCATTGAAGAGACATTACATGTTTCATTTGATGAGAATTTTAAAATCAATAATATCAGTTTTTATGAAGAAGAAAATATTTACAATGAAATTATAAATAATGAAATCACTAATGATGAAGATAATGGTATTCCCGAAAATTCATATCCAAATAAAAGAACTAATTTTTTTAAAATACCATCCTATAGAAAATATGCTAGGAAATATAGAGTCAGTTGTAAAACTGAGAAATCAATTAAATAAAATGAGTAATGTAGTCTTTATCTCAACAATGAACCTAAGAATCCAAAGAAAGCATCATTAGATGATTCATGGAGTCTTGCTATGCAAGATGAATTAAATCAATTCACCAGAAACTAGTCCTAAGACCTGAAAATAGATCTATAATAGGGACTAAGTAGATTTATAGAAATAAAATGAATGAACAAGAAGAAGTCATTAGAAATAAAGCATGTTTAGTTGCTCAATGTTATAGTAAGGAGGAATGTATAGATTTTGATGAAAACTTCGTTCCCGTAGCTAGATTAGAAGCTATTAGAATTCTGCTTGTGTGATGACCCACCTTTTTGGACGGTTTAAATCGACAATAAACCACACATGTCTAACTCAAACCATTCAAAAGGAGGATTGTCAATGGGATTGAATAAGAAAATAAGAGAAAAAAGGAAAACAATATATAGAATCTTGCAGCGGAATGACAAAATATAATAATCAAATAAACAGTTCATGAAGCTGTTTTACAATACATTTGATTACACAATTTTTACAACATAATCAGTGTACAAACAACAACATACCAATATGATGCAGTAGAATAATACTAATAATATAATATACCAAACTCTGTCTTCGTCTTCCAGAAATAATGTCTTCAAACATTGAAAAGCTCAGGCTGACCCGAGCGTAATGAAAAGACAAAACACTTGAGTTAGAACTAAAAGTTTTTATGCAGTTTAAATCAACAACAAAATATGATTGTAATAGCTTTAGAGACTTTTATGGGATTTTACATCTCCTATCCAGTGTATAATATATGTGCAATAATTTAAGAGATGTGACGAGATTTTCCATCTCCCAAGGATCCGTCAATCTATCTATATGTAGTAAAACACGCTATATGTATATTTTCTATCAGTAAAGTAAAGTATTAAAATAGCGTTAAGACTTTACATTGATCTCCCTTAACACATTTTTAAGCAGGTAGTCTATGCAGGTCCTGTAACACAACCAGTAATATCGGTAACCAGGGAGTCCCCTTTAGGTAGCATAATAGAACAAAATCATAGTGGGCGCAAATAAGGATAAAGAGTATGCCAAGGCACATGAGAGAATTTCAAGGTAGGATACTACCAGTTTGGGTCGCTGGGCTGGTAGTACTGCATCGTAGCCACGACCGCCCATTGCATCCAACACCCCCAAAATCAAATCAAGGTGCACCAATCAAGCCAACATTAATATAGTAATACGAAGAGGTGTGTCCGCTAGGGGTAGCTAGCCCACTTGGCCCTGACAAGCCATCATGTTTTAGTCATTTCAAATTGGCACAAGTGTCAGGGTCATCCATCATCGTTCTCTTTCTTCAAATCCAACAAACGTTCACCAAATCCAACCACTTCATTCTGGATCATCCACCAGGTACATAGTTGTTAAAATGGTTCCAATATTGACTGAGAGTATGCCAATAAGAGGCCCCAGTCTCTTCAACAACCATACGTCATTTTCACCCTGGTTGGTTGTTTTACATTTCAAAAATGGTTCACATTTGATATAAAAATATCATATTCACTTCAAAATATCACATCATTTCAAAAAACTATATTTAGACCAATTATGTCATTTTCACTTAAAATTATCATTTCATATTCCAACTTAGGTTGTAACCTCATTTAACCATATTCACATTTAAATCAACGGCTTAAATACAAACATCTCAGCCTTGTACAGTTTGAAATTTTAGAAAATAGTTTGAATAGTTTAAATAGTTTAATTAGTTTAAATAGTTTGATATAAAAATGTTTTGAGTATTGAAATGGTTTATATAGTTAAATAGTTTGGAAAATCTAAATAATTCGAATATTAAAATGATAGATTTTTAAATAATTTATATTAATGTATTTATTTTTAAATTAATAGCAAATCAAACTATTTCCTTCCATTACACAAATCTAGACCCATGTCTAATTTCAAATCAATAAAATAAATTTCCAATTTTTCAATTAAATTGATTCTATTTCAATTTAGCTTCAAATCACATGGATTTCAATTTCAATTTGAATTAACTTCAGTTTCCGAAACATTAATTTTAAAATCTTAAAATAATTCAAACTCCAAAATTAAAGTCATACCTCGACTGTAACTTCATATTTCCAAAGAATTCTTTAAAACAATTTCATTTTACCAATTTCAATTTCACCATTTCAAAGCTTGAATTAGAAATTCATTTAAATCCACAATTTATTTCTCTTAAAACAATATCATTAATCAAAATCCAAATTCAAGATTTTAAAACCATTTAGTTTAACAAATCCTGTGTCCATATATAATTTTATACCCTATGGCCAAGTGATCGGTTATTTTAAATTTAGTTATAGGGATGGATATATATATATATATATATATATATATATATATATCATTTCAATCCAAATGAAAGTGTCATAGGTATATATGATTTCAACCTACAAACTAATTCAAATAACAGTCTATATGCTTTCAATTAATATACAGGGTGATAACAGGGATATATAAAAATAAATAAACATCTCATCAACCAAAATGTCAACAAATAGACATCCATCACAAAATAACATCCAAATCAGCCAATCAATCACAACAGTTGACTAGTTATCAATATCAGGTACTTAACTAGCAATTAAATTCAATATTAATTTAAATATCAATTTAATTCAATATAAATTCAAATTAAATTTAAATGACAATTAAAATTACCAAATATCAAGCAATAAAATTCATATCACTTTATAAATTTAATTCAACTAACATAAGAAGATTTAGCATTGCGTGAGTGGGTTATATCACTCACCTTTGATTAATAGCCAATTAAAAATCCAATAAAAGCCCAAAATTTCAACAGCCTTCAAATTTAATCAAACTAGATTCATGTTGTTCGAAATTTTGATACGATCCCAACGGAAGAAACCGCGCGTGAATCCGAGTTCATATGCAAAAGTTATGGAGGTTAAAATGTTGAAAATTCAAATTGAAATTAAAATAAACTATAGGGGCAAATTTGTAATTTCGATTACCTCCCCCAAACCCTAGAGAGCCATCTCAGGTCGACTAAAACCCACAGCCGCCTACCTGACGTTGACATCGCCGCCTACACACACACCTAAGCCACGATCAGAGATCACCACCGCAACGCCCTCCTCCGGCCATACCACCAGACCGCGTACGACCCACCGCCTCACCAGAAAACGTCCGCCGCCTCTCGCCTTTTTTGTCGTTTTTTGGTGAAATTGAGCCACTAGGTGATGATCGGCCCCATGGATCGAAAGCCTCTCGTCTCCTCTACACTGCAGCGCTTCCCGATCGTCGATTGGTCGACGATCCACAGTTGATCGCGGAACCCTAACATGGACGGCCGAAAATGGTTCGCCCCATTTTGGAAAAACAGAGCCTCCAATCAAAATACGAATTGCAGATGCAGATTAAGTTCATCAAGAGTTGTGCTATGATATATAATATGATAAGATTTGAGTAGTTTGAATTTTTCGATTTGATTTCGAATTGTAATTAAGGTTTGAGATGTCTTCCATTGAGAAGGAATAGATAATGGAACAGATAAGAAAAAAAAATTGTATGTACAAACAATAGAATAAAAGATTTCTAGGATTTATAGCATCCTATATATAGACATAGATGGATAAGAATGGATGGAACATATCGAATTGGGTTGAAGCGATAACAAAGACCCGAAAGGCCCGTTACGTTCCCGAAACGAAAATAGGTCATCCCATATATCAAAATATAGGTTTCAGTATGTTTAAACTTAGTGAAACTAGTTTCAAACCCTAATTCTATTGTATATAGAAGTTAGCTTTTAAAATCAAAGTATTTTAATTAAATTTATTTAATTGATTTCTACGCGTTTCGAGCTCGCATGATCAAACGATAAGTCTGATCGCTACGAAACTTAAAATCCTATAATAATTCACTATTACGGATCCAATGAAACTGGTTTCGTCGAAATCCAAGATAATGACCAAAAAGGCTAATTTTACACGTTAATTAAAATAATCTATTTTAAAAATCAATTTAATCACTTTTAAAGTATAAACTAAAAGTTAACAATTTTTATCCCCTATTAAACAGGAATTATAATCTTTTAAAATTAAATTTTCCATGTTGATTCCAAGACTTAAATATTACATTAATTTACAACGTTAAATTACAACAGCAATCAGACCCCAGTTTATTACATTTTAAATTTTAATCATATTCTTTTATTTTGATTTAAATTCTTATTATTAAATCAACAAATAGCTTATGAGTTTATTTAACATAAGTTTCCATTGTATTATTCTCATTTTCTACAGTTGTTGTCTTTTCTTATATTAACTGCACTATTGCACTTACAATAAATCTCATTGATTTCCAATTTAATTTCAAACTGATTAAATAATAGGATGAGAAATAAAACAATAGTTACATCTTAGTAATCTAAACACATTAATATAATTATCGTTTACAAACAAGGTTAATAGATTTATTTACTAACTAATTGATTTCATATTCTATATTAAAACCAATTAAATAAAATAACATACAATTTCACCATTAATACATCATTTAGTTTAATTCCTTATTAACTTTTACTATTACCATTAACTGAAATTACATTAGCAGTTGTCAATAACATTCAAACAATAATATTAAATTATATTCAAATTATTATTTTTTCATTAATAAATCATAAATTTTGATTTCTGACAATATTAAATTCCAAAATCTAGTTAAATTTAATATTTTTAATAACCAAAATACGGTTCGTTGCAATCTCCCCTACTTAAAAAATTTCTTCCCAACAAAAGGAACAAGAAAGAATCAACAGGTTTGATATATGTTGTTCAAAATAATCAATTTACAAACAATTTAAACTTACATATCTAAGTTTAATAAAATTTGAAAATAACACAACTTCCACCCAAAAATTTTCTTAGTCCTAAATTTACGGAAATTTTCTACCGCATCTCCATTGCGCGGTTAGGTCCGGAAAAATAACAATATCAATAATTACATTATATATCATATTTCAATAATAAAACGTCCCAAACCATAGGAAAACAATAAAATATCGTTACAAAAACCGTAATCCGAAAACGTACCTATTTGTCGGACAAACAAACTTTATTTATGAAACCAAAAGAAACTGCTATTGCTTCCATAAACATGTATCTTACTTACATAACCAAAAGAGTTAAAATTATGTAACGACCCGCAATTTTGGGCTTAAAATTGGAATATTTAATGTATTGAAATTTTCAAATTTGAATTTAAATTATAATAAAATATATGTTTCAAATTTAGATTTGATTTTTGATGACGTATTTTTAATTTATTTTATTGAATTTTTCTGTAATTTTTAATTTGGAAAATGAATAAATTTCCGTTTGAACTATTTTAGGGAAAACATGGTCACTTTTAACACTTCACACAATAAATTAACCAGTCTATTTTATTATTGTTTATTGATCATGACACATCATTGTGTACGATCATATGTTTATTTGTGTCGCTTGCGACATGTATGTGAACGGATTAATGTGCGTCAAGGCATCCTAAAACTTTGGAAAATAAACCTCATTTTAAAACAAATTAATACGCATACAACCCTAAACTCATGCATACCATTCTTTTCGCTTTGCCTGTTCTTAAACTAACAAAATCGTTTTACGTAGATATTTTCTTGTCGTTGATTGTCTTTGTATGTACTTTGGTTCACATTTTGGTGGCTTAGCATTAAATTGGATGTCCTATTGTTGTCACACACACACATATATATATAAGCACCGTAATTACGTTTTCATTTCCCTCTGGCAAACCAAAGAAAATGAAAACATAGCAAAAATTTCTACACCTCATTTTCTTATTTTAACTTTCTTTTTCCTTTTCCTTTCATTTTCATTTCTCCTGCATCTTCTTATGTATGTGCTGCATGTTGGGGATGCGGCATGCATGTGGATAGGGTATGTACATATGTATGGTTGTGTGTGTATGTTTGAGTTAGTGTGTGTGGAGGGTGCATAATAGTGGAGCAAGTGGGTGAGGAGAGAGTGGTACATGAGCATGTACAGACAGGAACTAGAACGACGTAACGTGGGTAAACACATGGAACGGCAGCGGTGCATGATATGGCAGAGGGAAATGGTTCATGGAGATGGTGAGCTCGGGTTGGACATGCATGGGATGAGGATATGGTGCATGCTTGTTTATAATAATGGAAGGTGGGTAGCAGGAGTGAAAGGGAGGAGGTGCTGCCGTAAGTGGTGACATGCTTGTGGTAGTGGAGAAGTGATGGCGGCAATGGTGGGTTCAAGGGCCGAGACTTGCTGCTGGATTTAAAAATAAGAAGCAGAGCAGGTTTTGGGTGGAAGAAGTTTGGTTACTGTTCATTGGAAACGATTTTGCAAAAACGTCCATAACAATGTGTTCTATTGCATAGTGATGGTAGCTTTGGACATGTATAAAATTATAACACATAAAAACAGACAGGATTTAAATTACGTTATTCTAATTAATAACGTCGTTTAAATTTATATACCTTAATTATTGACGTTTACTTGGCCAAATAAAATACTGTAAAGTTAAATTGGATTGAGTATGATGATTGGACATCCATGTAGCAGAATAAAATGTTGTTCCGCTAGTTAAATTAACTGAATCCTGTTTAGCAAAATAAATCACCGTTCGCCTATTATTAATTGAATAAGTTAAATTTAGACATTTATTTAGCAGAAATAAATTCCATTCTCCAATTACATTGGTGTGGATATTGAATTACATTCCAATTGAATAGTATTGTATAAGTGTTGTATTAATAATTAATTGTTAATTGTGAGTTTAATTTACATATGTGGTGTTATGCGAATACTTGGATTATAACTTGGATAGTTAAATGGAATTATTGGTGACTTGATAAGTACCATTGGAATTTCCAAGCTCTTTCTTCGAAAGTTAATTTTTGAATCAAAGTTATTTAAGAATATTTATTATTTATTAATGACATTTTGAAGATAATTAATAATATTTAATAATGATTTAAAGTTAACCATTTTATGATTATTAAAAGTTATTTAATAATATTTAATTATTGTTCAAAGTTATTTAATTATATAAAATTTCTAAATTATATATTAATCATTTATTTAAGGTTATTTTGTAGTAATTGGATTTAAAAGTTAATTAGTATTTAAGAGTTAATTAGTATTAGAATGTTATTATTTCAAAGATAATTTGTTCAAATATTAATATTGTTTTGAAAATAATATATTGGATAGTAAACTGTTATAAAAGAGTATTTTCTCTAAATTAAACTTTGAAATTTATAAAGATGTTTTATAAACAGATTTGGAAATATTTATAAATAAAGAGATTTTTGGAAAGAAATGGTTGATTTTCATAACATAATTCAAAGGGGCAGAGATTGCCTACAGTTTGTTATATTTTTCGCTGGGATAGCGACGTAACCATCATGCAAACTACGATCTATGAAATTACATGGCGTAATTCGAGAGACAAAGATAGCCTGCAGTTAAGTTTGGATTTCTCTAGGATAGAGACGTAACCATTAAGCTGCGATCCATGGTCGAAACCGAATGGTACTTTCTGTATCTATTTTTTTTTTAAATTTCAAGTATTTTTAGAAGGAATAATTTGTGAATATACTTATCCTGGTAAGATAAGTATATGGATGTTTTGATAAAGAGATTAAATTTATTAAAATTAAGTTAAACGAGGCTTAGTGATTTCAGTGGGAAATATAACATTTGGTTGAATGTTTGTTTATTTGATAGTTAAATAACCACTATCAAATCTTTGGCTAAATATGTAATCCTTCTTAATTTTGGTAGTAGGGAAGCGATTCCCTACGTAACACTGAAGGAGTTTAACTCTAGAAATATATAGGGGAAACAGGGGAATATATGGTATAATTACCATCGGAGCTGCTATACTGTACATATAAACTTGTTTCATTCTTCTTGGACAAATGATAAGGATATCCGTCCACTTAAACGGTTGGGGGGTGATCCCCGCTCTTATGCTTGTCTGATTATTTCCTAAAGAACTGGTATTGAGCATTCCAAAAATCGGCGTTTGGTTTTGCGGAGCACCCGAAAATGGAAGAGTGTACTCGTAAGAGATGACTCAAACCCGTGAACACTCTAAAAACCATATACGGTTCTATGGAGGAGATTCGTGATATTTTGAAATGTTGGGATCCATGTATGATTCTGAGACTCGTTGGGGTATGGGAATCCACGTGAGATTCAAAGATCTAATTGAGATGTTGGAATCTATGTGTGATTCCGAGATCCGTTGGGGTATTGGAATCTATGTGGGATTCCATGATCTATTTGGTGGCGGTGCGTAAGCTGAAATGCCAGACGTAGCCTCATCAGCAGGAATGATTAAAACAAGAGATAGGAGGCATGGCCAGCAGGGTTAGCAAACACTTAGGGTGTAGTCGGCTCTACCTAGACGTTATCTACAGGCGTTATGCATGCATGGGGTGATGCACTCGGTCTTAGCAAGACTAGCAATTTTTTCCTATGGTACATCACTAGGGATGTATGCTGCTTCGAAAATATATCTCTGATTCTTGTACATGACCATTCCTCGAAGTACTGAGGGCGCCTCTATGGAAATCCTACACAATTAGCAAACGTGCCTTATCGATTTTCGATTTTAAATCTAGTGTTGTTGTGATGTATACTCACGAGCATCACAGTTACTTGATTATTATTATTTTTGCCCTTAGGAAATTATTATAATATCACTGGATTTATGATATAAAAGTTTTGGTTATCGTAAGGTAAAAACTAATCCGTGTTTATGTGTAGCGTGGTCTTACGAGATATCTCTAATTTGAAAATCTATTTAAACTTTAAGAATTCATTTGATTGTGTTTCACACGCTGATTTTGCCAGACTGACCTGGGCGTTGTTTTCCTAAAATGCTCGAGGTTGGACCGAGCATATTTCCAGGTGTACTTGGACATTTGGAGTTTCAAGAGATGAGCTGGAGGCCCAGAGACGTAATCACATAGATGGTTATTTTTCTGTTGCATTTATTGTTGTATTTATCAGCAATTGTGAGGACATGTTGTTATAACCGTCTGTGCTGAATAGGTTAGTATATCTGATTGATGTTTGTATACATATAAATTACAGTTTTGTTTTCGTGTAAAGATTTGTTATATAAAATTGATTATCGTTCCACTGTGAGATTCTGTGTTGTTTAGTTTTTTTGTCTTCTTTCTTCTTTCTTTTCCCTAACTATCCTCATTTTCGTTCAATTTGGGTTGGACATGTGTGATTTATTGTCAGCTTAAAGTGTTCGGAAAAAGTGGGTCTTTACAGTTGGTATCAGAGCTTAGGTTGAGTGAGCACCTAAGCTTAGTAGGGTTGACTAATTTGAGATAGGGTATGTGAGACCCTAGGATGAGTTGAGAGTGTATATATATAAGAGAGCGCATATTTGTTATTTTCATAAAAATGTTTTATATTGTGTTGTTTGATCAGTTGAGTGGTATATGAATTTTGGTTGATGCGTTTGGCCAACGCTATCGATAGGAATTCCTAAACACTTGAACCATACCAACTGACATAGTTTTGTTTTGAACATTGAGTAAATGAAATAATTTTACCTAGAATATATTTTTTATATAAAAGGAATGATTTTAAAATATAGTATGCTATTTTTGAGGTATTGTTTTTTAGGGAATGATTATATTCTATCATCATCATCTAGGATTTGATTATTCATGCTCGCCCAGTTCTAGCATTGTCTATCATCTATCCATCTATCTTGGATCTTCCTTTTTGAACTTGGGTTGGGTATATAGGAATCTTTGGAAAATTGTAATGAATTCATGGTGAATTAAGTTTCATAATTTAACCATAAGGCGTTCGTTGGCAATGTTGGGTTAAATTTTGGTTTTGATAAGAGTTGTTTATCTAAAAGGAAATTTAGAATATTTTAGAATAAATATTTGAGAAATGATTTCCTTTAAAAGAAGTGATTTTATAAATTTGATTTATATAAATGTGTTTATAAATAAAAGGAATTTGAGGATTTAAATCTCGGTATTTACGAGAAATGATTTTCAATATTTCGAAAATAATGATAGTAATAAATGTAAATGTTTTGGTTTAAGTATAAATTGTTGGAAATGGAAATGCTTAATAAGAAGTGTTTTATTTGGATTGGTATGGGGAAGTTAGTTCCGATTTTTTTTGATGATCGAAAAAATCTTCTAAGTAACGATCAGATATTTGCTTAGTGAAACGGTATTGTGTACTTAGTAAATTATTCTTTTTGTCACTGTTCGGTTGGAACAAGTTCGAAACCCGAATGAACGAAAGGTTGGTTAATGGTAAACTTCTGTTTGGAAGATGAAAAGTATTGTTTCAAAAATGGTATTTTGAAATAAAAAGTAGTTTTTTAAGATAACTAGTTCGAGTGACTTGAAAATAACTTAAAATTGGGAAAGGGATATGTTCGGATAGTAAACACTTCTCTTGAGTATTGTCCTTCAATGTAAGGAATATACGATACTATTGGACAGTATCCAGTTCCTTGGTATAAATTTGGAATTACTCGGGCTATATGTATTTATTTTCTATTGTGAAAATTTATAGTATCATTTCAAAAAGTGTTCTGAGTAAAACTCGGGTACTTATATTCTAAAGTGAATTCAAAATAAAAGTTTGAACCTGATAATGTGTATGCCCATATGGTATGGTAGGTTGTTTTACAAGTTTTACAACTTAAGATGTGTTTTATGGAAGTGTTTACATAAATGATTTTGGAAAATAAAATGGAATTAATGTTTTGTATATACTTTCAATATTTGGTGGAGTATTATATAGTTAAGTGAAGTGAAGTAAAAAGTCTAAGGTGTTGCCAAATAAAAGAATGTCTTTTAACATGATAGTTTTACAGTTCTATCCACATTTTGTTATATTTTCTTTCCTTTGAATTTCGGAAATGAAATTCTTTTGGGAGGGGGGGGGGGGAAGAGTGTAATGACCCGCAATTTTAGGCTTAAAATTTTAATATTTAATGTATTTAAATGTTATTCAAATTTTAACAAAATACATGTTTCAAATTTAGATTTGATTTTTGATGACATATTTTTAATTTATTTTATAGGATTTTTCTTTACTTTTTAATTTGAAAAATGAATAAATTTTCGTTTGACGTATTTTAGGAAAAACGTGGTCACTTTTGGCACACTACAACAAAAGAGGCATGTTACAACGGTGGAACACAGTTGTGAAAGATATATTACAACGGTGGAACAACAGTCGTATTTTAAGAAGTTGTAAAAGACTATCAATTTTTTACAACTGCGTTCTTTAGTTGCATATAACCGTTGTGATATTGTATATTACAACTATTTCTTACCCTTGCAAATAGCCATTTTACGACTGTTGATAACTCTTGTAGATATGTAACATTTCGTGCTGTAGCAGGTATGACAATTGCTGGATAACTGTTGTGGTTATCTACTACAACTGTTATTCACAGTTGTAATATACTTTAATTACTACCACATCAATTGCAATTTAAACCCAAAAATATAATTGCATGCACCATTTAATAATTTACCAAAACTATAAATATACATAACTGAATCAAATTCATTCATAAATATTAATATTTATACAATTCTAACGAAACACAATACATACCAAATAAAACAATCTAAAGTATTCGTTCACATCACCAACTAAAACAGTACCAAAACAACATTCTCACATAACCATTCCAAAATAGGATACAACACAAAATGCATAAGAAAGATAAAGTTTTGTATCGCAAAACACATACCCTAAGGAAATACACTAGTCGAAGGCAACGAAGTCTTTATGCCAAGCCACGGTCAATCCAACTGCTTCTCCAATAGTACACATCTCGGAACTCGGCCTCCACAAGAAAGCTTCCGGATCCACCGCCACATCAACCCAAACTTTACAACCATCTGGTCCTAATTTTTTAAAATGCACCAAACAATCAGGATCAGTGGATACTACCGTTCCTTCTGCAACAACTTGCTTTTGCTAACTCAATATTTTACATTTTCCAACCTCAATTCCAGCATGCATTGCATCCCGTTTAGGCTGTTCTTCAACAGTCAGAGTATTGCTCTCACGGCGTGATTGCACAAAAATAATTTACGAATACATTAGACTATTTATGGTATATGTATAACATCAACTAAAAATGTGGACTGAATAGCACAAACCTCTGTATAACATCAACAAAAATATGTATTATTTATTATTTTACTTATGTATGCTGCTATATAAAAGCAGTATGATACTCTCTGTTACATTACGCATTTGCTAAAGTTTCAATTAAAATAGATAGAATGATTATTGAATCCAACGACAAATGTAAGATCACCATTACGATTTTTCAAACTGGCTACCTAAGGAAAAAAAGATAATAGTAGCACTTAACCTGCATAAGTTTCCCAAGGATACACGATTCCATCACCATTACGATCAAAGAAGGCAACATGCTGCTGAAGAACACTCATATCACGAGGATCAGATTCTCTAGAACCTTCTGGATGATTCATGTCTGGAGCTGCCATTTCTCTAGCCATGTCTGTATGTTACATTACTATCAAACACCAAGACTGCTTAATGTAAGATCAGGTTGAATTACATTTTGTTCAACCAGCTAGTCGGATGCTCTCTAGTTGAGGCATTTTAAGCTTCATGCTTAGTAGACAGTTTTGTCTTTATTTTAAGCGCATTCGACGCTGTACTACATACCTTCTGAGTGAACTAAGGTATCGTTCAAATTATACTCGAATATATTACATAATAAGCGTCGAAGAAGTTTTTTCTTACTTGTTTTTAGGCCAAAAAGAGCATCCAGTACTGCTACTAGTCAATTATGTATTTGGACAAATATTATAATTGGCCTTGACAAATAAAAAGCTATTTCAGTTAGAAGCTTCATTTCAAACTCAACAATATATTTTGTTTTCATAGAACAGAAACTTTATGCTCTTTCTAACCCTAGTCGTATGGTAAGCTCCAAATGAGACTCATAGTGGGAATAGGTTTTCTTTGCCTAATTTAAAATTTTGTCCTTTAAATATTCCTCTAGTTTGGTAGATATATGGAAGGAAAAAATGTCGTTGAATAGCATCAGATTTCTTAAACAATTCACAAATGCTTCAATTATTATGTATAAACTTTAGCATTAACCACCTTCAATTAAAATAGATAGAATGATTATTTGAATCCAACGACAAAATCAATGAAACATACCATGCTTCGGGCTGACAGGATATAACTCTATCTTGTTGATATAGTTTCTCCTTGCTGCCACAAGAACTGCATGCACGTGATGCAAAATTTAATAACTAAATTGAATTAAATAGATATTGTGAAAGAGAGATTTAATCAAAACAAGTAAAATGACAACAAATACTCACTTCATAGCCAACAATGAAGGCTCATCATTGCTGCCAAACATACTTCACCAAGCTCCACTGCAATCCCCAATTCCCAGTCATTTGAAACCTTCCTTCCCTCTACCTTCTACTACACCATTCTACAACGACAATATAACAACCATCCTTCTTTAAAAGCTTTACATTGCAACAACTTCCACTATCACCACCACACCATCAACTGCATCAACTGCTCCTTCGAGCATCATCACCACCTGAACTCCTGCACGCAAACAAGTGCATTCCATCCTTCCTCCATCTATCATCTCCTCCATACATAATTGCAATCCCCTGCTGCTCGATCACCACCTCTTCCTTAAACACTTGCATCACTTTTCTTAAGTCATCTACAACCAAAGTTACTTACCACTGCAACCAGTTCCACCAACCATCCACCTACTCTACAACAAGAAACCCTCCATGTTTCCATCATTCCTCAACACTGCCTGTCGAACCACCGCCTAACTGCCAGTGTCGCGACATCTTCTCTAGCCCCTCGCCAACCAAACATACCGCAACTTCACACAAACCCCTGCCTTCCGTCCTCTCACCACCTAAAAACACTCGAATTACCAATGCAATTAAACAGCAAGCCCAAACTTAGTATGATGGTTTAGTCTAATCAGATCAAACGCTTATGCACTTGCGTATAACAATGCATGTACAATTCACAATAAGATAATGTCACATTTGTATATGCTAAAGAGAAATAAAGATCTAATACAAAAAGTCAACACTCACATAATATTCATACATAGTCTTAAAGTATTCACAAATGCATCTGTTTTCTTTATTTAGCTTAATTAAGATCTTTCATTGCAAAATCAATCGACATATGTATATGATTGCTGTTTGAATTTGATTTGAAATTTTTTTATGTACTGTTAATGTTAGGAACATGCTTTTGTGATAATAGAATAGGATATAAAATTAGTAAATTCAAAAGAGTTTTCTAGGTGATGTCATGACTTTGATATAAAACATTTTTGACAGCATAGTATAAACATTCAACACACAACAAGAAGACACCATTGACGAAGGACATAGGACCATCTGTTCAAAATTTCAAGTTTAATTTCATCATAAATTGTCCCTGGTCCAAGTTTTTACAGCCAAGCAAATAACAATTTTCAAAAAAGGTTTTAGGCAACACAAATTACCTCTAGCAGTTTCCCATCTCACCACACTTAGCATCACCAAATTCAGGAAGCCATATCATCAGTGCAAATCCAATACCAATCAGCATCGTTAAGCTCTCCATCAGGTCACCGTAGCAACTCAAGGTATCCAAGCGTGCTCGACTATCATCAATCAGGCGATCCACTAGTTCCAACAACCAACATCGTGAAACGCGAGAGTATTAAGCAGAGGAGATGACTTAGGACAGAAGATCGACAGTTGAGCAATCCAATCTGAACCGAGATCCATAGTGGCAGCGCTGATGAAGGTGAGAGAGTGGTCGGAGATCGTGGCGGGTCCATGGTGGAAGACGTTCATTCGTCGGTTTAATAGAAAGTCCCAAACGCACAAAGAAATTTGGGTACGATCCATTAAGGTATTCTCTGAATTTTGATGCCACTCCTGATAGAGACTTTGATTTTTCGACTCAATATATTGGATCCAGTAAGGGATCAATGGATTTTGCAGCATTAAATCCTGTAAATGAGAATTTTGTTTGATGAGAGGAAGAATTTGGGAACGCTTTTGATTTTGGGAAGAGTATAGGGAGAACCGTGTGTGGAAGCAGAAATATAAAACGTGAATTATTTTGGAGCCAATTTCATGCTTTTACAGTAAATTTTCATGGCTTGGCGCCAAATTTTCATGGCTTGGCGCCGAATTTTCATGGCTTGGCACCAAATTTTCATGGGCCAAAGTCAAAATTTCACTAAAACTTTTAAAAATAAATATTATAAGCTAGAACTAGTAAGTACTTTTTAATCATTATTAATTATTACTTATTACTTCTTAGTTATAATTGGATATTAATTATTATGTATATTTTACTAATTACTAATTATTAAATATTTCATAGTAATTATTAAAAACTATTACTATTTATTAGTTATTAAGTATTGATTATTTAATAGTAATAATTAATTATTATTAATTGGTATGGTTATTATTAAATATTAATTTTTAGTTATTCTTAAATATTAATATTATTAATAATTAATTATTAAATATTAATTATAAAATATTAGTTATTATTAATATTTATTAGGCCTTTATTACGACTGATAAAATAAAGAGCCGGTGAAAGTAAGTTTATACAACATTCTAACAAAAATGTTATAATTATTAATTACTAATTATCAAAAATTAATACTAAATGTTAAATATTACTTCTTAATTACTAATACTAATTATTACTTCTTAATTATTAATTATTAATTATTAATATTGATTATTAAAAATTATTTCTTTTTTATTAATTATTTAATAATAATTATTAATCATTATGTTAATTATTCATTATACTTCCTAATTATTAATTATTACTATTAATTAATATTAAAAGTTAATTCTTATTTATTAATTATTTAATTATTATTATTAATTATTGAACATTAATTATTATTATTGATTATTTCATATTTTAAGTTAATTATTATTATTTAATAGTGGTTATTACTTCTCAATTGATTTTTATATTAATTATTTAATTATTAATTATTAAGTATTATTATTTAATTATAATTAGTAATTAATTATTACTATGGGCAAACAAAAACGTTGTAATATGCGTCTATTACAACTAGGAAAAAAAGAAAAATTGTTAAAAATAGACATCTATTACAACTAACAAAAATAAAAGAATGTAATAAAAATATATTACAACTGACAAAAAAGAAGAGTTGTTAAAAATAGGCATTTATTACAACTGACTAAAAAGAAAGGTTGTAATAGATATCTATTGCAACTGGCAAAATAAAAGAGTTGTTAAAAATATGTTTATTACAACTTTCTGAAAAAAACGTTGTAAAAAACCTTTATTACAACTGGCATTTTGCGACAGTTGTAAAATTACAGTTGTAATATGGTGTTTTTGTTGTAGTGACACTTCATAGAATAAATTAACCGGTCCATTTTATTACTGTTTTGTGATCACGACACATTGTTGTGCATGATCGTATGTTTATTTCTATCGCTTGCGACATGTAGTGAACAGATTAATGTGTGGCAGGGCACCCTAAAACTTTGTAAAATAAACCTCATATTAAAACAAGTTAATACACATACAACTGTAAACTCATGCATAACATTCTTTTCACTTTGTCTATTCTTTAACCAACAAAGTCTTTTTGCGTGGATATTTTTGTGTCATTGTCTGTCTTTATATGTACTCTGTGGTTTACATTTTGGTCGCTTAGCATCAAATTGGATGTCCAATTGTCTACAGAGAGTGCACACATATATATGAAAGTACTATACTCATGTTTCCATTTCCTTCTGGCAAACCAAAGAAAAATGAAAACACAACAAATTATACACCTCATTTTCTTTCTTTTAACTTTCTTTTTTTATTTTCCTTTCATTCCCATTTCTCCTACATCATCTTATGTATGTGCTGTGTGTTCGGGATGCGGCATGCATATATATGGGTAGGGTATGTATATATGTATGGTTGTGTGTGTGTAAGTTTGAGTTAGTGTGTATGGAGGGTGCATAATAGTAGAGCAAGTAGGTGAGGAGAGAGTGGTACATGAGCATGTACAGACAGGAACTTGAACGATGTAACATGGGAAGACAAATGGAACGACAGCAGTTCATGATATGGCAGAGGGAAATGGTTCATGAAGATGGTGAGCTCGGGTTGGACATGCACGGGATGAGGATGGGGAAGCAAGCAGAGTCCAAGAAAAGTAAGAGAGAAGGAGATGACATGGAAGAAAAAAAAGGGAAAAAAAGGAAAGAAGAATCAAGACGTGAGGGTTGTGGAGCATAGGGGAACGAGAGGGAGGGCATTGGAGTGGATATGGTGCATGCTTGTTTATAATGATGGAAGGTGGGTAGCAGGAGTGGAAGGGAGGAGGCGCTGCCGTAAGGGGTGACATGCTTGTTGTAGTGGAGAAGTGATGGTGGCGATGGTGGGTTTAAGGGCCGAGACTTGTAGTTGGATTTAAAAATAAGAAGCAGAGCAGGTTTTGGATAGAAGAAGTTTTCATTGCAAAAGATTTTGCAAAAACGTCCATAACAATGTGTTCTATTGCATAGTGACGGGAAAAGGGATTGCATGCATATGGGGTTTTTGACGGGCTCCGTTTGGTAAAGGCTGCTGGGCCTTGGGCTTTGCAATGGGGTGAGAAATTCTTTTTTTGGTTTGTATATTAAATAGCATGTATGTCTTGGATTTTAAATGATGATAGGCGGATTTTTGCATTGGACTTGTAATAATGAGTACAACGTATTAATATAATTTGTTGGTAGCTTTGGACATGTATAATATTATGACACATATAAACGGATAGGATTTAAATTACGTTGTTTTAATTAATAATGTCATTTAAATTTATATACTTTTATTATTGATGTTTATTTGGCCAAGTAAAATACTGTTAAGTTAAATTGGATTGAATATGGCGATTGGTCATCCGCGTAGCTGAATAAACATTGTTCCGCTAGTTAAATTAATTGGACCATGTTTGTAGAATAAATCACTGCTCTACTATTGTTAATTGGATAAGTTAAATTTGGACACTTATTTAGCAGAAATAAATCTCATTCTCCTATTACATTAGTGTGGATACTGAATTACATTCTAACTGAATAGTATTGGATAAGTGTTGTATTAACAATTAATTGTTAATTGTGAGTTTAATTTACATATGTGATGTTATGTGAATACTTGGATTATAACTTGAATTGTTAAATGGAATTAATGGTGACTTGATTATGTACCATTGGAACTGCTAAGCTTTTTTCAAAATTGAAAGTTGATTTTTGAATCAAAGTTATTTAAGAATATTTATTATTTATCAATGACATTTTAAGGATAATTAATAGTTATTTAATAATGATTTAAATTTAACCATTTTATGATTCTTAAAAGTTATTTAATAATATTTAATTATTCTTCAAAGTTATTAAATTATATAAAACGTCTAAATTATATATTAATTATTTATTTAAGGTTATTTTGTAGTAATTGGATTTAAAAGTTAATTATTATTTAAGAGTTAATTAGTGCTAAAATATTATTATTTCAAAGATAATTTGTTCAAATATTAATATTGTTTTAAAAATAATTTATTAGATAGTAAACTGTTATAGAAGAGTATTTTCTCTAAATTAAACTTTGAAATTTATAAAGAAGTTTTATAAATAGATTTGGAATAGATTTGGAAATATTTATAAAATAACGAATTTTTTGGAAAGATATTTTTGGTTTTCATAGCGTAATTCGAAGGGGCAAAGATTGCCTATAGTTTGTAATGTTTTTCGCTGGGATAGCGACATTACCATTATGCAAACTGCGATTTACTAAATTTAATGGAGTAATTCGAGAGGCAGAGATAGCCTACAGTTAAGTTTGGATTTCTTTGAGATAGATATGTAACCATTGAACTGCGATCCATTGTCGATACCGAATGACACTTTCCATGTCTATTTTTAAAAAAAATTCAAGTATTTTTCGAAGGAATAATTTATGAATATACTTATCTCGATAAGTTAAGTATATGACTACTTCGATAAAGAGATTAAATTTATCAAAATTAAATTAAATGAGGGTTAGTGATTTCAGTGGGAAATGTAGTCTTTGGTTGAGTGTTTGTTTACTTGATAGTTAAATAACCGACTATCAAATTTTTGGTAAAACATGTAATCCTTCTTGGTGGTAGGAAACGATTCCCTATTTAACACTAAAGGAGTTTAACTCTAGAAATATCTAGGTGAAACACGGGGATTATATGGTGCAATTACCATCGGGGGTGTTATACTGTACGTATAAACTCGTTCCGTTCTTCTAGAACAAATGATAAGGAGATTCGTCCACTTAAACGGTTAGGGGGTGATCTCCACTCTTATGTATTGCCTAATTATTTTTTAAAGAATCGGTATTGAGCATTCCAGAAATTAGCGTTTGGTTTTGTGGAGCACCCGGAAACGGAAGAGTGTACTCGTAAGAGATGACTCGAACCCGTAACCACTCCGAAAACCATATATGTTTCTATGGAGGGGTTTCATGATATTTTGAGATGTTGGGATCCATGTGTGATTCCGAGACCCATTGAGGAATGGGAATCCATGTGGGATTCCAAGATCTAATTGAGATGTGCGAATCTTGTGTGATTCCAAGACCTGTTGGGGTATGGGAATTCATGTGTGATTCCGTGATCTATTTGATGACGGTGCGTAAGCTGAAATGTCGAACGTAGCCTCATCAGCAGGAATGACTAAAACAATGGCAAACTTGGTGTAGTCGGCTCCACCTAGATGTTATCTACAGTTGTTATGCATGCATGGGGCGTTGCACTCGGTCTTAGCGAGACCAGCTATGTTTTTTTCTATGGTACATCACTAGGTATGTATGCTGCTTCGGAAGGATATCTCTGATCCTTGTGTAGGAGGATCGTTCCTCGAAGTACTCAGAGCACCTCCATGGAAATCCTACACAATTAACGAACGGGCGTCATTAGTTTTCGATTTTATATCTAGTATTGTTGTGATGTACACTCACGAGCATCACAGCTACTGATTATTATTATTTTTGCGCTTAGACATTATTATAACATCACTGAATTTATGATATAAAAGGTTTGGTTATAGTAAGGTAAAAACTCATCCGTGTTTATGTGCGGCGTGGTCTTACGAGATACCTCTATTTTGAAAAGTTATTTAAACTTAAAGAATCCATTTGATTGAGTTTCTCACGCTGGTTTTACCAGACTGACTCGAGCGTTGTTTTCCTAAAATGCTCAGGTCAGACTAAGCATATTTCAAGGTTTACTTGGACATTTGGAGTTTCGAGAGATGAGATGGAGGCCCAGATATGTAATCATGTACATGGTTATTTTTCCGTTGCATTTATTGTTGTATTTATCAGCAATTGTGAGGACAGGTTGTTATAACCATTCGTGCAGAATATGTTTGTATACACTGGTTGATGTCTGTATATATATATATATATATATATATATATATATATATATAATTACAGTTTTGTTTTTGTGTAAAGATTTTTTATATAATATAGATTATTCATTCTGCTGTGAGATTTCATGTTGTTTAGTTTTTATTGTCTTCTTTCTTTTCCCTAACTATCCGCCTTTCCGTTCAATTTGGGTTGGACATGTGTGGTTTATTGTCAACTTATAGTGCACGGAAAATGTAGGTCGATACAAATTATGTAAAAAGAGTTATATGTTAGTTGTTTCAATTAATAGCACAAGCAACATACAATATATAATAATCATATCTAAACAAAAGCAATACAACCATTATACACAACTAAAAAATCCATCATACATCCATAGTAACCAAAACTAATGGTTTGTCCGGGTTCAGATACTTTTCATCGCACAAGGGTGGTAAATAAACTAACAAATGTACCTTACGCTCAACAGTCTTAGATAATTACTTAATAGATTATTCATAAAACCTCAAACAAATTGAAGTATCATTTTCCAAACATCCCATAAGCCAAACACCATAGAATTTAGATATTATTTAAGTTTGTACGATGTACATATATCATTTGTTTACGGCATCAATTTTGATTGCTTGCTTGAATACATAAATTTCACTTTCGAACTAGTATTATTAACTCGACTACTCTAGTGCGGACTCTGATATGGTTCCTTGATTAAAATTCTCCATTTTCTTTACATAGCTACAAATTATGATAGAAAACTTCAAAATCATATCAAAAATTCGTACCAAATGTTCGTCTTCAAGAATCGAGTGAAAAATCCTAACTTGAACTGGTGTGAATTACCATAAGTCATGTATTCCAATCTGGATCAAAACTGCTATGCGAATAAAACGATCTACGCACAACTTACATACTTTATTCTATTGGTTTCTTTAACACATCATTTACTTTTCATTTATTTTAATTCATTCTTTCTACAAGGTAATCTTTTATCAATTTTACATTCATTTACATACATAGATTATTTCCCATTCAATTATTTGGAACATCAATAAATCAATTCTCAAAATATTATATAAGTGTTTTTTGCAATTTAATTCATAGTTATTATTTACTTATATAACTTGATTTCCATTTAACATTAATATTTATTAATGAAACATTTCATACTTAAGTTTTCTATTATTTAATTTACATTTCTTTTCACCTTAATATTTCTTTTAATATTAAACCCATTTATGAATCATTCAACATTTTCTTAAGTTTATAACAATTTGCTTAAATAGTATTCTTTTTTTACTATTCAATTTAATTATTAGCATTTCAAATATTAATTTAAGTTTATAACATTTCTTTTACATCTTAATTTCCCATTTATAAACATATATTAATCTTGACACATTTTTGTTATTAAGCTTTTACTTGTATAATATTCTATTACATATTCATATTAACATTTCTACGTTTTAAACATTTTTGGTAAGTTTTATATATGTTTTTAGAATACAACTGAATGTTATACAGATTTATCCTATTCATTTTAGTTAACAAAAATGTTCGATAGTTTACATCTTCTTAATTTTCATTATCTTTTAATTTACAGGTGACAAATCTCCAATTCCTTTATAGTTTCATTAAATACTTAGCTTCTAATTTCTTATTTCTCATTTTAGAAGTTTCCAATTATTAAAATTTCACTTTATTTCTACAACTGAAAATCATTTATTAACAAACTTAAAAATTCAAATACAGGGTTTATTTTTAATCACTTTGAAATAATGCATGCATACATACATACATACATACATACATACATATATATATATATATATCATATCAAATCATACTTAATGTATTTAATCAAAATTAGTTTATCAAAAGAAATGTGTAGCAAAGCTACTAAGTGGACTTTCCACTTTGAAACTCGAAAATGAATGTCGATGATATCGCGATCATCATCGAAATTATTTTCCAACGATAGAAGAGGGGAGTACAAAACTTATTTTCTTTAAAATTCTTCTAAAAACATTTCTTTCAGATCCCATTGAAAATATTTCTATCAAAAAATACTTCCAAATAATAGTAACATTGTTTTTCCAAAACCTTTGAAAACTAATTTCAAAATACCGAAATTTAAGTTCTCAAATTTCCAATTTAAATTCATTTTATTGATAAATCTAATTTTATAAACCATATTAATAAAATTACATTTTTCTTATAACATACAATAGTCAATAGTTTTTAAGAACTTTGGCTAACCAACAATAAATGACAATAATTAAATATGATCATCTCCTAACAACCAACACGACAAAAATAACAAAATCAATTTATGAAAAATTATATATATATATTTATTTATAAAAAATATAATTACTAGGTAAAATTATTTCATTTACCTATTTCAAAAAAAATATTGTGTCCGCCTACCTTGTTTAAGTGTTTAGTAACCTCTATCGATGCCATAGCATCCTGCGTAACGACCAAAATTTATAAATACTCAACAGAACAACTTAACACAATACAAAACATTTTTTAATATAACACTAAGAAATACGCTCCCTTGTATATATACAATCAGACTCATTCTAGGGTATTGCTAACCCTACCTCTAATGAATTAACCCCAAACAGGCAGAGGTATCTCTAAATCAAAGCTCCGATACCAACTATGACGACCCATCTTTTTTGACGGTTTAAACCGACAATAAAAAACACATGTCTAACTCAAACCATTCGAAAGGGGGGATTGTCAATGGGATTGAATAAGAAAATAAGAGAAAAGAAGGAAAACAATATACATAATCTTGTAGTGGAATGACAAAATATAATAATCAAATAAATAGTTCATGAAGCTGTTTTATAATATACAATTGATTACAAAAAAAATTCAACATAATCAGTGTACAAACAACAACATACCAATAATGATGCAACAGAATAATACTAATAATATAATATACCAAACTCTGTCTTCATCCTCCAAAAATAATGTCTTCAAACACTGAAAAGCTCAGGTTGACTCGGGCGTAATGAAAAGAAAAAACACACGAGTCAGACCTAAAAGTTCTTATGTAAAACAAGTAAATATGAGTGTAATAGCTTCAGAGATGTTTACGGGATTTTACATGTCCTATCCAGCATATAATGTGTGTGAAATGAATTAAGCGATGTTACAGGATTTTCCATCTCCTAAGGATCCGTCAAACTATCTATATGTAGTAAGATACGCTATATATACAGTGTCTATCAGTAAAGTGAAGTATTAGAATAGCGTTAAGGCTTTACATTGGTGTCGCTTAACACATTTTTTAAGCAGGTAGCTTATGCAGGTCCTATAACACAATCAGTAATGTTGGTAGCCAGCGAGTCCACTATAAGTACCATACTAAAACAAAATTATAGTAGGCGCGAATTAGGATAAAGAGTATGACAAGGCATGTGAGGCAATGTCCAAGGTAGAATACTACCAGTTCGGGTCGTAGGGCTGGTGGTAACTCATCGTAGCCACGACCGCCCACCGTGTCCAACACCCCCAAAATCAAATCAAGGTGCACCGATCAAGCCAACATCAATATAGTAATATGAAAAGGTGTGTCCGCTAGGGGTAGCAAGCCCAATTAGCCCTGAAAAACCGTCATGCTTTAGTCATTTCAAATTGGCACAAGTGCCTGGGTGATCCATCATCGTTCTTTTTCTTTAAATCCAGCAAACGTTCACTAAATCCAACCACTTCATTGTGGGTCATCCACCACATACACAGTTGTAAAAATGATTCCAATATTAACAGAGAGTATGCCAATAAGAGGCTCCGGTCTCTTTAATAACCAAACGTCGTTTTTCACACTGGTTGGTGCTTTTACATTTCAAAAACAGTTCACATTTGATATCAAAATATCACTTCATTTCAAAATATCGTATTTAATCAAAATATGTCATTTTCACTTGAAAGTATCATTTCAAATTCCAACTTAGGTTGTAACCTCATTTAACCATATTCGCATTTAAATCAATGACTTAAATATAAACATCTCAACTGTGCACAGTTTGAAATAGAAAATAGTTTGAATAGCTTAAATAGTTTAAATAGTTTGATATAAAAATGGTTTGAGTATTGAAATGGTTTATATTGTAAAATAGTTTGAAAAATCAAAATAATCAAAATATTAAAAATATGGATTTTTAAATAGTTTGTATTAAAATAGTTTATTTTGAAAATAATATCAAATCAAACTATTTCCTTCCATTTCACAAATCTGGACCCATGTCTAATTTCAAATCAACAAACTCAATTTTCAATCTTTCAATTCAATTGACTCAATTTCAATTTAGCTTCAAATCAACTTGATTTCAATTTCAATTCGAATTAACTTCAATTTTCGAAACACTCATTTTAAAATCTTAAAATAATTCAAATTCCAAAGTTAAAGCCATACCTCAATTGTAACTTCATATTTCCAATTAAATTCTTTGAAACGATTTCTTTTTACCAATTTCAATTTCACCATTTCAAAGCTTGAATTTGAAAATAATTTAATTCATATAAATCCATAATTTATTTCCTTTAAAATAATATCATTTAATCCAAATCCATATTCAAGATTTTAAAACCATTTAATCTAACTAATCTGGTGCTCGCATATTATTTTCTACCCTATGGCTAGGTGATCAATTATTTCAATTTTAATTATAGGGATGGATACATATCATTTCAATCCAAATCAAAGTGTCATAGGTATATATCATTTCAACCTAGAAATTAATTCAAATAACAGTCTATATGCTTTTAACTAATATATATGGTGATAACAGGGATATATAAAAATAAATAAACATCCAATCATCCAAAATGTCAACAAATAGACATCCATCACAAACAACATCCAAATCATCCAATCAATCACAACAATGAACTAGTTATCAATATCAGGTACTTAACTAGCAATTAAGTTCAATAGTAATTTAAATGTCATTTTAATTCAGTATAAATTCAAATTCAAATTACTAAACAACAATCAATAAAATTCTTATCACTTCATAAATTTAGTTCAACTAACATAAGAAGATTTAGCATTGCGTGAATGAGTTATATCACTCACCTTTGATTAATAGCCGATTAAAAATCCAATAAAAGTCCAAAATTTCAGTAGTCTCCAAATTCATCCAAACTAGTTTCATTTTGTCCATAATTTTGATATGATCCCAATGGAAGAAACTGCGCTTGAATCCGAGTTCGTATGCAAAAGTTATGGCGGCTAGACCATTGAAAATTTAAATTTAAATTAAAATAAAATATAGGGGAAAATTTTAATTTCGATTGCCTCTCCAAAACCCTAGCAAGCCATCTCTGGTCGACCAAAACTCACAACACCTACTTCACCTTGACATCGCCGCCTACATACATGCCTAAGCCATGATCAGAGACCACCATCGCAATTCCCTCCTCTAGCTGCACCTCTAGGCCGCGTGGGCGACCCTCTGCCTCATAAGAAAACGTCCACCGCCGCTCTCTTTCTTCACCGTTTTTTGGTGAACTCGAGCCATTAGGCGATGATTGGCCACCATGGATCGAAAGCTCCTCGTCTCCAATACACTGTAGCGCTTACCGATCGTTGATTGGTCGAAGATCCACCGTTGATCACGAAACCATAACATGGACGACCGAGAATGTTTCGACCAATTCTGGACAAATGGAGCCTCTAATCAAAAAATGAATTGAAGATGCAGATTACGTTCGTCGAGAGCTTCGCGATGATATATAATATGATAAGATTTGAGCAGTTTGGTTTTTTCGATTTGATTTGAAATTGCAATTAGAGTTTGAGATGTCTGCCATTGAGAAGGAACAGATAATGGAATAGATAAGAATAGAAATTGTACAAACAAATAATGGAATAAAAGACTATTAGGGATTATAGCAGGCTATATACAGACAGAGATGGGTAAGTATGGATGGAACAAATCGAATTGGATCGAAGCGATAACAAAGTCTCGAAAACCCCGTTACGTTCGCGAAACGAAAATAGGTCATCCCATATATCAAAATATAGGTTTTCAATATTTTTAAACCAAATGAAACTAGTTTCAACCCTAATTCTATTGTATATAGTAGTTAGCTTTTAAAATCAAATTATTTTATTTAAATTCCTTAAATTGATTTCTACGCGTTTCGAGCTCACACGATCAAACGATAAATTCGATCGCTACGGAACTTGAAATCCTATAATAATCCACTATTACGGATCCGATGAAACTGGTTTGGTCGAAATCCAATACAGTGGCCAAAAATACTAATTGTACATGTTAACTAAAACAATCTATTTTAAAAATCAATTTAATCACTTTAAATTCTAAATTAAAAGTTAACAATTTTCACCCTTGATTAAACAGGAATCAATAATCTTTTAAAATTAAATTTTCCATATTAATTCCAAGACTTAAATATTACATTAATTTACAACGTTAAATTACAACAGTAATCAAACCCCGGTTTATTATAAATTAAATTTCAATCAAATTCTTTTATTTTGGTTTAAATTCTTATTATTAAATCAACAAATACCTTATGAGTTTATTTAACATAAGTTTTCATCTTATTATTCTCATTTTCTACAGTTAACGTCTTTTCTTATATTAACTGAACTATTGCACTTACATTAAATCTCATTGATTTCTAATTTAATTTCAAACGGATTAAATAATAGGATGAGAAATAAAACAATAGTTGCATCTTAGTAATTTAAACACATTAATAAAATTACCATTTACAAACAAGGTGAATAGATTTATTTACTAACTAATTGATTTCATATTCTATATTAAAACCAATCAAATAAAATAACACACAATTTCACCATTAGTACATCATTTAATTTAATTCCTTATTAATTTTTAGTATTAGCATTAATTGAAATTACATTAGTAGTTGTCAATAACATTCAAAAAAATAAATATTAAATTATATTCAAATTATTATTTTCATTAATAACTCAAAAAACTTAATTTCTGACAATATTAAATTCCAAAACCTTATCTTATTAAATTTAATATTTTTATTATCAAAACACGGTTCATTACAGATTGCTTTTGCAAATCATAATAATGTTAAATTATTTCAAATGAATGTCAAAAGTGCCTTTATAAAAGGCTGTATTTAAAAAGGTGTTTATGTAGAACAACCCCCATATTTTAAAGATGAAAAACTTTCAAATCGCGTTTATAAATTAAAGAAAGCTTTGTATAGTCTAAATCAAGATCCTAGAGCATGGTACGATAGACTTAAATCTTATTTATTACAATCTAACTTGGAAAAAGGAAAAGTGATAGTACTCTATTTATTAAAAGAAATAATGATATTAATTCAACTTATACAAATATATGTAGACAGTATTATTTTAGGTTAATAAATGAACAATTAAATAAAGAATTTTTTGATAAAATGGCTAAGGAGTTTTAAATGAGTTATATGGGATAACTACCTTCCTTTTTAGGGTTACAAATAAGACAACTGAGTAACGATGTTTTTATAAGCCAAGAAAAATATACTAAGGTTCTAGTTAAGAAATGCGGTATGTCAAATACTAGTGGTAAACCAAATCCCATGAAAACTAATGAAAAATTAAATAAGGAAAAAACTCAAAAGATGTACATCAAAAACTATATAAAGGTATGATAGGTTCCTTGCTCTACATAACTGCTAGTATACTAGATATAATGCATAATGTCTACCTCTGCGCAACATATCAATCTCAACCTAAGGAGGCTCACATAAAATCTGTAAAAAGAATACTAAGATATGTAAACAACATACTAGATTATGGATTCGTTTATCCAAAAGAAGATTCCTTCAGTTTAGTTTTAATACTGATGTCGACTATGCTGGATGCAAAACAGATCGAAACAGTACAAGCGGAACTTGTCACTTTTTAGGATACTCTCTCGTTTTCTGGTTTAGCAGGAAAAAAAATTCAATCTCTCTATCTAAAATAGAAGCAGAATATATTTCAATAGCATTAGCATGTCCATAGGTTATCTATATGCAATAAACTTTAGAAGATTTTGGTTTGAATTTCACAAAATCACCAATATACTGTTATAACACTGGTGCAATAAATCTATCCAAGTACCCAACACGTCATGCTAGGACCGTGCATATAGACATAAGACATCATTTTCCAAGAGATAACATAAGCAAAGGAGTCATTTCACTTTAATTTAGAAATACTGAAAATCAAATAGTCGATATATTAACAAAACCATTAACTCAAACATCTTTTATTAAACTTAGAAGAGAGTTAGGAATATGTTATTTCTCTGAAATATAAATATAACAACATATGAACTGTATAGCTAAAAGAAAATAAATGTTAAATTTGGCCTACATATGTCGACATACTATCTGCCTATATGTTGGCATATACTGCAGATTTTTGTAGCCGGTTTTCCCTCTTAAATTCAAAATTCAAAATATAATTGTATAACCACCAAATTTTGATTCTTTCTCATTTTCCTATCTTCTTCCTTCTATAAACTCCAAATAAGATAAAAATAATGGATTTCTCAAGTTCCAAGAGACCAAGAGAAGAGACCACCCCTTAAACTTCGATACCTCCACTCTAGGCCTCTTCCAAACCACCGCCATGTCCAAAGTCATCAACTTAGAAGATGATCTGAAGCATGCCCTCAACATGCTTTTAGAAATAGATGTCATCAAAATACGCCTCTCAAAGGAACAAGAAAAGCAAGGGCGCATCCTTCGAAATCTCCAGAAGCATCTATTGGATAATGCAGCCAATCCAATAACAATCAAAGAAGAAACTCCTAAACTTGTCATTCACAACCCCATGAATGATGAAGGGGAAGAGGAGGAGGAGGAACATGATGATAAAGTCAAATGTGTAGGAGAAGTTTGTTTCAACCGTAATGGAAATCTTATGGAACAAAAAGGAAACTTTTGTCTCCACTATCCCTTTTGCCCCATCTATAAGTCTCCCACAATAAAAAGGACGCGTTAATTCATACATTTAAGTTCGGCTTGTCTAGGTTTGTTAGTATTATTAGGTTTTAATTTGGTTTGGTTTGTTTAAGTATGTGTACTTGGATTGATAATTTGATTTGTATAGTTTGATTTTAATAAATAAAGATTGTCTTATCTTATTTAAAGTCTTCATATATTAATCATCATGTCATATTACATCATGTTTTGTATGCTTTGAATTTTTTAGCCCTCAATTATTTATTTTTGACTCTATAGTTTCTAGGTATATTATTTAGGGGGAGTTTTATTTTTCATCCATTTTTTGTTAATGACAAAAGGGGAGAAAAATATAAAATATACACATGCATATATTCAGAGGGAGTTGTCTAACTCATAGGGAGTTATATTATATTTTATATACAAGAATATTTAATTGTTATCATCATCAAAAGGGGGAGATAGTTAATACCCCGGTTATTGATTTTGATGACAACTATATACAAATATACAAAATATAGATACACATGTTTTGCCAAGTTATATAGTATATAGTATAGAATATTACATAGGTATTGAATCGTAGACTGTATAGTATAAAGACTCAAGAGATAGACATGAAGACTCACGAGTTCAAAGGCCAAGAAATGAGATCTTAGGATTACAATTTAGTGTATAGAGTCATAACATATATTGTAAATCCTTGATAACGGTATTTGATCTCTATCTCCAATTTTCTAATTTTTATATTTTTAACTAAAAAAAATTTCAAAATATTTTATAGAAGTTTTTCAAAGTTCCAAATGTTTATAAACTATGTTCAAAATATTTTACAAAGCATCAAATTACTTTACCAAATATAGGATTTTCAAAACTTTGTAAAAGAAATAAGTTACCAAAATACATAGGCATATGTCAAAATTCATGCCTTTGATATGTCGACATACGTTCCACCAATTGGTTTTTCAAATTTTGAAAGGAAGTGTCTATTCGTTGCAACTCTTTACAAATGGACACATCTATTCATTTTCTATATAAAAGGAAGTGTAAAATAATTTTTTGATAACTAACTACTTATTTTCTTCCCTTTTCTTACTCTCCTGAAAATTCCATTGAAAAATATATTCAATTCTCTTCAATATTATATAAAATCAATTCATACTTCTTTGTATTGATTTAATACTACTTTCTTACTGTTTTGGAAACATATCTCTCTCAAATCAAAGATCAAAGTGCTATCCAAGTGGCTATATGATCTATTGTATCCAAAGTACAAGAATTTGTCTTTCGAAAAAACTATCAACTCCATCTGTATTTTCTTGGGTGTGGGTGTAGCTTATTTAAATCAAGTGAGTGTGCTTAGTAGCCCGAAAATCTAGTGGGTGTACTTGTAGCCCGGTCAATTCAAGCGATTCTATCATGAGCTTGGAAATTCTGAAGGGTGTGTCTTGTAGCCTCAAAATCGAGATTGTATATTGGTTTTCCTTCTTCCCGGTTAAAGATTTGAATTTGAACAGAAATCTGTACAAGCAATTATATCGGACTAGAGGCATGACAAATCCAAACTAGAATAAAATCCCTAGTGTCATCTCTCTAATTCGTTGCTTTATTTTACTGCATTTATTTTTATCTATGATTGCATCTGTAACCGATTGTTAGTATAATTCTATGCTGGTAATCAATGATTTAATAGTTAATACTGAAAAAAATTAAAAAGACTTACATAAGTTCAAGAACATTACTCACCCCCCTCCAGTATTGAATTAGCCTTAAGATCCATAATTCCACAACCAACACATTATGTATTGGATTTTTAGATAGATTTATTGTACTAGATTTATCATAATATATTGGTGATTGTTTTAAATTTAAACCGTAATCTCTTAGCGTTTGATGCATATATATGACCTGTGAACATGCTAATGTTGCTGATATATATATATATATATATATATATATATATATATGTTCTTCCTATGTTTTGTACAGAGATGTGGAATTTTGTTTTTACCGAACCAAGGTACATTTGAGTGTCCTAAAAAGTGACAGATTACACTCTTGCTTTTTTGGTCAGATTTGCATCCAGCACTATCAGCATCACCATATGATATTAAGTTAATTGAATCTTCTTTTTGAAAGAAAAGCCCATAGTCTAATGTGTTGTTAACATATCTTAAGATGCATTTTACAGCTTTAAGATGTGTCTCCTTAGGTTATGACTGATATCTTGCACATAGACAGACACCGTGATATCAGCTCCGCTAGTTATGATACAAAGTGAAGATCCTATCATAAGTCTATATAGTTTTTGATCAACGACTTCTGAATTGTCTTCGTTATTAAGTTTCTCACTAGTTTCCATGGGTGTTGGTTTACCGCTTGTATTAGAAATTCCAAATTTCTTTACTAATTTTTTGGCGTATTTTTCTTGACTTATAAATATTCCATTATTTAATTGTCTAATTTGTAAACCTAGAAAGAATGTTAATTCTCCCATGTGACTCATTTCAAATTCTTTAGTCATTATATCAGCAAATTCTTTATTTAATTATTCATTTGTAAACCCAACAATAATGTCATCTACATATATCTATTTAAGTTGAATATTTTAGCGCTTTTTTTTTATAAATAACGTAGTATCTACTTTACATATTTCAAAATTAGATTATATTAAGTATGATTTGAGTCTTTCATACCAAGCTCTAGGTGCTTGTGTTAAACCATATTATGCCTTTTAAATTTGTAAACTTGAGTAGAGAGGTTTTCATCTTCAAAAAGTAGGGGTTGTTCAATATATACATCTTCTTTAATAAAACCATTTAAAAATGCACTTTTGACATCCATATGAAATAATTTAAAAATATAATGGTTTGCAAAAGCAAGTAGAATTCTTATGGCTTCTAATCTGGCTACAGTGGCAAAGGTTTCATCAAATTTTATTCCCTCTTGTTGGTTGTATCCTTGTGCAACTAAACGTGTTTTATTTCTTATGACTTCTCCTTGTTCATTTAATTTATTTCTATAAACCCATTAGTACCAATTACAGATTGAATTTTTGATCGTGGAATTTACAAACATCATGTCGAGCGAACTGATTTAGTTCTTCTTGCATAACAAGAATCCATGAATCATCTAATGATGCTTCTTTTGGATTTTTGGATTCGTTAGTTAAAATAAATGCTACATTAGTCATCTTATTTAGTTGACTTCTAGTTCCTACAGCTGATTTTACACTTCTTAGAATATTTTCCTTAGGATGATCTTTCAAAAGTTTCATTTATTTATTTAAAATTGGATTATCAATATTATTATTTTCATTGTTAGTAGTTTCATTATTTGTAGTTTCGTTATTCTCACTCAAATAAAATGTTCTTCATCGTCATTATAATATTGTTATTTTAAAATTTTCATCAAATAAACATGTAAAGTTTCTTCAATAGTGTTAGTTCTAGTACTGAAAACTCTACAGGCTTACTTCAATTTGAATAATCAACAAACATACTTTTATCTGATTTAGCATCATATTTATCTAGATTATCTTTTGTATTTAATATAAAACATTTACTACCAAAACTTTAAAATAAGATACTTTAGGGTTTTGACAAAAAATAATCTATAAGGTGTTTTTTCTTGGTAATGGTCTTATTAAAATTCTATTCAAAATATAGCATGTTGTAGCAACTGCTCCAGCCAAAATTTTTTAGGAATATCACTGTAATTTGGCATGGTCCTAGCACATTCTTGTATAGTTCTACTTTTACGTTCTATAACTGCATTTTATTAAGGAGTTTTAGGAAAAGAAAAGTTATATATAGTTCCTTTCTTAATACAAAAGTCTCTAAAATTTTCGTTCTCGAATTCTCCTCCATGATCACTTCATATTATTATAATTTTAAGTGACCTTCGATTTTGAATTTTCTTGGAAATTTTTTTAAACATTTCAAATGCATCACTTTTGTGTTTAAAAAATATTGTTCAAGTCTTGAAAAATCATCTACTATTACAAAAGACGTATCTATTATGATTTATTGATTAAACTTATAATGGTCCAAAAAGATCTAAGTGAAGAAGCTCTAAGAGATGGGCAGTTGAAATCACGTCTTTTGATTAAAATGAACTTTTGTAAAATTTTCTGAGTTGACAAGCATCATATAGGTTATTAACACTAAAACTCATTTTTGGAAGTCTTCTAACAAATTCGTACCAGACTACTTTGGATAAATATTTAAAATTGAAATGACCAAATTGTTTATGCCAAATCCAAAGGTCATTAGATTCGACCAAAAGGCAGAGATTACCATTAGACACTTTTATATTCAAAATGTAAATGTTATGTTTCCTAACTCCTTAAAACTGATTCCAAACTCATTATTCTCGATAAAGAAAATGTCTTTTTCAAAATTTTTGAAACCCTTATCATATTATTGACTAATACTAAGGTGATTATGTTTTAAATTCCTAATTAGCAAAACATTAGAAATAATAGGAGTTTAAGGGTTACCGACATTGCTGATGTTGATGACATATCTTTCTAATTATCTCCGAAGTTAACTATTCCTCCATCTTTGTAAATGATGTCATTTGGGATCTATAGATTTACAGTCATGTGTCTTGAGCATCCTACTATTCATTTATCCTTCTTGATTTGTGATGTAAAGTTATCAGGTGTCTCTTTAATATCTACCATATAATAACCTTTTTTTTAAAATTTACTTTATACGCTTTCAAATAATCAAATGACATTGCAATAGTATTAGTTCCTAATCTATTTGAGGGTATCATAAGGATTTTAAAAGTCTATTTTCCCTCAAAAATATTAAAAAATATACTATCAGTGTTACTAGCCATTTGTACTTCTCAAAAATTAAATAATGAGTTTTTGAAAACCTACTGCTCTATACCAAATGTGGGAAACAGTGTAGTATAATTTATACTAATGTGAATGGATCTTAAAGCTACTTTTACACTAAAAGGAAGGCGAATACTGTTTTATAACTTATATGGAGTTTTTCTAAATTATTTCAAGGTTTAAATATAAACATAGATAATCAACACAAATATTAATAGGCGGTCACAAATATGTATAAATGCAGTAAAAGTAAAGTAAAAGTAAGAGAGATGACACTAGGAGTTTTATATTGGTTTGGATTAACAAATCCTTTGTCCAGTCGAGTACAATATATGTACATATTTTCTTTCAAACGCCCACTTTAAATAAGTAGCAAGAAATCAGAAACAGTCTTGATTTCAAGTAAACGAGATACCTTCCTGACTTTCCAAGCTTTGAGTAGACTCACTTTATTTAATCGGGCAATAAGCACACCAACTTGATTTGATCGGGGAATAGGCACACCCACTAGATTTGAACGGCAACAAGCACACCCTTACAAATAGTAGTAGAGAGTTATTGATTCCAAATACAAATAGTTGTACTTTGGATACAAAATATTCTATAGCTTTTTAATGGCAGTTTGATATTTGAATTGATGAGTGTTTTAGGTGTTTTCTCCCATAGGGTGAATATGAAAAGATGTCAAGGAGTATAGAAGCGTTGGAAAATGCATAATAAAGGCGCAACCATGTAATCACAAGGGCAAGGTGAAGAATTGGAGGCAAATTTGGCATAGTCAAGAAATATAGTCAAAGCACTTTTAAAATATTCCTAAGGTCAAGACATGGAACTATATCGAAATCGCGTCTCAATTTAAGCTACGGATTTGGAAGATATGATCATGTTTAAATTTGTCCACCACCTAATGGATTTAGGCCCTACTACCTACTTCAGGCAAATGGAGCATTCAAGGGCATTGGAATACTCTACTCAATGGTACGAAGCTATTAGCCCAAGTTCCATTCATTTGTGACTTAAAATGAAGGAGCTATGACTTAAAAACGTGTGTAGCTCAGGTGGTTGAGCACCAAGCTTCCGACGAAGAGGTCAGGATTTCGATTCCAGGCAAGCACATTATTTTTATGTAACATGAGGAATGGCCCAGTAGGAAATAGAAATGCTAAGTGCCTAAACATTTCCAATGTAAGGAAGCACCCCTAGTTTGGCACCCTTGATATCGAACAGGAAACCCTGTTCAGCACCCTGGGGTATTGAACAGGAGATCATATTCAGTATCCACGCTACACGACTGGAAATCTTGTTCGATGGGCTAGGTGCCAAACATGAAAGGTTTCATATTGGGACTAGACCAGAAGGAGAAACTAAACCAAGGAGAAGCCGAACCAAGAAAATGCTAAACCAAGGAGAAGCCTAACCAAGTAGAAGTCGAACCATGAACCAAGCAGAAGTCGAAATATGAACTAAGCAGAAGCCGGACCCAAAAGGGAAGTGTAGGAACTTGGCCTGCAAGATGGCCACGTGCATTTCAACAAACCAAACACCCACGAACCGAGCCTTCCAGTCAAACTAAGGTGGTTATATATGGAATGAAATCTAAGTATATATGGAAACTTATGATTATATCATGTATATATGGAAATATCCAAACTAAGCGAGATATAGATGGAATTTGGCTGATTTACCGAAATGAGCACCATACCTATCAACTACTATAAATACGAAAGCTTCCAATGACAATGGGGCAATTTAGTAGAGCTAAGCTTACAATAGCAATGGCGGACAAGTCAGAAAAAGCTAGGAACAGCTTAGCAGCATTTGCCTAACAAGAACAGTCTAGTAGGATCTGCCTAACCGGAACAGT
Source organism: Allium cepa (assembly GCA_030765085.1). NCBI lineage: Eukaryota > Viridiplantae > Streptophyta > Magnoliopsida > Asparagales > Amaryllidaceae > Allium > Allium cepa. The sequence continues at coordinate 125,757,030 of CM060932.1, forward strand.
CGTGTAGGATCTACATAATAGGAACAACCTAGCAGGATCTACCTAACATGAATAGCTTAGATGGTTTTCCTAATAGGTGCAGCTAAGCTGAGCAGCCTAGCAAGAACAACCTAGCATGATCTACCTAATAGGAACAATCAAACAGGAATAAGCAAGCAGGAATGCTAGACAGGAATAACCAAACAGACTCCTCTGAGCTATATCTTATTATCTTTTGAGCTACAGATCATTGGATTTTGTATCTCAAGCATTGTATCAAAGATATATTAGAACAATAATGAAAATGGAAATTGCATGTAGGTACATTCTGGTCAAACCACTATAAATTTTTGTGGTCTTAAATTTATGTATAACCTATATGTGATCCACTCTTTGAAAATCTATCATGATATAAATATAATAGCCGTGTTATGCACCTCGTATTCACAGCTCTACAACAAATCGATTGGAGGTGTTTTCCCATTTTTTTATGCAAACATTTTTGGGTGATTTCATTGAGAAACTAATCCTTAACATGCTTTCAAGATCAAAGAACAAGGTCGGTGCTGCCATCGGGAATGCGGGGAACGCCGTGCACCCAAGTAGATAACTGTCAATCATGATAATCATGAGGAAGCATTCCAATTCTAGTATACGTAACTACTAAAGGCAACCTGGATAGAATTGTAGCCAATCCAACTGAATGTTTCGCTACCCAACATCAAGAAATGGTGTGCCAACTCATGACACGCTTGGGACAGCAGCAAACTATTGGTCACAACACTTGAACACAAGAGTGATCCTAACCTAGGGAATCTAAAAGGCTAAAAGGGTCGCAATCTGAAAAGGAATCCAATCAAGAAATTCAAAGAGGTAGAACAAGGAACGTCGGAGGGATGAAACGAGCAAGAGTTTAGCCTGAAGAAAGACCAAGATGTGGTTCGGTGTCGAACCAGATAGGGATGATGTCAAACTGGGGGCAGTTGTAGCAAACTTTTCTCATTCCCTCAATGAAATTTTGGTCAATAAAGGATAAACTGATTGTTGGGTTCGATCTAAGAGCCATAACCATGCCCGTATTGAAAGATCAGGTCATCATAAGGAAGATGAAAGAATTCGTTCCCCTCGAAGGGGAAGGTCGAGCTATCATTGATAGTCACCCAAACTAGAGGATAAGATGGCTCAAATTATTAGACAATTTTTTCAAATGTGAACAAGTGAAATAAGGAATTAGAGCTTAACTTAGCAGTACCTTCTCCCTAGAGATAGACTACCAGGGACCCAATAGGTTTCAAAACGCCTACTATGGAACCATATTTAGGATTTACTAGCCTTGTAGTACATTTACGATGGAATACCCCACACACGCTGATAAGTGGAACAAGGACGAAGTCTTGTGTAGGTGATATCCCCAATTTTTAGCAGATTTAACCATTAAGTAGTTCTATGGTTCACTCTAAGGATCACTTCATTCTTGAGAGATGTTAAAGAAGTTTATTAGTCAATTCTGGGTGCATATTAAACATCCAAAAGATGGATACTCATTATCTGATTTGAAGCAAAGGGAAAATGAGTCGGTATGACATTAGCTTTCCTAATTGAATGCCGCAACCATTGGATTTCAAAACATGGGTGAAAGGCTCATCTTAATGACTTGTATAGTCGGGTGCACTTTAGAACGAAGTTTACTAAGAGATCCACAATGGAGAAACCAGCCATATTAGCTGAATTCATCCATGAGCCGGCAAAGTATATGAGGTTGGAATATGCTGCTTGAAAATAGGGAGCCTGGTATAGCTTCTAGAGAAAATTCTAGTAGTGGTTGTAGATGATTATGGAAAATATGGTAGTCCTAGCTAAGTATTTGGAGATAATGGAGCACTCCTTAGACACATGGAGCAAGTAGCACAAATGTGGTTCCAGAGAGACCAAGTATAGAATTCTGTCTGCAACACATCAAAAATGGATGCAAAGGAATATGCAAGGTAGGAAGGAGCCATGTAAATATGTTTCATCAAACCAAAACTAGCCAGGGCTCAAACCAAATCGAATGGATACAAAATTAATTGATACCAAACCAACGATATAACCCATGTTGGACCAAGGAAGGATGTCTCACCAAAGGTCAATGTTAATGTTAGGGCCACATTCTTGGTTGCCGCAATGGAATCGCTAAAGTCTATACCGACTGGTTCCTAAATGGTTGATCCATTTCATAAAAGGCATGACATGGCCCACTAAGCAAACTCAGGAAAAATTCCAATAGTGGGAGTGAGCTAATGTGTCGAGTGTTAGGCTAGTGAACAGGAGACCAGAGCTTGACAAGATGAACCAGTAAATTCACTCCAAATATTGGATTTGCAGTCAACCCCCATATTTTAAGACATTAGTCATGGAATAATACTTTAGAAAAACCAACCCTTGAACACATTTGAGGTGCTACATTTTGCTTAAGGAAGTAGTTGGAACTAAGAAGGGATAGGATGTCATTACTTTCCTCTATTCATGGCATACTTGGAGATTATTTGGTAAGTCATTTGGAGCACTAATCCATTAGCACTTGGATATCAAGGAAAAGGATAGATAAAACTTACAGAACAATCTTGCACGGTTCAGTGCTATAGCAACCGCTATGTGTCAATTCAATAAATGGATTATCCTTGTGGTTATTGCTTAAGGAATTAATACGAAAACAGAGTTAAATAGGGAACTTAAGAAGAATCTATTAGCCAACTTGGAGGACTTATACTACCCGGCCTAACGTTTATGCTCATAGAGGTCTAATATCAAGGTAGAATCGATAAATTTCAACCAGGTTAGAGACGAAAAGCCATAGGATAGGGGCATGCGAAAAATGAATATAAGGACTAGAGAAAGGAACACTTTAGGAGATAGAGAAATTTTCCACGTTCATAGCTTATAGAGACTCCTAAAAAAAGTCTATCTTGCTACTAGGGAAACAGTGGAATACGATGAATCAAGAACCAGATATCTAACTATGGCAGAAATGGGAAATGATATGCTTCGGGTTAAAAGTTAAGGTAACTCTAGTAGTGTCATAAACCATAGACTATATTCCATCGACCAAACTGAGTCCTTGCAGAGGAAGAGTATAAACCACGCTCGAGGTCATGATGTCTGTTTTCTCCATGGACATCAGAGCATATTCTCCTACTAGATATCCAAATATAGATGTGCATGAAAATTATAAAGAACGAAGTAATTAGACAAAGGAGCTTAAACTTCCTTGTCCCAAAGATTGGGTTCAACTCCATCAGATAGGAGATCAAGTTCAGCTCCTCTAAAAACAATGGGTGTAACTCTGACCTATTTCATAGGCAGGGCCGTACATCGCTAGAGATGGTGGAGCATTATCTTTTCAAAAGCCCCAAAGATAGAGTAAAAAATCAATAGACTAAATACTCTCATAGCATACGGGGACAAAAATGCAAAGATATAACTTACTTTAAAGAATAATTTTTAAATGATCTTTAATAGAAATGATCAAGGCATAATAACACCATGCCATATGACCATGTGACATCTACAGAAGTGAGAGAAATACTAATGGTTGGGCAATAATGAATATTCTTGATCTTTATAGGTCAGATAGACCTCTTACTTTGCAGGCTAGACCGAATGATAGAGTACAGTACACTAATAGCAGGATTGAAAATAGCAAAAGAACTGGAAATCAAGACACTATGTATCCATAGCAAATTGCAAATGGCTGTGAATCGAGCACTTTTGGAGTTCTAAGTCAAAGGAGAATGTTTGGCATGCTACTTAAAAAAAAGATTGAAGGTTTTACTTGATGTGCAAGAATGCTATGCGGTTAAGAACAACCCGCGGGAGGAAAATCGAGTTGCCAACAATTTAGAAAAATTTGGCTCTCTCAGGAAATGGATCACTTTTGGGCTGGTTTTAGCAATAACTTTACCCTTAAATTGGAATTAAGTAAGGAAGGTAATGTGCAAGGCAATTCGGCACACCATATAAGATGGCATCCTATACAGAAGTGGTTTCACTAACCCATTGCTAAGGTGCGTGGCTGCGAGAGAGGCTGAGGAAATATTGGATAATGTTCATCAAGGCAATCGAGGAGACCACACTAGGCGTAGAATCTAGAAAAGGAAATCTCACCGGCATTAATCTGAATGGAGAATTTCGAATTGCTATGAGTGGAGCTGAGTATGCAATAGTGGTTGTGGATTACTTTAGCGAGTATAGAGTTCCACTCCAGATGATCTCGGACAATGGGTAGCAGTTTGAAAGTCAAGAATTTGCCAACTCCTATCAGCGACACATAATTAGGAAAAGCTTTTCTAGTGCCTCGCTCATAGGCAAATGGATAGGATATAGAAATCAACAAGATTTTCAAAACTATCATAAAGGACAATTTGAAAAATGATACGGCAGCTCGGATGGATGAGTTGCCATTGGAGTATTGCACTCCCATGAAGCTACGATGGGACATACTCCTTTTGCTTTGGAATATGAATTATAGGTTATGCTTCCCAACAAAACTACAATCTTATCTCATAGCAGAATCCACTATGACTTAGAGGAGAATGATGAATTGCTAAACATGTCCCTGGATCTGATTAATTAGAAGCAGGACGAGGCTATTTTGAAACCTCGACACCCTAATAGAAAGCGGTGAAATAATACAACTCTAAGACGAACCATTTCCCGCTCAAGGAAGGATACATAGTCCTGGAGTGAATTCCTCTTAGTTGGTGGCATCTGACCCATCTAGGAAGGACTATATTTTATCTACAGGCATCAAGGGAATGGAACCTACATTCTCATCATCATGGATGGAGCAGTATCCGGGAAACATGGAATGCTCAAAACCTCTATTTTCGTTTTGCACACTCACTACATCAACTAATTAGATTAGTAAATCATCACAGTCTTCCCAAACCCCATTGATAGGGTGTGCGATACAATAATAGATGACCAGTGATACCACAACAACTACAAGAACAACCGTCCAATGCAAAATAAATTCCACAATTTTTAGGACTATACAGGCAAAGCTGTTGCATACTGGAGGAATCCAACTCTGGGGCATCATGGAAATCATAGACAAACCTTTAGTCGACAATGGTGAGCTAGATCAGCCCATGTTCAAGATATGGCCGTCAAATGGATGTTTTTCATCGACAGGCTCTAAACCTTTGGCTGGCAATAGCGAGCCAGATCAGCCCATGGTCAAGACATGATCGCCAAATGGGTGCTCACCATTGACCATCGTCCCTAAACCTTTGGCCTGCTATGGCGAGCCAGATCAGCCCATGGTGAAGACATGACTGCCAAATGGGTGCTCGTCGTTGATGATCGGCCCTAAACCTTTGGCTGGTAATGGCGAGCCAGACCACCCCATGGTTAAGACATGACCGCCAAATGGGTGTCGCCATTAATGATCGACCCTAAACCTTTGCCCAGAAATGACGAGCCAGATCAACCAATGGTCAGGACATGATTTCCAAATGGGTGCTCGCTATTGATGATCGGACCCAAACCATTGGCCAGCAACGGCAAGGCAGATTAGCCTATGGTCAGGGAAGGACCACCAAATGAGTGCTCGTCATTGACGATCGACCCGAAATGTAACGACCCGTCTTTTTGGACAGTTTAGACCGACGATCAAATACATATGCCGGTTCCAAACCATTCAAAAGGGCAGATGGTTATTCGGGTAAATAAGAAAAGAAAAGAAAGAGAAATAAAGGAAATGGAACAACACAGAATCTCGCAGCAGAACGATAAAATATAATAGTCAAATAAACAGTTCATGAAGCTGTTTACTGTACTTTGACAATTATTTATACAACATTTATCGGAGTTATACATATACAGCGGAACAATTAAAATAATGCAGCAGATAGCATGATGCAAGGGTAATAATAGCAATAGTATACCAAATCTTCGTCTTCATCCTCCAGAATAGATCTTCAAAAATCTGAAAAACTCAGGACTGACCCGAGCGTAATGAAAAGACAAAACACTCGAGTCAGGACTAAAATATCCTTATGAAAGTTAAATCAATCGTAAATAAATATGAGTGTAACGACGTCAGAGATGTTTACGGGGTTTGACATCTCATATCCAGTGTCAACGTGCGTGCAATAACTCAAGAGATGTTACGGGATTTTCCATCTCTTAAGGATCCGTTAAACTATCTACTATGTAGTAATGTACACTAAGTAGATAATGCCTATCAGTAATATAAAGTATCAAAATAGCGTTAAGGCGTTACCATAATCGCCCTTAACACATTTTTATAATGTCATAGTCTATACAGCACTGTAAGCCCCACCGTAAACTGGTGGTTATCAGAGGGTACCCCATAGGTATAACACAAAACAAAAGGTAGTGGTCGCGAATAGGACAATCAGTATGACAAGGTACATGAGGCGATACCAACTAGGATACTAGTAGTTGCGTGATTCGGACTGATGTTGAGCATAGCCAGCAGCTACCCCAACACCGCGAAACAACACTCCCAAATCAAGGGGTGCACCCAAATCGAATCACAAATGTAATAGATATGGTATCGAAGAAGTGTGTCCGCTAGAGATGGCGAACCTCAATGGCCCGGCGCGGCTCCTGTTTTAGTCATGTCAGGGGCCATCCAATATCGTTCTCTTTCTTCAGTCAACGCGTTCACCAAACCATCCACTTCATTCTGGATCAACACTCCACGTTTACAAGTTATTAAAGTGGTTTTCGGTATCGACAGAGAGTATGTCCATATCCGATCCTGGTCTCTTTAATAACTACGTATTATTACACCGATGGCTCTTTTACATTTCAAATCGATTCATAATTGATATCAAAATATCATATTCGCTTCAAAAATCAAATCCAGTTCAAATATCATCGTATCTATTCAAAATCTAAGATTCCGTTTCAAAAATCATTTTTCGCCTCAATATCTCATTTCGATTTCAAAATCCTTTCGAATTTCAATTTAGGTTGCAACTTCATTTAAACTAATTCGTATTTACATTCAAGATTTAAACATAAACATTTCACCTTATTTACCTATTTGAAATTTTAGAAAATAGTTTTAAGTAGTTTAAAAATAGTTTAAACAATTAAAATAGTTAAAAATACTTAAAATCTTTAAAATGGATTTAAAATAGATAAATTAGTTTAAAATAATTTAAATTGGGTTAAGTAGATTAAAAATAGATTAAAATAGTTTAAGTATTCAAAAATGGTTTATATAACTGAGTAATTTGGAAAACAAAATAAAACAGCTTCAAAACCAAACCATTTCAATTATAACTTCCCAATTAAAAACAATTTCAATTTCCCTTCTACCGATTCAATTTCGATTTCAATTCAATCAACGTCAATTTTGACTTCAAATTTATTCAATTTATATTCAATTTCAATTTATATCGATTTGGAGCTTGATTTTTTCAATAGTATCCATTTATAACACTTAACAAAATTATCCATCAATATTCAAGTTTAAATCCAAATTTCAAATATGATTCAATTCCAAGCTCGATTACAAAATATTATTTTTATATCACTTTTACTTAGTAACATTCAAAGCTCGAATTAAGGTTCAATCTTTAAACAAATCAATTTTCGAAATTCAATCATATCCCGATTTTAAATTCCAAAGTCTCCACTTTAATTATTTAACGATTTCTTTTAACCAAAATTTATTTCAACATTCCAAACTCAATTTTTTGATAAATTCGATTTCTATAAATTGATTTCTATTTATAACTTTTAAATCAAACATTTAAATAAATTTCAAATCGACGATTTTAAAAATTATTAATTTAGCCAATTCGGTGTCCGTATATAATTTTCTATCATATGGCCAAGTAATTATTAATTTCAATTAAATGTCAGGGATGAATATTTATCACTTAAATCAAAACACAGTTTCATATGTATGCATAACAGGATATATATAAGCAAATAAACATCCAAACATTTAAATATCAACCAATAGCATCCATCGAAATACATCATCCAATAGGCAATACAGTTCATGGCACTTTCATAGTTATCAATGTCAGGTAATTTAATCGTAATTCAATTTTATTTTCAGTTTAACTGTCAATTTAAATTTCAATGGTTAATTCAAATGACGATCTATATGACAATTAAATTTTATAAACCAACGACAAATAAAATCATAACACTTCATAATGTCAAATTTAACTAGCATAAAGATATTCAGTACGTTGTGAGCGTTATAAAACACTCACCTTGATTTCAATGTAGTTCAAGCGTTTTATTTCGAATAAAATTAAACGAACGTTTAATTTTACCCGAAATTTTCACTAGCTCCAAACGATTCCAATCCAGCTCCATAGCGTAGTGCTCGTCAATACGAACCCAACGCACTCCGTTTCGTCCAAAACGGAGCTCGCATCAACAAGTTATGATATTTAAAGTTAATACGAATTTAAATATAAATTTTTACACTTTATTTTTTTAATTTAAAACCCTATCTCACATCATAGCCGTTGATTTCCATCCCCCATCCATCAGGCCGCACGCACGCTTCCTCCATCTCCAGTTTTAGAACGCGTACGCGAACCTATCTTGCCTCCAAAACCCTAAATGACGCACCCACTCCGAGCCACCTGGAGACTTTCAGCTAGCGCCATTCGAAAGCCCCTCGACAAAGCTAATCTCGGCTGCAACATGGTGGAACTCGGCCTCCCCTATGGCGCGCAAAACGAGGGCGAACGGCCGGCCTTCTCGAGCCAATTGCCGTTGATTCGTCTCACCAAATTCGATCATCACCGTTGATCTTCAAGATCTCAATGCCCTCTTCACCTTTGTAGTTGATGACTTTGCGTAAATGTCGACGGATTGGAGGGAAATTGGAGGAGAAGGGGACGAATTTATGGCCGTTGGTCCTGTTAGTGGCGGCTATGAATAGAAAACCCTAGGGATTTCTTTCTGGTTTGCAAATGAGAATTAGGTAGGTGCTTTTATAGAAAATAACGAACACTATTCATCCCGGAATTTCCGAACTCCAAGTCTGTAACGACCCATAATTTTCGATTATTAAAATATTAATTAAATAATATTTTATAATTTTATATTGAAATAAAACTAAAAAAAATTTGATGTTACAAGGAGAAGAATAACTAGAATGTAATGTTAGTAATGTTAATATAAGGTAATTGCTAACTATTTTAATCTAATTTCCAATTAATTGAAGTGACTTTAAGGTTATAATTAGTTATAACTAAAAAGAAGGAAATACATTGAACGTTAAATATGTAATCAATTAGAATTGGCTAATATTGAATATGAAATTAGTGGTGTTGTCTGAACGCTACTGATAAATATTTAAAGTAATTTCAAACTAATTGAAATACATTGTAGGTTGACTTGGTTATGATTGTAAATAATGAAATAAATTAAATGATGTAGATGGTGAACTTGTATGTAGTTAATTGAAATAGGTTAATATTGAATATAAAACCTTTTTGGGTAAGCAAATTATAACCCTTGGTTGTAAAGAATAAGATAAGGGGTATGAATTATTATTATAAACAATTGTATTAACTATTTTCTCATTAATTTATCGTTTTAATATTGAATGGGTAATTAACTAAATTAAGGCAATTGAATGTTGGGTTTAATGTTGGAATTGTATGTTAGTGATTAAAATAATTGTAACGTTATTTGATGATAAGTTGAAATAAGGAAATGAATTAAATGTTATATAAAAGGGGAAATTATATGAAATTAATGGAAAATTGAGTATAATCAGGATTGTGTAAGTAGTCGTAACATTTGTTGTTAATAATAATCTTGTAAATGCGATTAAATAAGTAAAAGGTAACATTTGTCATTCATCACCTATTTATTTAATCCATTGAAATTAAATTGAAAATCAATTGCAGTTAATCTAATTACCTACTACAGTTAATATGAACTAAAGTGATAAATATAGAAGATTGAGGTAATGAAATGGTAAACCAACGTTAAGTATATATATAATATGATAATTGATTGAATAATAACATTAAAAAAACAAAATAAGTATATGTTGGAATTTAAATTAATTAATGAATTTATTGTCGTTAATTTGACTTGGAATCTTCTAATAAAAGGGAAGAGAATTTATTTGAAATTAATGGCGTTTAATGAAAGAAATGTACGTTTGTTATAATCCGTTATAAGTGTAATTTTGAAATTAATTACAATTATGTCGATTTGGGATCTTTCAATTTAAAAAAAAAGAAACATTAATATTAATTTTTGGATTTAACGAAAGAAACATACATTATTGTAAAAAAATAAAAAGAACATTTTAATGAAAATAAAACGAACATTTTCATTTTTAAGGTAAAAATAATTCTATATAAAGAAGAAAAAAATGAATTTTAAAACAATATTTTACAGTCATTAAGTATACATTTGAGGCTGTATATAAGTGATTTTAACACTATTGAAGTTTAAATTTAATTGACTTTTTAGGTTGTGCAATTCCCCTATGAGAAAAACATTATTTTGAAAGAAAAAAAAACTTGAATTTGAGTTCTAGATCATCTTTTATTTTTTTGTAACGTTACACTGGTTATTGTATTCAAATTTATTAACTATATGTTAATTATGTGTAAACGAGTGTGAAAAAAGGTATATTCAGTGATAATATATTTAATTGAGTGGATCATGCAATTAACTAGATCCTAAGTGGTCCCTTCATTTCCTTATTATTCAATACACCTGCCACCATTTCCACATTTGGTTTTATTGCAATTCTTTGATGTAATTGAAACGTGAATTTATATCCTTTCTTATTCTTCCATTTTGTTTATTTATTTCCCAAAGCATCTACTTAGATCATACAGTTTTGTTTTATTTGTCCCTTCCATACATATTTCATTTGTCACTTCCCTTTCTTCTTTTGTTTTATGTCATATATCATTCTTTCCCCTAGAAATTTCTTGTTTTTCAAACATCAGACCTTTATTTGTTTCCCTCAAAGTCTCAATGTCAACATAGCTTTATACCTCTACTTAATTGCTGCCAATTCATTTTACTGAAGCTATGTCTAGAAAAAGAAAAGAATAAAAAAGTGTGAGCATCCATTTCTTCCTTAACCACATCCGTACCTTTCCTCATCGCCTTGCCTTCTTTTGCAAGAAGCCTTCAAAAGAATTGAACAATGAGAATTAGCCTTAATGGTTTTGGCTTTCCACTTCTTGCCTTTGTTTTGGGTGCATCAAATTTGAAAACGTGAGTTATTAAAGTTTCTTATTTTAAGAATTAAATATGTATGTATTTTTATTTTATTTTATATCCTTATAACCTGAATATCTTCCTCATACGAGCTTTGATACATGCGTAGTTTCTTCCCTTGGACTCGTATTGGAATTCCTAATAACATAAAATAGGTTTGGCTGAGTTTGGAGACTATTGGAAAAGGCATCTTTGTTTGGATTTTTGCGTTCTAAATATCAAAGGTGAGTGTTTTGACCCACTCACGAATACTAGATTATCTTATGCTAGTTAAATTAAATTTATAATGTGATTAGAAATTTATTAATTGCTTTTGGTATTATTAGATTGTCATTTAAGTTAAATTTGAATTTATATTGAATTGAATTTGCCATTTATTGAATAATGAATATAAATTGCAAGTTATACACCTGATAATGATAATCAATTGATTCTTGTGATTTATTGGCTGATTTGGATGTTGGATTGTGGTGGATGTTATTGGTTGTCATTTTGGATGATTGGATGTTTATTTATGTGTATATCTTTGTTACCACTATGGATTGAAATGATAACTCGAGCGGTTTCCATTGATTTAGAAATTTTGATTTGGATACTGGTTGAAATGACATATAACCGTGTAATTTCTTTAATTTGGATTATTTATTAGAATTGAATTATTTGAAAGATTTAAGTTTTAAATTTAAAATTCGGATCTATTTTAATTAAAATGATTAAGATTGGTATTTTTGAATCGTTTGAAATCTTTTAAATAATTAAATCCACATTGCACACTTGATAGGAGATGAAATTCCTGTTATACATCTCTGAATCCATTATAGTAATATTTCTATTCTACTTATTTTGATTTAACTTACATAAGATCTTTTAGTCCTGACTCGAGTATTTTGTCTTTTTATTACGCTAGGGTCAGTCTGAGCTTTTTTAGTGTATTAAAGACCATTATATTTTGGAGGATGAAGACGGAGACGAGTCTACTATTTATTATTAATTATTCCACTACATCATGTGTTCCGCTGCATTATTTATTTATTTCTACTGTATGTATAACTCTGATTTGTATTGTAAAGGTGTAATCAAATGTTATTTGTAAAATAGCTTCATGAACTGTTTATTTGATTTTTATATTTTGTCATTCCGCTGTGAGATTCTGTGTTTTATCTTTCCTTCTTTTCTATTATTTTCTTATTTACCCCATTAACAGTCTTACCTTTTGAATGATTTTAGTTGACATGTGTGGTTTATTGTCGATTTAAATCGTCCAAAAGGGTGGGATGTTACAGTTGGTATCAGAGCTTTGGTTTAGACATACCTTAGCCTGTTGGGGTTAACTCATTAGAGATAGGGTAGTAATACCCTAGAATGAGTTGTCTAAGTGTATATATGAGAGCGTGTATTTGTTAGTTTTATAAATGTGTTTTATATAAGTTTTGAAATGAATTTTTTTCCTAATATTATATGATATGCAGAGGATTAAATTTTTATAACTAATATAGTTATTTGTAATGTGTTTGATTTATGAAATGGTAATATTTAGTTATTATCATTTATTGTTGATTAGTTGCGTTTTATCAGTTTAAAAGCATTGGCTAATTATTGTTGTTGTGAATTTTGTTGTTTTTGACCGTAGTTCAACTATTGAGAAAAAAAAATATTTGGATATTTTGGATAATCAAAACCTTCTGAATTAGTATGAATTTAATGTGAATTGATTATAAATAAAACCATGACTTGTAAATTGTTATGAAATAAATGGATGTTATAATAAATGGTTATAAATAAAGTTGTGATAACTTTAAACCTGAACAATGTCTTATAAAAAGGAATTATGTTTTTATAATTTGGTTATAAACTTAAGAAAATTCCTTATGAAATGATTTGGTAATAAATGTAATATTAAATGAGAAATATTACATGTGGAATGAATGCAATTTAAATTGAAGAGAAATATAAGCAATATTATGAGAATGAATAAATTAATGTTATATGTTAAATGGAGAAATTATGTGAAACAAATATTAAAGTATGAAATGATACTTTCATTAATCAATGAGATTAATAATGAATTTAGTTGAAGTATAATTGTGATGAATCAAATTGAAATAAATACGTAAGTTGTGCGTATATTATTTTATTCGCATAATTAATTTGATCTGGATTTGAGTACGTAAGTTTGAGGTGAATTACACTATTTCGCATTAGAATTTTTCATTCGATTCTTGATGGTGAATATTGAGATGGATTTTTGGTTTATTCTAGAGTTCTCTATCATAGTATATGGCTATGCAAGGAGAATGATGGTTTCTAGTCAAGAAACCATATCGAAGTCCGCATTAGGGAAGTTGAATGGACAATACTAGTTCGAAAGCGAACTTGTGTGATCGAGCGAACGATCGAATGTAATGTTGCGAAATGATGACATGTGTACATCTTATGTTCTAATATTATTGATATGCTTTGGCATTGAAATTGAAAGTTGTTGGGTTGGATATCTTTGTAATTTAAATTGGGATTTTCTTTTATGAAAAACTGCTATTAATTTAAAACCATTTTTCAAACTACTTTCTTTTATTTTCCTTATACAAACTATTTTATTTAATTTTTCTTATACAAACTATTTTATTTTCAAACTATTTTACAAACTATTTTATTTACAAACTATTTTCCACAACCATTTTATATACCAAACTATTTCACAAAATGATTGTATATAAAAAAAAAGAACTATTCTAAATTCAAAACCTTTTGCAAAGCAAAAATGTTCAATTCCATATGGATCTTCATGCAGCGTAATTGATTTGCAAATTTTTTTATTCTTGCATAAGACAAACTTTATATAAGTATAAGGTGATTTTTAAAAATGTTGATTTTGAAGGTTTTTGATCTGAAGAGGTAAATCTTATATATAACGGAATTTATATAAGAATGATTTGATATATTTGAGACTATTGATTTTGGAAAATACTCTATCTGAAAATGAAATTTATATATGATGGAATTTATATAAGTGCGATATTTGAAGCTATAATTCTGAATGGTGACTATATATGGTATGATATATTTTGAAATAAATGATATGGGAAGTACCTTCCATCGGACCCCTTTGGTGGGTCATTTGTTGGATCCCTTTGGTGGGTCATTTATCGGATCCCTTTGGCGGGTCATTATCGGATCCCTTTGGTGGGTCATTATCGGATCCCTTTGGTGGGTCACTTATTATATTCATTTGATATTATTGGATAGCGTAAATCGAGGGGTGAGATGCCTACAGCTACAATTGATTCCGTTGGGATAGAGGCATAACCATTGCGTAACTGCAATCCATGGGGGAACGTACTTTCCATATCTATTTTCAATGATTTTAAGTATTTTCATTGGGTGTTGAAACCGGTCTGCTAAGTACTTGAAGAATTCTAGCCATGCGTCCGATCAACGCATGGCCAGAGTCTGCAAGAACAAGGATAAACCTGTTAAAACATCGAGTTATAAAGTATTTTGATAAAGTATTATATAAAAGATATTTTGATCATTTTTCCTTTCTAAATACTTTAAATGTTTAAATATTGTTTATTTATGTACAACATGGTTTAGTAGTAAATTATTAGTGTTCTAAATATTGTCAGAAGTTATTAATTAAATAAAACATTTTAAAGTTAATGATTATTGATTTATTAATAATGTTTAAAAGTATTTTGAGATTTAAAACTAATAAAATTTAAACATAATGGATTTAAGGTTTTCAATAGCTTCTTTTTAAATATAAGTAATGATGTAAGTAATTGTTTTCAAATAATTTATATATATTTAAAAAGATGTTATTTAAAATTACTGAAATTGTATTAATAAATGAAGCAAGAAAATTTATCGAATTTTTTTGTAAAGTATCAAAACATTAAATATGATTGATTTGCAAATGAAGTTTTCAAATGATTTTTTTTTTGTAATTTTTTTTATAAGTTTCTTTGAATGTATAATTTGAAGATATATTATATAAATGGAAAAAATGATTTGCGAAGTTTTAAATATACTTGGAAAATAAATTAGAATCTCAATTTTGGAAGTATGGTTTTAAATAATTACTTGATTTCGAAGTACTAGTAGTAAATTTATAGGTTTAGTTACTATTTGAATTTTGTATTAAACCATGATAAATGTTTTTCCCATGATTTGAATATTCATTTTAAACCAAGTGTGTAAAATTAATCACGAATCTATGTAAATTTATACTTTTATTTAGATATTTAGTGCAAGATTTGAGTATGCTATTAGTTTCACTTTAATAATCTAGAGTTTATACTTATTTTGGAATATTGAGTCTAATAAATTATCAGATTTAAGGAACTTAATTTTTAAAATCTTATCATAATGTTTTAATATAAATTTTTGATACAAATTTCTAACATTGTTTAAACTTTGGGAAAGTCCTTGCATAATGCTATAAAGATGTTTTAAATTTATCTTATATTCCTACTAAGTGAATGAGGTTAAATGTTTTAATTGAATTTTTAGATATATTGAAGTATTTCTTTTCTCTTCAAGGGCGAACACCAAAAACTTAAATTTTTATTCTATAACTAAATTAAGGTATAAAATTAAGTAAGGCTGTAGAAGCTTAAGTAATATTTTGTGAAATGATTCATTAATGGCTTAAATCTTTAATGGAAAACAAATTATGTAAGTGATTGGCCTTTATATAAATAATAATTAATTAAATAAATAAGAATGGAATTTTACGAATAAAATATATAGGAAATTAGAAATTTGTAACTTGTAAATCAAAAGATATAAAAATTTAGAATATGTAATCATTGAATATTTTGTTAACTAACATGAATAAAATAAACTTGTATAACACTCAATTACATTCTTAAAACACATATATTTACCAAAAATGTTTAATAAGTTGAAATGTTAATAGAATATGTAATAGAATATTATACAGGTAAAACTTAAGTAATGGAAGCATTCAATGAAATTATTTCTAAATAAGAATTTTGATGAACTAGAAATGTTATGTATGTAAGTTAATATTGTGAAATAATTTATATATGTACATGTAAGAAAAAGAAAATGACGTTATATGAGAAAAAAAAGAACAGTAATGATATAAAAAAAACCAATTGAATAAACTTAAATATTGTGTTAAAATTATTGGTTATTTTGGCTTTTGAGATGATAGGAAAGGATACTTCTAACTCTATAAGGATGTATAGATAATATATCAAGTATTTATCTAAGGCTATTGAGCATAGGGTACACTTAATAGTCTATTTATCATCTTGTATGACTAAAAATGTCTGAACCTGAACAAATCATCAGTTTGGTTGCTATGGACATATGATTGATTCCTTTGTTATATATGATGGTCATGTTGTTTGTTTGCATGTGACTATTATTATATTGTGTTGATTTTTTTGTTATTAATTGAAGCAACTTAAATATATCTCTTTTCACGTATTATTAACTTCTTTGGATTTTACAAGTGAAGTACAAGTTTATGGAAATAATAGCTACTGCTATTGGTTTCATAAATTAAGCGTTCTTTTTCCGACTAATAGGTATATTTTTGGATTACATGTTTCTAGCAATATTATATTGTTTCCCATGGTTTGGGATGTTTATTTTTTTAATATGATATATATGATGATTATAGATATTATTATTTCTCCGCGACCTCTCCGTACAAAGGAGACTCTGCCGAAATTTTTCGTAAATTTTAGACTTAGAAATTTTGTGAAAAGTGAAATATTTTCAAACTTTAGTAGACTTGAATATGAAGAATTACTTGTAATTAATTGTATATTATATTTAAATTAATTAGTTATGAAAATTAATTGTCTATAAATTGAATACTTTGAATAAAATATAATGATTCCTTATTTTCTCCTTTTCCCTTTTCGAGGACGAAAAGTTTTGGTTAGGGGAAAGTGTAACGACCCATAATTTTCGATTATTAAAAGATTAATTAAATAATATTTTATAATTTTATATTGAAATAAAACTAAAAAAAATTTTGATGAATAACTAGAATGTAATGTTAGTAATGTTAATATAAGGTAATTGCTAACTATTTTAATCTAATTTCCAATTAATTGAAGTGACGTTAAGGTTATAATTAGTTATAACTAAAAAGAAGGAAATACATTGAACATTGAATATGTAATCAATTAGAATTGGCTAATATTGAATATGAAATCAGTGGTGTTGTCTGAACGCTACTGATAAATATTTAAAGTAATTTCAAACTAATTGAAATACATTGTAGGTTGACTTGGTTATGATTGTAAATAATGAAATAAATTAAATGATGTAGATGGTGAACTTGTATGTAGTTAACTGAAATAGGTTAATATTGAATATAAAACCTTTTTGGTTAAGCAAATTATAACCCTTGGTTGTAAAGAATAAGATAAGGGGTATGAATTATTATTATAAACGATTGTATTAACTATTTTCTCATTAATTTATCGTTTTAATATTGAATGGGTAATTAATTGAATTAAGGCAATTGAATGTTGGGTTTAATGTTGGAATTGTATGTTAGTGATTAAAATAATTGTAACGTTATCTGATGATAAGTTGAAATAAGGAAATGAATTAAATGTTATATAAAAGGGGAAATTATATGAAATTAATGGAAAATTGAGTATAATCAGGATTGTGTAAGTAGTCGTAACATTTGTTGTTAATAATAATCTTGTAAATGCGATTAAGTAAGTAAAAGGTAACATTTGTCATTCATCACCTATTTATTTAATCCATTGAAATTAAATTGAAAATCAATTGCAGTTAATCTAATTACCTACTACAGTTAATATGAACTAAAGTGATAAATATAGAAGATTGAGGTAATGAAATGGTAAACCAACGTTAAGTATATATATAATATGATAATTGATTGAATAATAAGATTAAAAAAACAAAATAAGTATATGTTGGAATTTAAATTAATTAATGAATTTATTGCCGTTAATTTGACTTGGAATCTTCTAATAAAAGGGAAGAGAATTTATTTGAAATTAATGGCGTTTAATGAAAGAAATGTACGTTTGTTATAATCCGTTATAAGTGTAATTTTGAAATTAATTACAATTATGTCGATTTGGGATCTTTCAATTTAAAAAAAAAGAAACATTAATATTAATTTTTGGATTTAACGAAAGAAACATACATTATTGTAAAAAAAATAAAAAGAACATTTTAATGAAAATAAAACGAACATTTTCATTTTTAAGGTAAAAATAATTCTACATAAAGAAGAAAAAAATGAACTTTAAAACAATATTTTACAGTCATTAAGTATACATTTGAGGCTGTATATAAGTGATTTTAACACTATTGAAGTTTAAATTTAATTGACTTTTTAGGTTGTGCAATTCCCCTATGAGAAAAACATTATTTTGAAAGAAAAAAAAAACTTGAATTTGAGTTCTAGATCATCTTTTATTTTTTTGTAACGTTACACTAGTTATTGTATTCAAATTTATTTACTATATGTTAATTATGTGTAAACGAGTGTGAAAAAGGGTATATTCAGTGATAATATATTTAATTGAGTGGATCACGCAATTAACTAGATCCTAAGTGGTCAATTCATTTTCTTATTATTCAATACACCTGCCACCATTTCCACATTTCGTTTTATTGCAATTCTTTGATGTAATTGAAACGTGAATTTATATCCTTTCTTATTCTTTCATTTTGTTTATTTATTTCCCAAAGCATCTACTTAGATCATACAGTTTTTTTTTATTTGTCCCTTCCATACATATTTCATTTGTCACTTCCCTTTCTTCTTTTGTTTTATGTCATATATCATTCTTTCCCCTAGAAATTTCTTATTTTTCAAACATCAGACCTCTATTTGTTTCCCTTAAAGTCTCAATGTCAACATAGCTTTATACCTCTACTTAATTGCTGCCAATTCATTTTACTGAAGCTATGTTTAGAAAAAGAAAAGAATAAAAAAGTGTGAGCATCCATTTCTTCCTTAACCACATCCGTACCTTTCCTCATCGCCTTGCCTTCTTTTGCAAGAAGCCTTCAAAAGAATTGAACAATGAGAATTAGCCTTAATGGTTTTGGCTTTCCACTTCTTGCCTTTGTTTTGGGTGCATCAAATTTGAAAACGTGAGTTATTAAAGTTTCTTATTTTAAGAATTAAATATGTATGTATTTTTATTTTATTTTATATCCTTATAACCTGAATATCTTCCTCATACGAGTTTTGGTACATGCGTAGTTTCTTCCCTTGGACTCGTATTGGAATTCCTAATAACATAAAATAGGTTTGGCTGAGTTTGGAGACTATTGGAAAAGGCATCTTTGTTTGGATTTTTGCGTTCTAAATATCAAAGGTGAGTGTTTTGACCCACTCACGAATACTAGATTATCTTATGCTAGTTAAATTAAATTTATAATGTGATTAGAAATTTATTAATTGCTTTTGGTAATATTAGATTGTCATTTAAGTTAAATTTGAATTTATATTGAATTGAATTTGCCATTTATTTAATAATGAATATAAATTGCAAGTTATACACCTGATAATGATAATCAACTGATTGTTGTGATTTATTGGCTGATTTGGATGTTGGATTGTGATGGATGTTATTGGTTGTCATTTTGGATGATTGGATGTTTATTTATGTATATATCTTTGTTACCACTATGGATTGAAATGATAACTCGAGCGGTTTCCATTGATTTGGAAATTTTGATTTGGATACTGGTTGATATGACATATAACCGTGTAATTTCTTTAATTTGGATTATTTATTAGAATTGAATTATTTGAAAGATTTAAGTTTTAAATTTAAAATTCGGATCTATTTTAATTAAAATGATTAAGATTGGTATTTTTGAATCGTTTGAAATCTTTTAAATAATTAAATCCACATTGCACACTTGATAGGAGATGAAATTCCTGTTATACATCTGTGAATCCATTATAGTAATATTTCTATTCTACTTATTTTGATTTGACTTACATAAGATCTTTTAGTCCTGACTCAAGTGTTTTGTCTTTTTATTACGCTCGGGTCAGTCTGAGCTTTTTTAGTGTATTGAAGACCATTGTATTTTGGAGGATGAAGACGGAGACGAGTCTACTATTTATTATTAATTATTCCACTACATCATGTGTTCCGCTGCATTATTTATTTATTTCTACTGTATGTATAACTCTGATTTGTATTGTAAAGGTGTAATCAAATGTTATTTGTAAAACAGCTTCATGAACTGTTTATTTGATTTTTATATTTTGTCATTCCGCTGTGAGATTCTGTGTTTTATCTTTCCTTCTTTTCTATTATTTTCTTATTTACCCCATTAACAGTCTTACCTTTTGAATGATTTTAGTTGACATGTGTGGTTTATTGTCGATTTAAATCGTCCAAAAGGGTGGGATGTTACAAAATCTCGCACGATAACTGGCATTTCTAAGGTTTACCCCGCGTTTCGGACACAATGGAACAGGTTTCAGAAGCTAATTCGATCATCTGTGCGAGCTACGGCAATAAACGATCAATTTTAAATTAAACCGATTAAACGATTTTCTAAGCGTTTTGGCTTGCCCCGGACAAACCGTAAATCCGATTGACACGAAATTCGAAATCTTACAATAATATCACGTTACAGATCCGATGAAACTAGTTTCGTCGAAATCCAAGACTGTTTGAAAAATGGCTATTTTAACTCGTCAATTAAATATTAAAATATTCAATTTTCACAAATTTACTTTAAATTCAATTTTAAAAGTTCTACAACATCATTCTAACTTTAATATGATAAAATGAAATTTTACAAATCATTTTTAATCATATTAAACCTGTTATTCAATTATTCAATAAATTCCAAATATTAAATTCTTATTAACTCTATTATAATCCCGATATAACTTACATTCACTTTGGAAACCAATTTGAATCATATTAAATCAAATTTCAATTATTCACTCTATTTTCATATATTAAATTTCAATATCAAATTAATCATATCAAATTCGAAATTTAATTATTCAAACATTTGTAATATTAAATTTAAACAAATTTGATTATTCTTAAATCATTATCTTTTGAAATATTCAAAACGAACTTATAAAATTTAACAAATTCAAATTATAGAACAACCATTTTCATTAAAACAGTTATCCAATTCCCGTTATTCAATTATTCTATAAATTCCAAATATTAAATTTAAACAATTTAATTGTTCAATATTTGACGGATTTCAATATTGGATTTTTAAATAAAAATTTAATTATCAGTCGATTTACTATATTACATCAAATGAATTCCACATTATTATTTAACTATAGTTAGAGATAATGCACTCAACTAATATATAAACTTTCATTTCAATTGCAATTGGTTCACAAATTCAATTCGACTAACTAGATGAATAGGTAACTTAAATAATTATCACCGTTAACTTTTAATTACTTATAAGTTTATTATTTACAAACAAGTGTCACAATTACCTATACAATACAAATTCATTCAATTACCTTTGGCTACATATTATGATAATTGATTTGGGATTCCATTCAATTCATAAATAATTAACTTAGATAAAATTTGTTGCATTTCATTCTAGTTATTATTACCATACATAAATTACCATTTTTTTCTAACCTTAAATCATGAAATCTTATCAAATTGGCTATTTTAATTACTGAAAATTTACGGGTCGTTAACTCTCCCCCACTCAAAACTTTTCGTCCCCGAAAAGGAAAAAGGGGGAAAAGGAACTAAGTATAGAATTCAACATTAGATATATTTTATTCAAAGTTACCAACTTATAAAACAATGAAATTCCATTTATAAAGTCATAACTACGCTTTCACTAAGTTACTCCGAACGGCTTTCTAACTTTAAAAGTTAGTTATCAAAACAAGTTATAAAATTTTAAAACTTGAAAATTTTCTAACACCCGGATTTACGGAAAATTTCGGCAGAGTCTCATTTGCGCGGCTCGATCGGAAAAAAAAATGACAGTATATATATCACAAATATACATCTCATCAAGTGATGAGGCATCCCGCAGGGAAAAAGTGTAAAAGTACGGTATGTAATCCGAGATACGTACCTTATATATTATTAGTGAGCATATACGGCTAATATAGAACGAAAGCGAGCTCCAGATGCGAAGCAAGCACAATCCGCACCTACTAAACACTCAACAAACCATGAGAAACATGCTTATATGAAAATAATATCAATATACATCATATAGCAACATAACAACTACATGTACCAACATAGCAAATGCAACAAAACAAAAAATGCATCCACCAAATCAATTATCATCCAACTATCATCTAATAAATCCATAACCAATCAACATAAATTCACTTCTCATTAATATTTATTGACTTGGGTTTCAATTTTAATCACAGTTGATTCATTAACGTTGGATTTTACTAACATTCATTTTCAATTCAATTAGTTAACATTCACTAATTTATATTTACATTAGTTCACTTCCAATTTGAATCAACTTAAATTCTATTTAAATTCATTTAACTTCCAATTTGATTTCAATGATTTTTGGCTTTCAATTTCATTAACACTTACTGAATTATATACAATCAACTAACAATCATATAATAACCAAATCATACCCAACATAACCAAATTATTAATTTTACATTCAATTTGGTTTATCATTTTCAATTCCAATTGATTCTTAGCCACACCAAATTCTTTTGTTTACATTTACTTCATATTCAGTTTCAGTTAATAACCAATTTATTTGCGAAACATTTTATTAACCATCACTTTAATTTATAGTCATTCCATAAAAGTCTAACTTCTTATATATGACTTTTCTTAGTTTATAGTTATCTCAAAAGTTACAAATTTATCTTCACATTTTTGGCATCTTAAATTTCCAATATCAACTTTAATTAAGTCTGTAAGCCGTACATATATCATCCGTGAGCAATATCAATCTAATCGCTTATCCGATCACACAATTTCACTTCCAAACTAGTATCATTTACACGACTCTCTAGTGCGGACTTAGATTTGGTTCCTTGATTGGAAACTGTTACTCTCCTTGCATAGCCATATACTATGATAGAGAATTCCAGAATCAAATTAAAAATCCATATCCAGGGTTCGCCGTCGAAAATCGAGTGAAAAATCCTAACTTGGATCGATATAAATCATCTCGAAATTTTGTGCTCGAATTTGGATCAAATGTTATGCGAATAAAATAATATACGTACAATCTCACGTATTACCTTCCAATGGATTTCTATCCAATTTATCTATACTAAATTATTTTATTGACTTCTATTTTTTTTCACTTAATTACTCACAATCCATTATTCAGTTAGTATATTCATTTCTTTACATAGCATATTCTTTAACCTTATCTTTTCTTAAACATCATATCAAAGAATTTGCTTACTCAAGTTCATTTAAACATTCTATATAATTTAATTAAATTCAGTTTCATTATTTTAGTTAATAACAAATTTATTTATGGAACATTTTATTAACCTTCACTTTAATTTATAATCATTCCATAAAAGTCTAACTTCTTATATATGACTTTTCTTAGTTTACAGTTATCTTAAAGGTTACAATTTTTTTTTTCAATCCCTTTGTAATCTATATTTATTTTCTATAACCAATTTACAAAGATATAATACGATTCATTTATCTTCTTTCTTAAGTTCACTTACTTGTTCCATTTATCCATTCATCATTTCATGTTATATTTAAGTATATATAATTTTTATCACAATCGAAATTTTCCATTTATATACATTTTAATTCCTTTTGAGTTTTCCTTACTTGTATATTTCAATTACTTTCAGGTTCTGTTTATTTATACAATATCTCATTACATATCCTAAACATCATTTTAACTTTTAACATTTGGTAAGTCTTGTTATATGTTATCAGAATGTAATTTTGGTATTATAAAAATTTATAGAATTTCATTTTACTTAATTAGAATGTTCACAAATTTAATTTGTTTAAATCCTCTTTACCTTTCAACTTTAAAGTTTTCCCAAAACAATAAGCTTAGATATCTTAATCCTCTTATTTTATAAATTCTGGTTATTCACATTTCATTTGAAAATTACTAATTAACATAACCTAGAAATTTAAATGCCCGGTTCTTTTCAAATCATTTGAAATAAACATATACACTTATATCTTATATATATATATATATAACATATCATACCTTTAGAGTTTAAACCAAAACCCATTTACCTAAAATAATTTCGAAGAAAAGCAAAGCTTTTTAGAAGTCTCCCCCACTTTGAGACTCGAAAATGAACATCGATGAAGCAGCGCAGTCATCACCGAAATTATTTTCCAGCGACATAAGAGAGGAGTACTGAATTCATTCCTTCTTAAAATCCTTTCAAAATATTTCCCATAAATATTTTCCAACTAATATTACTATATATTTCTTCAAAACTTTGAGAACCATTTTTTTTAATCTCCAGGTCTTAAATTCAATATTTCCAATTTAAATCTATTTTAATTTATAAGTCACCTTTATAAAATATTCTTGTAGGATTTCTCTTTCTTAAAACATTCCACAAGTGTTTTATCATTATTCATTTTGTAATTCACCTTATTTATTATATTACAATATCAAATTAATGATAATAACTAATATTTTCATTCCTAACAACCAGGTAAGCTAGATAAGTCACAATAATTCTGAAATTTTTTCTTTATATTCAAAATATAATTAGAGAAAAATTATTTCATTTACCCAATTTCAAAACAATACTACGTCGAATTGTTTTGTTCAAGTGTTTAGAGATCCCTATCAATGACGTTAATTACTCGTATTGACCGGAATCCATAAGCCACTCAACAAATCAACTGACACAATATAAAACATTTTATATCACTAACAAATACGCTCTCTCATATATATACACTCAACGCCTCATCATAGGGTATTACTACCCTATTTATAAAGAGTCAGACCCCACAAAGCTAAGGATATCTCTAAACCAAAGCTCTGATACCAACTGTAACGACCCGCCTTTTTGGACAGTTTAAACCGACGATCAAATACATATGCCGGTTCCAAACCGTTCAAAAGGGAAGATGGTTATTGGGGTAAATAAGAAAAGAAAAGAAAGAGAAATAAAGGAAATGGAACAACACAGAATCTCGCAGCGGAACGATAAAATATAATAGTCAAATAAACAGTTCATGAAGCTGTTTACTATACTTTGACAATTCTTTATACATCATTTATCAGAGTTATACATATACAACGGAACAATTAAAATAATGCAGCAAATAGCATGATGCAAGGGTAATAATAGCAATAGTATACCAAATCTTCGTCTTCATCCTCCAGAATATATCTTCAAAAATCTGAAAAACTCAGGACTGACCCGTGCGTAATGAAAAGACAAAACACTCGAGTCAGGACTAAAATATCCTTATGAAAGTCAAATCAATCGTAAATAAATATGAGTGTAACGGCGTCAGAGATGTTTACGGGGTTTGACATCTCATATCCAGTGTCAACGGGCTGCAA
The DNA here is from genome assembly GCA_030765085.1 of Allium cepa. Taxonomy (NCBI): domain Eukaryota; kingdom Viridiplantae; phylum Streptophyta; class Magnoliopsida; order Asparagales; family Amaryllidaceae; genus Allium; species Allium cepa. Next base: position 125,782,791 of record CM060932.1, read on the forward strand.
TAACTCAAGAGATGTTACGGGATTTTCCATCTCTTAAGGATCCGTTAAACTATCTACTATGTAGTAATGTACGCTAAGTAGATAATACCTATCAGTAATATAAAGTATCAAAATAGCGTTAAGGCGTTACCATAATCCCCCTTAACACATTTTTATAATGCCATAGTCTATACAGCACCGTAAGCTCCACCGTAAACTGGTGGTTATCAAAGGGTACCCCATAGGTATAACACAAAACAAAAGGTAGTGGTCGCGAATAGGATAATCAGTATGACAAGGTACATGAGGCGATACCAACTAGGATACTAGTAGTTGCGTGATCCGGACTGTTGTTGAGCATAGCCAGCAGCTACCCCAACACCGCGAAACAACACTCCCAAATCAAGGTGTGCACCCAAATCAAATCACAAATGTAATAGATATGGTATCGAAGAAGTGTGTCCGCTAGAGATGGCGAACCTCAATGGCCCGGCGCGGCTCCTGTTTTAGTCATGTCAGGGGCCATCCAATATCGTTCTTTTTCTTCAGTCAACGCGTTCACCAAACCATTCACTTCATTCTGGATCAACACTCCACTTATACAAGTTATTAAAGTGGTTTTCGGTATCGACAGAGAGTATGTCCATATCCGATCCCGGTCTCTTTAATAACTACGTATTATTACACCGATGGCTCTTTTACATTTCAAATCGATTCATAATTGATATCAAAATATCATATTCGCTTCAAAAATCAAATCCAGTTCAAATATCATCGTATCTATTCAAAATCTAAGATTCCGTTTCAAAAATCATTTTTCGCCTCAATATCTCATTTCGATTTCAAAATCCTTTCGAATTTCAATTTAGGTTGCAACTTCATTTAAACCAATTCGCATTTACATTCAAGATTTAAACATAAGCATTTCACCTTATTTACCTATTTGAAATTTTAGAAAATAGTTTTAAGTAGTTTTAAAATAGTTTAAACAATTAAAATAGTTAAAAATACTTAAAATCTTTAAAATGGATTTAAAATAGATAAATTAGTTTAAAATAATTTAAATTGGGTTAAGTAGGTTAAAAATAGATTAAAATAGTTTAAGTATTCAAAAATGGTTTATATAACTGAGTAATTTGGAAAACAAAATAAAACAGCTTCAAAACCAAACCATTTCAATTATAACTTCCCAATTCAAAACAATTTCAATTTCCCTTCTACCGATTCGATTTCGATTTCGATTCAATCAACGTCAATTTTGACTTCAAATTTATTCAATTTATATTCACTTTCAATTAATTCAATTTCAATTTATATCGATTTGGAGCTTGATTTTTTCAATAGTATCCATTTATAACACTTAACAAAATTATCCATCAATATTCAAGTTTAAATCCAAATTTCAAATATGATTCAATTCCAAGCTCGATTTCAAAATATCATTTTTATATCACTTTTACTTAGTAACATTCAAAGCTCGAATTAAGGTTCAATCTTTAAACAAATCAATTTTTGAAATTCAATCATATCCCGATTTTAAATTCCAAAGTCTCCACTTTAATTATTTAACGATTTCTTTTAACCAAAATTTATTTCAACATTCCAAACTCAATTTTTCGATAAATTCGATTTCTATAAATTGATTTCTATTTATAACTTTTAAATCAAACATTTAAATAAATTTCAAATCGACGATTTTAAAAATTATTAATTTAGCCAATTCGGTGTCCGTATATAATTTTCTATCCTATGGCCAAGTAATTATTTATTTCAGTTAAATGTCAGGGATGAATATATATCACTTAAATCAAAACACAGTTTCATATGTATGCATAACAGGATATATATAAGCAAATAAACATCCAAACATTTAAATATCAACCAATAGCATCCATCGAAATACATCATCCAATAGGCAATACAGTTCATGGCACTTTCATAGTTATCAATGTCAGGTAATTTAATCGTAATTCAATTTTAATTTCAATTTAACTGTCAATTTAAATTTCAACGGTTAATTCAAATGACGATCTATATGACAATTAAATTTTATCAACCAACGACAAACAAAACCATAACACTTCATAATGTCAAATTTAACTAGCATAAAGATTCAGTACGTTGTGAGCGTTATAAAACACTCACCTTGATTTCAATGTTGTTCCAGCGTTTTATTTCGAATAAAATTAAACGAGCGTTTAATTTTACCCAAAATTTTCACTAGCTCCAAACAATTCCAATCCAGCTCCATAGCGTAGTGCTCGTCAATACGAACCCAACGCACTTCGTTTCGTCCAAAACGGAGCTCGCATCAACAAGTTATGATATTTAGAAGTTAATACGAATTTAAATATAAATTTTTACACTTTATTTTTTTAATTTAAAACCCTATCTCACATCATAGCCGTTGATTTCCATCCCCCATCCATCAGGCCGCACGCACGCTTCCTCCATCTCCAGTTTTAGAACGCGTACGCGAACCCATCTTGCCTCCAAAACCCTAAGTGACGCACCCACTCCGAGCCACCTGGAGACGATCAGCTAGCGCCATTCGAAAGCCCCTCGACAAACCTAATCTCAGCTGCAACATGGTGGAACTCGGCCTCCCCTATGGCACGCAAAACGAGGGCGAACTGCCGGCCATCTCGAGCCAATTGCCGTTGATTCGTCTCACCAAATTCGATCATCACCGTTGATCTTCAAGATCTCAATGCCCTCTTCACCTTTGTAGTTGATGACTTTGCGTAAATGTCGACGGATTGGAGGAAAATTGGAGGAGAAGGGGACGAATTTACGGCCGTTGGTCTTGTTAGTGGCGGCTACGAATAGAAAACCCTAGGGTTTTCTTTTTGGTTTGCAAATGAGAATTAGGTAGGTGCTTTTATAGAAAATAACGAACACTATTCATCCCGGAATTTCCGAACTCCAAATCTCGCGCGGTGACCGGCATTTCTAAGGTTTACCCCATGTTTCGGACACAATGGAACAGGTTTCAAAAGCTAATTCGATCATCTGTGCGAGTTACGGCAATAAACGATCAATTTTAAATTAAACCGATTAAACGATTTTCTAGGCGTTTTGGCTTGCCCCGGACAAACGGTAAATCCGATTGATACGAAATTCGAAATCTTACAATAATATCACGTTACAGATCCGATGAAACTAGTTTCATCGAAATCCAAGACTGTTTGAAAAATGGCTATTTTAACTCGTCAATTAAATATTAAAATATTCAATTTTCACAAATTTACTTTAAATTCAACTTTAAAAGTTCTACCACATCATTCTAACTTTAATATGATAAAATAAAATTTTACAAATCATTTTTAATCATATTAAACCCGTTATTCAATTATTCAATAAATTTCAAATATTAAATTCTTATTAACTCTATTATAATCCCGATATAACTTACATTCACTTTGGAAACCAATTTGAATCATATTAAATCAAATTTAAATTATTCACTCTATTTTCATATATTAAATTTCAATATCAAATTAATCATATCAAATTCGGAATTTAATTATTCAAACATTTGTAATGGACCTGAGTGATCCCTTGACCGGGTGTGCATTGTTGACGATCGACTCAAACTTCTCGTTGGCCGTAGTGGACCAGAGTGGTCCATTAATCGCATGTCCACCATTGATGATTGGCTACAAGCTATTGGGATAGATATGGAGACCTGACTTACTAGCGATTAGAATGTGACCGCCGCCTAGTTGATTCATCCTCAATGATTGACCTTAGGTTTATACCAGCGTCGAATAGCTAAGCTCGCCTGTAGTAAAACGTGATAATCGGTCAGATGGTTAAGCGCAGGTAATCGATATTGGAATTACAGACGAGGATAACCAATAGACTGACACTAGGAAAAGCTTGTACAAAGTGCACGTCAAATATATGCACGAAAACAAACAAGGATACATGGGACAAGATTACAAAGACCCTCCATCGAAGATCACTCATGTAACACCCATATATTTAGTTAAACATTATTCAGGACATTTAATAAGATAGATTAAATAGGGTAATATAAATGATTGAGGAGAATGAAATTTGAAAATATTAAGGTCGTGCCTTAATGAACTAAGTAATAAGATTGCTTTAAACTTAAAACACATTAGAGGATGTATGAGAGGGGAAAAATAGGTAGATCCACTTTTTATTCCTTAAACCCTCTCCCCCTCATACGATTCTCACCTTACTCATTCAAAAGCAATCTAAAAAGAAGAAATAGGAGGCTAGCCATTAGTAACCAAAGTAGATCACGAAATTGTAGAGGAATTCAAGAAAAGTTCAAAGAAACTAAAGCATTAATCAAATCTCAACTACATTCAAATCTAAGGCGAGTAATGAGTATTCCATCTCTATTTTTGTTTTTAAATTCAGTTATGGATAACACCCAAATGATTGATGTTTGTTTTGCCAAGATATGGTTGTTTAATCATTGTTTGGATAAAATAATGGTTATTGGAATTTTTATGAAATTGTTTAAATGAATTTTAAGGGTAAAGCCTAAGATTTTAATCTCCAAAAGCTTTGATTTTCTGATATGTTGTATAAAACATTATTTTAGAGCTGGGTTTTTAATCTCATAATTTTCCAAATTAAATTGAATATTTTATGAATTTCTTAAGGAGGAAATAACTTAATTTCAGGTTTTAATTATTTAAAATAATAAAGTATGGTTTTTCGCTCCAAATTTTTAAACGATAAAGAAAAGGATATTAATTTTTGTAAATTTTTTGGATTTTTCCCAAGCGATTTCAATTTATTATGCTAGATAAGCATTTAAAAGGATAATTAATTAACTATTTTAAATATATTTTGGAATTAGAAAATTTAGAGCAGCGGTAGTTCTGAAAAGGATTTGTGAGGAAATTGTTTTATCCAATAGAAATTGGACAAGAAGTAGGCTTTGGTGAAATGTTTTTGCTTTAAGTAGTAATAAAACAATTTTAATAAGAATTACAATAATGCCGTACCACCCTAACGTCACCGAGTCTAAGGCAAGATTGCATCCATGAGTGTCGACATCGAAGTGAAAGGAACCATAAGTTATTTACTTCGGTAGCTACGTAATGTTCCCAAGTAGGCCGAAGTTAACCTCGTCGACAATAGAGTATTGATGGCAATGGTGTCTTTGCGATTCACCTAAATGTTTTAAAAGCTTCATGTCGACGTCAACGATGTCACATGTCTTCACCGCTGTTTTAAATGATGTCGTACTAACCACTTTGTCTGTTTTACATACTAAGGTAGTGACGACGCTTGTATGGGCTTTGAGTCTATATATATGGCGGCATATTAGCCGAAGTGATTTAAGTAAGAAAGTTTTAATATAACATCGAGGGTCTTGGGGTCGATGTGAATTAAGGCCGACAACCTTATGTATTAGAGTCAAGGCCTCATGTCCACGACGTCTCACTTCATCTTTTAAAGCCGAAAAGGCTTGCTTATATATAAATTGAAACGTTTTAAAAGGGGCAAAGAGGCCTATGTTTCAAGAGGATCGAAGACATTATAATTTTGACAGATAGCCATATAACTTATAAAAGTTAAAGTTTTGTTTAATACCCAGATAACTTATAGTTTATGAAGGTCGACAACATCATCTTCGACATTTCTTTATATTAACTTGTCTAAAGGTGGCAAGCCTTATGTTTTATGACTTCGACATTGTTAATGCCGTCGACATTGCTCTATACTAAATTATCAATGGGTAGAGAGCCTGAGTTTTCTACTTTGACATCGTCATTGGGGATACCAATGCCATTTTGAATTACTTCGACATTATTATTGGGGACACCAAAGTAGATTACTCTTGGCAAACTAAATGTTTTATAAATGAGACTTTATCATTGGGGATGCCAATGCATCTTCTTAAATGAGTTCAACATTGATCATTTAAGGATACTAATATATCTCACTTTTAAATGTCATAACTTTAAAGGGAGATACCTAATTGGGGACATCAATAGACATAGGTGAAATATGTGGCTAACATGAATTAAATTATTAAATGATGATGGGTTCATAGTCATCCTAGGAAAACTATGGGATTTAAGATGGATATCCACATCATACTGGAGATGGATAGTCTCTATGAGGATAACGAAGCATTCACAGTCATTCTAGGAAAACCATAGGATGTGTGATGGATAATCCACATCATTTTAAGTTAAATAGAATATGTGTAATGGATAATCCATATAATTTTAAATAATTAAACTATATGTTATGGGTAGTCAATATGGCAAGGAATGGGTAATCCAAGTAATAATTACATGTGAGATGGATAGTCCACATAATTCTGAATATGCTTATATGTGAGATAGGTAGTCCACGTATTTATAAGAGGGTAGTCAGATTAAAATAAGATGGGTATCAGTTTAAATTGTGATGGGTAGTCACTTGAAATTAAGATGGATAAACTAATGAATTAGGATGGGTAATCAAATATATGTTGCATGATTATAAATGCTATTTTCTATGTTCTAACCACTGTTGTGACGCCCCACCTCTATACCCACGCTAGCCAAGAACACTACGGTGTAATGCTGTCAACTAGCACGGAGAATAAGGCTGTTGAGGAGCGACCATCCGTGTAATTGCTTTGCGCGAGCACCAATATGTCAGATAGTATAACAGGAAATCCGACATACCGATACAAACACAAAGCTACTACACAGTGGCTATAATAATCTTCGGAAACTAATATAGAAATAAGCATAACACAAATCAGTCACAGATAATTCATATCACAAAGACGGAAGAAGATATGAATATATAACTAACACATGAAAGTGTATATCAGAGTAGTGGTCAAAAAGATCCACAATAATACAAAAGAATAGCAACACGTGCTATACGAAAGAATACAACTATGAGTCCATATCTCAAGTGTATACAACAAAATGAACTACTAATCTAAGTAGTTAGCCAAAAGTCAGAGAAATCAATCCCAAGTGAGAAGTCAAGCTGAAGCACCTGTAACATCTCGGTCTGACCCGAGTATTATTTAATAAGAAAATAATAAACGGATCAGTCTAGCTATAAATATCAGATGAAGCGATATAGAATAAGAGGTATGACTAAACACATAATAATCACAATGCCAAGCTGTGATATATATAAGTAATTGAAAATCAACAAGAGATTAATCAATATCCCAAAAATATACTCAAGGATCAAAAGGAATGTCATACTCTTTATTTCGTTCACCAAACCATAAATATTGACGATTATATCAATATCAATCACAAAAGTCAATGACACACAAATTCACCAATGCAAAAATATTGATAAAACTTATCAATGAAAATCACGAAAATTGGTGAAGCACAAATTCTAGAAATCATCTCAAGAAATCCAGAAATCACAAAAGGGGGAAAGGCCTATCACAAACGGGAGCATAAAGCTCACCAACACGTGTATCACAAACGGAACGCTAATTCCATGGTTACTAACCATCACAAATTGAGCCGAAGCTCCACAAACGGCCCGAAGACCATGGGTTGCTATCCCACCAATTTGAGTCGAAACTCCACAAAACGGGGTTTAGTCTCCCTCGTAGACAAAGAGACATCGCACATTGCTAGTCTAAATCACAAAAATGATCGTCATGATCATCAAGAAGTGTCAATTATAGTAAGCTAGTAAATATATGAGCTTAGCTTCATGTCCCATAACCACTAGCTTAACTTAAATATTTACGAACAAATTGTAGATCTCCACTAGAAAATTGTCACAAGAGATTCAATCGAACGAGTCCAAGAATTAACCAACGAAGTAAACGCAAGTGTTTCATACCACTCGTTTTACTAAGCCGTTTAATTAGATTTCTCATACGAGTGAGGTAAAGGTTTGTATATACTAATAGATTGGAAAACGGTTTAAGAGAACGAGTTTTGTAATAAAATAGTGTTGAAATCGTTTTGATGAAAGAATTTTGATATTTACTACTAGTATTGAAACCTTTATATTTTGAAGTGACAAAACACAAAAATTGATTGTAGGAACAATCGATCACTAAAATTCACATTCGAAGACGTGAATGAAATCTAAAGAAATCGATACCGAATCCATCAAAATGGATATTCCGAAAATTCCCAAGGAAAAGAAGTCATCAAAGTCAACAACAAATGATAACAACAAATAGGGAGATAACACGAATCGATTAAATTTGGAAACCACGCAAAATAAGCGAAATAGGCAAAACAGCAACAGGTCGGTCGGCCGGCTACAGAGCTCGGTCGACCGGACCCTGTTCTAGAAAAATTCTCGGGAAGCAGGTCGGTCGACTGAGCTCTGTAGTTGGTCGACTGGACCTGAGACAGAGAAGTGCCATGCACTTTTAGTAGCAGGTCGGTCGACCAGCTACAGGGCTCGGTCGGCCGAACTGCAAATTTCTGCAGTTCCTGCCCTTTTTCAATGAAATGCAAATTCCTCTAAAACGCGACCGTTCGAGCAATGGACCTAAAGAGCCTTAGCCAATTGATACCCCAGCTCCATTAGCTCTCCGATCCACCACCGAAAACATATTCAAACATCAAAGTTATGATTTTTAAAGAATTGAACCCAAAACACCAAAAATTGGAATATTCACCAAATCAATCCAGACCAAAAGCAATTGCACAAGAATAAGTGTTAGGAATTCATACCTAACAATCGAAGATAATTATAAGCCTAGATGTGAGATAAAAATCTCACCTTTGAACCCAAACAATTGAAGAAGAAGCTTGAAAGAAAAAGAGAATCAACCACTCTTCAAATCCAACTGAAGAAGCTTGATTCTAAGCTTTAAAAGAAGAACATTCCCAAAGTTAGGTTTAGGAATTTCTGAAATTGATAAGAGAATGAGTTGGAGAAGAAGAAGAGGAGGCTTACCAATGGGTTCTTCTATTATTTTGGAGCTAGAGTTTGATTTGCCAAAAGAAAACTAGGGCTTGGAGTTTTAATTTCCTCTTCCACTCTCCATTGTTATAAAAGCTTGATTATTAGGAAATGAGGAATGAAGTAATGAAGAGGAGAAGGGGTTGGGACTGAATACATAAGTGGGGTTATTGGGCTCAGCCCAAACCAAAGCCCTAAGTGAAAAAGTAGCAAAATTCCACTAACTCCAAACATATCAAAGTTTACACTTAAAAAGATCGCAAACGGCGTTTTGAACTCAATGGGAGTGGCCCCGAGTCCTAATTCGACCGTATGAAAAAAGTAGCTTTTCAGACTAACTTCCGAGTATCGATAAAATATTTAAATAAAATATTTAAATATAAAATCGATAAATATGAGGGTTGTTACAACTGTGGTTGTAGATTGCAGGAGCACAGTATATGGTTGTCATGTTTTAGCTAAGATTCTATTGAGAGGAAAACCCATTCCGCCCAACAGCGTGGTCTTACTACATATTTATTTGGTTTGAGATGTTAGGTTATTATTTGCCCTAGACAGTCGTCTGACCTGAAGTTTTTGTTTTTCCCCTTAAATTTTTTGGTACTCATTTGAGTAGGTCGGGAGTAACGGATTTCAGGTTTTCAGTTAGACGAATAAGCTTCTAGAGATGTGCAAGAGGTAATCTAGCTTTTAAAAACATTATCTATTTCTGTTATGTAGTTTAGTTTTGTCCATTTGAATGCAATGGAAAAGTTATATAGTTGCCAAGTATTTGACTCTGATTAACCAAGGGGCATCTTTATATGTCGCTTTTGGAGTATTTTGTAATAATTATATTTTTCTAAAAGTGGGATTACGAATGGGATTATGTAATGAATATGAAACATAAATTGTGAAATGAGATGTGAAAATTTGCTATTAAACCATGTTTGAAAATTTTTCATATTCATGTGCTTTTGATTATCGATATGGTTAACATAGGCAAATTTTTTCGTCGAGAATTAACAACTATGGATGACTGCAGCATCCGTAGCAATTAGTTTTGGGCCTCAAAATAGCGAAAGTTACAACTCACTTTAGTGAACGTTCTAGTGATTGATCCTGTGCAAATATGTCGGGGGAAAAGGAAGGGCTGTTGGAAGAGCTAAGAAAATAACATGTAATTACTTCACCAATATGCTCACCGTGTTGAACTTGTCAGTGATGAACCTTGTACAAATACATGAAGAAGCAATAAAAGATTACTAACATGCTAATAGTTAAGCGAGGATACTATATAAATGCAACGCAATAACTAATCCTGATTAGAAAATATAAAGTATGGGCAAAGGGAAGCATCAGTCATAGAAACTGCTTACCCTACCGAACTTGTTGGTGATTAATCCTATATAAGTATACATGATAGCGATGCGAAAAGTTGCAAATGGAATAAGAAAACCAAGAAATCATGTGGAACAAACACTTCATAATTACTAGCCAGGAAAAGAAGAATATGGACATAAATAAATATCAAATGCAACAATGCATAAATATCAAAAGAAGATTAGCTTCACCGTACAAGCACATGATAAACACATGTTTTAGTGATTGACCTATACAAGTATGCATGGTGGTGATGAAGGAATGACTAGTGGAATAACTTGGCAATCATGTTGGAAAAATACATCGCAACAACGGTCTTAATTGGCCAAACTACAATCATTGCAACAAAATACACTTTGCCAAATCCATGTGCCATGGAACCATTGTATATCATTTTCCCTTGCGCACCTCGACATTCTTGGAACATTCATATGACATCATGCAACTCTCAGGATGCGATGGCAAGGAGGGTGAACAAGTGGGAGCAAAAGCCTACTGTATAGAGATGAGAATCAGTTGGAAATAATGATAGATGATTACACTACTGAGAAATAATAAACTGTGAACGTCACACTAACAAAGGATGTCCTGGAACGATTAATAAGCTCTCCTTAAGTGAATATGGCTCTACAACATATGATTAACAATGGAAAACTTACCGTAAGGATGAGAATGAGGATATAAATATTTAAGGTTCGAGATAACCATCACATGAGAAAGGAAGATGAGTTGGATGAAACAAAGCACACTTTGTATACGATGAAAGTATGCTTGGGGGGCAATGTTTATAGGAATTTTCACTCACATCATTGTGAATACGAAAAATGTCAAAGAGCATAGAAATGGCTGGAAGACGCATAATAAAGGTGCCATCATGTAATCACAGGATAAGGAAAAGAATTAGGGGAGATTTTTCCATAGTTAGAAAATATAGACAAATCACTTTTTAAATGTTCCAAAGGTCAGAACAAGCACCTAGGTTGAAACCGAATCTTAATCTAAGCTACGAATTGGAAGATATGATCATCTTAAAATTTGACAATCACCTAACAGATTCAAGCGCAACCTTGAAGAGCTACTACCTACTTTAGGCAAATGGAACATTCAATGGCATTGAAATAATCTACCCAATTATACAAAGCTATTGTCCAAGTTTCATTTGATTCTGACTTGACTTGAAGGAGTTATGACATAAACACATATGTAGTTAAGTGGTTGAGCACCAATCTTCAAACAGTGAAGTCAACTATTCGATTCCTAGCAGATATATTATTTTTGCACAACATGAGGAATGGTCCAGTAGGGAATCTAACTACTAAGTGCCTAATCATTTTCATAGTAAGGAAGCTAAGACTAGGCAAGAGGAAGGTAGTATAGCAAGAGGAAACAAAGGCAAGGGAAGGGTTCGACAATGAAGAAGCCCCACTGCTTGGCACACTAGATACTAAACAGGAAACCCCATTCGGCACCCTAGGCTATCGAATTGGAGACCACATTTGGTATCCAAGCTACAGAACATGAAATCATGTTTAGTGGGCTATGTTTTGGAAAGGAAAGGTTTCATGTAGGGACTGGACCAGAAGGAGAAACCGAACTAAGGAGAAGCCGAACTAAGGAGAAACCCAACCAAGGAGAAGACGAACTAAGGAGAAATAGAACCAAGGAGAACCCAAACCAAGGAGAAACCGAACCGTGCAAAAGTCAAACCCAGAAGAGAAGTGCAGGAACTTGGCCGAGAAGATGGCCAAGTGCATTTCACCAAACCAACCACCCTCGAACGGAGCTTTCCAACCGAACCAAACGGGTTATATATGGAATGAAATCCGGTATATATGTAAACTTTATTATATCGTTTCTATATAAAAAATATTTTAACCGAGTGAGATATAGATGGAAATTGCCTGATTTACTAAAATGGCCACATACCTCTCCACTCCTATAAATACCAAAGCTTTCAACAACAATGGGACAATTCAAAAGAGTTAAGCTTACAACGCTAATGGCGGACAAGTCAGCGAAAGCTAGGAATAGCGTAGTAGGATCTTCCTAATAGGAACAACCTTGCAGGATCTACCTAACATGAGTCCCCTTGCAGGATCTGCCTAATAGAAGTAGCTGGTAGGATCTGCCTAATAGTAACAACCTCGCCGGATCTACCTAACAGAAGCAGCCTAGAAGGAACAACCTAGTAGGATCTGCTTAACATGAACAACTGAAAAGGAGTAGCAGGCATAACCGGACACGAATGGATGAACAGACTCACTTGAGCTATATCTTACTGTAGTTTGAGCTACAGATTATAGTATTTTGTATCTCAAGCATTATATCAAAGATTTATAAGAAGAGCAATGAAAATGAACAGTGGATATAGACACATTCTGGCCGAACCATCATAAATCTTTGTGTTCTTTACTGCAATTTATTTTTTGAATAATGAAAAAAGAGAGTTGTTAAAATTCGTTTTCCAATTCCCTTCATATAGTGTTTGACGGGACATGTCTATTCACGGAGAGATGTAACCAAAAATCACAACTGTTCAAAATTCAAAAGATGCCTCTTAAATGGTACATATGTCGACATACCTATGTAGCATATGCCAACGTACCCTTGTTAATTTTGAAAAATAATAATCCATTTAAAGTGTTTATAAAATTCTAATAATTTGTAAAACATTTAAACATAGTCTTCAAATACTTTTAACATATAATTTTTTTATTAAATATTTGTAAAATTATACTTTAAAAAATAAATATTTTGATAATAAAATAAATATTTTGATAAGAGAGTATTCGAAGAAGAGAAAGTTGTTATTCAAAGACTTTAACAAGTTAATCTATCGTTTTTAACTATAAACTATAGTCTTGAGCTCTTCATGTCGTTGTTGCTAAACTCACAAGTTTTCAAATATCTTGATCGTCTTTTAGTCCTGATCTCTAATCCTTTTACTGATCAGTCTTCAAACTCGATTATCCTATACTTGGGTGAACCTGTATAATATCTTGCACAAATTAGGAAAACATTAGTACCTATATTTATGTGGTTGTTGTCATCAAAATCAATATCTGTGGTTTTAACGGTTCTATGATTGATTTATCATACTTCGCCACTAATTACTTCCCTCCATTGGTCGGATACTAATGCAGTGCATTTATGGTATCCGATACTTCTATATTAGGTATTGGAGTTGGAGGATGGTAGTCATGAAATGGAATCCGTGGAAGGATATAAATTAGATTTTTCTTGAAATATTTTTTTGCTAGCACAGCTTTTTGCCGCTAAAGCAAGAAGGGTGCAGAAAACTTGATTTTGTGAAAACATTCTTTGGGTGTGGTCTAAACTGATAAATAAAGAATATTTTTTCAAAAACTTTATTTCTTAAACCTTTTTCTTCAACATGTTAAAAGAGAATTCGTTAGAAAGAAAACTACACATTTGAAAGATTTATTTTTCAGTTTTTGGCTTCTTGATATCCATTTTACAGAGGACACAAATCTTTGATTCTATTCAATATTAGTTATGCTGGAAAAATTCTTCAAGTTCTCCATGTGTTTTAATCACTCCCAAGAGTACTTGGCAATTATTGGTTCTGTGTCCTTTCACTTTATTGAATTTATAGTATTCTCCTCCTTTGTCTACATCTATTCCTTTCATATTTTTCTTCGATAACCAATAATCAAATCTTGTTACCGCTGAAAAGTTACATAATTTCTTATTTCACTCGAAGAGGGGTATATGTTTTAGACCTAAAAGCATCTTTGAAATTTTTCGCCAGATGGCTTATTCCCGAAGAAATTCCTTTTCCTTCGTTAACTTTGACTTTTACCTAAACCATTACCTTGCCTAATCCCTTTTAAGTACAAAACAAAGTTCTTATCTTGTAATGTCCCCCACTTTCAGACCTGAAATTGAATATTGACGATGTTGCAGTCATCACCCGAGTGATTTTCAAGCAACAAAACAAGATCAATATTTTACTCACAACATTAAGTAAACCGAGCAGCTAAATCAACTAAATAAATTTCATTATATATAAATGTCTTTACATTTTAAAAATAAAAGATGTATCCACCCAGGGGTAAAATATAATGTTGCGCTCTACATATGAGGATGCAGACACAAACACTTAACCAGTTATATATCCTAGTTTTACAACCGTGTATACAGAAATAACTATCATCAATGCTTAGTTTCCTGGTTCGTCTTATTAGTCTTTATTCTTCTTTCCAAAACAACCTACCAAAGTCCATAAACTCAGCTTCCTCAAAAGAGTAGTATGTGTTTATGAGGAAAATAATAAAAAAACACAGGTTAGGCAGGCATAAAACCCAATATGAGTAATTGTTTATCCTGATCATATCATATAGTGAGACTACGCCGCTAAAGCACAAAATAGGTTTTCCACTCACTAATTCAACCATGACAATTACATTCTACCATGAAAACAATCATTACATCATGTGCACACATATTGCATCATCTTATTTATAAGTATATCCTATGCTTAACATTAATTTGTTACAAACCATCTCATCAAACATATTTAAACAAGCGTCTCGTAGACCTTTAGTTAGGTGTCAATCTTACAATTTCTTGATTTTATTTAGTTATTACCTCCCTAGGTCTTTCTATTATGAAGTCTTTTTCTCAAACAATGACACCAATTAAATGGCCATTCATCCACTATGGGAGCCACCCTTACTCTCCTAGGAGGCTAAATTTAAGCACTCTGAAAACATTCTAGCAAGCACGCTGAAGCTATCATAAGTCAACCTATTGTATGTCATGCCTATCGCATGTCAATCCCATTACACGACAACCAACCGCATGCCAAGCTATCGCAGGTCATGACTCAAAGCTATTATAGGTTATATTTAAAGACTATCATGAATCAACCTTCTGGTGCTATCACATGTCTAAAACTAAAGCTATAAAAAGTCAAGCTTTAGCTATCGCACCTCAAATGGCATTCTTGTAATTATTCAGGAAACTGATTTATTTCCTTCAAAACTAAATACTTTCCACCAAATCTTATTATATATTGAATTCTCATTGGTTAACTTGCATCTTTATTGTTATCTTTTTAGGAAAACCAAAGATGTAATTTTTCTTACATACCAAAAACATTAATTATTCCCCAAATTAATTATTAAATTACCTATTAGTAAATAATTTTTCCCGTGACTATCTGAATTCATTATAATTTGAAATTAATAGGAAAATTCCAAAAAAATTCATAAAAAATTTATAAGTAACATACTTTAGCTTCAGTAAAATTTCAAGGCCAAAATATTAAATTTTAATATTTAAAATATTAAATTATACCGAAATTGCCTAATGTCCATCTAGAAAATTCATGATAAATTATTCCTTTGTCAAAAAATTACGAAAATTAAAAATCACCTCTATTTTAATGATAAAAACATCATATTTAATTTTCGAACCATTTAGACTTGATTAACCCATGTATTAACCTAAAAAACATTTCAAATCATCATCTTCTAAATGCACAAACAAAGATAAAACATTTATTGTCATACATCTTGTTAATCAATTTTCAAAACACCAAAAACACATCAAATCTGAATCTAAACGGGTTTTGTGGTGATTAGAGAAGGTACTACTCACCTAGGTTATTAAAAGCTTGATTAAACGTAATCTTTCTTTAAGAATTGAAAGCTCCTCTCATTGATTTGGTTATTTTTCCCGTCCTCCTCTTGAAAATGTTGGTCTACCTTGTTGTTTATACTTTATTTTGACAAAAAGTGGATGTTGTTAAGAGTACATGTATTAAATATTTTTTCTTAGGCTAAAATCCCTCTTGCATAATCTCATTAATTTGTTTCCCTAAATATAAGATCCGTTTCAATAAAGATTCAAATTTTTATCTATTCCTAACTTATATGGCCTAATTTAGTTATACTAATCACTCTAGGTCTAATTAGTTTAAATTTTAAGAATCCCACACTCATTTAATCGAATATTCCTTAAGTGATTTTCTCAATTAAATTAGCTTAGTTTACATTTATTAATTTCTTATTAGTAATTTAATCGCATATTTTTCCAAAATATGGGGTGTGACACTCTTCCCTACTTATAGGAATTTCGTTCTTATCGAATAAGCTAAAACAACGACCCCTGCTTAAATAAGTACACTAGCACCTTGAAAGTATAAAGTCGCCATCAAACAAGGTACACACAAGTATATAACCACATTACTACCCTACTAATGTAAATCATCAATGATCAAACAAAATGCAGTAGTGCAACTACTAACACATAATCATATAATAACATAAATACAATAGCGCTTCTACTAGTACATAAAATAGAAAAACAAAGCACACTGCTATAATCATGAATGTAAAAAAAATTGGAATAGATATTCCTAATCTTATCCTCTACCTCCCAGGTCAAATCAATCGACGTCATCACTCCATTAGATGCGAATAAGTCCTATACTCTTGTTCCTTAATTCCATCATATCATGACCAATATCCATATCAATCGTCGAACATATGTTAAATACGGTTCGACAAATAAGTCCTCTATTGCCCAAGGTTCCATTGCTGTACTAGGTTCATCCACACATTTCCTTAAATGTGATATGAAAAACATTATTCACACACGCCAAACTACTAGTAACTCAACTCGATATGCAAGTTTACTAATCCTCTCTACCATTGAAAACGAGCCTACATATCTAAGAGCCAATTTCCTTGCCTTCCCAAAGGGCATAACATCTCACATCGATGAAACCTCTACAAACACATGATAACCTATTGCGAACTCTAGTTCTTTTCTTCTACTATTAGCATAACTCTTTTGCCTCAATTTTGCAGCTTTCATTCTAGCATGAATCAACTTTATCTTCACAGTAACAGCTCTTACCAAGTCGGGTCTTCACAGAAGTATATCTCTCATGTCAAGCAAAAAATTGGTAATTTACATGGTCTACCATAAAGCGCCTTGAAAGGTGCTATTTTAATACTCGATTATTAACTGTTATTATAGGCAAACTCTACCAAACACAAAGGATCTTCCCATGATCCTCTAAAATCAAGGACATATGTTCTCTGCAAATCCTCTAGTACTTGGTTCACACTTTTCATTTGACCATCTAGGCAATAAGCCGTACTCAAGTTCAACTGTATACTCAATGCACTTCGCAAACTTCTCTAAGACTCATCGATAGACAATGGGTCTATATCACTAACTGTATTACACGGAATCGCATGGATTCTCAAAAAATTTGTCACATATAGCTTTGCTAAGCTAACTATTATCCCTATCGACTTTACGAGGACAAAATGGGTGCTCATAGTTAATCTATCAACAATTACCCATACATTATCATTTCCCATCCTCGACCTTGGAAATCTATCTACAAAATCAATAGATATTGAATCCCACATTTAAATCAGTACTTCCAAGGGTTGAACTAAACCACTTGGCTTCTGATGCTCAGCTTTCACTTGTTGGCATGTGATACATTTCTTCATATATTCATCGATATACCTTTTCATTCCCTCCTAATAGAATACTCGTTTCATGCCATGACACATCTTTATGCCCTGGTATGAATCATAAACTTGGAGCGATTAATCTCCTCTAAAACCTCCTTTCGAAGATCTCCCACATTCGAAACACATAGTTTTTCTTTCTTCTTAAGCTATCCGTTCAAGTCTATTTTAAATCCTTTTAGATCATCTATGTCCACACCCATTTCTACTCACCTAATTTTTTAGCTAACAATGGGTCTTCTTTTTTCCTTACAGCAATTCTTTCCAAAAGCACTGAACGAACTTCCAAACTTGATAATGCACCAGGATCTTGAATTAATTCCACATACAGCCTAAAATGCACCTCATAAGAAACTAAGGCATCTGACACCTTTCATTCCTCAATCATGGCTAACACAACATGCTTTGTACTTAAAGCATCTTCAATCTTGTTTCCTTTTCCCAATGTATACTCAATTTTAAAGTCGTACGCTGCCAAGAGCTATAACAATCTTTGTTGCTTCATATTCAACTCCATCTAAGAGAATAAATACTTAAGAGACATATAATCCATATACTAATTGAATCGTTCTCCCAAACAGTAATGACTCTATGTCTTTGATGCAAAAAATCAGTGCCGCCAACTCTACGTCATGAGTTCGGATAATGAATTTTGTGTGGCCTCAACTACCTAGCTTCATAAGCTATCATTTTTCACTCCTTCATCAATACTACTCTCAATCCAGGTTCGCAAGAATTTATGTAAAAAACAAAATACCAATTCACTTTAGGCACGATTAAGAAAGAAGCATTTTTCAATAACCTCTTCAACTCCAGAAATGATCCTTCACAGCTATCCATCCACACGAACTTCTTTTTCGTCCTAGTCAACTTAGTTAAGGGCGCCGTTGTCCATGAGAAATCCTTAAAGAATCAAGGGTAATAGCTAACCAATCTCGAGAAACTTCTTATCTTAGTAACCATCTCTGTTCACTTTTAATTATTAGTGGAACCTATCTTTTATGTATCTACCACTAATCCATTCTCCAGAAATACATGACCAAGAAACTTAACTTCTCGTTTCCAAAACTGGCACTTGAAAATCTATGCCTTCAACTTATGTTGTCTCAAGGTCTTCAGAACCAATCTAAAATGGACTTCATTGTCCCTCTCATTCCTAGAATACACTAAAATTTCATCAATGAATGCTAACAAAAACCTATGCAATTGATCGTGAAAGATTCAGTTCATAATATCTATAAAGAAGCAAGGGTGTTGGTTATCCAAATGGGGAGATTAACCATTCATATAAATAATATATTGTTCCTAACGAAGTCAAAGGAACATTATCCTCAGCTACCCTCAGTTGATGGAATCTTCTTGCTAAATCTAGCTATACTCTAGTTCCACTCAACTAGTCAAATAAGTCATCCATCCTTGGAAATAGATAATGATTCTTTACCGTTAACTCATTTAACTTCTTATTGTCGATACACATTCGAGTGATCCATTTGATTTCTTTACAAATATTGTGGATACAACCCATAAGGAACTACTCGGCCTAATGGAACTCTTATGCTCAATTTCACTAGCTGCTTCTTTAATTCTTCCATCTCCTTGGGTGACATTCTGCTAGGTGGTCTACAATAGGTTGTGCCCTCGGTTCCAAATTTATAGGGAATTCAATTGCTCTTTTTGGCAGTAATACTATCACTAGCTCAAAAGTATTAATATATCCCCGTACTACTAACACTCCATTAAGCGCGTCTTCTTGATCTTTCATTGCACACAACATTAGCCTTGGCTTCTCCTTTCCAACACTTTCTTGACCCATTCTCCATATCTAGGATTTCATAAAGTGATAATTCAATTGGTACAGTAGACCCTTGTATCATTATGCACTAATCAATCCATAACCCAAATTATCCCATACTCTATAAAATCTAATGCATTTAGGTCATACAAACTAACATCGACACAAAGCAAACTCTAGGTCAATGCACCTTAATCTAAGAGTGACATACCCACTGATCGATTAACCACATGTAAGGACTTAATCAAATAATTTGTATATGATTCTAACCTATCAACCAAATCTTTCGAAATGAAAGAGTGTGTAGCACCTGCATTAAACAGAACCTTAAAATTCTAGAAATCAAAATCATATCTCCAAGCACAATAACCTTTCCCTTTTCTTTAGTCATTTTCCAACTAAAGGACCTTCCAAGGCATACACATTTGGTTGCTTCAGTTCTAGCTGTCTCTTTTCTTATGGATAGGCTTTGCGGTCAAAGTAGTTGGCCCTTTCCTTATTCTCTGGCTAGGTACACTTGGTCGAGTAGTAACCCTTTTTCCTGCAATTAAAAGAAGTAACATCTTCCATATTCGGCTTTCGGGCTTCTGCTTCTGAGGTCATTCCTCGCTTTTGGTTCTTGTTACCCTTTTGATACGGGTAGTTAGCCTACTCGTGGGTCTAACATTGGCTTTCTTTTCATCATATCTCTTCGCCATTTCAACAACCATTTCAAAAGGTGACAGTAAGTGCGCTGCTGCCTTATGTTTCAATCCCTATCTCGGACCCTCATTAAATTTCTAGTTCTTCTTCAGCAGAGTATTAATATGCTCCCTTCCATGCTTAGATAAAGTATTAAAGCATTGAATATGCCCTACCAAAGCTATCTCTCCCTGCTTCAAATCCAAAAACTCTTTACACCACACTCTTCTGCAATTCAAGTGTAAACTAACCCCTAAATCGCTCCTTAAACTGCTCCTAAGTTAGGTCTTCTTTCAGTATTTCAATAGTCAATGTTCCTACCAATCTAAAGCATCCTCCCGAAACTAAGGAGAAGCCAACCAAATCTTTTGAGCATCATCAAAACCTAGGTCTCCAAATAGGTGCTCAGACATTTCCAACAAATTTTTCACCTCTAAAGTAGACTCAGCCCAATAAGTTCTAATAATCTTATGTCATCTTGGAAAAGTCCATCCCTCTTGCTACCAGCCTTAGCCCAATAAGTTCAGCCAGTTATTACCTCATCATCTCCTTCGTTAACTAACAAAAAAGTGCATGTATATCCATTTCTCTAATAACTCGATAGTCATCCTAGTACTGGCTTCATCATGAACTTCTGGGGCTAACTCTCCTAATTGGTCATTAGTTTATATACATGCGGTTCCTCTAATAGCATTAGTACTAGCACCTCCTCCTAACACCAAATGTCCACTTTGAGTTTCCATACTTTCTTTCTTGTAACAAGCGTTCGTAAGAAATGAAAGTAAAGAGAGTGAGAACAATAGTACAAGGATATACATACATACATACAAACATACATATATGTACGCATGTATGTATCTGTGATAACCTGAACCTTAGGACATGCAGATCCAAAGCCTAGGGTGACTTTAAGACTCATGCCATATCGGGATATATGAGCTATCAAGTTTTTTAAACATTACATAGGCTAAGAATATTCTACACTTTCAGATCTCACAATGAAAGGAGCTAAACATAAGTATAGAAAATGGATATTTCAAAAAAATAGTCTTTAGAAATACTTAATTCATATATAATGTTTTCCAAAGTACAATATAAAGTTCAATAGACATTTGATACAATAAATAGCTACATGGGGAACAATGAAGAATAATGAAACTCCTGCGCTTAGCTCCTTTCTTCACATATTATGCCAAGACTAACTGTTGTCTTGTCTTCCTATGGTGGGGGAAAATGAAAGGAAATGTGGTGGGTTATACAAAAGTCTGATGAATGACTTACATCACTAATATACGGTGATCACGTGCAACTAATTTCAATAGTCCTCTATGTACCTAGGGAGTTCTACTTGCATTTGTTTTCTACTTATTAAAGTAGGTTTCATTAACCTTGGGGGTGTAGTTCTAAACTTACCTACACCATCATCTTGTACAGGCTTATACTTTGGATCAAACAACTAATTTAACCTCAAAATAACTATAGATCGGCTAATAGCTACTGGAACTACTCCCACAAAGGGTCACCTACAATATCAACCTTGAGACTACATTTTCAAATTATGATTATACATATCATATTTACGCACTAAGGGGAGCCTGAAATACTGTTCAGATTAATTTTTCTATCAATTAGAAAACCACCTAATGTTGTAAAATAAAAATCGCAAGTGCACGGCGTGCAGTTATAGTCTGTCGACGATCCACAATAAAACCTAAAATTTCAAAACCACCATATTATCAAAATATCCAAAATATTTTGATAATATTTTTAACTAAAAATTATAGAAAATACTAGTGTAAAATTAGAATTGAAGTAATGAGACTAAAGGACAATATAGAGATCCACTCTCATGTTCATATAAATCGACACATAGTAAATTTGTAATCTCTCTTTTAACTAAAGAAGAATTAGTTAATGTATTTATTTTAAGTATGGACTATTTGTAATATTAACTAAACCAACATATACCATCAAATTTTAGTACATCAACCAAACCCACTTATCAAATCTCATGAAAATGATGATGAACTTACATTAAGCATAAAAATAAAAGATCATAAATAACACCAATATATTGAATTTACATGAATCGTGAAAGTTCATTACCCCTAAATTGAAGGGTTTTAGCCTCTCTTCTTTGAATTTATATTAACAGAAATAGAGTTCAACATAACAAAACGAAAACAAATGCTAATCAAAAGGAAAAGGAGCTTAGTGATTGCACAAAAAGTAAATCTACACTAATTTACAATAAGGAAATCTATTCTACTTACATGAAATAAAAAGAGAATTAAATAAAATCTTATTAAAAGAAGAGCATATAATAAAAGTGCATATAATAAAAGAGAAGGCTAAGATGCTACTAAAGAGAAAAGAACTTTTATTTCTATTTTCTAGCTACAACTCCATACCTATTTTCATGAAGTATAAGAGGATATTTATACAAGTTTCAAAAACCTAATATATTTTAGGGTGCTACCAAACTACCCTTTATTTTCTGTGACCTTCAAGTCATCATTAATGTTTAAATAATCTCCACTAACGTGTGCTTTTGCTTTTAATTCTAGTCCATTTGCAAGTGGGTGAGTAAGCTCCTCCATGAAGTGTTAATTCTTTCTTTGCTTCTTTCTTTTGGCTTCCAAATGTGTGCATGCATAAGTCCAGAAGCCTCTTCCAATTTGCACTCTATTTCATACAAAATAAAATTAAAATATACAAATAAATTTTCTCAAAATTAATGCATATAAAAAGTTACCATTTTTCCCAAATGAATTATGATTTAAAAACACTTCTATATTTTGATTAAAAACACGTACAAATACCCTAATATGTCATTTATTTTAATAGAAGAAGATTAAGTATGAGTGTAAAAATATACATATTTACATGCATATCAAATGTCGACTCAGGCCGAAGACTTCTCAAGGTCATTGCATCTGTGTGCACCTCTCAATGGTAACATAAAGCCTCTTAACGTAGCACGTCGGTATCCATCAACAACATAGTGTCACGTCCATGATGCCATGCATACCAAGGAACTCTTGTTGGTGTCAGGCCACACGCTCCTCCAGGAATCATCTTTAGTGTGCGTGCATATCGTAGAACCACCTGTGAACGCAATTTATTGAAGATACGCCCCTAATCGAATATGGACCCCACTGAATAATAGTGTCTAGGCCTCATTGCCGACGTACATATCTTTCTAGTCCCACAACATCAAATAACCATAAAACTAGGAAGGTAATTTCCTTGCTTATACTAACATCCATATACATGTATATATAATATACAATTAAATTAATAATTAGGGACTTGGGCTGTGGTTCAAATTGCACCCAGAATTTGATAATCATTCGAACGTTGGCTATTGGAGCGGTCGACCTCTTGCTGTCAACAGCCTATCGACAAGTCGTAGTCTATTTATTGTATATTGTTAATTATCCTATATTTTTGCTTATTAATCATCATTGTTCTCAATTCTTGATTACAGTAAAAATTTATTTACAAAATTGTTCATCACAACAAACCCTAATTTTTGTAAATCTACAATTTATAATTTCCATAATTTCATATTCGATTTCTTGTACAATCTCATATTTGATTTCATATACAATTTTAGTAAATAAACTTAATTTAGGTATAGGATT
The DNA here is from genome assembly GCA_030765085.1 of Allium cepa. Lineage (NCBI taxonomy): Eukaryota > Viridiplantae > Streptophyta > Magnoliopsida > Asparagales > Amaryllidaceae > Allium > Allium cepa. The sequence continues at coordinate 125,806,673 of CM060932.1, forward strand.
AGCAGGCACATCTATTCATGTTTAGTTTAACAAAAAGTGTGCAATCAACCTAAATTTTTATCCAACAAATCTATTTTCTCTAAAATTAAATTAGAAAGAAAGGGATGAAATTCATGTGTTTAATTATTACCAATTTCCCAATTCACTACGATTATTAGATAAACATCTAATTAAACAAATCTGGATCAAATAGGGTATAACAAAATTAATTGTATGTAAATCCTCATATTAATTATGAACCTACTCACCTATAAAAAAGCTGACCCTCTTTGATTTGTGCAATTTCCCTTCCTTCTAGTTGCAAATTCATCCCCTTTGCTTAACTTCATCTTAAACTTGTTTTTGATTTTTATTTAAGAAATTTATTTTAGAGGGGATAGAGATTTGGGTAGAATTTGGAAGTACTGCATATTGATGAATGAATTAAGATTTAGGGTTAGTGTCCTATTTATAGAAACATGAACCAATATTGACCGTTGATTTCATTTTTATTAAATCCGGGTTGTTCGGCTTATCAAAAAACTTGCATGAAAGCGATGACCGGTCGATCACTTGGTTTGGAGTGGTTGATCTCCAACGGTCGACTGGTCCAATCATTGTGTTGACCGATGGAGCTTCCCTTATTAAAATTTTCTTTGCTAATTTAATTATTTTCATTTTTGAATTTTTAAACGTTAATAACTTTTTCATACTAGCTCCCTTTCAAAATATTATATATGCAAATTGTCTATAAAATCGCTACAAATGCAATGGTGCATTTTTTGTAGCCAGATTTAGACATTTGTAAATATTATATTTTCCCTTTGTTATATTTATATTTCATTTTTCTATTAAATTTCCGATTGAATTTTATGGGGTGTTACATTCTCCCCCATAAAAGGATTTCATCCTCGAAATCTCCAAGGAGGGAAAAAATGTAACTCGCATGTACAAAAGTTAATACTTACAACCATCTACTCATCCATCAACCATAGGAAATCATTATCCTTAGTACAATTTCTAATTAATATGTACATATAGGCATGGAACGCATACGAGCCTATACCAATGCAAAAGTTAGATGGTCTTCTAATCCAGTCAACCTCCTAAAATGCAAGTGACCATGCCATGTATCCAAATGTATGCAACATCCTAAGTAAATACACTGGTAATTCTACATGTATGCTCAACCATTCAGTCCATGTACAATAACCAGATGCATATAACTTAGTAAAATAAAACAAGTGATAGTGTGCATGTATGCTTACTCAAGAATATATTTTCCTAAGTGCACAAAGATCAATATGATAAATATATCCATTAGCAACCATCATCCAAAACATGTCCTAGTGACATGTTCACAACTATTCCTAGCATCCAATTGTCCCTATCTATGGGGTATACTAAACTAGAACTTAAACACATAAGTAGCTAATTATTCTCAATAGAGACTTTCCAAAAAAGAGCCCTAAATGGGTAGTTAGGATTTCCTCCTCATGCTCCCAAATACTCTTCACCCGATCATTTTCCAACTAGACTATAACCGATCTAATTACTTTATTATGGAGTCGCTTTGTTCCATGCTCAACAATGCCGGTAGGTGCATGACAAAAATGTGCTAACTTTCTACTTTAACTTCTCCTAATTGACATGGTTCGACCATAGTAGTCGCATCGTATAAATACTTTCACATGTGTTACACATAAGAAATACTCTCGCCATCCCTCTAGGAAGCTCCGCTCCATAGGCTATTTTCCCTGCTTTATCCAAAATCAAAAATGGCCCTACAGCTCTTGATCCTAAATTTGTCGAACAACCTACCCAATAATGTATCTCATTTCACATAGACCATGCCTTCCACCGCATACTTCAACTCCGTGTGTCTGTTGTTAGCATATGTCTTCTGTCTACCTTGTACAGTCTTTATCCTTCTATGGATCAAATCCACTTTCTAAGTACTTCTATCTGGATTGTTCTTCGGACCTCAACTTATTGACTTTAATACTGGCATATACCGTTAACCTAAATGTACATGCATAGGCAAACCTCTACAATCCTTTCTCCTATTGGAATAAAGTGATGTCAACATGCACCATAACAAATTACTTGAGTATAAGTATGCTCCAACGGAAATGTAGCCTTATATAACCCACAATGCATATTCGCAATGCCTTAAATTATACAGCATTATACCCTTCCTCTTTTACATACTAAGATAAGACAACCTGAAAGTGGATGATTTTCCTCATAGTATCTACTAACTTAGATCTTTTGCTTTTCCTCCATTTCACATAAAGATATCCAAACCTGTCGATTTTTTATATTATTGGAAATAGCATAACTTCCTTTCCAATTCGATTCAATTCAAGCTATCTCATTTTACTTCTGATTTGTTTCTCCAATCCTTCCACAATCGTGGTACCTAGGTATTACATTTATAGTCTATAGGGATTTGTCCTAAATGCTTAGTATACAAGCAAGTAAATACTCAAGAATTCAAATAGGGTAATCCTAACCTATTTTCCTACTCAAACTAGCAATTAAAATTCTAAGTCCAAGTGAAGTATTAAATTCAAATAGATAACCCAAAATTATTTTAGCATTGACGGTATTCGACTAGGTGATACTTCATTCATATGCAACTGTTACGCAACACAAACTATGTATCCTAAGTCAGTATTTCATAAATTTTCTTAAATAAATAGCCTTCTTTCAATCCAATATGATCGAAAAGAATCTTGTTATCCTTTCCTCTAAATATTATCAAAATTTTCCAAGTCTTATTTTCAATGAAATTCACCTTCGCATTCTTAGTGCATCCTAATAGCAATTTCTTTTTCTTAGTGGGAACCCAAATCCTTGAATTAACCATCCCTTGCAAAATATTAACTCCAACTTTATCTAGGATATCTTTTGTAGTTTGAACTTCAAAATTTTACCATGTCTTAATTCCATTCCACCAATATGATTTTTTCCCCTACTGTAAATTCTCACCATTTTATTTCAACTATTTTATGGTCAACTCAAGGTGGAACGATGCCTTGCCATTTTAATGCAATAGACATAATTTTCAATATTTAAATAATGTCATACCCAAAAACTCATCTAGGAGCATCTAAAATGGACGATGTCCTACCCTAGTATATATTTTATGGAGCTCTTGTCGCCTCATCCCCAGTAACATATTTGTATTTGCGATGACAACTTGACTACCATTACTCAATAAATTTTGCCATATAACATATACTATAAGATGAAACCTACTTGCTTGGTTACCTATAATTTACCAAGTCAAAAAAACATGTGTGATGTAATGTTACCTGAAATACCGGATCAACACCACCCACTGATAAGTAAACAAAATTGTCTTCCTCTTTCAACGATGCTAAAACACCTAATAATTTGGGGACCTACAACTTAAATCATCCCTCCAAGACTTAAGAGAGAGAAAATAGTCGTCATCTCAAGACCATGGGTCGGATAATACTTCTCGTGTACTGATTAATACTCCTTTGAGAAGCATGCTCCAATTCCCAGTTCCATGGAAAACTAAATTCTTCTTATAACAGCCAGCTAAACCAAAAAACCTATTGCATCCGTAGGATTCTTTGATGCAATAAATTATCTTGGCTTACTTATTCTTTACTCTTAAATATGTTTCACCCAATTCATACTTCCCAGACTTTCTTACGCAAAGATTCAACAATTCAAACTATAATTATGTAGAAAAACACCAAGTGGTGTTCATTTTCCACTATTACAAGAAGGAGGATTTAGTAATCTATCTTTCCAATTCAAACGTTGATTGAAAAGGTCACTAAATCTCCATCTTAGTTGCTATCTCTACCCTAACATTTCAATGCATCTTAACTCCATAATCAATTCAGTCCTTGTAGGTTGTGTAATCCTATGTATTTAATTGTAATTTAATTCTTTTTTTAAGTTTAAATGGTAATTATAATAATACTTTCTCTTAATTTACTTTTTTTTCAAAATCTTTGCTAATAACATCATTTCCATAAAACTACTAAGATTCCAAAACCATAAAATATTATGTTTAATTCCAATAGACCTTTCCTTTTTACAAAAATCATGAAAACTTTCTTTAATTAAATTTCTAAAACTAGTATGTTTACAAATGGTTCAGATAAACTCAGAAAAGTGGTCATATAAATATATCTTTCTAAACTTCTTCTTTAAAAATAAGAAATTCTCACAAAAGTGTATTTCAAAAGAAAATGTGATATTTAAACATATTATTATTTATATTTTAAAATGTGAAAGAAATGTTTATAAAAGATATTTTCAAGCACTGACCGTTTCTTATTTATAAAAGGTATCCAAAAGCTGGGTTTTACATACTCCTCAATTTTCTTTCAAAAGTTTCATTATCAAAAGCAAAGTAGACATCAAGGTTAGGTGCAATAATATGCCCTAGAAAAAAGCCTTAAAGTAGTTATTAAAAATTCCTTTATGTTAAATTCTTTTAATTCTACTTTTTAAATAAATTTCATCGAGTTTGTCTAATCATTTCATATAAAATCATAAACCAAACTATTTTCCTTTTAAAAATATTAAACATCAATCACTTCTAACTTTTAGAAAATATTTCCATAGTTTATCACTTAAATTGGAGTAGAAAAAAGCAACCTAATTTACATAAGCCCAACTACACCAAATATATCTTATAGGGTTTTCGTCCCTCTTCTTCAAAAATGGTTAACTCAAGTTTATTTTTTGATATAGCGTCCAACTCCAATAATGAAACACTCCGGGTTTGAATTTAGGTCAAATGGAGTCTTTACAACTATTATTAATATAAGATAGGATTTCACTTTAACTATCACATCACACTTTTATTATATGGGTCCAATGGCACTAATCTTCTTCCAGTCACCTCTTAAATCGATTTTTATTTGCTACCATTGGTTGGTATAGGAAATCTCTACTAGCGTTCCTTTATGGAGTAAATCATAATAAATGTGAAGGGTTTATTTTTCATCTCAACTGTTATAATCTTAATATTTATTTGAACTCACAATTGTTTGCTTGTATAAGGGAACAACTACCATATGATTCAAAATGTAAGGTGTTGTGTATTAATAAATATACATATTACAAATACACTTCCATTGTTGGGTTAGGCTCAGTTTTTCCCCTTGCTTGTAAATACTGACGGAACCATATAGGGATGTTTACATCCGGAATCTCAACCCCCTCCTCTAAGCCATTCCCAGCAAAATTGCTCATTTTCAATATCCGTAATCAGGAATTATTAGCAACTATCCAGCATATAATATTAAATAACAATAGAGCGAATATGTTTTTCGTGTTATACTTCTTTATGGGTAAAACCTTTGAAAAAAAATTCATAACATACATACACACACTTTAGAATCCCATTTTGAAAAACTCTTTGAAACCCTTTTGGAATACTCTTTTTTTTCAAATCTTTTCATGTACATTCTTTTAATACACATCTAACTCCTATGGAATTTTAAACCTAGGCTTTGATACCAAATGCGACAACCTGTACCTCCGGACACACTAATCCAAAGCCAAAGGTGACTTTCGAACTTGCGTCATACCAAACGATACGAGTTATCAGGTTTTTATACACATTATACAGACTAGGATAATATTTAAGAACATTCTACACTTTCAGATCTCACAATGGAAGAAGATAAAACATAAGTACAAAAAATAGACATTTCAGAAAAATAGTGTTCAAAAAGACTTAATTCATATATGACGTTTTCCAAAGTACAATATAAAGTCTAATAGGTTTTGATAAAATAAATAACTACATAATGAACAATAAGGAATAATGGAACTCTTAGCTCCATTCTCCATATATTATGCCTCGATCAATTGTTGTCTTTTCTTCCTTTGGTAGGGGAAAATGAAAAGAAAAGAGGTAGGTCAGACAAAAGTCTTGTGAATGAGTTACATTGTTAACATATGATGATCACATGCAATTAATTTCATTAGTACTCTACATGACCTTGGATGTTCTACTTGCATTTATGAACTACTTACTTTGTAGGTTTCGTTAATATAGAAAATATAGTTCTAAACATACGTCACCATTATCTTGTGCAGGCTTATACTTAGGATCGAACAACTAATCGAAGCTCAAAATAAAAATGGATCGACTAATAGCTACTAGAACTATTCCATCATAGAGACACCTATAATATCAAACATAGGACTACATTCCCAAATTAGGACTACATGTATCATATTTACGCATTGAGTGGCCGCCCGTAATGCCAACTTATGCTAAAGACGTGTAACAACCCACCCTTCCTAATACCCTGAAATCAGCGTCGAATAAAAACATCTGACTTTTAAGTACCACAAAAGATAGATTGTCGGGAAAGAATATTTTAAAACAAACATTATATTAGGGCATATCAACAGAATCTCACCGCAAAATGAGAATATATAATATACTCAATGTACGTGAACATAATAGGATTACAATATATATAAGAAACTGCAGTAGCAGAATAAACTGATAAATGAATATCAATAGAAAGTCCGAATACATCTAATACAATATGTCTCGTATATAAATAACATATGTCATGTACCATTATAATATCAAGTATATCTATATGAAGTATCGAGATCGCCTCAACAGAGTGCTCCAACTATCTTGAAAGCATATCACTAAAAGCACCCAACTTTCAAACTACTCAGCTGACTACCCAAGAATTGTTATGACATAAGCAGATAAAGACGAATGCGGGTAAGATATAAAGTCTGGTGTTAGGGTAACTATCTCAAATACAGTATATTAAAACTACATACAAATAAATAGAAACTACTAAGGCATAGTTTGTACTCTCTACAATCGTGGCTAAGGGATAATCCAGACTGTCCATAAATAAGTAAAGTAAACATATTCAAAAGATAGAAAATCATATCATGACCTACTCTTCTACGGTAATAAATGAGTCAGCGCAACTAATGTAATGTGACTAAAACGTAACAATCAAACTATGATAAAAGGTAAGCCAACATCCAAAAGCAAGGTGATCATAATACAAGTCAATCATGAAGTACAAATTAATAGTAAATATAGCAATAACAACAATAGTCAACTACTCACACACAACATAACAAATGTAATATAACTAAGAAATACAAATCAATGCCTTTCATTACCGATGTGTGGAGTCAACAATGGACACCTATTGTAACGGCCTACATATTTACCACTTTGATAAATTATATTTATTTTTAAATTTGTTCGAATGAAAAGTGAATAATACAAATAATATTTTTTTGAGTAATAATAATTAATAGTAATCTTATTTTGAATAAATGTTTACAAAATAGTTTCCTCGAGATATAAATCGATAGAATAGCCGAAATCTGTTTTATCAATAACCAACTCTGTAATCGTAAAATGTCGTATAAAGAGCTAGATCTAGGCACTTATTTTTATAATTGGACAAGAATATGTAACAAATTAATTTACTATATTTTTTGAGAATAAAATGTATTAAAACATTATTAGTAATGCTTTTAAATATAATAATTGATTTCTTAAATTAAATTGAGATCTAACGATTAATAATTGATTTTAATTTTTCAAATAATGATATTAAATGATGGTAATTCATTTTAAATGATTTTAATGTTATTGTAAAACATTTATAAAATTTTTATAAAGAGATATGTTTAATTTGAAAATATAAGGAAAAATTGATATCGCTTTATCGGTTTAATAATAATTATTGTAAATGATTGTTAATATTTATTTATATGGTTTTGTAATTAAAATATAATTTTAATTAATTCAAAGAGATAATAAATTTCTTTTCAAATTTTTTTTACGAATATATGTACGTTAATTAATAAGTAAAAATGTGACTAATAATCGGTTCCCCGAATTTCAATGATTTAACAAATAAAAGTTTTCGAAGACATTTGAAGTGTTATGCACCTATATGTACATGCATAAGTATGTCACGTACACATGATAAAATATACATGTGTACAAGAACACCAATATATATATATATATATATATATATATATATTATAAAAGTTAAATAATTCCTAAGACTTAACCTTTAAGTAACCAAAAAGCAAACATCAACTCATTTTACCACACCATTATCGCACCATCATGCACCATCATGTCATATCACCATCACATGGCCTAAAGAGGGAGGACTCGCGCGTATAGGGGGGATATGAGGGTTGTGGGCTAGGGGCATTTTGGTAATTTTGCTTTTAGATATTTTATTTCAAGTTTTTTCTATAATTACCCACTCACTTTCTCACATTTTCACCACATTCTTATCATCTTCTTCTCCACTTAAAGCTTCTTTTCATGGCTTCTAAGCTTGTCAAAATTATGGCAAAATATTTAGCAAAATAAATTTAAAATAATATTATATATATAAGTTATCAATTCCACTTCAAACAGAAATGAAACTACTCCTCTACCATTCCAAAATCCATGGCCATCACCACACACCACCAAGGCCAAGCCCTTCCTCCTTCCTCACCAAGTCCGTGAGTTCCAAATCAAGGCCGAGCCATTTTAAAGTCGATAGTGCTAGTGATCGTGAGCGTAGATTTCAAGATAGCAGAGCTATAGCTGATTTTATATTAGCTCAAAGTGAAAATGAAGGTGTGAACTCCTTAAAATATATCATTATATGCTATTCGATTTTTTATATGTTTGATTATGGTTATGGATGATGATTGTTTAATATGATTGTTGAATATATATGCAAGTCGTGGAAATACACATCGATAAGCACAAAGGAAATCACTTTCCTCTATATTAATGAATTAGTATATATAGAAAGTTAAATCTCTTTAAAAAGGTTTAATAATGAGTTTGAATTGTTTAATAAACAATTAAAACTATTTTGGTGAAGTTCAAAAAAAAATTAAATAGTCAAAAATAGGCGTGTCGCGTAACGTCGGCTTGCGATTTCGTGCCATTAAAGTCAAACGGATGTATAGAATGGAATATAGCTTGGAATACTTCGAGATAAAAAGTTTATAAACCATTATATCCATAGTTTTACAACGAAGAAATAAAATTGAGATTTTGAAAGGTAGATTTTGAAATATGAGTAAAATAAGCTTTTGAAAAATCATGGTTTTGTAGTTCGGAATCCAAACTGGATTTTTTGTAAATGATATTATAAAATTATTAAAAAATATAAAATAAATTCTAAAAATCTTTTAAAATATTTTAAAAGTGATTTGAATTATAAAAAATAAAATTCTAGAAGGTAAAAAGTCATTTTGATCAATATAGAAAAAAAGCACTTTTCGCAGCATTTTTCTATAACTTTTGAAATATAGTTTTAAACGCAATCGTTCTTTTTGCGTTCTTTTTCAAATCTTTTGTAAATTTTTTTAAATGATTAATAATTTTTTCTAAAGATGATTTGAAGGATTTAAGGATTGGTTAAATGGCTTAGAGTCGATCGAATAACTTGACCGCCTTATGGGTGTCAAAGAGATATTGTCCAGGCTTGGGTTTGGAAAACCAATTTTCTCCTCTATCTGGCTATTCAGACTGGCCCGATGGAGGGGATAGTAAATTTTATTTACTCGGATCAAATTTTTCCAAAGAATAGAATAATATTTTCTAGATTTTAAACAACTTGGATTTTATAGGGATGATCTTCTTATACTCGGTGTTAAAACCCAAAAAGGGAACTCGTACTGTTTGTTGAATTTAAAAGTTCATTTTGCCATTATTCCACCAATAGTATTTGTTCAATACGAGGATTGATATTTAGTAGAATTAGATGATTTCTGTGGATTTTACCCATTTAATATTCACTGGTTTTGGATTAACATCTTAGATAACACAGTTTTAACTAAATCAAAACTTTGAGTTTTGAATTAAGAAATCATTGTTAAGATTGATGAAATAATTTGGAAATATTTTCCCAAGTGAAAAATGAAATGATTTCGAATTATTCCAAGTTTATAAAGGGTTATAAGTAATCAAAGGATGTGATAAGAGAGGTTTAATAATTCCATATATATCGGAAAGAATGTTTTACAAATATATATCCCCATAAGAGATTTTGATAAAAAGAACTTAATCAATTAAAGAATGATTCCTTATTTACATAACCTCTTTTTATCGATGATTGGATCGAAGGAACCGAGGCCGAATTTGGGGTAATTCCTGTCCAAAAACAGCTTCGAACTAATGTATGTGTTTGAAAAGTGAAGTTTTGATATAAAAAATGTAGGATGAAGACCGAAGATTTTTAGAGTGAAAGGACTGCTTGTTGATAATTATAGTTAGGTTCCAAATACTAAAGTAGCAGTGGTCCCTTCATTTCTAAAGCTCTTCTAATCCTAGGGATAACTCCCTACAGGATGTGGTAGGAGAGTACCTTCGGTTTCGTTCAGTCCCAGAACGATCTTGTATGGATGAATATCTGATGTTGCATTTCAAGTTGCATAAATTGATCTATATGAACATATCATTTGTTCAGTGGCGAAGAAGGGAACTTCTCTTAGCTTAACACCCTTTCCTGAGATGTGCGTGATCAGAAGCTATATGTTTGTGGAAATCAGTTGTGTGACCATGAAATGGTAGTGTGGCATTCAAAGTGAAATGTGAAACGTAATCATTACCTCGAGCCTCACACCTGAAAATGGCCGAAACATGGTAGATGCGGCAAGACTACGTGGTTCACAACCAGTATGGTATGATCATCCCCTTCTAACATATTTATTCTTCATATATTGTTCAGGATGTAAATTATTGTGGATGTATGCTGTGACGGCCCTCGAATAGGTCGATAACGATTGGGGTGATGACATATACGGTACTATCTAGGGAGAAAGGTAGGCTGGTCTTGTGTTGGTAAATTTTCAGATGTTCTGTTGATCTCGGTACAATCCTCTAGAGATGTACTACCGTAAGGTAGTCCCTTCACCTGGTCGTTTGTATGGAAATCCATTCTCTAATAATTGTTTGGCATTTTTTTTATAGGGCCTAGTATATTAGAATTTAATGATGGCAACAATTTCGACTAAGATTAATAAGTTTACTTGAAAAGTGTTTTCAAAAAATAATGTCATTAAAAAAATACCAAATGATTTTACATAGCAAATGATTTGGTTATCATAAGATAGAAACCCGTTCCATGTTTATGTAAGGCATGGTCTTATGAGATGTCTTTTTGGTTTCAAAATACGTATTTTGAATTCTCACACTAGTCTTATGACTGACCCGAAGTTTATTTTCCTTTCCCTTAAACTCTAGGTGCCTTAAATTTCCCGGGTAACCTAATAGACAGGTTTAGTTTAGAAGAAATCTTGATGGAGCACGAAGCATGACTTAGAAGATTTTTTTTGGTTTTTTATCTATTTCCACCGCACTCTTTTTTTATTGTATTATGCATTTGTAAGGACATAAATTTATAACTGTCTATGTTTACTCTGATAAATGTATATTCCGCTATAAAGACTTTGTTGAAATAATATTATGAGAATCTACAGTCCTTATTTTCTTTCTTACCCTTGAGAATCCGCTTCTCCGTCATTTGGATTTGTGGCATGTGAATACCGAGGATGTATTAGTGTCGATTTCTAAGAGTCAAAGAAACGGGTCCTTACATCGTGGTATCAGAGCTCAGGTTGAGCGAATATCTTGGCTTTGGTAGGGGTAAAAGTCTCATCAGAGATAGGGTTAGTAATTTCCTAGGATGAGAAACTCATTAGAGATAGTGTTAGTAACACCCTAGAATGAGTTTGAGTGTGTATTAGTGCATATTTGTAAATATCATATACAAATGAATTTGGTTTTATATGAAATCACCTTACTTATATATATATATATATATAGTTGAAAAGAAAAGAATATTTTTGGTAAAATTTTCAAAGAATTTTTGATAGAATAAAACATTTTTAGGCAAAGAATTTTAAAAGTTATCTTTAAAAATGAATCTCAAACATTTTCGGAGCATTGACCAAACCTCTGTACCAAGGACATGCTAGCAACTACCTACTACTTATGTCTAAAAGAGTAATTGTTTACCTTATAGAAAAAGTATGGGAGAAATTACGCAAAAAGGGAGTCCTCTAGATCAAATTAGGGCGAGAAGGACAACCTCATTGGTCTCTCTAGTAATAAAGAGGAGCAACTAGAGTATCTACTTAGAAGTGGTAGGTTCCCGATTGAAGAAGAGTATGCCCAATACACTCGAAGGGGTGAAGATGGATATCCTATGGTCGGAATGCTTGTACCGCCCCCAACTCTATTCTAATTTCTAGCGACGATGAACCCGGGCAGACCTCAGAGGGAAATTGGATAGCAGAGCCTGCTAGTTTCCTTGGAACCAATAGAAGAAATAGAACTCATGGAGCAAGAATTAAAACCGATAAAAAAGGTGATAGAACCCAAGGAGGAAGAATCCGAGCCGATGGAAGAACCTTATGCTCTCATATCAAGCAAATGTAGTAATGTAGTATGGGATATGGACGGGGAGCATATTGTATGGTAGAAAGGATCATCTAGTTCATACATAAACTGGAACAGGATAGAAAGCACTGACGAGGAAATAACAGAAGAAGAGGAGAAGGAGGGGGTCGAAGAATTCAAAAACGCTTGGAAGGATAATATGCAAGGCTTGGAAGAATGAGAAGAGGGCGGGGTAATTCCTAGAATACCAATCGGCATGAGACATGTCGCATGGAACCAACCATGGTTACCCCCGGTAATGGGAGAAGTACCAGAAAAGGATGGAAATGAGGCCAATGATGAGCTGGAAAGTGATGAAGAAGGAGAAGGTAAAGTGATGATAGACCTTGGAAATTGGAGTCCACCATCATCTTTGGACTCGGAAGGGTAAGGATAACATTTGGGAGTTGAGGGTAGCTCTAGAATGTATAAGTTAGATGGGACGTTGTTTGATTTAGTAATTTTTATCGTAGTGGTGTAAAGAAGGGTTTTTTCTTGGACCCAAGCTAAAAATTTAAAAAAGATGTAAGCATGTGAGAATTTATAATAAGATGTTGCTCTAACTTCTCATTAGTATGGATCTTTTAATAATAACAAGTATTGGAATCTTTTATAAGAAGATAGGAAATATTACACATGTTATAAAAAAGAGAAGTTCATTATAACAATGTCTTGGTAATAACTTTTTTTAATCATTTTGATTATGTTTTAAAGGTAAGGAAAAAAACACTTGATAAATATACTTATAACATTTGAATAAGTATATAAATGCTTTTTAATTATTAAAACTGGTATAAGTAATGAAGAATATATGTATATGAAGGAAGTTTATGGTGATTTATCAATTTAATGAATTAGTTTGAAAATGAGTTTTCTAGAATTCATTAAGATATGTTTAGAAATGTATTATAATCAAAAGATATTTATCTTTTGAAAAGAAATTAAATACAAATATTTGGAAATAAAGAAGTACATTTATAAAAATTTGAATAAAAGATGGATATTTTATGAACTATTTTCATAAGAATTTCCGAAAGGTTAATAAATACATATGAAGTATGTGGATTATTTCGTCGCATGATTTAATCTAAGATCGAGCACGGAACTTTGATGAGTTTGACACTTATCCGAAAAAGGATTTATCACTCGATTCTTGGCGACGAACGTTGATGAGGGTTTGTGGTTAGATACTTGATTTTTCTATCACAGTTGAGAGCTATGCAAGGAAAACTAAAGTTCTGATCAAAAAGCCTGGTCAAAGTCCGCACTAGTGGATCGGGGGATCAATGATTATTCGAAAGTAAAGTTGTAAATTCGAATCGAAGATCGAATCAGATATTGCGCATAGAAGATCTGTATACATTATATGAGTGTATGTTTAAAAATGTAAATATTTCGGGAAAAACCTTTGGATTTTTGTTTTGGGTAATTTCGGGATGAAATTCTTTTAAGGGGGATGTCTATAAAGACCTACAGATTTGTCACTTTGATAAGTTATATTTATTTTTAAATTTATTTACATGAAAAGTGGGTAATACAAATAATATTTTTTTGAGTAATATAAGTAATAGTAATCTTATTTTGAATAAATATATACAAAATATTTTCCTCGAGATATAAATCGATAGAATGGCCGAAAACTATTTTATCGATAACCAGCTCTATAATCGTACAACACCTTATAAAGAGCTAGATCCATACACTTGTTTTTATAATTGGACAAGAATTTTTAATAAAGTAATTTATTGTATTTTTGAAAATAAAACGTACTTAAAACATTATTAGTAATGTCCTTAAATATAATAATTGATTTCTTAAATTAAATTAAGCTCTAATGATTAATAATTGTTTTCAATTTTTCAAATAATGATTTTAAATTATGATAATTCATTTTAAATGATTTTAAGGTTATAGTAAAACATTTATAAAAAATCTATAAAGAGATTTGTTTAATTTGTAAATATAAGGAAAAATTAATGTCGCTTTATCGGTATAATAGTAATTTTTGTAAATGATCGTTAATATTTATTTATATGGTTTTATAATTAAAATATAATTTTAATTAATTTAAAATGATAATAAATTTATTTTCAAATTTTTTACAAATATATTTACGTTAATTAATACGTGAAAATGTGACTGATAATCGGTTCTTCGGATTTCAACGATTTAACAAACAAAAGTTGTGTACATGCATATATATATTACATCCACATGATAAAATATGCATGTGTACATGAACATATATATATATATATATATTGCAAAAATTAAATAATTCCTAAGACTTAACCTTTAAGTAACCAAAAAGTAAACATCAACTCATTTTCCACACCAATATCACACCATCACATCACATCACCATCACATGACCTGAGGGGGAGCCATGCGTGTGGGGGGGCTAGAGGGGTGTGGCTAAGGGCATTTTGGTAATTTTGCTTTTAGATATTTTATTCCAAGTTTTTTCTATAAACACCTACCCGCTTTCTCGCATTTTTCACCATATTCATATCATCTTCTTCTTCACTTCAAGCCTCTTTTCATGGATTCTAAGCTTGTCAAAATTATGGCAATATATTTAGCAAAAGAAATTTAAAATAATATTATATATATATAAGTTATCAATTCCACTTCAAACGGAAACGAATCTCCTTCTTAACCTTTCCAAAATCCACGGCCACCACCACACACCACCAAGGCCGAACCCTTCCTCCTTCCTCACTAAGGCCGTGAGTTCCAAAGCAAGGCCGAGCATTTTAAAGTCGATAGTGCTAGCGATCGTGAGCGTAGATTTCGAGATACCGGAGCTATAACCAATTTTATATTAACTCAAAGGGAAATGAAGGTGAGAACTCCTAAAACTATAGTATTACATGCTATTAGATGTTATATATGCTTGATTATGATTATGGATGATGATTGTTTAATATGAATGGTGAATATATATGCAAGTCACGGACATGCACGTCAATAAGCACAAAGGAAATCACTTTCCTTTATATTAATGAATTGGTGTATAAGGAAAGTTAAACCTCTATAAAACGGTTCAATAATGATTTTTAAAAGTTTTAAAAAAAATTAAAAAAAATAGGTTAAGTTCGAAAAGAAATTGAAAATTTAGTCAAAAATAGATGCATCACGCAACGGTAGTTCGCGATTTCGCGCCATAAAAGTCAAACAAGTATATAGAATGGAATATAGCTCGGAATTATTCAAGATAAGGATTTACCAATCTATCATATCCATAGTTTTCCAATGAAGAAAGAAAATTGAGATTTTGATAAGTTGACTAAGAAATATGAGCAAAACAAGTTTTTTTGAAAAATCGTCGTTTTGTAACTCGGAATACAAGACTGGATTTCTTTGAAAATGATATTTTAAAACTGTTTAAAAATATAAAATAAATTCTAAAAAATCTTTGAAAATGTTTTAAATGTGATTTGAGTTATAAAAAATGAAGTTCCAAATGATAAAAAGTCATTTTGATCGATATAGCTAAAAAAGCACTTTCCGCAACACTTTTCTGAAGCACTTTTCTATAACTTTTGTAATATAATTTTAAACGCAACCATTCTTCTTCAAATATTTTGTAAATGTTTTTAAATGATCAATATGTTTTTCTAAAGATGATTTGAAGGATTTATGAAATGGTTAAATGGTTTAGTGTCGTTCAAATAACTTGACCGTGGGTGTCAAAGAGATAGTGTCTAGGCTTGGATTTGGAAAACAAGTTTCCTGCTCTCCCTAGCTATCCGACAGGCTCGACGGAGGGGATAGTAAATTTAATTTACTTGGATCAAAATTTTCCAAGGAATAAAGAATAATATTTTCTAGATTTAAACAACTTGGATTTTATGGGGATGATCTTCTTATACTCGGTGTTAAAACCCGAAGAGGGAACTTGTGCTATTTATGGAATTTAAGAGGTGATTTCGCCGTTATACCACCCTTAGTATTTGTTGAATGAAGAGGTTGATATTTAGTAGAGTTAGATGATTTCTATGGATTCTGCTCATTTAATATTTACTGGTTTTGGATTAACATCCTACATAACATAGTTTTAACTAAATCAAAACTTTGAGTTTTGAATTAAGAAATCAGTGTTAAGATTTAGGAAATGATTTGGAAATATTTTCCTAAGTGAAAAATGAAATGATTTTGAATTATTCCAAGTTTAAAAAGGGTTATAAGTAATCAAAGGAAGTGATAAGAGAGGTTTAATAATTTCATATATACCAGAAAAAATGTCTTAGGAATATATATCTCCAGAAGGGATTTTGATAAAAAGAATAACCAATTAAAGAATGATTCCCTATTTATAGAACCTCTTTTTGCTGATGATTAGATCAAAGGAACCGAGGTCGGATTTGCGGTAATTCCTATCCAAAAACCACTTCAAACTAATATATTCATTCGAAAAGTGAAGACCTGATAAAGAAAATGAGGGATGAAGACCGAAGATTTTCGAGGTGAAAGGACTGCTTGTTGATAATTCTGGTTAGCTCCCAAATACTAAAGTAGCAGTGGTCCCTTCATTTCTAAAGCTCTTTGGGTTGAAAGGACTTCTCACTACTAATCCTAGGAATAACTCTCAATGGGATGTGGTAGGAGAGTACCTCTGGTTTCGTTCGGTCCTAGAACAAACTTGTATGGATGAATATTTAACTTTGCATTTCAAGTTGCATAAATTGATCTCTATGAACATATCACCTATTTGGTGACGAAGAAGGCAACCTTTCTTAGCTTAACAACCTTTCCTGAGATGTACGAGCTCAAGAGTTATACGTTTGTAGAAATTAGTTTTGTGACCATGGAATGGCAGTGTGGCATTCAAAGTGAAATGTGAAAGGTAATCGTTATCTTGAGCCTCACACCCGGAAATGGCTGAAATAGGGTAGATGCATCAAGGTTATGTGGTTCGCAACCATTAGGGTTTGATCATCCCCATCTAGATATATTTATTTCCGCTATGACGTTCAGGACTTAAATTATTGTGGATGTAGGTTGTGAGGGCCCTCGGATAGGTCGGTTACGACCGGGGTGATGACATATTCGGTACTATCTAGCGAGAAAGATAGGCTGGTCTTGTGTCGGTAAAGGTGTAGATGTTCTGTTGACCTCGACACATTCCTCTAGAGATGTACTACGGTAAGGTAGTCCCTTCACATAGTCATATGTATGGAAATCTGTAACGACCCGTTGAATTTGATAATGTTAAATGAATTAAATTAATATGTTTCTAATCTAATTTAGAATAAAATAAAGGTCTTAAGATTTTATTTGAGAAAATGTAGTAATTTGTTATAGTAATTGGAATTTAATGTAACAATTTAATAGTTACATGGAAATAGATTTGAACTATGTAAATTTGCACACCTTGTTGTAAGTTAAATATAAGAAACCAATATAAATGTGAATCAGTGAATATTAATAAAAATATTTACTAGAATGGAATTATTTAATATAAAATAAATAGTGGAGATTGTACATTTGGTTGTAATAATAAATAGTGACTAAATAAAAGTGTCCGTTGGAATAAATCAATGCAATAAGTGTGATAAGTAATTTTATTGAATGTTGTCTCTAATAAATGTACTTGATTTGGTAATTTAGATATTTATACGTAAAGTATATATTTATAAAGATATATTGATTCCAATAGAATTAATTGGAAATCTAATATTAAATATAATGTTGGTAGCAATTGAAATTTACTATTTTGCAAAATAAATGAGAAATCAAGTCAAATATGAATTATACCGTAAAGGATCAATTCATTTAAACAGTAGGATTGTAAATAAATAAACATTCTACGTAGGTTGCAATTGGACAATTTATGTAGTTTAATGGAAAAGCAATTGGAATTAATTACCATAAATTGTGTAGTTAGGGTAGTTTTGATTTGTCACTTAAGATGGAGGATTTTTATATAATGTAATAAATGCAGTTTATATTAAGGCATTGACGTTTGGGTATTTAAGAAGTGATAAACCAAAATTTATTTATTTATTTGAAAATTTGAAATCCAATTTGTGGATTTATTGCAAATAAGTGAAATTTGTGTATAACCATTACATCGATAGGAATAAATTAAATTTAAGGTTATATTAATAAAATTTGGACTAGAGAAATGATATGAATCGGTTTTAGAAGCCTTAAATATAAAATGGGAAGTAGACGAGATTTCACGTTACAACCATTTTTAAAAATCCTGATGTATGTAGAAATATTAATGAAATATAACGTAAACCAATGTTGAATCAAAAGAATAGAGTCAACACTTATTTATTCATTTAATGTGATATAACTACGAGTATGATTTATTGCAAATTACATGGAAATCTAATATATAGGACATTACCTAAAAAGGAAGAGTAGATAAAATTTATGATAAACATATTTTTATATGAAGGTTATTGATTTAAGGAGAAATTGGGCAAGTTTTATGTATTTGGGTTAGGTGCAACCTTTAATAGATAAATTTAGTGCAATTAAAGAAATTGACATTTAATATTTCGATAACTTAAAATTTGATGGGATAAGAACATTTGGGTAATGAAGGGATGACAAATATTAGCTATGATTCTAGAAGGAATTAAATAGATAATGGGAAGATTAAAATCAGGTTCTAAGCAATAATTATTAAATAACAGAAGTTTAGGAGTAAAGTGAGATAATTGAAAATTTTAATCATTCATATAAGTCATTTGTTTATTAATATGAGTTAGCTAATAAATTTAACTTGGGCAATACCTATATATTGGAAACACATTTGTAAAGTGTAATTAATTGAATTTGGTGAATTGGGAATGAATCCAACGTTATAGGAATTGATGTAATACTACGCAAATAAAAGGTAACTGCATAAAATCAATGTTTCGTAATAAATTGTAATTGATAATTAAGTAGGAATGGGTTTGAATTTGACAAAAAGGAAAATTTATTATTTGCTTACCCATCTATTCAATCTATTAAATTTGATCAGATCCATTTGCAATTAAACGAATTTATTTACAAGTTGGTATGTATTTAGCTGATAACTATAAACCAATTAGGGCAATCGGGTATATATATTACCAGTTAAGTTATATAAGATAATGGTTGACTTAATTAAGGGAGTTTATGTAATAATTTCATTTATTTTGTAAGTGGAAATAAAACGTTAATGATAACAAGTATTCAAAATTTACCATCTATTTAGTATATTAAGTATAATTGATAATCAACTGCAGCAAGTAATAAATAATAAATACGTAACGTTAAATGAAGTAATATTTGAAATTTAATATTTAGAAACTATGTAAATATAAGTGCAGATGAAATTGGGGATATTTACATATTGAAATATGAATCCAATGATAAATCAATTCACGTTTCAAAATTTAATGCTACTTTATTACATATATGTTTATGCCTAAATTTAAACTTATGTTTAGATCCAATCCGATCCATCTATTATTTTTCAGCCTTGTCTATATATAACCTGTTATAAACCCTAGCCCCATTTTATTTTCCCTTTCGTTGTACGTTCATTTCTTCATCTCCTTCTCCTCCTCAAATGAATGCAACCTAGATCTACCCCAATCCAAATTTCAGTGAAAATGCAAACACTTCAGAAAAATTCCACAAAAATATATGTTAATGTTCTCGAGGCACGTAATCTACTGGTGCAATTCGTTTTCTGTTTTGAACATTCGTTTGACCAGAATTAATTCAAACAGTCCGTGACCATTCATCATCGTCGTCGCAAACTTCGTCGGATCGTCAAACCTTTTCTGGGTTTTGTAGAGTGGACGATGGGGATCGCATCTATATGGTTTTTGTGTCGATTCAACGGTTAGATCGTCGTAGATCTTCGATTAGGGTTTCTGGAAGGGGGCCGCGTGCGTTTCTGGGAATAGAAGGAGTGACGTGGCACATATATTTGTAAGTGATGAATGTGTGTCGTTTTATTTATTTTCAATTTTGAATTCAATCATCATTTTTCGACGTAACTTTCTCATACGACCTCGGATTCAAACGATTTTTTTTTTAGGTTCGTATTTAAATTCCAGACCCAATGACGCTGGTTTGGACAAATTCTGAGACCGTCAAAATTTTGAGTTTAAATTGAATTTAAATTCGATTTAAATTCAAAAGGTGAGTGTTTTAACCCACTCACAACTACTAGAAGCTTTTATGTTTGTTAAATTAATTTTAGAAATGAATAGAAATTTATTTATGAGTATTTGGCATGTTTATTTTATTCATATCTGTCGAATTGCATTTATTAAATTTAACTGTTAATTTAATTAATTTATTGCGTATAAATTTACAGTTAAAATTTATTTGTTTGTATATGAACTGCTAGTTAACAGTTATATAATTTATTACTGAATATAGACTGTAGATTAATAGCTGTTAAATTTAATTTGAATAAAATTGCCAGTATTACCTGTTATGTAGTACCAAAAATAATATTGTTATTGATTGATATTGATTGATGATTGCGATTTGGATGATGGATGATGTTGATGAATGGATGTTTATTTTATATCATTAAATTGCAAATTATCATGCATATTTCATTTCATTCGGGATTGTGGTTTGAAATGATATATAACTGCAAAATTTTTTTTTTTTTAAATTGCGGATTGAAATGATAAATATCCGTATCACTTGACCATAGGATAGAAAATTTTATACAGGCACCGCGGTCTATATATAACTATTTTAATGTGATTTCTATGGTTTGGATGGAATACGGTTTCTAATAATCTTAAATTTTATAATGTATAAATATTTTTCTTCCATATATATACATATGAAGTTGAAAATTTTGAAATTAAAAGGTGTATAAAAATCTTTATTTAAAAATGGAAGAAAATTAAGAAAATGGAGTTTAATAATTTATATCATATGTTTAAATGTTAAGTTTGGAAATTTTAAGATATGATATTTATAATTGGATTTTTCCCAAAATAAATTGAAATGAATATTCTAGTATAATTTGAATTGGGAAAATATATATATTTTATTACTAGAAATTGAAGTCTTATTATTTATGGATTTTATGTGAATATTCAAGACTAATTAATAGAACAATTGATCTGTTGAAAGAATAAAATCCAATTTTAGTTTGAAATATTGTTACTCAAAATGGATATACGTATATATAAATAAATTGAAGTGGTTTTGGAACTTGAGAGAGATAATATAAATTTTGGTTTAGACTTTAATAAAGAAATGTATTTGTAAAGCCATGAGAACTATTTTCTTTACAAAGTAACATTTAAGTTAAACCATTTAATTCATATACCGTTGAATGTCCAAACCATTCAAGTTTTTTTTTATAGAAATTATGGTTTTAAATTGTGATTTTCAAAATATTATGCTTTGAAAATATTTGATTTTCAGACGTTATGAAGTTAAAGCATTATGATTTTGGAAAAGAATTATATTTGGGATAAGTGATAAAATATGGTTGTGGGTTTTGAAATGATATCGTATTCATGGTTATGAAATGGAATGTTTATTCTGATTTTTAAAGTATAACCTATTTTTAAATGACCGCGGTGTTATAATAACGATGGGTTGGCAAAGAGACCGGGATCGGATATGGACATACTCTCTGTCGATACCGAAAACCACTTTGACTAACCGTGTACGCGGTGGAGATTCCAGAATGAAGTAGGTGGTGGCAACGTTTCCTGTAAGGTAAATACGTGGACCCGACTCCCGTGAGTTGGCATAAGGTGGCTAAAACAGGAGCGTTTCTCAGGCTAATGAGGTCATTCGTCTGATCGGACCCTCCTCTTCGATATTATACTTTGACTTGGATTGATTCAGTGGCCACTTTATTTTTGATTTTGGGGGAATTAGTCCGAGGTGGGCGGTAACTGCGGCTACGCGTTTCCACCAGCCTGGATAGCAATTGGTATATCTACCCTGGCATTGCCTAGTTGTGCCGTGTCACCTACCATATCGAGCCTTTACTACGAGTTTCTATTTGTGTCGTACTTATGGAGTATCCTCTGATAGCCTCCCGATCAGGAGGTATTACGGTACTGTATAGACTATTGGCATTTTACGTGTTAAGGTGGAAAATGTAAAGCCTTAACGCTATTTAAAAGTAAGTTTATTTTATGAATAGACACTATTATAATAGCGCAATATACTACATAGTAAATAGTTTAACGGATCCTTAGGAGATATAAATCCCGAACATCTCTTGAGTTACTGTACTCATGTTTATTTCTGTTAATTTAACTCACATAAGATCTTTTAGTCTGACTCGAGTGTTTTTGTCTTTTCAAATTCGCTCGGGTCAGTCCAAGCGTTTCAGGATCGAAGACTTTAGCTTTGAAGGACGAAGACGAAGGAGTCGTATTATTATTATCTATAGTATTGCACCACACTCATACTGTTCCGCTGCATTGATTGTATTGGTATGTGTAACTCTGATATTTATTGTATAAAGCAAATCAAGTGTTTATAAACTGTTTTGAACTGTATATTTATTATTATATTTTATCCTTCTGCTGTGAGATTCTGTTTTGTTTTTATTTCTTCTCTGTTTTTCTTATTTACCCCATAACAATCCGCCCTTGCGTATGCTTTGAATTGGCACGTGTGTCGGTTTAAAGTGTGCGAAAAGGCGGGATGTTACAAAATCCATTCTCCAATAAGTGCCTGCCATTTTGTTTGTAGAGCCTAACATGTTAGAATTTAATAATGGTAACAATTTCATCTAAGATTAGTAAGTTTACTTGAAAAGTGTTTTCAAAAATGAATGTCACTAAAAATAATATCAAATGATTTTACGTAGAAAATGATTTGGTTATCATAAAGTAAAAACCATTTCCGTGTTTATGTGCGACGTGGTCTTATAAGATGCCTTTTGTTTTCAAAACACGTATTTTGACTTCTCACACCAGTCTCATGACTGACCCGGAGTTTATTTTCCTTTCCCTTAAAATCTGGGTGCCCTAATTTTCCCGAGCAGCCAAGTAGATAGGTTTAGTTTAGAAGAATTCTGGATGGAGCTCGAAACATGGAGTTAGAAGTTTTTTTCAAAGATTTTTATCTATTTCCACAACACTCTTTTGTTATTGTATTCCGCATTTGTAAGGACAGAAATTTATAACTGTCCATGTTTAACTCGGATAGATGTATATTCCACTGTAAAGATTTTGTTGAAATAATATCATGGGATTCTGTTTTGTCTTTATTTTCTTTCTTACCCTTGAGAATCCACTTCTCTAGCACTTGGATTTGCGGAACATGAATAACGAAGACGTATTCGTGTCGATTTTTGAGAGTCGAAGAAATGAGTCCTCACACTTATCTTGATCCAACGATTCAATATAAACAAGACCGATACACTAACGTACTCAGACATTTGTCGTGATCCAATAATAAGTAGAGTCAGTACACTAACATACCCAGATAATTATCTTATTCTTATAATAAATAGAGTTAGCACCCTAATGTACACAAACATCAATCTTAATCCTATAATAAGTAGAGTAAGCAGACTAACGTATCCATACGTATATCAGGATCCAATAATATATAGAGTTAACACACTAACGTACCTAGACATCTATCTCGATTATGTAATAAATAGAGTCAGCACACTAACGTACCCAGACGTCTATCGGGATCCAATAATAAATAGAGTAAGCACACTAACGTACCCAGACATCTATCTCGTTTGTTTAATAAATGGAGTCACACTAACGTACCTAGACATCTATCTCTATCTTATAATAAGTAGAGTCAACACACTAACGTACCTAAACATCTACCACGATCCAATAATAAATAAAGCCAGCACACTAACATACCTAGACATCTATTAGGATCCAATAATAAGCATGACCACTACTATAAGGCCAATACGATGTATGATCAATAATATAAGATCATTATGTTGTACTATCACGAATACAAGAATGATACAATTTATCAAATTATATGTATCTCAGGGTCAACCACTGAAGAGTACGAGTTCACTCCATTTGATCGTATATACTTGCCTGTTATGATCATGCGACCACCCGCCATACAACTCCGTGTCGATAATTATTGATTCCAAAGGAATCAATTAACATTAATATCTGAATCTGAAGCTTTGTCTTGTGTTTTGCCTTCCCGAGTAGCCCAAAGCCTGCTTGAAGTCATGCTAAGATACCATGAAGAACCATGCTCGAACGGGCAAGAAATTCCCTAATGTTGCACAATACCTAGAAGTTTAGTCGACTGGGGATTATTTTAGTCAACTAAGCTTAATCGACCGAGATTTGTCCCAAGTCTTCTTTTTAGAGCTTTCCCCATTGACTATCTATCTTACTGTCATTCAGTCGACTAGATTTTTCATCAGCAGACTGAAATTGCTAGGTACAGGCAATGAACCTGGGGCTGTGGGAAAATCTCCCGAACGGATGTCGATTCGCATGTCGTTTCTTCCGGTGCTTCGCCCGATAAGTCATCTTACTTCATGAGCCTGACTCTATTCCATCGGACTTCCATCAGGGTTCATCTGTTTACGTTTTAAAAATGAGTTCCATAAGTATACAAAATGTGACGACCCAGATTTTCAGCAATTTAAATCGGAATAATTAATTGGTTTTAAAATAATTAATAGTATAATTTTAACTTGAATTCAAATATTATTATATAACAATTGAGTTATTAGATTAATAAAATTGAAGTCGGGTGAATTATTGAATCTTCAGTTTTAAGCCTGTTAAAAATAATGTGAAGGCTTATAAAATCTATAAAGATAATACTGAAGATAATAGGATGATTGAAATTTAATTTAAGGGTCATTTGTTCAATTTTAATAATATACCGTTTAAATTGGGATTTAAAAATAGCCTTCCGAGGCACAGTCTCGGATTTGGATGAAACCAGCTCCATTGGATCCATAATAGTTAGTTATTATCGAATTTCAATTTTCGTAGCAATCGGAGTTGTCATTTGACTCTGGCAGCTCAAAACGCTTAGAACTATTTTAATCGATTTAATTTAAAATCGATTGTTTTCTTCTGTAATTCGCGCATACGACCGAATCAGCTTCCGAAACACGTTTCATTGTGTTCGGAACGCGGGTAAAACCTTATAAGCGCCTGTCGGCATGTCTGATTCGGGGTTCAGGATTTCACGTTATGATTAACGAGACGTTTTGAGAGTTTTATAATATAATAAAAATTCAAAGTCAAAGGGGTCAAAGATATTTTCATTTACTCGTACTCGAGAAGCTTCCCCAATCTTTTAATTTACCCCGTCCCCTCTCTATCCTTCAACCGGAATCAATTCTAAAAAAAAAAAATGGCCACATTGTTTTTCACCAAATCAAATTGATAATTTTTTTTTGTCCATTCCCCTCATCTTTCACCAGATACCGAGCTCGTTAAAAAAGAAAAAAAAAGAAAAAGAAAAAGAAGGGGGGTGAAAATCAATGGCCGAAGCCAACTATGTATTCAATTTCGATCTTCAGTTCTTAGAACAAGATGCGGTGATGAAGCCGCGACCCACGGCTAGGGTTTCGCGATGGGCGAGCGCTATGCTTGAGCGCGGCGGTGCGAGAGATTGAGGGTGTTGCCGTTTGTCGTGATGGAAGGAGGGTCAAACTCGAGCAAGGCGATTTCGCGAGGCGCTGTTGGGCTTTGGGGTCGGGGTGGTTCGTGATTGAGTCGCGATCGATGGTGGAGGTTTCGAAGCTCGGATTCGAGCACGGCGATGCGAAGACATCAGAGGTGGGGGCTCGTCTTCGAGTAGCTGTTGTCAGGACAACGAGGTATCTGCAGTTAATTTTATATAATTTAATTAATGACTAAATATATACGTAGGAGGAATTTTATTTTACAGTAAAGGAATTTTAAAATAGTTCTGTTAATATTGTTTAGTACAAGTATATAGAAGCTAGAAGAAATTTTTTTAAATGTTATATTTATATGAAACTAGATTTTTAAAGAACTACAACTTAATTAAAATTATTAATAAACTGTACAATGTTTACTCAAGGTTTAAAATCATGGGGACAAGCCAGTTTGGGAGGTTTTTCAAATGGCGGAATTTAAGGTGAGTATTCTCACTATGTTGAATTTATATTTAATTTTTAATGGTTAAATTTAAATGATCGGTTGGATGAGTAAATTTATTGAATTTATTGGATGTGTGCTAATGATGATGTGACTTTGGTTTGGGTTAGTTTTCGAGTTTATTGTGGGTTTACTCGAAGTATTTGGGTTTTAATTCGTTTAGATTTAAAGTTATAAATAAGACAAATGTTTTCATTCTAAGGTTGTTGAGATTAATGCTTTCTGATTCGTCAAGTTAGGGGGGTAATTAAAATAGATAATTAATTAATTCAATTCATTAATGGTTTGGGACGATAAATTTAGTAGGTGAGAGTTTGGATTAATTAATCAATTAAAGAAGATTTAAGTTCATTTTTTTTAGATTAATGAAGGTAAAATAAACAATGGATGGTTCGATAGGTTATTACTTAATGTAATTAATAAAATATAATTACTTTGTTAAATTAACCAAGAGATTAAATAAGGTAATTAAGTAAGGAGGAATTGGAAAAATGGATAATAAATTGCAGGTAGAGATAATTCAAAAGTGATAAATATTGAGATTGAATTAAAGTAATTAATTTAGATTGGAACAAATTAAAATATAACTGGAAATAATTAATTAATATAATTAACGATGTAATTGAAGATTTGATTAATTAGGATGAATTGGTCAGTAATAAGTGACTTAAGGGAAGTTAATTAGTATAAATAATTAAGGATCAATTAATTATATAAAAGAAATAAAGATTACTTAATGATCTTGGTTGAAACTAAGAAATATTGTGGATTTAATTAAAGATAATTACTTGAATTTAATTGAAAAATAATTAATCCAGAATGATTAATTAAGATGAATAATGAAGGACTGACTAATTAATTGATCTGGCATTAATTAATGTTAAATGAAGGAATCTAAGAATTGAGGCTAGAAATTCAATTAGAATCGATTGAATTATTTTGGGAGTGGCCTAAATTGTTTATGGATGATTGGATGGTATTGGATGATTTGATGGAGTTGATAACTCCGATATGAAATGTTGTGTACTTCATTTAGAAAACTTGAGATATGATGATATGAGATTCAAAGAGACCGAGGTCGGGTATTGGGAAATACCCGTAACCACTTCGAATTTTTATAAATTGATTTGTGAAAACAATAGGCTGAATTGAAATGGTTTAAGTGAATTGGATTAATTAATCTAAGTTTGGAACTTAGGAATTGATATGTGGAAAAAGTGTTGTCTACAGTATATTGTGAATTGGTTAAATTGATATAAGTTACCCGGGTTTATATAAGTTGATTGCTTTGGTATTCCATGTTAGTTGAGTTTACTCACGCTGGTTTCCAGCCTGACCCGGGTGTTACTTTGGTGTAATGCTCGGGTCAGACCGAGTATTACAGATTTTCAGGTTAGGACGTTCAGGAGCTCAGGAGGCGAGCTGGTGGCAATATCGCATGGAGTTTATCCGCTGTATTTATATTATTGTTTACCTGAGTCATGATAATTGTATATATATTCAGTAAGTGTATATATGTAAAACTCTGATGTACTAAAATGTAACCGATAGATATAGATTCTTTTGTAAACTGTTATTATTTATTAATATATTTTATCCGCTGCATATGTGAGTTGTTGACGCTTCTGTCCTTCTTCTTCTTCTATCTCTTTCTTCTTTTTCATAACTATCTGGAATTTTCGGGTTGGAAAATTTCGGGTCGTTACATTTGGTATCAGAGCTGAAAGGTTAAGCGAGAACCTTGGCTCTGGTGGGGATTACTCATTTAATAGAGTCTGTAGTACTCTATAACGAGTTGAGTGAATATATGTATATATATATATATATATGAGCGCGTACTTGTTACTTTCTTATATAAAGGTTTTAAATGATTTTATATAAGAATGTAATTTGATATATAAAGCTATATCTTCTTCTAATAAATATTAAGGAGATTGGTTGTAAAATTATTGGAATTAAATTAAGAAGTAATATAATACAATCAAATTGAAATCTTGAATTGGGACTAAGTGAAGAAGGAATATAATACAACCAAATTAAAATTAAATCAATTAAAAATGAAATTCTAGAATTAGAACTCAGAAAATAGAATTGTTTGAAACTTTAAATGAACAAAGTTAAATTTGGTTTAAAAAGGTTAAACCAATCTTTGTGAATATAGCTCGAATTATATAATTCGAGATGGTTTAAATTTGAAGTTGGAATTGAACTCATTCAAATTGAATTCGATTTGAATTAATTGGATTTGGGATGGAAGATGTATAAGTTCAAAAATATTTAAATGGGAGATTTGAATTGGATTGAATTGGAATGGTTGAAATTGAAGTGGGTTCAATTGAATGGTTATTAGTCCAAAGTAATTGGAATAATTTTGGAATTTTAATTTAAGTGAAATTGGTTTAAAATCAAAAAGGAATTTGAAATATAGATTGTAAATGTAATTTATTAATTGAAATAAACTTCATAAATAAACGAGATTATAATTTGAAATAGAATTCCAGAGAATATTTGAAATAGAGTAAGATGAAAATTCCAGAGTAATATTTAAATATGAATTTGATGGATTGAGAGTTTGGAATTTTAGGAAAAATTAAAATTCCTTTTGGTTTGAAAGTGGTTTCCAAGGGTTTTTAAAGAAAGAATAGTATTATTTCAAAAATATTTTTGTGTTTGAAATTTGAGAGATTTGAAATCAAAAATATTTGGAAGTGTTTTTTTTTTTAGAGAGATAAAAGCATTGAACTCTTTTGGTCACTGGAAAATAAAGTCGGTGATGACTGCAGCATCATCGATGTTCATTTTCGAGTTTCTAGAAGAGAAATTGCTACCAAATTGTTTTAAATTGGGATTGTTTGTAAATTGGGTTTAATTTTAAAATTCAAAGGGATAATTGAATTTGCCAAAGAATTTTGGATATAGTTGAATTCTAAGGTGATATTGTAATTTGGACATTTGTTTAAACTCTGGAATCTTGATTAAATGTTTATGGAATAATAAAAATATATTGGCTAAATAAAATGTATAATTCTGAGTTAAAATCAAAATGTGAGTGTAATTGATTATAAATAGAAGGTGCAAAATTGAAATTATACTTAAGGTTGTAAGTTTAAAGATCAAATGGAATTTGATTTGAGGTTGGAAGGAAATTGAGAATCAATTTAATTTGAATTGGGGATAAATCAAGTCCAATGGAAATTGGAGTTAATTAAATTGGGATTGAGTCAATTTAAATGGAGTGGAAATTTAAATTGAATTGTTGAGGAAGTAAACAGTTTTGACTCTTGACCATTTTCAATGTAAATTGTTTTAATATAAGTAGTTTTAAATCTATTTTCTTATCTACTTACCATACAACTTTCTTTTTAAACCCAAACTATTTTTATACTGGTTTTTGCCACTACTTTTGGAACTATTTAACTATTTTACAACTGTATTATAAACTAATTACTAATTTCAACTAAGTTACGAGTTAATTTCTATTTTACAACTATTTTGCAATTATCTAAAGTTTCTGAAACTATTTAACTATTTTTCCAACTATTTTTCTATTAGTTAACCATTTTATAGCTATTTTGCAAAACTATAATTATTTTTCAACTACTTACCTATTTTTAAACTTTTCAAGCTATTTTTCAAAACTGGTCGGAGTTTAAACTGTTATTGATTAAAATACCCAACTGAGATAAGGATTGAAGTAAAAATCCAAATGAGGATTAATGTAAAGGTGAATAGGGAATGTGAAATGGTTCTTTTGAACTGAAAGAATATTTTGAGAAATATGAAATGAATAAAGATGGAAATTGGATATTTCTATGGTTTCTGAGAGTGTTTGGAGTATGAAAGGTGTTTTATACAAGAAGGTAAGGATCCAAAGTTTTAAAAATTTATATATATATATATATATCTGAATATATATAAAGGATCTTATGAGGATTTTGAGAAAGGCTTTTGATTTTTGGAAAAAAAAATCCATATTGAGTTTTGGAAAGCCTATTTGGAGAATTATCGATTTTGGGATAATCGATTTTGTGTAAAGGAACTTTGTATAATATCATGCTAGGTGTATGATTTGAAGATACTATATATGTATAGTATAAAATGTTTTGATGATGACTCTGGGGAAAAAGGCGCTCCCTTGAAATGGACTTCTCAGGAGTGCCACCGGGTGGTGCTGCCTTGAGCCCCAAGGGGGTTCTAAAGTTGATCCTGTGAGGAGTCCGGACAAAACTAGTTCCTGAGGATTATGAGTTGAGTTACCATAGCGTAAGTCGTGTGTGCCGCGGAGAGCCAACAGTTACATGGACTTTTGTTGTGACTGCAACGTAACCCAGGATGTAACTGCGACCTATGGTAATATTGCGAAAGTCGTGTGTGCCGCTGAGAGCCAACAGTCTGCGGTTGAGTTTATCTCGGTAGACTGCGACCTATGTAGGAGTGGAGAAGTTTCATTTCGACAGCGAAATCAGAGGCCGCGGAGAGCCTGCAGTTACATGGACTTTTGCTGCGACGGCAACGTAACCCTGGATGTAACTGTGATCTGTTGTGTGGGATCCATGGCGTAATCGAGAGGCCGCGGAGAGCCTGCAGTTACATGGACTTTTGTTGAGACTGCAACGTAACCCTGGTATGTAACTGTGACCATGGATGGGTGTGATGATTTCCAGAGCATTGTCACCAAAGTTATTTCTTTTATTTTCAAAAAAACTGTTTTCTATATTTTTAATGAAATTATTTTTTTTCAAGTATTTTCACTGGGTGTTGAAAACGAGTTTACCAAGTACTTATAGATTTTCAGTTCTACGCCTGATCAACGTATGACTGAATTTCTGTGAGAACAAGGATGGACTGGTTAAGACATCGAGTTATAAGAAATATTTTATAAAAGCTATTTTAATAATATTATGAGATTTTATAGGCATTTCTAAATTTTTAAAATAAAAGAGATGGAATTTTGGAAAATCAAGGGAAATTCAAACTGAAATTGTAAAATAAAATTGAAACTCGGGAAAATTTAATGAAGTGCTTCTTTGTAATTAAAATTCCAATGTTGAATTAAAAGTGGAAGTAACCTAATTATCTAAATAAATTATTTAATAGAGAATGTTAATAAAATTTAACTCGGTTAAATAAAATGGATTGTAATTGATAATGGGGCGTGGAAAATGAATTCGAATTATAAATAGAATTCGGCTTGGATTTGATAATAAATTAAATAGGAAGTGATGTTGTAAAATAAAAATAAAATAAAGTTGGATTGAAAATGAGATGGTTTGAATTGCAAATACCATCCAAGTGTGACTTGAGTAATATTTAATGAAATTTGCAAGTAAATTGGATATAAGAGTAGTGTTGTCATATGAAATGGAAGTGATTAATAATAGAAATGGTAGGGTTGCAAATAAAACCCAAATGAATAGAAATAAATTGAAAATGACTTTGTATCAATAAAAGAAATTCGATAACGAATTAAGTAAGTAAATTAAAAATTTTAAGTGGGTTAATTGAGCAGAATAAAAAATGGATGAAGTCGGTTGAATAAAAACTAAATCAAAGTTGTGATTGGAATTGGATTATCAGACTGAACCTAAATTTAGTGGTATATTAATTTGAAGTATAAATAAGATAAGTATGTGCTTGGATATTATTTTGATAAATTAAAAGGTGAATTTAAAATTTAAATTTCAAATTGATGACTAACTGCATTTAATGGAAGTTGATTAAATGAGAATCAAATAGAAGTAAACTTAAGGTTGCTGTTGGAATAAATTGAAGAAAATTCACTTAAGTTTAAAACTTATGGAAGTTTGGCTTCGAATAAGAGTGAAAGCCCATTAAATAAAAGCTTGGATTGAATTAATTTGGTAATAGCTAGTAGTGTATAAGGGTGAAATATGTCGAGCTAATGAATGGTGGGTGAATAAATTAGAAATGAAATGGAATTAAATATGAAATGATTTGAAAATTAATTTAAGATAGTTATAAACTGAAATAGGTACTTATTTAAGCAAATATCGTCGAAATTGCATAACAATAATTGTCGTTTTGCATAAACAAAAGTAATTAAATTCCTGTGAGTTAATAGGGATTAAATAAAATTGATTCTGAATCATTTGAAAACGAATATGAGCTTGTTTGAATTATAATCGATGGAATATCATAAATTGAGTTGTGAACCATTAAAACTTAAATGAGTCGACATATGAATTGGTTGGAAAGAAATTGAATTAGCTTTAACGCATGTACATTGTTTATGGGAAGTGTTTGGTGCTGGGTGTTTAGTAATATATATGTTTAGTTTTGGAAAGTAAGTGAAATGTTAATAGATTTTCTATGTATGACACTTACGTATTTAAATTGAGTAAGTACACGTGCAGGAAAGCCGTTGGCTAGATTTGGGGTATGCTAATTGCTAAAATTTATAAGCTGCTTGCTTAAATTGCTAAATAAGGTACGCCTACGCAATAAAAATAGGAAATATGAACTGTTTTTTCTTTTTCCAACCGGGTGGGTCGATGTATACATATTTATATCTCTTGTCAAATTGCAAAAGCTCCTCCGTACAAAGGAGACTCTGCCAAAATTTTCCGAAAATTTTGGAAGATAGAAAATTTTTGGAAATTTTTGGGAAAAATCTTGTTAACGACAAAACAATTTCAAATTTGGAACTAAAGTAAATTAGTATATGAAACTAATATGAATCAGGTATACTTGAAAGATAAAATTTAACATTCAAGATTTAAAGTAAACTGAATTCGTATAAAGTGGGGAAAACTAGTTTGAATAGGAAAGGATATGAAAACTTCTATAAGGATAAGTATGTAAAGAGTTGAAAGGGCTATGATATGATATTATTGTTAAATAAGAGATGCAGGGATTATAAGGAAAGGGAATTGGATTTGATATCAGAAGATAAATGTAAATTGCCCGACAAAAAGGTATGTATTTAAAATTCTGTATGAAATTGGATTGGGTTTTTGATGTAGCCACTTGGCTTTTATTTTCTTTTTGGAATTTGGGAGCCCGTAGAGGCCTTTTGTAGTAGTACCGAGCTAGCCGCGCAAAGGAGACGTTGGCAAAAAATTTCGGGAATTTAGAGAGTCGGATTTTTTTTTTGAGAAATTTTGATAATTCAAAATTTGGTTTTAAATTTAAATTTAATTGATTGAGCAGAAGAGTATTGATTGAAACTATAGTAGGTTTTGGGAAAGTTGGATAAGGTGTTAGTGGACCTTTAATAAAAGATAAGTGGTAGGAAGTTGAATTGGGAATTTTGGGAAAGATAAACGGGTATTGAACCATTCTTCCTAACTAGTAATTTCGGGGACGAAATTCTTTTAAGGGGGGAGGAATGTGACGACCCAGATTTTCAGCAATTTAAATCGGAATAATTAATTGGTTTTAAAATAATTAATAGTATAATTTTAACTTGAATTCAAATATTATTATATAACAATTGAGTTATTAGATTAATAAAATTGAAGTCGGGTGAATTATTGAATCTTCAGTTTTAAGCCTGTTAAAAATAATGTGAAGGCTTATAAAATCTATAAAGATAATACTGAAGATAATAGGATGATTGAAATTTAATTTAAGGGTCATTTGTTCAATTTTAATAATATACCGTTTAAATTGGGATTTAAAAATAGCCTTCCGAGGCACAGTCTCGGATTTGGATGAAACCAGCTCCATTGGATCCATAATAGTTAGTTATTATCGAATTTCAATTTTCGTAGCAATCGGAGTTGTCATTTGACTCTGGCAGCTCAAAACGCTTAGAACTATTTTAATCGATTTAATTTAAAATCGATTATTTTCTTCTGTAATTCGCGCATACGACCGAATCAGCTTCCGAAACACGTTTCATTGTGTTCGGAACGCGGGTAAAACCTTATAAGCGCCTGTCGGCATGTCTGATTCGGGGTTCGGGATTTCACGTTATGATTAACGAGACGTTTTGAGAGTTTTATAATATAATAAAAATTCAAAGTCAAAGGGGTCAAAGATATTTTCATTTACTCGTACTCGAGAAGCTTCCCCAATCTTTTAATTTACCCCGTCCCCTCTCTATCCTTCAACCGGAATCAATTCTAAAAAAAAAAAAAAATGGCCGCATTGTTTTTCACCAAATCAAATTGATAATTGTTTTTGGTCCATTCCCCTCATCTTTCACCAGATACCGAGCTCGTTAAAAAAGAAAAAAAAAGAAAAAGAAAAAGAAGGGGGGTGAAAATCAATGGCCGAAGCCAACTATGTATTCAATTTCGATCTTCAGTTCTTAGAACAAGATGCGGTGATGAAGCCGCGACCCACGGCTAGGGTTTCGCGATGGGCGAGCGCTATGCTTGAGCGCGGCGGTGCGAGAGATTGAGGGTGTTGCCGTTTGTCGTGATGGAAGGAGGGTCGAACTCGAGCAAGGCGATTTCGCGAGGCGCTGTTGGGCTTTGGGGTCGGGGTGGTTCGTGATTGAGTCGTGATCGATGGTGGAGGTTTCGAAGCTCGGATTCGAGCACGGCGATGCGAAGACATCGGAGGTGGGGGCTCGTCTTCGAGTAGCTGTAGTCAGGACAACGAGGTATCTGCAGTTAATTTTATATAATTTAATTAATGACTAAATATATACGTAGGAGGAATTTTATTTTACAGTAAAGGAATTTTAAAATAGTTCTGTTAATATTGTTTAGTACAAGTATATAGAAGCTAGAAGAAATTTTTTTAAATGTTATATTTATATGAAACTAGATTTTTAAAGAACTACAACTTAATTAAAATTATTAATAAACTGTACAATGTTTACTCAAGGTTTAAAATCATGGGGACAAGCCAGTTTGGGAGGTTTTTCAAACGACGGAATTTAAGGTGAGTATTCTCACTATGTTGAATTTATATTTAAATTTTAATGGTTAAATTTAAATGATCGGTTGGATGAGTAAATTTATTGAATTTATTGGATGTGTGCTAATGATGATGTGACTTTGGTTTGGGTTAGTTTTCGAGTTTATTGTGGGTTTACTCGAAGTATTTGGGTTTTAATTCGTTTAGATTTAAAGTTATAAATAAGACAAATGTTTTCATTCTAAGGTTGTTGAGATTAATGCTTTCTGATTCGTCAAGTTAGGGGGGTAATTAAAATAGATAATTAATTAATTCAATTCATTAATGGTTTGGGCCGATAAATTTAGTAGGTGAGAGTTTGGATTAATTAATCAATTAAGGAAGATTTAAGTTCATTTTTTTTTAGATTAATGAAGGTAAAATAAACAATGGATGGTTCGATAGGTTATTACTTAATGTAATTAATAAAATATAATTACTTTGTTAAATTAACCAAGAGATTAAATAAGGTAATTAAGTAAGGAGGAATTGGAAAAATGGATAATAAATTGCAGGTAGAGATAATTCAAAAGTGATAAATATTGAGATTGAATTAAAGTAATTAATTTAGATTGGAACAAATTAAAATATAACTGGAAATAATTAATTAATATAATTAACGATGTAATTGAAGATTTGATTAATTAGGATGAATTGGTCAGTAATAAGTGACTTAAGGGAAGTTAATTAGTATAAATAATTAAGGATCAATTAATTATATAAAAGAAATAAAGATTACTTAATGATCTTGGTTGAAACTAAGAAATATTGTGGAGTTAATTAAAGATAATTACTTGAATTTAATTGAAAAATAATTAATCCAGAATGATTAATTAAGATGAATAATGAAGGACTGACTAATTAATTGATCTGGCATTAATTAATGTTAAATGAAGGAATCTAAGAATTGAGGCTAGAAATTCAATTAGAATCGATTGAATTATTTTGGGAGTGGCCTAAATTGTTTATGGATGATTGGATGGTATTGGATGATTTGATGGAGTTGATAACTCCGATATGAAATGTTGTGTACTTCATTTAGAAAACTTGAGATATGATGATATGAGATTCAAAGAGACCGAGGTCGGGTATTGGGAAATACCCGTAGCCACTTCGAATTTTTATAAATTGATTTGTGAAAACAATAGGCTGAATTGAAATGGTTTAAGTGAATTGGATTAATTAATCTAAGTTTGGAACTTAGGAATTGATATGTGGAAAAAGTGTTGTCTACAGTATATTGTGAATTGGTTAAATTGATATAAGTTACCCGGGTTTATATAAGTTGATTGCTTTGGTATTCCATGTTAGTTGAGTTTACTCACGCTGGTTTCCAGCCTGACCCGGGTGTTACTTTGGTGTAATGCTCGGGTCAGACCGAGTATTACAGATTTTCAGGTTAGGACGTTCAGGAGCTCAGGAGGCGAGCTGGTGGCAATATCGCATGGAGTTTATCCGCTGTATTTATATTATTGTTTACCTGAGTCATGATAATTGTATATATATTCAGTAAGTGTATATATGTAAAACTCTGATGTACTAAAATGTAACCGATAGATATAGATTCTTTTGTAAACTGTTATTATTTATTAATATATTTTATCCGCTGCATATGTGAGTTGTTGACGCTTCTGTCCTTCTTCTTCTTCTATCTCTTTCTTCTTTTTCATAACTATCTGGAATTTTCGGGTTGGAAAATTTCGGGTCGTTACATTTGGTATCAGAGCTGAAAGGTTAAGCGAGAACCTTGGCTCTGGTGGGGATTACTCATTTAATAGAGTCTGTAGTACTCTATAACGAGTTGAGTGAATATATGTATATATATATATATGAGCGCGTACTTGTTACTTTCTTATATAAAGGTTTTAAATGATTTTATATAAGAATGTAATTTGATATATAAAGCTATATCTTCTTCTAATAAATATTAAGGAGATTGGTTGTAAAATTATTGGAATTAAATTAAGAAGTAATATAATACAATCAAATTGAAATCTTGAATTGGGACTAAGTGAAGAAGGAATATAATACAACCAAATTAAAATTAAATCAATTAAAAATGAAATTCTAGAATTAGAACTCAGAAAATAGAATTGTTTGAAACTTTAAATGAACAAAGTTAAATTTGGTTTAAAAAGGTTAAACCAATCTTTGTGAATATAGCTCGAATTATATAATTCGAGATGGTTTAAATTTGAAGTTGGAATTGAACTCATTCAAATTGAATTCGATTTGAATTAATTGGATTTGGGATGGAAGATGTATAAGTTCAAAAATATTTAAATGGGAGATTTGAATTGGATTGAATTGGAATGGTTGAAATTGAAGTGGGTTCAATTGAATGGTTATTAGTCCAAAGTAATTGGAATAATTTTGGAATTTTAATTTAAGTGAAATTGGTTTAAAATCAAAAAGGAATTTGAAATATAGATTGTAAATGTAATTTATTAATTGAAATAAACTTCATAAATAAACGAGATTATAATTTGAAATAGAATTCCAGAGAATATTTGAAATAGAGTAAGATGAAAATTCCAGAGTAATATTTAAATATGAATTTGATGGATTGAGAGTTTGGAATTTTAGGAAAAATTAAAATTCCTTTTGGTTTGAAAGTGGTTTCCAAGGGTTTTTAAAGAAAGAATAGTATTATTTCAAAAATATTTTTGTGTTTGAAATTTGAGAGATTTGAAATCAAAAATATTTGGAAGTGTTTTTTTTTAGAGAGATAAAAGCATTGAACTCTTTTGGTCACTGGAAAATAAAGTCGGTGATGACTGCAGCATCATCGATGTTCATTTTCGAGTTTCTAGAAGAGAAATTGCTACCAAATTGTTTTAAATTGGGATTGTTTGTAAATTGGGTTTAATTTTGAAATTCAAAGGGATAATTGAATTTGCCAAAGAATTTTGGATATAGTTGAATTCTAAGGTGATATTGTAATTTGGACATTTGTTTAAACTCTGGAATCTTGATTAAATGTTTATGGAATAATAAAAATATATTGGCTAAATAAAATGTATAATTCTGAGTTAAAATCAAAATGTGAGTGTAATTGATTATAAATAGAAGGTGCAAAATTGAAATTATACTTAAGGTTGTAAGTTTAAAGATCAAATGGAATTTGATTTGAGGTTGGAAGGAAATTGAGAATCAATTTAATTTGAATTGGGGATAAATCAAGTCCAATGGAAATTGGAGTTAATTAAATTGGGATTGAGTCAATTTAAATGGAGTGGAAATTTAAATTGAATTGTTGAGGAAGTAAACAGTTTTGACTCTTGACCATTTTCAATGTAAATTGTTTTAATATAAGTAGTTTTAAATCTATTTTCTTATCTACTTACCATACAACTTTCTTTTTAAACCCAAACTATTTTTATACTGGTTTTTGCCACTACTTTTGGAACTATTTAACTATTTTACAACTGTATTATAAACTAATTATTAATTTCAACTAAGTTACGAGTTAATTTCTATTTTACAACTATTTTGCAATTATCTAAAGTTTCTGAAACTATTTAACTATTTTTCCAACTATTTTTCTATTAGTTAACCATTTTATAGCTATTTTGCAAAACTATAATTATTTTTCAACTACTTACCTATTTTTAAACTTTTCAAGCTATTTTTCAAAACTGGTCGGAGTTTAAACTGTTATTGATTAAAATACCCAACTGAGATAAGGATTGAAGTAATAATCCAAATGAGGATTAATGTAAAGGTGAATAGGGAATGTGAAATGGTTCTTTTGAACTGAAAGAATATTTTGAGAAATATGAAATGAATAAAGATGGAAATTGGATATTTCTATGGTTTCTGAGAGTGTTTGGAGTATGAAAGGTGTTTTATACAAGAAGGTAAGGATCCAAAGTTTTAAAAATTTATATATATATATATATATATATATATATATATATCTGAATATATATAAAGGATCTTATGAGGATTTTGAGAAAGGCTTTTGATTTTTGGAGAAAAAAAAAATCAATATTGAGTTTTGGAAAGCCTATTTGGAGAATTATCGATTTTGGGATAATCGATTTTGTGTAAAGGAAGTTTGTATAATATCATGCTAGGTGTATGATTTGAAGATACTATATATGTATAGTATAAAATGTTTTGATGATGACTCTGGGGAAAAAGGCGCTCCCTTGAAATGGACTTCTCAGGAGTGCCACCGGGTGGTGCTGCCTTGAGCCCCAAGGGGGTTCTAAAGTTGATCCTGTGAGGAGTCCGGACAAAACTAGTTCCTGAGGATTATGAGTTGAGTTACCATAGCGTAAGTCGTGTGTGCCGCGGAGAGCCAACAGTTACATGGACTTTTGTTGTGACTGCAACGTAACCCAGGATGTAACTGGGACCTATGGTAACATTGCAAAAGTCGTGTGTGCCGCTGAGAGCCAACAGTCTGCGGTTGAGTTTATCTCGGTAGACTGCGACCTATGTAGGAGTGGAGAAGTTTCATTTCGACAGCGAAATCATAGGCCGCGGAGAGCCTGCAGTTACATGGACTTTTGCTGCGACGGCAACGTAACCCTGGATGATGCTCAACTCCGTTAATAAGTAACTTCATTTTCTTCCACTTCCTCCATGATGCTCAACTCACCAATCAGGTTTGAAAAACAAATTTTGTCAGTTGAAAATCCAGTAATGATACCTTTGTGTTTTTCTTTGTCCAAACCTTTATTATTCTATCATGTTTTTGTTTACACCATACCAATCTTCAAATTCAATCATTCTTTTTTCCAGTTCCAATATAAGATGCTAATTTTAAATTTTTTTTTATATCCATGGCGATAGAGGGAATGAAATTCAAAGAATAAGGCCATTTCAATTCCTTCATTTTAGTTTGTGGTATTTCAGAATTTCCCATTTCATCTCATTTTTTTGCAGTTCAAAACCGTTAACTATAAGTCACTTCTTTCTATGATTAGCCGCTTTATGTGTTCACACAGAGTACGTTGGCTATTCATGAGATATCAACTTAGACTTTGGTCTAGGTTTCAACCTATTCGTCTTCATTTGTTACTGGCATTTAGGTGTAAGTTACAATTGTACAACAACGATACACATAAAGAGAGAGATACACTTGGTTTGATGATCAAGAGTTATGAGATAAAAAAAATGGTTTTGGATCCTATTTTGTAATATTGGTAATTCTGAAGGCATAAACATTGTTCTAATCTAGAGAATATCAGAAATTGAGTTGAATGATTATATTAGTTTGTTAAAATTTCAAAAGTTTTTAGCTAGAATATTTCTTATTAAAAAAAAGTAATAAACACTTGATGCAAAATGACTACTATGTTTTCATTTGTTAAAACACAACTGAATGCTAGATTAGACTTGCCAGATATACACATTATATATGCATTGATAACTGTATTATAGTGGTTATTATAATTTCTCTCTTTAGTTACCATGGGAAATGGAGCACACTCCCGAGCCTCAAGAGGGTACAACTCCTACATGACAAGAACATCATAAGATGACTTGATCATAACATCTTGAGAATACTTAGGAAGCGAATCCATATAACATGCTAGATGATTTGAGCAGTGTTAATTAGGTGCTCTAATTATTAAATCCATTGTATACGAAGCTTCTTAAATTCATTCAAAATAGTCCGAGTATTGCATTATAAAGCCAGTTATCAAATAAGAGTGCTGAAAGTGGTGGTATGATAATTAGCTAGGGGAAAACTATTTAATAGCACGAGCATTCTTGGTAAGTATGAGTTTGCATGTAAGATTAAATAATATATTACAATATATAATTGTTTGTCTATGATTAGATTGTTTTTCTTTTTATTTGATCAACTGTAGTATTTTTGTACTCAGGTGAAACATATTAAATCAATAAAATTCTTGCTTTTCATGTACTATATCATGTTTTGGTACATTTATGTATTGTACATGCTGTGTTCTCCATGATGTTATCTGTACATTAGAAGTCACAAGGATATATTCTCAGTAAACTAGCTTTAGAAAATATCATATAAATCTTACAATTTATGTAATTCTTAAATATGTGCATTACAAAAGTGTTAATTGTGGCACTAAGTCTTATTTACCCTCAAAGATATTCAAGGAAGCTTACAACAACTAATTTTTGTTTCACTTCAATTTATGATAACGCTGTATTATGTTTATTTGTTCTTTTGTTCTTTCTATAAACGGTGTACCTTTTTCGTATTGTGCATAGATTTTGCTAATATGGGTTTTGCTACTTTTGTGTGCCCGTAGATTCTGGGTTCTATAACTAAGCAATAGTGCACCCTACAGTTTGTTAGTAATGATTTTGTTCCTATGGGTTGATTCTAATTGAAAGTCGAATTGTTGATATTGATTTTGTATTTGTTGATTCATTATGCTTTAATCTGCTGCGCTTTGTTTCACATCCAATAATGTAGTGTAGGATTTTGGAATTCATGATATTTAATAAATATGACTGTACACTCCATTGTAAAGAAACGATGCAATATTTATATTTCGTAACTTATAAAATTAGATCATTCATCACATTTGTTCATCGTTGATTTGCTAAATGCCCAACTTAAACAAATATCAATTCTATGACCCGTGCAACGCACCGGCTTTATACTGCAACAAAATTAGTTCTTTTTTCTTCTCTAAAATTCATGGAATAAGATGATATTGGATATTTATGGATATGGTTACTGGACAGTCAAAAATTGTATTAGATATAGATAACATATGTGAATACAGTTATTTGATACCAAAAAATTATTTCAAATACAAATGTGGATATTGCGTTATTCATATCCACATTTGATGTCAATCTATGTAGTTTGCAATTACAACTCTTTTATTTTCTATGGATACTTGAATATGTTCTATAAGTATTACATGTAAATTATGCAAAATTATATTACACAACGTTAGTAAACTCACGTTGTACAAAAATGAAAAACAAAAACCTTAGGTGCATGTTATATGCGTTTTAACATTAAAAAAAAAGTTTTACCCATTATGTTGTGAATAAATTTAACACCGATCAAATTGTACATATCCAACACATTAAATTGTAGGTTATGTCAAGAAAAAACTGAACCCGTGCCATCGGCACGGGCTACATACTAGTATATATATATGTATATATATATATATATATATAATACCTCTACTAAGTAATATTTTTCTATATATAAAATTACGGGGATTTATATTGAAATAAAAATTCAAAGTTATAATTCCACTCACTTGAACTGTAAATCCTCAAGTGTTCAAATTCAGTCCAAGCCTATACTACATAGTAAATAATCCCACTAGGAGTGCAATGGCGAAGGCCGCATCTCAAATTGGATCTGTGCAAGAGATATGAATTAAATACAAAACTTGACAATTAATTATTTAATCTATAATTAACCACTAATTAACTACATAAATCATCTTCCCCAAATCTCTAATTCAATTTCTGTACATGCACATGCCTATGCACATCAAACCCAAAACTGCATATCCACTCTCTCCTCTTTTCTCCTTCTACGCTCAACGAGTCGATGAACCACTAGCCACATCATGCTCCTCTTCGTGTGTCCTCCGCAATGGGCTCGAGCGCATGAAGCTCGACGCCTTCTTTTGATACACGACCTGATGGAGCTCCCCCTCGATGACAAATGTCGTACGCCACCAAACTCGATCGGATCCTAAACGAATTATGCAGCAAGGTGCGCTCCAACATGAGAAGTGCTACGCCACTTTCATTTTCACTTAACTCTGCTTAAATCGCCTTCATACTGAAACCCTAGTTCGACTATGAAAAGATGGGGTTGGCCAAACATTGTCAGACCTATAAATGCCTATATAGATTCGATCCTCACCTCACCATGAGTTCACCGGAATTGACGCCATAATTTATCACTAAACAAATGGAGAGATTTTGTTTTTTGATGGTGGTAGTTTGATTTTCATTTACAGGAAAGGAGAAAAGAAGAAAAGATTGGGTTTCGAAAGAGAAATGTGTGGGTGGTGATGTGTATATATATAATAATATAATAATTTATTTGATTTCTTGAATAAATCACCATATGTGTTGAGCCCGTCCGATCACATAGCTTATTAGATTTCCACTAAACTCGTCGGTGCACATCAACTCATTTTTCGGTCCCAATGGTATAAATTTCATCGCTACCCGAGATAGAGTCCAAGATGGTAATTTCACGCATCCCGATGTCGTTTTGGTTATCGAATCGCTCGATTCCAAATTTAGTGATATTTATACATTTTGATTCGCAACATCAATCCAGACTCAATGGAAGTAGTCTCGAGTCCTAATTCGCCCGTATGCAAAAATTCACATTTTGAACCTTTAATTCAACAATGATTCAATATTTAAATTAATTATTTAAATATATTATCGTTAAATACGTCAGTTATTACACTCTCCCCTACTCAAAAGGATTTTGTCGTTGAAATTCCAAAAGTAACATAATGTCTCCCAACCCTTAGGCTTTTAAGGCCTCTCGTGTTACGAAAAAATTCAACATCACCTCCCTTGCTCGGCTAGGTTCGAAAAATCCTAAAACAATAATATAAGCCAAAATCTAGGACCTCTCATATCTGGGGAAAACACGCAACAAAAACATATACTTATGATAAACCTTTTGTAAAGTGTGTATTTCACATAGTAAATATACCCATTAGGCATAAACACATACCATGTTGCGAGCAAGCTAAATCGACTCAAGAAACCAAAAGAAACAAGCAAACCTTTGCTTCCATGTACCTGAATTTCACTTATATAACCTAAAAAAGAGTTAAACATGACAAATGAAAAATACAATAACTCATTCATAATGTCATGAATCTAAGCATGCTAAATCACATATAGCAATCGTCTTTGGTAAACATGCTATATCAAATCGT
This sequence comes from Allium cepa, assembly GCA_030765085.1. Taxonomy (NCBI): domain Eukaryota; kingdom Viridiplantae; phylum Streptophyta; class Magnoliopsida; order Asparagales; family Amaryllidaceae; genus Allium; species Allium cepa. The sequence continues at coordinate 125,850,973 of CM060932.1, forward strand.
GTAACTAGCATTTATAGTGCAATAATCATGAAATTCAAACATGTATAATTTTAGTGTAGTAACCAATACTATCACAACCACACATGACTATCAATTGGAGAGTAAGCTCAAATATGTCAATATCTAAATATACCATTGACTCTGAGTCACATCAAAATGTAATAGACTCATATAACCCCATCACGACCTCTATAATAGCCTTGGATGGCATGATTTATTCTAGATACTACCGCTATCTCTCTCCGAACATACTTTAATAGGAAATTTAAATTAAGGTACAAGCAACCAAACACACAACTAGTAGTGACTAACAATAACAATTTGCAACTATACCACCAAACATACAAAGCATGCAACAACTAACAATATAGATTAATCACAACAATAATCGAACAACAGCAAGCAACGATAAATAATATATAAACTACCAATCATAAAAGAAAAGCAACAACAATAAATCAACAAAATCAAAATCGAGCAACAACAAACAATAGCACATAATAGCAAACAACAATCAAATAACTCAAGCAATGGCAAACAACTATCAAATAATAATAGGCAACGGTGAACAATAGTAATCATGCAAAGTAATGAAATAAGCTGTTTAGTCTATACTGACATGCATGATGACCAACAATAGTTGAAACATGCCTGGAAAATTATAAACTCCAATGAGTCTGCTTGTCATCTAGAATGGACAAAATGCTTAAGTGGTGTAACTCCTTTCGTGAATACGATACATGAAAGACAAACCTCCTGCTATGAGAAGGAAAACTTATATGATATGCTATATCATCAAGTCTTAAAACTCTTGAATAAACCCAACAACCAAAGTCTTAATTTCCCATCTCCTTCCGAATAGAACACATTATCAAATAGTGAAAATTCTACTAACTAAATCATAATTTAATGACAATCCATAAATTCCTTGGTCCGTTCGGGTCCAAATTCACCTCGACCTCACAATGTTAATAAGGATAATATATAGAGTGTACTATGATGCTTGCCTAGTCAAGTATCATATCACCACTTAGGAGATTATCTGAACCGCTATAAAACTAATCGAGACGTCCTTTCCCGAGCTATCGCAAACTTTCTATATTATATCATACTATAATTAATTTTACACTGAATAAAGATCATCCAAAATAATATACGATACCCGATCTAATCCTTTATTCGCTCACACGATTTCTTTGTTAAACTAGGATCGACCATTTGACTCCTTGGTTGGATCATTGAAATTTCCTCGCACGACTAGAGTCATAAATATCTCAGTCACCGCAAGAATCCAACTCACATGCTTGCCTTTAAAAATCAAGTGAAAAACTCTTGCATAATTAGCGTAAATAATCTAGAAACTCTACGCTCAGACTAGTGATTAGGAAATGATACATGTGTAATGACCTTGAATTTCACTACTGTGATTTGCGAATTGTTATCCCGCCTTTTGGCAAGGCCATGATACCAAGCTTAACCAGGAGCCAAGGACGGTTCGTCTCGAAGAATGGTTATACACAAGCTTGCTATGAATGTCGGTAAAAAAAATTTGAGTCTAGATCGAGCTACATTTGATGTGACATGACAAGCGAAGCTATGAAAGCTAACGTTCCAACTTTCAAGTCAATCGGAGTTCGTATGCTCAAGATATTATCGATACAAGTCAAAGAATTCATCACAATCGCATCCATCTATTCGTGTCCATAAAGTCTCGGCGTCATCTGTTGTTCATATCCATCAGCGAGTATCTCTTCGTATCCATTAAGGAACACTACTTCATATCCATCGTGAGAATCAGCCTTATTCGTGTCGATCCCGTTTCGAATCCATTGGCATACAACCGCACTTCGTATCGATCAGCAGTCAAAGAGGGTCTCTTCATATTCATCCGGACCTTCCTACTTCGTATCCATCGACTACGACACGGATACATATTTTGTATCGATCGAGCTACAGACATGCTTCGGATCAATCGACCATTGATCGATATGAAATCAACACTTCCCATTGATACGAAGTGCAATTTAATCGATCGATACGAACAAGAGTAGTGTCGACGATCGATACAAATAAAGTAATACATTTGACCGATATGAACAGAAAGGTTCCGATCGATACGAATAGGACGGCTAAGATCGACGTGAACAGGGCCGACATAGATCGATACGAAGGCTTAGATGTTGGATACGATGAAGGAAGCAGTCAACACAGCACGAAACATGGAGTGATCCAAGAATGTAGCGCCACATCAACTTGCAGGCACGTGCTTAAGAATGGTTCGAACAGACCGATACGAAGTATATCGATACGAACTAGAAAGCCTAGAAAAAAATGCAAGCTTGCATCGATTATAACTGACGATCTACAAGTCCAAAGACCACCAAATTTTCACAAGAGCTTACGTACAATCAAAAGAAGGTCCATGCCGAATTTTGACTCGATTGAACCAAATCTTAATTGATACGAAATTCGTTCGTATCGATCACGGACCGAGTGAAAATCATGTGGGATCGATCGCGTAGGCCCACCTACGTGCCAGAAGATGTCTCTCGAGATCTAAATGAGATATTTGCAGCCTACGCCTATAAATAGCACTTCAGAGCCTATAAAAATGGGGACTTTTAGCTCTCTTACGCCTAGACTCTACCGAGTCCATTTTTGCACTCCAAGATCACTGTTATACTCAAAATTTGCTGCTGTAGTTCGCTGTAATCAGTTGTAATCAGCAAGAAAACATCAATAAAGTCGTCAATTTTATAGTGGACGTAGGCCATACGCCGAACCACTCTAAATCACTGTGTTTCTACGTGTTTTTCTAATATGTTTTTCAAGTGTTTCTTAGATAATCCACTTTTTACATTTATTTTCTTCAATTTATTTCTTTAAATACTTCCAAGAGTGTTGTACCCAATGGGTACAAATACTTTGGTGCTTTCACTGAGAAAACACAGTTTTTCTCCTGCTCATTGGATCTACTATCGACATCGGATTGCACAAATCTAAGAAGAAGATCCAGATCTCAAGTTTAGAGTTCTTTCATCCTACTTAGATTTGCATCAAATCTAGGAAGGAACTTCACCATCCACCATGGTTAGCACAAGAACCGCTTCTACAGCTGCAGATCTAGAAGGATGGGATCGACAAAATGCAATCCAACTCCCACCAACTAATCAGAATGTTGCCAGACCATCAGATCCATCAGCCCTGTCACCAGGGAAGAATTTCTTATGCTTATGCAAGAGCTGACACAGAGCCGTCAGCAACTTACTAAGCAACTGCACGCCAACGCCGAATTGACCAACCAGCTGAATCGCCGAAGGCGTAGGAGATGTAGGAGGGATAAGGCCTCCTATTCTTCCATTGAGTGTTCAACCTCTTTAGATTACCATCATAGATATACGTGCCCACGACTAGATGGAAGTTACACTAAAGCTACAAGACATCAACATACGTTGAACATTGGGCAACCGAGAGTTGGCCAAACAACTAGCTATCAGACTGGACCCTCCTCCCAGGGAGGTACAATTCCTTATTACGTCACAGACAATCGCGATGCCACCACTGCTATTGAACCAAGAGTTGATGCCCGAAACCGGACAAACCCGATCCAACGCTAACGTACTTCCGAGCGTTACATCCCTGAAAACATAGAACTAAGGAGGTGAGACATGGACCGTCATCTGCGTCTGGCCTAGCCTTGCATTGTAGAACCCGACCACATCTTGGCCCAACGTGCTCAAAATGTGCAGATGCCGGATATACCGACGATGATCCGTCAAATGATCCGAGAGAGTCAAGGCCTCACTAATGACGGCTGGGGAATCTCCCAGAGTCATACTCCTTTTACTGATGATATATTCTATGCTGAACCACCTCGGCGGTTCAGGATGTCGACTTAGCCAGTCTATGAAGGGAGTTCTGATCCTAACCAACACATCCTAAAGTATGAGTGGTTGATGAATGTTGGACGAGCTGACAATGTAGTTAAATGTTGAAGCTTCCTGATCTCTAGGGAGCATAGCTACTATGTGGTTCATTCGTTTGCCACCTCGATCTATTTCTTTTTTTGACCAATTGGAAACAAAGTTTTTTGAACAATTCTGCATGCATGTCGCAAGGCTGAAGGATGTTAATACTTTGTCTAGTGTCACTCAAGCTCCTGAGGTGACACTTCGACGTTATTTAGAAAGATTTCATGCTGCATGCGCTAACATCAGCAACCCTAGTGATAACTCCATTCTTATGGCACTGACTAAGTGGATTGACCTGGATTTTGAATTCAGCAACTAGTTGGCCAAAAAATCCACCGCGTCATTAAGTCGTTTCTATTCCAAGGCAGCCCAATCCTTGAGAAGGGAGGATGCAAAACAGTCTAGGAAACAGGATGACGCAGGGCCCAACATGGAAGGAATTCAAAGTAATGTAGCTGTTAAACAATCCAGGGAGAGTTCCGGAAAAGTCCAGCTGAATATAAAAAATAAACAGACTCAACAAAAAGGTAATGGAGATCGGAATAGGAAACGGGATCAGAGTCGTGGCCCATGACATAGGGCTCCTATGTTTGATAATTATACTCCTCTAAATACGTCGTTGGAGAATGTATATCTACAAACCTGCAATACTATCTGGTACAAGAAGCCTGCTCCGAAGCAATCATCAGAGAGACAGATCCAAATAGGGAAACTTTGTAGATTCCACAAAAACTGTGGTCATAATACAAATGAGTGTCGTTATTTGCAAGATCTCATTGAAAAGTTGATAAGAAATAGGAAGCCAGAGCAGTTTGTGAAGGCGCCGAAGTATGGAGGTGCGGGCCCATCGAATCAAAATCATGTACCTAATCAGGCGAGAAAGGAGGAGCCTGCTCGTACCGGCGGGAGGTTGGTGATAAATACAGTAAGTGGTGGTCCTCATCCAACAAACCGAAGTTGGTAGGAAATGTAGTCGTATACTCGTTCTGCGAGGCATGCGAGCTTAGAGTGTTGTAGCAATTCGGAAGATGGGGCTCAGGCCAAGAAAAAAAGAACAATGATTGACGACATCGTCTTTCGAGACAGAGAGCCGACAGGGTCAAAGCCCCAACCATCGGTTCGCTTGTCATATCAACTCAAATAGGTCCTGCTTGGATGAAGAGGATCTTGGTTGACAGTGGAAGTTCTGTGAATATCTTATTCAAGCGAGCCCATGACCAAATAAAGATGGAGGCTAAAGATTTGAAGCCTTGCCAGTCTCGAATTCATGGCTTCAATGGAAACGCTACTATACCCACTAGAGTAGTGGAACTACCAGTAGAGTTGGGAATTGGAGAACGCCGGAGAGTCCGGACACTGCATTTGTTGTTTTGGATATAGATTCGCCATATAATGCTTTCTTGGGACGACTGGCCCTAGCTGAATTCAGGGCAACCATTGCCCTATGATGTTTGACTCTAAAATTCCCCATCGATCATGGAGTGGGAGTTGTTCAAGGAGATCGGGCTGTTGGTCGAGCCTGTTATGTTGCTGAGCTGTGTGAGGAATAGCGAAAAGAGAAAGGAAAGGGCATAGAGGAATCTCTCTACGTCTGTTTTTTAATAATTGATAATTGGTGCCTGGGCTCAGGTCCGGGCACCCCAACCAATCCGAAAGAGATGTTGACCCGAGAGATAACGAAAGCAAAGATGAAAGTAAAGACAGTCAATCTTCTCTGTCCGAACTGAGGATCAATGTCCCGATTGATGATAGCAATGATTCTAGAATGATAAAGATTGGGTCTCAGTTAAGCCAACAAATGCAAGAGGAATTAGTTGAATTTGTTAGGGCAAACCTTGACGTGTTTGCCTAGACACATTCTGACATATGTAGGATCTCGCCGGACATCGCAAGCCACATGTTGAATATTGACCCACGGTACATCCCGGGCAAGCAAAAAAGGCGTGGTATGGATCTAGAGAGATCTGCCACCCTTAAAGAAGAGGTCGATAAGTGAAGTCGAATGGATTTATTCCAAATGCCTTATACCCGGAGTGGGCATCCAATCATGTACTTGTCCGAAAGCCAAATAGGAAATGGAGAAAGTGTGTTGACTACTCAGACTTGAACAAAGCTTGTCCAAAAGACAGTTTTCCACTTCCTCGAATTGATCAACTCGTAGATTCAACGGCTGGACATGAACTCTTATCCTTCATGGATGCATATTCTGGTTACAACTAGATACCCATGCACTTACGTGACCAGGAACATACCAGCTTCATAACCGATCTAGGACTCTGTTGCTACAAAGTCATGCCTTTTGGACTCAAGAACGCCGATACAACTTACCAACGATTGGTTAACCGGATGTTTGCCAACCAGATTAGGAAAACTATGAGGTATACGTGGATGACATACTAGTGAAGTCATGATTCTCCACTAATCACATTAAAGACCCGGAGTCAATGTTTAATATCCTCCGATAATACGAATGAAGCGCTATCCGTTGAAATGTTACTTTGGGGTCGCATCAGGAAAATTCCTTGGGTTTATCGTCAAACGCTCAAGGAATTGAAGCCAATCCCGAAAAGATCTAGGCAATCAGAAATCTTGAGACTCCAAGGACCAAAAAGCAAGTCCAGAGCCACAAGAAAGTAGCAGCACTGAGCAGGTTCATTTCAAAGTCCATTGACAAATGCATTCCCTTCTTCGATTTGATTTGAAAAGGGAAACAGAATTTTGAATGGACCACAGAATGTGAGGGCGCATTCCGAGCACTAATTCAGCATCTCTCCACACCGCCTAATTTTTCAAAACCTATTGATCATGAGAAATTGTATGTCTACTTGGCGGTATCAAAAAACGCAATCAATGCTGCCCTAGTTCGAGAGGATGACCGAGTGTAAAAATCGGTCTACTATATTAGTAAACGACTAACCGAGCCTGAGAGAAATTATCCGAAGATAGAGAAATTGGCATATTTTCTCGTTATTGCCTCAAGGAAGCTCCGTCCGTATTTCCAGGCTCATCCTATCACTGTTTACACCGATCAGCCATTACGACAGATCCTTACGCGGCCCGAGACATTTGGTAGGTTACTCATGTGGAATATCGAGCTAAGTCGTTTTGATATTGCCTACACTCCAAGGCAAGCCATTCAAAGACAAGTCCTAGCAGATTTCATAGCTGAATTTACTATCTTAGAGAACTTGCCCAAAATTAGGGAATCTCCCGAGTATATCTGGAAGCTGCACACTGATGGTGCGTCGAACGACCGGTGCTCGAGCGTTGGAGTTATACTTGAAACCCCCGAAGGTCGATCTATATGTTATGCTCTAAAGTTTTATTTTCATGCGACCAACAATGAAGCTGAGTATGAAGCCCTGCTTGCCAGATTGAGACTCGCTCGAGATTTGAGAATCATTGCTGTTGAAATTTATTGCGATTCACAATTAATTGTGTGTCAAGTTCAGGGAGAGTACCAAGCCAAAGATCAAAGACTGGCTGCTTACCTATGTCGGGTCCAAGAGATACTGAACTAGTTCGATTATTATGCTATCTACTGCATCCTCCGAGAGCGCAATCAAAAAGCTGATTAATTGGTAAAATTAGCCAGTTCGGATGCGGCACAACAAATGGGACTTGTTCCTGTGGAGACGTTATCCTTCTCGAGCATCGATCGAATGGAGATAGATTGGGTGTTAGAAGTTGTTCCTGATAAGGAGTCATGGACAACTCCATTCTGAAATTATCTCAAGCATGGAACCCAGCCAGAATGCAGGAGTGAAAAGAGACAGATCCTTCGAAAAGCTTCGTGGTTCATTATTCAGAATTGAGTCATGTATATAAGAGGATACTCCATTCCTTAACTCCGGTGTATCGCTCACGATGAGATTAAGCGAGTGTTACATGATGTACACGAAAGAGAATGTGGCGATCCCACCGGGGGCATGCTCTTGCCAAGAAGGTACTTCAGGATGGATACTATGGGTCGACTGTGAACCGTGATGCAGCAGTTTACGCCAGAAAATGTGATAATTGTCAAAAGCATGCTCGAATTCCTAGGGCCCCACATACTGAGGTAACCCAAATGGTCATTCGATGGTCGTTTGCAGTATGGGGCATCGATATCATTGGCTCTCTACCTTTAGCCTAAGGTGGAGCGAAGAACGCCATCATCGCAGTTGATTACTTTACCACTGTGCAGAAGGCAAACCCTTGATACAATTACACTGAAGAAAGTGATCAACCTTGTAGTGCGCAGTATTATCTATCGATTTGGTTACCCACACACCATCATTACTGATAACGGAACCCAATTTGACAGTGTTGAATTCAAGGATTTCTGCCAACGATTCCATATTCAGAAGAAGTTCTCTACAGTTGCACAACCTCAAGCGAATGGCCAGGTTGAAGTTGTTAATAAGGTTATCAAGTCTATTCTATAGAAATGACTGGAAAAGGCCAAATGCAAGTGGGTTGATGAACAACCTATGGCTCTATGGGCTTGCCAAACAACCCACGAGTCCACGACCGGACACACTCCATTCTCTCTTTCCTACAGTTCAGAAGCCGTTAATTCGATCAAGTTAGAAGTACCTTCCAATCGTGTGGCATATTATGATCCGTAGATGAATGCAATACTTCTTGCTAAATCCCTATATTTGTTAGATGAGAAGCGAGAAGAGGTTGATTTGAGGACAGCCGCATACCGAAGATGAGTCGCCCGATTATACAATGCCAAGGTCCGACCCTGAACCTTTGAACTCGGCGATCTCATCCTCAAAAGAATCTACCTGGTTCCTTCGCACATGAAACCAACGTGGGAAGGGCGTATGTGATTGAACGGAAGCTTGGAGATGGCACATTTAAGTTATCGACCGTTGACGGTCTTACATTGCCAAGAGCCTGGAACAAAGAGAGTCTCCATCGCTACTACACATGACAGACTTTATTGTTTAGTCTATTTTTCATCTGCAATTTGTTTATGCATTTCAAAATTTGAATTTTTAATAAGGCAACTGACTTTGCCATATTTTCTTATTCAGCAATAAAATGCCATCTTTTCGAGCTAGAACTATGAATTACTTAATGTGTCATACAACCATCACGATGCACGAAGAGCTAAGTTCCATCATACGATGGGATTTATTCAAATAGAGAGTGACTATGATGCACCGATCACTCACTAAGTGAAACCCGAGCTGGCGGGCAAGTTACCACACCGAAGCCAAAAAAGGACTGATACACGACAATCCTTTAACTAACTCCAGTCTCCTAGAGTACGAGATGGAGTGTAAACTTATGAATGCAGCTTCAAAGAGGGCGACTTCGCTCGTACCTTGACCAAGTTCGAGGAGGATGGACATATCCATCTAACGTTCTCGCTTGTTAACTCAGGTTAGATGTGAATCGACCATCCACGATCCTGTTAATTTCATCGTTCTTAGAGTGCAAGTAGAATTCAAATGCCTAAGCTGACGTGACAGACCGTTTGTCGGCCAACTCAAAGTTCCCAAAACGCGAAGTGAGTATAAACATCAACTTCAAATTCTCAGAGTGTGAGTTGAAGTATAAACACTAACCCCGGATTCCCAGAGTGTGAATCGGAGTGTCAACATCAACCAACTTTAGGTTCGTGGAGTGTGAACTGGAGTACAAACGTCGACTAACTCCGGATTCCTAGAGTACGAACCGGAGTATCGACCGCAATTAACTCTAAGTCCCCAGAACGTGGATTGAAGAATAAACTTCGACAAACCAGATATGAATTGATCATCCGTAATACAACTCTAATTCCCCAGAGTGTGGCCAGAGTATAAACATAACTCGGGTGTGAATGACCACTCGTAAACTAACTTAAGTCCCCGGAGCGTGGACGTATACTTAAAACTTAAGCAGGCACGACTGACCGTCGACGTACGGATTAAAATCCCCGGAGTGTGGATGTGATCATTAATAAGTGAGCGAGTGTGACTCGACCACTCGACCTTCGCTTGTTTCAACATCGATTCAACGACGTTAAGCTCGATGAAATGAAGGCAAAATGCAATCGCAAGCTAATCCTTACAACTCATCCCTGAAACTGGGAGCAGAACTTAAGTGTCAACCATTGGCTGAAGCAGTGCAGCATAAAAATTCAACTTAATCTCTGGCCATGACTCATGTCCATGATTTCAGGATTTGGAAAATAAACACAAACTCAACTCAAAAGTCTGAACTTCACAAGTGCACTGAACAAAATCCAAATGATGGACCACTTAAGCAAATACACAATAATTGAGTTGAAGATAAAATAGAATTTCATTTCAACTTCTCGTGGAAGGAATTTATGTACAAGTTATTCCCAAAAATCCTACTAGCAGGGTCCGAGCCTGCATCTATACACGGCCAACAAAAGCTAAAAAATTCCTATCTACTCAAAAACAAGCCAAGGAGAAGCATATATTCTTTTTTCTTCTTCGGTTTTCCCTTTGGTGTAGACCCACTGGAGATTTCACTTATTTCTCTCTTCGAGCCATTGCCTTTCGACGGCTGAACTCCAATCGGGGGCAATATGTCCACTTCCTCCTTCGAGCTCACATGTTTGGGTATGCTACTAGATGGCGGAGTCGGAGGGACTGGATCAACTATAGTAGCTGGGCCAGGCACATTGGTGTCAAAAACCGTAGCATCGGGAGATATCATCCTTAACAAAGCTGGACCGGGTCCCGCCATTCCACCTCCAAAGCTGTTGCTCTGGGCTGCTGCTTCCATTTCAACATTAATCTTAGTTATAATCTCTTCCTCATGAAGTGTTTGTGCATTTCCTGGAATGCCTGCAGCATGACCTAAGGAGCTAGTCGCCAGTGCGCTTCAGCTCATGACAAATGGTAGATCCGCAAAGGGGTCACTATGATGACCGAGACGTTCCTCCATCATCTGTTCATCAAAAGAAAGTGTGCACCCCTACGTTCCATCAATAGACATGGTAGTTGTTGTAGCGACCGCTTCGGTTACAATAGCCGTCAGCACATGATGTGATTCTTGAGTGGCAGGAGGCACGACCGATGTAGCTCTAGTCACTGGAAAGAGATAAAGAAAAGCTATCGTTAAGTATTTCAAGTGAAGCTTCTGATCGTGAAAAACTATATGAAATATTCAGAGTACCTTCCTCAGTTTGACTTGTTGGCGGCTTAATAGCCTCATAAATTTGCTTGCTAACTTGAGATATCTAAGGCTAATCTGGGTTGTAAGCAGGAACGGATTGAGAATCGACCGCAGAAGTCGGTCCAGGTTAAGTTGGCACAAGATTTTCTGGGATTGTGTCATGGTGCTTGACACTAGACCTTCTCCAACCTTCGAGTGCTGAGTGCCAAGCTTCTCCTTCTCATATGAAATCATAGCATCATGGAAAATTTTCCTATCGTCTTCGTTCAGCCCTAGGCTCTCAAGCTCGAGTTCGTCGACCAATTCGCCCTGATGGGCAGCTTTCTCATCGTCTACTAATCGGCCCAGGCATTGAATAGTTATCGAGCCAGGCTACGTTCCTATGCCTCAAGACGTTAGCATTATAGGTGGTAAGGAGATCTTCAATGTCAGCCTCTATCCTGGACTCCGCCATTTGGACCTTCTCCTCAACCTCAGTCTCCACCTCATGGACCTTAGCCATTGCCGCATCCCATTCGCCCCGGAGCACTATGGCCTGTTCACATGCCTCCTGGGCTGCGCTATTTGCATCATCCTTTTCCTTGATAATTCTGGAGAATTTGGCTTTGAGCTCGCTAAGTTCTTTGAGAGTCGCATCCCGTTCGGCTGTGACAGTGGTGTTTTGGTGGCCCATCTCCTCCACCAGAGCAAAATGTGTATGTTGCATCCTCTTCATTGTCAGGTTCACCTCATTGGTCTTTTGAGTGGCTTCTATTTTTGATTTTCGAGAGGATTCAGCTTCATCGTTAAGCACTTGAACGATTTTGTTCTTTTGAGCGAGCTTGGTTTCTAATTTCTCTATGGTAGTCTCCTGCTCAAAGGCCAGCTTCGATGCTTTCTCTACGGCTTTCCCCCACGCCTTGTGCTGAGTGTAGATGTCATGAATATAGTCATGCATTGTGTTCTCTGCTTCCGCTGGAATTCTCTTTAAGTGCAGGGGGAAGATATAACCATCAAAGAAAATATTCAAAAAATCCTTCTTCATTTGTGCGATTCTAATAGCCCCTTCCCCGATGGGCTCAGTAATAGCCTATTCAGCGACAACGGGGGTTTCGGCCTCATGTCTACGACGGTGTGATTTAGGCCTAGAGGCTTGGGAAGATGATTTCTAGTGGGGAGGCTCTACCATTTGTTTTACATAGCTCGAAAGGTGTGTAGGGATTCTAGGAGGTGGAGAACGGGATCGAGATCGATGTCTGTAGTCCCTATCCTTATCTTTATCATATAGTTCCTGGCTAGAATACCCACGATCATAATCTGATGCAGCGCATCAAGCCATGCCAATAAAGGAGTCAACGAAACATACCTTAAGTCGCGAACAGCCTCCTAAAGTCCAAACCCTAAGTCGGAATGTCTTCCATCCATCATACGTCGCTCCGCGACTTAACTCCATCGCCGATTGCTAAGTCGCTTAGGACATACGACCTATGTAAGTCACAGAAACCCTAGGTCGTCCGCTCTTTAACTTCTTATGCCGCTCTATCAAGCTGTAAATTGCGAAGCCCAAGGTCGCTTCCACCTAGGTCGCCTCAGAATTCCTAGGTCGTTCTGACATTGATTTGCAAGCAAATCATTAAGTCGAAGCCGCTTCAGTAGGTCGCAAGGTCCTTGTGTCGCTGCTTGCTTACGTTGTAACTTCCCTTATGCCGCTTCCGTGTTTTCTTTGAGTCGCTACTGGATGCCGAAGTTTGTTGAGTAGCTGCTTGGTTTTATTTGTCGTTGTGATGTATTGTTTCTTAAGTCGTTTGCTATTCGTTAAGTCATGTGTTGAGTTGGAACGAGTTATATGTGTTGTAATCTTCTATAAATAGGGGTGTGTTGTCATTTGTAAAAGAGTTGATTTTGAATAAAAAATTTGTGTGAGCTTTTGCCACCATTGTTGAAGTTGAGTGTGATCTCCTTCTTCTTTCCATCTTCGGTCATTCCTGCGCGAATCAACGAAGTTGAAGCCAATTCTCGGTATCACTTGCGAGTGATCAACGATCGAATTGTAGATCTTTCAACACGGTATCTTACGAGATCAACGAGTTGGAGATAACTAGATTCCGGCATCGTCACGATCAACGGAATTTGGCATTTATCGTTCTATCGGATTATTTGACACGAAATCATCATTTCGTAAGGAAGGTCCTAGATAAGCTGCGTCAATTTGTATCAAAGCTTAAACCACTGCGTCAAATTTGGTATCAGAGCCATATCAGATCCAAGTCAGAGACACGTTAGAGCCATTTTCAATCCATATCAAGTCGAGCCATATCAGATACAGTTCAAAGCAAAGTCGAGCCATATCAAAGTTAGATCAGAGACGGAAACGAGATTGTTTAATGATCATGCCTCCGAGACGTGCTAATCGCTATCATAATGTTGAAGATTTGTATAGAAGAAAAGAAGCTGAGCAAATGGGCAACGAATCAATGAAAATTTCAAGGAGGGTATTGAAAAGTTGGAGAAGTTGATGAATGACATGAATCAAAATCAAAGGAGAACGTCACCAGTTTCGAACCAGAGTGCAAATAGGGTTTCACCATCAATTTCGGGAGAAAGGAGAATGTCACCCCAGTCTTATTGAGATAGGAGAGAATCATCAGTTTCAATGAGGCGAGAACACCATGAGTATCGAAATGAAGAAAGAAGAACTCAACGTGGGTTTGAGAATGAACCTTATCGTGATGCAGAAAGACAGGGTAGAAGGGACATGCGTAGTCATAGAGATGTAGATGGTCATGATCGATATCGAAACACATCTTATTTTGAGGAGGATGGTGATGGAGGTAGTATTCATTATCGAAATCGAGGGCAAGTGCGAAATCAATATCTGGATTCAGAAAATGATCGTAAATGGGAGTCAGGTATGAGGATGGAAATTCCAAAATTCAAAGGTGGTATGCAAGCAGAAGAATTTATTGATTGGTTTTCGAATGTTGAAGAAATTTTGCAATTCAAGGATGTGCCTGAGAATCGTCGAGTCCAATTAGTTGCTACAAGACTACGGGGAAGAGCTATGGCTTGGTGGCAACAAACTAAACTAACTCGGGAGAGAATGGGAAAATCAAAAGTTGTCACTTGGGAGAAGATGAGAAAGATGATGAAAGCGACTTTCTTGTCGTATAATTATCAATCTCTTATGTATCAACGTTTGCAGAATTTGAGACCAGGGACGAGGACAGTGAATGATTATGCAAATGAATTTTATTAATTGATTGAAATGAATGATATTATGGAAACCGAGGAACAACTAATGGCTAGATATATTGGAGGGTTACGAATGCAAATTCAAGACATGGTGAATATGTTTAATCCAATGTCTATTGCTGAAGCACATCAGAAAGCTCTAGCTTGGGAGAAACAAGGGAGACGAGGGGGTGGCGTGTTAATGGGTTCTAACAACCAGAATAAGGGTGCTAGTAGTAGTGGTAATGTTTCCAAGGCAGTCAATAAACCAATTATCAATGAAGCCGCTAAAGCAAAGGTTAATAACAGTATCAAGTGCTATAATTGTCAAGAGTTTGGCCATAAAAGTAATGAATGTACAAAGCCAAAGAAGAGAGCATTAGTTGCAGAGGAATGTGAGTATGAGGATGTGGAAGCTAAAGTTGATTATTCTCAACCATCGAAGTTTGATGAAGATGAAGAAGTTGTGTCAGGAGACGAAGGGTGTAATTTGATGATAAGGAGGTCTTGTTTAGTGCCAAAGCATGAGAATGATTCTAGTTGGCTAAGAAGCAATATCTTTCAGTCTACATGTACTATCTTGGGAAAGGTTTGTCGATTTGTTATTGATGCGGGAAGCTGCGATAACATTATTTATGAAGAAGCCGTCACGAAGTTAGGGTTGAAGACTGAAAAACACTCAAGACCTTATAAACTGGCATGGCTAAAGAAAGGTGGAGAAGTGACAGTGGGATGACGAGCATTTGTTACATTTTCTATTGGGAAGAAGTACAAAGATGATATATGGTGTGATGTTTTCGACATGGATGTGTGTCATCTACTATTGGGAAGGCCATGGTAATATGATATAGCTGTACAACATAATGGTCGCACCAACAACTACAGTTTCATGTTCGAAGGTACTCAAATTACTTTAGTTCCTAAGAAGCGTGAACAAAGTGAAAGCAAGACGGAGAAGAAAGTGGAATCAACTAGCCTATTATCTACGAGAGAATTTGTTGAAGAAGTGAAAGATAGTGCTGAATTGTTTATGTTGATTGGGTATGAAACAAGTGAAGTTCTTGAAATTCCTGCGGAGGTTAGACCAGTGTTGAATGAATTTGAAGATGTCTTTCATGTGGAATTACCCAAGGAATTACCGCCGCTGAGGGATATACAACATCAAATTGATCTAGTGCCAGGTGCTATTTTACCGCATAGGCCACATTATCGTATGAGTCCAAAAGAGCATGAAGAGTTGAGGAGACAGGTTGAGGAGTTGCTTGAGCAAGGGCGTGCTCGAGAGAGTCTCAGTCCTTGTGCTGTACTAGCTCTGTTGGTACCGAAGAAAGATTGTTCATAGAGAATGTGTACGGATAGCAGGGCACTCAACAATATAACTGTCATATACAGTTTTCCTATGCCAAGACTTGATGATCTATTGGATCAACTTAGTCGATCTGTAATCTTTTCGAAGGTCGATCTTAAGAGTGGTTATCATCAGATTCGCATCAGACCTGGTGATGAATGGAAGACAACATTCAAGACTCGGGAAAGATTATATGAATGGCTAGTTATGCCATTTGGTCTATCTAATGCACCAAGTATATTTATGAGGGTGATGAATCAAATTTTCAGACCTTACATCGGGAAGTTTGTGGTAGTCTATTTTGATGATATCTTGATATATAGTGCTAGCACAGAGGAGCACATGCAACACTTGCGAAAGGTGTTAACTATTCTTCGTCAAGAACAGTTTTATGCAGCGACGAAGAAATGCGTGTTCATGACGCCAAGTGTTTTATTTCTGGGTTATGTCATGTTTGAGGAAGGAATACAAGTGGACCAGAGTAAAGTAGCCGCAATCATAAATTGGCCACAGCCCAAAACTATAACAGAAGTCAGAAGTTTCCATGGGTTAGCTTCATTTTATTGAAGATTTATGCCGCACTTTAGTAGAGCAATGGCTTCTATTACTGATTTTATGAAAGGAACGCAGTTTTCATGGACGGAAAAGGTAGGATTTGCTTTTGAGCAAATCAAGGAACTTTTAACCTCTGCACCGATTCTAGTGTTGCCGGATTTTCAGTTACTTTTTGAGTTACATACGGATGCATCGAAAGTTGGAATTGGAGGAGTGTTGAGTCAGAAGGTACGTCCAATTGCTTATTTCGGTGAAAAATTTTCTGGAGCAAAGATGAGATACAGTACTTATGACGTGGAGTTTTATGCTATTGTGCAGGCTGTGAAGCATTGGAGACATTACTTTTTCCACAAAGAATTTGTTTTGTATACGGACCATGAAGCGTTGAAACATTTACAAGGGCAGAATAAAATTGCAGCTAGGCATGCATCGTGGATAGCTTATTTGCAACAATTTACATTCGTCGTAAAGCACAAGTATGGAGTAACTAATCACGTTGCCGATGCATTGGGTCGGAGGGAGAATTTACTAACAACCATGCGAGTAGAGGTGATGGGTTTTGACTTACTTCCAGAACTTCTTACTTCAGATTCATATTTTTCAGAAATCCTAGACAAAGTCAAACAGGAAAGCATGGATGGATATATGCTGGTTGAAGGTTTTCTATTCAAGGGAAATCAGTTTTGTATTCCAGATTGCAGTCTACGAATGAAAATTATCAAAGAATTACATGAAGAAGGACACGTGGGTCGCGACCGTACTATGTAGTTGATCTCAAAGTCTTATTTTTTGCGGTCAATGAGGAAGGAGGTTGAAAAGTTTGTTTGGAGGTGCCATATTTGTCAAGTTTCAAAGGGAACCGCAACAAATGCAGGTTTATATATGTCGTTGCCTATACCTACTAAACCATGGGTGGATGTTAGTATGGACTTTGTATTGGGTTTTCCGAGGATGCAACGTGGCAATGATTCTGTCTACGTGGTGGTTGATTGGTTTTCAAAAATGGTACATTTTATCGCATGCAAGAAGACCATAGATGCAGTTAATGTCGCATAATTATACTTTAGAGAGATCTATCGTCTTCACGGGTTGCGTGAATCTATTGTATCGGATAGGGACATTCGTTTTCTGAGTCATTTTTGGATGAGTCCATGGAGAATGGTCGGGACAAAGCTGAAATTTAGTAGCGCTTATCATCCACAGACGGATGGACAGACAGAAGTTGTGAATAGATCCCTAGGTAATCTTTTGAGATGCCTCGTGAATGACAATTTGAAGAGTTGGGATTCCAAGCTGTGTCAAGCTGAGTTTGCACACAACCACGCAGTTAATCGTAGCACTGGGTTCAGTCCGTTCCAGGTCGTTTACTCAACAATTCCTAAGGGACCACTAGATTTATCTATAGTACCACAGCAAAAAGGAGTGATCAAACGAGCTAGTGCTTTTGTGAATGAATTGCAAGAATGCCATAAGATTGTGCAGGAACGATTGCTTAAGGTGAATGAGAAATATAAGCAATCCGCAGATATTAAACGATGAAATGTTGAGTTCAAAGAAGGAGATTTTGTATATGCAGTATTGACTAAGGATCGATTTCCTATTGGTACTTACAACAAACTAGCTGCTAGAAGAATTGGTCCTTTGAAAATCGTAAAGAAGATTAATGAGAATGCTTATCAGTTAAGATTGCCGGATCATATCCATACTGCTGACGTTTTCAACGTCAAGCACTTGATTCCATATCATGAGAATAAGTATGTCGAAGAAGAGGAAAGTGTGAATTCGGTGTCGAATTCTTTTCAACCAGGGGAGGATGATGCAGCGCATCAAGCCATGCCAAGAAAGGAGTCAACGAAACATACCTTAAGTCGCGAACAGGCTCCTAAAGTCCAAACCCTAAGTCGGAATGTCTCCGATCCACCATACGTCGCTCCGCGACTTAACTCCATCGCTAATTGCTAAGTCGCTCAGGACATACGACCTATGTAAGACGCAGAAACCCTAGGTCGTCCGCTCTTTAACTTCTTATGCCGCTTTATCAAGCTGTAAATCGCGAAGCCCTAGGTCGCTTCCACCTAGGTCGCTCCAGAATTCCTAGGTCGTTCTGACATTGATTCGCAAGCAAATCCTTAAGTCGAAGCCGCTTCAGTAGGTCGCAAGGTCCTTGTGTCGCTGCTTGCTTGTGTTGTTACTTCCCTTATGTCGCTGTAGTGTTTCCTTTGAGTCACTACTGGATGCCGAAGTTTGTTGAGTAGCTGCTTGGTTTTATTTGTCTTTGTGATGTATTGTTTCTTAAGTCGTTTGCTATTTGTTAAGTCACGTGTTGAGTTGTGAACGAGTTATATGTGTTGTAATCTTCTATAAATAGGGGTGTGTTGTCATTTGTAAAAGAGTTGATTTTGAATAAAAAAATTGTGTGAGCTTTTGCCACCATTGTTGAAATTGAGTGTGATCTCCTTCTTCTTTCCATCTTCGGTCATTCGTGCGCGAATCAACGAAGTTGGAGCCAATTCTCGGTATCACTTGCGAGTGATCAACGATCGAATTGTTGATCTTTCAACACGGTATCTTGCAAGATCAACGGGTTGGAGATAGCAAGATTCCGGCATCGTCACGATCAACGGAATCGGGCATTTATCCTTCTATCGGATTATTTCACACGAAATCATCATTTCGTAAGGAAGGTCCTAGATAAGCTACGTCAATTTGTATCAAAGCTTAAACCGCTGTGTCATAATCCCTCTCTACCTCTCTCCTACGTGACTCATAGTATGAAGAAGATCGACGAGCTGAATGAAGGCTCCCTAGCACCGACCCACGTCCGGACATTGTATCTGCAAAGTAAAAAGAGAAAAAGTTAATAATCTCCTGAAGTAAACAGCTTGTGATCGAAAATCGTGTAGTGCCATGAAGTGTATATGTATGTGCAACCCCCTGACCAATCAAAAATGTCGGCCACACTCGTGGGAAGAGACTCGCTTTAGTCTAAGGCACTCTGAAGCTCCTCCAATCCGGCGTCATGTTGAAGTGACATATAATCCGGGATTGGAATGTCGGCAAGCTCTTCGAAAAGGTTCTCCACTTGCGAGGGAGGAGCCTCTGAAATTTAAATACCCTGAGCAGGAAAAGATACGACTACAGATTTCCATCTCAAAAGTTTGTGGCGCTTATACGCTGCAGCCTTGCTTTGTCTCCTTCCTCTGAATCTTGAAAGGCGTTGCAAGGCCCGACAATGGGTTCATCATCGATGCGTGTATTTTCCTCATCACCCTCTTTGGCTATTACGATCCTGGGCATTTTACGCTTCACTCGCCTCATCGAGGCTGCCCTCGGTGTTCCTTCAAGTCTTATACTTTGGCTCCGCTCAATTAGCCCAACGGTTCTCAAATTTCTGTCTGTTTGAACCAAATCGATGTCCCTCATTTCACTTGGAACTTCTTGAAGGACACATACTATTTCTTTAAAATGCACACCTTCGGTCATGGAATTACGGCTGCACAGAAAAGAAGATATTGGTTTTAACATCAGCTATGATTATCTTGTTAACTACTAGAAAAATCATAGTAATTACGTCTGACCAACCATCGACTGGCGAATCCTAGAGGGCATCGGACATAGAACCATTCCATTTTGAAGCAACTTAGCCTGGTCCAAGATCCCGTTACCCCTTGACAATTCCTAACCGACTCTAGGAATGTAAAAGATGGCCTACCTCCCCAACTCTTGACATTAAATAAGTGTCTAATCTCGATCGGAATCACTGGTCAGAAAAGATGCTCCATAAATACGATATATATGATGTTTAGCAAAGAGTATCCGTTCGGATGCAGCTGTGATGGGACAATTCCAAAGAATGACAGCACTTCTCTAATGTATTGGTTAAATGGAGGAAGTGTTCCTGCTTTACATGCATGGCAATTGAAGGCAATAGACCCCTTTGGTGGAGCATGCAGTATATCATTTTGTCCTGACAATAATACATTGTCTAATGACAAACCATGCCTTAGGCATATCTGCCTCAACTTGTCTTCGAAGACGTTGGACGGTACAGATTCTTGCGGGTTACCGATAAACCTAGCATCTGGTAGCCCGTCCAAAACTGGATCTATGACTTCAGTCGTGATGGCCAGTATCTCTATTACTAAGGGAGATGCACCCTGAAACTCCTGTTGTTGCAAACTTGTGGATTCCATAGCTAATCAACTTATTAAAACCCATCATTGGACGATAATAAGGCCATGTATCCCCTAGTGTGAAGTGGATGAATGTGTTGTGTAGTACTACATACAACTTAAGAAATTCTATAGAATTTAAGAAATGTTCAAAGAATAAGACTTTGAGATTCGTTCGGATAGTCATCACTGACTGTCACCACAGCACCGATCAGACATCGGAGATCGATCCAAGTTAAAGTTCATAAAAATTGGTTAAGTTACAGTTCCATCGATGAACTTCTGGGGATGGTCAAATATGCGGTGAATGTTTAAGTCCAACTATGAAAGGCAGAAGCTCATCGGAATCAAGTGTTCGATGATGCAAGATTTCGTATCCATTGAGGTTTGAGTTCGAATCGGTCTCCAAAAGCTTAAATTCGTATTGGTCGTAGAAGTACAGCCTTCGTATCGTTCAGAAATTCACACTTTCTTATCGATCACCCATCAAGAGTTCGTATCAATCAACATTTCCTCAACTTCATATCGATCGCAGTGTCGTTGCTTCATATCGATCGCTTTAAATCAATATGAGTTTCGACCACTCCAAATCAATACGAAACTCCTCCTTCAACCCATCGGTTCAAGATCGATGCGAGTCCCTGTCCTAGATCAATGTGAAAGTGGTTCCTTCCTTCATTCATGGATATGAGGTTAGGACCATGATTCGATGCGCATTACTCCTTCGTATCCATCAACGGTCCTTCTTCTCCAAATAGCCCAAAACGTCATCAATCCCTCCTTGACCTTGCGCCGACCTAACTCTGGCAACAATGTCATCGGAATCGGCCACGAATTTGGTGAATTGGTTTTGAACTCGAGTCTTGTTGTTTTTGTGACGGTTTTAATTCGTTAAATACCTAATTTAAGATATTAGTTCAAGAGATTAACAGGCTGAATGATTTGGAGACGAGGATGGTTTTCTATTTTTCCTCCTATTCTATCGATACAAATGCAAGGCTGAAGAGAGAATGAATAAGTGGAAATATGGCTAAGCACAAACACTTATATATGGACCCAAGAAGTGAAGGAAAACGATTCGTCACCCAGTCATTGCGACCGATCCTAACCGATTTCTCATTGGATCGGTATGAATATTCGTATTCGTCGAATCGTATCTTATCGATATGAAACGATTGTTCGTATCCACCGTTTTCGACTCCATCTAAGATGCTTCGATATGAACTGCACTATTCGTATCCATCAACATAGGGCCCACGAAGACTCGTATCCATCGATACGAATAATGCATGGAGGACCAGTTACCCTGTTCGTATCCCTCAATAGTCTATCGATACGAAATCACAACTTCGTATCCACCATGTTGAAAGTTGCAGGAATTCACGGCCATCGGTGCGAAGATCATCACGGAATAAAATTAGGATAATTCAACTCTATCGATACGAGATTCATGTTCATTCATCCTGAATTGACCCATGAGAGGATCGATATGAAGGAACACTCCAAAGCGACCATCAAGCGTCGTTACAACTCGAATTTCACATCGATTTAGGAGAGGATCGATACGGAATTCGATACAAAAAAACTAAAAACCTGACAATGACTCATGAACGTACGAACGTTAACGGGAATCAGGCTAACATACATTCATATACAATGAACTAACATCCAATCTTTAAAATTCGCAGGAATTGTATGCTTGTTCGATGATGACATCAACAAACAACAGATTATTATCATACAGCACTCGATTACAACATTGCACAGAACAACTATTAGCAGTCAAAAGTTCATGATTTATTATCAATCAAAGATCACAACTTTCGATGAAAAGACATTAATTATTTAACAAGTCAATAGAACCTTTCAGAATGAAGATTGTAACTTTAAAAGGCACGTCGTATTCTCACAAGACATACTTTGAGGGGAAAATGTTATCCCGCCTTTTTGCAATGCCGTGATACCAAGAGCTTAGCTGGGAGCCGAGGACGGTTCGTACCGAAGATTTGTTATACACAGGCTTGCTATGAATGTCGTTAAATTTTTTCCGAATCCAGATCAAGCTCTATTTGTTATGACGTGATAAGTGAAGCTATGAAATCCAATGTTCCAAATTTCAAGTCAGTCGGAGTTCGTACGCTCAAGATATGATCGATACAAGTCAAGGAATTCATCACAATCGCATCCATCAATGAGTATCTCTTCGCAACCATCAAGGAACATTACTTCGTATACATCGTGAGAATCAGCCTTATTCGTGTTGATCCTGTTAGAATCCATCGGTGTACAAGCGCACTTCGTATCGATCAGCAGTCAGAGAGGGTCTACTTCATATCCATCCGGACCCTCCTACTTCATATCCATCGACTGTGTCACGGATACACATTTCTTATCAATCGAGCTAAGGACAAGCTTCAGATCAATCGACTACGGATTGAATTGAAATCAACACTTCCCATCGATATGAAGTGAAATTTAATCGATCGATACGAACAAGAGCAGTGAAAACGATTAATACGAACAAAGCAATACAGTTGACCGATACGAACAGAAAGGTTCCAATCGATATGAACGGGACAGCTAAGATCGACACGAACAGGGCCGAAATAGATCGATACGAACAAGGCTTAGATGTTGGATATGATGAAGGAAGAAGTCAACACGACACGAAAAGTGGATCGATCCAAGAATTAGCGCCACATCAACTTGCAGGCACGTGCTCAGGAACGTTTTGAACAGACGAATACGAAGTGTATCGATACGGACTAGACAGCCTAAAAAACGCAAGCTTGCATCGATCATAACTGACGAACAACAAGTCCAAAGGCCACCAAATTTTCACAGGAGCTTACGTACAACCTAAAGAACGTTCATGCCGAATTTCGACTCGATTGGACCAAATCTTGATCGATACGAAATTCGTTTGTATCGATCATGGACCGAGTGCAAATCATGTGGGATCGACCGTGTGGGTCCACCCACGTGCCAGAAGAGGTCTTCCATGATCTGAGTGAGGTATTTACAGCCTACGCCTATAAATAACATCTCAAAGCCTACAAAAAGGGGACTTTTGAGCTCTCCTATGCCCAGACTCTGCTGAATCCATTTTTACACTCCAACATCACTGTTATACTCTAAATTTACTGTTGTAGTTCGCTGTAATCAGTTGTAATCAGCAAGAAAACATCAATAAAGTCATCAATTTCATAGTGGACGTAGGCCATGCGCCGAACCCCTCTAAATCACTATGTTTCTATGTGTTTTTCTGATTTGTTTTTGAAGTATTTGTTAGATAATCCTCTTTTTAAGTTTATTTTCTTCATTTTATCTCTCCAAATACTTCCGAAGAGTGTTATGCCCAATTTTGATGCAAACAAACATGAATATTCAATTCATGTTAAATATTCAAATAATAGGTTTCATAATGAAAATAAAACTCTTTTTTATAATAAATAATGATGGTGAAATAGTTTTCAATATTGGTTTAAAAAATATTTAGTTCGAAGAAAGATAGAAAATGTGACCGAAATTTGTTTTCCGAATTTTCAGTTTTTCGTCGGCTAAAAATTATCGAAAATATCATGACACTTTTGTATACACATACACACATATAAATTCAATAAATGAATAAGATAGAACCATATGAAAGGTATATTAATGTGTATATTCATATGTATTTAAGTTTATAAAATAAATATAAAAAGAAAAACACACACACACACACATAGATATATATATATATATATATATATATATATATTAATACATAAAAATACGTTATGCAACGCAAGGAGACAAGAGTACAACTAAACATTAATGGGTGTGTGCTTTGATGTAAATGTGGGGTGGCTAGGTGGGGGTAGATCCATGATGATGTGGAGGGAGAGGATGAGGTGGCATTCAAGGAGAAGAGGGCAAGGTACGAAGGTTAAAATAGTAATTCAACATGTGTACATAATATATATATATATATATATACCAATTTCCTAATTCTATTTTTCATTTTTTCTAATTTGTTTTCTCTTTGAAATTTTCCTAAAGCATTTCCAAACGCTTTCATGGCTTCTTAAAAACATTTCAAAGTTCAAAAATCATAGTTTCACCTTAAATCCCTAAAGCAACTTGCTAAAAACCCTTCCACATTCACTACTTCACCTCCTCTTCCAAATACAAGCCCATATCTACCAAAACCGTCAAGGTCATGCCCTATCGCACCTAAGGTCGAACCCTACTTCCCCCCTTAGACCACCAAAAACATCATTTTCCTAAGGAAAAGCATGGTTCTAGCTTAGGTGCAAGTGGTGGAATAGTTTGGTCTTGTTTGGATAAAATTTGGTGAGTAAACTTTACTTTAAAGCTCAAGTTATTATCTTGAAATATATGTTGTATAAATTGGCTATATGTGTATATTTTATTATGTTAGGATGGTTATAGGTTTGGATATGTGTGGACATGTTGTTATGAGATGGTAAAAGTGGACTTGAAATAAAGTCTACTTAGTGTGGTTTGAATTTATGAACTTGGATGTGATATTATGAGTGATCTCAAGGCATGATGTATGTGTAGATTTTTGGTTATGTGTCATAGGTAAAACTTGTATGTGATGTTTTACGAAAACTAGTTTATAAGTACTGTATTAAGTGAGATTTAAAATCCTTTGAAAAATGTTGTTTATTTGGTTTAAATTTACTAAAGGTTAAAGTTTTAAACTTCGTTTTTGGTTTCTAAATCTTTTACCTTGATTTAAGCTTAAAATAAAATTAAAAGAAGGAGTTTTGAAGGTTAGTAGCTTAAAAATAAATTCAAAGTTACTACATCCATAACAATAGGCGTTATGAATGCTGTTCGAGGAAAAATCAACATTTTAAAGTAAAGTGCTTTTAAACTTAATTTATGGAAACTATATTTTTCCAAGTTCTTAATTTCAGATAAAATTTATTAAAGATTACTTAAGACAAGGATAATAATTTATTTATTTATTAATGATAATTAAGAGTAATTAGTAATTAATTAATACTTAGGTATTAATTAAGCAAGTTAATTAAGATTAGTTTGATTAAAAATGCTTTAAATTAATTATTTATTAATTAAGGAAATAATTATAAATTTTTATTTAATTAAGTTTATATTAATCTAATTAATTCTTATTAATTAAGTTAATTATTTAATAAATATTTAATTAGAGTTAAATTATTTAATCAATTTTAAATTAACTAGGGTTAGGTATTAGTGATTAATTAGGACTTAACTAAGATTAGTTAAGCTTTAATTTATTTTTTAATTTTAACTAAAGATTATTTAATTTATTAATTGAGATGAATAAATATTTAAATATTAATGAAGGTTTAAATTATTATTTAATAATTAATAAAGGATTAGTTAGGGTTTCAGTACTTATTTATTATCGTTTAATTGTCTATCAAATTATTTATTTCTTGATTTATAAGTAAATTAAGTTAAGAATTAATTAAGATTGATTATAATTTAATAAAGAATTTAACTTGTAATTAATCATTTTAAAAGGGAGTTTTAAGTTTTAAATTCTTTGTTTCCCAATAATCAAATTGTTTTTAGGGTACTTCTTTTCAAAGATGGTTTGAACACAAGGAATTCAAATGTCGATACCATTTAGTAAAAAATATATAAATGAACTAAATGTGAGTGATTGTGTTTATGAGGATATATAATTGCATAATAAATCCCAGTTCTGCTATAATGTAGTTGATTTAATTGTTGTGGACATATATTAGCAGAATAAATCCCAGTTCTGCTATAATGTAGTTGATTTGATTGTTATGGACATATATTAGCAGAATAAATCCCCGTTCTGCTATAGATTATTTGTTTGATTGTTTGGGCTTCTATTTAACAAGACAAATCACCATCCTTCTATTATGTTATTTGGATATATATATATATATATATATATATATAAAAGTTAGTTTGTATTGATATATTATTTTTTGATTTGGATAAAAAGTGTATTTACATATATGTTGACATATGTAAATATATTATTGAATGACTTGAAAGTGAAACTGAAATTAAATGGTAACTTAAATTAGTACTTTTGGGTTTACTATGTCTCTTTTTGAATTTATGAAGTATTTTTTTGAATTAACTTCAATTTTTTAATCAATTTGGGGTTTTAAAGTTTATAAATGATTATCATGTTATATAATTATTTTACAAAAGTATTTATAAACAATAACTTTTTTATCAAAGGGTTTTACTAAATAAAAGGGTTTATTTAAAGTAATTTAAAAATGAGACTTTGTAAATGATATTTTGTAATGTTAAGTTATTTTATAAAGGTAATTTTATAAAGAGTTTTATACATGGAAAGAGATTTTATAAATCATTTTAGAGATTTCAAATAGTTTAAATCTAGTTTGAAGATTTAGAAGGAGGTTTGAAATATGAAGTGAACTTATAAAAAATATTAAAAACATTAAAAGGGATAAGTGAATGGGTTTTATATTAAGTAATGTCTTGAAAAGCGAATTTCTTGACCATATAATATGGAATTTGAGAGGAGGGAATTTTCCAATCATTTTTGGTAAATACTTATATTTTTTAGATAAGTAAAAATTTTTCCCAAGTGTAAAAGGAATGTAAAGGGTTTTGGGAATAATGTTTTAAAAGGATCTTTTAATCATGTTTTTGCAAAGTATTTTAATTAACGAGAAATTAATTAATAAAGGCATGAAACATCCCATGTGGAATCAAATTCATGTTTGAATGATTGTTTATTTGATAGTTAAATAACTAACTATCAAAATCTGGACCAAAATGCAACTTTGAAATATCTAGGAGAAACACGTGAATTATCTGGCACAGTCATCCCCAATGATGTTGTACCGTGCACATAAATCTTGTTTCATTCTTCTAGATAAATGATAAGGAAATTCGTCCACTAATAGTTAGGAGGTGATCTCTGCTCTTATCTTTGTCTGTTTATTTTTGAAAGAACTTGGTTTAAGTTTACCAAAAATTATCGAAAGTTGTTTTGAAGAGACGGAGATCGGATATGTTATACGAAAACCACTTCGATCCAACCCAAAGCATTTCAAACTGAAGAAATCCTGAAGAGTATGGAATTGAAGATGAAGTTTTGAAGTGCAAAGGGCTATTTGTTACTAACCCTGGGGTGATTCCAAAATGGGTGCAGTATAGGTAGTGCCTTCGATTTTGTTCAGTCCCATAACGAACTTTTATGGATGGATGTTAGCATTACATTGATGCTTGAAGGGAAGTTTAGCAATCCAAGTGGGAAGTGCTAAACAAAGGTAAATGTAGCCTCATCAACCGGGAAATGACAAAAATTGGGCATGTAGTAGGGCCAAGTGGGTCGCACCCATTAGGGTATGGTCATCCCAAATCTAGATTGATTACCATCTACACAATTATGCTTCGGTGCCCAAAGTAGGGGGATCATATTTGGTATTACTAATCTAGTGGTAGGCTAGTCCTGCGTTGTAGGGTACAAGATGTTCTTGTCAGACCCCCAGTGCATTTTTTCTAGAGATCTACCATCGGAAGGTAGTTCTTTACCATGTCATAGTATGGAATCCATTCTCTAATAAGCACCATACGGTTTTGATTCAGCCTAACTACATTGAAATGTGATATGTAAGCATTTCAGCTATATTTATATTTTACTTGGACCGTTAGACATTATTATAATATCATTAGGTTTTTTATATAAGTGTTCTGGTTATCGTAAGGTAAAAACCCATTTGTATTTATATGCGGTGTGGTCTTACGAGATACCTTTGATTTTAAAAGGATTTTAAACATCATAATTTGGATGTTTGAGTTTACTCACACCAGACCCATGTATGACCCAGAGTTTTATTTTCTTTCCCTAAAAATCCTTAGTGCTCAAATTTTTATGGGTAACCAAGTAGTTCAGGTTTTCCTAGGATGCATCTTGGAGGAGCTTGGAGCAGGATGCTTCATCGATAGCTAGTTCTTATCTTTTTTCCACTATTTATATGTATATTGTATCAGTTAGGTTGGGACAGGCTATTATAACTATCCTGAGGTAGAATTTGTATTAGTATGACTCTGATATATCATTTTAGAAATTACTTTGTAAAGAATTATGTTGATTAATATATGTTATTCCGTTGCGTTGTGAGACTCTATGAATGTTTAGTTTCTTCTTATATGTTCTATCTTTCTTCTTTTCACCCTTAATGACCTATCTTTCGGACACTTAAATGTTTGTTACATGAACATCGTGGATGTATTAAGTATCGTGTTTAGGTGTAAGAAAGGCAGGTCGTTACATTTGGTATCAGAGCGCAAGGTTAAGCTAGAATCTTGGCTTTAGTAGGGTAACTCATTAAGAGATAAGGTAATGGCATGCCTTATTATGAGTTTGAGTGTGTACATATATAGGAGCACATATTTGTTAATGATATAAAATGTTTTATGTTGTGTTGATTTATTTGTTGAGTGACTTAAGAACTTTGTTCGAGACATGAGATGCCACGGGGTCGATAGGGGTTCCTAGACACTTGAATAAGGCACACTGACATAGTATTGTTTTGAAATTAGGTAAATGAAATAATTTAACCTAGAAATATATTTTATATATTTAAAATGATTTTTAAAATAATATAGTATAGTATGGTATAGTTGGTTGAGGTATTGTTTTTAAGAGATAATAATATTCTATTATTATCAATTAGGATTTTGCTAGTCATGCTGGTCCAATTAAGCATTGACTATTGTTAGTCTGTGTAGGCAGCTTCTCTTTTTAAGTTTTGGGGTGGGTAAATAGAAATTGGGAAAACATTGAAATGAACACCTTATGAATTAAGTTTCACAATTTGACAATAAGGCATTCGATTGATAATGTGGGTTAAATTGATTTAATAAAATATGTTTATTAAAAGCTAGAATATTTGAAATAAATATTTGGAAAATGTTTTATAAAAGTTTATATTATAAAATGAATTTATAAAAGGTGTCTTTTAATTAGAAGAATTTAAGTTGAAAACTTGAGGACTAAAATCCTTGTGCTTTTGAAAAATGATTTTCAAGGTTTTGAAAGATAATAATAGTATTATTTGAAAAAAAATTAGGTAAAGGAAATTTTGGGAATGAAAATTTTAAGTAAGAAGTATTTTCTTTGGATTGGTTAGGGGAAATGAGGTCTTGATTATTTTGTGATGGTCAGAATAATCTTCTAAGTGACGATCAGATGTTTGCCTAGGCGAACGTTGTAGTGCTCTTAGTAAGTTATTCTCTTTATCATTGTATAATCAAAACAAGTTCAACCCAAACGAACTCAAAACAAGTTGGTGATAAATGTATTGTTGGAAATATGAGAATTATTATTTCAAAAATGTGATTTTCAATAAAAGAATAAGTACGAACCATATGGGAGGTATACGAATGTGTATATTCATATGTATTTAAGTTTATAAAAGAAATATAAAAGGAAAAAAACATATATATTAATACATAAAGATACCTTATGTAATATAAGGAAACAAGAGTACAACTAAGCATTAATGGGTGTGTGCTTTGATGTAAAGGGAGGGTGGCTACATTGAGGCGGATCCATGTTGATGTGGAGGGAGAGGATGAGGTGGCATTCAAGGAAAGGAGGACAAGGTGCCAAGGTTAAAATAGCAATTCAACATGTGTACATAATATACACACCAATTTCATAATTCTATTTTTCATTTTTTATCATTTCATTTCTCTTTGCAAATTTCCTAAAGCATTTCCACACACTTCCATGGCTTCTTAAAAACATTTCAAAGTTCAAAAATCATAATTTCCACTTTAAATCCCTATAGCAACTTGCTAAAAACCCTTCTACATTCACTACTTCACTTCCTCTTCCAAATACAAGCCCATATCTACCAAAACCGTCAAGGTCGTGCCCTATCGCACCCAAGGCCGAACCCTACTTTCCCTTTAGACCACCAAAAACATCAATTTCCTAAGGCAAAGAATGGTTCTAGCTTAGGTGCAAGTGGTAGCTTACTTTGGTCTTGCTCGGATAAAATTTGGTGAGTAAACTTTTTTTTAAATTTCAAGTTATTAGCTTGAAATTTATGTTGCATAAATTGGTTGTATATGTGTGTTGGATTATGTTTGGATGGTTATAGGTTTGGATATATATGCATATGTTGATATGAGATGGTAAAAGTGGACATGAAATAAAGTCTACTTAATGTGGTTTGAATTTGTGAACTAGGATGTGATATTGTGTGTGATCTTAAGGCATGATGGTATGTGGATTTTTGGTTATGATGTTGCACGTAAAACTTGTATGTGATGTTTTATGAAAACTAGTTTACAAGTATTTTGCTAAGTGAGATTTCAAAATCCTTTGGAAAATGTTATTTTTTTGTTTTAAATTTATTAAAGGTTAAAGTTTTAA
This sequence comes from Allium cepa, assembly GCA_030765085.1. Lineage (NCBI taxonomy): Eukaryota > Viridiplantae > Streptophyta > Magnoliopsida > Asparagales > Amaryllidaceae > Allium > Allium cepa. The sequence continues at coordinate 125,881,765 of CM060932.1, forward strand.
ACTTTGTTTTTGGTTTTAAAATCTTTTATATGAATTTTAGTTTAAAATAAAGTTAAAAGATGTTTTGAAGGTTAGTAGCTTGGAAATAAATTCAAAGTTAATACATCAATAACGATAAGCGCTATGGATGCAGTTCGAGGATAAATCAACCTTTTTAAGTAAAGTGTTTTTAAACTTAAAAAAAATATTTTTCCAAATTTTTAATTTGAGATAGAAATTAATTAAAGTTTACTTAAGACAAGGATAATAATTAATTAATTAATTAATGATAATTAAGACTAATTGGTAATTAATACTTAGGTATGAATTAAGCAATTTAATTAAGATTAGTTTGATTAAAAATGTTTTAAATTAATTATTAATTAATTAAAGAAGTGACTAAGTTTTAAATTTTAATTTAATCAAGTTACATTAATTTAATTATTAATATTAATTAGGTTAATTATTTAATTTATATTTGATCAGAGTTAAATTATTTAATCAATTTTAAATTAATTAAGGTTAAGTATTGGTGATTAATTAGGACTTAACTAAGATTAATTAAGGTTTAATTTATTATTTAAGTTTTAATTAAAGATTATTTAATTTATTAATTGAGATAAATAACTATCTATTTATTAATGAAGGTTTAAATTATTATTTAATAATTAATAAAGGATTAATTACGATTTAATTACTTATTAATTATTTGTTTATCAAAGTTTTAATTATTTCTTGATTTATGCTAAATTATGTTGATAATTAATTTTGATTGATTATGATTTAATAAAGAATTTAACTTGTAATTGATCATTTTAAAAGGGAATTTTAAGTTTTAAATCCTTTGTTTGCCGAGAATCAATTTTTTTTAAGGTACTTCTTTTCAAAGATGGTTTGAACACAAGGAATTCAAAAATCGATACCATTAAGTAAAAAAGCAACTGTGAATGAACTACAATGTGAGTGGTTATGTTTGTGAGGACATTTAGTAGCAGAATATATCCCCGTTCTGCTATAGATTGGTTGTTTGATTGTTTGGACATCTATTTAGGAAGACAATTCACCATCCTGCTATTATGTTATTTTGACATGTATATGCCAGTTAGTTTGTATTGATATGTTATTTCCTGATTTGAATATGAAGTGTATTTATATATACGTTGACCTATGTAAATAAATTGTTGAATGACTTGAAAGTGAAATTGAAATTAAATGGTAAATTAAATTAGTACCATTGGGTTTACAAAGCTTGTTTTTGAATTTTGTAAAGTACGATTTTGAATTAACTTTAATTTTTTAATCAATTTGGGGTTTTAAAGTTTATAAATGATCTTCAAGTTATATAATTATTTTATAAAAGCATTTATAAATAATAACTTGTTTATAAAAAGGGATTTACTAAATAGAAGGGTTTATTTAAAGTAATTTAAAAATGCGATTTTGTAAACGATATTTTGCAATGTTAAAGATGTTTTATAAAGGAAATTCTGTAGAGAGTTTTATAGATGAAAAGAGATTTTATAAATCATTTTAGAGATTTTAAAACCAAATTTAAATCTAGTTTGATGATTTATAAGGATTTTTGAAATATGAAGTGAACCAATATATTTTTATTTTAAAGGGATAAGTGAATGAGTTTTATAAAGTAAATAGGTTTTATATTAAGTGATGTTTTGAAAAGGGAATTTCTTTACCATTTAATTTTGAATTTGAGTAGAGAGAATTTTCCAAATGTTTTTGGTAAATATTTATATTTTTAAGATAAGTAAAAATGTTTTCCAGGTATAAAGGAATGTGAAGAATTTTGAGAATAGTGTTTTAAAAAGATCTTTTGATCAAGTTTAATTAATGAGAGATTAATTAATAAAAGCTTGGTACATCCCATATGGAATTAAGTCCATGTTTGAATGATTGTTTATTTGATGGTTAAATAATCGACTGTCAAAATCTGGACCAAAACGCAACTTTGGAAATATCTAGGAGAAACACGTGAATTATATGGCACACTCATCCCCAATGATGATGTACTATGCATATAAATCTCATTTCGTTCTTTTAGGATAAATGATAAGGAAATCCGTCCATTAACGATTACGAGATGACCTCCGCTCTTATCTTTGTCAGTTTATTTCCTAAAGAACCATAGTTGAGTTTATCGAAAATTATCGAAAGTTATTTCGAAGAGATCGGGATTAGATATGTTATCCGAAAACCACTTTGATCCATCTCAAGCGTTTCGAACTAAAGACATCTTAAAGAGTATGGAATCGAAGATGGAGTTTTGAAATGCGAAGGGCTATTTGCTACTTACCATGAGGGTGATTCCAAAATGGGTGTAGTGAAAGTAGCGCCTTCCGTTTCGTTTAGTCCGGGAATGAACTTATATGGCTGAATGCTGGCATTGTGTTGATACCTGGAGGGCAGTGTAGCATTCCAAGTGGGAAGTGCTAAAAAAGGAAAAACGTAGCCTCAAGCCTCATCAACTGGAAAATGACAAAAATCGAGCATGCAGCAGGGCCAAGTGGGTTGCTCCATCAGGGTAAGCTCATCCCAAATCTAGATCAATTACTATCTACTCATGTATGCTTTGGGGCCCAAAGTAGGGTGATCATATTCGGTACTACTAGAAGTGGTAGGCCGGGCCTGTGTGGTAGGGCTACAAGATGTTCTTGTCGGACCCTGGTGCAATTTATCTAGAGATGTACCATCATAAGGTAGTTCTTTGCCTTGTCATATTTTGAAATCCATTCTCCAATAAGCATCATATAGTTTTGATTGTGCCTAACTATGTTGAAATGTGAGACGCAAGCATTTCAGCTATATTCATATTTTACTTGAATCGTTAGACATTATTATAATATCACTGGATTTTCTATAAAAGTGTTTTGGTTATCGCAAGGTAAAAACCCGTACATGTTTATGTGAGCTGTCGTCTTATGAGATACCTTTGATTTTAAAAGGGTTTTAAACATAATAATTCAAATGTTTGAGTATACTCACACCGGACCCATGTCTGACCCGAAGTTTTATTTTCTTTCCCTAAAACTCTTAGTGGTTAAATTTTTATGGGCAGCCAAGTAGTTCAGGTTTTCCCAGGATGCATCTTGGAGGAGCTTGGAGCAGGAGGCTTCATCGGTAGCTAGTTATTATCTTGTTTCAACTGTTTATATGTATATTGTATAGGTTATGTAGGGACGGATTGTTATAACTGTCCTAGGGCAGAATTTGTATTTGTATAACCCTGATGTATCGTTTTGGAAATGATTTTGTAAAGAATTATGTTGATTAATATACTTTATTCCATCGGGTTGTGAGATTCTATGATTGTTTAGTTTCTTCTTATCTGTTCTATCTTCTTTCTTTTCACCCCTAATGACCTGTCTTTCTGACGCTTAAGTGATCGGTACATGAATGTCGTCGATGTGTTAAGTGTCATCTTTAGGTGTAAGAAAGGTATATCGTTATAGCATGAATGGATAGATCTTTTGAAAATATTCCTTTCGGCACACGAGATTACTCTAGTCTTCTAAGATTTACTAGCATAAAGACAAACAATTCCAATACAAATGACCCTACGCATAATGTATAAGTCACTCGGACAGTTTTCTCCCATTATTAAACAGGTATCAAACTCTACCTCGATACCGAATCCAAGTCATCATCGCTCGACCCCACTCAAACTGGATGCTTGTGCATTAAGTTCGAGTGGAAGTATGCTAGGTCATTATTCATCAATTTAGCACCAAGGCTATTTATACAAAGAACTATCATTTGTAAAAGAATTTACTTACTATGAAAGGTACCAAGTTTGCCTATCTACCAAGTAACTAGCAACATAAAAAATATACCGATAATGTGTCGAAAGGAATGTAAATGAGTTCTCTAAAGTAGAGTACACCTCATTACATAAGCTCCTTCCATTTTTCCTAAGTAGTAGGCCCGCTAGGACTGGGTAATGCCCATAAGGTACAAGTCATCATCACTTATTACCCATCAAAAATGTAGGAAAATCCCTCTACAAGTGATCAAACCAATTGCTATTGAAGCACTTACGCTTTGCTTTAGCTGGTTGTAATTTCATAGTGAAATGCCCTCTATATGCCATGGGAGTGGCATATTAGGCCAGCTTCCTCTTAGCATAAGCTCGATCTTCCTTATATCTTAGTCTGCGTGCTTCGGTTGGGGCTTTGGTTGTTTTTTGATTTTACTACTTCAAACAGTATCTTGTGGGCCTTCTCATGGAAGAGAACTATCTTAATGAGACTTCTAAAAGTGGCCCGTAATGGGGATAAGACTAAGTAATGAATCCCCAAGTGAAGGTTTAAAACCCATGGTGAACTCCTTACCCACAACAATGGAGTATCGACCATCTGAATTCCCAAATACAAAAGATTGAATTGGTCAACATACTCCTTAATTGACCAGCTACCCTGCTTCTAATGGATGAAACACTCAAATCGCTCATCTCTCTCGATCTTGATATTAAACTGAAGCTCAAGGCAACACTCAGAATCAATCCAAGTTACGGCTTTCTTTTCAACTCCCTCCACTATTATATCCCACCAAGCCAAAACATTCCCCACCCAACTTTAGGAAGTTCAAAGCCTGTAGAGAATGAAATATTGATGCCTAAGGGATGCGCCTCCTTCATCGTCTACCACAGGTACTGGAATGTTCACTAGTGACATAACATCTAGTCTGGTAGTCGAATAGTCTCTGAACACTTTAGGCATCCTATACTACCCATTCGTAGTAACTCCTGTACTTTGTCCACACATAATGATAGTCGAAACAAAGGCATCCTATCAACTAGTGGAGAAATAAATCAAAGTCCAGAGAACACGTGGTGTATGTAGTACTACATAATAGAAAAATATATGTATCCTCTCTCAACGTAACTCCCTCTATTAGTTCGTTTAACTCAAACTGGTACAGTTGGCCCTAAGTGTTAAACCAAGGATCTAATACCAACTGCAACAACCCGCCCTTCTTAATATCCTGAAATCAGCAGTGAATGAAAACGTCTGATTTATGAGTACCATAAAAGACAAATTATCAGGAAAGAAATATTTGAAACAAACATTATACTAAGGCATATTGACAGAATCTCACAGTAGAATGAAAATATATAATATGATGAAAATACATGAAAAAAATAGGACTACGATATATATATATATATATGTATATGTATATATAAAAGAGACTTCACTAGCAGAGGAAACTGATAAATGAATATCAATAGAAAGTCAGATTACATCTGATATAATAAGTCCCATATATAAATAACATTTGTATTGTACTACTACAATATCAAGTATATCTATATGAAGTATGGACCTCATTTTCACAGAGTGCTCCAGTTGTCCTGAAAGCGTATCCCCAAAAGCAACTGACTCTCAAACTACTCAATCGAGTACCCGAGTGTTGTCAAGACATAAGCAAACAAAGACAAAACATAGGTCAAACATAAAGCCTGTTGCGAGGGGAACTATCTCAAAATATTGTATATTAAAACTATATACAAATAAATGGGAACCGCTAAGGCACGACCAGTCCTCTCTACAATTGTGACTTAGGGATAATTCGGACTGTCCGTATACAAGTAAAGTAAACATATCCAACAGATAGGAAATCAACTTCTCCTGTAATAAATGAGTTAGCAAAACTAATGTAATGTGACTGAAACATAAAAATCATACTATGATAAAAGGTAAACCAACATCCAAAAGTAGGGTGATCATAATATAAGTCCATCACGAAATACAAAATAGTAGTAAATGCAGCAATAACAACAACAGTCAACTAATAGCATACACAACATACCAAATGTAAGATAACTAAGAAATACAAATCAATGTCCATCATTATCGATGGGTGAAGTTAGCAATGGACAACTATCATGATCCAACAGTTCAAGATACACATGGTAAATACACTAACATACTCATATATGTGCCACGATCCAATAATAAATAGAGACAGTACACTAACATACCCAGATACCTATATTGATCTTATAATAAATAGAGTCAACACCCTTATCTACATAGACATCTATCATAGTCTTATAATAAGTAGAATCGGCATACTAACGTACCCAGACATCTACGATAGTCCAATAATAAATAGAGCCAGCACACTAACATACCCCGACGTCTACTATGATCCAATAATGAATAGAATCAGCAGAATAACATACCTGGACATCTATCTCGATCGTATAATAAATAGAGTCAGTATACAGCTAGCGAACTAACGTACCCAGACATCTATCAGAATCCAACAATAGGCATGGCCACTACTTTAAGGCCAATACGATGTATAATTACTAATATAAGATCAACAAATTGTACGATCACTAATATAAGACCAATTTAATTTATATAATTATATATTTCACGGGTTCAACCCCCAAAGGTACGAGTTCACTCCATTTGATTATACATGCTTATTTGACGTGATCGTGTGACCACTCACCGTACCGACTTTGTGTCGATCATTACCGATTCCAAAAGAATAGGTTAACATTCATATCCTAATCTTGAGCTTCGCCTTGCGTTTCACCTCTCGTAGTAGCCTAGAGCCCGCTCAAAGTCACTCCAAGATACCATGAGGAACCATGCTCGAACGGGGAAGAAAATCCTTGAAGTTGCACAATACCCAGTAGTATAGTCGATTGGGGATTATTTCAGTAGACTGAGATTTACAACTTGGTCTTCTTTTTTGGGGCTTTTCCCATGACTATCTCTCTTACTCTCATTCAGCCAATTGGATTTTCCATTCAGTCAACTGAAATTGCCAAGTCCAGCCAATGGACCTGGGTAGTTACAAAATCTCCCGAACGGATGCTGTTTCGCATGTCGTTTCTTCCAACGCTACGCCCGATGAGTTGTCTTGCTTCCAGAGCCTGACTCTACCTCATCGAACTTCCATCGGGTTCATTTGTTGATGTTTTGGAAGTGAATTCCATAAGTATTCGAAAACCAATTTTGATACCAAAAATTCGCTCTTTGCACGAGCTGAGTTCAATGAGCTATTAGAGTGACCCAGCTTCCTCTAACACGCCAAAACAACATACCCAACCTCATTACCTTGTGCGTAGCTTATGCATGTGTGGATACACTTATCCATGCATGCCTTTGCACACACATTCATGCAACACACAATAATTTCACAAGTCGTGTTTCTAGCTTCCTTGGAGCGATTACCCAACCCGGTATTCTCTCATGCAGCTTAGCGCACCCGGCGGTTGCTATAGCTACATAAGATTGCTAGTAACTTGATTATATACCCCTGTGCATATTTTCATATTTATACATACATTATAATGGACAAATCGATTGTTTAATAATCAAATATCACTTTTATTTACTAAATTATTTCAATATAAGTCAACCTCTAGCTTATTATTCATTTTAAGCCCTTTAACGATTTTTCAAATTAGGATTCTTATATTTCGATTAGTAATAAAACATATAATAATATTTCTATCACTAATAGAACGATAATTTAGAGTCTAGTTAATTTATAATCGTGCTATAAACCAATGCATCGCTATCTAGCTCACCTGAATCATAAATAATTTTCTATATATAAAATTACAGGGATTTATATTAAAATATAAATTCAAAGTTATTGTTTCGCTTACCCAAACTATAGTACTCAATGTTCAAATCCAGTCCAAGTCTATACCATGTCGTAGATAATCCTACTACTAATGCAATGGCAAAGACTACGCTTCGATTGGACCTCATATGCAAGAGATTCAAGTTAAATACAGAATGAGATAATTAATTAATCCATAATTCACTACTGATTACCTACACAAATCATCTTCCCCAAATCTCTAATTCAATTCCTGTACATGCATATGAACATGCACATCAAACCCAAAATTGCACATCCTCTCTCTCCTCTTTTATCCTTCCTCGCTCAATGAATCGACGAATCGCCAATCGCACCACGCTCCTCTTTGCGTATGCTTCACGATGGAATTAACCACATGAAGGTCAATGCTTTCTTTTGATTTTCTACCTGATGGAGCTACCTTTGACCATAAATATTGCACGCCACCAAACTCGATTGGACCCCAAATGAATTGTACAATGAGGTGCACTCTAATGTGTAAAGCGCAACTCAACTCTCTGTTTCACCGATCTCTGCCTAAATGGGATCCATACCGAAACTCTAGTTCAGCTATGAAAAGAAGGGGTCAGCCAAATATTATCGGAGCTACAAACGCGCCTATATAGATTCGATCCTCACCTCACCACGAATTCAATGGATCTAACACCATAATATATCGTTGACCGAATTGAGAGGTTTTGATTTTTAATTGTGGTGGCTTGATTTCATTTACAGGAAAGGGGAAAAGTAGAAAAGAATAGGTTTCGAAAGTGAGATGTGTGGAGTAATGTGTATAAATATAATAATATAATAATTTATTTAATTTCTCAAATAAATCGTCATATGTTTTGAGCTCGTACGATCACACAGCTCATCGGATCGCCACAAAATTCTTCAGTACACATCACCTCATTTTTTCGGTCCTAATTGTATAAATTTCATCGTCCGAGACAGGGCTTCGAGATGGTACCTTCATGCTTCCTAATGTTGTTTCGGCCATCAGATCTCCTGGTTCCAAATATAGAAATATTTATACATATTTTGATTCGCAACATCGATCCAGACTCAATGGAAGTGGTCTTGAGTCTTAATCCGACCGTATGTGAAAAGTCACATTGTGGACCTTCAATTCAGTAATGGTTCAATATTTAAATTAATTATTTAAATACCTTATCGTTAAATATGCGAGATTTTACAAAACATCTCAAGGTCGTTGCATTTGTATGCACCTTTCAGTGGTAATGTAACGTCTCTTGTCATACCGCAACAGGGTCCATCAAAAACATAGTATCATGTCGCCGCCACTGTGCATACCAAGGAACTCCCATTAGTGTCGGGCCATACACTTTTTTAGGCATCATCGTTAGTGTGCGCATATACTATAGAACCACATGTGAGTGAAATTAGCGATGGAATTGCTCCAAATCGATTATCGTCCCCGCTCAATAAATAGTGTTTGTGTCTCGTTACCTACGTGCACATCTATCCTATCCTACAACGTCCAAGAATCGTAAACCTAGGAGGCTCATTTCCCTGCTATACTAACATCATTATATATATAATATACAATTAAATGAATAACTTAGGCCTTAGGCTGAGATTTAGATTGTGCCCGAAATTCATCAACTGGTCGACAGTTAACCACTTGAGCAGTCCACTAACGGTCGATCACTGACTGTCGATCAGCTCCAGTAAGCACGTCGATCGATCCTTACCTGTTTACTATATAATTTTAATTATTTTGTTTGCTTGTTAATCGTCATCGTTTTCAATCGTCTATTATTAGAATTTTTAGTTATAAATTGTTCATCACAAAAAACCCTAATCATATTAAATCTACAATTTATAATTGCCACATTTCATATTCGATTTCATGTACAATCTCAATAAATCAATTTAACTTGGCTATAATATTAACAGACGATTCATGTTTAATTTAACATAAAGTGTGTAATTAACCTTAATCAATTCTTATCCAACAGATTTACTTTCACTAAAATTAGTTTAGAAAGAAAGGAACCGAATTAATGTGCTCAATTATTAGCAAATTCCCAATTTACCATAGTTACTAGATAAATATCGAATTAAACAACTCTAGATTAAGTAGGGTATAACAAAATTGTTACTCTGTCTTTTGGACAAGGTCGAGATATCAACAAATTGGCTAAAAAGGATGGATATCAGGATTGAAGATCGATTGGAAACAAGGCTATGAGCGACATCGTCAAAATTGGACCAAGCTCCAATCATGGAGAGATCGATAAGGAATTATGTACAAGGCACCGCGAGGCTACATTTCAAATTTCAAGTTAAACGGAGTTCGTATGCTCAAGATATAAATGGATCAATGTTCATGGAAAACCAACTCATATCGCTACTTTCGTGTCGATCAGGAAGATATGGATTCTGTACTTAGGATCGATAGGTTTACGTATCGATGCAATGCACATTGATTAGATGGATACGGCAATGCATGTCGGCACACTTCGTATTGAATAAAGCTTGGATCGATACAAAGAAAGCAAAACATGGATGGATATAGACTTAATGGATACAAAGACATGTGCATCCTAGAGAGGATCAGATTGATGCGACGAAAGGTGCAGGGGATGGAAACAAAGGGCAGCAAGTGCTCATGGGCTATTTCGTATCGATCGTGTTCGTATCGATCGATACGAAGGAACCGGTCAAGGGAACGAGCGCATTGCATGGATCGAAGCGTGAAACTCAAATCAATACGAAGGCTATGACAATGGATATGGGGACTGATGGATATGTAAATGATGGACATAAGGCAGCGGAATAGCATGGATATAAAGGTGATAGATATGAATCGATCCGTAAGGAATCGCCAGCCTACTTGCAAACTCAACCTTGGATCGATCATAACGATCAAACCATAGATCCAAATGCTACGAAATTTTCACAGAAGCTTTCCTATTCACTGAAGAGCTCATCTAATTTATATCAACTCAATTAGGGCTAATTTGGATCGATACGAACGTAACATGGATCGATTTTAGATCGATCCCAAACCACTCTAGATCAATGTAGTGGGCCCACCCACGTATGAGAAGAGGTATTTCGAGTTTAGAAGCAGATATTTCCAGATCTACTCCTATAAATAGCAACTCCATAATGGTTGAAAAGGGGATCGACTTCTTCTTTTCTTGGTGAAGTTAATTGTTTTCAAAGGATTGTAATTGTAATCAATGTAAAAGGAATAAAAGGATCAATTCAAAGTGAACATAGGCCGAAGGTAGCCGAACCACTATAAATCTCGTAACTTTTCTCACTTTCTTTCATTTTAATTTTGTTATTTCTTCATTTTTGTTCTCTATATCATCTAGATATGAGATCTGCGACTGGATACTAAGGACTCGTGTGTAAACACTAGTGCTTTCACTATTTTTGGTGTTTGTGACCAATTTTAGTGCAAACACTTTGGTGCTTTCACTGAGAACTGAACTCAAGGATTTGGAAGCTTGGATTTTGGATATGAAAGCTTAGGAACTCGGATTTTGGGAAGCAATGGCTAAGCAATCGAAAAGGAGACAGAGAACGGAGAGGAGTCAGCATGAAGGAGTTAGGAGGCTTCCTCGGGAGCAAATCAGGCCTCAATCTATATTGCTAGAGACGAGATGGAAATGATGTTGAAAAGGAAAGAGGACATGATACAAAACCTACTCCGATATGTTAGAAAAGCCGAAGTATAAAGTCAAGGGAATGGAGTTGCAAGGAATGCTGGAAATGAGGATCACAAAGCTAAAACAGCAGAAACAGAGGCAATCCAGAATCAGGACCAAGGAAACGAAACAAATAGGATGTGGGACAGAGCGGAACCATCGGAAGCGGTCCTTGAAGTAAGGGGCATGCCCCTCGAATCATGCTAGCTTCATTCTGGGCAGGATACCAGGTGGTGCTTTGCAGTTTTTCTTTGATCGGGATGCTCGTCAAGAAGGACAGGTTTCAGGATCCCCTCGCGGACTCGGGGGAAAGGATGGAGATAGTAGACAGAGGCTACCACTTGATGACAATGACAAGTTAGCGAACATGATCAGACAGGATATGAGGGAAGGATTGGTGAATAGAGATATGGAGGATATGAATGGAAGCCCCTTTGCTCCAACGATCAGGCAAGCTAGGAATCCATCGGATTTCAAACTACCAATGTTGAAAATGTATGATTGGAGAATGGATCCCACTGTTCACTTAACAGGGTAAATGAGGTAAATGGAAGTACTAAGAGCATCGGAGGAAGTCATGGCGCGATATTTCCCTTTGTATTTGATGGATATAGCAGCGGTTCATACAACTGGAAAGCAGTTTTATTGGCACATGTACGGAGTTGATCGAGAGGTTTATGAGGCAATTTCGAGTCCACATCGTAAGACCCAAGAATGTGATGACTTTAACATCGATGAAATAGTGGAAGGGAGAATCACTTAGGGATTTCTTAACTAGATTCAATGTGGCACTGGCTTCGGTGGATCGATCTGTCGATGGTTTTGATGGCAGCAGTCTCAGGGATCGCAGATAATTCGAACTTTAAGATATCGTTGGAGCAGGATCCGCTGGTGAATCTTGGGGAGTTCTACCATAAATCAGAAAGGTTTCTACGACAGGAAGATGCGAAGGCTGAAAGAGAGGAGAGAGAGGCTGAAGTTTATGCGGCAAAAGGTGGAGGTCCGCCAAGGAAGCATTCAAACATGGACGATAGAGGCAAAAGGAAAATGAATGACCATAGTAATTCTCTTCTTACATGGATTTGATTGAAACCCTGGAAAGAATTTACTTGGATACTCGAAGGCGCCTCTAGTATCGAAGGCCGGCTAAAAGGGAACCCCCTAAATACGAGCGAGCATCGAGAAAGCATTGCCTATTCCATGAGCTGGATGGGCACAACACGAATGACTGCAGGCATCTGAAGGATATTATCGAGAAACATGTGAGGAATGGTAATTTGCAACAATACGTAAGGAATCGAGCCGTGGCAGTGGAATAGGAGTGGCCACCGCCCACCTCAAACGAAGATGACACTGGTTGTAGGCGTTGTCATCAGCTTATTATCAACTGATTGGATTTATGGCATGGAATAAGTAATAGACCTCGAAGTAATGCGACTAAGTCACTTACACATGTACAGGATCGAGGACGGTCCCTAAGCATGCTCTGAGATGATGATAAACTGTGATGCTCAAGTTTATGAAATCTTGTTTTTATATTTTCTGCAAACTCTGCTTTCTTTTTTGGTACTCTGTTTTTTAGCTTTCTTAGTTGTACGGATTTTTATTTTATCAATTAAACTCTGTGATGATCAGATTCGAATTAACGTAATAAAAATTGCAAGTCACACAGTTATGGTCTGAACCAGAGAGATGGGGCAATAACCATGAGTTATGAGTCCCTTCGTCGAAGAGCGACAGTTTGGACTCGAACACGGATTAAGTCCTCGACCGGAGAGTCGGGCCGAAGAATATAAGTCCTTGACCGGAGAGTCGAGGTCGGAGAATATAAGTTCTCGACCGGAGAGTTGAGGCCGGAGGATATAAGTCCCCAACTGGAGGGTCAGGGCTGGATAAGATAAGTCCTTAACTAGAGTCGAGGCCAAAGAAGGAAAACCATGGATAAGCCCTCGACCGAAGAGTCGAGGCTGGAGTAGGATAAAATGACCCAACGAGGTCTATGGACCTGGATATGGACCCAGAGAGGTCCCGGTTTTGGCTGAGGACCCGGCGAGGTCCCGGATTTGGATTACAGGACCCAGGGAGGTCCTGGATTTGGATGTCGACCAGGAGAGGTCATGGATTTGGTTCTTGGATTCCGAATATGGATAGATCAAAACTCAGTTGTCAGGTTCAGATGAATATAGAATTGGCTAAGGATTTGATTGCTGATTCAGAATTGGATATCGACTCAGAATAGTCACTGGATTTGGATAAGGATATGACTATGGAATGGCTAGGTAATGGATTGGATTACGCATCGGGTGATATGTCTATAGGTGGAATATGAGCTTTGGATGCTAGATTTAAAGCTATTCAAAACACGTCTTTCTACCGCAAGGCATGTTTTAGCGGGAAAATGTTACCCCGCCTTTTGGACAAGGTCGGAATATCAACAATTGGCTAAAAAGGATGGATATCAGGATTGGAGGTCGATTGGAAACAAGTCTATGAGCGACACCATCAAAAATGGACCAAGCTCCAATCAAGGTGGGATCGATAGGGAATGATGTACAAGGCTTGGTGAGGCTACATTTAAGTTTCAGGCCAAATGGAGTTCGTATGCTTAAGATATGGATGGATCAATGTTCATGGAAAACCAACTCGTATCGATACTTTCATATCGATCGGGACGATATGGATTGTGTACTTCGGATCGATAGGTTTCCATATCGATGCGATGCACATCGATTAGATGGATACGGCAAGGCATGTCGGCACACTTCGTATCGATCAAAGCCTAGATTGATACGAAGGAAGCAATACTTGGATGGATATGGACTTGATGGACACGAAGACATGTGCTTCCTAGAGTGGCATCAGATCAATACAAAGAAAGGTCTAGGGGATTGATATGAAGGGCAACAAGCGCTCATGGGCTATTTCGTATCGATCGTGTTCGTATTAATTGATACGAAGGAACCAGTCAGGGGAAGGAGCGCATTGCATGGATCGAAGCATGGAACACGAATCAAGAAGGCTATTCTATAGATATGTGGACTGATGGATATGTAAATAATGGACACGAGGCGGTAGAATAAGATGGATATGAAGGTGATCGATATGAATCGATCGGTACGAAATCGCTAGCCTACTTGCAAACTCAACCTTGGATCGATCATAACTCTCAAACCATAGATACAAATGCTATGATATTTTCACAGAAGCTTTCTTATTCAATCAAGAGCTCATATGATCGGTCTCAACTCAATTGGGGCCAATTTGGATCGATAAAAACGTCACATGGATCGATCTTAGATCGATCCCAAACCACTCTGTTGGTGGAGATTTCCTTATTAAAATACTTCTTTCTTAGTTTAATTATTTAATGATTTCAATTTTGAATTTTCAAACATTAACAACATTTTCGTACTCGCTCCGATTTCAAAACAATATATATGAAAATTGTTCGAAAAATCGCTACGAGCGCAACAATGCAAGTTTCATTTCCAAATTCGGACATTTGTAAAAATTCTACTTTTACCTTGTTGTATTTGTATTTAATTTCTCTATTAAATTTCTGGTTGAATTTTGTGGGGTATTACAATATCTATATCAAAATACAAGAACGTTATATACACATACATGCATACATACAAACATACATACATATATATAGCATATACCCGTCCCTAAGTTGTTAATTTTCAATTATCTAGTTTCCACCTAGATTTTTACTTAGCTCAGTTTTACTTAAGTGTCCCTTAACATAAATCCAAAACTAAGTTGTAATATCCCCCACTTTAAGACCTGAAAATGAACACCAAAGTCGCTGTAGTCATCACCAGAATTATTTTCCAATAACAAAATGGGATCAATATTTTTTCACAACATTAATTGAATATAGTAGCTAAATAAATTTCCAAAATTTGCCCATACGGGTTAAAAATATAATAAATACAATTACTAGTGTCGTGCCTAGCATATAAAGACGCCGGTAGAAAAACTTAACTAGTTATATACTCGGGTTTTACAATGCGAGAATATAAAATAACTTTTATCCGCACTAATCCTTCTATCATGTCTTTGGTGTCTTTATTCATCTTTCTAAATAAACATGTCTATGTACATGAACTAAGTGCAATGATATGCTATTTCGAACCATTTAAATCAATAATAATCCACATATATCATACTTGAATTGCTCAAAACAATAGATTGTTAATTATATTTGGTAAAACTTAGCATATACAGTAAATAAATCAACCGCAAAATCACAGACACAGAGTAATATAACAATAAGTAGCGAAAATAGATAAATTGTAGTTCATGAAGCTACTACAGAAACATCAGAGTCAGAAATAAATACAGCAGAAAATCCCAAGTATAAGAAGTCTCTAATAAATAAGCAAATGACAAGTTTGAATGTAAACAGCTGGAAATAACTGAAAAGATGAATAGATAAAGATAGATCTTCAAGCAAATCTCCAAGCTCCAAAGGTGAGTCTCAAATGCTGTGACACTCAGTCTGACCCGAGCATAAAGAAAAACACAAAACACTCGAGTCAGGATTAACATTCTTATGCAAGTAAATCAACTCAAGTGAAATGTCCAAGTGAAATGCAATATAACTTAAAGAATGTTTAGGATTCCCATCCTTTAAGGATCCATGGGACTATCTACATACATAGTACAATACACTACATAGATAATGTCTACAATAAAGTAAATATTAAAATAGCGTTAAGGCTTTACCCATATTGAAAGTCAGTTGATCAATTGCCAAACTATGTTGTAATTTATCTTTGCCCTTCACGTGCATATGAGAAATGGTCAAACTTAATAACAATTTGAGAACTTTGCTTTTGGATTCACATGTAAACAAAAGAGTCCATTTCAAAACAAATTGGAACATTTTTTGCACTGTGCTGTAAACACAATTAATTGTACAGCAAAAGTGAACACACTTTGTTTTACTGCTGCTACCATCATCATTTCTATACTATGCGTCCTTGTTTCCTTACTTATGCACGTCTCCACATAAATGCTTTTGTACAAAAATTGTCGGCACACTTTTATTTTTGACTAATACACATTTTTGGAAGAAAAGAAAATGTATGCTGCAACATTCCTTTATTCATTTTCAAAGTAAGCACTGCAACAATCATTTTGCTCATTCCTTTAGTAGCTTGGTTGAAGCTTTAATGGCAATCAAAAAGTATTGCTTTCTGTTGGATCTCGGTTGTTAATCAATTTTGAAGCTAATCTAAGGTGAGTGCAAAAACTCACATTTCTAATTTAAAAACTATGTTGCCAAAATTGTTTATTTTCATATGATATTGGCGTGCGTGTAAACTATATTCATTTCATTCGAAATGAATAAATGAATTGTACCTAAAGTACAGCTGCTGTTCTTATGGGGTTATTATTCACTGCGTGTTTTTACAAATAAATCATGAAAATATGCATTGCAATAGAAAAAAATATAAGTCCTAACATTTATTTTTCCACTCATGCTATTTTCGACGTGACTTTGAGCAAGTTATGCGAAGTATAAATGATCCAGACACCTCCTTTTCATTTTACATTCATGCGTATGTGTAAGGCCTTGACTGGCCATCACGTATTATTTTATTGACTTTATTTCGTGCTAAATTATATAACACGAAAGTGCTTTGAAATCAAATCTAGGCCATTATGTATCGGTTGCGTGCATGAGAATATAGTCCAAATTCATACATTTAAGACCAAGTCATTATTTTTCATGCAAACATTTCGTGTATGTGTATCCTGATATCTTGTACGTGCGTGCGAGTAATGCGTCCCTGGTCTTTTTTGGGTTTGCAAAATTTTTCTTACGTGCATTTTTTTTGTATATATGTGAAAACCGAGTCCAGGCTGTCCCATTTGTTTGTGTGTGCATTATATATATTAGTGTGCCCGGGTTCGCATGCTATAGGGGGAAAGCCTAGTTTATTTTTTATTTTATTTGCGTGCATTCCAGGCCCCTTTATATTTTTGCGTTCTTTTATATACGTGAGTGTCATAAAAGTGAAGTACAGGGTCACTTTGTTTCATATTATTATGGCCTATCATTTCTTGCATGCGTGTCTAACTGGGATACACGAAAAGAAAAGAAAATAGTTCAGGAATTAAAATTATGCAGTGTGTGTCCAGGTTAGTGCTTGTGTATAATTCATTTTTGAGTATGAAGTAGTGTCAAACTATTTTAAACAATTGTGTGCATTTCATTTTGTAGTGTAAGTTACATATAGTACCCAGGTCCTTTACACTTTGGTTTATTTATATGTATGCACCGGTTATAATATATGAAATGATGCCCAGACCTTTATTATTTGTCATGCATGCATGAAGTGTCAAGGGCATTTGCAACATTTTGATGATTGTATAAATGGTGTAGACCACTGTTTATAAATTTATATTTGAACCGATGTTTGGTTTTAAAACGAATTTTATTGCCTTTTTTTATAACGAATTTTTACTCCGATGCTATATTTGGAAACGTGTTGTTTTGATGAGATTTTTGACAAATAAAAATTACTGTTGTTTTGACTTCAGTAACCGTCAATTTTAAAGTGAATTTTTAAGCGGTTATCCCGCAACGCTGATTTGGTATCCGTTTTTACGGGGTTTTGTGAAGCGCAATTTCCTCGTCGAAATTGCTATAGTTGTTGCTGTTTTAACCACGTGTTTTAAAAAGCGTTTTAAAATAAAATTGTTTTCAAAAATTTTACACTTTGCGCTTTCAAAAGAATGAGGAAGCGATTTAAACGCTTCAGCATAATTGAGGACTATGAACCCTCACTTTTACTGATTCGCTTATTTCCGGACTTGTGCGTTTGAGAACGTAAATTGTTATTTATATAAAATACAAAATTTTGCACTTTCAAGGAAACGATGAAGAGATTTAAACGATTTAGCAAAAGTGCGGAGTATGGAACCATACTCTTATATTTCAGTTAATTCCGGACTCGTTAATTGAAATATTTGTTGTTTCATGATTTTGATGATTTTATTGGGCTTTCGAGCCACTCTGCTGGACCTTCGGGTCATATGATGGACCTTCGGGTCAATTACCAGTACTAGACCTTCGGGTCATCAGTTGGACCTTCGGGTCATATATTGGACTTTCGGGTTATTTGTTTGGCGCCAAAAATTATAGTACTTGGTAGGCTTCGGCCATATGAGATGCACGTGCGGCGTAGCTAAAACTCGTCATCTGCTGGGATCGATCCATCTTTTATGTTGATTTTCTAGTTATCTTATTTTGATTTCTAGATTTTTTGTATTGCTGTTTTGAATTCAATTGTGAATTTGGAAGTTAATTTTGATGATGTTTAATGGGATTTCTTCCTTTAAACTATGCTGATTACTATGTTGTATAGTCTCGTCCGAGATTATTATTTTGTGTAGAGTCTTATCAGAGATTATAATTTTGTGTATAGTCTTATCCGGGATTATAACTTTGTGTATAGTCTCATCCGAGATTATAATTTTATGTATAGTCTCATCCGAGATTATAAATTTACGTATTGCTGTTTTGAATTCAATTGGGAATTTAAAAGCTAATTTTGATGGAGTTTAAATTAAGATTTCTTCATTTAAACTATGGTGATTATTTATGTTGAATAATCTCATTCGAGATTATTGATTTTGATGGAGTTTAAATTGAGATTTCTTTATTTTGAACTATGTTGATTATCTATGTTATATAATTTGATTCAAAATCATGATTATTTGCTTAAGTGTTGTTTATCATACACTTATTTCTGAAGTTTAAATTAGACTGATCCGTTCATTATTTTCTTTTAAATAATACTCGGGTCAGACCGAGTTATTTCAGGATAATCTCTATCTCTGATTCAGTTGCTGCTTCAGCTTTTGGGATTTCACTCCATCGTTTGTCTTGCCTTCGAGGTGTACTTTTGATGTATTGACTATCGCCTCATGTCTATTGATATCTTTGTATATGTGCATTTGGTTCTGTAGGATCGATTTCACCCTAGAGGGGGTGAATAGGGTGATAGTATAAATTATAAAAAATTAATTGCGGAAGCTTATAAAAATAATTTCAACATAGATCACAGAATAGTAGCAGCACAGATAAAAGAATAATAAATGCAGAAATAGAACGACACAGAATTTACCCAGCTTCGGCAAAAAACCTGCCTACGTGCTGCCCCCAAGGTTTCTACTAGAAATTAGATAGTCACACGCTTACACACGTAAACTCGCGACACCCGCTACTGACTAACCTAACTCTACGCTCAAAACCCTGCCACAACTCAGCCACTGAGTTGCGAATTCTCAAGCTACGCCACGTAGCTTGTCCCCTAGTCACACGACTAGCAAATACAACGGTTTGAAAAGAGATTTAAAAATTAAAAACAAATTCAAAAACCAAAAATAAGATAAAGCCCTTAAAAACTAAAACCCTTAACAAAACCCTAATTTAAAAAGGCCGGCCCCTTTTATTATTTCGACCCGCTTCCTTTTCTATTCGGTCCTTTTGAAAATGGTGGCTTCTTCGATCATAATTTAGGGCTTTTGTCCTTCGATCAAAATTAGGGTTTTGGATGCCGTTTGATATTGACGCTCTATTAATCTTGGAGTCGCGCTCGGCTGCTTCTCTTGATTTGTGAAATTAGGGTTCGGCTTCGGTTGCTTCGAGATAATTGAATTCGCCTTGGTATGTTGTTTGTATCTTTTGCTTTCAGATTCGATTGCTTGAATTCGATTGCTTTTTCATTCATGCCAATGACGATACTTGGGTACTCGTATTTATATGAATTCGAATACACTAATTAACTCGATACTTTCCTGAAATTCACTTTCGTGATGCACACGACTTCCTGATGCGTTCGATACTTACTTGATTCATACGGCTTTGTTTTGAGAACTTTCAATCCTTCTTGAATAACAAGGCATAAACTTTCCTCTTTTTAATTGCTGACTATTTCAAAAAAAAATATGAATTTTTTTTCTTTTTTTTTTCTGTTTCGTGCATTCTGTAACTTGCTTCTCTTCTTGAAGTTGCATCACCATGCATATTTGAAACTCTGTTTTGTTGCATCTCTGTCCATTGGGTATTTGCTGCATTTTCAAACACTTTTTATGGTCTGGTTCCTTCATGATATTGTTCTTGTATCATTACTGTTGTGGTTGCTGATATCTTGGTTCGGTCTGTCATTCGAGTTTGAGACTGTGGCGATTTCACTGTGTACTTGAGAATGCACTGCATATTTGGTTTACTCCTTTTCTGGTTGGTGTTGCTGTTATGTTGATGACTAGCCTTTGCTAGTTCATTCATGACATGTTGTCCATGTGTGTTCATTTGTGTTTGACCTTTGTTGTCACTGGTTCATTGTGAAGTAGCTGTCTTCACTGATGCTGCACTTAGTCTTGTCTTTGATGTTCCTCTCATTGCATATGAACTTGGTCTACTTGATGCTGTAGCTTTCAAGTATATGTGCATCACTTGACTTCATTCCACTGTGCATTTCTCTGGTTTCTGTAGTTGTAACTGGTCTTTGTAATTTGCTGTGCCTCTGAGTTATTTCTTGCATCATAGTCTGGTTGATGAATTATATTTGTGAACATTAACTTGGGGCAGATGCTATGTCTTTATGCATTTCACTGTGTTCATTTGCTTCATGTCATACTATGTTGTTTCATTGCTGCACTTGACTTTTGTTACTTGAGCTGCTTTCTTGACTGTACTTGTACAACTTCATTGTGGCTTGTACATGCTGTATTGTCTGGACTTGACGTTTCCTTGTGTTGAACCCAGTTTCAAAACTTGGGTTTGACCTTGTGCTCGTGTCGTGATTTTGAATATATTGCACGTGAGTTGAACTCGGTTTTTCATTTGGGTTTGACCTGTGCTTGCCTGTCCCTGTAAATTAATCAAGTGTATATATTGGCGTGCACGGCCTTGTGGCATATATAGTAATATACTGTGTATGTCACAAGTTGTTCGTGTATGATGAATTCAAATTTAAATGATGACGAACAACCCAAATAACTGAGGCAAATATCATTTTCAAAATTCACGTTTTATTTTATATCGCAAAAATATTTTATTTTCAATTTTACCGCGTTAGTAAATATTTTTGCAGATTTATCAGATGCTGGATTCAAACTGGGATGCAGTTGAAGATAAATATGAGTGTGAGTGATATGTAGTGAGGTCAACTGTAAATATGAAATTGTGATGTATTGTAATCAAAGTTGTATATGTATAGTGAGAGCTTGAATTTGTACTATTCAAAATTGTAATAAATATTTGTTTGAATAAAACATTCGTTTGAATTCAAATTCCGTGTTATTCATTTTATTCAGCAAATATTTATTTAATATGTGAAAATAAATAGTATATTATCAAATACATTTAAATGAATGTATACATGTTTATTATCATCAAACAACAATCATATAAGCGCATATTCTACAATCTCCTCCTTTTGATGATAACAAACATATACTTAGGATTTTGAAACATATTAAATGTATTTGTTAATTTCACCATTTCAATGCTTGCTCCCCCTATTTAAATGCTTCATCTTTACGAAACTCCCCCTATTTAAATGCATATCAGTATAAGATTTAAATGCCAAAATCCAACATTTCTCTCCCCCTTTTGTTATCAGCAAAAGAATAAAAGTGTCATGAAATAGAGATAAGGTGATAGATAGTAATATAACATTAAAGCTCAATTGACCATAACTATGTAATTTAAATAGAAAATCAAACAAAAAATCATAACCATTCTTGTTGGACGCATATTCCAATTTAGAGATGATGGGAATGATGTTATCATAAAATCATATAGTTATGTCGAGTTGTGGTATATGTCTATCAGGAATTTGAATTTCTACTAACCATGCATAACCGTTAGGACTTTTAAATGAGGTTAGTAGTATTTCAAAAAATTTAATTTAAAAATGAATTCAAGTATCTTCTAACCACGCATGACCGTGAGGACTTTTAAATGGGATTAGAATCAACTTGTTTACTTAATAAATTAATTTTGATATGCATTCCATACATGCATAACCGTGAGGACTTTTAAATGAGCATGGAACTACATATCAAATTCCAAGTAATTCACCCATGCATAACCGTGAGGACTTTTAAATGAGAGTGAATACTTTGAATTTTATTTTATTTTATAAACTGAAAAACTAATGATTCCTGATTATGATACCACATATCGACAAATTATATTGGATTTTTGATAAGCGATGGTCGATAGAATTATGATAGAATTAGAACTGGTCATGGAATCTTTGCCAAACAAAGAATTTTATAACTCTTGTGTGAATTTCTAAAGAAATTTACTAAGTATACTGTCATGAGGAAAAATGTATGATTAATGTCACTCCTTATCATTTTTCAGTCACTATTTACCTTTTTGATAATGAGGAGGGGGATAGATTTGTTAATTAGGCACTCAAATTTCTAAAACACCTAAACTGAGACGTAGTTTGCAAAAACTGTTTTCTGGAAGGGGTTTTGTAAAGATGTCTGCCAATTGTGAATCAGTTGAAATAAAATTTATGCTGATATTTTCTTTAGAAATATGATCTCGAATAAAATGATGTCTAACATCTATATGTTTTGTTCGTGAGTGATGCACAGGGTTATTTGTGAGATCAATTGCGCTTTTACTATCACACATTAGTGGTACACGTTTAAAATTTAGACCATAGTCTTTTAAAGTCTGTATCATCCATAAGATTTGAGCAGAGCAACCACTTAGAGCAATATACTCTGCTTCTGTGGTGGATAATGCAATACAATTTTGTTTTCTGCTTGACCATGCAACTAATGAATGCCCTAACATAAAACATGCTCCACTAGTACTTTTTCTATCAACTAAATTTCCAGCGTAATCAGCATCTGAAAAACCTTTTAATTCAAAGTTATCGTTTGATGGATACCAAAGACCAAACCGTGGGGTGTGCAACAAATATCTTATAATTCTTTTAACAGCTTTTAAATGAGATTCTTTTGGGTTAGATTGAAAACGTGCACACAGGAAAACAGAAAACATGATGTCAGGTCTAGAAGCGGTAAGATAAAGAAGTGATCCAATCATACCTCTGTACTGCTTTTGATCAACTGTCTTACCTTTTTCATCCTTGTCAAGTTTAAGTGTTGTATTCATGGGAGTTCTTGCTGGTTTGGCATCTTTCAATCCAAATTTGTTGACCAGTTCCCTAATATACTTTGTTTGAGAAATGAATGTTCCTTTATCGCTTTGTTTGATTTGAAATCCTAAAAAGAATTTTAACTCTCCAACCAAGCTCATTTCAAACTTTTCCTTCATGACCTTTTCAAATTTCTCATACAATAACTTGTTAGTAGCACCATAAATGATGTCATCAACATATATTTGAACAATCAAAAGATCATCGTTTTCATGCAACAGAAATAGTGTGGTGTCTACACATCCCTTTTTGAACCCATTTTCAAGAAGATAAGAACTAAGACATTCATACCAGGCTCTAGGGGCTTGTTTTAATCCATATAAAGCCTTTTTCAGTTTATATACATGATTTGGATATTCATGACTTTCAAAACCTTCTGGTTGTTCAACAAACACATCTTCTTTTAAAATTTCGTTAAGAAAAGCACTCTTAATGTCCATTTGTCTTAGTTTAAATCCTTTGTAGCAAGCAAAAGCTAATAATATTCTAATTGATTCTAGTCTAGCTACAGGTGCAAAAGTTTCATCAAAGTCAACTCCTTCAATTTGATTGTATCCCTTAGCGACTAGTCTAGCTTTATTTCTAATTACATTTCCAGATTCATCATATTTATTTTTTAAAATCCATTTTGTTCCTATAACTGGAAAATCCTTAGGTCTAAGTGCTAGACTCCAAACATTATTTCGTTCAAATTGGTTTAGCTCTTCTTGCATGGCCATAAACCAGTTTTCATCGTTAAGGGCTGAATCTATGTTATTTGGTTCTATTTCTGAAATAAATCCACTATATAAGCACAGATCACATAGATTTCTAAAGGAGGAACGAGTCTGTATACCTGCTATAGGGTTTCCAATTACCAATTCTGGAGGATGGTCTGCTTTGTATTTCAGTTTTGCTGGATCTAGATTCCTTTGGACTTCTGGAGTTATGACAGTTTCTCCGATATCATCAGTTTCTTTTGGTTCTTCATATTCATCTTTTTCTTTCTCCTCTTCAACATTGCTTTTGGATGTTTCCTGATTATCAATGCCTTCATCAAATTTCACATTGATTGATTCCACGATTGTTTTAGTCCTTTTGTTGTAGACTCTGTAAGCTTTGCTTCTCGAAGAGTATCCCATGAAGATACCCTCATCAGCTTTTGTTTCAAATTTTCCTAATTGATCACCTTTATCGCATAGTTGGCTGATTGATATAAAGTTGTGGTGCAGATTTTCAACATACAGTACATCATTCAGGGTAAAAGTATTGTTACCTACTTTACCTTTGCCAACAATTTTACACTTTTCATTGTTACCCATTGTGACTCTGCCACCTTTATACTTTTCTAGGCTAAGGAACTTTGATTTATCGCCTGTCATGTGTCTGGAACAGCCAGAATCCAGATACCATTGCTGTTGTTCCTTAGCCTGCCAGCATACCTACACGGAAAAAAAAATTAGTAACCTATTTGTTTTCATAGGTCCAAAATTGTCGGTGCCAAGATATTTTGGAAAATAATCTAGAGAAGACTGAAAGCTATTTAAACATGTTCCTTTTGGCACCCAAATTTGTTTTACTTTAAGAGATTTTATATTTGTGCCTTTTGGAACCCAAATCGATACAGTCTTCATATGTTCGGGTTTATACCAATGACTATTTTGATTATGTCCAAATGAATTGACTTGATTAATTTGGTTTCTATCTTTTTGAAATTTGTTATATCCAAGTCCTTGCCTAGACGTATTTAGAGTTTGTTTCCCTAATAGCATATTCAATGATTTTTCTCCTTTTGAGAATTTATCCAACGTTGTTGATAGTTGTAGGACTTGGGTCTTGAGAGATTCATTTTCTTTTATCAGTTGTGTGCACCTTCTTATAGAGTCTTCTATTCTTGTGTTTTCAATTTCTTTTAAAAACAGGATTTCATTTTCAAGCGATTTAATTTTGTTTTCTGAATTTTTAACCCTTCTTTGAATGTTGGACACTTCTCACACTTAGGGATTCTGCTTTGATAGGTTTTAACTAATTGGTTAAGTTGTTTATTTAAATCAATTAAAGAATCCTTTTGTGATTCAAGTTTGGCATGTTTTTCCTTAAGTCGTTCAAAACAGTCATTTACTTCGTGAAAATATATAAGTAATTCTGAATGAGAAAGTTTTGATACCTCACTTGGCTCATCATCATCACTGTCAGTTACTTCACCATGAAGACATAGATTTGCTCTTTCACTTTCACTTTCGGTGCTATCACTTTCATCTTCATCAATTTCATCCCAACTAGCCGCAAAACTTTTCTTCTTCAGTTTCTTTCCTTGGTTTGGTCGATTTTGAGGACAATTTGGCTTGATATGTCCCGGTTTATTACATTTGTGACAGATGATCTCTTGCTTCTCCGAAATGTCTAGTGCTTTGTTTATTCTGCTTTTAATTTGATGGTTTCTGGTTGGATTTCCATATTTGCGATTCCACTTTTTGAATCTCTTTATTAATAGTGCTAATTCAGCTTCACCATCATCATCGTCATTTTCAGTTGTTCCTTTGAGAGCAATTGACTTCTTTCGAGTATCGCCTCCTTCTCGCTCTTCCTTGAACTTTAGCTCTAGCTCATAGGCGGTGAGATTTCCAATGAGCTCTTCCACCTTGATTTGTTTCAAATCCTTTGACTCTTGAATAGCTGTGACTTTTGCTTCAAAGCTTCGAGGAAGAACTCTGAGAATTTTCCGAACTATCTCTAACTCTGTGTACGATTTTCCAAGAGCCTTTGATTTGTATACTATATTGGACAGTCGTCCGTACATCTCTTTGACATTTTCTTCTTTTGCCATTGTGAAATTCTCGTATTCGCTGCTTAACATGGCTAGGCGAGATTCTTTGACTTGAGATGTTCCTTCGTGAGTTACTTCGAGCGTGTGCCATATTTCCTGCGCAGTTAAACAATGAGAGACACGATTAAATTCAAATTGATCCAATGAACAGATAATAGAATTCATAGCTTTAGCATTAGCATTTTGTAGTTTATTTTCTAGCTCTGTCCATTGGTCCATCGGTTTATCTATTTCCTGATTGTCTACAATTATAGTTGGTGATCTATAACCTATCTCAATAATGTTCCAAGCGTCAATGGTTTTCATAAAAAATTTCATTCTATTTTTCTAGTAGGCATATTCACCATTGAACATTGGTGGTCTAACTATGGACTGACCTTCAGCAAAAGCATTATTAAAAGAAGCCATTTTTTCAAATTTTTAAACAGAAACTGAGTTTTGAAAAAGTGAAAAAAATGACTTCTAAACCTTGCTCTGATACCACTTGTAGGATCGATTTCACCCTAGAGGGGGGTGAATAGGGTGATAGTATAAATTATAAAAAATTAATTGTGGAAGCTTATAAAAATAATTTCAACACAGATCACAGAATAGTAGCAGCACAGATAAAAGAATAATAAATGCAGAAATAGAACGACACAGAATTTACCCAGCTTCGGCAAAAAACCTGCCTACGTGCTGCCTCCAAGGTTTCTACTAGAAATTAGATAGTCACAGGCTTACACACGTAAACTCGCGATACCCGCTACTGACTAACCTAACTCTACGCTCAAAACCCTGCCACAACTCAGCCACTGAGTTGCGAATTTTCAAGCTACGCCACGTAGCTTGTCCCCTAGTCACACGACTAGCAAATACAACGGTTTGAAAAGAGATTTAAAAATTAAAAACAAATTCAAAAACTAAAAATAAGATAAAGCCCTTAAAAACTAAAACCCTTAACAAAACCCTAATTTAAAAAGGCCGGCCCCTTTTATAATTTCGACCCGCTTCCTTTTCTATTCGGTCCTTTTGAAAATGGCGGCTTCTTCGATCATAATTTAGGGCTTTTGTCCTTCGATCAAAATTAGGGTTTTGGATGCCGTTTGATATTTACGCTCTATTAATCTTGGAGTCGCGCTCGGCTGCTTCTCTTGATTTGTGAAATTAGGGTTCGGCTTCGGTTGCTTCGAGATAATTGAATTCGCCTTGGTATGTTGTTTGTATCTTTTGCTTTCAGATTCGATTGCTTGAATTCGATTGCTTTTTCATTCATGCCAATGATGATACTTGGGTACTCGTATTTATATGAATTCGAATACACTAATTAACTCGATACTTTCCTGAAATTCACTTTCGTGATGCACACGACTTTCCTGATGCGTTCGATACTTACTTGATTCATACGGCTTTGTTTTGAGAACTTTCAATCCTTCTTGAATAACAAGGCAGAAACTTTCCTCTTTTTAATTGCTGACTATTTCAAAAAAAAAAATACAAATTTTTTTTTTCTTTTTTTTTCTGTTTCGTGCATTCTGTAACTTGCTTCTCTGCTTGAAGTTGCATCACCATGCATATTTGAAACTCTGTTTTGTTGCATCTCTGTCCATTGGGTATTTGCTGCATTTTCAAACACTTTTTATGGTCTGGTTCCTTCATGATATTGTTCTTGTATCATTACTGTGGTTGTTGCTGATATCTTGGTTCGGTCTGTCATTCGAGTTTGAGACTATGGCGATTTCACTGTGTACTTGAGAATGCACTGCATATTTGGTTTACTCCTTTTCTGGTTGGTGTTGCTGTTATGTTGATGACTAGCCTTTGCTAGTTCATTCATGACATGTTGTCCATGTGTGTTCATTTGTGTTTGACCTTTGTTGTCACTGGTTCATTGTGAAGTAGCTGTCTTCACTGATGCTGCACTTAGTCTTGTCTTTGATGTTCCTCTCATTGCATATGAACTTGGTCTACTTGATGCTGTAGCTTTAAAGTATATGTGCATCACTTGACTTCATTCCACTGCGCATTTCTCTGGTTTCTGTAGTTGTAACTGGTCTTTGTAATTTACTGTGCCTCTAAGTTATTTCTTGCATCATAGTCTGGTTGATGAATTATATTTGTGAACATTAACTTGGGGCAGATGCTATGTCTTTGTGCATTTCACTGTGTTCATTTGCTTCATGTCATACTATGTTGTTTCATTGCTGCACTTGACTTTTGTTACTTGAGCTGCTTTCTTGACTGTACTTGTACAACTTCATTGTGGCTTGTACATGCTGTATTGTCTGGACTTGATGTTGCCTTGTGTTGAACCCAGTTTCAAAACTTGGGTTTGACCTTGTGCTCGTGTCGTGATTTTGAATATATTGCACGTGAGTTGAACTCGGTTTTTCATTTGGGTTTGACCTGTGCTTGCCTGTCCCTGTAAATTAATCAAGTGTATATATTGGCGTGCACGGCCTTGTGGCATATATAGTAATATACTGTGTATGTCACAAGTTGTTCGTGTATGATGAATTCAAATTTAAATGATGACGAACAACCCAAATAACTGAGGCAAATATCATTTTCAAAATTCACGTTCTATTTTATATCGCAAAAATATTTTATTTTCAATTTTACTGCGTTAGTAAATATTTTTGCAGATTTATCAGATGCTGGATTCAAACTGGGATGTAGTTGAAGATAAATATGAGTGTGAGTGATATGTAGTGAGGTCAACTGTAAATATGAAATTGTGATGTATTGTAATCAAAGTTGTATATGTATAGTGAGAGCTTGAATTTGTACTATTCAAAATTGTAATAAATATTTGTTTGAATAAAACATTCGTTTGAATTCAAATTCCGTGTTATTCATTTTATTCAGCAAATATTTATTTAATATGTGAAAATAAATAGTATATTATCAAATACATTTAAATGAATGTATATATGTTTATTATCATCAAACAACAATCATATAAGCGCATATTCAACAGGTTCATGTGAACGATTGATTGTGGTAGCATGTATTCCAGACTTGTCTTCCGCTATATATCTGATATTTCTGTTCTGATGTGATTATACTATCTGTGTTTGTTGTTATTATGAGTTGTTCTGAATTTTTCGTAAGCCACCGTAGTTTCGTTTTAGATTTGGATTGAATATATATCTTTGGGAGTAAATTACACAACTCCTATCGATGTAATCAATACTCGTCTAAGGCATAACTTATGGATGATCGCTTCTAACAAGCCTTATTCTTCGTAGTAGCAGATGTTATTCCTTATAATAACCTTTGTTATTGTGAGCATAGAGGTAGGGCGTCACAGCTTGGTATCAGAGCGAGGTTCAGAACAAATTATAATAAACACAGAATAAAAGCAGAACGGAACATGCGTTACAAGTATTCGAGGGTTTTATTCGTGCCTTTCTAATTGATTCCTTCGTTGTTCTTAAACTTTTATCCTCTCTAACAAGTTGGAATATGTCTAGGAATATATCTTATATTTCCGTAGTATTCCGTTTGATAAATTCCTTATCAATCTTGTTTGTAGTTTCCTTGAGTTAAAACAAGGAAAGTCCTATGTTTTCGATTGTTTTAACTGCTCCTAAGGGTTTCAAATCTGGAAAGCTTAATGTTGCTAAAGCTTTTGGTGTTTCTTCTCAGTCCAAAGGTATTATCCCTTCTGTCTTGGAAGGTTTTATTTTATTTCATGGCCATTCTATTAGAGTTCTTTTCGATACGGGTGCACCACATCCATTCGTGTCGAAGGAGCTTGTTGATGTTATTCCTTTGGATGTTGTTAGTCTTTACAACCCTTTGAGGATTGTAAATCCTATTGGTGGATCCGCTACTCTTGGTTTGTTGTGTGTTGATGTTGAGATTATTCTTTGTGGTTTTTCCTTTCATGCAAATCTGCATGTTATGGATCATCTTGGTTTTGATATGATTTTGGGAATGGATTGGCTCGTCCGTTATGAAGTTCAATCCTATGTCCCGAAAGAACTTTATATCTCAAGCATCACAATGCTATCGAGCAATTATCTATTATATTTCGAAGCATGGATCATACTTCGAATGCTTTCATTTCTTCCTTCGAATCGGAGGATGTCTTAGCTTATATTCCGGTTGTTTGTGATTTTTCTGATGTCTTCGAGCCTATTTCTTGTTTGCCGTCGAAGAGGCCAATTGAGTTCTGTATTGATCTTATCTCTGGTGCTTATCCTGTCAGTCGTCCTTCCACTAGGATGTCTGCTAAGGAAAATGAGGAACTCAAGCAACAATTATCTGAATTGGAAGCCAACCATTTTATTCGTTCTAGCTCATCTACTTTGGGCGCCACCGTCGTCTTTGTTAAGAAGCCAGATGGTACTCGTAGGCTTTGCATTGATTATCGCAAGCTTAACGAGCTCACTATCAAAAATAGGTATCCATTATCTAGGATCGATTACATGTTCGATCAAGTAAGTGGCGCTAAACTGTTCTCCCAACTCGACCTTACTATCGGATTTCATTTGGCTACGAGTTGTGGAAGTTAGCATTCCACTTACCGCATTCCGCACTCGTTGTGATTCTTAGGAATGACTTATTATGTCATTCAGTTTGCCTAGCTTATTTCATCCATTTTATGAATTGAGTATTCTACGAATATCTCGATGACTCCATTTGTGTATTTATTGATTTTGGATGAAAACAGCAATTTAAAATTTTATGAATCTTTTTCATAAGATTTATTTACAAGTATAACTGGATTTGTGTTTATCATATAGAAGATGATTTTGTGATTGTATTGCCCATTGAGTGCTTTAAGAATTTGGTCGATGTGCTTGATCAACGTTATTGATAGGAATCTCCTAAACGCTTTGATGAGACAATTTGACACAATAAATTGACCTATAAAAAGTAAATTTTTCTAGAAAATGATTTCATAAAGATAATTGAAATTTTGGGAGTTTAGCTTTTCAGGAAAGCAGATTATTTGAAAGCACTCTTTTTCGATACTCTTATCCTTGTGGTTCCCGAAGGGAACCAAGACTTCATTATTTGCACTAATACTAGTCGTATTGATTTCGGTGTTGTTCTCATGCAAAAGGATAGAATAGTTTCATATGCTTCTAGACAACCAAAGCCTAACGAGATTCGTTATGCTACCCCTGATTTGGAGTTAGCTGCTATAGTCTTTGCTCTAAAGATTTGGCGACTTTATTTATTGGGCGAGCGTTTTATTCTCTTCACTGATCACAAATCTCCAAATTATTTATTTTCTCAGAAAGAACTTGATTTGAGGCAACAGTATTGGCTCGAATTTCTAGCTTCATATGATTTTGATATTCGGTATACCCTTAATAAGGGTAATCGAGTTGCTGATGCGCTTAGTTGCAAGCAGCAAGTTGTTATTTCCATGATGCTAGCAGAGTGGAATATATTGGAAGTTTATCTCATTGTGATATTAGAAACCGTCCTTCAGTTTCTGACTTTCCCGTGCTTTTACTTAGCGTGGAAGCTCGTCCTAGTTTGTTGGATCATGTTGCCGATGCCTAGAAACAAGATCCACATATTGCTTATCTTATTCAGAGTTGTAAATCAGAATTCCGAAGTGATGATCTAAAGGGTTTCGATATTGATGTTCATGGTTGTATTCGGAAGAAGGGAAGGTTGATCGTGCCTAATGTTCCTAATCTTAGAAATGATATTCTTGAGGACTGTCATTGTTCTAAGTATACTATCTATCTAGGTAGTAGTAAGATGTATGATGATATGAAACGCTTATACTTTTAGGAAGGTATGAAGCGTGATGTTGAAAGTTATGTGAGTCGTTGCATGACTTGTCAACTTATTAAAGCAGAATACCATCGTCCTAGTGGTCTTTTGCAGCCTCTTGAGATTCCATTATGGAAATGAGATCGGATTTCTATAGACTTCATTGATGGTCTACCTCGTTCGAGGTCGGGCCATACTAGTGTTTGGGTGATTGTTGACCGATTGACAAAAAATCAGCCCATTTTATTCCTATCAAGTCCAATCGGACTGCTTTTTGATTTTGGTGGTAGTTGGGAAGACCACTTGTCTCGTATTGAATTTTCTTATAACAACAGTTTCCAATCCAGTATCGGTATGGCTCCTTTCGAAGCCCTTTATGGAAGGCCGTGTCGATCACCATCTTGTTGGTTGTAATCCGGAAAAAAATTAGTTCTCGGCCCCGATTATATTCGTGAATCTTCTAAGAGTATTGATATTATTCGACAGAGAATTTAAGAGGCTCAGAATAGACAGAAATCTTATGCTGATCATCGTAGGAAGTCTTTGAAATTT
This sequence comes from Allium cepa, assembly GCA_030765085.1. NCBI lineage: Eukaryota > Viridiplantae > Streptophyta > Magnoliopsida > Asparagales > Amaryllidaceae > Allium > Allium cepa. The sequence continues at coordinate 125,914,353 of CM060932.1, forward strand.
TCTGTTGGCAATCGCATATTCATTCGTGTTTCTCCGATGAAGGGTGTGGTGCGTTTTAGTAGCTCCGAGAAATTGGCTCCTCGATATATTGGACCATTTCCTATTACGGAACGCATTGGCCTTGTTGCTTATCGTGCATCGCTACCTATCCAGTTTTCGATAATTCATGACGTATTTCTTGTATCCCAGCTTCGTCGACGCCTTCGAGATTCGGATTCTATTATTGATCCTCATATGTTACAAGATCTTGAAATCTCACCCGACTTATCTATGGTGCAAAATCCTATTCGTGTGCTAGCTACGGAGGTTAAACGCCTTCGGAATAAAAAAGTCCCGCTTGTGAAAAATTCAATGGTCCGCAAACCCCAAAGATTGCACTTGGGAAACCAAAGAATTCATCGAGCGTTCTTATCCTGGTTTTCTCTCCTCTTCGGGTGGGGATGAGCATTCTTATTCTTCTTTTCTAATTTGAATCTTTGTTGTGATGAATGATTTGTGTTATAGACTGCTTCTAGTATGAAAATTGTGGGGACGCAATTTTTATAAGGAGGAGTTTGTAACAACCGTGATTTTATTACCGTCGTAATAAAAAACTAAAATTGAAATTTTAAAAATAAATTGGCAATGCAAATTAATGCAAAGTCAGTTGATCAATTGCCAAACTATGTTGTAATTTATCTTTGCCCTTCAGTGCATATGAGAAATGGTCCAGCTTAATAACAATTTGAGCATTTTGCTTTTGGATTCATGTGTAAACAAAAGAGTCCATTTCAAAACAAAGTGGAACATTTTTTGCCTTGTGCTGTAAACACAATTATTTGTACAGCAAAAGTGAACACACATTGTTTTACTGCTGTTACCATCATCATTTCTATACTAGGCGTCCTTGTTTCCTTACTTATGCACGTCTCCACATAAATGCTTTTGTACAAAAAGTGCCAGTACACATTTTATTTTTGACTAATACACATTTTTGGAAGAAAAGAAAAGTGTATGCTGCAAACATTCATTTATTCATTTTCAAAGTAAGCACTGCAACATTCATTTTTCTCATTTCTTCAGTAGCGTGGTTGAAGCTTTAATGGCAGTCAAAAAATATTGCTTTCTGTTGGATCTCGGCTGTTAACCGATTTTGAAGCGAATCTAAGGTGAGTGCAAAAACACACATTTCTAATTTAAAAACTATGTTGCCAAAATTATTTATTTTCATATGATATTGGCGTGCGTGTAAACTATATTCATTTCATTCGAAATGAATAAATGAATTGTACCTAAAGTACAACTGCTGTTCTTATGGGGTTTATTATTCACTGCGTGTTTTTACAAATAAATCACGAAAATATGCATTGCAATAGAAAAAATAATAATATACAAGTCCAAACATTTATTTTTCCACGCATGCTATTTTCGTTGTGACTTTGAGCAAAGTATGCGAAGTATAAATGATCCAGACACCTTTTTCATTTTACATTCATCTGTATGTGTAAGGCCTTGACTGGCCATCACGTATTATTTTATTGACTTTATTTCATGCTAAATTATATAACACGAAAGTGCTTTAGAACCAAATCTAGGCCATTATTTATCTGCTGCGTGCATGAGAATATAGTCCAAATTCATACATTTAAGTCCAAGTCATTATTTTTCATGCAAACATTTCGTGTGTGTGTATCCTGATATCCTGTACGTGCGTGCGAGTAATGCGTCCCTGGTCTTCTTTGGGTTTGCAAAAATTTTCTTACGTGCATTTTTTTTGTATATATGTGAAAACTGAGTCCAGGCTGTCCCATTTGTTTGTGCGTGCGTTATATATATTAGTGTGACCGGGTTCGCATGCTATGGGGGAAAGCCTAGTTTATTTTGTATTTTATTTGCGTGCATCAAATGGTGTACGTGCATGCATAGAGTATCGGTTCCAGGCCCCTTTATATTTTTGCATTCTTTTATATAAGTGAGTGCCATAAAAGTGAAGTACAGTGTCAATTTGTTTCATATTATTATAGCCTATCATTTCTTGCGTGCGTGTCTAATTGGAATACACGAAAAGAAAAGAAAAAAGTTCAGGAATTAAAATTATGCAGTGCGTGACCAGGTTAGTGCTTGTGTATAATTCATTTTTGAGTATGAAGTAGTGTTAAACTATTTTAAACAATTGTGTGCATTTCATTTTGTAGTGTAAGTTACATATAGTACCCAGGTCCTTTACACTTTGGTTTATTTATATGTATGCACCAGTTATAATATATGAAATGATGCCCAGACCTTTATTATTTGTCATGCGTGCATGAAGTGTCCAGGGCATTTGCAACATTTTGATGATTATATAAATGGTGTAGACCACTGTTTATAAATTTATATTTGAACCGATGTTTGGTTTTAAAACGAATTTCATTGCCGTTATTTTTATAACGGATTTTTACTCTGGTGCTATATTTTGAAATGTGTTGTTTTGATGAGATTTTTGACAGATAAAAATTACTGTTGTTTTGACTTCAGTAACCGTCAATTTTAAAGTGAATTTTTAAGCGGTTATCCCGCAACGCTGATTTGGTATCCGTTTTTACGGTGTTTCGTGAAGCGCAATTTCCTCGTCGAAATTGCTTTAGTTGTTGCTATTTTAACCACGTGTTATAAAATCGTTTTAAAATAAAATTGTTTTCAAAAATTTTATAGTTTGCGCTTTCAAAAGAATGAGGAAGCGATTTATACGCTTCAGCAAAATTGAGGACTATGAACCCTCACTTTTACTGATTCGCTTAATTCCGGACTTGTCCGTTTGAGAACGTAAAATATTATTTATATAAAATACAAAATTTTGCACTTTCAAGGAAACGATGAAGAGATTTAAACGATTTAGCAAAAGTGCGGAGTATGGAACCATACTTTTACTATTTCGGTTAATTCCGAACTCGTTAATTGAAATATTTGATGTTTCATGATTTTGATGATTTTATTGGGCTTTCGAGCCACTCTGCTGGACCTTCGGGTCATATGATGGACCTTCGGGTCAATTACCAATACTAGACCTTCAGGTCATCTGTTGGACCTTCGGGTCATATGTTGGACCTTGGGTCATTTGTTGGGCGCCAAAAATTATAGTACTTGGTAAGCTTCGGCCATATGAGATGCACGTGCGGCGTAGCTAAAACTCGCCATCTGCTGGGATCGATCCATCTTTTATGTTGATTTTCTAGTTATCTTATTTTGATTTCTAGATTCTGCGTATTGCTGTTTTGAATTCAATTGTGAATTTGGAAGTTAATTTTGATGATGTTTAATGGGATATCTTCCTTTAAACTATGCTGACTACTATGTTGTATAGTCTCATCCGAGATTATAATTTTGTGTAGAGTCTTATCAGAGAATATAATTTTGTGTATAGTCTAATCCGAGATTATAACTTTGTGTATAGTCTCATCCGAGATTATAATTTTATGTATAGTCTCATCCAAGATTATAAATTTGCGTATTGCTGTTTTGAATTCAATTGGGAATTTAAAAGCTAATTTTGATGGAGTTTAAATTGAGATTTCTTCATTTAAACTATGATGATTATTTATGTTTAATAATCTCATTCGAGATTATTGATTTTGATGGAGTTTAAATTGAGATTTCTTTATTCTGAACTATGTTGATTATCTTTGTTGTATAATCTCATTCGAGATCATGATTATTTTCTTTAGTGTTGTTTATCATACCCTTATTTATGAAGTTTGAATTAGACTGATCCGATTATTATTTTCTTTTAAATAATACTCGGGTCAGACCGAGTTATTTCAGGATAATCGCTATCTCTGATTCAGTTGCCGCTTCAGCTTTTGAGATTTCACTCCATCTTTTGTCTAGTCTTCGAGGTGTACTTTTGTTGTATTAACTATTGCCTCATGTCTATTGATATCTTTGTATATGTGCATTTGGTTCATGTGAACGATTGATTATTATAGCATGTATTCCAGACTTGTCTTCTGCTATATATCTGATATTTCTGTTCTGATGTGATTATACTATTAGTGTTTGTTGTTATTATGAGTTACTCTAAATTTTTCATAAGCCACCGTATTTTCATTTTAGATTTGGATTGAATATATATCTTTAGGAGTAATTTACACTATCGATGTAATCAATACTCTTCTAAGGCATAACTTACGGATGGTCGCTTCTAACAAGCCTTATTCTTCGCAGTAGCAGACATTATTCCTTATAATAACCTTTGTTATTGTGAGCATAGAGGTGGGGAGTCACACATATCCCCTTTAACATATTTTTATATAATTCACTTAGTCTATACAGATACTGTAAGCTCCACCAAACCGGCGGAAGACTCAGGGAGCACTCTATAGGTACGGTACAAACACAACTCGTAGTGGACATGATAAGGCATGTGACAAGGCATGTGAGGCAATGCCTAGGGTAATATACTACCGTTTTGTAGAAGGTGGTAATGCGTAGCAGCTACTACCGCCTACATTGAGACACACTCCCAAAATCAAAGGTGCACCCAAATCAAATCACAAAGTAATAGAATGGTATCAAAGAAGCATGCTCGATTGGGATGACTTTACTTGGCCCAGGTGTTGCTCCTTTTTTTAGTCACATCAAGTTGACTCGAGGGAGTTAGGGCTGCGTTCATACCTCATACAGACATTTGCCAAACCATCTTACTTCGTTTTGGAAATTCCACCACGTGCACAGTTGTTAAAGTGGTTTCCGGTATTGGAAGAGAGTATGATAATATCTGGTCTCGGTCTCTTTAACAACCCAACGCTTATTTCACACCGTGGTCATTTTCATTTCAAACAGTTAATACTTTATATCAAAATATCATATACATTTCAAAATCATATCACTTACGAAATCATACACACTTTCGAAATCATATTCACTTCCAAAATCATTTTCACTTTTGAAATCATATCAAAATATTCGCATTTAAATCCATTAAATCAAAATCATAATAGTTCCAACTTAAACAGTTTGAATATTGAAAGTAGTCTATATATCGGAATAGTTATACATTAAAAAAAGTTTGTATTTAAAAAAGGCTATAGATTAAAATAGTTTATATATTAAAAGAATTTATATTAAAAATAATTTCAAATTAGAATTTTTTATTTCAATTTCACAAATCAATTCAACTCAACTTTAGTTCCAAAGTTCAATTTAAATCAATCTCAGTTCTTTAATTTCAATTAAAGTGGTTATAGGTTCAATTCAAATTCTCATTAAAACCATTTTTAACTTATATCGATTTTATATCTAGGATTGAACTACAAATTAAACCACTTCTAATTCAATAGGTTTCAAAGTTTAAATATTCAAACAATTTACAATAACTCAATTTGCTAAATTCCATTTGTATTTCAAAATTTAGCTTTAATTTAATTTAATTTTAAAAATATTCACTTAATCATTTTTAACAACATTTATATAAAATCACAGATTACAAATTTAAATAAAATCAATAATAAAATATCTAACTTCAATTATATTTAATTCAAAATTATTCACCTAATCACTTTTATAAGCACTTAAATAAAAATTAAATTTACAAATTTATATCAAAATTACATATTCAATTTTATTTACATTTGAAAATATTCATTTAATCACCTTTAATTAAATCTAGTTATAAAATCATACCTTTCAAAATCACAAAACCAATAAGTTCCAATCAATTCTTATTTATATAAAATTCTTAAATAAATAAAATTTCAAATTAATTTCAATCCATACTTATAACCTTAATTTATTAAAGTTATTGCAAAATCCATTTTCGAAATATTAATTTTAATATTTTATTCTAATATATATACTAATTAAATTAAATTTCATTAAATTATATTATGTTAAACTTTATTAAATTAAATCTACTTAAATTTATTTTGTATATTTTAAAAATAATAAAATATAAGTAAAATCTTAAATTTTACATTTTCACAACATAACTTATAATTTTAAAATTTCCAAAACATATAATTTTAAATCTAAAATTTAAACATATTAAAATAAAATCTTTATATTATATTTTAAAAATCAATTTTTATTAAACTCATATATTTCCTTTCAAAACTTTGGAAATCATTTTTCAAAAATAGACCAACGGTGTTCGTATATAACTTTCTATCCTATGGTCAAGTGATGTGGATATTTATCATCTTAGTCCGTTATAATTTAATATTTACGGGTATATATCATTTTTTAACTCGCAATCCCAAAATTTCAAAATTAATGAAACCGCTTGGGTTTATCATTTCAACCCATAGCGATTTTCCCTAATCTATAAGATCATTCGGGATGCATCATTTCAACACATAGGGACTTCCTAAACTAACAAAGAACTTGCAGTAAGAACAATAGCATAATAATATTACAAAATGGCATACATATCAATAGCAGGCATATATCATAATTAACAATTTAAATATAATATATATACAACATGTTATGGTGTTATATGTCAATTAATATAGTTTAACAAATGCAGATAACAACATATCAAACTTAACAATTAATTTCTAACCAATTCAAAACTTAACAACATATCTCAATCATCATTTCATGTGAATTAAATTCACTAAATATAAGAATATTAATTATGAGTGATCGCTCACATTTCGTGGCTATGGAAAAACAAGAATAAGAAGCAAATAGACACGGATAGACAAGTGGGACAACGACATGCTAGAAGCTGCTGCGACAAATTCGACATTAAAAAAAGAAAATCAACATGGACAGAATTCCGGAATCAAAATATATATGAAATATATATATATATACACCTATTTCCCTTTTATTTTCAACCGAGCCCTCGCTCTGAAACTTAACAATATGACATGCAAGTCACATATTTGAATATACTAGTGGAGGCTAAGGCTTCAGATAAAAAAAATATAGACTTCAGTTATATATAAATTTTTTATATAAAATATAACAAAACAAGGCAAGGAAACCTAGGGTGATCGGCTTCTGCTTGGTGGCTGGATTGGATGGGGAAAAAGCGGATGGTGACAAGGCGGAGTCGGCAACGGTGGGGTAGAGGGTAGAGGAGGAGGCGGCTGAAGTATTCAGCACAAAGAGGAATGGCTGCTGTGATGCTTTGGGTTCATGTGGACTGTTGCATCGAGGAAAAGAAAGAGGAGTAGACTGGGTGGTTGGCTGGCATGGGCGGAGATCTAGGTGCTTGATAGTGGGTAGAGCTGTATTGTAGGAGTCTCGACAGTGGGCGGCACACGTTTGGGTTCATGTTGAGTGGTGGGGGAGAAAAGAAGGCGAGGCCAGAGAGGGTCGTGAAGGTTGGCGTCTGGACATTGTCGCGGAGAGATGGAGGCCTATGGGATGTGGATGGTTTTCTTGGCAAAAATGGTTTGGACATGGGCGGTGGAAAGAGATGTTGTGGTTGGGTTTGGTGCAAAGGTGGTTCAGGCAGCTAATACGGAGGGGAAAGGAGGACAAGAAAAGTGGAAAGGTGGTTGCTTGCGTGGGCGAGGATGGAGGAATAGTAGGTGAAATGGTGGATGAAGGGAGAGGACAAGCAAGGTTTTTCACAACCGAAATATATACGCAAACTATATTTTATATTTATTTTTCTTGCATAAGTCAAAAACAAAAAAAAGAAGGGGAAAGAGCATTGAAGAAAATGAACGAACGAAATGAAAATGAACCAGCAAACTATATATTGAACACAGGGAATAGAAAAGTCAGAGGTTATTTCTGGGAATATTAAATGTTTATGTCCATTTGTTCTCAGCTGATGGACAATTGAAAGCACACAGAACATACAAGAGAATAAAAACGGGTACAGATATGGCTAACCATTTTACTAATTTCGCCATGTACCGGACGCCGAAACAGACAAATGAATATACTACGGAGATCAGCATGACGAGACGAGCGGAATGGTACACTGATACGAGTGACGCGATCCTCCAATGAAAACTCGATATTTGGCTGTAAAAACTGCAGCTAAAACGCCGAAAACAATATAAACGGAGCTAGAGCAATCCAAATTTGGCGAAACAAATTATGAAGTCTCGCTTAGAAAATGTTTTACATTTTTATTATATAAAAATATTCATATTTCAAAAATGTTTAATTTTCAACGAATTTAACTGATTTTAAATTTAAAATTTAAAATTACACAATAGAACAAACTTATATATTTTCCAATGAAAATCTGCCACTTGCTATGCTAAAATAGACACATACCAAATATCAAATTTTCATTGTAATATTTTATTATTTAATTTCATGAAAAATTTACTTAATTACGTTATTTAAAATTGTTAAAATTTCCGAGTCATTACACTCTCCCACACTCAAAACTTTTCTTCCTCGAAAAGGAATGAGATAGGAGAATAGAAGCAATAAAAAGGAAAGATAGATTCGAAATACATAGTACCTGATACAACAATTAATTCAAAACCATATAAAATCTCATTTTTGGACAACTTTTTACTTACATTTATATTGTATACTATTTAATTACATATTCACATTACATTAAAACTTTTTCCAAGTAAATTTTATTAATGTTTCAGAGTGTAATTGGGCACTATACAAATTTACCTTTTATTTACAGCATTTTTATTAAGGAAAATTTGGTTTGAACATTTTTATTACTTAAGTTTTCTCCCATATAACCTTCAATTACATATTCTCATTATATTTCAACTTTTGAATATTTTAGGTAAGTTATATATGTTTTAGAATGCAATTGAGTATTATACAAATAAATTTTATCATAGTTCAATTGTTTCAAGTTGTTTCAATTCCATTTCTTATTTTAGATACCCTAATTATTCAAAAAAATTACTTCATTTCAATAATTGAAAATCACTTAACATAAACTTAAGAGTTAAATTTTCGGTTTCACTTCAAACATTTTGAAATAAATAAATACCTATATATATTTTATACATCAAATCATACTCAAGAAATTCAAATCAAATCCATTTTTTAAAACAAAACTGTAGCAAAGCTACTAAGTGGTCTCCCCACTTTAAGACTCGAAAATGAATGTCGAAGATGCTGCAGTCATCATCGAAATTATTTTCCAACGAAAAAATAGGAGAGTGCAAGCTTACTTCTTTAAAATTCTTTGGAAACAATTTCCATTCAAATATTATATATTTTTCCAAAACTTTGAAAACCAAATTTAGGAAAGCATCGAAAATTTAATTCTCAAATCCTTAATTTTATTTCATTTGCAAATCAGATTTATCAACCAATTTTATAAAATTTTATCTCTATATAACATACAATAATAGCAAATGGTTTAGAATGTTGAGAAAACCGTAAATGATAATCTATTACTATCATTTCTAACAGCCAATTCATATAACTAACTAATTTCAGAAAATTAAACTTTTATACATAAAATATAATCATTGATAAAATTGTTTTATTTACCAATTTTGAAAACAATATTGTGCATGTTTGCTTTGTTCAAGTGTTTTGGAATTCTTATCGATAGCATTGGCCAGACGAATCGATCGAAACCCAAAATTCAAGCTTAACAACTCAAACAACACAATATAAAACATTTTTATACCAATTACAATTGCGCTCCCTTATAGGATGATTTAAGAATGAATTCTAGGAAAGGGATGGAGATTTAGATTTAGAGGGACCCTAATAAAAGAGAATTCTAACTAAGATGATAGGCTCGAAAGGGAGATTAGATAATTAAATTACAAAAGAGGAAAGATGGATAGGCTTATACTAATCGCGGTGACCTTAACCGGGTTAACCGAGACTCCATTTTCATAGCAATGTGCCCAAGAAATCGGACTCCAACCGTCCAAAAATGGCATTTAGAAAATTTTGCTTTCCACTGATGACTCCTAAGAGATTCCAGCACATTGCCCAAATATGACTCATTCTCCTTCTCTGACTTGGAAAAGACGAGAATATTATCAACGAAAACTAGAACAAACTTGTTGAGAACATTATGGAAAATGTGATTTATGAGATCGATGAAGAAGTCAGGAGCATTGGTTAATCCAAAGGTTATGACTAACCATTCATAGAAACCATTCTTTGTTCAAAAATCTTTCTTGGAAATGCTCTCCTCAGCTATACGAAGCTAGAGAAAACAGGTAGAAAAATCAAGCTGAGAGAATACATGAGCAAAAATTCAAAGGTCTAGGAATAAGATCGATGCGGAATTCAATTTCCCGCTTCGGAGGTAGAGGAGTGACTGTACCAAAAAAATCCAGAAAGAGTTGGATAATAGAGGTGGAGTCAAGATTACTACGCTGAGCATCTACGAAAAGATAAAGCTGCCTGCTAAATTCTGAGGCATTCGACATACGACCACATAAGAATTTCCCTCGTCATCTACTAGAGAAACGGTTTGGGGTTTGCAAGAAATACCAGCATGAAATTGCTTCAACCAATCACCTCCAAGTAAGATATCAAATGCATCAAAACCGAGGACATAGAAATCTCCGGGGATTCGATGCCTGTTGTAAAGGAGTTTCACCCCTTTACAAATCATACTCATGTTGGCAAGACCACCGATGGGATTGGTCACACACAAGGATGAAGTTGCCAATTGAGATTGCAAGATGTTCTCAAATTTATTAGAGAGATCAATAGAAATATAGCTATTGGATGATCCAGTGTCAAAAGAACACGACCAGGAAAGGACAAGAATGTATTTTAGAACAAAGGTAAGTTCCAAAATTCAAAACAAATCCAAATCAAAGAGGATCCTAACAAAGAATTTCAAGTTCGAATGAAGATGATTCCACGATTAATTCTACTCATTCTACGGTATTACTATCCTATCTCTATTGAGTTTTTACTCCAATGGCTAAGTTTTGCCTAAACCAGAGCTCTAATACCACATGTAACGACCTACTATTCAAACCATTCAAATCAACAATAATCCACACATGTCGGACTTGAATTGCACAAAACAAAAGTGGAAATAGATAAATAGTAGTTCATGAAGTTACTACAGAAACATCAGTCTGAAATAAATACAACAGAAAATCCTAAGTACAAGAAGTCTCTAATAATAAGCAAATGACAAGTCTGAACATAAACAACTGGAAATTACTAAAATAACTAAAAATCTGAATAGATAAAGAAAGATCTTCAAGATAACCTCCGAGCTCCAAAGGTGAGTCTCAAATTTTGTGACACTTGGTCTGACCCAAGCATAAAGCGAAACACAAAACACTCGAGGCAGGATTAACATTCTTATATGCAAGTAAATCAACTCAGGTGAAATATCCAAGTGAAATGCAATATAACTTAAAGAATGTTTAGAATTCCCATCATTTGAGGATCCGTGGGACTATCTACATGCATAGTATAATACGCTAAATAGATAATGTCTACGGTAAAGCAAATATTAAAATATTGTTATGGCGTTACCCGTATCCTCCTTAACATATTTTTATATAATTCTCGTAGTCTATACAGATACTGTAAGCTCCACCAAACTGGTAGGATAATCAAGAAGCACACTATAGGTACGGTATAAACAAAACTCGTAGTGGGCATGATAAGGCATGTGAGGCAATGCCTAGGGTAGTATACTACCGTTTTACAAAACCGGGCCAGTGGTAATGCATAGCAGCTACTACCGCCCACATCGAGACCCACTCCCAAAATCAAAGGTGCACCCAAATCAAATCACAAAGTAATAGAATGGTATCGAAGAAGCATGCACAATTGGAGGTGTGACCTTACATGGCCCAGGCATAGCTCATGTTTTAGTCACATAAGGCTGACTCGAGGGAGTCAGGGCAGCGTTCATACCTCATACAGACGTTCGTCGAACCATCTTACTTCGTTCTAGAATCTCCAAGACGTGCATAGTTGTTAAAGTAGTTTTCAGTATTGGCAGAGAGTATGACAATATCTGATCCCAGCCTCTTTAACAACCAAACTCTTATTTCACACCGTGGTCATTTTCATTTGAAACAGTTAATACTTCATATCAAAATATCATTTACATTTCAAAATCATATCACTTTCGAAATCATATTCACTTTCGAAATCATATTCACTTTTGAAATCATAATCACTTTCGAAATCATATTCACTTTCGAAATCATATCAAAGTTTTCGCATTTAAATCCATTGAATATAAATCATAATAATTCTAACTTAAACAGTTTGAATATTGAAAGTAGTTTATATATTGGAATAGTTATACATTTAAAATAGTTTGTATTTAAAATAAGCTATAGATTAATATAGTTTATATATCAAAAATAGTTTATATATTAAAAGAGTTTATATCAAAAATAGTTTTAAATTAGAATTGTTTCTTTCAATTTCACAAATCAATTCAACTCAAATTTAGTTCCAAAGTTCAATTAAATTAATCTCAGTTCAATAATTTCAATTAAAATGGTTAAAGGTTTAATACAAATTTTCATTAAAACCATTTTTAATTTATATCGATTTCAAATCTAGGATTGAACTACAAATTAAACCACTTCTAATTTAATAGGTTTAAAAGTTTAAATATTCAAACAATTTACAATAAACCAATTTTTATAAAACCCATATATTTCCTTTCAAAACTTTGAAAATCTTTTTAAAAAAATAGATCAACGGTGTCCGCATATAATTTTCTATCCCATGGTCAAGTGATATAGATATTTTATCATTTCAGTCCGTTATAATTTAATATTTATGGGTATACATTATTTTAACCCGCAATCCTAAAATTTCAAAATTAATAAATTCGCTTGGGTTTATCATTTCAACCCATAACGATTTTCCATAATCTATAAGATCGTTTGGGTATGCATCATTCCAACCCATAGCGATTTCGTAAACTAACAGGGAACTTGCAGTGAGAACAATAGCATAATAATATTATAAAAAGACATACATATCAATATCAGGCATATATCATAATTTACAATTTAAGTAGAATATATATACAACAAGTTATGTTGCCATATGTCGATTATTATAGGTTAACAAATGCAGATAACAACATATCAAACTTAATAATTAATATCTAACCAATTCAAAATTTAACAACATATCTCAATCGTCATTTCATGTAAATTAAGTTCACTAAATATAAGAATGTTAATCGTGAGTGATCGCTCAACTTTCGTGGCTATGGAAAACTAGAATAAGAAGCAAACAGACACGGATAAGCATGGAACGACAAGCGGGACAACGATGAGCTAGAAGCTGCTGCAACAAATTCGATATTAAGAAAAGCAAATCAAGATGGATAGAATTCCAAAATAAAATATAAATATGAAACATATATATATATATATACACCTCTTTCCTTTTTTTTCTTTCAATCGAGCCCTCGCTGTGAAACTTAGCAATATGACATGCAAATCCCATATTAGAATATACTAGTGGAGGATAAGGCTTCAGACCAAATATATATACACTTCAATTACACATGTAATTTTTTTCTATATAATATATATCAAAACAAGTAAAGCACTTAGGATGGTCGGCTGTTGCTTGGTGGCTGTGACTGGATGAGGAAAAAGCGGATGGCAATAAGGCGGAGTCAGCAGTGGTGAGGCAGAGGGTGGAGGAGGAGGCGGTTGAAGTATTCGGCACAAGGAGGAATGGCTGCTGTTATGCTTTGGGTTCAGGTGGACTGCGGCGTCGGGGAAAGGTAGAGGAGTAGACTGGCTGGTTGGCTGGCATAGGCGAGGGTTTTCTTGGCAAAGATGGCTCAGATGTGGGAGGTGGAAAGAGATGTTGTGGTCGGGTTTGGTGGAAAGGTGGTTTAGGTAGCTAATGTGGAGGGGAAAAGGAGGACGAGCAAAGTGGAAAGGTGGTTGCTTACATGGGCGAGGTTGGAGGAATAGCAGGTGAGATGGCGGGTGAAGGGAGAGTAAAAGCAAGATTTTTCATAGTCGAAATATATATGCAAACTATATTTTATATTTATTTTACTTGCATGAGTCAGAAACAAAAAGAAGAAGGGGAAAGAGCATTCAAGAAAATGAATGAACCAAATGAAAATGAACTAGCAAACTATAAATTAAATATAGGGAATGGAAAAGTTAGAGGTTATTTCTGGGAATATTAAAAATTTATGCCCATTTGTTTTCAACCGATTGACAATTGAATGGACATAGAGCACACAAGCGACTTAAAACGGGCACCGATAGACTAACTTTTTAACTGATTTCGCCACGTACCTGATGCCGAAACACACAAATGAATATACTACGGAGATCGGCAAGACAAGATGAACAAAATGGTACACAAATATGAGTGACACGAACCTCCTATCAAAACTCGATATTTGTCTGCCAAAACTGGTGCTAAAATGCCGAAAATAATATAAATGGAGCTAGAGCAGTCCAAATTTGAAAAAACGAAATATGACATCTCACTCAAAAAATGTTTTACATTTTTCTTATATAAAAATATTCAGATTTCAAAAATAGTTTATTTTCAAAAAAAAATAACTGATTTTAAAATTTAAAATTACGCAACAGAACAAATTTTTATATTTTCTGATGAAAATCTGCTGCCTTCTATGCTCAAATAGACACATACCAAATATCAAACTTTCATCGTTTAATTCTATTGTTTAATTTCATGAAAAATTTAGTTAATTGCGTTATTTAAAATCGTTGAAATTTCCGGATCGTTACACTAAGCCTACTCAAATAAGTACTCTTGAGTTTGTGAGAAAAAATAATAAAATAGGGGCCAGACTAATGTCTAGTATGAGTAATACTTAAACATGATCATATAACATAATAAGACCACGCCGCTAAAGCACATAATGGATTTTCCCCTCTCTAATTCAATACATTGAATCACGTAAATAGTCGTCACATCATAAGCATATGTATAGTCTCATTTCAATTATAAGTATAACCTACACTTAACAACAGTTTATTATGAACCATGTTCTCTCAAGCATCACCTAGATCTTGTCTAGGTGTCAACCTTAAAGTTGTCTTAACATTATTTAGTGATTACCTCCTTGTGTCTTTTTATCATTAATTCATTTTCTTGAATGTCATAGATGGAACGGTCACTTATTCCATTATGGGAGATACCCTGGCTAGTGTCACCCTGACTCGCCTAGGAGGCTGACTGTAAACACCCAGGATGCATTTTAGTAAGCATCCATACTAAGTATGAATAGCCTCTCTTAGTCCTAGATACACTTTCTTTCATGTTGTAACAACCCAAGATTGAGAAGCAAATAGTTAAAAGTAACGATGAGGCTTTAAATAATTAAATGGTCTAAACCATAAACAAGGTTTGTTTGCGACTTAGTTAAAAATATTAGAGATTTAAGATGGTTTAGAAACATAGAAGTATAATTTGGATTTAAACGGTGTAATATTTTAAGGCTGGAAATTTAATAATAAAATATTTGTTAAGATCTGAGAAAAGGGAAAACTGATTTGGGGAATTTGATTACAAAACTGTCTAATGAAAATAGAATTAAATGAACTATTTTGGTACTAAATATTTTTAAAGCAATAAATTATTAATAATGGTGATATCGAGTATTTTGGAAGTAACATTGTTTTTACGATTTAAATGATTTTTTAAATAAAAGTGGTATCATAATTTTTATAAAGTTAAATATTAAAAATAAAAGAGTTTAGAAATTTAATTTCAAAAGAGTTGATTTTTGAGGGATATAAATCCATTAAAAAAATTGTATTTAATTACAAAAAGTAATGGGATGATTTTTATAAATGGTAGTAATTTTAACTATTGTGGTTTAATATCTTTATTTATAGGTTTAAATAAATGGACAAAATGGTGTTTTCAACTTTCCAAGGATATGAAGACTTTTGGAAACTTTTAATATATTTTTCTATAAATATAATCTCTCTTCTAAACGAGTTTGGTGCTTTATTAGATTACTTTCTTTGTGGTGAGAATATTCAATAAATGGAGTTGTAATACATTTTGGTATGGGATTTTGATTTGGTTATTCTTTGAACTTGTTACATAGACAATTATTGTGGAGAGAAAGTATGGTTTATGAGCATATAATAAACGAGGGAGTAGCACTTGATGGTATGGGATGCCCAAGTTGATATTTCTTCGGTCATTTTTAGTAAGCAAATGTCACTTATCATTTGAAATTTTAGGTTGTGAATTTGGGAATTGTCCAGAGGTGACTCTTTAGAGCTTAGTAGTCGAGAGATTTATTCCTCTCCAAATGCTATAAGTTGGACTTATGTTATGGATTTATAGGTTCATTCTCTAACGGCTTGCTAGTCGAGAATTATATTCGCTTAGGGAAATTGGCTAAGAGGTTATTTTATTATATTGAGTTTCTCTCCTAGGACTTGTGAGTCGAGGGTTATTGCCCTTATTAGGATTAAATGAGTCAAGAGTGCTAGCTATTATCCTTATTAGGACTTACCGAGTCGAGAGTATTCGTTGAGAACCAATTTCATAGGGTTCACGACACTATATGAAGAGCATGATTAGAACCTACTAGATAAGTAATATTCGTCCTAACGGCCAGATCTTGAGGTCGTGCCTTGGATCCATGACATCAATTCGATGATCTTGATGAGGTTAAGTTGAGGGTTATTACTCTTATTAGAGTTATTGCTTTGACATCATTTGAGGTCCAATGGTTTGTTACTAAGGGCAACTAGGATACGTGACTAATGCATGACATAGACATGTAGCATGTTTATGACATGTGATGGATACGAGTGTTACGATTTTGGGAGTAAAAGGGGTACAAGAAATGAGGTATGTTCATTTGCATTTCCTTAAGTAGTGTTGTGGTACGTCGGTCTCCTATCTGGATAGCATAAGTAGATTCATATTTGATGAGATATCATATTTATCATATCAATAGAGACTATGATATAGGACATCAAAGACTTGTTGTGTGCTCGTCCACCATCTGAGATAGCCTAATCTAAGATAGCAGCATGCTAATTTTTCTATATAACATTGGAGACTTGATGTATGCTTGTCTATCAGTCTCTCTGAGATTTTTTGGCTCAGAGATCTATCGATATTATAGGGATACATCTCTTAGGGCTATTCAATTCAAAGTATTTCTTCTTATTAGAACTGTTGGTTGAGCTAGATCATTGTTTTTTATTTGTGTGTTCTATTGTATTTTTGTGTTATATTATGAGTTTGCATATCATATTATTTACATATCTCTTAGGGCCATGCGGTAGATAGTTCTTGACTCTCATTAGGACGGATGGTCAAGATATACAGTATTGAATGTTGTACTTGTATAGTAGTTTGGTAGTCTAGATGACGTTCCACGCACTTTATTCTAGTGGAATTTAATGTGCTGATAATGATTCCTTACTATGGGTGATATTACTTGTGCATAGATTTTGATGACTTTAATACATTTGAGATGTTTATATGTTACTTAGCGATACACTTGTTTATACCATGTCAGTTGTTTATACATATTAACATCCACATTCTAGACATAGTTTGTAACGACCCACCCTTTTGACCCCAAATGTCAACACTGATGTATCCACGGTATTCATGTGCCGAGCATCCATGTGCCGGATGGACGAATTTTTAGGGTGAAATAAAGAAAAAGAAATAGAACAAAGAAGAAGAGAACACAATATTAAAATCTTACAACTGAACGATAATATATAATATCAAAGGAAAAGAACAAAGGGTTACTCTGATATAGAAAGTTCAAAGTTACAAAACCTATGTACAATCATCAGCCTAGACAGTTATAACAAATTGTCCTCACAAATGCTGATATGCACAATATAGTAATGCGGTGGAAATAAGAATACTACGGGAGGTGAAACATCCAGCTGGTCTTCTTAAGCTCCAAAGAACATCATAATAAAACCTGCCTTTCTCAGACTATCCGAAAGAGCACGCGAGGAATTTAAGGAAAACAAAAAACAAGCGTTGGACATAAGTCTGGTACGAGAAACTTAAGAAATATGTAGCTAGCATATAACAGTACTTTTAAGATCACATGGACTGCAATAATGGTTATCCCTTCAAAAGAAGCACCATCTAATAAGTACATACAGTGATAAATTAGATAATGTCTAGGGTTTAGAATATAAATATTATAATGTATCTAGAATGGTTACATTCATTACATTCAAATGTATATTAGGAGTCAATCAAATCTGATAAGGAACGTTCGTATATTGAATCTTCCATAGAGATCTCTCTGGTAGAGCCGGATTTAATCTCCTGCATAAGGGTCAGAAAGTATCTTTGAGTGACATATATCTCTAGATAAAATATACCTTAGGTAAACATGGCTGGTCCATGCCCGAACATGTGATACCAAATACCATCACATCCCATGCGCAACATCGATAAGCATATTTTAGGTATGGAGTGATAATATCCTGTCGTGGGACTACAAAACACCGGCTATAAGGCCTGTAGGATCTAGATTAACCCTAGAAGGGGGTGAATAGGGTTATAGCAAATTTTCTCGAATTAAAAACAAACTGCAGAGAAGTAAATATGCTGAAAAGTAAATCACACACAAAATTTACCCAGCTTCGGCAACCCCTGCCTACTGCTGCATTCCCAGATTTCTATTAGAATTAAACAGTCTCCCGCTTACAAACACTCTAATAGACTCGCAAACCCTGCTACCGCCTATAGAATTTTGCAAACTTGCAAACCCTGCTTACTGAACTAATCCTAACTAGACAATCTGACACAACCTAAATCCTAGGTGGTGATTTACCAAGATTTGATTCGAGAAGTACAGACTTCAAAAATAAAAATAAGAGCAAAACTAAATAAATCTTGAGTACAAGTTTTTTTGCCCTTAAACAAAACAACCCGACCCAAAATAAAATAAAACACGGCCACTTCCCTCTTTTGATGCAATTTAGGGTTCTGAAAATGGCGGCTTTCGTTCCTCTTTGCAACTGAAATTAGGGCTTCTGCCGACTTATGTTGATCGTTTGATTTTGCGTCTTGCTCTGTCGATCGATGTCTCTTTGAGTTGCGCTCAGCTACTTCTCTTGATTGCTCTGTGAAATTAGGGTTTTGAAGAAGTCGGCTTGGTTGCTTTGAGATGATGGACTTCGAATTCTCTCTGGTATGTTATTTGATCCTTTTGTTATCTGTATAGATTGCTTGAATTCGATACGATGGATTAGTGCCGATGATGATTGTGGGTGTATATATATCAATTCGACACTTTCCTAATTCTTGCTTTCCTGATATCTTTACGACTTGATGCGCACGGCTTTGATTATGCAGCGTTTGATTTTTCTTGAGTCCTACGGCAACAATCTTTCCTCTTTTGATTTGCTTTGACTATTTCAAAGATACGCACTTGAATTTTTATACAGTATACGTTCACGAATTCAATTTCGATTACTGCTTGACTTGTTCAACTCCTTGATTGCCACAGCTTCGACCTTTGGCTTGAGATTTCATGTGCCTGTGTACTTTGGCTCTGACCATCTTTGTGTTCATCCCTTTCTTTCTGAATGTGACTGTTAACCATGTTGATTTCACTGTGACCTTGCATTGTTCACTGTGACTTTGGTTACACCTTGCTTTGTTCACTGTGACTTTGGTTCTTGATATTGTTCGAACTTGTTTTGGTTGACTTCGACATTGACTTGATTTTTATTTTTGTAAAACACTACTGTCTTGTTCATCTGGTTATATTGAGTTAGATTCATCATGTCACTTGATCTGTTTCATTTGAGTTGTAGCTTGATAATCATGTCTGCACTCTCTGACTTTTGTCTGGGTTCACTACTGACCTGCAGTGTTCATTAGTTCATATTGTATTTGAGCATTCTGGTCTGATAAGGTTGTTGTACTGTGAAGCATCTTGATCATTATATATTATACTTGTGCATTTGCATTCTTGCTTTCAAATGCATTGAGCTCTTATCCTTAGCTGCTCATCTGTGCACATTGTAGCCTTGGTCAAAATCTGGTTCATCGTTATTGTCTCTGTCCATTTGCCTCTGGTTACTTTGAGCTTCACTGTGATATGTTCACTTGAGTCATTTGAAGTTTGTTCATTTGGTTTTATGTATGCACTGCATGTGTGCAGTTTTACTACTTTGGTTTCATGTTGGCTTGGGTCTGGGTTTGCATTTTACTTGAGTCTGACTTGGAGTTTCAGACCTGTAGCCTTTGCCTGTATTCATAAGCATTGATTATCTTCTTTGTTGTGGCATGGTCGATAATTATGGTATTTGCATTGCATCACTGGTCTTTGCATTTTCCAGTTTCATCACTGTTTCACTTCCACACTGTTGCACTTGTGTACTTCATATGCATACTGTTGAGTTTTACTTTCAGGTCATGTTGACTTTATAGTTGGACTGTGCACTACATTTGAGTTGAATCCAGCTTGTCGCTCAGATTTGACCTTGTGCTGAAGTCGATATTTTATTTATGTTGCACCTGAGTTGAACCCATCTTTTTATTTGGGTTTGACCTTGTGCTCACCTGTCCCTGTAGCATTATCAAGTGTATATTGGTGTGCACGGCCTTGTGGCATGTACAGTGATACACTGTGCATGTCACATTGTTCGTGTGTGATGAATTCAAATATAAATGATGACGAACAACCCAAATAACTGAGGCAAATTATATTTTCAAAATTCACATTTTATTTTATATTGCAAAAATATTTCTTTTTCAATTTTACTGCGTTAGTGAATATTTTTGCAGATTGCTCAGATGCTGGATTCTAACTGGAATGAAGTTGAAGATAAATACGAGTGTGAGTGATATGTAGTGAGGTCAAATGTAAATGTAAAATAGTGATGTAATTGAATTTGTATCAAAGTTGTATAGTGAATAGTGATAGCTTGAATTTGTACTATTCAAAATTGTAATAAATATTTGTTTGAATAAAATTTCTGTTTGAATTCAAATTCTGTGTTATTTAATTTTATTCAGCAAATATTTATTTAACTTATGAAAAATAAAATAGTACATTAACAAATACATTTAAACGAATGTATATATGTTTATTATCATCAAACAAAAAATCATATAAACGCATATTCATACAAGGCCTACTCTGTTTTTAGCAATTTTCGATGTCGAGGTCATGTTCGACATCTTCCACACAAATCTTCTTCACTCGAACAAGACATGAATCCCCAATTGGATTCCCATATCTCGAACAGATTTCAAAACCATACATGGATTCCCATATCTCAATAGATCTCGGAATCACACATGGATTTCTATATCTTGAATAGATCACAAACAACTACATTTTTTCGAGCTCTTAAACATATCGTGAATCTCCGCATAGTTCCCCACATCCAGAACCAGTCCATTTCCAAGAGATAGAACACATATCTCAGCCTTGAAGTGGTTTTCGGTAAGTAAAACACTTACCGCTCCTATTCTCTCCAAGACTGAATCGATGAATTTGGTAATTCAGTGATAATGAGAACAATCATATTTGGAAACCAAGTCTTGTATACTGATCAAGTTTTCGATATTTTCCTCTCACACTATCCCTCGATTAAGATTGAAACCGATAGGTTAGACCTCTATTGCTCTGTCCCTACTCAAGCATCAATCTTAATTCCCAAAGATAGACAAGCCTACTTCATCGGCTTTTAGTGCTAAGTATACGACTAAATGTTTTCCATAAATGAATAAACATACAAAGCACGATTAAGTCACACAAAGCACGATCAAGTCACACAAAGCACGATCAAGTTGCATAAGCGACTTATAATCCCCTTTTTGTTTAATTAATATTTAATTAATTAAAACCTCTTTTATTAGTAAAACTTCTTTTACCTAATAAAACATTGTTTGTGAGTTTCTACTATTCATTTATACTTTTCAAATTCAAAAGGTATTCATATACTTATCTCAAATGGTATAAGTATATTCACAAATCATTAACAAGATTTCTTTCTTTAAACCTTTGCTTTTCCTATACTTCAAAAGGTATTTATATATTTATCTCAAATGGTATAAGTATATTCATAATCATTAACAAGATTTCTTATTTAAACTTTTTTTTCACTTCAAAAAATACTTATCTACTTATCTAAAATGGTATAAGTATATTCATAATTATTAGCAAGATTTATTACTTTGAACCTTTACTTTTTCCATACTTCAAAAAGATTCCTCACTTATAATTACCTTCAAAATATCCATTTTAAGGATCTAAGTGCTTTCACAAATCCATTCAAAAGGTTTAAGACTAATGTTATTTAAACATTGTCACTACAAACCCAAAACCATTTCACTTATGCTTATCTTTAAAACATTCTTTTAAAGATCAATTTACATTCATAACTATAATAAAAAAGGGCTAAAGATGAATGTTATTAACACATTATCACAAAAAACCTAAAATCATTTCATACTTGTATTATCTTTAACACATCCTTTTAAAAATCTAAGTTTAATATAAGTTAAGTTTGATAGTCGACTAATCAATTATCCAGTTAAAACGGTTGCCCATACAATTCAATGTTTGTATACTTAACTCATTTTCAACATTCCCGACTTAACTATTCCTCGTTCAAGAGGGAAGATCGATAGGTTAGAGATCTATTGCTCCATCCCTACTCAACTTCACTTTTTAACTCTCTGAAATAGATAAACCTACTTCGTCGACTTTTAGCGTTAAGAAAAGTTAACTAACTTTTTAAACAAGTAAACAACAAGATTAACATATTTTTGAAATTTCAATTTATACTGTTCCTCATTCAAGAGTGAAGTCTGGGCATTGGTTGCTCCAAGCCTTACCTAGACTCTTCATTCTTGAATCGCACAAACAGACAAGTTTACTTGTCAGCTTTTAGTGTTAAGCCTAGTCAATCACCTTTGTCAAAACTTATATATGTAAAATAATATTTTAGAAATACTTGTACATAGGATTTAAATATATATGTAAAATATTATTTAAAAATAAATAATTTAGAAGTTTGATTAATAAATGTTTTACATCTTGTCTCACTTTACTTTCAAAATTCATAAATAGTCATTGAAACTATATTTAAACTTTTATTCTTTTTTTCATACTCAAATACATTTTATAAGAACTTCCATAAAAAAGATTTTGTAAAGACAAGGATTTAGAAACCATTTAAATCACGAAAAAATATCCAAAATGTCGCATTTCAAACACTTAAAACAATAAGCGACTTACTACAGCATTTATAAGTGATATTAAAAGTCCTTGTTAAAACAACTTCGAAAAGCACCATTTTTGCGACTAGTTTTAACCACTTAAACAAATGACTTGAGACTTGAAATTTTTATATTAAGCACTAACATTAGGATACTTAAAAACCATGGAAAAAATTCCTAATAATATCTTCCCGTTTATTTATAAAAATTCCCAAAAACAAGGGATTACGAAGTGCACTTATAACAACTATTCTCGCTTCAAACACTTTCAAACTTACTTCAATTTAACACACAAGTTAAACAACCATTTAAACATTAAGTATAGGCCACACCACATGTTTAAAAGGGTAATAGAAGTGAGGTTATAGAATATAAAATTATCATTTGCTTCCAAAAGTAAGATGGGTTCAAAGTTTATAACTTTACTTAGTTAATGTCACTTTAAATTTATAATTCAAACATAACATATATATATACATAATATATACTTAAGAGATAGTGAGATAGATCACTTAGATCCATTCCTAACCCAAGCATAAAGCTATAAGAACCAAATAACCACCGCCTTCCATCAACACAAGTCTAAAGGTCCAACCTTTAGCACTTCCAAACCAAAGCCGCCTTCCTCCTCCTCTATGCTCACCACCCATCCAAGCTCCCCCTCTTCCTCTTACCTCCGCCCAATTCTTACTTGCTAATCATGCCTCCCCTGATGTCTTCGGACCAAAGGAAAAGTTTAGAAGAGAATAGAGAAGATTTGTTTAACTTTTCAACAAATTAGAGAGTAACTAGTGGATTAGTTCTTATGCACTTCCATTATTTTCAACCATCCTACTCCATCTCAAGCTTAGGAATTTTGTGTGATTATTTCCTAAGGGTATGCCCCTACTTATATAGAATTTTTCAAGAGGTCAAAACCACCTCTTTCCTTTCATTAAAGGTTACAAAGGAGCTTCCTTTACACATATATAATTTACACCTCTCTCTTATTGCTTAAAAATTAAGTATAAACATAAAAGGTCGTTTCTTGAAAAAATTTCGTTACCTCATGCATGACATTATCCATCAATTTTACTTCCATAAATGATAAAATATATTTATTTCATTTTCTTTGATTCCTAAGCAAATAAGTCTATGTAAAAAAATCTGAACAACTTTCGACGGTTAAAAAGTTGTTTATCGATGAAACTATTGTGGGTCGCATTATCGATATTTTTTCAAAGTACTTATTTTGTAAACATTTTTCCCAAAAAAGTTTACCATCATTACTTATGACTTAAAAGGAGGTTAAAAGCTTATTAAACCACTTTGATAACATTTAATCCAAGATTCAAATATTTAAATAATTCAGATATTTAAATTCGAAGTGTTTGAAATTTCAGGTTGTTACATAGTCTAACCTTTATGTTATTTATATAATACTCAATCAATCTAATATATTTCAAGTTTAAGGACAAATGACCAGTTTGCAGTAATTAGACATAGTTTGGAGGCTAGTTTTAGTAGGACTATGGATTAGATATTCATTTGTGTACATAATCTCTTATGCACATTTGGATGTTATGGTGATACGTATGTGATAGTCATATACATTCTGTTTTTTGACCATTGGGCTTTTATATGTTAGCTATTATGCATTACACATTATCACTAGACTAATGACTTGTATTTTTTATTTATAGTTTTATATTATGTGTTGTTCTATCTTAGAAACACATGTATTTAGTGCTTTGTGCCGATACCAAATACGTAATGTGAGTTGTATATGATTCCAAGATACACACTGGTGTTACCCCCAAGGGAATATTCATGTCTAACAGTCCAATATCACACCATTCTTCATACTATCAAATAGTATTACCTTATAATACTCTTTGGTAGTATGGGTATAAAGGTGGAGTGTTACAGTTGGTATCAGAGTTGATTCAGAACAATACATAGTATAAGAGACAAGAGTCCTAGCCTTAGATGAGACTTAGAGTCCCCATCCCCTTATGTGTTGGGTAGTTACCCTAAAGTATGGGATGGTAGGAGTGCATGATGATTACTGGGGTAATCATCTAGGGAAATATTTGTATTTTCTTACTTTATATTATTTATCCCTTCTATATTCTAAGTATTAATCTATGTATGGGATATAGATTAATTGGTGAGGTAGTGGAGGCAGAAGTAGTTAGTCTAACTAGTAGTGTTAACATTGGTGGTGAATATTAGGCCTTTATGTGGCTTAAAATTTTAAGGAGAATAAATTTGATTAAGATAGATATATAAGAAACTAATCTAATCTCGGTTTTAGAATACATCACATGATAAATTGTGATGATTCGAGTTAGCGTAGCCTATCCAGTTGTGATCAAAGTTGCACAATGGAAGCCGATAGATTGTTTCCATTGAGCTAATTGGTTGTTTCCTTCTTGTATAATTGATTGGTTGATTTGTGCTTTGTAGAATCAAATTTGGAGTGATTGTTTAGGATCAATCTTGAGTGAGGAGTAGAGTAGGAGTTATCACTTAAAAGTAGAAATCCACTCAAGTCTTGATGTTAGAACCTACGGTATCTTCAACATTGAAGTTACAGCTAGCGATAATGTGAACTTTGTTTCTATAAATAGTATGATATTATGCATATAATTAAAAAAATGTATTGAGAGGAAATTTTATTGGATGATTAATTGATGTGTGCATGGATGATGATAAGTAACGTTGAGATTGTTGTCAGTAATTAATAATTTAATTGTATTCAAAAAGTCATTTGCAAATGTTTTTAATAAAAGCAAGCATATGATTTAATTAAAATCTCTATGGTTTACATATAAATGGCAGTAGAAAATGTGTTAATACATGCAAGTTATTTAAAAGGTATATGTTAGGCCATAAAGAATAGATCTAACAAAATCAAATAGAAACAACAAAGAACATGTTATTTTTATAGTTGTTTGCCCAAATATTATGCCTACGTCCACTTAATCTTATTAATTTTGGATTTGTCACTAGTACATGTATTAACACAGTGATTTCAAATTTTAAAAGATAAGTATGATTAGGATTACACCTAGTAATAATACTGGTGTATAGAGTAAGAGGTAAAGAGTATGGAATCCGAAGATCAAAGTCCTTTCTATATTGCTCTAGCCTTTCTGTTTATAGTTGAAATTGTCTGTCATGGTCGCTAAATCATGAAAGTGCAGGTAAGAACTCAGATCCAAAGAGGGAAAGAGCAAGTTAATTTGGACAAAAATTCATGTCGATGCGAACCACAAATATGGTCGGTATCGACTATAATGTTCGTCATAGCAATCTGAGCTCCCTATACCTTTACGAGCTCTAAACTTTCAAAGTCTTCAAAAGAGCACCGTAGAAAATCAACTTGGCACCAACCACAATTGTGGTTATTACCAACTATGTTGAATTCTTTGAATTGACCCCAAATTTCCGATGTTACCTCATCTAGGTGCTCCAAGCATGCCCCTAAGTTCTTAATCCATTCTGTCTTCTGCTCGACGTCAAAATTCACTTAGAAACCACTTGGTTCAAACGTTTGATAACACTTGCCCCCAAAGTATGCTTTCATGAAACAAAGCATGCTTTGGATCAAGACAATAGATATAGTCTTAGTTGCACAAGGATGTCTAGGTAGCCAATCATCATCTTTGAAGTATCGTATCTATTCCAAAGATGTCTATCCATAACTTCAAATAGTTGGCATTCCATTCCTTTTTTAGCAACCAAGCTGAAGCTCTTATCACTTTGGAAACTACGTTATGTCCTAATTAGTTGTTCTTTCCATGTTTCTTTTCATTTCTTCTCATCTCTTTTTTTAATGATAGAATTATGTTGGTACCGACCAAATCATGTTAGTGTCGACATGATTTTCTTATAGAAATGTATACTTTAGGGACATAGAGAAATTTTCTTCCACCCTATTTCTATTTGTCGACCATAGCCTAATCCCACTTTTGTGAATTCAACCCAAAGTCACCACAAAACTTCTCAACCTTGTTACTTGTGTCACCACCGCATATAGCACCACTTACACCATCCCTAGCTTCATATCCATCAATCTCTTGGGCAACCTCCCAAACATGGAATCGAGTCTTTCATCTTGAATTTCCTTTCTCGGATCTAGATCCAATATTCGAAGGTGGGTTGTCCTTGATGTCGCTACGGGATGATACCGTAGATGCTATCGCTACGGGATGATACCGTAGATGCTATCAAGTGTGGCCAAGGTGATGGCTATGACTATCGATTCATGGAAAATCACAAGTTGTTGCTTCACTCTATATTGCAAAGTCAGGATTCAAGTCATCTTGGGGAAAGCCCTGGCTATACACAAAGCCAACACTAAGAATTTATCGGTTTTTATTGATTTCTCCATCACTTATTGTTTTCTTTATGTCACTACCACTCATACTTCAGGTTTTCTTATGGTCGGCTTAGGCTTTGCAGTATTTTCATATTTTCACACATGCAAGGCATTGCGGTTGGCTTCATCGAGTCTTGGTCGAACACGAATCAATGGTTAGGCTTTGATTAGATAGTTCAGATGAACGGTCACATTGAATGCACTTCAACATCCACATTAGACATTCAAATTGATAGTTCAATTTAAATTTCATAATCTTGTGTTCCTATAAAGGAAGCTTCGCATCGCATAGGACAACGGTTCTATTATCGTTCACTTTGCAATAACGGGTAAGATTCGACATAAAGTTCCATCGTGTGTTGGAGCTCTTTTGCCAGTATGATCCTACAATCTACATAGAGTGGTCAGTACACTATGCTCTATAGTTCAGTTAAAGAAAAATTGAAAATAAAACATTCCTGACCAAGTTTGCTATTAAGCTTTATAGTTTAGAATCACTCGAC
Source organism: Allium cepa (assembly GCA_030765085.1). Classification (NCBI taxonomy): domain Eukaryota; kingdom Viridiplantae; phylum Streptophyta; class Magnoliopsida; order Asparagales; family Amaryllidaceae; genus Allium; species Allium cepa. Next base: position 125,942,310 of record CM060932.1, read on the forward strand.
GATCTCCTTGCCTTAAAGTTGGTAAAATCCTTCTACTGTTCATGAGGATGAGTCTTCTACCGCTTAAGCCTCCACATCTACTCCATCTGGAACAAGATGTAATGACCCGTAAATTTTAATGAATAAATTGGTTAATTTAATTGGATCTTTGTAATTAAATTGAGAAAGAAAAAATTTGTAATTTATAATGAAGCAAACGTTAAAAAGGAAATGTAGCAATGGTAAATTAAATAGCACTTTGTGATTTAATATTTGGAGAAATAAATTTTTGTAAATTATTAATAAAATAACAAGTAAATTAAAACTTAACAATGCCAATTAAGGTTAATAATTTATAAAATAACGGAAAGTGTGAGTGTAAATAGAATAGAAACGTAAACTTATTATAAGGTAGTAATTGGTGTAATAAAAAGCATGAGACCAAGTATGTAAATTTATTGGGAATATTAAATGTAATTGGATGTAGATTTATGTAATAACGTTAATGCAAATTATGTAAATAAATGTAAGTAGTGTATGAATATATGAATTAATGTCTGATTTAGGGTAATAGAATGAATTCATATGATGTAAGCAATTATAATAAATAATGAAATAATAACTGGGATGGAATATAACAACGAAGTTAGTTAAAGCTGAATTGTGTAAATTGAATGGAATTGCAATAAATGAAATAATGGAAAATGGTATAACTGGGTAATAGGATGATGTAAGGTAATAAGTAATTAATTCAATGCAATCCAAATTGATTAAAACGACTTTTTATGTTATAATTGATTGTAAATAGGAATATTTGGTAATAAATTGAATATAGGAAAACAAAGGCAATTAGTGAATTAATTAATGAATTCATAAAAATAAATAGTAATGAAATAAAATCAATGTCCTATAGGTGATTATAATATTGTTTGGAATTGAGAATTTATAAAGTATGAAACCAAGTAAATAATTAATGGAGAACATAAATAATAATTAATGTACATATTTGGCAAATACAATAAAATTGGAATTAAATGTTATGCAATTGAAATAAAGATGAAAATAGAAATGGAATAAAATTAGCGTTATATATGGAATTTTAATCTGGATTGATTTGTAACGAACGTATAAGAGCAATTAAAAAGCAAGAAGGTGGAAAATAATATAGGTTGCTTGTTTATTTAATGTGTTAAATAAACTTTGGTAATCAATTGTAATAAAATCTAAATTTAACATTTTGTTAATATAAATGAAAGTAATAATCGGAAATAATGTTAATTTTATTTATAAAATGACAGTTGGTTGAATAAAAGGAATGCAAAATAAAGTTGTCAAAATATTGGAATCTAATGTATGATAATAGGATTGATTGCAATTAAATGAAATTAACTATTTAATATTACGTTAATTGGAATTTAGATGGATTATAAGAAAATATTAAGGTAATAGTTTGTAAATCCAATGTTAATTTTATCCGTTTGATAATAATGAATTGAATAATAGAATGAAAGTAAATTTAACAGATTTTTTCGGAAATTTAATTTATAAATTTGAATATAATGAAATTGAAAATTTAACACTGCAATTGATAGATTAATCAACGATAAATTGACATTTCAATTTGTTTAAATCATTGTAAATGATTAAGAAGTTAAAAATGTTGAAATTTGTCAATTATCGAAATAAAATTGAAAATTTGATTTAATTAATTAATTATTAATTTATTTAATTAATGGAAAAATAGCCATTTTGGCCACTGACTCGGATTTCGACGAAACCAGTTTCATCGGATCCGTAACGGTGAATTATTGTAGGGTTTCAAGTTTTATAGCGGTCAGACTTGTCGTTTGATCGTACGGACTCGAAATGCCTTGAAATTAATGAAATTGAAATCAACTGAAATCAATTTGAAAAAATATTGATTTGAGCATAACTTCTTAATACGACGGAATTTGGACTTGAAACTTTTTCCATCGCGTTAAAAATATATAAAAACATTTATTTTGATATATGCTTTGACCCAATTTCAATCTGAAGTCGAAACGGGCTTTTTGGGCCACTTTGGCGTTAGCGCGTAAATCTATCTTATCCATCCATTCAAATGTCAACCATGCCTATATATATCCTACTATAAACCCTAGCAGCCTCTGTTCCTCATTTCTATACGTTCTATTCACCTCCTCACTTCAATGGCAGAAAAACCCTAATTCCGATTGCAATCCCAAATAAATCCAAAGGTGAAATTTCAAACTCCACAATATATGCCAAATTTTATATCAATTCGAAGCTCTCGAAGAGCGTAACTCAGATCTGCAACTCGTTTTTCGATTCGACGTATTGTTTGTCCAGAAATCGAAGAACAATTTTCGGTCGTTCATCACGTCGAAATCAAACTAGTCCGATCGTCAAACCAATTCTGGGTACTGTAGAGAGCACTGAGGGGAATGCATCGGCATCGTTTGTTTGACGTTTCAACGGTCAGATTTGGGTGCAAAATTCGATTAGGGTTAGAATTTGCTGGCGGCGGCGGCCTCTAGGGCGGTGCGCAGGTGGGTCGAAGGGTGCTGCACGTCGCGGCGAACTCGATTGTGGGGGTGCGAGCGCCTCTGGTGGTCGGAGCACGGTGTATTGGTTGGTCAAAGTTGAGGTCAACGGCAGAAGGATGAGTTTTCTCGTTCGCGTGTTTTTCTCTGGTTCGTGCGTTCTGGAGTGAGATGGAACGTAGGAGATTGACGACGTGGCTATTTTGGTAAAGTGTTCTTTTTGTTTTTATTTTTTTAATTGAAATTCAAACGCATTTATCGCTATATCTTTCACATAGGAACAACAATTCACGCGCGGTTTTTTTGTTAGGATCGTATTGAAATTCCAAACATTTTGGCGTTGGTTTGGACGAATTCTGAGACAGTCAAATTTTGGTTTTAATTGAATTTAAATTCAAAAGGCGAGTGTTTTAACCCACTCACAACTTCTAAAATTTCTTATGTTTGGTAAATTAATTTTTGTTGTGATTATGCATTTATTTATGACAGTTTCTTATATTTTAACCATCATCTCAATTAATTGCATTTATTCAAATTTAATCGTTATTTAATTTATTATTGAATATAACTGCCAGTTAATTACCTGTTAAATATGATTAGTTATATATTGATATTGATTGATTGTTTTGGATGATGTTGTGATGGATGTATGATTTTATGATGGATGAATGGATGTTTTATTTATATCATCATAATCTGCAAGTTGTTATGCATTTATTTTGATTCGGGATTGCGGTTTGAAATGATATACAACCGCATTTTTATTTTAAATTGCGGATTGAAATGATAAATATCCATATCACTTGATCATATGATAGAAAATTATATACAGGCACCGTGGTATATATATAGTTTTTTTGAAATGATTTTCTACGGTTTTGGAAATAAATATACGGTTTAATAAATATAAATTTTTGATGTTATATAAATATTATTTTATATATATAGTTAAATTCTTGTATTTAAGCTATGAATAAAGTTGATTAATAAAAATGAGTTTAATAATAAAGTTTGATTTCTTTTATAAAAAATAGTTAAGTATCTATTTAAATTCTATTGTATATAGAGTTTATAATGACTCAAATAAAATTAAGGTTGGAAGATAAATGTGAATTTGATTTGAATTAAAGTATTTAAGAATTATCCTCAAAAATTTTGATTTGAAATGTAAATAATTGAGATTTAAACGGTATGATTTTATAACTTGATTTTGTTTAGAGGATTTAAATGAATATCAAATTGATTTAAATGAATATTATCAAGTTAATTTAATTAAAATAATATCCAGTTATTTGAAGTCTTAAGGTTTTGCTAAAATGATATTTGATTTATATAGTAAACATTTCAAATCTAAATAATAGTAGTTGAACTTGATGTATATGAAATTATCAAAGAATAAGTTTTGAGATGGTGGGATAATCAAAGCTTTGAAATATATGGAAATTATATTGGTTTTTTTGGGAATTTGAAATCCATATTGGAATTGATTTGTGAAGATGAAGAAGCTATTTTACTATATAAAGTAATTAAGTATTTAAACCATTTAAGTGGTGTAGTATGTTTCAAAGTTACAAATTTCAAAGTATTACGTTTTGGAAGGGTTATACTTTATGTCTTTGGTTTCGAAATTTTATAACTTTGAATACTATGATTTTAAAAAGGAATATCATATTGGTTTGGTTTTTAAAATTTAAAATGATATCATACTTATATGGTTTTGAAATAACTATTATATCCTGGTTTTGAGGTATAAATTATTTTGAAATGACCGCGGTGTTATAATAACGTTTGGTTATTGAAGAGTCTGGGATCGGAAGTCGGCATACTCTCTGCCAACTCCGAAAACCACTTTAACAACCGTGTACGTGGTGGAGATTCCAGAATGAAGTAGGATGGTGGCGGCGTTTCCTTTGAGGTAAATACGTGGACCGAACTCCCGTGAGTTGTCATAAGGTGGCTAAAACAGGAGCGATTGACGGGCTAATGAGGTAGCTCCTTTGATCGGACACATCCCTTCGATATTATACTCTGACTTTTGGATTGATTCGGTGGCCACTTTTGATTTTCTTTTTTTGGGTGTGTAGCTCGAGGTGGGCAGTAACTGCGCGCTACGCGTTACCACCGGCCCGGAAGCGTAATTGGTATATCTACACTGGCATTGCCTAGTTGTGTCGTGTCACCTACCCTATCGCGCCTTGTACGAGTTTCTATTTGTGTCGTACGTATGGAGTATCCCCTGGTAGCCTCCCGATCAGGAGGTATTACAGTACTGGATGGACTATTGGTATTATTACGTGTTAAGGTGGAAAATGTAAAGCCTTAACGTTATTTAAAAGTAAGTTTATTTTACTAATAGACACTATTATAATAGCGAAATACTACTACATAGTAAATAGTTTAACGGATCCTTGATAGATGTGAATCTCGAGCCTCTCTTGAGTTACTGCACTCACGTTAGATACTGGATAGGAGATGTCAAATCTCGTAAACATCTCTGACGTCGTTCCACTCATATTTATTCCTGTTGATTTAACTTACATAAGATATTTTAGTTCTGACTCGAGTGTTTTGTCCTTTCAATTCGCTCGGGTCAGTCCGAGGGTTTCTAGATTTGAAGATTTTATTCTGAAGAACGTAGACGAAGATTTGTAAAACTATTATCTACTATATTATTCCACTACACCATTTAATTCCGCTGCATTAATTATTATTCTCTGGTATGTGTACTATGATATGCATTGTATAAGTATAATCGAATATTTTGTAAACAACTTCATGAACTGTATATTTGATTATTATATTTTATCATTCCGCTGCAAGATTCTATTTTGTTTTTCTTTCTTTCTCTGTTTTTTCTTATTTACCCCATGAAAATCCGTCCTTCTGTATGGTTTAAGTCTGACGTGTGTGGTTTATCGTCGATTTAAAGTGTGCGAAAAGGCAGGGCGTTACATCTGGTATTAGAGCTTTGGTTTAGCAATAAACCTTAGCTTTGTGGGGTCTGACTCTTTATTAATAGGGTAGTAATACCCTATGGGAGTCGCTGAGTGTGTATATATATATATGAGAGAGTGTATTTGTTAGTGTTATAAAAAAAATTTAATATTGTGTTAATTTGTTCCGTTTTGTGTTTACAAATTCTGGTTGGTGCATGGGACGCTATGACATCAATAGGGATTTCTAAACACTTAATAGGACAGACCGACACAATATTTGTTTTTAAATATAGGTGAATGAGATAATTTTGCCTATTATATTTTCTATATATATAAAATAAATTTTATAAATGATATATATATATATATATATGGTTGCAATATATTGGTTGTTAGGTAAAGAAGTTTATAAATAATAGTTGAAATAAGATTGAAAATAAAATAAATCAAATTGGAAATTGTAGAACTTAAATTCCGGGGTTTTGATAATTTCTTTTGAATGATTTTGAAATATAATAATAATTTTGTTAGAAGTAGTTTCTAATATAAATATTTCAATATAACTTGGAAGTGTTGTTTTAAAGAAATTTGAAAAGGAATAAGCTCTGTACTTCCCTCTCTATCGCTGGAAATAATTTCGGTGATGAGTGCACGCATCATCGACATTCATTTTCGAGTTTCGAAGTGGGAAGGCCACTGTAGTAGTTTACTGCAGACTCATTTTGATAAACAAATATAAAATTTAAATTGTTTTAAATATAATTGGATATATAAGTTGTAAGTATACATTTATCTATTATTTTAAAATAATTTGAAATTAAACCCGGTATTTAGTTCTTAAGTTTCCGTTAATTAATAATTTCAATTATTGTAGTGAAATTGAATGTAACTAATTTATAATTAGAACCTTTAATTAAAATAAGAGATTAAATGCCTGGTTATAAATGAAATTAAAAGAAATTTGAAATTGTAATCTATAAAACAAGGGATAGGATTATTGAATATTAATTTAGCTAAAGGAAATGAGTAAAACTTATATAAGTTTCAATTACATTCTTAAAAAGCATATTTATAACTTACCAAATATTAAAAGTTGAAATGTTAATAAGAAAAATAATTAAAGTTGTACAAGTAAACTTATGAATGAAAGGAAGTTAGCAAGTAATAAAGAAAAAAAATGAAGTGAGTATTAATTGAATGAAAAGGAAATCAAACCATAAATGTATGAAAAGAAATGATTAAGAACGAATTTAATCTATTTTCTGAATTGGTTGGTTGTTGTTTTGGTTTATGGTTGTTTGGGCAAGGATACTTTAAATTTGTTTGGTTGTATGAATAATCAATTTAGCTTCATCTAAGACTATTGAGTAAATGGTGCACTAAGTAGTTTATTTTCCATTCTGTACAATTTAAAGTTTGAACCCGAACAACTATTTGTTTTGTTTGATATGAATGAAAAATTGATGTGTGTTGATTTATGTGATGGTTGTTTGCTTGTTGCAAGTGATGGTTGGTATGTTGATTGTTTGCTGTTATTTGAAACAACTTTAAATATTTCATTTTATATAATTATTGACTCTTTTGGATTATATAAGGAAAATGCAGGTTGTGGAAGCAATTGCTAGTGCATTTGGTTTCATAATATAAGCATAAATTGCCCGACAAATAGGTACGTTTTCGGATTACGGTTTTATAGCGCTATTATATCGTTTTTCCGGATTGGGATATATATATATATTATTTTGGAAAATATGTTATATATTGTTATATTTGATATTATATTTTCTTACGAGACTCTCAGTACAAAGGAGACTCTGCCGAAATTTTACGTAAATTTTGGACTTAGAAAAAATTTGAAAAATGTTTTCCAAATTTTATTAATTTGAGTATAAAAAGATTTAATGGTTATAAATTGGCATATTTTATTTAAATTAATTAATTTTGTAAGTTATTGTTATAAATTTAATTTTTTTAAGGATATATTGATTTCCTAATTTTTCTGTTCCCTTCTTTTCCTTTTCGGGGACGAAAAATTTTGAGTGGGGGAGAGTGTAACGACCCGTGAATTTTAATAAATAAATTGGTTAATTTAATTGGATCTTTGTAATTAAATTGAGAAAGAAAAAAAAATTGTAATTTATAATGAAGCAAACGTTAAAAAGGAAATGTAGCAATGGTAAATTAAATAGGACTTTGTGATTTAATATTTGGAGAAATAAATTTTTGTAACTTATTAATGAAATAATAAGTAAATTAAAACTTAAAAATGCCAATTAAGGTTAATAATTTATAAAATAACGGAAAGTGTGAGAGTAAATAGAATAGAAACGTAAACTTATTATAAGGTACTAATTGGTGTAATAAAAAGCAAGAGACCAAGTATGTAAATTTATTGGGAATATTAAATGTAATTGGATGTAGATTTATGTAATAACGTTAATGCAAATTATGTAAATAAATGTAAGTATTGTATGAATATATGAATTAATGTCTGATTTAGGGTAATAGAATGAATTCATATGATGTAAGCAATTATAATAAATAATGAAATAATAACTGGGATGGAATATAACAACGAAGTTAATTAAAGCTGAATTATGTAAATTGAATGGAATTGCAATAAATGAAATAATGGAAAATGGTATAACTGGGTTATAGGATGATGTAAGGTAATAAATAATTAATTCAATGCAATCCAAATTGATTAAAACGACTTTTTATGTTATAATTGATTGTAAATAGGAATATTTGGTAATAAATTGAATATAGGAAAACAAAGGCAATTAGTGAATTAATTAATGAATTCATAAAAATAAATAGTAATGACATAAAATCAATGTCCTATAGGTGATTATAATATTGTTTGGAATTGAGAACTTATAAAGTATGAAACCAAGTAAATAATTAACGGAGAATATAAATAATAATTAATGTACATATTTGGCAAATACAATAAAATTGGAATTAAATGTTATGCAATTGAAATAAAGATGAAAACAGAAATGGAATAAAATTAGCGTTATATATGGAATTTTAATCTGGATTGATTTGTAACGAATGTATAAGAGCAATTAAAAAGCAAGAAGGTGGAAATTAATATAGGTTGCTTGTTTATTTAATGTGTTAAATAAACTTTGGTAATCAATTGTAATAAAATCTAAATTTAACGTTTTGTTAATATAAATGAAAGTAATAATCGAAAATAATGTTAATTTTATTTATAAAATGACGGTTGATTGAATAAAAGGAATACAAAATAAAGTTGTCAAAATATTGGAATCTAATGTATGATAATAGGATTGATTGCAATTAAATGAAATTAACTATTTAATATTACGTTAATTGGAATTTAGATGGATTACGAGAAAATATTAAGGTAATGGTTTGTAAATCCAAAGTTAATTTTATCCGTTTGATAATAATGAATTGAATAATAGAATGAAAGTAAATTTAATAGATTTTTTTGGAAATTTAATTTATAAATTTGAATATAATGAAATTGAAAATTTAACACTGGAATTGATAGAATAATCAACGATAAATTGACATTTAAATTTGTTTAAATCATTGTAAATGATTAAGAAGTTAAAAATGTTGAAATTTGTCAATTATCGAAATAAAGTTGAAAATTTGATTTGATTAATTAATTATTAATTTATTTAATTAATGGAAAAATAGCCATTTTGGTCACTGACTCGTATTCCGACGAAACCAGTTTCATCCGATCCGTAACGGTGAATTATTATAGGGTTTCACGTTTCGTAGCGATCGGACTTGTCGTTTGATCGTACGGACTCAAAACGCCTTGATATTAATGAAATTGAAATCAATTGAAATCAATTTGAAAAAAATATTGATTTGAGCATAACTTCTTCATACGATAGAATTTGGACTTGAAACTTGTTCCATCGTGTTTAAAATATTTAAAAACATCTATTTTGATACATGGGTTGACCCAATTTCATTCCGGAGTCGAAACGTACTTTTTGGGCCACTTTGGCATTAGCGCGTAAATCTCTCTTATCCATCCATTCAAATGTCAACCCTGCCTATATATATCCTGCCATAAACCCTAGCAGCCTCTGTTCCTCATTTCTATACATTCTATTCACCTCCTCACTTCAATGGCAGAAAAACCCTAATTCTGATTGCAATCCCAAATCAAATCCAAAGATGAAATTTCAAACTCTACAATATATGCCAAATTTTATATCATTTCGAAGCTCTCGAAGAGCGTAACTCAGATCTGCAACTCATTTTTCGATTCGACGTATTGTTTGTCCAGAAGTCGAAGAATAATTTACGGCCGTTCATCACGTCGAAATCAAACTAGTCCGAACGTCAAACCAATTCTGGGTACTGCAGAGAGCACTAAGGGGATTGCATCGGCATCTTTTGTTTGACGTTTCAACGGTCGAATTTGGGCGCAAAATTCGATTAGGGTTAGAATTTTCTGGCGGCGGCGGCCTCTAGGGCGGTGCGCAGGTGGGGCAAAGGGTGCTGCACGTCGCGGCGAACTCGATGGTGGGGGTGCGAACGCCTCTGGTGGTCGAAGCGCGGTGTATTGGTTGGTCAAAGTTGAGGTCAACGGCAGGAGGACGGGTTTACTCGTTCGCGTGTTTTTCTCTGGTTCGTGCGTTCTGGGGTGAGGTGGAACGTAGGAGATTGATGACGTGGCTAGTTTGGTAAAGTGTTCTTTTTATTTTTATTTTTATAATTGAAATTCAAACGCATTTATCGCTATATCTTACACATACGAACACCAATTCACGCGCGGTTTTTTTGTTAGGATCGTATTGAAATTCCAAACATTTTGGCGCTGGTTTGGACGAATTCTGAGACTGTCAAATTTTTGGATTTACATTGTGTGAGTGTTTTAACCCACTCACAACTTCTAAAATTTTTTATGTTTGGTAAATTAATTTTTGTTGTGATTATGCATTTATTTATGATTATTTCTTATATTTTAATCATCATCTCAATTAATTGCATTTATTCAAATTTAATCGTTATTTAATTTATTATTGAATATAACTGCCAGTTAATTACCTGTTAAATGTTATCAGTTATATATTGATATTGATTGATTGTTTTGGATGATGATTGTGATGGATGTATGATTTTATGATGGATGAATGGATGTTTTATTTATATCATCATAATCTGCAAGTTGTTATGCATTTATTTTGATTCAGGATTGCGGTTTGAAATGATATACAACCGCATTTTTATTTTAAATTGCGGATTGAAATGATAAATATCTGTCTCACCTGACCATAGGATAGAAAATTATATACAGGCACCGCGGTATATATATATAATTTTTTTGAAATGATCTTCTACGGTTTTGGAAAGAAATATACGGTTTAATAAATATAAATTTTTGATGTTATATAAATATTATTTTATATATATATAGTTATATTCTTGTATTTAAGCTATGTATAAAGTTGATTAATAAAAATGAGTTTAATAATAAAGTTTGATTTCTTTTATAAAAAATGGTTAAGTATCTATTTAAATTCTATTATATAGAGAGTTCATAATGACTCAAATAAAATTAATGTTGGAAGATAAATGTGAATTTGATTTGAATTAAAGTATTTAAGAATTATCCTCGAAAATTTTGATTTGAAATGTAAATAAATTGAGATTTAAAGGGTATGATTTTATAACTTGATTTTGTTTAGAGGGTTTAAATGAATATCAAATTAATTTAAATGAATATTATCAAGTTAATTTAATTAAAAGAATATCCAGTTATTTGAAGTCTAAAGGTTTTACTAAAATGATATATGATTTATTTAGTAAACATTTCAAATCTAAATAATAGTAGTTGAACTTAATGTATATGAAATTATCAAAGAATAAGTTTTCAAATGGTGGGATAATTAAAGCTTTGAAATATATGGAAATTATATTGGTTTTTTTGGGAATTTAAAATCCATATTGGAATTGATTTGTGAAGGTGAAGAAGCTATTTTACTATATAAAGTAATTAAGTATTTAAACCATTTAAGTGGTGTAGTATGTTTCAAAGTTACAAATTTCAAAGTATTACATTTTGGAAGGGTTATAGTTTAAGTCTTTGGTTTCGAAATTTTATAACTTTGAATACTATGATTTTAAAAAGGAATATCATATTGGTTTGGTTTTTAAAATTTGAAATGATATCGTATTTATATGGTTTTGAAATAACTATCATATCCTGGTTTTGAAGTATAAATTATTTTGAAATGACCGCGGTGTTATAATAACGTTTGGTTGTTGAAGAGACCGGGATCGGAAGTTGTCATACTCTCTGCCAACTCCGAAAACCACTTTAACAACCATGTATGCTGTGGAGATTCCAGAATGAAGTAGGATGGTGGCAGCGTTTCCTTTGAGGTAAATACGTGGACCCAACTCCTGTGAGTTGGCATAAGGTGGCTAAAACAGGAGCGACTGACGGGCTAATGAGGTATCTCCTTTGATCGGACACATCCCTTCGATATTATACTCTGACTTTTGGATTGATTCGGTGGCCACTTTTGATTTTCCTTTTTTGAGGGTATGGCTCGAGGTGGGCGGTAGCTGCGCGCTACGCATTACCACCGGCCCGGAAGCATAATTGGTATATCTACCGTGGCATTGCCTAGTTGTCCGTGTCACCTACCCTATCGCGCCTCGTACGAGTTTCTATTTGTGTCGTACCTATGGAGTATCCTCTGGTAGCCTCCCGATCAGGAGGTATTACGATACTGTATGGACTATTGGCATTATTATGTGTTAAGGTGGAAAATGTAAAGCCTTAACGCTATTTAAAAATAAGTTTATTTTACTAATAGACACTATTATAATAGCGAAATATTACTACATAGTGAATAGTTTAACGGATCCTTAGGAGATGTGAATCCCGAGCATCTCTTGAGTTATTGCACTCACGTTAGACACTGGATAGGAGATGTCAAATCCCGTAAACATCTCTGACGCCGTTCCACTCATATTTATTCCTGTTGATTTAACTTACATAAGATATTTTAGTTCTGACTCGAGTGTTTTGTCCTTTCAATTTGCTCGGGTCAGTCCGAGCGTTTCAGGATTTGATGATTTTATTCTGAAGGACGAAGACGAAGATTTGTAGTACTATTATCTACTATATTATTCCACTACACCATTTAATTCCGCTGCATTGATTATTATTCTCTGGTATGTGTACTCTGATATGTATTGTATAAGTATAATCGAATATTTTGTAAACAGCTTCATGAACTGTATATTTGATTATTATATTTTATCGTTCCGCTGCAAGATTCTATTTTGTTTTTCTTTCTTTCTCTATTTTTCTTATTTACCCCATAACAATCCGCCTTTCTGTATGGTTTAAGTCTGACGTGTGTGGTTTATCGTCGATTTGAAGTGTGCGAAAAGGCGGGGTGTTACACAAGACGTTTTATAAAAATTGAACTCTAAATGCAAGTCATTCTAATGGCATAGCCTCACGATCAGCCTCCTCCACTTGATGAGGGATGTGCCCTAAATGTATTAGATAACCCTCCAGACCAAACTATGTCTCTACTGATCGAAGAGTCACTTCAATCCATTTGCCTCCGACACGGGATTTTAGAGAGTGATGTTCTATAGCCAACAATTGATCAAAGAGCGCACAATCCACCTCGGGCATGTGCCGTATGCAAAAAATATATGTATTTTGGCAGGTCCATTTCGCTCTTTAGAAAATTCCTAAAATTCTTCTTACAAATACATCCTTTTCATGATGTAATTGAATTATCCCCAAGTTCGGGGAACTTACCTATCTCTTAAGCTTCAAAAAGAGAGTAGAGTCGCCTTCCTTGCTGATCCTCAAAGCCTATAACCATTGTAAATTTATCAAGGTGCTTCATGACAAGTGCAATTACATTAAGGGTGAACTTCTTCATTCCTTGTCCTTACAGCTTCAGCCACCTCTGGTTGTCTGGACATAACTCTCCTCCTCTAACATCCATTATTCGTTTGGTTTTCTTTATCTAAATTCCTACCTCCATTTCTGTATCCCCCACAGATCTTCCAGATCGAGTTACCAACAATGCACATGCTAACACCTTGGAGCTCCTAAAGAACGTTGATTTTCCAATTCTGAACTACTTCTTTCTTGCACACCAATGAGAGGCTTTACCAATATGGTCTTCTACACCTTGACAAAAGGTCATTTCCATCACATTTCCTACCAAGAAATCTCTAACTACTGCTGTCCCTTTGACCCAACTCGTGTTCTTGATGATGAGGACCAAGGGGATGACGAAGGCTACGAAGTTAAAGCAAATATCGACGAAGGAGAAGAATGAGTAAGGGATAAGATTATGGCATGAGAAGGAGACGAAGGATAAGGAGGTGAGTAAGGAACATGCGATGGAAGAGAAGAAGAATAATAGGGAGAGGACGAAGGAGATGCTGAAGGTGATGATGAAGGGGACTATGGACTTGGTTAGAAAGAATCATTTATGGAGATGTTTTCTGAAGACGACATGGTCCCCACCCCATTTTATCCGAAGCAATTGGTGATTAAATCTTTCCAGTAGACCCCCAGTCAAAGTGTAGCACCAATCAGTGAGGGGATACTTCCTACGGGTTGCTCAGGGAACATTTTTGGCTCACTGGGTGACCTTGGTAATCTTTCACCCTTCGACACTAGGGAAATCACTTTTGAAGATATTGTAAATGCAAGTTCTGGTAAATTTAGCATCCCCTCCGTGAATATCTTTACCAAGGATGATGAAACCCCATCTTTGCGAATTCCCTAACACGGTCCGTAGATTAATTTGGGAAATTCTAGCACTTCACACACTTTTAGTATCATGAACACCTGCACTTTGCATTCGTTCTTAATCTAGTGCTTTATTTCCGATATATCCCTTCTTCCTTTCAAGTACAATGGGAAGAGACCGTATAGGCTATCTCTGCTCGGGTGTGAGTCGGCACTCATCGGCTCTAGATGTTTAAATACAACATCCTGGCTCAAACTATGAGTATTAAGGCGAGGGAAGGAGGAGAAAAGAAAACGAGGGCATAGATGAGGTGGAGAGACTAAAGGATCAAGATGAAGAAAAAGAGCAACATAGTATGGAAAAGAAACAACGCCGTCATGAGGAACGCGAGGTCCTCATGACCACACTAACAACCACCATCATTTCAATCTCCTATCATTACTATTTCTACCTCCCACAAATCTAAAGAAGATTCAACTCATATAGCCCCATCTCCACCCCCAATAGGTTCGTTTACAGCTATTTGTACTGGGATGCTGGCAAACTTGCCTGAATACTGGACGGGGTCATGTTTGACTGCAACGCCTGAGATATCACTCATCAAGAGGCCAACTAGAAGATATATGGGGTTAAGTAAATTTTGAATCAGTTGTTGAGTGGAAGAAGCTGTCCATGGGCCTATCTGATGTCAACAGGATCAATCAGACAGCAACTAACTTGTTCGAATCAAAGAGAAATAATCATGACAGGATAATGATGGGATGTAAAGCAGAGCCAGTTGACCTGATGAAAGAAAGAGATGACACATTGAATCATCCAAAAACTCAAAAGACTAAATAGAAGAAATGTCAAGAGACCACACACATGTCACAACAGTTAAGAAAGATCAAATTAAAACTGCTCACTAAGAAAACACCGAGCTTATGGCATAAGTTAAGGCTAAAGAGGAAAATTATAGGCCCTCCAGACCGAGGTAGATAACCTTAAGGCCAGTTTAAAAGCCAAAATGGATTCCAAAACCAGAGCTCGAATTGACATCACTGAAGCTAGAGAGGAAACCATAGAGCTTAAGACAAAGCTACTTAGGCTAATGAGGAAATGAATACTACTCTCCAGCAGTACTTCACCAACATTATCAGCAAAAAGAATTTAAAGTGGCTAGGGGAGAGTTATGCTTTTACATTAGCCGGTGCCTTGGAAAAAATACTCCAAAGAGCGATCGCAGCCGGTGAAGGAGTAACCAAAGAAACATTGAAGATAGCTCTTTTGGATGAAGTAGACATTATTGTGTCGGAGAGAGGGAAGGCTATTCTTACCGCATAGGATGCAACGGTGAGGAAGTTACTAAGGTTCCTACTGATTCCTATAAATTGGATCAAGCAGAATCATATATTCCAAAATCAAAAGAGCTTACAGTAAAGATTACAACTTCTACTTTAGCCACCTCCGAGGCTTCCATTATTGGAACTACTTTCCTGGCTGTGTCAAGTGTCGATGCTCCTTATTCCCTTCCTCTAGCTTCCAACCGACAAATCTTCTGCTGGATAAAGTGAAATATTAAGTTCCAACCAAAGAAACTCTACCCAGCCAAGGTATTTCTCTCATCTCTCCAGTCTTCGAGAGACTTCAACTCTTGTTAGAGGACATCGCTAACTCATACTATAATGTTTGTCGAGTTACATGTCATCCATCGCTACCTCCTCTACCACTAACTACTCAAGGCCTGTGTTCGAGTGCTATTTCTACCACCTCAACCTCCATCATCACAAAGCTAATCATTCCAGTTCTCCCTTCCAGCGACGGCCTCAGTCCCGACTCTTATAAATTAGGGGCATTGGAATGGTTAGAGGACATCAATTAGTCCCAGAAGGAAGATGTTACCATCATAAGCGCAAAGGACATGTATGATCACATCACAATGGAGGAGATATTGAAACACAGTTTTAAGATAATAAATTCAAGTTTGAGCCAGGAATCGAAAAGTATTTTAGCCCCGAATAAGTGAGCCTTACTCTTATGCTTTCCCTCTGAAAATCAGGCCAACCAAAGGTCACAGCTCTGGTGAAGCTTCAAAATCCTCCGATCATGCCTCCAATAATCCCGAGGACCCGATTAATTTAACTACCAAAGAAGAGTATATACCTTATGAGGGTAGCACTCTAGAGAAGAAGGTCTAGGATTGGAGAGATTTAAAGAAGTGTCTAGCAAAGCTTAAGATCAATAGTAGCAAGCGAGGGAGAAGGAAGTAGGTGATTGACCCAGTTTTTGGTAAGGCAGTTTCATTTTGTCTTTTGATTTACATTGTTTTGTTTTTCTTGCATATAGGTCGATGTTGTGTAGGAGCACCTCCCGCATTAATTGTATAAAAAGTTGTGTAAATATAAGATCGTTCTTTCTTTAAAATCTTTGTCGTATTTATATTTTTGCACTTCCTGCTTTATTTACCCATATATTTGCTTGCATATATAATATATTCGGCTCTATTCAATTACATTTTCATTATACATGCCTGTGTCTATGCAGTGCCATTAGTTACTATAACTATATACATATAAATAGTCTCTTCAATTGCTAAGTAATATTTTAGTATTTATTTCTGCTTATCGTTGCCAATGTACTTCCTTCTTAGCTAAATAAAGCTATTTTCATTTGGCCAACTCCATAACCGACCCTGTTAACTTCGATCAAGTTATGTTTGACCGTAAAAAAGGTAATAGTCGTTGAAATATTCAGCTTCGTACTATTTCCAGTCTTTGGGAAAAGTTGTCTTGGGCATTTACCTCTGGACACCAAGCTTCGATCTTGCTAGTCTTTGAGCACTAATCGAATTCGTTCTTTGAGCTTCAACACCTATAACCGGTTAAGTGTATTTTCCAGGCTGTAAGTGTGGTCATACTTGTAAAAGGTTCAATTATAAACCGACCTCTATCTTCGAGGATCTATATTTCAAATGCTTATCTCGGAGAATCCACCTTCAATCTTACCTATCCCTAGGTGTTGATCAAAATTGATCACCAATCATCATTATTTATCTTCGACTGGGCCTGTCTCATTGAGCTAAAAACATAGTCGTAGAAACTTCCATTGTGATTACACTCCCCTGACCTGATCATGGATCAAAGGAGTTCGTTGGTACCTTGCTCCAGTTACCTGGCCTTGTCGCAAATCATGCAATTTGAAGTTTAACTTATGAGAACATATTTCCATTGGTTTCAAAATCCAAATTTATTTTGAAAATAAAAGAAATGGAAGTCCTGCCTTATTACATTGCCCCAAGTCAGCTAAGGTGGCTTATTTCCAGAAAATAAACAAATCTAGGTTAAATAGCACCGTAGGTGTTCGCTATTTCACGCCTGCATAATTGGGATCCCATCAACAATCAATAACTTGAGAATTCCATTTCCAATCTTTTGTTCAATCGCATAGGGACCTTTGCAATTTGGACCAAGTGCCCCTATACTAGGGAGGACCCATTTCAAAACGAGGTCCCCTATCTTAAATATACAACCCTTGACCTTGGCGTTGAGATTCCTTGCTACACTTTTTCGATGACCAATTACCTTAGTTCAGCTTCTTCTTATTTTTCGTTGACCAATTCAAGGGACTCAAGCAAGAGTTCCTTGTTCATCTTAGGATCAAAATGCTTTCTTTGGTGAGAAGGATTCCTATTCTATCGAAATCGTGGCCTCAGCTCTGTAGGCCAACATGAATGGAGTATGCCCAATCGTGGACTTATGGGTTGCTCTTTAATCCCACAGTGCTGGTGGTAAATCATTAACCTAGTTACACTAGGCTTTTGTCGATTATTTCTTCAAGGTGGAATTGATGATCTTCTTCACCGCTTCCATATGTCCATTCACTTGGGGGTGTGCTACTTTCCAAAAGTACGTTGTAATTTGGAATCCCACTTTATGAAGTAGTCCACGGCTACGATGGCATACTTTTCTCCTCCATTCAACATTAGTAGCACTATGATTATATCAATTCCCCAAACAACAAATGGCTATGGACAACTATTTGCATAAGTTTTATAGATAGGGCTCTCGGTATTTTTGAGAACCTTTAGCATAAATCACATCGTCTGGTATAATCATTACATCATGCTAACTATTGGACAAAATTATCCTTAGTGAAGTATCTTCTCCGCCTAAGTCTTCCCCTTGGTGTGATCATCACAACATCCTTAATGTAAATCTGAAAGGATCTTCTTACCTTCATTTTTCATCATATACCACGGCAGGCGGTTTGAGAAACATCTCATATACAACATTCTCTCTTGCATTATTAATCATGATACTTTATAAAGGAATTTGTGTAGTTTATTCCCTCCATTCAAGAGAGTTTCCTTTAGCAAATAATCTTCAATTGGAGTCATCCATGACTCCTTTTCTTCATCGGCCTCCACGATCTAATCAACGTCCATCAGGTAGATGCCCAAAGCCGATAAAACTTCCACTAGAAAAACTTCCATGAGCTACACATCCCTAGAGCTGGCCAATTTGGCTAGTGAATCGGCTTTCGTATTCTCTTCCCTAGGAATGTGTGTGATTGTATAATGTTGAATATCATTTAATAGTTCTAATGTCTTCATCAAGTAACGGGAAAGTCTTGTTACCTTAGCCTAAAATTCCTACTTGACTTGGCTGAATATATGTAGTGCCTTACCCATAGTTCTTTCGTTATTTGATTCTTGCAATTAATGCTTAATATTCAACTTTATTTTTAGTTTCTAGGAACTTTAATTTCATTATATAACACATCGTTCGTCCCTACGGGGTCATGGCAACCACTCCCGCCCTGGAACTACATTCATTAGAAGCTCTACCTACATATTATTTCTAATGGGAAACTCAGGCTATATTTTCTTCCTCCTCTCTATCAGGGATAGTGAATTCAATAATGAAGCCATCCAATGTCTATCCTTACATCGCCTTTCTAGGATGGTATATTATATTGTATTATCTTAACTCGATATTCCATAAATGTTCTTGCGGTTTCGAGTCGATGTAGTACATTCCTTTGCAACTGATCGGGGAGAACTTTTATCGGCTGAGCCTAGAAGTATGGTCGTAGCATCCTCGAAGCAATCAACGAGAAGTATGCAACTTCTCCAACTCATCTAGTTCTTTCTACTTTGGTAAACTACTTGCTGATATAGATACAGTCATATGGATCATAGATTCCTCACGTACTAGGGATGCACTTAGTGCATAAGCAGATATTGCTAAGTAAATTAACATATCTTACCTTTTCAAAGGCTTCTACAAGATTGGTTGTCTCTCCATATGTTCTTACAATTTCTGGAAAGCTTTCTGGCATTCGTTGGTACAAACAAACTTTCCTTCCTCTTTCTTGAGGGCATCAAATAACATAACAGATTTATTTGTTTCTTTTAAAATAAATCGACATAGAGCAACGAATTTCCCGTTTAAGCTCTGCATGTCCCTCCTTGCTTTTGGTGCAGTAGCATCTTTCAATGCTCGAATCTACTATAGATTGGCTTTGATGCCTCTTGAGTTCAAAATGAAACCTAAAATTTTCCCAGTGTAAGACTCTAAAAGAAAACTTCAATGGATTAAGCTTCATTCCATATTTCCGAAGCACATCGAATATTTCAATGAGGATGTCCAAATGATTCATCGAACGCTATGACTTCATAAGCATATCCTCCATATAAACATTCATTGTGTGCTGGATTTGATCTTTGAACATTCTATTTACCGGTCGTTGTTAAGTAGCTCCAACATTCTATAAACCCAATAACATCACTTGATAATTGTACAGGCCAGGACTGGGGATAAAAATTATATGCATTGTTATTTGGTTGTAACCGAACCACACATACATAAAGGACAGCAATTCATGTCCGACTGTTGAGTTCACAAGTTGGTCGATCTCCGACAGCAAGAAGTTGTCCTTTAGGCATGCTATAGTCAGGTTTGAATAATCGATGCACATCTGCCATTTTCCATTTGGCTTCTTGACCACCACATCACTTGATACCCATTTGAGGTATAAGGCATCATGGATAAAGCCATTTCCCTTCGGTTTATCCACTTCTTCCATCAGCGTAGTGGAGCGCACCGGACCTAGGTTGTGTCACTTTTGTTTTACAGGAGGGCATCTTGGGTCCACATTCAATGCATTACATGCTACCTATAATGATATTCCACACATATTGGAATGTGTCTAGGAAAACACAACCAATTTTTCTTGGAGAAACCCTATCAATTCCATTCTCATCTTTATGTCATGCTGAGATTCGGCCTTGAGGAACCTAATAGGATAAGGAAGTTGACCGTCAACTCCGCTGGTGTAACCCTAGCATCTTCTAGCTCTTTTAGAGGGTTCATATGCTTGTAAAACTTGTTATGGGACCCAAGCCAGGGCTTGGGCAGTAGTTGCTATGCATCTACGGTCTTGATGTAGAGGGCCTTCTCTACACCTTGCCATTTCTCACACCGCTTTACCTCTTTGAGCTCCATGGCATAACATTCCCGTCCAGTGCTTTACTTACCTTGAATAGCTCTAATCCAATTCTCATTAGGGAGTTTCATCATCGGATACCATGGAGCTAGGGTTATTCTAAAAATAGCAAGAAT
Source organism: Allium cepa (assembly GCA_030765085.1). Lineage (NCBI taxonomy): Eukaryota > Viridiplantae > Streptophyta > Magnoliopsida > Asparagales > Amaryllidaceae > Allium > Allium cepa. The sequence continues at coordinate 125,963,114 of CM060932.1, forward strand.
CGATTGACATTGGAAAACATTATAAGTAGAAAACTCGTCAACTATCACAAAGGTTAATACCCAAGTAGTCTTGCGACTATCCACAATATTCCACCGACAGGTCATTACATTTGGTAGGCTCTTTTTCCTCTTTGGTAGGTCCTTGAGCACAAGATATACATCGCTTAATTTTTTTCAAACTAATCTTCATCTAACCGAATGTCTTCTTGAATATAATAGTAATTGAGCTCCCATAGTCAATCAGAACCCACTACACAATAAACAGCCAACAATGGCCATAATCACCATGGGGTCAAGCATTGTCGCTTCCACCCCATCAGCATCTCTGTTTCGAAAAACAACATCATCATTTATTGTCTTTAGTTTTTTTTTCAGGGAACTTCCATCTCATTCTAGCTCTTCTTCAATAGATGTGGTCCAATTATTATAGTGTTTATCACAATTCTATCTTTAGGCCACCGCGACCCCTCTTTGTTGGACTCAAGTTGGTCTCTATGGGAATTCTTCCTTTTAGGTTTAGTGTTTTATCCACCATCTTGCAAACTTCTCATATACTGCTACAACTTCTTCTTACGTATCAAATCTTTGATCATGTCTCTTAAGTGACGACACTTATTAGTATTATTCCCATGAGTACTGTGAAAGTGGTAGTACTTCCCTGAGCATCGTTCAGCTTCAGTTGCCTACCTTTGAGGTGGCTTCTTGTAATTCTCTATTCCTTGCATAACAGGATATATATTTTTAATGATATCGTTTAGAGATGTGTAATCCTACAACTTTAAGGACCTCGGACGATTTTGGTATCATTCCTCTTACCACTAACATTATAATTCTTCTTGTCTGGTTGTCATCATTAGTTCCCACATTCATTGCAATGCTATCGGCACTCTCACCAGTTTGCTTAATAGCAACATGCTCTACATAAGTTCATTCGATAATCTACCACTAGCCTTTCAACGGCTAGGTGTTCATGTTCCACGCACAAAAGTTAGGATACCTTATGATAGAACTCCTCTATAGTATGTGGATGCTTTCTCTTAGCCATATACCAAACTATGTATCTAGGTGACTTCCCCAGATTAATGCCATCAACACAATATCTTCCTTTGGATTGCTCACCTAGGTCATAATAGAATTAAATCCACGTAGAAAATATTTTAAGGCCTTTCCGACACCTTGATGAATATTCGATAAGGACATTACATCCTTCGATCGAGTGGTGTAGAGCCTAAACTGCTTCATAAACTTTCTTGCCAACTAATTAAATGAAGACATAGACTTTGGTATAAGCCGAGTAAACTACATCATTGTCATCCCATCTAAGAATATGGGAAGACACCTGCATCTTAATTTACCGGTTGCTATGGCACTGTCCATGTGCCATTCATACTTTAATAGATGCCATCTAGTTTCCATTGTCCCTTTATATGCTGGTGGCGTAACAAACATTTTGTGATACTCTTCCCACAAAATGTCATCGGTAAATGAAGTTTCGCAAGGTTCTGAGTCTCATTCTTCATTCCTTCTCCATTGACTTTCATTCAGTAATCTCCTTACCTTATCAGCAATATATTCTTGACTGACTCGATTATCTTGAAGGTGATCATCAGGAATAAGTTTGAGTTTTTGACTCTGCAAACATTCTCGGTTCGTTCGATGACATCTAGGCTCTTTTATCTCTGGAAGAGCTACTTGTTCGAATCTTCATGATGCTTAGATGGTTCTATGGCATTCATCTGAGTACCAGCACTTTGCATTCTAGCATTTTGCCCAATGTCATTGCCAGTATCCTGCAAGTCATCTTCGTTGTCAGACAGATTAATGTCATTAGATTCCTGCACTTCGACACCACCCTTAACATGCTCGGTACTGACTTGATTTTAGTCGATACCAACAATGTTGGTCATGGACAAAACTTTTCACTTCCTTTTGTGCTCATCTTTGATGTCCTAGCAGCCTTCCCTTTTGACTTTTATTTTCCTTCTCTCCTATTCTGATCAGACGAAGACGATCTTTCTTCTTTAGAAATTGAATAAAATGATTCTTTTTGGCTCTTCCTAATCCTTCATGGCTGCTGAGCTAGCAAAGCAAAGCTCTCCTCCATCTTATCAAAGAAGGCTTTCTAACTATCGAGTATTCTTCGGCTCACCTCAGCCATCATCATGTCAAGTTCGACTTTGTGTACCATCATATATAAGGAAGAAGGTCAGGCAAAGCATGTGTTGAATAAGTGGTTTCCTCGTTATGATAAGTAGCTTCATCTTCTCTAGTAGTGGCTACAGATCTCGTGGATTGTCTTTTGGGCACCATATCTTTTAGATATAAGGTTGATTCATTTTGAAATTATAGTAACTTCAAATCCACAACAAATATCATTCAGATCCAACTTCTGGATGCTTGCAACCCATTTTACTAAGCTAGATCTACAACAGAGAAGCTCCTAGCCAAAGCACCAAAACTTTTAGGCTAAAAAATGGCATAACACCCCTAATTGATTAAAAACGAGAATAGATTTAGCAAAATAAAATAGAAATAGCAAAGAGCAGGCAATTTTTGTGGTGGTTGGGCTAACTATTTTGTCTACGTCCACTTAATCTTATTATCTTGTATTTTTCACTTGTAAAAGCACTATTATAATGATTTCAAATGTCGAAGCATGGTTAATAGCACTTAATAACAATAATGGAGTGGAGAGTAAGAGGAGAAGAGCATGGGCTCCAAAGATCAAAGTCCTTCCTAAGTTGCTCTAGACTTTCAATTTATAGCTGAAATTGTCTATCACAGTCATAAATCATGAAATAACGAGTAAGACTTCAGATCCGTGAAAATAGGGAAGAAGAACTAGTCAATTTGGAATAAAAAAATCATGTCAGTACCGACCAAAATTATGGTCGGTATTGACCATAAAAGTCATCATAGCAATATGTGCTCCTCATACCTTCACAAGCCCACCTTCCAAAGTCTTCAGACGAGTCCCTTATAGAAAAGCAGCATAATCGGTACCAACCACAATTGTGGTCGGTACCGACTATGTTAACTTGATCTAATTGATTCAAAATTTTCTTTGTTGCTCATCTAGCTACTCAAAGTATGCCCACAAGTTCTTGATCCATTCCATCTTCATCTTGACGTCCATATTCACTTAGAAGCTGCTTGGTTCAAACATTAAATAACATTATATATATATATATAAAAAGGACATTATGAAGCTAATTTTGTGTTAATTTGTTCATTGAGTGCTTTAAGGATTCGGGTTGATGCACCTAGCAAACGAATTGATAGGGATTCCTAAATGCAGAACATGGCATTTTAACATAATATTTTACAAGGAATACAATATTTGGTAAGGTGTATAATATTAAAACAAGCATAATATTTTATAAAAAGCAAAGTATTTTGTGAAAAACTAACGTTATTTTGAAAAGATATATATATATATATATGCTTTGGAGTATATTTTAAATATTTTGAAAGCAGGAAAATGTTTGAAGAATATTTTGGGTGAAATATAATGTTTTGAAAACGCAAAACTATTGTTTTGAAAAGAAACATGATATTTGATAAGTGTTATAAATAATGTTATGAAAAGAGTATTGTATGATGTTTTGATAAATGCCATAAAGAACATTGATGTAAAAGTATATATTATTAGGTGAAGTAAATCATTGAAAACGATTAAGTTATTTTCAAAGGTTTGGATATTTTAAATGATGTTTACAACTATCGAGCATTAGTGGATGGTTCAGATCAATGACACAACAACGTTGATTCCATATAATCAACATTATAGCCCAACGGTGAACTAAGTCACCAAAATTCATGGCAAGGCAGCGTTGTCAAATTGTATATAATTGTAAATTTGAAAATATATGGTGTGTGATGATGTGAATTGTGTGTGACATATTGTGTGAGTTTATTATGACTTGAATGGACATTATAACCATATTTACAATCAAATGCACTTAGATATAGAAAGCGTATATGGAAGTTTTCAATATAAAGTAATATTGAAATGAATTTGATGTGTATATATCTTGAGTATGGTATGGATTTTGAGAAGTTATCTTTGTAAATAATAAATATTTTGTGAAGAAAATATTTCAAAAATAACAATAACAATAACAATATGATGAATGTATTAATGATGATTAAGATTCTAAATTATTTTTATAAAGTAAGAAAAAAATAATTTTGTAAACTTGATGTGGAGAGGTAGGAAAGAGCTTTGCAAAGAAATTATGCAATGTACTATTTGCATGTATTAAGAAGGGTTTCTTGTTAAAATGATGAATAAATGTGATTTTTGGTGAAATGAGTTTTTAGAGATATAAATATTTTGGCATAAAGATATGTTTTATGGTAAAATGAATTTTGAGTTAAATGAGTATGAAGTGGATGTTTTGAAATGAAGTTTTGTATGATAATATATTTTAAGCTAAAGAAAATAAACACATTTTTGTTTTACATTAACAATTGTTCATAAAAATTGGATTTTTATAATTTTTAATTTTGAAAAAAATAGTTTAATAGTGAACAACTTTATTAGAGGGTGTTTATGTTTAATTTCATTAACGATAAAGTGAATTCGATTGAAAATTAAAAATCATGGATAGAGTTTTGAGATTATTGATCTTTTTGGGTTATAATATACAACCATAGTTTTTTGATCCCGTCGTCAAATTATGGTTAACTTTCTTTGGTTTGAAAGGTATTTTTAAAGGACAATTTTTGGGTTAATCACCTTTTTATATTTTGACGTTTTCAAGTGTTTAAGTTTGTTTTGTGAAGAAGTATATCATTGTTTAAATTTTCTAAGTTGAAGAGTCAAAGTATTTTGACCATAACTTTTAAATCGCAAATCCAGTTTCGATGATTTTGTGCTTTTTGTAAAGCTATGAGTGTAAGCAACAACTTTTTTTTGCGTATTGAGTTTGGCAACTCGTCTTTAATGAAGTAGTGAAGTGTTTTGTGCATGTTATGGATAAGATGAGTTTTACCTCTCACAAATCTATGTTTGAAAGGTTGAATGTATGAATGCTTTGTTTGTGATAATTACTATTCTTGAAGATTTCTCTATGGTCGCTAACCCCATTCTATAACTATTAATCCACATTTGTACACATAAAATTTTGTTGATTTTAGTGTATTTGATGCTAGAAATGAAGTAGAAATGTATAACATTGTAGTAGGCAAGCATCGGGGATCAAAGGTGAAGAACCATGGAAGGTTACTCATGGCCTAGAATTATATTGCTCTGGGCCCGTCACTAGCGATCAATGGTTGATGTAATGGGTGGTTGATCGATTTTACTACTTGGAGCATTATTATTCCAGGCACCGAAAGAGAATATGGTGTAACTGAAAAAATTCTTTAAATTCAAAATAAATATACCATCTCGAAGAGCGCTAAACCCAAAAATGGATCAACAGCTTGGAGTATGATATGAAAGCACCAACCCTGTTAGAACAGAGCAAATATAATAGAAAATAACATAAAAGTAAATAAGACACAGAGATTTTTATAGTGGTTTGGATGTTAACTAAGCCTACGTCCACTTTATAGCTTTGATTGTTGGTTTAATCTTGTTTGAATAAGATTACAAGGTGATTGAGAAAGAATTAGTCGCAAATACAAGTGTCAAACAGATTCTAGGTCCTAGAATTGCCTAGAGGAACTGACTTGGTGACTATGCAGTAGAGATAAGGATTGAAGAAGATGCAGGGCTTCCATGTAGTGATGGTAGAAACCAGATCCTATCTTGGTTGCTCTATGTTTTGTATTTATAGAGGTAGCAGTCGTATTGGGCCAAATAGAGAGCTGAAGTAGAGCCCAGATAGAGGCCCAAAATGATATGTGAAATCATGAACCTATCTAGGTTAACACTAGAGGTCGGTACTGACTTCTCAAGTCGATGCCGACATCTGTGGTTCAACCTAGGTGGGTTGAGTTCTCTTGCAACCTTCAAGCTACTTGATTCCTAAGTGTCACATGTTGTTGTTTTGTGTAGATAATTGATATTGGTGATGGTTCCTTCATCACTTGGTTTATTCTGCCGTTTTGACTGCTAGCTCTTCAGTTCTGATAATCGGTTATTCAAAATCCTTTAATGTCCCTTGGGCGCACATGAAATAGGTAGGGAAGAGCCTCTACCAAGTTTGAGGGAGAAATAATAAAGAATGTGAAGTCACCACCGACATGGTGAAGTCGGCATCGACTTCACACCCTTGCTTCATTCATGTTGAAACTTCTCTGGGTTGTTTCTATACCAAATCTAAGTGTGCTTGTAAGATTTCAAGTCGTTTTGTTGTCGTCTCAATGTTCTGATTCCTATTGATTTGCGCTTGATCAAAATCCCAATTAACAAAGAGAAAATTAAATGCATGTCATATATGAAATTATTTTGGAGAAAAAGATTTGTGTAAATCAAAACTAATTATTTTATGAAAGAAACCGATTTATCAAATTGAATTTGATTTTTGGGGTTTAAAATTTCTATTCAATTTCAAAAAATTATGCGGTGATTTCTACTATATTTTATTTGACCTCAAAAGAGTTTTCTTTGATATTTAAATATATGGAAGAGAATTTTAAAAATATACTCTACGGTTTTATATAAAAAAAATGATTTTGAGGGATATAAATTTAATAAACAAATCGAATTAAATACAGGAAATTATGGGGTGATTTTTTATTAATGAGTTTCTATGTTATTTTAAATATGAAAAAGAGATAGTGAATTGTGTTATAATGTTTAATATCTTTATTTTCGAGTTTAAGTAAATGGATAAACTGGTGTTTTCAACTTTTCAACGATATGAAGGCTTTTGGAAACTCTTGATATATTTTTCTATAAATATAATCTTTCCTAAATGAATTGTGTGCTTAATTGAATTATATTTTTTGTATGACGAGAATATTGAATAACTAGAATTGTATTACCTTATATTATGTGACTTTTGATAATATTCCTCATGTTATTCTTTGGATTTGTTACATAGAATATTATTGTGTGGATAAAGTGTGGTTTTCAAGTATTGAGTAACAAGCAAATAGCACTAGGTAGTATGAGATGGCTGAGCTGATATTTGTTTGGTTACTGTTTGTAAGTTTGGTTGTCTTCATCTCACTTCTTAACTTTCGTATGAGGTACACATCAACTTCGCATCAGTTCACTTAGACTGCGTCCATTTGGCTCCTATATTTCACTTGTTTGGCATAAGTTCTGCCTTATACAGCCTTGCTTCATAGTTCCACTATTATATTGTTGCTTGTTCACGAAAGTACATCAGATTCTGGGTTGAATTTTCATATTTTCCTATTGTTTTCATAAAAAAGATTAGTCTATGGTATAGTTATAGTCTTGGAGTAATTTTCTTGTTAATTTGTTATGCTTTTATGCCAGAAGAAATGAACTATGTTCCGTCCTGTTTCATCATGGGCATTGGAAACAAGTGAAATGAAAAACAAAAATTTTACAGCCATATAAGAGAAGAATACTTTAATAATTTGATGAGATGGTAGCTTATATAATCTTAGCTTGTATGGCCTAGTCGTGTTAATATTATATTTATTTATATTAGTACGGTCAGAATGACATAAAATTCTTTGGACGCCATTCAAATGGTTACGTCATTAAGCATACAGAAGTTAATACGGTAAAAGAAAATGATGAGAACAAGAAGCTTCCACCTTATGAATCTAAGAAACAAAGCATCGACGGTGAGTTGCATAACAATGTACTAGTGTTAAAACTTTATATATAAAAAAACAAACTGGTTAGCTCAAGAGACGATTGTCCTGGTTGCATACACAAAATTATGTCAGGATTCCTAGAATTATTGTTGTAAGCTTAGGTTCATGTGTACCTTGTGTTTAACTAAATTACCTATGATAAATCAATCATGTATGTCAATCATGTATGTTCTGCAGGTTTAGCATTGAAGTTTCAATAGTTAATTAAGTGGAGACAAACCTGAAGACAACAATTTGTCATATCACAATATATTTGGTTCTGTACAACAATTTGATTTTCATTAAACTAAGTAATTTATTTATTTTTTCTTCAATCTGAGCAATTTAAATTAAGTTTTTACAAAGAAAATAAACGGATTTAGCAATTTAATCCAAACAAGGTAACTTGCTCCTTTTATTTCTAGTGTACCTTCACCATTTCTCCATTAGTAACTCAGTTCAAATTACTTACACAAATCCAATTATTACCAGATACTAACTGAAACCATATTTCAAATAGAAAGAAATGGTTCATAATCTAGCTATTATAACACAAATCTAAGGGAAAAAACGAAAAATATATGAGATCTCACATGAATTAGACTTGACATCTTAGCCTCTAGGCTCAATCGGAAGAGGACAACTATCATGGTGGAGGAAGCAAAATCAAATACAAAGATGGCGATGGTGATAAGGGAGACAAATATTTTGTGATTTTAATAAAGCTGCTTGATGAATCGATATTCAAAGAGATAAAGATTGAAATCATTAGCTGAAGTCAATTCAAAAACGAAAGAGATAAGACGGGATGACATTGAGGAAGTTTTTGTAGGAGTATTTGTTGTCACAGCACGTGGTGGATGGATATACTTGTCTATCCATTCATATTCTAGCATCACTTCTCCACGTTATTTAACAATGCGGCACTATTCCAATTTCAAACTATCGTTTCTTTTTTCAACATGGAAGACAAGCCTAATAGTTTTTCCCTTGACCCGCATCCCCTTTGTGTAACTTTGAGAGTACTGTTTGTCTGCATTGTCCAGTTCGCAACCTTCGGCTTTAACACCAATTGTTGTGTAACGGCGGTTGGACCAAACTTCCTATCTCTAGCACGTGTCGTATGCATATGAGTTGTCACATAATTTTTTGTAACAAGAAAAATCTCTAATGTTACATGTCTACCAACTCATATTTATACACCACTTCTCCAAGTAATTTAGCGATATAGGACTATCTCAATTTCAAATCATCGTTCCTCTTTGCAACATGCGAGACAACCCTAACATTAGTTAATTGAACAAAAAAAGAGAAGAACAAAATGAAGGGTAATTAAGGCATTCTACAAAATGCTTTGTGTCCTTGAAACTAGTTACAATGCGTAATGAGACCTTACTTTTACTAATGTATAAATAAATGGCTTGGAAACTTTGAAATTGAATTGGTCGTCCTAGAAATTAAATAACACCATAAATAGTCATCGGGACCTAATTTCTAGTACTATAAATCTGGGTTAGCCATCACCAAACCTGCCTTCTCCTTGATTCTAAAGATGAAGTTCTTGTTTCTTGCATGCCGGCTCATTCTTAATTTTAATAAGAATGATCGGTCTTTTAAAAAGAAAAGGCTGCATCGATGGTACTCGTCTGTGCAATGTGACTTATACGCTATATGTTCTACCATATAGTTCTGAAAATTAAAATATGTAATAAATGTGCTCTCTCATATATGCTTGATCCATTCCAAGTCGATAACTCCTTCTTATCTCTAATAGATCTCTGTATCCCTTAGGTTAAATACGCAATCTAAGCTTTGATACCAAATGTAACGACTGCCCTACATCTTCAATATCCAATATGCATGAATAGTCCATTGTAACGGTACCCGATTGATGTAGGACGATTGTTAACCGATACAACAATAGAATCTGCAAAATAAGTCTAATGTATATCTCATAGTGTATCAAACAAAGTATAATAGTTAAACGAATATAAAACAAGGAAACAAAAAGCTATTTGAACCATCACAAATTAGAACACAGGTTCAGTACAGTTATATAAAATAGATCACTGATTTTATACATCAAAAAATAACTTAAGTGATAAACAATCTCTGATATTAATAAGCACTAATAGAGCTCCATAGTCCTGTACAGCGGATAAAAGCAATAATAAGCCTAAGTAATAGTATATGAAAGAGTAGCCTCCTGCTAGACCATCTGCACAACTCCATGAGTTGTTCCATATATGTTATCAAGTCTACTCATGTAAGAGTACCCGAGATAACAAGAAGAAAAGTATAAAACCTCGAGTCAGACATCAGTATGGTTCGAACGATAAACAATCTTAAAATACTATTAAAGTCAAATAATATATAGGAATTAGGTATGAAGAATCATACCTGACCCGTCCCCGCATCCAAAGAGTTAGCACATAAAATCAATATATGCTACTAAAATCATCGTCATATGGGTGTACTACGAGTCAAAGTACAATATATGGAGTCAGGTTACCCAAGCAAACATTACCTATGTCATGTGACATCCTTAAGGTGATAGAACAAACACAGCAAACACAACATCCATCAAACAATCCCCACATCACTAGGGTGCATTGGATATAAGGCAGCTTGTATGCCTCAATCATTAGCCAGAAACTTAGTCAAAGTCTTAGATTCATGGTGATCAAGTCCATCCACTTTATAAGACTAGGAACTAGACTTATAATCATTAAGTCCAAGATAATCATAGTATTGAGATATGGCCACAATCATGATCCAGACAAGCATCCCTATATACTACCTTTATATGAGCACTCTAGAATCCTCCGAGTATTAAAAATCCCTTTACACGCTTCCTTATATTAGAACACGGTCACCGTTCCGTTCCATTCAACTCCATAGTAGAAAACAATCATAGTTCTACTCACACGTCTCTATTATTAAAATCGTCCTAATGGATCATCATCACAACTCCGACCATCGGTTCATCATCATTGGAACATCTCTAGACACACATCATATGACGTAGAGCCACCTAATCAAAATCCCAAAACTATCACGTTGAAGCATCGCGTTGTCGTTTTACCGTCAAAAAATCGCTTATCATAAAGACACAATGTCGAAGTGGCACATCGAATGAACAAACTCCAAACACAGCAAAAACTCTCAAGCTCAAACTTCAAATCTCCTAGGACCCCCATTGTCATCATCGACCATTAACAAGTCGGTACCAAACATATAAAGTCGGTGATGGCTCGCTTCTTAGTCGAAAATGTAGGATCTAGATTAACCCTAGAGGGGGGGGTGAATAGGGTTATAGCAAATTTTCTTGATTTAAAACTCAGAAATAAACTGCAGAAATAAATATGCTGAAAAGTAAATCACACACAAAATTTACCCAGCTTCGGCAACCCCTGCCTACTGCTGCATTCACAGATTTCTATTAGAATTAAACAGTATCACGCTTACAACAACTCTATTAGACTCGCAGAGCCTTTTGCTCCCGCTCACAAACACTCTACTAGACTCGCACACCCTGCTCCCGCCTATAGAGTTTCGCTCACTCGCAAACACTGCTCCCGCCTATAGAGCTTTGCAAACTCGCACACCCTGCTCACTGAACTAATTCAAAATAGACAATCTGACACTACCTAACCTAGGTGGTGATTAACTAACTTTTTGGTTCGTAAAATAAAAAAGCAATAAATTAAAAAAAACAATAACCCTAAAAAAAAAAACAATATTAATAAAAGCCCAAAACAAAACCCCCTTTTTATTTTTAAGGACCGGCACTTTTATTTTCTTCGTTCCTTTATTTTGAGATGCGGCCGTTCCTCTTTGAAACAATTGTTCGTTCCTCCTTGCGAAATTAGGGTTTCCTCCTTGATGCAAATTAGGGCTTTCGAAGAGCCGACTCTTGTTCGATCGAATATATATTTGTTCGAGAGTTGCGTTGCTCGATCGATTTGTTGTTGCTCTCTCTGGCTACTTCGAGACTCTTTGATTTGCTCACTGCGGCTGCTTCGTTGATCGAATTCCGGTATGTAATTATGTGCTTTTTTTCTTTACTGGTTTATGCTTTCTGGAATTCGATACATTGATTGCCGATGATGATTGGGTTATATACACGTTCGATTTCCTGAATCTTCGATCGTATATATTTATTTGAATTTGTCAAATATTCATCTCGGCCACTTGATAATGCTTGAATGTTTGAGATTGATTCTGACTTTTTCATAATCGTATAAACTTGGTTCCTTGGTTGACACGGTTTTAAAATCAATTTCGTGATTTTCTCTGGTTGACTTCGTGTTGGATTTTGTGATGACCACCGGCTTTGACTTGGTTATATTCCTTCATTGCCAAGGCAATCTCGGCACTGTTATGATTTCGTGACTCATGGTTCTGCATTACTACGGCCATGATCTTTGACGTTGAACACTGATAATTTATTTTTGACTTTGGCTTGAATCTGTTCATCTGCACTTGTGTATATTTGGCTTCACTGTGAATTTTGGTCTTCATGATAATGTATTGCTGTTGTCATGATTTTCTTGATTACCATGGTTTTGAACACTTGATTAGCTTGTGATGTTGATTTTGTTTATGCTGGACTTCGTTCAGTAACACACGGTGTTGATCAATTTTGATGATGTTGATTTTGAACTGGATTGTGCTTCTGTGCATACTGTCATTGATACTGCTGGCTTCGACATCTTATATTCATGAGATGTTTATTGTGAAGCTTGGTTTACTGTCTGTATTCACTACAGTTTGTACATGCTTCATTGTTCTTTTGCATTTGTGAACATTGTCGAGTCTGCACTTGTTTGATATGAAAATCTGGTCGCATTGCAGTTGTATTAAAAAAAATAAACTGGATTGAAGTTGTAGGCTTGTGTACTATGTCTTTTGAGCATTGCATTACTTCATTGTTCACTGTCCTGTTGTTTGCATTGTTGCTGTAGCTTTTTGAAGCTTGAGTTTCTGGTCACTGCACTTGTACATATTCACTATCACTTGCATTTTTATCTTGGTACCATATCTTCTCTGTTCCACTCGAGTTTAGTTGTGCACTTGCATTTGTGTACTGTGTCTTGTTCTCCTGTGGCTTTGGATATTTGCAGTTGGTATTTTAATTGGATTATGCTTCTGTGCATATTGTACTCAATGTTGTCTGAGTTGTGTAGTAGCTGTGGTCTTTAGCATTGCTTGTGAGTGCAGCATATTGCATTACTTGTTGTCTGGTAGCAGTTTGATTACTGGACTAGTTCTGGGTACATTACAATATTGAGATGTTTCAGTTTGTTTGTGCTCTTCATTGACATTATTGCTATCTGGTCGACATTTGATGTTTGTAGCTTTGATCTTTATCGGCACTGGCTGTTGTTTTTGTGAAGTTGTTTCAGTCACTTGTGTTTCGGTCATTGTTTGCTTGGTGGTCTTGTACTTGTATACTGCAGTTTGCGTGCTTCATTGTTTCATTGCACTGTGTTGCATTACAATCATTACTTCCACTGCAGTATTTGCCATTGTTTGATAAAGTTTGATAATTCGTTAGCATGCTACTGATTTGTCTTTGTTGCCTCTTGCATGTAGTTGGTTGTAACTGTGCACCTGCCCTGTGTTGAACCCAGTTTTGCAGCTCGGGTTTGACCTTGCGCTTGTGTCGTGATTTTAAATATATTGCACGTGCGTTGAACCCGGCTTTGCATTTGGGTTTGACCTGTGCTCACCTGTCCCTGTAGCATTATCAAGTGTATATATCGGTGTGCACGGCCTTGTGGCATATACAGTGATACACTGTGTATGTTACAAGTTGTTCGTGTATGATGAATTCAAATTTAAATGATGACGAACAACCCAAATAACTGAGGCAAATATTATTTTCAAAAACCATATTTTATTTTTAAATTGCAAAAATATTTCTTTTTCAATTTTACTGCGTTAGTTTATATTTTTGCAGATTGCTCAGATGCTGGATTCAAACCGGAATGCAGTTGAAGACAAAAATACGATTGTGAGTGATATGTAGTGAGGTTATCAATGTAAATGTGATGTGATTGTAATCAAAAATGTATATGTATAGTGAGAGCATGAATTTGTACTATTCAAGTTTGTAATAAATATTCGTTTGAATAAAATATTCGTTTGAATTCAAAAAACTGTGTAACTTGTTCTGTTTGAATTCAAATTCAAATTCCGTGTAATTTATTTTATTCAACAGATATTTATCTAACCAAATACATACTATACAAAATATTTGTTTGAATAAAATTTCTGTTTGAATTCAAAATCTGTTTAACTTGTTTTGTTTGAATTCAAATTCAAATTCTGTGAAATTTAATTTTATTCAACAAATATTTATTTAACCAAATACATACTATACAAAATATTTGTTTGAATAAAATTCCTGTTTGAATTCAAAATCTGTTTAACTTGTTTTGTTTGAATTCAAATTCAAATTCTGTGAAATTTAATTTTATTCAACAAATATTTATTTAAACTATGAAAAAATAAAATAGTACATTACCAAATACATTTATATGAATGTATATATGTTTATTATCATCAAACAAAAATCATATAGCGCAAAGCGCATATTCAACAATCTCCCCCTTTTGATGATAACAAACATATATTTAAGATTTTGAATATATTAAATGTATTTGATAATTTCATTTGTTCCCCCTATTTGAATGCTTCCTTTATATGTGATACTCCCCCTACATATATGGCTCCCCCTACATATATGCATACAAATAAAAGTATGTAAATGAGCCTATATGCAAATTGAAAGTTATTTGACCTTTGCTTGATTCTATTTGACACCTTTGCTTGATTCTATTTGACAAAATCTTAACTTTTCTCTCCCCCTTTTGTTATCAGCAAAAGAATAACAGTGTTATAAAAATAGGGATGAAGTGATAGACATGAATCAAACATTTAACTCAATTAAATATAAATATCAAATTTCAATAAAACTCAAACAAAAATCATAATTACCCTTGTCAAACGCATATTCCACTTTCAGAAGTGATGGAGATAGAATCATCAAAAATTCATATAGATATGTCTATTTGTGGTATATTTATTTCTGGAAATTTGAATATCTACTAACCATGCATAACCGTTAGGACTTTTAAATGAGATTAGTAGTATTCCAATTTAATTTTAAAAAATGAAATCAAGTATCTTCTAACCACGCATGACCGTGAGGACTTTTAAATGGGATTAGAATCAACTTGTCTATTAAATCAATTATTTTTAATATGCGTTCCATACATGCATAACCGTGAGGACTTTTAAATGAGCATGGAAGCACATAATCAAAAAATCAAGTAATTCACTCATGCATGACCGTGAGGACTTTTAAATGAGAGTGAATACTTTGGATATTTATTTTTAATTGCTGAATATAAGAAATTGAAGCACAAATAATTTCCTTCACCGATTTAAAGATATTGAAGAACAAATGATTTCCTTTGTAAACTACCACAAATTTACATATTAAATATGATTTTGATGAGTGATGTTCGATAGAAAGATGATAGAAATAGAAATGGTCATGGAATTATTATCCAACAAAAAGTTTTTATAACTCTTGTTATGAAATTCTAAAGAAATTTTTAATTATACTTTCTCGAGTTATAATATATGATAAATATTAACACTTATCTCTTTTTCAATCACTATTTATCTTTTCGATAATCAAAGGGAGTCAGATTAGTCAAACTTGTCATTTAAAATCAAATTAAAAATTATAAAATCAATTTTTCAAAAATAATTAAGCTGTAAATATGGTCAAACATGATTTCTTGAGGAAAGTTTTATAAGAAAATTTTCTGCTATTTGAAAATTATTTCAAGTGAAAAATATGCAGATATTTTCTTTAAAAAAAACGATGCAGCAAATAAATGTTTCACAAATTAATCACGTTACACTAATAATTTTTCTATCAACTATATTACCAGTGTAATCCGCATCTGAATTTAAATTTCACTCAATATTCACTTTTTGAATCAAAACATGAGATGTGCACCAAAAATTTCAAAACATCATTCTTTTGAATTTTGAATTTAAGCCGCGTTAACACTCAAAATAAATATTATGATGATAAATTCAGAAACCAGAGGATAAACAATTATTTTCATGAGTAATCAACAGTCAATCAACATCATAATTATTTCAAAAAAAAAATTTCTTAAAATCCTTTTTCTCATGAATTTGAAATCGTGCAAATTTACAAGCAGTGATCAAAATGTCAAAACCAATATATCTACGTGTAGCATGAGTAACCAGCATTTGACAGAACAAATTTATATAAATTAGTTCAAAAAATTTAAAATCTGGTTGGTCATCAATTAAGCACAAATTAATGTCATAAATAAGAACAAGTCAAAAAATCATATCAATTAAATCCGAATCAGTCAACCATCATAATTACTCCAAGTAATTCTTATTTAAAGATGGTTAGTCATTATTTTTTTTTAAAAAATAGCATCAAAATCATCATCTTTTGTTCATCTCAATATTGGCTGATTTTAATTTAGAGTATGGTGCAGATAATCACATTTAAAAAACAATTACCTGTTTTACCTTTACGATAATTTTTCGTGATTGCCCATTGTGATTCTGTCACCTTTATACTAGGCTAAGGAACTTTGTTTTGTCGCCCGTTGTGCTTCTGGAACAGCCGAAATCCAGAGAACACTGTTGTTGTTCCTTAGCCTGCCTCCACACCTACACGATAAAAGATTTATATGACCTATTTGTTTTTATAGGTCCATTGTTGTTAGTGGCAGAATATGAAAAATATGTTTTTGGAGACTCAAAACTATTTATACATGTTCCTTTTGGCACCCAAATTTGTTTGACTTTCAAAGATTTTATATTTGTGCCTTTTGGAACCCAAATTGGTATAGTTTTCACGTGTTTGGGTTTATACCAATAATTATTTCGATTATGTCCAAATTCTTTACAGAACGTGCTCATTAAATTGACTTGATTAAATTTTGTGTTCCTATGACTATGATTTTCAACATGATTTCCAATTATTTCAGATCGAGCAGCACTTTTACCTTTATCATCATCTTGTGATTTTCCAAAACCTAGTCCTTTTCTATTGTTAGCAAAAATTTGATTTCCCAATAGCATGTTGAAAGATTTTTCGCCTCTTGAAAAGTTATTCAAAGATTTCTCAAGATTTTGGACTTTGGTTTTTAATGTTGTATTTTCAGCGACAAGTGAGGTGCATCGATTTATAAAGTCCTTTTTTCTAGTGTCAATGTTTTCTTTAAGACTCAAGTTTTCTTTTTCAAGGTTCTCAGAGTTATTCCTAATTTTTGATAGTTCCGAATCTAAAATTTTACATTGGTTACATTCTAGGTTTTGAATATTTTCAAGTTCAGTTTTTAACCTAAAATTTTCACGAGCAAATTCTCTCCTATCAGATTTCAGTTTTTCAATTTTAGATTCAAGAGTATCCACTACCTTAGTAAGATCAGAACACATAAAAACAAGTTCTTTATAAGAAAACTCACCTGCCTCACTAGATTCGTCGGAGGTTGCTTCTGATTCTGATTTTGCCATGCAACATAAGTTAGCCTCCTCTGGGCTGCTATCCGAAGCTTCCTCTCCTTCTTCATCATCCCAAGTCGCTGCAAATACCTTCTTCGCCTTTTTCTTTTCTTTGTTGTTTTTGAGAAGTGGGCATTTTGGTTTGATGTGGCCAGGCTTGTTGCAGTTATAACATATCAGTTCATTATCAGAATTTTCGGAATCTTTTGACCTATTGCCCTTTGTTTTCTTCTTGCGTGGCTTGAATCTAGACCATCTTCTAAGATTATTGACAGCCATTGCAAGTTCTTCAATTGGATCTTCTTCATCGCTTTCTTCTTTAATTTTTAAGGCAATCGTCTTCTTCTTTGGTTCGGAGTTGTTGCGTTCTTCCTTTGCTTTTAACTCAAGCTCATATGTCATCAAGTTGCCAATCAACTCCTCCATGCTTAGTTTGCTCAGATCTTTCGATTCTTGGATTGCTGTGACTTTTGCCTCAAAGTTCATTGGTAAAACTCGTAGTATCTTCCGCACAAGCTCTACCTCAGTGAATACCTTCCCAAGCGCTCTAGCATTGTATACCAAGGTTGAAAAACATCCAAACATATCCTTTATGCTCTCGTCTTTGTCCATCACAAAGTTTTCGTATTCATTGCTGAATAGGGCTAGCCGAGACTCCTTGACTTGAGAAGTTCCTTCGTGTGTCACCTCCAAAGTATGCCATATTTCCTGTGCTGTTGTACAATGAGAAATTCTATTAAATTCATTTTTATCAAGAGCACATATCAAAGCATTCATGGCTTTAGCATTTGTCGTTTTCAATTTCTTATCGTTAGCATCCCACCTATCCTTAGGTTTAGGAATCTCAGTATCACCAACGATTATAGTGGGAGGTTTATAGCCAGTTTCAATAATATCCCAAACATCATAATCAACGGAACTAAGGTAAATACTCATCCTAACTTTCCAATACGCATAATCGTTCCCGTTAAACATGGGTGACCTAGCAATAGATTGCCCCTCAGAAAAAGCATTATTTTGTAGACTCATGACTCTAGAGTTAAAAAAAAATATACCGGGCTCTGATACCACTTGTAGGATCTAGATTAACCCTAGAGGGGGGGGTGAATAGGGTTATAGCAAATTTTCTTGATTTAAAACTCAGAAATAAACTGCAGAAATAAATATGCTGAAAAGTAAATCACACACAAAATTTACCCAGCTTCGGCAACCCCTGCCTACTGCTGCATTCACAGATTTCTATTAGAATTAAACAGTATCACGCTTACAACAACTCTATTAGACTCGCAGACCCTTTTGCTCCCGCTCACAAACACTCTACTAGACTCGCACACCCTGCTCCCGCCTATAGAGTTTCGCTCACTCGCAAACACTGCTCCCGCCTATAGAGCTTTGCAAACTCGCACACCCTGCTCACTGAACTAATTCAAAATAGACAATCTGACACTACCTAACCTAGGTGGTGATTAACTAACTTTTTGGTTCGTAAAATAAAAAAGCAATAAATTAAAAAAAACAATAACCCTAAAAAAAAACAATATTAATAAAAGCCCAAAACAAAACCCCCTTTTTATTTTTAAGGACCGGCACTTTTATTTTCTTCGTTCCTTTATTTTGAGATGCGGCCGTTCCTCTTTGAAACAATTGTTCGTTCCTCCTTGCGAAATTAGGGTTTCCTCCTTGATGCAAATTAGGGCTTTCGAAGAGCCGACTCTTGTTCGATCGAATATATATTTGTTCGAGAGTTGCGTTGCTCGATCGATTTGTTGTTGCTCTCTCTGGCTACTTCGAGACTCTTTGATTTGCTCACTGCGGCTGCTTCGTTGATCGAATTCCGGTATGTAATTATGTGCTTTTTTTCTTTACTGGTTTATGCTTTCTGGAATTCGATACATTGATTGCCGATGATGATTGGGTTATATACACGTTCGATTTCCTGAATCTTCGATCGTATATATTTATTTGAATTTGTCAAATATTCATCTCGGCCACTTGATAATGCTTGAATGTTTGAGATTGATTCTGACTTTTTCATAATCGTATAAACTTGGTTCCTTGGTTGACACGGTTTTAAAATCAATTTCGTGATTTTCTCTGGTTGACTTCGTGTTGGATTTTGTGATGACCACCGGCTTTGACTTGGTTATATTCCTTCATTGCCAAGGCAATCTCGGCACTGTTATGATTTCGTGACTCATGGTTCTGCATTACTACGGCCATGATCTTTGACGTTGAACACTGATAATTTATTTTTGACTTTGGCTTGAATCTGTTCATCTGCACTTGTGTATATTTGGCTTCACTGTGAATTTTGGTCTTCATGATAATGTATTGCTGTTGTCATGATTTTCTTGATTACCATGGTTTTGAACACTTGATTAGCTTGTGATGTTGATTTTGTTTATGCTGGACTTCGTTCAGTAACACACGGTGTTGATCAATTTTGATGATGTTGATTTTGAACTGGATTGTGCTTCTGTGCATACTGTCATTGATACTGCTGGCTTCGACATCTTATATTCATGAGATGTTTATTGTGAAGCTTGGTTTACTGTCTGTATTCACTACAGTTTGTACATGCTTCACTGTTCTTTTGCATTTGTGAACATTGTCGAGTCTGCACTTGTTTGATATGAAAATCTGGTCGCATTGCAGTTGTATTAAAAAAAATAAACTGGATTGAAGTTGTAGGCTTGTGTACTATGTCTTTTGAGCATTGCATTACTTCATTGTTCACTGTCCTGTTGTTTGCATTGTTGCTGTAGCTTTTTGAAGCTTGAGTTTCTGGTCACTGCACTTGTACATATTCACTATCACTTGCATTTTTATCTTGGTACCATATCTTCTCTGTTCCACTCGAGTTTAGTTGTGCACTTGCATTTGTGTACTGTGTCTTGTTCTCCTGTGGCTTTGGATATTTGCAGCTGGTATTTTAATTGGATTATGCTTCTGTGCATATTGTACTCAATGTTGTCTGAGTTGTGTAGTAGCTGTGGTCTTTAGCATTGCTTGTGAGTGCAGCATATTGCATTACTTGTTGTCTGGTTGCAGTTTGATTACTGGACTAGTTCTGGGTACATTACAATATTGAGATGTTTCAGTTTGTTTGTGCTCTTCATTGACATTATTGCTATCTGGTCGACATTTGATGTTTGTAGCTTTGATCTTTATCGGCACTGGCTGTTGTTTTTGTGAAGTTGTTTCAGTCACTTGTGTTCCGGTCATTGTTTGCTTGGTGGTCTTGTACTTGTATACTGCAGTTTGCGTGCTTCATTGTTTCATTGCACTGTGTTGCATTACAATCATTACTTCCACTGCAGTATTTGCCATTGTTTGATAAAGTTTGATAATTCGTTAGCATGCTACTGATTTGTCTTTGTTGCCTCTTGCATGTAGTTAGTTGTAACTGTGCACCTGCCCTGTGTTGAACCCAGTTTTGCAGCTCGGGTTTGACCTTGCGCTTGTGTCGTGATTTTAAATATATTGCACGTGCGTTGAACCCGGCTTTGCATTTAGGTTTGACCTGTGCTCACCTGTCCCTGTAGCATTATCAAGTGTATATATCGGTGTGCACGGCCTTGTGGCATATACAGTGATACACTGTGTATGTTACAAGTTGTTCGTGTATGATGAATTCAAATTTAAATGATGACGAACAACCCAAATAACTGAGGCAAATATTATTTTCAAAAACCATATTTTATTTTTGAATTGCAAAAATATTTCTTTTTCAATTTTACTGCGTTAGTTTATATTTTTGCAGATTGCTCAGATGCTGGATTCAAACCGGAATGCACTTGAAGACAAAAATACGAGTGTGAGTGATATGTAGTGAGGTTATCAATGTAAATGTGATGTGATTGTAATCAAAAATGTATATGTATAGTGAGAGCATGAATTTGTACTATTCAAGTTTGTAATAAATATTCGTTTGAATAAAATATTCGTTTGAATTCAAAAAACTGTGTAACTTGTTCTGTTTGAATTCAAATTCAAATTCCGTGTAATTTATTTTATTCAACAGATATTTATCTAACCAAATACATACTATACAAAATATTTGTTTGAATAAAATTTCTGTTTGAATTCAAAATCTGTTTAACTTGTTTTGTTTGAATTCAAATTCAAATTCTGTGAAATTTAATTTTATTCAACAAATATTTATTTAACCAAATACATACTATACAAAATATTTGTTTGAATAAAATTCCTGTTTGAATTCAAAATCTGTTTAACTTGTTTTGTTTGAATTCAAATTCAAATTCTGTGAAATTTAATTTTATTCAACAAATATTTATTTAAACTATGAAAAAATAAAATAGTACATTACCAAATACATTTATATGAATGTATATATGTTTATTATCATCAAACAAAAATCATATAGCGCAAAGCGCATATTCAACAGAAAATCGACTAAGTTCTTTAATGCTCGAAGTAAATTGTATCATGAGGTCTCTCCTTCATTGCCTCAAAGCCACTACCTCCTTACATCAAAGCCCATCAAGTTAGTGCCGAGAGTTTTCCCGAAGGCCAAAAATTTCTAAGTACAAAACGTAAACCCTTTCATCTTTCTTCAGTGCCCCCCAAAGTTTTCTCAAATGCATCCCCAAGCAGCCATGCATTTGACCCAAAGCTTTAACCATACCTCTCTATGACAAAGGATTGTCCATCCAAAATTTTCTATGTCCACTACCGTACATTTTTCTACCTTGCCCAAAGCTTACACCCACGATGAGCGCTCTAGCTCGAAGCCTTGCACCAAAACCCCGAAATCAACTTACCACCGGCTGGTTTTGGATCTATCACCAACCAATGTTCAAACTCCTCAAAACTCCATCAAATCCCACCCAAACTCCATTCGACCACTTTTGAACGCTCCCAAGGCATCTAAGAACACTGTTTATCGGTCACATCACATTTTGAGCAATTTTACTCATCGATTTTATTCAATGATGGCCACTCTTAAATTACACCAAAACGGATCAAAATCACAACAAACAAATATATACAAACATCAAAAAGCATCCATGTATCATTACAATGCATTACAGATCGTTTCTAAGCAGTTACATTATCCTAGATTTAAAAAAACAAATGATGAGTGGTGTGATCATATGGCAAAAAATGAATCAAATTACTCACTTGTCTTTTTTAAAACTATTTTATAAGTGTTATTAAGGTTACATCTAAGTTTGAAAATGTTTTAGAAATTCAAAGCCAACCTAAAAATAATCATTTTACTATTTAAACATGAATAAAATAGTAAGAAGTGTAAAACCATTCACCTAATACCCAAACGCACACAAAACAAGGCAAGATCTACAGTGAATATCGAATTCCCAAATCCCAACTCACCCATATCTATAGTTAAGCTAATCCATTTACTAATTTTCCTCTAGTGATAGGAATTGGCTAGTTAAAATAAGGTTTAATGGTGTTTTTGGATAAAAACGAGTTAATCAAGGTTTGGTTTGATTTTGGAAAGTGGAAAAAGTGATTATGAGCTGTCTTATCTTTCTTACTAAACACAAATCCCAAAACGAGTTAATGGACCTGATCTGGGCTAAACTAAATACCCACTAATCTACTACGAAACTACTAAACTTTAAACAGCCATATCTCTTAGCCCATAAGTCCAAAAAGCTATTATTACCACTTTATGTAATTAGAAACATCGTATCTTTCCAATGGAAGTAGTCTTGACCCCTAATTTAGATCATATCAAAAGTTATAGGTCTTACCAGATTTCAGGGACAAAATCATCAATAAAATTACCAAGGGTCAAAAACGTCACTAACTAACATTATCCAAAGCTATAACATCATATGACCTAATATGAATTTAAAATAATATTTTACAATCATTTGATACATAAAATATGGATCATTACATTAGTTATTTTACCTTTACAATATGATGTAAAAGCTTTAAATGATTCACAATCAAATATAGTAGAAACCCTTGGTTTCTTGACTTGTTCAATTGTTTCTAACTTATATGGCCTAGTCGGTATTGCTAAAGGTAGCTATCATTTATTTTAGACGCGTTATAATTATTGGCAGCAAATACATGATTATAGTTAAGTTTATAAATATCATCATTAAGAATATCAAAACAAACTATTTTATTACATAACAAATATTCATAACATTATCATTAAATAAGACTATAATTAATTTTCATCAAGCATGAAATAAAGTTCAATACAAAAAAAAAAATTATAAAAATTAAGTCATATCCGCTGGCAAGATTTACGTGGTAATGTCCTACTGCTATGACAACTATTGTAGCTCCATTTGTAAAATTTCCTATAGGCATCTTGCTCCTAAGTCCCTATAATAAATTACATCTATGAGTTCCAGATTCGGTATCTAAAACCCAAGATGAAGCACTTATAGATAGATAATTTTCTATTAGGAAATACCTTTAGGAGCGAAAGCAAATTCCTTCCCCTTGAGAATCTTTAAATAATCTGGAACGCTCCTTTTCCAGTTTCCCTTCTTAGAGAAATGGTGATATTCACCCTTCCTTTGACCTTAGCTTTACTCTGGCTACTCTTCGACCTACTCTTTCTCTTCTTCAAACTATTCGAAGAAGATGTGCCCTTGATTGCGAGTACCACACTTGGTTCTTTCATAAATGTGCTTTCGGTCATCCTTAGCATGTTAAGGAGATCAACAATGTTACACTATAACAAATTCATATTGAAATTCAAAATGAATAAATCAAGCTGCAGAGTTAGTGATCCAGGAATCTTGTAATTCCTCTATGTCAAGAGTTGGTCCTAACATAGAAAATCTTTCTATATACCTAATCATATTAATTTAGTGATCTTGGATGGGCGTTCCATTACTTGCTTTTGTATGAAACAATTTCGTGATATCTCGTACTTAATGGTACAATACTGTTCACTATACAACTTTTGTAGGTGTTAAAATATGGATTGGACGTCCATATTCTCATGTTATCTTTGGAGCTCGTTACTCAAGGTTGGCGATATGTATCATTGAGCAAGTTCCCAATCTATTGAACATGATTTATAGGAGGCTAATTGTCCGAGTGTAGCATCATTATTAGGTTTAGTCTTAGGCTATATGCCAGAATTTTTCGTAGGTGAGTGCGATCTTTACATTTATTAATCGGTCCTTATAGTTTGTGCTAGTTAGTGCGTTTTTCTATAAAAATAATTTATTCGCTCCATTTTACCTATGCATATTTATTAGAGTAAACTAGATTACATTGTTACGTTCTTATAGTTATTGGATTGTTTATTACTCGAGTAAGCTAGATAACATTGCCATGTTCTTATACTTATTAGATTGTTTATTAAATTTATTTAATAAGGCTCTTAATAGATTATGCATCTCTCAAAACCTTAAAAGAGATACGAGAATTTATCAAATTCCTCTAGTGGGTAGTAGGATCCATTTGCCATCTTACTATAAAATTAAGGGTGCATAACAAATTACAGTCCCTATAAACAGTAAGTAACACTTTATTAATTATATCTTATATATAATTTCTAACCCTATATTCATTTAATCCTTATTATCTTTATGACATTGAGGGTGCTCAAGAAATCATAAAATCCATTAGATATTATAGACCTACCCTTTCATGATATCTTAAAGGTAATTTCGCTACCCTTAAGGGTGCTCAACAAAGATAAAAAATATTTTTCCTAATCTAAGGACAATATGAACATCACTATAAATATTTATGCCTTGAGGGTCCGCAACAACCATAAGTATGTATATTACTTTATATACGTTATGAATGATGGAAAGAAATATTATTCATAATTTAAAATAATAATAATCAAGTATTATTGACATTTTAAGGGAGATGAGTATAATATCTCATGAAATCATGTCTTTGTATCTTATATATACTCTCTTATGTCTTTAAGGGTTTTAGTTCATTTAACCTCCATTTTCTTATACATATGGTATATATATATATACACATATTTTTGATTTTTTAAAAAGGTATTTTTCTTCTTCTTTTTTTGGATTTTAAGGATAAAATATCTTTACATTTGTTGTTTAAAAAAATAGTTTAATTTTGTATATATATCTGCGTGTGTGTAATGTATGTATGTATATATGTATATGTAATATTTATACATAGAGCAAAAGCAAAACTCTTTTTTAATTATATATTTATATATATATATATATTATGTGCATAATTAATACTATATATATGGCATGGAAAAGTTACACCTCATTTCTTCTACACCTATATTCACCTTTGATTTGAACCACAAATTCTGATTTAAATAGTATACTTTCTCTCTCTTGCCTCCTCGTTGTATTATTTAATTTGAAATGTGTAAATGAAATCAAGTGGGAATATAGGTGTAGCAAGAATGAGCTGTGGCTGAACCTTGACCATGTATGTATATACATAGACACACGTATAAATAAATATATGTATAAGTTTATTTTCGAAAACTAAAAAAAATTTGGTTTAAAATACAAACAAGGTGTGTGTGCGTGTGTGTGTATGTACATACATATGTATATATATATGTATGTATGTATGTTTGTATGTATTTGTATGATACCTAAAAATGATAATTTATTTTAGATCCGCCGATTGTCGACATTATATGTGTTAGCTTTTCCTCCTCGGATCATTGTTCCTTTCTCTATTTGTGCTTGTGTGCAAATCCTAGCTCTAAGGTTTCAACCAATTTTTAATGGAGGCTAGGGTTGTATAATTTTTATGTGTTTTGAATAAGAAAAGGTGGAGCTATTTATAACCACCAAAAAAAAATCTCCATCTTTTCCTCCCTTTTAAATGTGGATCTTATCTAGAGCAAAAGACTTGGTCAAAATTCTTCCCTTCTCTCTTTGTATTGCATGCTCCCCTATCATCGGCTTCCAAGTTTGTTGGGTCTAATTAATATACCACATATTAGTTGATTAATAATTAAGCACTTATATTTGATTAAACTAATACATAACAATTATACATTGTTTTAACCAATTTTAAGACCTCAAATAAATAATTAAATGCCAAATTTTTTTATATAGCATTGTATTAATTTGTATTATTATTTTAGGAAATATTCAATTTCTATTCTTTATTAAGTTACAATTTTTATAACGATATTTTGTGCACATTTTTTTTTTCTGATCACTATACCGCTAAGTTATCTAGAGTTTAGTCAATGGTCGAAAACTATAATAATATTAATAGTTAATTACATAGCACCACTTTAAAGTCCTTAATTCAATCCGATAACAGTTATCGATTAACCATTTTACTCTAGTCGGAAATTTTGACTTTAAGTTGACTGCCAATTATGGTAATACTAACCTTCTACAAGGAAGAAGGTGAATTCTACATTGACAGTGTTTCAGTTTAAGTAGTTCAACGTGTACCCACTATGGTCGTAACATGATCGTAATGCCATGTGATTAATCATGATCAAAGTACAACCTATCTACATAAGATCAATAGTGCTCCCAATGTTGAAGACTACTGCATAATGTTAACTATAGAAGACTCTATTTGAGTTGTGTTGTGATTGTTTCAAATAACCACAAATACGTAAAAGCCATGTGTCCCCAAGGATTATGAGTAATTCATCATCAATTATATGGAGAGAATTTCATAAACTAGTCTCAATGGATGTATCGATATCCTTTGCTCAATACATCTTGATTACGAACAATATAAGGATAAGTATTTTGTGTGTTTGATTCAAAGATCATGGTTGCCAAGGCATTCACAACAGCAATCGATAAAATATTTTTCCAAAGGATATTTAGTGTGTGTGTATATTTAATGTATTCATATCATTACTTATATCACAATATTGTAACATATATAATTGAAAATAAAACCAAAAGCATTTTTTATTGCAAACAAGGTTCTTATACAAGAATTAAGTTAGATAATAAATTACATAATTGGGTCTAGGACACCCTTAACTCTATTGGAGGAAAGGTGAAATATGATTGGTTTTCAAACTAGTTTAACATACAAAATTGAAGATGGTTTTTTTGCTTATTTTCCATCTTTTGACAAGTACCAAAAATTATCTTATTCTACTCATTCTCCACTTTGTTGTAATGGTTAGGATTTTCCAATCGTACTTTCCAACGTCTTTTAAACTACATATTGAAAAGCTAAAATGCAAATCTAAAATTTTAAAGCCAAACAGACTCTTAGGATTCACGGTTTATTTAGCTTTTGAAAGGTTGGTAAATCAAACTACTCAATTCAATACGATGTGTATCTTCTAGGTTGTTGTATTTTAATCGTTTTATTTAATCAGCTGACATAAGGTAAAATAAATACAATGGTTTAATCTCAACAGTAACATAATTAAACAACCAATATACAAATGTTATCACACGCAATAATAATATTTCTTGGTTCACAACTCTTTTACATCTCAAGAATTATATTTTTATATCTCAATTAAAATGGGTGACTAAAGTCAACAAGGAAAAATCACTTAAACTCTATGTACTCAAACCTTCAAGAACCATGATCTATTCCCAATACATAATAAAATTTTCCACAATAAATTTCAAAACCTTCTCAACAGGAAAAATTATTTGGAGTCAGTCGTACCATTAACCACCTTGTCTATTGACTCAATTTAATTTGTACTCACCAAACTATGCGTACCGACCGTAAATCCAAATATATTATCAACATTACTGAAGAAATTATCGGTAAATCAAAAGATTAACCAAGCATCAATGATGGCAATCATGAATATGATTCGATTATAGATGACATAGTTAATGTATGGTAAAGATAGTGGTACAAGTCAAAATTCTATGGAACTACATGATGGTCGACATGGTGGAGGTAGATCAATCATGAGTAATAGATATAACTCATCAAACGATGATGGTGATCCCTTCCCATTAGTTGATATATTCAGCTTTTTTGGTCGCACCTTCATGGGGTTTTTTCTTTGATTAAAGACAAATTAATTTTCAATCCTAATGGGTTTAATGTTGACATCATGGAAAAAAAAATCGGTGCAGGATCAAAACTTGATATATTTTAATCCTTTAACTATATCTTAGTATGGGTTAATGACACTTAAATTTTTATTTAGTGACATTCTTGCTACTTTTAAAGAACTTAATAATAAAGGCTAGAATAAATAGAAAGCAGATGTGCCTACTGACATAAGTGACTTATGACCATTAATAATGTGTATATGAAAATAATTTTGTTCATCTTCATTTTAAGGTAGAAAACTCATGTATGTTATATTTTCTTTTTATTAAATGTACTTTGTAAATCTACGAGTATATAAACATACAAATGACTATCGAACAACCCAAAATCAAACAGACATTTTAAAAAACAGAGTGAATTCGTTAATCAATTTGATAAAATTGGTAATATTGAAAGATCTCTGTAACAAAAAATGGTTTATAAGCGCAATGATACAAAGGAAAAAAAGGTTAACGTTGAATATTAATGTTGAGAGTGTGAGTGTTTTCTTATTATACACGATGTTGAAATGCGATTACCAACTAAAGAATGAGAGATGCACGAAGAAATGTTGGAGATGGCTCAGTAATGATTGTCATGTGGTAATTATTTATTTCACTTTTTCCATAAAACTAAATGGATCAAATGTTATTAACAATCTTGATGAACTTATGTTAATCTTTACGTCGGCCTGTTTAATATATAAAAGTCTAATGATATTAATAACTAAAAGGTTCGACGATCAATATGTAGCGACCCGACTTTCTATCACCAGAAAGACGCATCATTATTTAAGAAAGAAAGGGATAGAAGAAGAAAAGAAAGAGAAGAAAGAACAACAACACATCAGAATGTCACAGCGGAACGATTGAAATATAATATAGAACATATACATAGTATCATATACATCAGAGTACACAACTTACATCTCAATTTAGACAGTTATAACGTTTCTGTCTAAAATACAATACAAGAACAACTATACAGAATAACACACAGCGGAAACTCTAACTATATATCTGCACGTTGAAGCCTCCTGCTCCAAAGCTCCTCCAGAATTCGTCAAGGATAACCTGAATCACTTGACTACTCATACATAGTATGAGTACCCAAGAGTTTAATAAAACAGAAAATAAACACTCGGGTCAGACAGGGGTCGGTGTGAGTAAACGGTTTAAAATTGCTTAACTTTAGAAAATTCTTTGAAAAGAAAGGTATCACGCAAGACTTCCCACACATAAACATGGAAAAGTTTTTACCTTACGCTAACCAAAACATTTGATAGGAAATCCAATGATATTATAATAGTGTCTAGGGTTTTCAAAATAAAATACAGAAATAGCTGGAATGCTTACATCTCACGTTCCAACATAGTTGGGCACAATCAAAACCGTACAGGCACTTATTGGAGTTTGGATTCCATACAATGGCAGGGCTACTGGGGTACCGCCCGTCAGAGTACGTGGCCTAGATCACCGTACCGAGGAGCCACCCTAACTCCCCTGCAACACAAGGCCGGGACCATTCCTTACTGAACAGTCCCGAACGAGGCCACCCCGCAGTTGGCTGCAGATCCAACCGCCCACAAAGCCAAAATAAAAAGGGACATCTAGACAGGGATGAATCTCGTCCTACTTGGGCATGACCCACTTAACCTTGCTGCACCTCCCTTGTTTTAGCCATTCCCGGTTGATGAGGCTTGAGGCTGCGATTACCTTTGTAGGACACATTTATCTTAGAATGCTCATCGTCCACCTGACGATGTTATGAAAGCATTCAAGCCATACAAGTCCGTTCCGGGTTCGAACGGAACCGAAGGCACTATCTCGTTGCATTCATTTTGGAATCACCCTCAGAGTCAACGACCATAGCCCTTGCACTCTAAATCACCATCTCGAGCCTATAAGTACTATTTCCGTCAAACTCATTACGGAATCACCCCCAGAGTTATACTGACAAATAGTTCTTACACCTCGAGTCTTCACTTGCACTCCACTTGGATTCATGACCTAACATTTATTTCGGATCGGTGTGGTTTTCGGATATCCTAATATGGAAACCCGATCCCGGTCTCACCGAATCCAAACGCCATTTTAATGTCCAAGTTGTACTTAAGGGTTTTAAACAGTAGATATTCAGAAATATCACTTAACATAAATGGATGATTCACAACACATAGATAGATAATTCACTATTAACACATTCATCCATACATATCACAAAGCAGCATATATATCACATCTCAGATATATCACATTCACAACATCACATATCAAACAATGACATACAATATCATCCAATATCATTAACTCATCCAATTATACTTATCAACCAACCAATAATCAACCATAACAAGATTTGATCCAACTTTAATAAATTTAATTCATCCTTAATTAAATTAATCCTTACTTAGTTACTTGGATTATCATCAATCCATCTTACCATTCATTAATTAATTGCAAATTAATTAATAAACATCACTCAATTATCCACTTTGATTAATCATCCCTGATTAATTATTACTTTAAGTAATTATTCCTTAATTACAAATTTAATTAATCATCTTGATTATTTCCTTCTTAATTATTCAAGTAATTATCTCTTAATTACCCTCTAAAATTAATCACACCTGATTAATTATTCTTTAATTAATCATACTTGATTAATTACTCTTGATTAATTACCTTTAATTAATCACACTTGATAAATCATTTATAATTAATCATATTTAATTAATTACTTTTAATTAATCACATTTGATTAATTATTTTTAATTACATTTAGTAATTAAAACTTAGTTATAAATTAATTATCCTTTAAATTATTAATTATTAATTAATTAATTATTTCCATTAATTAATGATTACTTTCATTAATTAAACTCCTTCCTTAATTAATTACTTTAACAGGTAACTAATCACATAATTAATTACTCTTAATCCCTTTTATTAATTAAACATTAATTAAATAATTTAAACCTTTAATTAATTTTATTAATCAATACTTTAATTAATAACTCAAGTGATTAACTCTTAATGACTTCCACTTAATTACCTTCATAAAGTAATCATCTCTTACTTAATTACTTCCTGTAATTAACCACTTAATTACCCAGTAATTATACTTAATTAACTCCAAAGTGATTTTATTTCAATAATCACAAATTAATTACTTAATTAATTATTTAAGTTAATCATTTAAATTTAATTAAATGATTCTTAACTTCTTATATTATAAAGATTCTGAATTAAGAAAATCATTATCTTTATTAAATCATTTATATTAACCAAAACACTTTGATTATTATTAAAAGTTGAATTATCTTAATTATTTTCACAAACTTAATTATCTTTAATTAAATCAAAATTCTATATTACTTAAGAAACTTTATTATAATTGATTACCAAGTTCTTAATCATTATACTTTATTTAATATAAAGTATATTAGAAATTAATTATAATTAAAATAATTTAAACATTCGAGTAAACTTTTACATCTTTAAACTTCCAAAGTTATTTAATAAAATTTAATACAACTTTAATATTGATAATCAACTTATTTATTTTTAAAAACTTTATTTTTCAATATATATAAACTTATTTAAAACTTAACCTTGAGACAAATTAGTTTTATAAATAAACTTGTTTAACCTTTGTCTCAAAACTTTAATTATTTACAAAAATCAAATTTTCTTTGTTAAATCTTCTTTTAAGACATTTACCGTTAAATACTAAAAACCTGAACTACACCAATCTATACAACACAGCAAACTCGAGCAACATTCATATGCTCGTACGCAATCAATCCACTAGATTCCCCCGAAGAAAACACAAGACCTAACCTTCTTTCACCTGCTTCGAGAAAACAACACCAAAATCCCGAGATATACACCGAGCTCCAACCTATCTTCCCAAAAACCTAATCTTTTTGATACACTTTGCACGCGTGCACCGTGCACCGTCCCTCCGGTCACCAACGTCCATCGCCGTGACCTTGCCGAACCACTCTCGACCATGACAACAACTCGTGACAACCCAAAATTCATGATTCAAACTAGAATCAAAAATGACCTAAAACCCAAACTGCAAAAACCAAACTCAACGAAAAACGGTTTGCCGCCGACAATCTTGCCACGAGACGCCATGTCCTTCTCCCCGAAGCCACGTCGCAACTCCCTGAACCTATTGCAACCCTCGCGATCGCCACCGTTCGCCTCTCGACGCCGCGAAACCCATTGGAACACTCACGACAAATACAGGGTGTAAAACCCTACCTCCTCGATTCTCGGCCAACTCGATCAAATAAAAATACCCAAAGTATTTTTCTGATGATCATCATCCTCTCCTTGACCTCCATGCCCAGCCTCGCCGCTTAGCTCGCCGACGTTCGTCGTGAATTGGACAAATTGCCCAAAACGGTTAACTCTAAAACTCTCTTTAATTACTAATTTAAAAATCATGATAAAAATCTCAAAAATCATGATTTGGCATTACAAAATCAATTATGTAATTCAAACTCAACATTGATTCGATTAATTTTTGACCCATATTAAAAAAATTACTGTAAATTTCAAAATTTAAACTAAATATCCATTATAAAAACTTATAATTATTTTTAGATGGAGGATTACATGATTTTAAACAACTATTGTTTACAACTTGTAGGCAAATTCGAATCTAAAATTCAGTTATTGAAATTTATTATCAAATTTGAAACTGTGTTATAAACACAGTGACATTTTTTTATTTTTTTTAACTGTACAGGCAATCCATATACACAATTCAAACATGCATCAAATTTTTAATCCAAATGTTCAAATAACATCAAGATACTCAATCTCCAAACATGATGAAATTCAGATTTTAAACTGTTTTAAAAAAATCAATTTACTCACCTCTTGTTTGCAGAAGACAGAGCAGAAGTTAATGACTGCATTTTTCCAGGTTCTGAAATTCACTTTGCATGTTCTTGAATTGATTTGCATGATGATGTTTACATCTTGTTGCTTGATTAAACTTACTTTGATTATATTTGAAATCTTGCCTCTGCTTGAACTTGAAGATCTTGCATTTGCTTGTGACTTTCCACCATCCCCTTCTCTAGCTATATTCCAGATTTTACAGGTTTCACAGATCATCATTTTTTTTAACTGTACAGGCAATCCGTATACACAATTCAAACATGCATCAAATTTTTAATCCAAGTGTTCAAATAACATCAAGATACTCAATCCCCAAACATGATGAAATTCAGATTTTAAACTGTTTAAAAAAAATAATCCATTTACTCACCTCTTATTTTGATTTACATTTTGCTGAAAGAAGAAAGTAAATTTGCTGAAGATTAATTTCTTCTTTTAATTTTACAACTTACATTTTAAATTTTATTTTATTAAAAGATGACATTTGTCATTTTAATGTTTTAAGGATCTTACACATATGTATATGATTTACATTTGTCTTTACACACCCTATAATGTTTACAAGTGTTATTAACAAATATTAATAAGTTAACAAGTGTTATGTAATGTTTAATTAACACTTTGAATGTTATTTTCTTTTTAATAATTTGTTTAAGCTATCTACATATATTTATGTAATGTGTATATGTAAGTAATGTGTATTTTATCTTATATAAATAAGCTTTTAGATTTAATGAACATACAAAAGTGAATTCTTGTAAACAATTTATAAATTATTTCTGCTTTTGATTCAATCTATATAACATGTGTTTATGAATTTGAGAAATTAAGTTTGACTCTTTATATAAAAAATTTAAAACCATTTTATCTTATGTTAAAATTAAAATGAAAGTCTATTAAAACAAATGAACCTTTATTTTAAATCTTATTTAAACAAAAGCTTAAAGTACATGGTTTATCACAAATAAGAAATTAACTTTGTTATTAAAAATTTAAATCTTAAATATCATTTTCAAAAGCATTAAATCAAATTAACATTTCAAATTTCAAATTATATATTTATTAAAGTTTGCAAATATTTATTAAATTCAAATCAATACAATTTTCCATTTCTATTATATACAAATATATACATATTTCAAATGGAAAAACATTTTAACATTATATTTGAAAATTACTGTATTATATTTTAAAACAAATCTCAAATCACAATATATACATTCATATATATTACCATTTGAATATAAAGTTTTATTACATTAAAAACTTCCTATTTACAAGATATATCAATACATATATATTATAAATAGAAAATATTTTTGATTAGCTTTTGGAAAAATAAATATTATCAATTTCAAATTTCCAAAATAAATATTTCCAAATTAAAATATTATAAATTTTCAAAAGAATTAAACTTTCCTAATTTTATATTGTTAAGAAAATGTTGATAGATATTAACAAATCATTATTATTAGCCTTTTAAAAGGATTTAACTTGTCAATTATAATGTAAAATGATCAAATCAATTTAATTATTATCAAAGATTATTAAATTGATATTGCTCAAAATTCTGGGTCGTCACATTCCACCCCCTTTAAAAGAATTTCGTCCCCGAAATTTAAAAGCAAAGATAATTTAATAACCCAGCTAAAGAATTTAAATTTCAAACAGCAATCAAATAATCAACCATAGCAACCAATTCAAATAAACAATTTTATCTATCCAGACAAAATTATGAATAGAACTTCCTAATATTATCAAGAGTTTTCCAGGTACCTATTCTGGAATACTCGCTTTACAGAATCTTAAGTAACTATACTACTATAACCAAGAACTACCTCATATGATCTACAAATCTGAACAAGATATCAGATTAAACTCAAAACCAGCTCAACTCCCAAATCCTTCTGAACTGCTGATACTATCACTCGATGAATCATACACATATACCTCAGAGATATGTGAAATATAATGAATTCCAATTATCCGAACTGGCAATTCAATCCTGTAGATCAAAATGTAATCTCTAGAGAACACATGAAAAATCAAAATACCTCCGGAGCTAGCTCTCTAGTTTTACCACATCTTATATCTCTTTTGATCGGATAAAACTAAAACAATATCCAAATTCCAACTTCACATTCCAAATCTCCTTAATTCTTAACTGCATAACTCTTCTGATGCTCTGAGTCACCTCTAATATTCCTAATCAGCTTAACCCTTGCTGATTGCTTCAAGAAAAACAGGACCAAAATCAAACCAATGACCTGATCCTACTCAACAAAATAGCTCTCCCAAAAATTTGCTGAAATCCAATACACAACACTACTCCACAAACATCAGTAGAATTCAGACCTACACCTCTTATCTGAAATAGCCAAACAGTTGCTCCCGACAACCTCACCTTCCAAATCCAGAAAATTCCTTCATACTTGAATTTCCTGTTGAAATCCTCAAATCCAAGAAAACTGCAACTCCCGGTTGCTCCCATACTAGAACATCTGCTATCTCGCTTTCGCTGCACAATTCTGATCTGGAATAGATAAGAGTGCTATCGAAGAACTCGAGCCCAAACTTTCTCCATACACAGTTTATCTGACTCATAAAATCTTAGCGACCACCACTTTATCAAAACATCCCAGTAGAATCTCAACTAGAATTAGATGGTCAATCCTTCCTTAAGAATCCTGAGCTGCTTCACCAAACTCTTCTCGCTCCAAGAGTCCTCCCACTACATGGTTGAACCATTAGTAATACTTCTGGAATCCAAATCGATAAGAAAACTCAATCTCCGATTCGGGTAAACTTCTGATTCCCTCTAAACATTTGGAAAATCTCTGACTACTTTAATGGATTTTACCTCCATATGAGATTCCTCAAACCAAAGAATACTCAAAGATTCCCAAACTAATCGCAAGTCACTTTCGCGATCTCACTCAGTTCAGATTCCAAAGAACTATTTTCCCAATTAGAACAGATTTCCTAATCGAGATCAATCCTTCCAGAATGGCTTATCTACCAGAAAAACTGATAGATCACTTCCAACAAATATCCTACTCTTCTGAGCCTTCCGAAAAAATGTATAAGCCTTCACTATCTGCCTGGTCTGCTGATAGTAGAATCCCAAAGATTTCTGAATCATCAAAGAAATGAATCCATGCTACTACTTCCAAACTTCACTTCAATGATACAGCTAAGCCAAAAGATCATCCTTAACCACAAGCTTCCTGAAACTCAAAACTATCATCCAATTCCACTAAAAATCCTTGAGACGAGTAGACATCTTCTCAAGAAACTCGGCTCCAAACCAAACACCAATCACTTATCTTCTTAAGGAAAACAATGAGACCATGTCCGAAATGAGGTAACTCATCGACCTTAGCCTCATATTTCAATATAGATAAGACTCCCTTACTTAAGATCCAGAAGATCTCCAAACATCCGAATCTTCCCAGCAGTAAGCATCAACGTTCCTTCAACACCCTCTAAATCTTGCTTCAGAAGAACATCTTCAAAACCATCTATGGATACTGCATCTCATCACACAGCTATCCCTCCTAAAGTCACCAAGATACCATCTCCTGCTTCTGCTCAGCTGATAGATTCAACTCTTGGAAATCCTGCTCACTCGAGAGCAAATCAACCCCATACTTCAAAAATATACTCCAATTCTTGAGAAGACTTCCTCTAGGATCAATAAAATCCTTTCACCAATCTACAAAACTTATTCGAGACGGTATTAGGTCTACAATCTCGACAGATATACTTCCAACCACAACATATGAGCCTCTACCATTAATGGTAGACGTGTTCCACACACTCCTACCTTATCTACCACTATAACCTATGTTGGGAAAATTCGAACAGATAACCCAACAGATAAGGTAGATATATAAATATATCTATATATAAAAATTACAAGTACGCTCTCTCAAGGTAGACACCACTCCAGAGCCTAGGTATTCACTCAACCTAATGCTCTGATACCAACTGTAGCGACCCGAATTTCTAACACCAGAAAGATGCATCACTATTTAAGAAAGAAAGGGATAAAGAAGAAAAGAAAGAGAAGAAAGAACAACAACACATCAGAATCTCACAGCGGAACAATTGAAATATAATATAGTACATATACATAGTATCATATACATCAGAGTACACAACTTACATCTCAATTTAGACAGTTATAACATTTCTGTCTAATATACAATACAAGAACAACTATATAGAATAACACATAGCGGAAACTCTAACTATATATCTACACGCTGAAGCCTCCTGCTCCAAAGCTCCTCCAGAATTCGTCAAAGATAACCTGAATCACTTGACTACTCATACATAATATGAGTACCCAAGAGTTTAATAAAACAGAAAATAAACACTCGGGTCAGACAGGGGTCTGGTGTGAGTAAACGGTTTAAAATTGCTTAACTTTAGAAAATCCTTTGAAAAGAAAGGTATCACGTAAGACTTCCCACACATAAATATGGAAAAGTTTTTACCTTACGCTAACCAAAACATTTGATAGGAAATCAAGTGATATTATAATAGTGTCTAGGGTTTTCAAAATAAAATATAGAAATAGTTGGAATGCTTACATCTCACGTTCCAACATAGTTGGGCACAGTCAAAACCGTACATGCGCTTATTGGAGTTTGGATTCCATACAATGGCAGGGCTACTAGGGTACCGCCCGTCACAGTACGTGGCC
This sequence comes from Allium cepa, assembly GCA_030765085.1. Lineage (NCBI taxonomy): Eukaryota > Viridiplantae > Streptophyta > Magnoliopsida > Asparagales > Amaryllidaceae > Allium > Allium cepa. The sequence goes on from CM060932.1 coordinate 126,001,037, forward strand.
TAGATCACCGTACCGAGGAGCCACCCTAACTCCCCTGCAACACAAAGCCGGGACCATTCCTTACTGAACAGTCCCGAACGAGACCACCCCGCAGTTGGCTGCAGTTCCAACCGCCCACAAAGCCGAAATAAAAAGGGACATCTACATAGGGATGAATCTCGTCCTACTTGGGCATGACCCACTTAACCTTGTTGCACCTCCCCTATTTTAGCCATTCCCATTGATGAGGCTTGAGGCTGCGATTGCCTTTGTGGACACATTTATCTTAGAATCCTCATCGTCCAGCTGACGATGTTCTGAAAGCATTCATGTCCGTTCCGGGTTCGAACGGAAGCGAAGGCACTATCTCGTTGCACTCATTTTGGAATCACCCTCAGAGTCAATGACCATAGCCCTTGCACTCTAAATCACCATCTCGAGCCTATAAGTACTATTTCCACGAAACTCATTACGGAATCACCCCCAGAGTTATACTGACGAATAGTTCTTACACCTCGAGTCTTCACTTGCACTCCACTTGGATTCACGGCCTAACGTTTATTTTGGATCGGTGTGGTTTTCGGATATCCAAATATGGAAACCCGATCCCAGTCTCACTGAATCCAAACGTCATTTTAATGTCCAAGTTGTACATAAGGGTTTTAAACAGTAGATATTCAGAAATATCACTTAACATAAATGGATGATTCACGACACAGACAAATAATTCACCATTATCACATTCATCCATACATATCACAAAGCAGCATATATATCACATCTCAGATATATCACATTCACATCATCACATATCAACCAATGACATGCAATATCATCCAATATCATTAACTCATCCAATGATACTTATCGACCAATCAATAATCAACCATAACAAGGTTTGATCCAACTTTAATAAATTTAATTCATCCTTAATTAAATTAATCCTTACCTAGTTACTTGGATTATCATTAATCCATCCTACCATTCATTAATTAATTACAAATTAATTAATAAACATCACTCAATTATCCACTTTGATTAATCATCCCTGATTAATTATTACTTTAAGTAATTATTCCTTAATTACAAATTTAATTAATCATCTTGATTAATTACTTCTTAATTATTCATGTAATTATCTCTTAATTACCCTCTAAAATTAATCAAACCTGATTAATTATTCTTTAATTAATCATACTTGATTAATTACTCTTGATTAATTACTTTTAATTAATCACACTTGATTAATCATTTATAGTTAATCATATTTAATTAATTACTTTCAATTAATCACATTTGATTAATTATTTTTAATTACAGTTAGTAATTAAAACTTAATTATAAATTAATTATCCTTTAAATTATTAATTATTAATTAATTAATTATTTCCATTAATTAATGATTACTTTCATTAATTAAACTTCTTCCTTAATTAATTACTTTAACAGGTAACTAATCACATAATTAATTACTTTTAATCCCTTTTATTAATTAACCATTAATTAAATAATTTAAACCTTTAATTAATTTTATTAATCAATACTTTAATTAATAACTCAAGTGATTAACTCTTAATCACTTCCACTTAATTACCTTCATAAAGTAATCATCTCTTACTTAATTACCTCATGTACTTAACCACTTAATTACCCAGCAATTATACTTAATTAACTCCAAAGTGATTTTCTTTTAATAATCACAAATTAATAACTTAACTAATTATTTAAGTTAATCATTTAAATTTAATTAAATGATTCTTAACTTCTTATATTATAAAGATTCTTAATTAAGAAAATCATTATCTTAATTAAATCATTTATATTAACCAAAACACTTTGATTATTAATAAAAGTTGAATTATCTTAATTATTTACACAAACTTAATTATCTTTAATTAAATCAATATTCTATATTACTTAAGAAACTTTATTATAATTGATTACCAAGTTCTTAATCATTATACTTTATTTAATATAAAGTATATTAGAAATCAATTATAATTAAAATAATTTAAACATTCGAGTAAACTTTTACATCTTTAAACTTCCAAAGTTATTTAATAAAATTTAATACAACTTTAATATTGATAATCCACTTATTTATTTTTAAAAACTTTATTTTCAACATATATAAACTTATTTAAAACTTCACCTTGAGACAAATTAGTTTTATAAATAAATTTGTTTAACCTTTGTCACAAAAATTTAATTATTTACAAAAATCAAATTTTCTTTGTTAAAATCTTCTTTTAAGACATTTACCGTTAAATACTAAAAACCTGAACTACACCAATCTATACAACACAGCAAACTCGAGCAACATTCATATGCTCGTACGCAAACTCGATCACTCCACTAGATTCCTCCGAAGTAAACACGAGACCTAACCTTCCTTCTCCTGCTTCGAGAAAACAACACCAAAATCCCGAGATATACACCAAGCTCCAACCTATCTTCCCAAAAACCCAATCTTCCTGATACACTTTGCACGCGTGCACCGTGCACCGTCCCTCCGGTCACCAACGTCCATCGTCATGACCTTGCCAAACCACTCTCGACCATGACAACAACTCGCGACAACCCAAAATCCACGATTCAAACTAGAATAAAAAATGACCTAAAAACCAAACTGCAAAACCAAACTCAACGAAAAACGGTTCGCCGCCTACAATCTTGCCACGAGACGCCACGTCCTTCTCCTCGAAGCCACGTCGCAACTCCCTGAACCTATCACAACCCTCGCGATCTCCACCGTTCGCCTCTCGACGCCGCGAAACCCATTGGAACACTCATGACAAATACAGGGTGTAAAACCCTACCTCCTCGATTCTCGGCCAACTCGATCAAATAAAAATACCCAAAGTATTTTTCTGATGATCATCATCCTCTCCTTGACCTCCATGCCCAGCCTCGCCGCTCAGCTCGCCAACGTTCGTCGTGAATTGGACAAAATGCCCAAAACAGTTAACTCTAAAATTATCTTTAATTACTAATTTAAAAATCATGATACAAATCTCAAAAATCATGATTTGGCATTACGAAATCAATTATGTAATTCAAACTCAAAATTTATTCGATTAATTTTTGACCCATATTAAAAAATTTACTGTAAATTTCAAAATTTGGACTAAATATCCATTATAAAAACCTATAATTATTTTTAGAAGGAGGATTACATGATTTCAAACAACTATTGTTTACAATTCGTAGGCCAATTCGAATCTAAAATTTAGTTATTGAATTTTATAATGAAATTTGAAACTGTGTTATAAACACTGACATTTTTTTTTAACTGTACAGGCAATCCATATATACAATTCAAACATGCATCAAATTTTTAGTCCAAGTGTTCAAATAACATCAAGATACTCAATCCCCAAACATGATGAAATTCAGATTTTAAACTTTTAAAAAAAAATCCATTTACTCACCTTTCCACGTTCTGAAATTCACTTTGCATGTTCTTGAATTGATTTGCATGATGATGTTTACATCTGGTTGCTTGATTAAACTTACTTTGATTATATTTGAAATCTTGCCTCTGCTTGAACTTGAAGATCTTGCATTTGCTTTTGAATTTCCAGCATCCCCTTCTCTAGCTATATTCCAGATTTTACAGGTTTCACGGATCATCATTTTTTTTTCTTTTTTTTTTGAACTGTACAGGCAATCCATACACACAATTCAAACATGCATCAAATTTTTAATCCAAGTGTTCAAATAACATCAAGATACTCAATCCCCAAACATGATGAAATTCAGATTTTAAACTGTTTTAAAAAAATCCATTTACTCACCTCTTGTTTTGATTTACATTTTGCTGAAAGAAGAAAGTAAATTTGCTGAAGGTTAATTTCTTCTTTTAATTTTACAACTTACATTTTAAATTTTGTTTTATTAAAAGATGACATTTGTCATTTTAATGTTTTAAGGATCTTACACATATGTATATGATTTACATTTGTCTTTACACACCCTAAAATGTTTACAAGTGTTATTAACAAATATTAATAAGTTAACAAGTGTTATGTTATGTTTAATTAACACTTTGATTGTTATTTTCTTTTTAATAATTTGTTTAAGCTATATACATATATTTATGTAATGTGTATATGTAAGTAATGTGTATTATATCTTATATAAATAAGCTTTTAGATTTGATAAACATACAAAAGTGAATTCATGTTAACAATTTATAAATTATTTATGCTTTTGACTCAATCTATATAACATGTGTTTATAAATTTGAGAAATTAAGTTTGACTCTTTATATAAAAAATTTAAAACCATTTTATCTTATGTTAAAATTAAAATGAAAGTCTATTAAAACAAATGAACCTTTATTTTAAATCTTATTTAAACAAAAGCTTAAAGTACATGTTTTATAATAAATAAGAAATTAACTTTGTTATTAAAAAATTAAATCTCAAATATCATTTTCAAAAGCATTAAATCAAATTAACATTTCAAATTACAAATTATATATTTATTAAAGTTTGCAAATATTTATTAAATTCAAATCAATACATTTTTCCATTTCTATTATATACAAATATATACATATTTCAAATGGAAAAACATTTTAACATTATATTTGAAAATTACTGTATTATATTTTAAAACAAATCTCAAATCACAATATATACATTCATATATATTACAATTTCAATATAAAGTTTTATTACACTAAAAACTTCCTATTTACAAGATATATCAATACATATATATTATAAATAGAAAATATTTTTGACTAACTTTTGGAAAAATAAATCTTATTAATTTTAAATTGCCAAAATAAATATTTCCAAATTAAAATATTATAAATTTTCAAAAGAATTAAACTCTCAAAATTTTATATTGTTAAGAACATGTTGACAGATATTAACAAATTATTATTATTAGCCTTTTAAAAGATTTAACTTGTCAATTATAATATAAAGTGATCAAATCAATTTAATTATTATTAAAGATTATTAAATTGATATTGCTCAAAATTCCGGGTCGTCACACAATAGTTTTATGAGGCATTCTTTTCCCTAAATTTAAATATGATAGTTGTTTAAGACTTTTTAACACTGTTATCTTAATGGACAATAATTAATTCACCAATAAAACTATTGGAAATAATCCACCGTAGAAATTAGGATTGGTTCATGATTTGAAGAATTTTTGGAGTACCATCATCAATCATATATTATTTATGTCAATGACATAATATTATTATGGTAGGAGACGCATCAACTTTAAAAAATAATTAGAAGCTTAACTTTTATGCATTTACACTATCTTTTTCTTCCAAAAGAAGACAGACACCTCCCTTAGTGGTGATATTTAATTTACAAATACTAATGGGTGCTCCATAAACCCATAATTCGAGTTGAGTGAATGGATCTTGCGAGATATTTGGTGTTGTTGGCATCACATTGTTTGGTGTAAGTATAGTAAATATTATGATACTATGTTGTGACAAACATGTATTTTCTCTTATTTTAATGCTCCTTTCATTCTTTATAGTTTTCATATCTTATTTCTAGAATATGAAATGCAAATAAAAAATATCTCAGTGAATTAATATTATAAAAAATAAGTATGTGTCATGTATATAATTTTTTCACTAACGCTACAGTTCAAAGTGAAACACATATATGTTGTCTTTATAATTTTTTATAGATTTTCTTTTAAATCATCATTGAAAAATGTCATATTGATGAATTATGTTTTTTAATTATTACTTTTAACATACTGTGTGCGTAGCGTGGATTTGCACATAGCTAAATAAAAGACCACGAGTTCGAATCCCACAAAATGCATATCATTTATTGGTATCGTGATAGTGCTAACACACTTAAATCATTTTCTTCTCAATTAATAATCTGTATTGAAAATAACCAATACATTTCCAAACATTTGAATATTAGATATATGAATATTTTTCATGTTAATAATTTTATTCATTGTACATAAATAAAGACTTAATAAATTACAATGTTCGCAAATAGCTAATCAAAAAAAGATAACTATTTTTTCGAAATATTATATCTATGAAAACAAATAAATAATGGCGAAATTTTTGAATAAAACAAAATGTACGTATAAAATGACATATTTGTAGAATATCATCAAACTAATGATAAGGAGGTTTGCCTTACTATAGTGTTGCAAAATGGATTTATCTAAAGCCAAAAAATGCTACCTTCTCTTTGGTCACCGAAATATATTCTTCTGCTTCTTCCAACCATTTTTTCCTCTTGAATTTTCATCTAAACCAGAGGCTTTGATATTCATTTTGGCCGCTACCTATACCCATAATTATCTGTCTATTCCTCCTCAAACTTCTTTAGAGCTAACAAATCATAAATTCTCTTTCCTCCTATTTTGTATGGTAAGTCCATTGGCCAAACAGCTTACTTTGAATAACCTGGTACTCATCAAATAACTTCTCCTCTTCTATCAAATTATTTCCAAAATCCCATCTTAAATGAATTGTCCTATAGTGATACATAAAGATTGACACCAACATGAAAACAATGAACATTATCTTATAGATTGGAAATCAATACTCCTCAATTTTGAATCCATAAAACAAGGTCTTTAAATCCTGAATTCGATTCCAACTTTAGTATCAATAAGTTGTTGGAATTACTATTAAGCTAAGTTATGGATTTCATGTTGTAAGTCATTACTTTCTATTTTTGTTGTATGCCTAAATCTATTAACACCCCTTATTTTTCTTTCCCCGCATCAATATGATGTAAAAAATAGTAACACCCTATGATATTCTTTATTGTGACGAATTGTCTTTCTTACCCCTAAAGGCGATGCATAATACATCCAAGGTATTCATGGATTGATCATCTAGGTGTCCAAACGACAAGCCATTAGTGTAAAAAAAAGAAAAAAAAGAAAGAAAGAAACACAGAATCTCACAACGCAAGAAAATCATATATAATAGAACATAAGATAGTACATATGGTCACCTCCAAAATGAAACATCAAAGTTACAACAACAGGTACTAACTTCAACCTGGGATAGTTATAACTGCCTACTCGTACAATGCTGATACATACTATACACATACATGGGATATAAAATTGATAACTAGATAGCGGATGAAGCCTCCTACTCCATACTCCTCCAAAATGCATCCGTAAAAACCTGGATTATATGGCTACTTAAAAATTAGAATACCCAAGAGTTTGAGGGAAAAAAAGAAAAACTCCAGGTCAGACATGGGTCTGGTATGAATAAACTCAAAATATATAAATTATTATACTAATAAAACCCTTCAAAAATAAAGGCATCTCGTAAGAGCATGCCGCACATAAATACGGACAGGTTTTTACCTTATGAATACAAAAACCTTTCTATAAGAACTTATGTGATATTATAATAATGTCTAGAATTCAAAATAAATATTTAATTATAGAAGAAATGGTTGTATTAATTATATTTCAGCATTATAAGCATACAACAGAGTCTGTAAAGGCACGTATTGGAAAATGAATTTCATCCAATGACAAGCCTACTAGAGTACCACCTATTATGGTACATCTCTAGAGAAAATGTGCTAAGGACCTCATATGGACCCCTTTTCAACACAGTACTGACTACACCTTCCTGGATAGTACCGAATATAATTATACCATAGTTGCGATCAACAATCATACTAGGCACCGAAGCATACATCAAAGAAATATCGATCTGGATCAGGGTTGATCATACCCTAATGGGTGCGACCAACATAGCCCTACTACATATCCCATGTTTTAGTCATTCTCGGGTGCGAGGCTCGAGGTAACGATTACCATTTTTAGCAAACCCATCTTGGAATGCTAACACTATCCTCTAGGCAATAATAAAATGCAAGCATCATCCATACAAGCTGTTCCGAGATCGAACAAACACACATATTTACTACCTTCCATTTTGGAATCACCCTTAAGAATGGTAATGCAACTCCATAGCATACTTTACCATGATTTTGTTCATGAATCGTTAGTTAGTTTGAAGTGGTTCCAAAACCGGAGTCTCCAAACTAAAACAATGAATTCTCGGCCGACTCCAATTCGGTTCTTTTAGAAGTACGCGAACAAATACAAGAGTCCCCGTCGAGACCTCGAATATGCATTCTTTAAAGCGAACTACATTTCGTAGAAATGAGTCCTTCCTAGGAGATCATAAAATCATATGAAATTGTAAAGCTTTTAAATTCTTCTTAGGTCAAAATAGGTCAAGTTGTCGATAGTGGACAAAGCACTACCTGGGTGTAAGTATAGTTTGCATATGAAAATAAGACATCTTATACTTATCACCATTTTCAAATTTCAAACAGTACTATCTGTCAATTAACAATAAAGTCAGACAAGTTAGAAAATTATTCTTGCCTCAACATACATTTGTACTTCTCGAGATAGAGACGTGTTTCCATACCTTGGAATTTGGTTTTAAGTATACGATGAAATACCTTCCACATACTTAATTAAGCATGACCCATTTATTGAAATTTACCCCCTTACACTTATCACATTTTCGACATTTTGACTTACACTTGCTGAGAATCGAAGTCAGGTAAGTCAAGATACTAGTTGAACCCTGCCTTGCCTTAGTTGCCATACTCTGGTTCTAGATCTAACAAATAAAGGAAAGTTTTACTCATCGTCTTTTAGCGCTAAATATAAGACGACTTACTTTCCATAAACGTGTCAATATTTTAACATTACTGTTCATGTTTTTTTAATGTTACTTAATGACATAGACAAAGAAATCCTTTGTATTTAAAATATCCTTTTTAAAGATAATTGCTTTTAAACAAAACTCGACCATTGAAACAAAGCGGTTAAAATTTAAACTTCTTATATAAATAACTAAATATATTCTTGAAATTATATTTAAAACTTCAAAATCCTTTTTTCCAATGCTTAATAAATAAAGTTGAAAAGACTTTTCCAAAATATCTAAAATAGGAAACTCTTTTAACTTTATAAAAATCATTGATTTCCAAACTGCATCCGTAGCAAATATCGTTATATGGACCGTAACTTTTAGAACTTGTTTTGTAAATAAAAATAGCTTTTAAACCTTTTCTTTCTATATTTTAAACCACTTTAATAACAAGCAAAAAGGGTTGAAAACAAAAGTTAAGTTCGAAAAGAAAACATTTAAAACTTTCTCAGAGAATGAAGTAGTAAACTAATCTTAAGAAAACACGGGATCTTGATGTTGAATAAAAACCAACTCAAGTATGTTAACTATACTAAGAAACATTCGTAACATCTACACATATATAAAAACCACAAAAGTGGAGAACTCTTTTGATTCCCTTTGCACAAAATCTCGTGCAAAAAAATTCATATGCACTTCGTAGTGTGTCATAGGGACCTATTCTCTACGAACACTTTGAATTCCTTTTGAAGCCTATGTCTTGTCCTATGTGTTATCCGCTTCCAAGCAAGAACTAAACCAACCAGTAAAAATTTCATACACTCATAAACATAAGCAACACACCTAATTTTTTGTAACAAATTAATAAAATTTTAAACTTGCTTTTAAGTGAGCTTTACTCTTACCTAAACAAACGAGAACTTTTACCAAAATTACCGTCACTTTGCTAACAACACACGAACCTAGCTTCCTTCTACAAAAATCGATTTTTAAGATCTAGGGAAGGTCAAATTGGCTCAGTCTTGGGCTAGGAGGGCTCAGCTAGGTTAGAAAATGGGGTTTTGGGTTTGTTTTTGTTGAATAGGTGATGTAGAAAGAAATATAAATGGTTTTAGTGATTTGTTTAAGGATTTAAAGAGAAAAATGAGCAACTTTTAAAAAATTTACTTTATAGAATAGTGGAAGAAGAAAAATGAAGAGAGAGAGATAGAGGAAGAAGAAAGAAATGGAAAAATGAAATGAATTATTATGGAAAAGGAAAGAGCGGTGTTATTTTTAGAGAAAATGGAAATGGCAAATTACTAAATTACCCCTCTCTATAAAAAATTAACTATCCTTCACCATAATTTTGACAACACATCATTGCCTTCTTGTAACATGTGGCCACCCTCATTTCACATTTCCATCACATCTCTTTTGTGCGTACTTTGTGCCTTAAATTTTGTGCTTATTTCCTTTTTACAGTATAAAAAAAGTCCACTTCCACCTTATTAACTTATTTATATTTTTAAACATATCTAAACTAATTAACTAGCAAAAGCATTTGATATTTATATATACGTGTGCATATATACACTATTATGCACAACATGTTTCGATAACTTTTAGACGATGAAAAGTCGAAAATCCAAAAAAAATTGGTCACATTTTTTATTTTTCTCCGAACTAACTATTTTTGTAAACCAAATTTTAAAACAACTTTACCATCATTAGTTATTACTTAAAAGAAGACAATTTGATTTATAAAATCCATTATTTAATCTTTTAAAAATATAACAAATATTCATATTTAAAGCGGGTAAATTACGGGTCGTTGCGTTCTTCTCCCCCTAAAAGAATTTCATTTCGAAATTAACACACACAAAAAATTAACTCGGTATAAGCCTCTTCTATGCTGTCCTAAGTTTCCTAAGTTTTGTCTCCAAAATCTTCGCTCCATTGAAATTTAACTAATCTCGTGAACTTATTTCGCAAATATTTCACATCTTGATCAACAACCCAAATTGGATGCCTTATTATAGTAAAGTTTGGTTCCACTTCCAAATCTTCCCGAATAGTTGGTTTAACAATAAATAATGGATCATGTATATATTTCCTCAAATGAAATACATTAAAAACATTTTGTACTCCTGACAATCTCTCGAGCAAGTCAACATAATAGCCAAGCGGCCCAATCCCCCCAAGAATCTGAAAAGGTCCAGCATATCTAGGTCCCAACTTTCCTGCTCTCCCAATCCATATAACTTCTCTTATCGGAGAAATATTCACAAGACAAAGTCCCTGACTGGAAATTCTAAATTCCTACTCCTTCAATTGGCAATGCTTTTTTGTCATCCCAAACTTCCTTTGTCTTCCTTTTAGTCACAGCTACCTTCTCTGTAGCCTCAAGAATCATATCAGGACCAAGCACTTCTCAATCTCCAATTTCAACCCAACATTATGGTGATTTCCAAGGCCGTCCATAAAGAGCATCATAGGGTGCATGCTTATACTTGCATAGTAACTGTTAATATAAGAGAGCTTAACTTAGTGAAGATGATCCTTTTATGAACCTCAAAAATCCAAGATAAAGGCTCTCGAAAGATCTTCCAAAACTTGGTTCACCCTCTCCATCTAACATTAATTTAAGGATGTTATGATGTGCTTAAACTCAGCTTCGTTCCCAATGATGCCTGCAATACTTCCCAAAACTAACTAGTAAAATTAGATCCCAATCTCTAACAATACTACTTGGAACTCCATGCAATTAGACTGTCTCCTTCACATAAATTTCTGCCAAGCTTGATGCAAACTTAGTCGGTTTAACCTAAATAAAATGTGTGCTCTTGGTTAGTCGATCAATAATAAACTAAACGCCTTCATTTCCCTTTTTTGATCTAGGAAAACCATCTATAAAATCCATCGATACTTGTTCTCATTTCCAATTTGAAATCTCATGTGGTTGTAGTGATCTAGCAGTCCTTTGATGATCACTTTCAATTTTCTAGAAATTCGCACATATCCTAACATGAATACAAATATCCCTCTCCATTCCCTTCCACTAGAATACTCATTTTGTATCCCGGTTCATCTTTGAAACATAGGGATGGATATTTAGCTTGGATTGATGATATTCAGTTAATACCTATTGTCTAATACCATCGACATTTGGAATGCATTTCTTTTCATTCATCCGCAATCTACCATGGTGATCGATCTCAAATCTTCTATAATGGCCCTTGCCTATGTACTTAATGATCTTCATTAAACATTATCTTCCTTTTTCTTGCTTGAAATCCATTCAAGGAGAGTCGGAGTAACTTCTAAAAGAGCAAAAAATTCATTTCCAAAAGATCTTCCTTTTGCTTTATCTTCATTTGAAATAGCTTGAACCGAAGCGCTAGTTAACCTCTTCTTTAACTCAATGAATGCTTCTTCGCACTTTGAATTCCAAATAAACTTAAGATCCTTATTTGTCAAATTTGTCAGTTGTGAGGTGATCTTGGAGAAATCTTGGATGAATCTCCTATGTTGTCCTGGTAGGCCTAAGAAGCTTTGGACCTATGTTGGAGTCTGCGGTGTCTTGCAATCTTGAACAGCAGCTACTTTCTATGGATTAATCGAAATACCATCCCCTGATACAACATGTTCAACTTACTTCCAATTTCCAAAAATGAAACTTAGAGAATTTAGTTCTTAATATGTGTTTCCTTATTGTTTCAAGCACTACTTTTAAATGGCTTCTGTGTTCCTCTTTGGTCTTAGAATATATAAGAATATCATTCATAAAGACCAGCACAAGTTTATTAAGTACATCTCTAAAAACCCGATTCATAAGATCTACAAAATAAGGTGGTGAATTGGATAGCCCAAAAAGCATAACCAATCACTCGAAGAAATAATCTGGCCCTCTGAATGTTGTTAAGGGTATACTATCCTCTATTATTCTTAACTGGTGAAATCCTATGGCAAGATCCACATACGAAAATACTCGAGCACCATATAGTTGGTCGAACATGTCATATATACGGCGTAGGGGATACTTGTTCGGAACGTCTGTATGTTTAACTCATGGTAATCAACTGAAAGTCTTAAAGAACTATCTGACTTTGCAACAAAACTACAGTTCTCCTCAACTTGAGCAACTTGGTCTACTCTGTGATTTTCTTAACAAATCATCTATCCGATATCTTAACTCTTCCTTCTCTTTTGGAGCCATCTTACGAATAAGATGAATAATAGGTTTCACATCGGAATTAAGTTAATATAAAACTCAATCTCTCGATGTGGAGGTAGACTATTAACTTCTTCAAAAACATCTGGGAAATCCCTAACAATTAATATCAACCCTAACTCCTTTTGGGATGAATCAAGTGCATAAAGGAAACCACTCATTAGCTTGTTAGGCTCTTTATATAATACTTCAACAAAGTTCCCCAAGTTGGTTTCATATTCAGCTACTGACAAATCACCTTACTTGACATCCAAAAGCTCCTATACAAATGGATTTTCTCTAAAAAGAGTATATACTGGTCTTTAAACACCTCCTTAAACCTTGACCAAGAAAAATCATCCTCAAGGACGTTCACTATGACCGATTCCCACCATATAGATGCTCCATCTTATAATTTCCAAGATTTCAAGAAACGCTTCTGTTCATCTGAAATATCCGGCCCCTTGAAGATCTTTTCACAAGAACAAAGCCAAGCTTGGACTTTGATAATGGATTACGTTCCCTTCAGTGGCTTTCCTTCTAGATTAATCTAGCCTTTGTACAAGGCATCAAGTTTACATAGGGTTGTTTATATGCTGCCTCTTCAACTACTCCTACCCTTTAAACATTCGGAGCTCGACCATTGGTGGTCATGGCGTTACTAGCTCCCCTCCCTCATCTTCCTTTATCCATTATTCTTACTACCTAGATATAGTAAGATAACTCTAGAATATTTAGATGGGATTATCTTTAGGAAAAGGGTACCAAATCAAACATATCAAGACTAATCAAGATATCTCACACACCACACACACACACACACACACACATATATATATAGACACACACACACGAATAAAATTACAAATATGCGCTCTTATAGACTAAAATTATTGTAGGATATTGTTATCCCTTTCTCTAATGAGTTGACCCTAACCAAGGTTAGGTGTTCGCTCAACCTAAGCCCTTATACCACGTGTGATGAATTGCCTTTCTTATTCCTAAAGTAGACACTTAATACATCTATGGTATTCATTTTTCGATCTTCTAGGTGTCTGAAAGACAGGCCGTTAGGATAAAAAGAAGAGAAAAGACAAGAAAAAAGAAACACAGAATCTTACAACACACAAAAATCATATATAATAGAACATAAGATAATACATATGTTCACTTCCAAAATGAAAAATCAAAGTTTCAAAAGGTGCTAACTTCAGCCAGGGATATCTATTACTGCCTGACCCCATATTGCTGACACATACTACACACAATAGTGGAAATAAAATAGATAACTAGATAACAGATGAAGCCTCCTGCTCCAGACTCCTCCAAAATGCATCTGTAAAACCTGAACTACCAAGCTTTCCGAAAATTAGAGTACCCAAGAGTTTAAGGGAAAGAAAGAAAAACTTCGGGTCAAACCGGTCCTGGTATGGGTAAACTCAAAACATGCGTCCCCACTTCTTGTCACTCTTCCATCACACTTCTCCTTTGTGCCTTATATTTTGTGTTTATTTCTTTCTAAATTATAAAGGTAAGTCCACTTCCACTTTATTAACTTAATTATATTTTAAACATGTTTTATCTAAACTAATTAACTATCAAAGACATCTTTATTTATATATATGTGTACATATATACACTACTATGCACAAAATGTCCAGAAAATTTATAGATGATGAAAAGTTGAAAATCTGAAAAAAGGTTTTCACTCACATTTTCGATTTTTCTCCAAATTAAATATTTTTGTAAATCAAATTTTAAAACATATTTACCATCATTAGATATTACTTAAAAGAGGTCTATTTGAGTTATAAAATTCATTATTTGATTATTTAAAAATATATCAAATATTTATATTTAAATTGATTAAATTACGGGTCGTTATATTTACTCACCCTGATTTATACCCATTTTATCCTTTTGGCTATAACTATTATCACCCTACAATTTTCTTTTGTATCCCACGTTTTGTTAAAAAATAGTACACCTCGTACATTTCTTTTTTCACCTTAAGCTGTTCTATTTATGCCCTTTTTATATATTTTTTACTTTCTTCATCTTGTAATTTTTTTACTTTGATCTTTAATAATATTTCGTTCGTCTAGTAAATATACTATTTAAAAAGCTTAAAAAATTATTATTTATTCTTTCAACTTTCATGAACAAAATAAATCAAGAAACAAATTTGAAATAATAATTTTTGCTTGATTTAAGTTTGAATTTGATTTAGGGTTGGGTTTATTATATCCATAGTTGACCTAATGCATATGTCCTTAGATACTTCTAATTCCTAGTATGCACTAAATTTGGTTTCAATCAATTCCAGGCTCGTTATGTACAAGGTTTCTACCTATTCCAAGCTTTACGTATACTAGGTTTCGATCAATTCCTAGTTTGCATTGCACTATATTTATGTAGTTTCCCAGCTTTCATCCAATTATGTTTTTATACCCTTTGTTATCACAACCGGGCTCGTCACCTTCAGCTTTTTTAGCATCTATATCGATGACCTCTTGCTCCTACGGTTGGGGGCATGACAGGATCAACATTCTTTCCCCTTTAGCCAACTGTGGTCCCTTGTCTTTCCATTGCAACTCGAGCTGTATTCACTAGCCATGTGCTCTAGCCTTCTTCCATCAGACAAAAGGTGATGATATGTTCATCAGTAAGGAGGCACTCAAATCTCTATCTTTAGGCAGCACATCCTTAAGACGAAGATGTTGACCTTAGGGCCGCAAGATGGTGCCTATAAAAATAATTAGAAAAAATATTTAGTTTAGGATACGACCCGGATATAAGCATATGAATTAAAGTGAAGAGTTACACTTACGTCTTTCTAACCATCATCGACCGAAGCCAGGCGGACATCGCATAAAGAAACATTCTCTTTTAAAAACTCTTAACTTATTCCAAGTACAGCTAAGATTTGGCACTTTTTAATTAAGTCTAGAAATGTAAACGAGTGACTCCATGTCTGTTGCTTGAAGATGAATATGTATCGAATGTCCTGGGCAATTGGAGGGCGGTATAAGAACTCCATAAACACCGTGCAATCCAAAGGCTTGTGAGCTCTATCGTTTTGTGATGGGACCGGTACATTGTCAAATGAAATCCCGTGTCTCTTACAGATTCAGTGAAGAGCGGCTTCATTGATCTTCGAGGACATGGAATCCATAGGATCTTCTAAGAAGATTGCGTCCTCCAAAGTGTCAGGCGCAGGATCGAAGATTTCTACTAGAAGAGTAGGAACGGTGGAGAATAAATCAAATGGTGGACCACAGATTTTCGATTTCTCGGATTGATGACTAGGAGACGGACTGTCTAATTCAGTGGCAGAACTCGACTTGGCACCAGAATTGCTGTGTTGAGAAGATGGTCCAGCGGACATAGCTGCAATACGTTCCGAACGTCTGGAATTCATCGCTATTGAACTTAGTAAAAAAATCATTATTAGATAAAATAACTTATAATCCCGGTGCAGAGTGAGTGCTAGTGTTGTGTGGTGAAGTGCCATGCAATACAATGACAAATTATACATAGTTAAAGGTGGAAAAGACGACGAGACTTCGAAGTTTGACCGAAGTGACCATCATTGATGACTATCAAAACTGGTTCTCTACATCATTAGGGAATGATTTTGCCTGAGCCTCAAGATCGATTGTCACTAGGTTGAAGATTGATTTTTATTTCATAAGCAAATGAGCTTCAAAAAAAATTGTCCGAGGCATTTGTCCATGTCATAGTTTGAATATTGTATATGTCACGGTATGTACTTCAAGTCATATGCAAGTCCATGTGTTCACTCAAGTGTTCAATGTCGAAGCTCATCTCAAAGTTCAAGTTCATATGATTGAATTTAATTTTAAATTTCATTGTTGACAACCGGTTGTTCCAGTAAAGAGTAGACGGTCATTCCAGAACGACCGTTCATATATGATCATTCCATGACGATCATCCATAGTCAAGCTTAGTGCCACACCATTTCTCTAACCGATTCCTCACTCTCTTCCACCATCTAATCATTCACTCCATTTCACCATCCAATCATTCACTTCGATTCTCTGTACAATCATTCCAAAACAATCGTATAATATCCAAATCGTTAACATATGATCGATCACATGTTGCATTGTCCCCAACCGATCATTCAAGTACCGATTGTCCCACACTTATCTTCGATTCCCTTCATTGAAATAGTCTTTAGCTCCATTGTTTTACGATCATTTGAAAAATGATTGGTTGAATCTATGAAGCATCATACCAAGGTCACTTATCCATCCAAGAATGATTGGCCAAATATTTCTTTACAATACCTCAACCTCATCACCATCACCAAAATGATCGGCTGGAGCCTCTCTTCCTCCAACATGCTTCAAATCAATCAACCTCGTCGTCCTAATCGGACATCACGAGGTTACAAACCCAAAATCTTGTTATTGAATCCACATATAAATCAAAATCAACCTACCTATGTAGAAATTTCAAAGATCAGGAGCGGTTTGAGTTTGACTCCACACGAGGTCTTGAGTGATGAAGATGATAATGATGGTGTGGAGAGAAGGATGATTGACTAGAAATTAAGTGAAGGAGGAGCGATCTTTGATTTGGTGGATTGGATCATGATTCGAATGATGAGGGAGAAAGGTCAAGTATTTCCTTTTTTCTTTTGGTTTGAATGAAAATGATGCAGAAATAGGGAGTGGAGATGGAGCGACTAAGTGAAAAGTATTTATATCAAGATGGACCAAACCTTTAAAGCCCGTGAAGTTAGTCTATGCGATTATTCCTTACCGATCACCTTATAACGATCGCTCTATATCATTATATGATGATCGTTCATTCATTGATTCAAAATGATCCACTATTTTCTCACACCTAATAACAATCTGATTTGATCGTTCCTAAAAAAAGGAAGAAAAAGGGAGAGAAACAACGATCATAAATAAACGAGATGTATTTGATGGATCCACAACTATCCATCAAACTATTCAACAACAAACGATCAGGTGTGATCATTTAAAAAAATGGAGAAACTTGACAATGACCTGTGAACTTGTAATCGTGATTAGGGGTTAGGTATAAATAAAGGTATAAGTTCTAGTACACAAACTGAAGATTCAATTTTTGAAATTGATAGAAATTGAATCCTCGCCTGAAATCAATCAAGGAAAAGTTTAAAGCAGATTGCTAGAGCCTAAAATCCACTGGAAACAAAACAAGATGATCATCGACAAGCCGTAATCCAGTATTTATATTGTTGAAAGTTGACCAATAATCATAACAAATAGAAGGAGATCCAAATCTCATTAAAAAAGAAGTTCAATGGAAGGATGGCGACTGTTTAGAAAATTGGATGGAATCCTTTCCAACGATTGAAATTTGCAAGGAATCAAAGCACATCATGTTCAAACAAGACGTACTTTAAGGGGCAAGTGCTATCCAACTTTTTTTCCAGGCTATATATGGACCAATCAGACAAGACAGACGTCATTAGGGTCGATGTATCAGATTAACGATCACAATGCCTAGAGATCATGCCTAAATGATAATTTGAAGCAGTAGTAAAGCAGAAGCTGGAGGAGGACTCAGTAAAACACTCAGAGCATGAAATCTCACCATTACCTGAAGATGGATCAGGTACAAACCATATTCAATACTATGGATCGTAACATATCAATTCCATAGATCAATTCAATGATGATTGATCGATATCTCAAGACCTACAAATCCAACACGCTTGAAACTTTCAGAGCACCAAATATTAGAGAGAGGAGTCCCCATGAAAAATCGCATGCCAAAATAATTGGAAGTGAACGATCGGTGTACATCGTTCATGAACGATCGTACTATTTCAGCGTGAAAGATCAAACCCAATGAAGATTGGCGATATCTCACCAACCACAACTCAGAATGATACCAAACTTTAGAAGCATACATTAGAGACATGGAGAAGCCACCAGGAATGATCGCACCCACTTTAGAGCAACTATGAATGATCGGCATCGATCGTTCTAAAAAATGAATTGGAACTTGCAATCGTTTTGGTATGCCCCTACAAATCTAGAGAGTCTTCTACCGAATTTCCAACAAGATATTTCATCGTCTTCACTTATAAATACAGACTTCTTTCTTCGTTTAAAGGATAATTTTCGTTGCTCGCTGCTTTGGACCCTATTGTAATCTAATGCTACTATTATTACTTCATTGTAATCAGATTATAGGTGATCAATAAAGCAAATTCTTCAAAGTGGACGTAGGTACACAATACCGAACCACTATAAATCCTTATGTCTTTGTTATTACTTAATTCCAATTGTTTATTTACTTATCCTCTTTGTTTAATTTTGATTATCCTTCATTTATTTCTCTACTATTCTATTCTTGAGCGTTTGTACCTACTTTTAGTGCAAACAACGTCTTTCTTTGTCAAATTCGTCAAATGCGAAACAATCTTAGGGAAATCGTGAACAATCTTCGATAATAACCTGCCAACTCCAAGGAGCTTCTAATCTCAGTTGCACTCTATGGCATCTTCCAATCCTGAACAGCCACAACCTTTGCTAGATCAATAGAACTACACTCCCCCGAGACAACATGTCCTAAGACCAAATTTCCAATGGCCAAAATTAACACTTCAAGAACTTAGCTTTCATTATATGCTCTCTTAATGTTCAAGTACAATCCTTAGATAGTGAGTATGCTCCTCTTCAATCTTTGAGTAGACTAGAATATCTTCAATAAAAACATGCACAAATTTATTAAACACATCCTTGAAAACCCAATTCATCAAGTCCATAAAATATGCTGGAGCATCGGTTAGGCTGAACAGCATAACCAACAGGTCATAAGACTTATCAGACTTAGAAGTTGTTAAAGGTACACTTTCCTTTGCTACCCTCAATTAATGAAACCCTATGGCAAGATCTAGTTGAGAAAATACCCAAGCAACATGAAGCTAATAAATAAGTCATCTATCCTGGGCAAATGATACATGTTCCTAACAGTCCACTTATTGAACTCACGGCAATCCACACAAAGTCTTGAGGAATCATCCGTCTTTGTAGCAAAGATGATGGGCACTCCCCAGTTCAATCGACTAGGTTGGAGCAAGCCTTTACAAAATAAATCACTGACCTAGTTAGCTAACTCCTAACTTCTCCTTCGGTGATAGCATATAAACAGGCAACACGGTAGGTTTCACGTCTCGCACCAAATCAATATGAAATTCAATCTCACGGTGAGAGGGTAAACCATATACTTATTTAAACATATCTACAAACTCCTACACAACAAAGATTGACCCCAACTCCTCTTTAGCCGCATCGAGAGAATAAAGAAAATTACTCATTAGTGAAATAGGTCCATCACAAGACATTTCCATAATTTTTCCTTAATAATATATCCGCTTAACAAAATCTAGAACCACACAATACCGAGACAACAAATCCATCAAGATTAATACATCAAACCCTAGAAACCATAGAACATACATATCACATGAAAGGAGTCGACCATAACAAGTGTCCGGAACACCTAAACATATCATACTAAGACTGGTCATGCTCCCCATAGGGTTCGACACACAAATAGAGTCAAAATCCATAGTTGGCGCCATTTTTAACGAATATAAAACTAAGTGAAGCATCATTGTCAAACAAAACATGAGCAGGAATGTTATAAATAGATAGTATACCTTCTAGAACCTTCTCCCATTTGTAGCTGCTGAAATGGAAGGTATAATAGCAAGAGAGAAAAACCCTAGGTTGCTATCCTTTCTGAAGCATAGGACAATCTCCGAGCATATGACCTGGCTAGTGGTAGTTGTTACGACACTTCATTGCAAACTGTCCATTGGCTATTTGTGGCTCAAGCTTTGGAGCATTATAATTGCTGCTTTAACTATCGGTGCTTTTACCACTTGTCCTCCTCCACCTGACCTGCAATTATTAGCAAAAAATCACTTCTTTCTTCACTTTTAACTAGCTATATTGGAAACAGCCTTCGACGGTTGGAACTTACACTTATTGTTTCTTGTTGGTGCAGATGCAGATGGCTTTAGAACCAACCCTCGAACCATAAAGTCATACCTGTTACATTCACGAAGGATCCTTGGATATGATTTTTCATGTTCCTTTGAAGATCCTGACGCATACTGTGACGACCCGACTTTCCACCACCGGAAAATCGCATCATCTTCAAGAAAGAAAGGGATAGAAAAGAGAAAAGATAGAGAAGAAGAAGAAACAA
Organism: Allium cepa; assembly: GCA_030765085.1. Taxonomy (NCBI): domain Eukaryota; kingdom Viridiplantae; phylum Streptophyta; class Magnoliopsida; order Asparagales; family Amaryllidaceae; genus Allium; species Allium cepa. The sequence goes on from CM060932.1 coordinate 126,022,117, forward strand.
CACATCAGAATCTAAACAGCGGAACGAATAAATTATATTAATCACATAATACTTTACATAGTATCATATACATTAGAGTTACACAGCTAAAACAACACACACTAGACATTTATAAACACCTGTCTAGTTATACAACTCAATACAACAACTCAGAGAACACACAGCGGAATACTCTATAGCTACACGCAGAAGCCTCCTGCTCCATTGCTCCTTCAGAATTTGTCAAGCCAACTTAAAATCCTAACCTGAATTCCCTTGGCTACTCGTAAAAATTTGAGTACCCAAGAGTTTATGAAAAACAAAAATAAACTCCGGGTCAGACATGGGTCTGGTGTGAGTAAACGGTTAAAGTAGCTTAACTTTTAAAACCTTTTGAAAGAAAAGGTATCACGTAAGACTTCCTATACATAAACATGGAAAAGTTTTTACCTTATGCTAACCAAAACATTTGATAGGAAATCCGATGATATTATAATAGTGTCTAGGGTTTTCAAATAAATAAGAAATAGCCGAAATTGTTACATGATTAAATTCCAGCTACTAGCCACAAAAGTGGGTAATACAATCAAAACCGTTGGCACTTATTGGATTTTGGATTCCATACAATGGCAGGGCTACTGGGGTACCGCCCGTCACAGTACGTGGCCTAGATCACCGTACCGAGTATCACTCCCGACCCCCTGCAACACAAAGTCGGACCCGTTCCTTACTGAATAGTTCCGAATAAGACAACCTCGACGGTTGTAGCCATTCAACCGTTCATACAGCCAAAATAAAAGGGACCTCTAGACAGGGGTAAATCTTACTCTCCAGTGGGTGCGACCCACGAAGCCTTGCTGCACCTCCCCTTTTTTAGCCATTCCCGGTTGATGAGACTTGAGGTTACGATTACCTTTATAGGACATATCACTTAGAATGCTCATCGTCCACCTGACAATGTTTTGAAAGCATTCAATCCATACAAGTTCGTTCCGGGTTCGAACGAAACCGAAAGCATTATCTCGTTACACTCATTTTGGAATCACCCTCAGAGTTAACGACAATAACCCTTGCACTCAGATTCACCATCTCGAATCTATAAGTACTATTCCGTCAACTCATTACGGAATCACCCACAGAGTTATACTGACGTATAGCCCTTACACCTTGAGTCTTCACAAAGCTCCACTTTGACTCACGACCTAACGTTATTTGGAATCGATGTGGTTTTCGGATAACCAAATATGGAAACCCGATCCCGGTCTCATCGAAATCCAAAGCGTGTCTTTTAGGTTCAAGTTGTTTTAAAGGTTTTAAAACAAATCAATTCAACTATCTATATATGCACAGAATATATAATTCACAAATCACAATTGATAATCATCATTATCAAATAACAGGTAATTCATATAATCCATATCATAATAGATAATCCATATATCAACATTCCAATTGATAATCACAATTTAGCCAAGCATTCATATCACACAACCATACTTATCTCATTACTGAGATCACACAGCATTCAAGACAATCAATATCATCCAATCATTCATAAGCAATGATTAACTCAAACCACAATATAATTAATTTAAGCTGAATTAAATTAACTATCTCTAACTCTAATTAATTTAAAGTGAATTAAATTAATTACCTAATCACTTAATTAATTTAAAATAAATTAAATTAATTACCTTCATCAAAATAAATCTTGCTTAAATTAACACTAGTTAAATCAATTAATTAATCCTAATCAACCTTGATTAATTAACTCTTAATAAAGTAATTAATCCTTAATTATTTTCATTAATCATATCAATTAATGAACCTTAATCAGGCTTAGATTAATTTCTTAAATTTAATCAACTTAAATACAGTAATTAACTATTCTTAATTACTTCTTAATCACTTTATAAATTCATTGATTTCTTACACTAAGTAATAAATCTTTAATTACTTTAACAAGTAATTATCCATTTGAAATTACTTTCCAATCAGTAATTTACCTAATCTCAATTACTCCTGTAATTATCAATCACTTACCTTAAGTAATTAGCCTTACCAAAACTTGTTAAGTAATAATACTTAATCATTTATCAAGTGACTATTATTAATTAATTAACAAATTAATTAACTTACTTGATTCCACTCATCTCATTAATTATAATTGAGTAATCCATCCCTAATTACTCATTAACCCAAATTAATCTTCAATTATCAGATTAATTATCTCCAACTATTAATTAATAAACCTTAATTATTAATCAATCCTTTAATATAAAGTAATTAATCACTAATTACTTTTATTGATTAATTAATTAAACTTAATTAACTAATTAATCAACTCTTAATCATTAATAAACATAATTATTAATTAATAATCTTAATTACCAATTAATTAATCCATTACTAAAATTAATTAATCCTTAATTAAAATTAATTAACCTTAAATAAAAATAGTTAATTAATTCCTAATTAACAAGCATTATAAATTAATAATCCTTTACTTATTAATTAAGAAAAACTTAATAAAACCTTTATTAAGCATTAATTGATTACTATTTTAATTACTCTTAATTACTTAATTAATAAGTAATTACAATTTAATTAAACATTAGACATTAATTAAATTATCATCTTAATTAATAGTTAATTAAATAAATAATTATACTTAATTAATTACTTAATTAACCCATTTTAAAATAATAATTAAATAAATGAGTTAACTTAAAATTCTTTAATTAATCAACTAATTACAAATTATAAATACTTAATTATTATTTAAGATAAAGTATTATCTTAAATAAATCTTGAAATCTTTATTTAACTTAATTCATTAATTAAATTAAATTATAAGAAATCATTAATTACTTCCCTTAATTATTAATTAACATATCTAGTTTCAAGTTATCTTTAACTTTATTTGTTAATTAATAAAAACAAATATAAATTTCCTTTTTTTTTTGGCAAGGCCGACGGTTTTATAGTGGACCGACCACTTTTATTACGAATGTAATAAGGTTGAAGTACAGGAGTAAGGTATAGGCGCCTTAGCTACTATGAATGAGAGATAAAAATACAGCACAGGAGTATGACAGACACGTCACAACTACTAAACAAAAAACAAGGCTAGTTCTCCTCCGCAGAGGAAGAATCACTAACGCCCACATTTCCACGGGGAGAAACACCCCCAAGTAGACCAAAAAAGGGGCGAAAATGTACAGCTAGAGAAGGATCATAACAGTCAATGTCAGAAGAGTATAAAAAGGATCGATCCCATGCAGAATCAGCTAGAAGAACAGAATTACTTTCAGCAAACGTACCATCCATGTCAAGAACCAATGAATCTCCAGAAATACTATAATAAAGGCATCGAAGATCCAATAAATCATCAGATACATATCTAAAATAGGTGTCATCCACAGGGTTGAATCTCATATCAGAACAACGCTCAACCCAACAATGTTCAGTCTCAGCCCAAACAACGCGCGGTGGAGAGAGAACAGGAACAGCAGGGAGAACTGAAGGAACATCACCAGGATCTGGGGGAGCAGGACACTCTAAGGAAAGGGATGGACCAGTGTGAGGAGCAACTAGAGAGGCTTTGGGAACCCATTTTCTTAGCGGAAGCCGAGGCAGAGGGATTTTAGGAACAGCAGCAGGAACAACAGAGCGCGCGCAGGCAGAGGCAATATGGCCAAAAGATTGACAGGTGGAACAAATGTCAGGTACCCAACCGTAACGAACACGAACTTCCACCACGTGACCAACAGCTAGCTGGACAGGAATAGTGGCAGGAAGAGGCTTATGGGGAGTAATCTCTATCAGGGCCTTGGCGTATACAAGCTTATCACGTGCAACAGTATTTGAGTCAAAACATTTCAATTTACCTATATTGCAAGCAAGCCAATTCAAGCCAAGCAACGGTTGTAAAGCAGATAGAATTTGGGAGAAATAAACCCAAACAGGGATAGAAAAAACTTGGTCACGAACACTAGCCACTGTCGGAGACCAGGGGGTAGTAATAAAAGGCTGTCCATCAAAGAAGGAAGGTTCAGACTCTAGAACACGACTACGTTCCTCAGAGGAGGAGAACAATAGGAAGTACAAGGAATCAACCAACTTAACTTTAAGCCCACCCTGAAGTCTCCAGGCCCTACGGCAAGCAGCAGCCACATCATGAAGACGATGTTTAGGGTCCAGAAAGAATCCAACTACATATCCTGACCAGAAGTCCTTACCGGCTTGCATAACACGGGGGAGGAATCATCACTCCATTAACCTCAACGATGTCGAACTCAACTGGTTCATAAACTCCCGCATTACGAGGCATGGATTTAAAAAGTGAAGACCATGATCTGGGTACAGGCGGGAAAGGAGTAGCATGGCGATTCACAATATCAGCAGAAGAGGCCTCAGGATTGGTGCAATGAGCAACAGTGTGCATGTTATCTCCAGAATTTGAATCATCGGTCTCTAGTTCAACAAAGGCATTGGCATAAGTGCCACTAGCTGTTCCAACATTGGTGCAGGCAGGGGGAGGCCCAGGACCCACCAAAGCAGATGGCAGATCAGGGATAGCATCACACAACGGGGAGGCCATACCAGAAACACTGATGATTGCACCAGATCCCACTTTAGCATTGTAGCGAACACATGACGTGCTACAATCTGGCACTACAGAATTAACTATGCCGTTGACTACACCTGCCCTACCTCCAAATTCACAGACACTATCAACAGAACCCGTGACATTATCACCCAAAACGCTACCTAACATAGCAACGAAGAACTCCTTTATTATTTCCAAAATAAGTTTGAAAACAACATTAGCTAAAACATTTAAACAAATCATATAAATTTCATTTATAAAACAATTAAATTTCAAAAACAAGAATTTTACTTTAATTTAAACTATTTAAAGTTTAAAACTTATTCATTTAAATTTGAAATTTTTGTTAACACTTTATTTTGGGTTCACCCCTTATTTACTGGAAACTAAGGAAACAAAGCACATGGATTTTTGATCTTTAAAAACTGTTTAAAATAAAACTTAAAAAAATAAAACCGTTTTAATTTAAAATGTTAAAACTGTTAAAATTAAACAGTTTAACACTGTACAAAAATTGCCCAGATCAACACGGGCATAATCCCGAACCACATCCAAAAATGCGCGAGTTTTCCCCCGAGTCTTCTTCCCTTCTTCCCGAGCTAACTTCAGAAACACTAATCAAAACAAAACCCAAAATACCTTGACACCATCCACCTCTCGTGCACCGGTGCCGGAGCCACCTCTGGCCAACTTCGAACCCACCAATAAACCATTCCACCACTCTACAGGCCTCCACAACCCACGGAAGTCCATCATCTATCTCGATTCAAAAACGAACATCTTGGTTGGACTGAACCCCTAAAACCATCACCAGAAAACCTCAAATTCTCACGACTCTGATCAACGACAAAGGCCACAACTCCGGCCATGGTCCACCGACCCACCAAACTCCCTTCACACCAATTTTCATTCAACTCGATGCAATATAGACGATGCAGAAGTCAATTCACAGACAGCTTCAAAAACTAGGTTTAAATATGAATCTTTGGCTAAATCAAATTATTCAGTGGTTTAAAAAAATTTCAATGATTTTTGCTATACTTACTGATGTTTCATCTATCTCCAAGCACAATCTCAAGTTACCCAATTACACAAATCAATAGAAATGGGCAGGAATTCATTTTGCAGAGAACCCCCAAATTCACATTCAATATTTTACTAAAAATTGTTATTTTGATTTTAAAAATCATAACTTTCTAAGATGATTCAAGTTGTATGTTCTAATCAATATAATTTAACATTGGATTTTATCAAATATCTTAGATTTACTGCATTATCTATGTTCCAGTAAATTTCCAAACTAAAATAAAAATACTAGAACTTGTCTTTTAAAAACTATATGATGTTTAAACCAAATCAACTTGTTTAGAATCAAAACTCCAAAGTGATTTGATAAGAGTTTGGTCTTTTGATTCAATTTAATCTCTGTACAAAAAGAATACAGAGAGTAGCAGTTAACTATCATGCATGCTCAACATTCACATACACAGATCAATCACCAATCATATAATCATGAAAGCATTAATTATTTCAGAAGTTAAACAAACAACAAATCAGTAATTACTTAAGCCTTTAAGTTGTTGTTTACTCGCCTCAACCTAGTGCAGAGTTTTGAAGAAGAGCAGGAAATTGCAAAAGAATTGAACTTGAAGCTTTACAATCAAGAGCTTTGAAACTGAATTTGTTTTCAGGTAATGCTTTTTGACAGGTTTGCTATAAAAACTGGATTTACTTGCATGCTTCTTGAAAGTTTTGAGACAGACATGGATTGGAGGCTTGCATCAGATTCTTGAAATCATGATGCAGATTTTGATTTAAGAAAACTGCAGGCATTTGTTTTTGTGAACAACTGCAGGCTTTGCAGTTTTTGAAGGTATTTCCAGGTTTTGATAACAGAATGGGGTTAAACAATCTCAGATATGATTTTGTTTTGAGGAGATTATAGATCTGGAAGGAGTGTTTACAGGTTGTTTGAAATCTGGGTAATGAATTTACAGGTTTTGGTTTAGAGGAGTAAATGCAGATTATGTTTTTTTTTTTGAATCTGCAGGCTTTTGATTTTTTGAAAGTGTTTGAGTTGAGGAGTGCTTCAGGATTTATTTGAGTATTTTCTGGTTTTAGAATGAGTAAAAGTTGCATGATGGTTGAAGCTTTCCTTTAAACATGAATACAAAAATTTAAAGAAAAAGAAAATAGAGGAAATGGTGTTTAAATGGTTGAATTTCAGATTTAATAAATTAAAAAGAAATTAGAAAAACAAAGGACACTTGTCTCTGTTTACACAAATGGTTTAACACTTGTTATCAAGGTGTTTTAGAATTAAACATTTGTCACTATTAAGTTTATTTTTAATTACAAAGAAATTTAAAAGCTTTTAAAATTATTTTCCTAATTACAAATGTGTTTTAAAAGTAAACATGTTTTCTTCATTTAAAAGTACTTTTCTAATTAAATTTCAAGTAAACAAATACATTTATACATTTATAAATGTATGCTAGTTTATAAATACAATCTTTTAAAAAAAATGAAACCAAATAAAATTTAAATAAAATTATATACAACATTTCAAACTTATTTTAAATACTATTTCAAAAGCCTTACATTCATTTTAAATAAATACAAATCAAACTTGTTTAGATAAGCTTTTATAAAGAAAAATAAAACAAAATCTTATTTCTAATTAAAAACATTATCTATATAATTTAAAACCAAACTATATTATTATTATATTTTAAAATGTATGTATATCTTTGAGTTCAAAATATATATTCATTTTCAAAGTTAAATCAAATCTAAAATAAATTTAAATCAATATAAACAACTATTTTAAAATAAGCTCACTATTATTTACAAGTAATATATCCTATTTTGAAATCAATTTAAAATACATAGATTTAAATATACAGATATAAATGTATTTAAACATACTTATAAATTTTAAAAACAATATACAATTTAGAATTTCTTTACACAAATAAAATAATTAATCTTAATATAACAATAATTAAAATATTACTTGATTAATTATCTTTGAAAATAACAATTTCCCAATTCAAATAATTTAAATTAAGAGATTATCAACATTTTAAACTCCTAGAAATCCCGGGATATTACAATCCTTCCCCCTTAACAGAATTTCGTCCTCGAAATTTAAAACAAAGATAATCCACAGTTTTACTCTATTTTCAACCAATTCAAACATTCACAACAGCCATACACTATCAATCAAATAAACAATTCCATCCAAACAACCAATTCAATCAAACAACACTAGCTATCCGGACACAGATCCGGATAAACTTCCTAAATTTTCTCGAGTTTCCCCAGTACAGACACAGGGATACTCTCTCTACTAAACCCCAAACTAGCTATACTTATAAGCTACTGACTTCCCACTCAGCTAGATCTATAATCTACCTAAGATACCAGACCAAAGACAAGTCTGATCAACATCTGAAACCTTCACAGAACTACTGGTCTCAAAACCAGTGATGACCAAACACGTACTCCCTCAGAGACACGTGAAATATTTTGAATTACAGTTTTCCAAACTGGCAATTCAACTCTTCAAACCAAAGCACTAATCTCTACAAAAACTCAGAAGAATCCAATACACTTCGGAGCTCACCAAAACTTATTGCTTCCTTTACCAGAGAAAACTCAACAACATCGAAGTCTCCAACTTCGAATTCCAAATTCTTCCGTTACTTAGCCTCAAAACTTATCGGATGATCTGGGCTGTCTACAGATCCTTCCCTATCAGCTTAACCTTCAATGATGCTTCTACAAACAAACTGGATCAACTCACAAACTGATCCTCACAAGATCAATCTAAGATCGAACCAAACTCTACTATCAACAGTAGAAAACAACTTCTCCTATCCTGAAAAGACAGAACAGAATCACTCGCCAACTTGCCTCAGTTTCTGAAAAATCCAGCAGAAACTCTCTAATTCAAAATACTGCAACATCCAGTTGCTTCTACTCAAGAACAACAGCCACCTTGCTTCCGCTGCATAACTCTAATCTGGAGCAGATGAAAATGCCGTAGAAGAACACAGGCACAGACTAAACATCACATCTCGGAAATAAGGTTCAACAGAAGTTCCAAGAAATACAGAGCTGCTTCACCAAACCACCAACCTAGGAAACATCCTTCTATCCAGCTGAATCACCATTATCACCCCTGGCATCAAGTCGATTCAGAACTCAACTCCAATGCGGCAAAACTCTAACTTTCCTGAAGATATATCCAGAAAAATCTTCAGCAAACCCATAACTCTCACATCCTCTAGATATGCCACATATCCAAGCAAAAGTCTATCTAAGATAATCACCAAACCATCGCAAGTCACTTTTGCGATCAACCCAAACCAAATCCAAGTAAAACTGTTCTCTCTTTACCAAACAGAACAGCTTAAACTTAATTAGCCAACCCATCGAAGAAACGGGTCCACTTAACTGCTTCTGAACTCCACTTCAGAAAAACTGCTAAGCCAGAAGATCTCCCTGCTGAAATACGAAACATTCCCGAGCTGCACTACTAACACAGATGCCAAAGACTTCCAAAACAAAGCTCTCCAAGAAACTCGGACCTCCAACTAAACACATACATCCTGCTGATCTCAGCTACAACACCTGAAACAGACACACTTCCTTAAACTTGCTTCGAAAGAAACGTCTTCGGAGACATCCATAGTCACTGCATCTCATCACGCAGCTACAACTCCCTGAGGTATCAAAATACCATCACTCGCTTCTGCCCAACCAACAAATCCAAACTCTCAAAAATCCGCCCACACGAGCGCAAATCAACTTACACTTCAAAGATGAACTCCGAACCTTAACAGGTTTCCTTCAGAGATCAATGAAATCCTTACTCCAAACCACAAAGATTACTCGAGACAGTATTAGGTCTACAGTCTCGACAAATACACTTCCAATCTCAAACATTCCAACTCCAACCAATGGTAGTCGTGTTACACACACTACTACCCCATCTACCTTTATAACTTAAATTGGAATACCCGAACAGGTAACCCAACAGATAGGTAGAAATATATATATACATAGTTATATAAAAATTACAAGTACGCTCTCTCAAGAAAGACACCTCTACAGAGCCTAGGTATTCACTCAACCTAATGCTCTGATACCAAATGTGACGACCCGACTTTCCACCATCGGAAAATCGCATCATCTTCAAGAAAGAAAGGGATAGAAAAGAGAAAAGATAGAGAAGAAGAAGAAACAACACATCAGAATCTAAACAGCGGAACGAATAAATTATATTAATCACATAATACTTTACATAGTATCATATACATCAGAGTTACACAGCTAAAACAACACATACTAGACAGTTATAAACACCTATCTAGTTATACAACTCAATACAACAACTCAGAGAACACACATCGGAATACTCTATAGCTACACGCAGAAGCCTCCTGCTCCATTGCTCCTTCAGAATTTGTCAAGCCAACTTAAAATCCTAACCTGAATTCCCTTGGCTACTCGTAAAAATTTGAGTACCCAAGAGTTTATGAAAAACAAAAATAAACTCCGGGTCAGACATGGGTCTGGTGTGAGTAAACGGTTAAAGTTGCTTAACTTTTAAAACCTTTTGAAAGAAAAGGTATCACGTAAGACTTCCCACACATAAACATGGAAAAGTTTTTGCCTTACGCTAACCAAAACATTTGATAGGAAATCCGATGATATTATAATAGTGTCTAGGGTTTTCAAATAAATAAGAAATAGCCAAAATTGTTACATAATTAAATTCCAGCTACTAGCCACAAAAGTGGGTAATACAATCAAAACCGTTGGCACTTATTGGATTTTGGATTCCATACAATGGCAGGGCTACTGGGGTACCGCCCGTCACAGTACGTGGCCTAGATCACCGTACCGAGGATCACTCCCGACCCCCTGCAACACAAAGCCAGACCCGTTCCTTACTGAACAGTTCTGAATAAGACAACCCTGACGGTTGTAGCTATTCAACCGTCCACACAGCCGAAATAAAAGGGACCTCTAGACAGGGGTAAATCTTACTCTCCAGTGGGTGCGACCCACGAAGCCTTACTGCACCTCCCCTGTTTTAGCCATTCCCGTTGATGAGGCTTGAGGTTACGATTACCTTTACAGGACATATCACTTAGAATGCTCATCGTCCACCTGACGATGTTTTGAAAGCATTCAATCCATACAAGTTCGTTCCGGGTTCGAACGAAACCGAAGGCATTATCTCGTTACACTCATTTTGGAATCACCCTTAGAGTTAACGACAATAATCCTTGCACTCAGATTCACCATCTTGAATCTATAAGTTATATTCCGTCATCTCATTACGGAATCACCCATAGAGTTATACTGACGTATAGCCCTTACACCTCGAGTCTTCACAAAGCTCCACTTTGACTCACGACCTAACGTTATTTGGAATCGATGTGGTTTTCGGATATCCAAATATGGAAACCCGATCCCGGTCTCATCGAAATCCAAAGCGTGTCTTTCAGGTTTTAAGTTGTTTTAAAGGTTTTAAAACAAATCAATTCAACTATCTATATATACACAGAATAGATAATTCACAAATCACAATTGATAATCATCATTATCAAATAACAGGTAATTCATATAATCCATATCATAATAGATAATCCATATATCAACATTCCAATTGATAATCACAATTCAACCAAGCATTCATATCACACAACCATACTTATCTCATTACTGAGATCACACAGCATTCAAGACAATCAATGTCATCCAATCATTCATAAGCAATGATTCACTCAAACCACAATATAATTAATTTAAGCTGAATTAAATTAACTATCTCTAACTCTAATTAATTTAAAGTGAATTAAATTAATTACCTAATCACTTAATTAATTTAAAATAAATTAAATTAATTACCTTCATCAAAATAAATCTTGCTTAAATTAACACTAGTTAAATCAATTAATTAATCCTAATCAACCTTGATTAATTAACTCTTAATAAAGTAATTAATCCTTAATTATTTTCATTAATCATATCAATTAATGAATCTTAATTACTTAATCAGGCTTAGATTAATTTCTTAAATTTAATCAACTTAAATACAGTAATTAACTATTCTTAATTACTTCTTAATCACTTCATAAATTCATTGATTTCTTACACTAAGTAATAAATCTTTAATTACTTTAACAAGTAATTATCCATTTGAAATTACTTTCCAATCAGTAATTTACCTAATCTCAATTACTCCTGTAATTATCAATCACTTACCTTAAGTAATTAGCCTTACCAAAACTTGTTAAGTAATAATACTTAATCATTTATCAAGTAACTATTATTAATTAATTAACAAATTAATTAACTTACTTGATTCCACTCATCTCATTAATTATAATTGAGTAATTCATCCCTAATTACTCATTAACCCAAATTAATCTTCAATTATCAGATTAATTATCTCCAACTATTAATTAATAAACCTTAATTATTAATCAATCCTTTAATACAAAGTAATTAATCACTAATTACTTTTATTGATTAATTAATTAAACTTAATTAACTAATTAATCAACTCTTAATCATTAATAAACATAATTATTAATTAATAATCTTAATTACCAATTAATTAATCCATTACTAAAATTAATTAATCCTTAATTAAAATTAATTAACCTTAAATAAAAATAGTTAATTAATTCCTAATTAACAAGCATTATAAATTAATAATCCTTTACTTATTAATTAAGAAAAACTTAATAAAACCTTTATTAAGCATTAATTGATTACTATTTTAATTACTCTTAATTACTTAATTAATAAGTAATTACAATTTAATTAAACATTAGACATTAATTAAATTATCATCTTAATTAATAGTTAATTAAATAAATAATTATACTTAATTAATTACTTAATTAACCCATTTTAAAATAACAATTAAATAAATGAATTAACTTAAAATTCTTTAATTAATCAACTAATTACAAATTATAAATACTTAATTATTATTTAAGATAAAGTATTATCTTAAATAAATCTTGAAATCTTTATTTAACTTAATTCCTTAATTAAATTAAATTATAAGAAATCGTTAATTACTTCCCTTAATTATTAATTAACATATCTAGTTTCAAGTTATCTTTAACTTTATTTGTTAATTAATAAAAACAAATATAAATTTCCTTTATTATTTCCAAAATAAGTTTGAAAACAACATTAGCTAAAACATTTAAACAAATCATATAAATTTCATTTATAAAACAATTAAATTTAATTTTACTTTAATTTAAACTATTTAAAGTTTAAAACTTATTCATTTAAATTTGAAATTTTTGTTAACACTTTATTTTGGGTTCACCCCTTATTTACTGGAAACTAAGGAAACAAAGCACATGGATTTTTGATCTTTAAAAACTGTTTAAAATAAAACATAAAAAAAATAAAACCGTTTTAATTTAAAATGTTAAAACTGTTAAAATTAAACAGTTTAACACTGTACAAAAATTGCCCAGATCAACACGGGTATAACCCCAAGCCACATCCAAAAATGCGCGAGTTTTCCCCCGAGTCTTCTTCCCTTCTTCCCGAGCTAACTCCAGAAACACTAACCAAAACAAAACCCAAAATACCTTGACACCATCCACCTCTCGTGCACCGGTGCCGGAGCCACCTCTGGCCAACTTCGAACCCACCAACAAACCATTCCACCACTCTACAGGCCTCCACAACCCACGGAATTCCATCATCTATCTCGATTCAAAATCGAGCATCTTGGTTGGACTGAACCCCTAAAACCATCACCAGAAAACCTCAAATTCTCACGACTCCGATCAACGACAAAGGCCACAACTCCGGCCATGGTCCACCGACCCACCAAACTCCCTTCACACCAATTTTCATTCAACTCGATGCAATATAGACGATGTAGAAGTCAATTCACAGACAGCTTCAAAAACTAGGTTTAAATATGAATCTTTGGCAAAATCAAATTATTCAGTGGTTTAAAAAAATTTCAATGATTTTTGCTATACTTACTGATGTTTCATCTAGCTCCAAGCACAATCTCAAGTTACCCAATTACACAAATCAATAGAAATGGGCAGGAATTCATTTTGCAGAGAACCCCCAAATTCACATTCAATATTTTACTAAAAATTGTTATTTTGATTTTAAAAATCATAACTTTCTAAGATGATTCAAGTTGTATATTCTAATCAATATAATTTAACATTGGATTTTATCAAATATCTTAGATTTACTGCATTATCTATGTTCCAGTAAATTTCCAAACTAAAATAAAAATACTTGAACTTGTCTTTTAAAAACTATATGATGTTTAAACCAAATCAACTTGTTTAGAATCAAAACTCCAAAGTGATTTGATAAGAGTTTGGTCTTTTGATTCAATTTAATCTCTGTACAAAAAGAATACAGAGAGTAGCAGTTAACTATCATGCATGCTCAACATTCACATACACAGATCAATCACCAATCATATAATCATGAAAGCATTAATTATTTCAGAAGTTAAACAAACAACAGATCAGTAATTACTTAAGCCTTTAAGTTGTTGTTTACTCGCCTCAACCTAGTGCAGAGTTTTGAAGAAGAGCATGAAATTGCAAAAGAATTGAACTTGAAGCTTTACAATCAAGAGCTTTGAAACTGAATTTGTTTTCAGGTAATGCTTTTTGACAGGTTTGCTATAAAAACTAGATTTACTTGCATGCTTCTTGAAAGTTTTGAGACAGACATGGATTGGAGGCTTGCATCAGATTCTTGAAATCATGATGCAGATTTTGATTTAAGAAAACTGCAGGCATTTGTTTTTGTGAACAACTGCAGGCTTTGCAGTTTTTGAAGGTATTTCCAGGTTTTGATAACAGAATGGGGTTAAACAATCTCAGATATGATTTTGTTTTGAGGATATTATAGATCTCTAAGGAGTGTTTACAGGTTGTTTGAAATCTGTGTAATGAATTTACAGGTTTTGGTTTAGAGGAGTAAATGCAGATTATGTTTTTTTTTTGAATCTGTAGGCTTTTGATTTTCTGAAAGTGTTTGAGTTGAGGAGTGCTTCAGGATTTATTTGAGTATTTTCTGGTTTTAGAATGAGTAAAAGTTGCATGATGGTTGAAGCTTTCCTTTAAACATGAATACAAAATTTTAAAGAAAAAGAAAATAGAGGAAATGGTGTTTAAATGGTTGAATTTCAAATTTAATAAATTAAAAAGAAATTAGAAAAACAAAGGACACTTGTCTATATTTACACAAATGGTTTAACACTTGTTATCAAGGTGTTTTAGAATTAAACATTTGTCACTATTAAGTTTATTTTTAATTATAAAGAAATTTAAAAGCTTTTAAAATTATTTTCCTAATTACAAATGTGTTTTAAAAGTAAACATGTTTTCTTCATTTAAAAGTACTTTTCTAATTAAATTTCAAGTAAACAAATACATTTATCCATTTATAAATGTATGCTAGTTTATAAATACAATCTTTTAAAAAAAAATGAAACCAAATAAAATTTAAATAAAATTATATACAACATTTCAAACTTATTTTAAATACTATTTCAAAAGCCTTACATTCATTTTAAATAAATACAAATCAAACTTGTTTAGATAAACTTTTATAAAGAAAAATAAAACAAAATCTTATTTCTAATTAAAAACATTACCTATATAATTTAAAACCAAACTATATTATTATCATATTTTAAAATGTATGTATATCTTTGAGTTCAAAATATATATCCATTTTCAAAGTCAAATCAAATCTAAAATAAATTTAAATCAATATAAACAACTATTTTAAAATAAGCTCACTATTATTTACAAGTAATATTTCCTATTTTGAAATCAATTTAAAATACACAGATTTAAATATACAGATATAAATGTATTTAAACATACTTATAAATTTTAAAAACAATATACCAATTTAGAATTTATTTACACAAATAAAATAATTAATATTAATATAACAATAATTAAAATATTACTTGATTAATTATCTTTGAAAATAACAATTTCCCAATTTAAATAATTTAAATTAAGAGATTATCAGCATTTTAAACTCCTGGAAATCCCGGGATATTACACATACCCAATAAAAACATCATGTTCTTCTTTAGCATTGTATTTATCAACCCAAGCCTAAACCGAGACAATGAACTAAACAAATTCTCATACTCAACAACTGACATAGTCCCTGCTTAGGATATAGAAAGCTCCTAAATAACTTTGTCTTTCCAACCTTTAAAAAAACTTCATTTCATACACTTACTTGAATTAAGCATGAGAGAATTCGTTCTCCAACGCATCTGCGGTGACTGAGATGTACCAGTCCATAACAGCATAGCGAGATGTCACGATGCCAAATGCCACTTTATCACATCACCCAACTCCAAGTCCCCAAATATCCAATCACACAATCGAAGCCAGTTCTAAACTTCAATGATAACCTCAGTGCCATTGGACCTCTTATCCCCCAACCTCTCAAATTCACGACTAGCGAAGTAAAGTTCATCGATGGGCGAACCTGAACAAGCTATTCCATATCATTCACCCTCTATTCATCGATAGGAGTGGCATTCCTCTATGCCTGAGTCCCTCCATTAGTAATAGTATTACTCCTCCCACCTCTAACTCTAACTCCTACTCTAGCAATAGCAGCTCTAGTACTCATCGTTTTCCCTACCTGAACATAGAAAGACACCTTCAGGATACCTAAGGATAGAATTATTCCTAAGAAAGGGTTATCATTAAGGAAATACTATAAAGTGGGTAGGATCGTTGAAAAATACAAGTACGCTCTCATATATTTAATACATTCTAGGGTATCGCCTACTCTATCTCTAATGAGTCATAACAAACCAAAGCCAATGTATATGCTAAACCTTGGCTCTAATACCAAATGTAACGACCCGACTTTTCGACCCTTAAATATTGACACTAATACATCCACAGTATTCGTATGTAGAACATCCAAGTGCTAGAATGATAGATTGTTAGGCTTAAGTAAAAAGAAAAAAATAGAACAATAAAGAAAGAACATAATATCAGAATCTCACAAGTGAAATGATAATACAACATTAAAAAGATAGTACAAAGGATTACTCCAAAATATAGAATAATTTCAGAGTTACAAAACTTTAAGCACTATCATCAAACATGATAGTTATAACTGTCTATCCTCACAATGCTGCTACATACATACTAATAATGCAATGAAAATAAAATTAGCTAGATAATTGGAAGCCTTCAGCTCATCTCCTAAAGTTCTGACCATAGTCAAACCTGCTTTACTTAGCCTACTGAAAGAGTACCCAAGGAATTAAGGAAAAAATAAAACCTTGAGTCAGATATAAGCATGTATGAGAAAACTCATGATACATGCATCCATATAACACTAGCTTTTGAGACAGTATGAATTACCATAATGGTTTACCCTTTAAAACAAACCAAATCATCCGATAAGTAAATATAGCGATATAATACATAGCGTCAAGTATAACATCCCACATTTCGAAAGGTTTAAATCAGTAATAATCCATGCATGTCCAACTTAAACAATCTGGAACATAGATAATCATTTGGGATTAATTAAAAAAAAATAAGAAAAGAAGAAGAAAACAAATGTAGAATCTCACGGCGGAATAACAAAATATAATAATCAAATAACAGTTCATGAAGCTATTTACATTATACATTTGATTTTAATTTATACAACATTTATTAGAGTTATATACATATAACAAAAAAATGCAGCAGAACAACATGATGCAGAGAACGATAATAGCAGTAATAATATACCAAATCTACGTCTTCATCCTCCAGAAGATAGTCTTCAATGCGCTGAAATACTCAGAGCTGACCCGAGATAATGAAAAGACAAAAAACTCGAGTCAGGACTAAAATATTCTTATGTGAGTCAAATTGATATTTCATATAACATGAGTGTCGTGGTGTCAGAGATGTTTACGGGTTTTACATCTCCTATCCAGTGTATAACATGCGTGTAATAACTCAAGAGATGTTACGGGATTTTTCATCTCTTAAGGATTCGTCAAAATGTTTATATGTAGTAGAATACTCTACATATATAATGTTTATCAGTAATATAAGATATCAAAATAGAGTTAAGGCTTTACATTGATTCCCTTTAACGTGTTTTTAAGCATTATCGTACAGTTTGCATTCAAAACACCAGTAAACTGTCAGTGGATAGGGATGTGCCGTGATACGACAACACTAAATCAAAATCGTAGTTGTCTCGTATAGGGATAAAAGTATGACAAGACACGTGAGGTAATGCCCAACGTAGGATACTACCAGTTTACCCATCTCGGCTGGTGGTAACCCCTAACGGCCCATTGCGTTCAACACTCCAAAATCTGAGTGTATGCACCAATCAATAACAATGTCATGATAGTAATACAAAGAAGTGTGCCTGCTAGAGGTAGCTAACCTCATTGCTCGGTAAGGCTCCTGCTTTAGTCATTCTGAATTGACACAAGTGTCAGACCAATCCATCATCGTTCTCTTTCTTCAAATCTAGCAAACGACGCCAAATCCAATCACTTCGTTCAAGAGTCTTCTCCATGTACACAGTTAATAAAGAGGTTCTAATATTGAGAGAAAGTATGCCAATGAGAGACCCCGCTCGCTTTAACAACCAAATATCGTTTTACATAGCGGTTGGTACTTTTATATTTTGAAAACGGTTCATACCTAATATCAAAGTATTATATTCAATTCAAAATCAAATTCATTTCGAAATCATCATATTTACTAAAAATATACTATTTCACATCAAAATCATCTTTGCCTTAATATCCCCATTTTAGTTCCAATTCAAAATTGTTTCGAATTTTCATTTGGGTTATAACTTCAATTTAACCTAATTCGTATTTAAATCCATGATTTAAATATAAGCGATTCCCGGTCTGACCAGTTTGAATTTTAGAAAATAGTTTGAAAATTTTAAATAGTTTAAAGGTTAAAATAGTTTAATATAAAATTTTTTGAGCATTGAAAACGGTTTATATAGGAAGATAGCTTGAAAAATCAAAGTAATTTGTATGTATAAAAAGATAGATTTTAAAATAGTTTATAATAAAATATATTTTTTACAACAGTTTCAAAGTCAAACTAATTCAATTCCAAATCTTCTAAATCAAATCATTTTCAATCTCAATCCAATTCAATTTAAATCGATTCAATTCGGATTTCAATTCGAATTAACTTCGATTCCAATTTCAGTTAAAATCAATTTCAACTTTGATTTTTCACATCAATACAATTGCGATTTTAAATTAATTCATTTCAAATTCAAATTAATTAATTTCATCTCACTTCCAATTTGGATTTAGTTCCAATTCAATTCTAGAATTTAAAACCATTTAAGTTTATCAATTTCGAGTTCAATTCCAAAATATTGACCTAAATCATTTAATTCAAATTAAACTTCAATGTTTGAATTTAGATTCAAATCTTCGAAATAATTCATTTTCGAGCTCAAGTTTGGAATATTCATTTAAATTTATCTTTACTTAAAATAACTTCAAAGTTTATATAGAAGTTCAAATCTTTTTAAACAATTTAATTTCGATAATTCAAATTATATTTCAATCATGACTTCAAATTCCAATTAAATTTTTTAAAACAATTTCTTTTAACCAAAATTAATTTCAACATTTCAAACTAGAATTCGTGATTAATTCATACTTCATAAGTTAGATTTTCATTTCTTTAAATCAAAATCATTTAAATAATTTCAAAACCAAGACTTTTAAATTTATTTAATTTAACCAATCCGTTGTCCATATATTATTTTCTATCCTATGACCAAGTGATCAGTTATTTTAATTTTAATTTCAGGAAAGGATATATATCATTTCAATCCAAAATAAATGTCATAGTATATATCAATTCAACCTATTTCTTAGTTCGAAATAATTCAATTTAAAGTTTATATACTGTAAATAATTTATAGGGTGATAACAAGATATATGAAATAAACAAACATCCAATCATCCAAATATCAACCAATTGGCATCCATCACAAACAGTCGTCCAAACAACCAACAAATCTCAACAGTTATCTATTTATCAACAATCGAGAATTTAACTAGCAGTTAATTTCAATTTAACTGTTAATTCAAAATTCCTAACATATGAATTTCTATATCGGTTTCTATGTCAGTTATATTATCAGATAGTAGACAATAAAATTAAATCACTTCATGATTATTTTAACTAATCATAAAAATATTTTAGTACTTATGAGCGTTAAAACACTTACTTTTTTATTTGAAAATGAAAATATTTCTCGGCTTTAAATAAATTCTAACTCGATCTCATATCGAAGACGACGTCGATATGAATGCACTGCAAATTCGTTTCGTCCGAAACGGACCTCGTACGAAAAAGTTATTCATTTTATTTATATACGGTATGATTAGCACAATACTAAATAAAGATTTTCTTTACTATTTATAATGATAGTTCATTGAATAAGTATTCAACCGTGTCTTTCTGAAGTACCGAATGCCCTTTTGTTTTCCATTCTGTTTCTACATGATGTCCTCTCTCGCATGCAATGAAAAAAACCTAAATCTACCCAAGCACATTTATCTATGAACGGACTCATAAAATAAATCCAAAGACTGATCCGAAAAAATGCAATCAAAGTTCACAAAAACAAAACGATACAGGTAATAAAGTCTGCAGTCTTTATTTTCTCAGACACACACCGTAGTCCTACTAAGACCAAAGACTATCAACAGTACGGAGGAACACTTCAAAATTAGGATCATTCAGATTTTATGCATAATTTGTAAAAATCAAAAGCCAAAAGCAGCTTCCAACTTTAATTCTCCCTCAGCATCATCTATCGTTGTCCCGAAAAAACAAAACTACTCAGTAAGTTGAAACTTATCACCATAAGCAGTTCCACTTATAAGTGTTTTGGGGGATTTTCTTTTCCATTTTCCATAGCGTATTCGGGTTAGACTGAATGCTATTATTTCTCATGAAAGTATAATTTTCTTATCATTGCCTGCTGAAGCTAGAACCATTAGTTTTTTGTTGCCTGCAAATGACAAAGTTCTGTTATGAACAACTCAAAAATGCACCAACTTTAAAATGAAGTTTAAAAGTGTAGAAGAAAAAAAATTACCCATTGGTATAGACTGAGGAGACCATGCAATGCCAGCAATATCACCTGTATATCTCTACTATTAATAATGATAACTCGGTGGACTAATTTCAACCGCGCCTTTTTGAATTTCTAAAAATTCTATTTTCCTACTATTCATCCTTCGAGACATTAAATGCCTTCACATCTACAATGTTCATTCATTTCTAACATATTCATGTGTTAATTATTATTTATGAACCAAAATAGTGTTTCCAAAGAGATTTCTATTGGTTTTGCTATAAAATTAGCACTGGCAATGGGCAAAGCATGCATAAAATATGCGGTCAGAACATATTGGAAGTATGGGTGTTAAAGGAATTGATGAGGGAGAAGATCTATATGGGCTCACAAGCAATTTTATGCATTAGAGTCAATGGAATTACCATGAATGTATTGGGGATTTCATTTGAAAATTGAAGACTCTGCTGAGTTCGAGGGGCCTTCAACTATGCTATATAATTTCCAATCTGGTCGACAATAATAATAATAATAATAATAATAATAATAATAATAATAATAATAATAATAATAATAATAATAATTGCTACTCGCTACCACTAATAATAATTACTCTATGGACTAATTTCAACCATTTCTTTCTATATTTTCAAAAATGCCATTTACCTAATACCATACCTTCGTACATTAGGCTAACTCTGATTTAGTAGCCAATATGGGACAAAATCCAAATGGGTTTAACACAATCCAGTATTCGTTTCAATTCGTCATCATCAACTTCTATACGATTAGATTAAGAATAGCATTTTAGACTTGGGCAACGATTGGATCTCCATTTCTCTGACGACGGCTCCTACTTCAAATTATGGATGTTTCAGATCCAAGTAACAACAATACACTCAAAGTTCAAAAATATATTATACCCTTCATCGTTTATAGTTTACGTTAGAAGTATTTTAATAAGGGAAAAACAGGAAACCCTAATCTGGAAGTTTTTAATAATGCGATCAAATTAATATCTAAAGCAACCATTAATTAAAATTTTTAAGCAAAATTTTTTAAAGTATCGTTCACTGTAACAAAATACTAAACATTCGTTTGGTTTATTTTGTAATTTGTGTTTTAGATTTTTATCGTTCATTATAAAATATGAGAATGACGGAGAGACAATGAAGGAGGTGGAAGAAAGATAGAGAAAATGCGAAGAGAATGAAGGAAGACGGAAAAATAGATTGTTTCTTATTCTGTCATTATCTTCCAAAACACGAAGAATAAAAAAATTGTTATTTTATATGTTTTTGTTTTCTACATTGGCCGTATTTTACAATATACATGTATCGTGCGTATTTTTATATGGACAAAAACTAAAAAGGGTAAACCAACCGCAATTTAAGCTTTTGTTCACTTGGCAAGATGCATTTGACATCCTTCGTTTGTTTTTCATACCAATTAGAGTAAAGAAATTTGGCACATTAACGCCACAAACTTTTTACACATTAGTCTCCGATATAATTAGTTAAAATTTAAAGTATTTACATGATTATAATAGCGTTTTTTCAAACTATTTAAATGCTGTTACTTAAGTGAATTTAAATGTAACCGAAGTATTTTTAACAGATAAATGATTTTTATTTTAATTAATTAAAGGTAAAATGTTTAAATGAATTTTTAAATGTTTATGATTGATAGATCTGGTATTTCATGTAAAATTGAAAACTAACATTAATAACATTTACCTTCTCTTATCAGATTCTTGGCCCACATCCTTATTGGTGACATCTATCCAGACTCCAAGCCTTGACCGACCAATATGAACGCCTCTGGAAGGGATGTTGCACGTGCGCCCTCAGCTTGACAACCCCCCAAATCTCTTTCCATATAGGCAAGCATTATAACAAAATTATTTTTAACAAGAAAACATTATTACTTTATTATATAATCTCAAAAATTCATTTTATGCACAAAGTTAAAATAAAAGAGTGCCAAAATGTTAATTTTTTAAGTATTTTTTAAGCATGTAACTTGAATTTTTAGGCTTACTGAAGAATCGTTGTAATTCAGTGTTTATTCTAACCACGTTATTTAAAATTATAATTTAATGACGATAATTTACAAAATGAATAATTTATCTTAAATACTTCGCTTGCAGCTCAAAATTGTATATCCGCTCAAATGATTGTATGTATGTACATATTTATGTATAATACATGCTCTCTTGAATTGTTTTCCATAAAGCCTACATATGAAAATAAGTAGAAAGAAGTAATATCATAACTTTGAAAAATATATCTTCTAATTTTTTCAAGTTACTTACAAATACGAATAACAAATATCATCAAAGATTTTACAACTAACAAATATATATAAAAGCATTGTTCGAACAAATTTGTTTCTTGATGTTGGACAACAAAAATTATAATCAACCTTAGAGTGTCCATACTGAGCAAAGGCACGCATAAGCATGCATGCATATATACTAGTAGAATAAAATAAAAAACAAAATAAAACTCTATCCTCACTTCTCCCATGCGACTGTTCACGCGCTCCACATCTTCCATAGGCAATAGCATGAATCGTGATTTTTTTCTCTGTGTGTGTGTGTGTGTGTATATATATATATATACACACATACATACATATATTAAATCGAAGAACTCTGCTCACCATTGTCGACGTTCCCATGCCGCCGCCTCTCCACTCAAGCTGAGCTTCATTACCATCACCACAGCCTACTAATCGAAGCTTTGAGAAACCCCACCCTAAATGGTGTCGACCTCGCCCTACCATCGCGTACACGTGCCTTGCGCTACCACCTCCAACACGCGGCTACAGGTCGCATGCAACCAGAGAAAATCGTGACTCGACGTTTACTTTTTTTTGTTTTGTTCGATCTGGGAATCGAATAAGAAAGGTAGAAGGAGTACGGCGATAGGCAGATAGGGTGGCGTGCTTTGTTCTAGTGTTGACTTTGAATAAATATCTATTATTACAATCTGAAAATATCTCGCTTTTAAATGCCCGAAATTCATAACTCCAAACGAAGTGTGCCGCCCGTCGTTCATAATGTTTTACCTTCATTCCAAAAACAATGGAACTAGTTTCGAGACCTAATTTGATCATATTCAGAAGATAGCTTTTTAAAAATCAATTATTTTAATCGAATTCTTAAATTAATTTCTATGCATTTCAAGCTCGCATAGCCAATTACAAGTCTGATCGCTACGAAACTTTAAATCCTTTAATAATTCACTATTACGGATCCGATGAAATTAGTTTGATCGAAATCTGAGACAGTGACCAAAATGGCTATTTTTACTCATTAATTAAAGCGAGCAATTTCCAAAATTTATTTATTCGCTTTTAAATTTAATTTTAAAAGTTAAGCATTTCATTCTTGTTCAAATTAAATTTGAATCAATTTTCGATATTATTTCTATTCACATTAAATTCAAGATTCAATTATTAAATAATTCTAATATTAAATTTAAACTAATTAGTTTCAATAAATCACTATTAATAAATAATTCACCACTTATTATCAATCATTTTATTATTATCTAAATAATTCAGCATTCACTATCTAATTGCAGACATCGATTACAAACATATCCAATAAATATAATTTTCATTTCAATAGTTGTTATTGCCTAAATCTTCGGAATTTATTATTTCAAATTTTTATTCAAGTTCATATTCAATAACTTACATAAATGAACATTAAAATTTTATTTCCAACCATTTTTATCCAATAATCATATTAATTTAATAATTTAAAATAGTTAAAAATACGGGTCGTTACATTCTCCTCTACTCTAAACTTTTCGTCCTCGTAAAGGGGTTAAGTAGAGAATTTTACATTTTAATATTTTATTCAAATTTATCAACTTACAAACATTAGAATCTTATCTACAGAAACTATTACTATGCTCTAACTACGCCACTTCAATATCGGTTTTATGGAAATTACAACTTATATGTAAAACAAATTATAAAATTCTCGAAACCTCAAAATATTTTTAAGACTTGGATTTACAGAAAATTTCGGCAGCGTCTCCTTTGCGCTGCTCGATCGAATTTTTTTTACAATAGAATATATATCACAAATATACTAAATAGATATCAAATATACATCACATCTCAATGGTGAGGCACCCCGAAGAGTAAAAATATAAAAGTGAAGTATGTAATCCCAAATATGTACCTTATTATTATTAATACGAGCGAGTTCTCTCGTATTAAGGAAGCAAAAGCAAATAAAATCCGCCTATACGTCCAAACGATCTTCATATGTACCTATCTCAATAAAGATGTAGAAAGCATATATGAGTTTAATATAACTATATAACATGGATTTTTGAATCCAAACCATAAACATAAGCACTAATATACAACCATGACAATCATATGCAATCAAAATAGTTAAAACAATTTTCTTAAGTTAACTTCATATTATAATTCATTTTGTTAACTTATTCCATATTAAATTAGTTAACATTCAATTTTTATTGAAATTCATTTCATTTGCATTTAATTTATTTACATCTAATTTAAATTAAATTCAATTACTCATATAAATTTTCTTACACTCATTTACTTTTATTCAATTTCTTTCACAACTTAAATTACATTTCATTTTTGAAAATTCAAGTTCGTATTCGTTTTATTAATTCATTTTATAGCTCAAGTAGAATTAAATCACTTTTCTAATTTATCTAGTATCCAATATCCAATTCAATTTATTTAATATTAAAGTGAACTACATTTCATTTTAATCCATTACTTAGTCTATATAACTTTATTTTACATTTTTTATTTTCTTATCATTCATATTGAACAAATTAAATTTGTTTTACCTTAATATTTTCAAATTTATAAGTTACACAAATTAATTTACTTAAAATTCATTTCATTGTTTTATCTAACTCATTTCAAATACAATTCATTTCTATTTAAGCTTTCTTAAGTTAAACTTCATTTTATTTTATATTTTTTCATTTTACTAACTCAATTTATTAAACATTTCTTAAGTTAATTTTTTTTTTCATATCTCAATTTTCAAATTTCATTGGTTTGCTTAACCAAAATGTTCGACAATTTTAAAATTTTATTTTACTTTCATGTTCAAATCTATAAGTTATAAACTTATTTTTATCTATCATACTTTAATTATAAGTTCAAAACTATTTTCATATATTTATCAAATCATACTTAGAATGATTTTTTCCACATCAAAATATGTTTTAATCGGAAATAAATTTCTTTGGTAGCAATTCTTACTCGGAAACTCGAAAATGAATACTGGCGATGTTGCAGTCATCCCCATTTATTTTCCAACGACTAAGTGAGTTCAATGCTTTTATTTCTTTTAGAATCTTTTCAAAATATTTTTCTAGTCAAAACACTTTCAAATAATATTATTAATAATTTTTAAGGCTTTGAAAACAAAAGGATTTTAAATTCCAAAATTCTCAACTTTTAAATCTCCTATATTTATAAGCCATATTATAAATATACTTATATAATTTCATTACCTTATCATGAAAATATTTCGTTAACTTACACTTTGTTATTTCAAACAATTTCGTTAACTTACACTTTGTTATTTCTACGTTTTTAGGTCCGATACGTAACAGAAACGATAAAACGGTTAACTGTATCAGCATCCATTTTTGAGCTTTCGGCATTTCTTGTCCATTCAAATTTCAACCCGCTCAATTAAAACGGCCACTAGCATATTTATTTTCAGCTTGACTTTTTTTCCCCAAATATACTTCTAACTTTTCAACGTTCCATTCCCTGGTCCCAATAGATGTCTGTCGTTCCATCTTTCATCACGGGTTCAATCCTTTGGTTTAATTGCTAACTAATATAAATTATTAGTCTGTATTTTTTCAAACCTGGACCTATTCCATTCTCTTTCTCCCTTTATTCTTTTCGTTCATGCCAGAGGAAAAAAATATGGGTGCTGCTGTTTCACGAACCTGAGTCCCTCCTTCTCTGCCAGCTACAAATCTTCTCCTCCTCTGCCACCGTCCCCCGTCTTCGCCCTCCCTGAAGCATGGCCGACCAACACCCAAGCTCCCCTTCGCCTTATAGCTACCACTCGACATGACCATCATATCCCTCCAGCCACTTGCCTAACTTTCCTCACCTCTCCAGGCCTTGCTGAAACCCTGATCTCCTCCTGCTGAACGCACCCGAAGCTCGCCGCCACCATTGCTTTGCCTTGCTAGCCTTCATCACCGACGTACTTCATCCCTGCCATGCAAGCATGCTCTACCAGCTAGCCACAACTTTGCTAGTTGTTCATTGCTTGGGTATGTTTAGCATAAGCATGTTCTTTTCCTTTCTTAAAAGCATATATATATACGTTTAAAAGTATTTATATATTGGGTTCAGATTTTTGTAATTCTTCAGTAAAGCATACATATACTAGTTATATTAGTTTATATAGATATGTGTGCGTGTTTATATATATATATATATATACATATATATATATATACACATATATATATACATACATATATATATACATATATATATATATATTAGTAGCTTATGTGAATTATATAAACTCTAGAATTGTTACTGTGAAAGTATATAAACTATGGGATTGTATGTTATATAATATATATATTTCTGTTGGTTTCAATTGTTATTAAGTTTTGTAAGTAGTTTTTTTATGAGCACATATATACAATTATTTCATTTTAGTGGTAAGTTTGCCTAAGTATTAAAGTATAAGTTTATTTGTTTATATAATTGCTTGAATATATATGTGTGTGTGTGTGAGTGTATATATTTATAGTTTATGTTGTATGACTAGCAAATGTATTTATGTTCAAATCTGTGTTACTGTTTATATTGACTTAATTATAATATACATACATTTAATATAAAATATATGTTTTGTATATAATAATGAACATAATGTTTTGTATTACAACTAATGTTGTAGTATATTTACAACTGTATGCCGAAAGTATTATATATATATATATATATATATATATGATTTGAAGATTTTATTATAGTACAGCATATATACATATATACATTTGTTTTTGGCCTTTGTTTTTGGTTAGTTGCTTCATTTGTTTTTCCCCTTTTTTTGATGGTGAGTTACCTGTCAGGCTTGTTGACAGCTTTTGGTGGTTTCTATATATCATTCTTCTTAAAAAAAAAAATAGTACAGCATATATACGTATAGTGTTCTGTGGTGTAGCTGTGCATAGAGTTTTAAATACATAGTTATACATACTGTGTTGTTTTAATATATATATATATATATATATATATATAAGATACTGTAATATATATAGATTTGCTTATAACTATTTTGGGTTAATATATATATATATATATATGTTTTTACAATGTAAGGTTATCTTCTTTTGTTGTTAGATTTTAAATAGAAATTTTGACTTTTAAATCTATGTGTTTTACAGTAAGTAGTGATTTTGTAATAACATATACATAGATTTTTGTTATTATGTTTTAATATTAATTTTAAAATAAAACATGTATATAATAGTTGTTATTATAAAAAAATGTGTGTGTGGGTTTTATTATATAAAATGGTAGTTTATATTTATTGAAAGGAAGCAAATTTATTTTGATTTTTAAATGTAATATATATAATACAATAATAATGTATATATTTTCAGTTTATATCAAAACTGATTTGGGTTGTTTTCATCAATCTCTAATTATCAGGTCTATTCATCGAATTCGTACCAATTTAGCTTTGCTTTGGAACTCGTGCTTGGATCTGTAACTCATCTCATTCTCATTCATTTCTAGTCTAGAAAGGTGAGAAATCACTCACGATAAACGTTCTTATATCTATTAAATTTGATTCAGTTGAAACGACAATTGAAATATGATGCTGTTAGTTATTTAAATTGTTATATATATGCTATTATCTGTAAATGTTCACCTATGGGATATGACACCATATCATGTTGTTTATATTTTATTTAATCACTGATGATATATGCCTGTTGTTATATGTTATATTATTATCATATTTGTTATCACTCTGCAAGTTCCCTGTTAGCTTAGAATTCCATATGGGTTGAAATGATACATACCTGAACGATCTGTAGAATAGAAGAAAGTCGTTATGGGTTGAAATGATAAACCCATGTGATTTTTATTTGAATTGAATTTGGAGTTGCGAGTTGAAATGATATGTACCCGTATATATTTAAATTACGAATTGAAATGATAAATACCTGTATCACTTGATCCTAGGATAGAAAATTATATATAGACACCGTTGGTCTATATATAAAATGATTCCTATGGTTTTGAGGGGAAATATATGTGGTTTTATTTAATATTGAAATTATTTTATATATAAATAAGTTTTAGTATGAAATAGAAATAGTAATAGGCTTTAATTTAATAAAGTTTGATTTAGTTAATATACAATATGTTTAAGTATTTATTTAAAATTTTATTTTAAAATAGATTTTTATAATGATTTTATAAGTTAAGGTTAGGAAGATAAATTTGGATTTATTTGAAATTGTATTTAATTATGAATTTTATTTAGTTAAATCGATTTGAAACTTATTGAATTTTAGATTTTTAAAGATATGATTTTATAACTTGATTTTGATTAAAAGAGATTTAAATGAACATCTCAAATTTACGTAAATTGAAAAGATATATTTAGTTTTATTTAATTTCGAAATTTGAAGTCTTATTTAAATGTTATTTGAATGAATTAAGTTAATATTTCAAAATAAATAATAGTAAAGTGAATTTGATATATATATATATATATATATATATATGAAATTGTCAAATTTATTTTTGAAATGTTGAATATTCAAAGCTTTGAAATATATTGAAATTGAAATGGTTTATTTTGTGGTTCAAATCTGTATTTGGAATTGATATAACTTGAAATGGTTTATTTAGAAACTGAATTGAATTAAATATTATTGAATTGAGATTAAATTTAAATTTTGTTGTTTGAGTTAATTTGAATCGATTTGTGAAATTCGAGGAAGCCATTTTATTATATAAAGTATTTTTAAATTATATTTAAACTATTTATTTTTTTTACTTTATAAATTATTTTAATATAAACTATTTTATTATAAATCATTTTAACATAAAACTATTTTAACTATTGCATACTAATTATTTTAATATAAACTATTTTAACTTATAACTATTTTACTCATACACTATTTTATTATATATACTATTATTAATATCTAAACCGTTTAAAGTAAAGTATTATGATTTCAAAGTGTTATAATTTTCAAAGTGTTATAAATTCAAGTATTTGGTTTTGAAATTGTTATAACTTTGAAGTATTATGATTTTGGAAATAGATATATTTGAAATGGAAATGATATTTTGGTTTTGAAGTATAAACTATTTTGAAATGAGCATGGTGTTATAATAACATTTGGTTGTTAAAGAGATCGGGATCAGACATTGTCATACTTTCTGCCAATACCGGAAACCACTTTGACAAGTATGTGCGTGGTGGAGATTCCAGAATGAAGTAGGATGGTTTGGTGATGGTTCTATATGCTATTTACGTGACCCTGACTCCCATGAGTCAGCTTGATGCGGCTAAAACAAGAGCCATGTCGGGCTAAGTGAAGTCAATCCTCCGATCAGACACATTTCTTCGATACCATTCTATTGCTTTTGTGATTTGATTGGGTGCATCTTTTGATTTGGGAGTGTGTCATGAGGTGGGCGGTAGTAGCTGCTATGCGTTACCATCGGTCCGGATATGCGAACGGTGTATCTATCCTGGCATTGCCTCAAGTGCATTGTCGCATCCCCTATCGTGCCTTCTACGAGTTTGTTTTATACCGTACATATGTGATGTCCTCTGGGTAAACCTCCAGTTTACGGAGGAGCGTACGGCATTGTATAGACTACGGGAATATATAAAATATATTAAGGGGATTTGGGTAATGCCTTAACGCTATTTTAATACTTTTATTTTACTATAGACATGTTATAATAGCGTATATTACTACATAGTAGATAGTTCTACGGATCCTTAGAGGATGGTTATCCCAAACATCCTTTGAGTTATGTGTATTTCAGTTGATATTTCACTTGAGTTGGATTTATTGATATAAGAATGTTGATCCTTGCTTGAGTGTTTTGTGTTTTGCTTTACGCTCAGGTTAGACTGAGTGTCACAGCATTTGAGACTCACCTTTGGAGTTTGGAGCTTCGCTTGGAGATCCAACTATAGATTCAGCTTTCAGCTTTTTCGGTTGATTTGTTCAGAGATGTCATCTGTTTGCATTCGAGACTTCATTGTATTTGAGATATTCTGCTGTATTTTATTCCTAACTCTGATGTTTATATAGTAGCTTCATGAACTACTATTTATCTATTCCACTGCTTATATTTTTTTATATTACTCTGTGTCTTTGATTTTGTGATTTGATTATTTACTGTATATGATGAATTTTGCCAAATATGAATTAACAATTTGATATTTGAGAAATCCAAGTCCGACATGTGCGAATGCGAATGACACGAAATATGGTTGTTACAGTTGGTATCAGAGCAAGGTTTTAGGCAAAACTTAGCATGTGTAGTAAATTTAAGTACGGAATCACCTTCGTTCGAGTTTGAATTTCTCCCTCTTTGATTCGGATTTCTTTCGAACTTTGAAACCCTACCTTTGTTCTAAAATCCATTCTAGTCTCTCCCTGTTCGTATTCTTCCTGATTCTGGAGTATCCCAGAAATCCACTTCGGTTGATGTCTATAATGAATCGGCAGCTCCGCCAACCTTAGAATGATTTGTAAAATGGTGAAATACCTTTCAACAGGCATTGATCCACCGAAGATTTCCGTATCGATGGTTTAGATGCTGCTATCTTTTGCGATGCCCGAATTCTATTGTCTTGAGATTGGATGTCGACTTTGCCTCTAGACTCTACATCGATCTTATTCTTGAAGTCACGGTTGACCCGGTTAAAGTCGCCCGTGATATATCTATGTCTATCCACATTTTCTCTTTGTTGTTTGATTATCTTACCTTCATTTCGAGCTTATCTTCGTAATTAGATTCTTCTTTGACTAGGGTTCATCTAGTTTGGATCCCCATTCTTGTTTTGAAATCCATTCTTGGATCATCGAGTGAGGGAGTGTATTTGAAATTAATATAAAACATTTTATGTTGTGTTGTTGATGTTGATTTGGGATTTCGATCGATTTGTCTGACGCGAGCTATCGATAGAAATTCCAAAACACTTGAACAGAGCATACTGACACAATACTATTTTAAAATTTGTAAAAGATAATAATTTTGTGTATGACTATATTATATATAAAAGTATAATATTCTGAAATTAAATGGTAAAATGAATGGGTTGTCAAAAATAATAATATTTGATTTTCATTTATTGTTTTGTAAACCACTTGACTATTGCAACATGATATAAATAAATGTATTTATAAACTTGGTTTATAAATTAGATTCGAAAATGGAATCAATTTAAAAGGAGGATTTGAGGATTAAATTCCCGGTACTTTTCAAAGTTTGATTTTAAAGTTTTGAAAGATATTATTATTTAAAGGTATTTTCGAATGGAAATTGTTTCAAAAGAATAATTTTAAAGCAATTAATTCTGTATTCTCTTTATTTGTCGTTGGAAAATAATTTCGCTGATGACTGCAGCATCATCGACATTCATTTTCGAGTCTCGAAGTGGAGAGGCCCTTAGTAGCTTTGCTACATTCTTGTTTTGGAAACAAAAGGGATTTGATTTAAATTGTTGTGTATAATGTGATTTATAATATATATATATATATATATATATATATAGTTATTTCAAGATAGTTTAAGTGAAACCGAAAATTTGAATCTTAAGTTTTATGTTAAGAAATGGTTTCAATTATTGAAATAAAGTGAAATGTTTGAATAATTGAAATACCTAAAACGATAAATGAAATTTGACAAACTTGAAATAGTTGAAATTGAATAAAAACCTACTTGTATAATAGTAAATTGCATTCTAATATATATAACTTGCCTAAATTATTCAAAATGTTAAAATGTTAGAGTAAATATGTAATTGAGGTTATACAAGAGAAACTTCAGTAATAAATTGATCAAACTAAAATTTGGCTAATATAAATGTTGTAAAAGGTTAATTTGTATAGTGTTTAATTACACTGAAATATTGATATAACTTACCTAGAAAAGTTTAAATGAAATTAGAATGTAGTTAGATAATATACACAATGATAAGTAATAGGATGCCTAAAATGATATTCTATTAAGGGAAACCAACTTAACTTAATAGGGTCAAATAGATTTAATAAATGGGTAAATAAATGAGTTAAATCAAATAAATTTTGTTTTAAAAAGGAAACTTAGTAACAAATGCTAATAAATTGAAATCAAATCTATTGATTGAAATACATTAAATTGAATCAATAAAATATGGATATAATAAATAGTTATTGATTTAATAAAATGGATTACCAAATTGGCCAACAGGGTTGGCGCAGTTGGTTGATGGTCCGGACTGCGTGATCGAATGTCACGAGTTCGAGCCCCGAAACTGACAATCCTGTAACAAGTACCCGAAGTATGTGTTTGGCAGGCACATACTTCCCTAGAGTTTACAAGCGAAGCTTGGTTCTCTAGGTAATTCAAAAAAAAAATTATTTAAAATTTAAATCTATATGCTTTTGAATAAGTTGAATGTTGAGGTGGAAATAACTATGGTTGATCAAATAGATTTAATAGATGAGTAAAATAAATGTTGTTGTGAAAATGTTGTAGTAAACGTTAATAAAGGGAACAAATCAATTGAATAAAATATATGGAAATGAAACCAACCAAATGTAAACATAATAAATTCGATTGATTAAATAAAATAAATTGGAATAAACTAATTGAATATAACCATTTTAGAATAAATTTAGTCTATATGGTTTAAATTAATTGTTTTATTTTTGCATTTCAATCAATTTTCTTTCTGGTTGTTTCTATTCTCCTACCTCCTTCCTTTTCGGGGACGAAAAGTTTTGAGTGGGGAAGAGTGTAACGACCCATAAATTTTATAAATGGTTTTAATAATGTAATTAACTAAATTTTTGTGAAATTTTAAATGATTGAATTTATAAATAAAAAATTTAACATTTGGAATACGTCTAATTAGACATAGCAATTGGTAAATTTTCATCAAAAAATATGGAAGTTTACTTCCTTGAGTAAATTCTATTTCAATTCAAATCAGTTAAAATTTGATGATTATAAAATATTTTCCAAACCTGAATATTTTCCTATAGAAAATTTGTAAATAATCTTATAAGTGAGACGGCGTATTTCTTTTCTTCGAATTTGGGCTACTATTGCCCCGTTTATCTTATTTCTGTCAAATTAGCAGCATTTTTTAGGTACCGATTTTCGACTTTAAATAGGATGATCATAACCCAATTATTTGGATACCATTTTGAACGCCTTTTCGTGTTGATCTTCACAGTATATTTATTTCTAAGTTTTGAGGTCTGATACGTAATGGAAACAATAAAACGGTTAACTGTATTACATTTTTGAGCTTTTGATATTTGGTGTCCATTCAAATTACAACCGGCTGAATTAAAACGGCCACTGGCATATTTATTTTCAGCTTGACTTTCGTTTTCCCAGAATTTACTTCTAACTTTTCAACGTTTCGAACTTTTCAACGTTCCTTTCCCTGGTTCCAATAGATGTCTGCCGCTCCATCTTTCATTACGGGTTCAATCCCTTGGTTAAATTGCTAATTAATATAAATTACTCCTCTTCATTTTTTTCAAGCCTGGTCCTTTTCCATTCTCTTTCTCCCTTCATTCTTTTCGTACATGCCAGAGAAAAAAAACCAAAAAAAAAGAAAAGAAAATATGGGTGTTGCTGTTTCACGAACCTGAGTCCCTCCTTCTCTGCTAGCCACAAATCTTCTCCTCCTCTGCCACCATCCCCCATCTCCGCCCTCACTGAAGCATAGCCGACCAACATCCAAGCTCCCCTCCACCTTACAGCTACCACTCGACATAACCATCACGTCCCTCCAGCAACTTGCCGGACTTTCCTTACCTCTCCAGGTCTTGCCGAAGCCCAGATCTTCTCCTGCCGAACGCATCCCCAAGCTCGCCGCCACCATTGCTTTGCCTTGCTAGCCTCCGTCACCCATGTACTTCATCCCTACCATGCAAGCATGCTCCATCAGCTAGCCACGTCTTCTTTAGCTGCTCATTGCTTTGGTATGTTTAGCATAAGCATGTTCTTTTCCGTTCTTAAAAGCGTATATATGTACGTTTAAAAGTATTTATATATTGGGTTCAGATTTTTGTAATTCTTTAGTAAAGTATACATATACTAGTTATATTATTTTATATAGATATGTCAGTGTGTGTATTTGTTATGCAAGTTTTATAATCTGTCTCTACATATGAATTATAAAAGTTGTATGTGTGTGTGTACACACACACACTAGCTTATATGAAATTATATAAACTATAGAATTGTTATTGTGAAAGTATATATTCTATAGTTTATATAATTTCATATAAGCTACTGTGTGTGTGTATTTCTGTTGGTTTCAATTGTTATTAAGTTTTGTGAATAGTTTTTTTATGAGTACATATATACAATTATTTTTTTTTATTTTTTTTTATTTAACACTATCATATGATTTTTTTTTTTTTTTTTTTACAAACTTCCCTCTTACATTGCTCTGTTGCCATTACAAGCCACTGATACATACAAAATCTCATCATACAACTTCCCTGTTTTCAACTTCCCACTTGTTCACCACTAAATCAACATCTACACTGCTTCATTTGCCTCACTTTCTTACCCATCAACATCTACAATCCATCAGCAATCCATCAGCACCTACATTACTCCATACTGAACATCTCACTACATTACTGCCACCATATAAACAACCTTCTGCCGACGTTTCTTCATCAAACCAACCATAACATTTGCACATCTCCACTGCTACACAACATTTCATCCTTTGACTGCTAGCTCATTACCATTCATCGTCTACCAGTACATCACACCTCTATGCATCAACCCCCTGCTGCTTTTACTTCGATCTTCTGTATTCCTCCAACATCAGACATTACTTCAATCTGCATACATACCATACCACCAGTGCACCTCTTCATCCAATTCACATCTACCATCCATGTGCACCAGTTGCACTGCCTTCCTATACATATCATTTCCACCCTCTGCAGCAACACACTCCTCACAACAGTGCCACAAACCACATAACAACTCCACATACCCACTGTCACATACAACACTGTTGTGCCACCACTGTCACACCCTCTACTGCCCCAAAACAAACTGCCTGCCAAAAGAAAATTAATTTCATCACTTCTACCCCCAAATCAAACCATAACTTCAAAAAAACAAACTTTTGCATCATAACTTCCCTCCCTCCCCACTCAGTGCAACCAACATCTTCGATAAACCCTGCCACTGTGTCTGACCACCATATAGCACCATCATCAACAATCCCTGCCTTCAATCCCCTACATCCCTGAACTGCAACACTGCCATTAATACCAGCCTTTACCAGTGCAAATTCCCGTGCCTATTCCCCTCAACTATTCTGCCATTAACCAACACCACACTGTCAACATTTGCTTCCCTTCACTTCTGCTTATCACCACTTCAAAACTTCTTCCATCCTCACCACTGCCTTTTGCCCAAATACATAACTTCAATACATTCACATTGTGCCTATCGTGCCACTAGCATAACAACATCTCAACTCCACTTCAACACAACCCACCAGTCAACTTGCAA
The DNA here is from genome assembly GCA_030765085.1 of Allium cepa. NCBI lineage: Eukaryota > Viridiplantae > Streptophyta > Magnoliopsida > Asparagales > Amaryllidaceae > Allium > Allium cepa. The sequence continues at coordinate 126,058,712 of CM060932.1, forward strand.
CTGCATCTCCGCTGTCAAAACTGACCTAAACACTCCAGTGCCACTGCAGACCATCCACCTATCTGCACATAATACATACAAACCACCCTCCTGCAACTTCATTTCCACCCTGTACACACATCAAACCACTGCTATCATCAACACCCCCCTCCATATCCTCAGTCACTCACCACTGCTGCTACTTCCCTTCAAACCAGGCATCCCACTTGCCAGTCACTATTTTTTTTTGGCGAAAACTTTTTTTTTTAATGAAAAAATATAAGAACAGAAAAACAAAGCCGCCAACAGGCCTGGCAGGTGACCAAACGGAACTAGAGATTCCAAAAAAATCGACAAAAGCCGCGAAAAAACAAACGGCAAACTCTTCTACTTTCTCTTGTTGAGCTCCGGCAAAGCCACCGCTCAACGTACGTTGATATCAAGCTCCGGCAAGGCCACCGCCTGATATCAATGTACAGAGAAACTAGGAGAACCCGAGAGCCAGACCTTCCACAAAAACCGCTCAATCACCATGACCAACCTCAGAAAGAAGAAGCAGACCATCCGGTGAACCAAAGCCTGTGAGACTAGGAACAAAGTAAGTGAAAAAAGGAATTAAAAGGCCAAAATTTACCTGGAGAGCCATGGCAACGCATGAAAAGGGGGGAAAAACTAATCGGCTGCAATACCTGTACTATTGGGTACCTGAAACAAAAGAAACAATGCCAAGAACAGAACAGCTAAAAGGAAGACCAACAGAGGGACGGAACGACCAAGGATATAGGAAGAAGAATACCCACTTTGAAGGAACGAAGGAGAGGACGGAAGCGCACAGAGGAATAGATGGCTGGGGCAGAGAGAGAAAACAGATCCCTACCCAACTCCAGCCCTTGAGCTGGAGGAGGTCGTGGAGATGGAGAAAGAGGTTAAAAGAGACTCAACCCGAGAACCAGCGGGACGACGGAAGGGCCGGACACGGAAAGCACAATAAACATCGTGCCTTACTCGTCGAATGATGGAAAACAGATCCATAGGAACATCGTCAAATAAACACTTGTTCCTAGAACACCAGATATGCCAGCAAATAAGGCAAGGAAGCATGCGCCGAAGAGATGAGCGAAGAGACTTCCCTGAAGCAGAGCCCCACCAGGAGCCAAGGGTAGCAGCTGGAGAGGAGAAATCTCCTTGGAGTCCCAAGAAGTTTCGGAAGTAGTTCCAGACAGCAAAAGCAACATAGCCGTCGAAGAAAAGATGACGAACTGACTCCACCGCCCCGTTACCGCAGCACAAACAACGAGAAACCAATGGAATACTAATTCGTTGGAGGTTCTCGTGTAGTGGAAGGTCGTTCTGCAAGATCCGCCACATAAACAACGAGACTTTAGGGGGTAACCTAGGGTCCCAGATAAGATCGAAAGCGGGGCGAACGGGGTTATGCGATCTTAGGGACTCCCACACCCTAGCGACAGAGAAAGGGGCACCATCCCATCCTCCTACCCCTATATGAAGATCGAACAAAGGTTTAACCAGTTGCATTTGTTTCCAGGTTTCATTTTAGTAGTAAGTTTGCCTAAGTATTAAAGTATAAGTTTATATATTTATATAATTGCCTGAATATATACACACACACACACACACACATATACATATATATATATATATATATATATATATGTATGTATGTATGTATAGTTTATTTTGTATGACTAGCAAATGTATTTATGTTCAAATCTGTGTTACTGTTTATATTGACTTAATTATAATATGCATATATTTAATACAAAATATATGTTTTGTATATAATAATGAATACAATGCTTTGTATTACGACTAAAGTTGCAGTATATTTACAACTATATGCCGAAAGTATTATATATATATATATGATTTCAAGATTTTATTATAGTATAGCATATATACATATAGTGTTCTGTGGTATAGCTGTGCATAGAGTTTTGAATATACAGTTATACATACTGTGTTGTTTTAATCTATATATAAAAGATACTATAATATATATATTTTGCTTATAACTATTTTGGGTAACATGGATATATATATATATATGTTTTTACAATGTAAAGTAATCTTCTTTTGTTGTTTGATTTTAAATAGATGTTTTGACTTTTAAATCTATGTATTTTACACTAAGTAGTGATTTTGTAATATCATATACATAGATTTTTGTTATTATGTTTTAATTTTAATTTTAAAATAAAATATGTATATAATAGTTGTTATTATAAAAAAATGTATGTATGGGTTTTATTATATAAAGTGATAGTTTATATTTATTGAAAGGAAGCAAATTTATTTTGATTTTTAAATGCAATGTATATAATATAATAATAATGTATATATTTTCAGTTTATATCAAAACTGATTTGAGTTGTTTTCATCAATCTCTAATTATCAGCTCTATTCGTCGAATTCGTACCAATTTAGCTTTGCTTTGGAACTCGTGCTTGGATCTATAACTCATCTCATTCTCGTTCATTTCTAGCTTGGAAAGGTGAGCAATCACTCACGATTAACGTTCTTATATCTATTAAATTTGATTCAATTGAAATGAAAAACGAAATATGAGGTTGTTAGTTATTTATATTGTTATATATATGCTATTATCTGTAACTGTTCACCTATGGGATATGACACCATATCCTGTTGTTTATATTTTATTTAATCACTGATGATATATGCATGTTGTTATATGTTATATTATTATCATATCTGTTATCACTCTTCAAGTTCCCTGTTAGTTTAGAATTCCATATAGATTGAAATGATACATACGCGAACGATTTGTAGAATAGGAGAAAATCATTATGGGTTAAAATGATAAACCCAGGTGATTTTCATTTGAATTGAATTTAGGATTGCGGGTTGAAATGATATATACCCATATATATTTAAATTACGGATTGAAATGATAAATATCCATATCACTTGACCCTAGGATAGAAAATTATATACAGACACCGTTGGTCTATATATAAAATGACTCCTATGGCTTTGAAAGGAAATATATATGCTTTTATTTAATACTGAAATTATTTTATATATAAATAAGTTTTTAATATGAAATAGAAATAATAATAGGCTTTAATTTAATAAAGTTTGATTAAATTAATATACTATATCTTTAAGTATTTATTTAAAATTTTATTTTAAAAATATATTTTATAATGATTTTATAAGTTAAGGTTGGGAAGATAAATTTGGATTTATTTGAAATTGTATTTAATTAAGAATTTTATTTAGTTAAATCGATTTGAAACTTAATGAATTTGATATTTTAAAGATATGGTTTTACAACTTGATTTTTATTAAAAGAGATTTAAATGAATATCTCAAATTTACATAAATTAAAATGATATATTTAGTTTTATTTAAATTTGAAATTTGAAGTCTTATTTAAATGTTATTTGAATGATTAAGTAAATATTTCAAAATAAATAATAGTGAAGTGAATTTGATATATATATATGAAATTGTCAAACTTATTTTTGAAATGTTGAATATTTAAAGCTTTGAAATATATTGAAATTGAGATGGTTTATTTTTTGGTTCAAATCTGTATCTGGAATTGATATAACTTGAAATGGTTTATTTAGAAACTGAATTAAATAAAAAATTGTTGAATTGAGATTAAAGTTAAATTTTGGAGTTTGAGTTAATATGAAACGATTTGTGAAATTTGAGGAAGCCATTTTATTATATAAAGTATTATTAAATTACATTTAAAATATTTATTTATTTTACTTTATAAATTATTTTAATATAAACTATTTTATTATAAATCATTTTAATATAAAACTATTTTAACTATTGTATACTAATTATTTTAATATAAATTATTTTAACTTATAACTATTTTATCTTATACACTATTTTATTATATATACTATTATTAATATCCAAATTGTTTAAAGGAAAGTATTATGCTTTCAAAGTGTTGTAATTTCCAAAGTGTTATAAATTCAAGTATTTGGTTTCGAAATTGTTATAACTTTGAAGTACTATGATTTTGGAAATAGATATATTCCAAATGGAAATGATATTTTGGTTTTGAAGTATAAACTATTTTGAAATGGCCATGGTGTTACAATAACGTTTGGTTGTTAAAGAGACCGGGATCGGACATTGTCATACTCTCTGCCAATACCGAAAACCACTTTGACAACTATGTACGTGATCTAGATTCCAGAATGAAGTAGGTTGCTTTGGTGATGGTTCTATATGGTATTTACGTGACCCTGACTCTCGTGAGTCAGCTTGATGCGACTAAAACAGAAGCCATGCCGGGTCAAGTGAGGTCATTCCTTCGATCGGACACATTTCTTCGATACTATTCTATTTCTTTTGTGATTTGATTGGGTGCACCCTTTGATTTGGGAGTGTATCATGAGGTGGGCGGTAGTAGCTGCTATGCGTTACCACTAGTCCGGATACACGAACGGTATATCTACCCTGGCATTGCCTCGAGTGCCTAGTTGCATGCCCTATCGCGCTTTTACGGGTTTGTTTTGTACCGTACCTATGTGATGTCCTCTGGATAAACCTCTAGTTTACGGAGGAGCATACGTCATTGTATAGACTACAAGAATATATAAAATATGTTAAGGGGGTATGGGTAATGCCTCGCTGTTTTAATACTTTAACTTTGCTATAGACATATTATAATAGCATATATTACTACATAGTAGATAGTTTCATGGATCCTTAGAGGATGGTTATCCCAAACATCCTTTGAGTTACTCGTATTTCAGTTGATATTTAACTTGAGTTGGATTTATTGATATAAGGTCAATCCTGACTTGAGTGTTTTGTGTTTTGCTTTACGCTCGGGTCAGACTTAGTGTCATAGTATTTGAGACTCACCTTTGAAGTTTGGAGCTTCGCTTGGAGATCCAACTATAGATTTAGCTTTCAGCTTTTTCGGTTGATTTGTTCAGAGATGTCATCTGTTTGTATTTGAGACTTCATTGTATTTGAGATATTATGCTGTATTTTATTTCTAACTCTATGTTTATATAGTAGCTTCATGAAATACTATTTATCTATTCCGCTGCTTATATTTTTTATATTACTCTGTGTCTGTGATTCTGTGATTTATTTATTTACTATATATGCTGAGTTTTGCCAAATGTAAATTAACCATGTGATATTTTGAGCAATTCAAGTCCGATATTTATGGATGCGAATGGAACGAAATACCGAGTCGTTACAAAGTATAACGACCTACATTTCGGAAGGTTTAGATCAAAATAATTCACACACGTCCAACTTAAACAATCCGGAACATAGATAATCATTATGGTTAATTAAGAAAAATAAGAAAAGAAGAAGTAAATAAATACAAAATCTCACAGTGGAATAACAAAATATAGTAATCAAATAACAGTTCATGAAGCTGTTTACATTATACATTTGATTTTAATTTATATAACATTTATCAGAGTTGCATACATATAATAGAAACAAAATAAAATGCAGCAGAACAAAATGATGCAGAGAATGATAATAGTAGTAATAATATCCGAATCTTCATCTTCGTCCTCCAGAAGATAATCTTCAATGGTTGAAATCCTCAGGGCTGACCCGAATGAAAAGGCAAAACGCACGAGTCAGGACTAAAATATTCTTATGTGTGTCGAACCGATATCGCATATAACACGAGTGTCGTGGTGTCAGAGATGTTTACGGGTTTTACATCTCCTATCCAGTGTATAACGTGCGCGCAATAACTCAAGATATGTTACGCGATTTTCCATCTTTTAAGGATCTATCAAAATGTTTATACGTAGTAGAATACGCTACATATAAACACAGTTTTATAAGATATTAAAATAGTGTTAAGGCTTTACATTGATCCCCCTTAACGCATTTTTAAGCATTATCGTACAGTTTGCATATAAAACACCAGTAAACCGTCAGTGGATAGGAATGTGTCGTGATATGACAATACTAAGTCAAAATCTTAGTGGTCTCGTATAGGGATAAAAGTATGACAAGGCACGTCAGGCAATGCCTAAGGTAGGATACCGCCAGTTTACCCTTCCCGGCTGGTGGTAACCCCTAACGGCCCACCGCGTCCAACACTCCCAAAATTCGAGAGTGCACACCAATCCATAACAATGTCATGATAGTAAAACGAAGAAGTGTGTCCGGTAGAGGTAGCTAACCTCGTTCGCTGGTACGGCTCCTGTTTTAGTCATTTCAAATTGACATAAGTTTTTGGCCAATCCATCATCGTTCTTGTAACATCCCGGAATTTCGTTAAATTAAAATCGTTGAATTATTAGAACTTTTAAATTTAATTTGAGAATTCCAAAAGAAATAAAAATTATTGATATTAATATTACACATTAATATAGAATTAAATAAAAAGAAATATTGATGGTTAAGTTTAAATAAATGATAAAAACAAATAATAATAATAAAGAAAAGAACATTTTATAAATAAGAAATAGTTTTTAAACAATAATTTAAAATATGTACAAATTAAATTTTTAAACCTTTGAAAAGAACTAAAAAGAAATTATGAAAGTAAGTTGTGAAAAAAAATTTATAAAATAAAATCACGTTGTTATAAAGTGACATGTGACATACATGTGAAAGTGGAATTCATAAACCAGAAGAAAAAAAACAAAGTAAACAAACAAGTTGCAAAAAGAATATACAAACCAGGAAAATAAGGTATGCAAGCCTCAATATAAAATAAAACCTGTACATTATCTTTCATTTACATTATCTCAATTTCCCATAGCAAAGGAAAAAAATCTATAAAGTAAAATAAACTTTGTACTTACAAAAATAAAGTAACATTACCTGTTTAAGCATACAAGGAAGTATGAGTCAGTAATGCTTCATTTAATGCTCTCATTAAATGCTATTACTCCTCAGCCCATACACAAACATACATCAGCAATTTCAAGCATGAGTTGGTCAATATAAAAAGAAGTATTATACCAACCTATATGCAGTATGCACAATCTGTTATATATATACACATCAACCTACCTCTTTAATCCGTTCAACAAATATTAACAAAGAAAAAGAGAAATTTAAAAAAAAAAAAAGATCACCTCCTTATATTACAAGTTGAAAGGCAAATTACTGAAGGAAGTTTCAACTGCAGAATCAAAACAAAACAAAAATATAGTCTCTGTTTCAAACATTTGCCAAGTGAGTAAACCTATCTCTCTTTTTTTTGAATCTAAGTACTTAGTTTATAAAAATAATCCGAGCCTTGTTGCTTATTGAAGAAAATTTGTTCTGTATGTTTTGAGTTACTGGAAACCTTTGTATGGCTTGTGCTCCTATACTTCAGGTTATAGAGTAAAGCAAGAAAAAAAATCAAAACAACTTATCCAAACATTTTTAGCTTAGGATTTCTAAACAAAATAAGTTTGTTTTTAACTTGAATTACAGTTAAAATTTGTTTGGAGTTTAGAAATGGAACACTCGACTCTGTATACATGATTACAGTAAAAACAAATTTTTTTATGATAAATTCAACAATGTTAAATCGTTGAATTGATTGCATAATTTGGATAAGCATACAAAGTTACAATTTTTAGAAGTAATATGATGATTTTTACTAAAGTGGTTTAAGAGCAGTTCTAATTCAAACAAAAATTGCATTTTTCTAAGTCTCTGATTATCGAATCAATTATAAATGCTGAAAATTGTCATATAGCAAGTTTAATCCCTTACAAATCCAAGAAAAATGCTTAAAGATTTTTCGAATGCAAAGATTTTGAGGTTGGAATAAAAGTAGGGTTTAAGTTCATAATTTTCTATGCTTTGTAAAGTGAGAATTTGCGTCGCCGTCGCTCGATCGAGTTGCGCGTGGTTCTGAGTGAAGGTCGAGGAGGGTATGGCCATGGCGTGTACGAAGTAGCTTGGCCTCCGGTGATGGGATTCGCCGACGGCAGCGAATTTTTTTGGGTCAATATCATTTTCTAGATGAAGTGCTGAAGTACGTTTTTTCGAAGCAGTGATGTTTTTGTCGATTTCAGGGGACGAGATGGTCGTAGGGGTCTAGAGTGACTTGTGGAGCTTTCCGGTGATTCTCGCCGTCGACCAAGCCAGTGTACATGTGCACCGTGTGCACGAGTTACTCGGCATGGCAGTTTTGTAGTTAGGTTGTTTTAAAGAGGAGAAGAAAGGAGGTTGGGGTGTTGGGTTACGACCCAATTGTTTTGCAGTGATTAACTTTTGTGGGTATCGGGCATGATTTTCTTTCGGGCTTAGTTTGTTTAAAAGCAAAATTTATTTCCTTATAGAATTGATATATAAAAAAGGTTATTCAACTTAAAATGGGTTTAGCCCAAAGAGGATTCTGGAATTAAAATGTTAAGAAAAATTTTGGTATTTCAAGATAAACAATGTTGATTTAGGTCAAGTAAAGAACTCACTATAAGTTTAAATTAGTTAACAATGTGTTTTAAAATTTAATTAAACCTTTAAATTAAGTAATTTAATTTAAAATATTAATTGAAAAAAATTTACATTAAAATTTTCAAGGATAATAAATTAATTTTTAAAGTATAAAGCAGATTTTCAAATGATAATTAAAGTAAATAATTTGTATTAATAAATGATTTTAAAGAAATCAAGAATGATATAAAATTTGAAATTAAAAATGATTAATAAACAATTAAGTGTTCAAATAAATTTGTAAATTAAGAATTTGTTATTCAGATAAATTAAAATCGACAAATCAAATTTAGTGGTTAATTTAAATAACAAATTTTGAAACAATAAAATGAGTTAATCAAGATTTAAATTATTTATTCAAATACTTATCATTGTTGTAAAATAAATGTGTGGTAAACTTATTTAAACCACATCTGAAAATAAATTAACTATTGTTGTGCACTATATTGATATTTATGTTCTGATTTTGATACTGTGTGATATAAATTGCCATGTACTGCATTGTGATTTTAGTTGTTCTGTATTGATGTGAAAACCCTGTTGCCCGTAAAACGGCATTTAAACTTCGATGCGACAGGGAATCGGATTTCAGTTGGTTATCCGAAACCCACATCGAACCTATGAATATTTGTGAATGACATCCACATGTTTTAAAATTTGACATTCACTATTCGAACTAGCCGGGAAAAGACCTTTGTGTCATATAACCCATTTCGAATATATGATTCGACGTCATGGATAGCATTTGAAGACCGGTGTTGAAGATCGGGTATTTGCGAGAGCGATAGGATGACCTGTCGAATGACTCTGCACCGAGTTGCTCCGGTATAGAGTTCTCCATATGTGATGGGGAATCCGATCGGGATTGTGGATATCCGGATTGCAAGGACTTCTTTGGAAGTGCATTCGGTTCTGTTCGAACCCGGAACAGACTTGTATGGATTGTATGTCTGACATTACAAGTTGAGATATAAAGCTGATTTCTTTCAAATATATTTCTGTTGGTGGCGAAGAATTTATTCTCTTATCTTAACACCCTTCTCTGAGACGTACGAGCTCAGAGGTTATGTAGTTGATGGTTATCAGCGATATATTCCTAATTTGGTAATGTGACATGCTGAGTGTTGCTGTGAAATGATCATTGTTTGATCATTTGTGATATGATCATTTGTTTGATCATTTATCTTTGTGATCATTACTTTGATCATTGGTTGACCCAAAGCATGGCTTTGTACCAAAGCGTGGCTTTGTGGACGAGACTTCGTCGGACCTCACACCCCGGAATGGTCAAAACAGGAAAGATGCAGCAAGGTTATTAGGGGTAGCACCCCTTAGGGTATGTGCATTTCCTTCTGGATAGAAGTGGTATCATGGTATGGAGCCCAGATACTTAACTTATGTTGATATCGCAGATATATATATATATATATATATTACTTTGTGATTTGTTGCTGGGGCCCCGGTTAAAGGTTGGTTACAACCGGGAGATGGCATACTCGTGTCAGTAGTTACCCAGTTAGGGGTAAACCGGCCTTGTGTTGGCAGAGATCCGGTTTGGTTCTCGGGAACGTCCTTCCAGAGGCGTTCTCATGTGGCAATGGGAAGTTCCTTGGCCTGACCATTTGTTGGAAATCCAATTCCCAATACGAAACCCTGTACGGTTTTAGTTGTAGAACCTGCCATCTAATATGGTAGCTATAGTAGGCATAGTATAATGGTACCTATGCTGGCTAAGATTAATATTCTACTTTTGAAATGTTTTCTTCACTATGCACTAGTAATAATATCAAAGAATTTCTTTTCTCGTACCAAGCATATTTAACTATCATAAGAAGAAATCTCCTCCAATTCTGCGTTTGCATTGTGTGTGTGGCGGGAGGTCTTATGGTAGTTCCATTTTTAAAAGCATACCAAAAATTCTTTTATATATCTAGTTTTTTTTAAAGTAACTGTTGTTTTTGTTTACTCATACCAGTCCAATGACTGATCCGGAGTTTATTGTTTTCTTTCCTAAACTCTGGGTGCCCATTATTTCCACGCGGGCGGCCTAGTAGCAGGTTTCTGTATTTTGGAGTAGCCGTATTTTGGAGCTCTTATCTTGGAGATATCTTGGGAGCTTTTGGAGATTTCAGGTGTTTAGCTTTTGGGAGTTCGATATCACCTCTCTCATTTGAGGACTTTTGGATATATGATCACTGTTGTATTATCATGATGTTGTATTTGGAGTTGTGGTGTATGTATTATATACTCTGTTGTAGTATGGATATTATGTTGATGTTGTAACTGTGATGATATTTATGATATTGATTCTGTTCCGCTGTTTTATATTCATCTAATTGTTGTTATAAGCTCTGGCGATGCGAATTTGATGTCGTTTATCGGACATCGAGTTTGGGTCGTCACAAGTGGCATCAGAGCTGTTGGTTGAGTAAGAACTTTAGCTACGGAGTATAACACATTAGATGGCTCATTAGAGATATGATGAAGTATACCCTAGAATGAGTATAACCGAGACTGAAACTCTAAATTTATTAGTCTATTTCTTTTACTGCTGATATTCCTTAAGATATTTTGTTCGTGTATTTAAATCAATTTTCTTACTAATTACAGATAGTAAGAAATGAGAGGACGAAGGGGAAGAGTTAGGGGTCAAGGAGGTGCCACAACACATGATCAAGATCCCCCAACGGCAATAGCGGTAGCTCAGCAACAGCCGAATCTGGCCGATTTACATAAAAGTTTCTCGAGACTTGGTGGTAAGCCGTTCAACGGCAAATAGTCGATTGTTGAGGCTCAAGCCTGGATACGATCGTGTGAGAAAATCTTCAAAGGGCTAAAATTGGAGGACGATCAGAAGCGACTCATAGCTTCTTGGCAACTGCAAGATGAAGCTTCAGCTTGGTGGGAGACAATCACGGTAGAAAAGCCAGAAGACGAGTTTTCTTGGGAAAATTTCAAAGAAGTGTTTGAGAAGCGATATATGCCATCGGCCGGAATTTCTCGAATGTATCAGGAATTCATGGACCTGAAGCAGGGAAGTTTATCATTTGAAGAGTATCTAAACAGATTTAATGAATTGTCTCGTTTTGGTCCCGAATTGTTGAATACGCCTTTAAAGAAGAACGAAAGATTCATTCGTGGGATGAATAAGAAATTCCATGAAAGAATGACGGGCCACGTTAAGGAATCTTTTTCAAATTTAGTTGATATGGGTTACAGATACGCTACCCTTGATGTGCAAGAAGCCCCAGAAGAGAAAGGAAATTCAGGTAGTCAAAATTGGAAAAAGCGGAAATTTGGAGGCAAGAAACCTTGGCAAGGCAACGAGAAGAAGAAGAGCATTCAGGGAAGCGCGGCAGAAAATGTCACTTGTTACAACTGCAAAGAGAAGGGCCATTATTCAAATAATTGCCTAAAACCGAAGAAGCAAGCTAAAGAATGTTACAATTGTCACAAGCCGGGACATGTTGTTAAAAATTGCCCAGTGATGAAGCCAGTGTAGGTGGCAAAAGTTTATACGATAAAGAAGGACCCCTCATCTTCAAAAGCTGATAAAGGAAAAAGGGTTTTGGAAGGTAATCTTACTATTTATGATAGAACTGTTAGAGTTTTATTTGACACAGAAGCTTCACATAGCTTTATCTCTCAACAAACCGTGAATGAATTAGGACTTAAAACTAAATTTGTTGACGATCCTATTTGCGTGAAAAATCCGGTTGGAGGTCCCGCAAATCTTTGTTCATATTGTAAGAGAGTTCCTATTTCATATGCTTCCTATAAATTTCCTATCAATCTTTTTGTCCTCGAATTTAATGAATTTGAAATCTTACTCGGTATGAATCGGTTATCGAGATACGAAGCTATATTGGATTGTAATAATCGAACAGTTTTAGTCCAAACGAACCTTGGAAATTTTATTGAAATCTCTTGTGAGGATCCAAGTCCAAGGAGAGATAGATTGATGTATACTTTGGGATATCTTGAACCCACTTTGCAATCTATACCTGTTGTTCGGGAATTTTCCGACGTATTTGAAGAAGTGAAATCTTTACCTCCTCACCGGGAAATAGCATTCCGAATTGACTTGGTACCTAATGCTCGTCCTATTGTTCATACAAGTCGCAGGATGACACCCAGGGAAAAGATTGAATTGGTTCATCAAACTGATGAACTACGAGCAAAAGGATTAATTCGACCCAGTGTTTCTGAATGGGGATCAGCCGTCGTATTTGTTGCCAAATCAGATGGATCTTTGAGATTGTGTGTAGATTACCGCGATCTAAATAAACAAACTCTCAAGAACAAATTCCCTCTACCAAGAATTGATGATCTATTCGACCAACTTCATGGCGCTCGTTTCTTTTCAAAAATGGATCTAGCCCAAGGATTCCATCAACTACGAATCGCCGAAGATTGTGTCCATTTGACTGCTTTTAGGGGTCCTGATATGTTCTACGAATGGTTAGTTATGCCTTTCGGGCTAACCAATGCTCCAGCATACTTCGTAGATCTTATGACTCGTGTGTTTCGGGAAGTTTTGAATAAATTTGTGCTCGAATTCATTGATGATATTTTGATCTATTCCAAGACTAAAGAAGAGCATGTCGAACATCTTAAAATCGTATTGGAAATATTGAGGAGAAATATTCTATATGCAAAATTTTCCAAATGCCACTTCTGGGTCAATGAAGTCAAATTCCTTGGTCATATTGTTAATGAAGAAGGAATTTCAGTATATCCTAGCAAAATTTCCGCTATTCTTGATTGGAAACAACCCGCTACTCCAAAAGAAGTTCGAAGCTTTTTGGGTTTAGCAGGCTATTAGCGGAAATTCGTTCAAGATTTTTCTAAGTTGGCTAGCCCATTGACTAAGCTAACAATGAAAAATGCAAAGTACATTTGGGCTCCAGAATGTCAAGAAGTTTTTTAGGAGTTGAAAAAGAGATTGACCACTACTCCTGTTCTCACTATTGTTAACGGGAACCAAGGCTTATCTGTCTATACTGATGCATGTGGTGAAGGGGTAGGTGCAGTATTAATGCAAAATGGAAAGGTAGTTGCCTACGCGAGTAGACAATTACGTCCATACGAGAAGAACTACCCGACGCACGATTTGGAACTTTTGGCTGTTGTTTTCGCCTTAAAAATCTGGCGACATTATCTTCTGGGTAAGAATCTTTTCAGTTTTCTTAACAATTTATGAAATTAACTTAACTAAAGAAATATATCTAATAGACTCCCTTTGTTTTAGGTGAAAATTTTGAATTATTCACCGACCATAAATCCTTGAAATATCTTTTCACCCAGAAGAATATGAATTTGCGACAACAACGTCGGTTAGAATTTCTGGCATCTTACGACTTAGATATTTTGTATACGCCGGGAAAGGCCAATGTAGTAGCAGACGCCTTGAGTAGAAAACACGCTATTCTTGCTTATCTGGTTATCACTCCTACCCTGATTGAGAAAATCGCCAGTAAGAAAAATGAAGACAAATTTCTTCGAGGTATTTATGGAAAAATTCTTCGAGGCGAAGATACAAGTTTTGAAACCAATCATAGTGGAGTTATTAGGCTGAAAGGCAGGTTATGTGTTCTGGGCATCCCCGATCTAAAGCGTGAAATTTTATATGAATGCCACAAGTCCAAACTCGGTATCCATCCAGGAGTCAACAAAATGTATCGAGATATTTAAAGAACATTCTGGTGGAAAACGATGAAGAGAGACATATCTATTTATGTGAGTCGCTGTGCTACTTGTCAACAAATCAAAAGCGACCAAAAGAAAGTGGCCGGTTTACTTCAACCTTTGGAAGTACCGAAATGGAAGTGGGATCAGGTATCGATGGATTTCATCGACGGATTGCCACGAACCAAGAAAGGCAATGAAGCGATTTGGGTTATTGTGGATCGTCTAACCAAAACTGCTCACTTCATTCCAGTTAAATCCACTCGGACTGCGACAAGCTTGGCAGGTATATATATAAAGGAAATTGTTCGCCTCCATGGTATTCCCAGCAGTATAGTGAGTGATCGTGATCTGATCTTCACTAATAGATTTTGGGAAGCATTCCAGGACGCATTGGGAACGAAATTAAATTTCAGTACTGCTTATCACCCACAATCTGATGGGCAGACTGAGAGGGTCAACCGAATTTTAGAAGACCTACTGCGTGCTTGTGTTCATGATTTTGGTGGTTCTTGGGAGGACCATTTGCATCTGGTTGAATTCTCATACAATAACAGTTATTAGGCCAGTATTGAAATGGCTCCTTTCGAAGCTTTGTATGGTCGTCCGTGTCGATCACCTACATGCTGGATCGAATCAGGTGATAGACTTGTTCTTGGACCGGATATGATAAAAGAAGCCATTGAAAAGGTAAATTTTATTAGAAAGAAGTTATTAACTTCCCAAAGCCGTCAAAAGAGCTATTATGACCGACGAAGAAGAAATTTGGAATTTCAAGTTGGAGATTCTGTATTTCTGAAAGTATCTCCGATGCGGGGAGTATTGAGATTCGGAAAACTGAAAAACTAGCACCATGTTATATTGGTCCTTTTCCTATTCTGGAAAGGATTGGTCCTCTAGCATATAGAGTGCAGCTACCCAGCTGGTTGTCTGGCGTACATGATGTGTTCCACATTTCTAATCTTCGGAAATATGTGCACGATCCAGATGATATTATTGAAGAAGCTTCTCAGCAAGATCTAGAGATCACTCCTAACTTGGCAGTTAAAAGAGTGCCGATAAAAATTGTAGATCATGATGAGAAGCGATTGAGAAATAAGATTGTGAAATTGGTCAAAGTCCAATGGAGTGGCGATCCAAAGGACTGTACTTGAGAGACTGAAGATAATATGAAGAAATCATATCCCAACCGCAGATTTGACATCTCGGCTTAATCTGTAAGTCATTTCCTTGTTTTTGTAAATTCGTCTATTCTTTGTTTGCGTTTCTCTCTCTTACAATTTCGAGGACGAAATTTTCTTAAGGAGGGGATATTGTAACATCCCGGAATTTCGTTAAATTAAAATCGTTGAATTATTAGAACTTTTAAATTTAATTTGATAATTCCAAAAGAAATAAAAAATTGTTGATATTAATATTACACATTAATATAGAATTAAATAAAAAGAAATATTGATGGTTAAGTTTAAATAAATGATAAAAACAAATAATAATAATAAAGAAAAGAACATTTTATAAATAAGAAATAGTTTTTAAACAATAATTTAAAATATGTACAAATTAAAATTTTAAACCTTTGAAAAGAACTAAAAAGAAATTATGAAAGTAAGTTGTGAAAAAAAAATTAAAATCACATTGTTATAAAGTGACATGTGACATACATGTGAAAGTGGAATTCATAAACCAGAAAAAAAAAAGTAAACAAACAAGTTGCAAAAAGAATATACAAACCAGGAAAATAAAGTATGCAAGCCTCAATATAAAATTGTTACAAAAGAGAGGAAATAGTAAACAGAGTATTCTATTCAAAAATGATCGGTACATCAACACTTTATACAAATGACAACGCACACCTTTTTCAGTAACCAAGCTTAACACGTAAATGGGCCAAAACAAAGAAACCCAGCAAAACATATAACACCCATTTAAGCAATACAGCCCAACTCAGCAATACAGCGTCCAAACTAGCTCACCTTGTGCATGCCTGAACAATATATGTACCAGATGTATCAGTGAATCCACGTACATATATCTATGACCTAATACTGATAATACTCCCCCTCAAGTTGGTGCATACATGTTCTTCATGCCCAACTTGCAACATAAGTATTCAAGCCTCGCTCCAGTTAGGGATTTTGTAAACATATCAGCTATTTGCTCTCCTGTTTTCACATACCCAGTTGCCACTAGACCACTCTGAATCTTCTCTCGAATAAAGTGACAATCCACCTCAATATGTTTTGTTCGTTCATGAAAGACTGGGTTTGAAGCTATGTGCATTGCTGCCTGATTATCACAAAATAACATTGTAGGTTTCTCAATTTTAAAACCAATTTCATCCATTATGTGACTGATCCACATTATTTCACACACTGCCTTAGCCATAGCTCTATACTCTGATTCAGCACTTGATCTTGAAACAACACTTTGCTTCTTGCTTTTCCATGATACAAGATTTCCTCCTAAAAACACACAATAGCCAGAAGTGGATTTTCTATCTGATTTTGACCCTGCCCAGTCAGCATCAGAAAAGCATTCCATGTTGATATGACCATGGTTTCTGTACATGATCCCTTGACCAGCTGTATTTTTCAAGTAGCCCAATATCTGTTCTAACAATGACCAGTGATGAACTGTTGGTGAGTGCATAAACTGACTTATAACACTCACTGAAAAGCTAATGTCAGGCCTTGTTACAGTTAAATAATTTAATTTTCCCACTAGTCTCCTGTACCTTTCTGGATTCTCGAGTAATTCACTACCTTCTTCAATACAACAATTAGGTGTAATTGGAGTTACAACTGGTTTCATACCCAACTTTCCTGTTTCACTCAATAAGTCCAGTACATATTTTCTTTGAGATAAGAAAATTCCATCATCACTTCTTATAACCTCCACTCCAAGAAAGTATCTTAACTCACCTAAATCCTTTGTATTAAATTGTGTATGAATATATAACTTGAGTGACTCAATTCCTGCTTTATCATCCCCAGTGATAATTATATCATCCACATATACTACCAGTAAAATAATTCCAGTTTTAGATCTTTTAAAAAATACCGAATGATCACAATTACTCTTCATCAGACCAAAAGACTCAAGTGCATGACTAAATTTTCCAAACCAAGCACGGGGACTCTGCTTTAAACCATATAGTGATTTGTTAAGCTTACATACTAGATTACTCTCCCCCTGAGCAATAAATCCAGGTGGTTGAACTATATAAACCTCCTCATGAAGGTCACCATGAAGAAAAGCATTTTCGATATCCAATTGGTGAAGTTTCCAGTTATAGGTTGCTGCTAAAGAAATAAACAATCGAATAGATGTAAGTTTAGCAACAGGAGAAAAAGTATCTGAATAATCTACCCCATATACTTGAGCATATCCCTTTGCAACCAATCTGGCTTTTAACTTTGCCACTGACCCATCTGGATTAACTTTGGTAGAGAATACCCACTTGCATCCTATTGCCTTCTTATTCATAGGTAACTGAACTAGATCCCATGTATTGTTAAGCTCCAATGCATTTATTTCTTCAATCATTGCTGCATGCCATCCATCATGTGATAATGCTTCCCCCACAGTTTTGGGTATAGGAACAGACTCCAATAATTTATTAAACATACATATAGAAGATGGTAGATCTTCATATGACACATATGTAGAGATAGGATAGGTACACTGTCTTTTACCTATTCGTAATGCAATAGGTAGATCTAAGCTAGGGTTCAAAATAGGAGTGGGCTCTGATTCTTGTAAAGTTTTAGTTGTAATATTATGATGACCACTTGCTTCTTGTATAGGATCATTACTATCAGTAGTATCAACTTGACTATGATAAATGAGAAAGTCTTCATCATCCAGTTGGATACTTTCATTATCTAGATTTCTAGGATAGGTTGCTGGTACTGATTGAAAATATGGGATGTCTTCATGAAAAGTAACATCAATAGATACTAGATACTTATTTAAAGTAGGACAATAACACCTATAACCTTTTTGTATCCTTGAGTAGCCAACAAACACACACTTAAGAGCTTTTGGGTCCAGTTTTGATACATGTGGTCTCACATCTCTAACAAAGCAAGTACTACCAAAGATTCTTGGTGGGATAGGATACAACTGCTTATTTGGAAACAGTATAGTATATGGGATTTCTCCATTTAAAATTGATGAAGGCATTCGATTGATAAGAAAACAGGCAGTAGACACAGCATCACTCCAAAAATACTTAGGCATATTAGTTTGAAACATAAGTGCTCTAGTAGTTTCAAGTAAATGCCTATTTTTCCTCTCTGCTACTCCATTTTGTGATGGGGTGTCTACACAAGATGTTTCATGAAGTATACCATTCTTACTCATAAACTCATGAAATTGACTAGAGGTAAATTTTTTTGCATTGTCACTCCTTAAAGTCTTAACTTTTGTATTAAATTGTGTATTAATTTTAGTACAAAATGTACAAAAGATAGTATATAATTCTGACCTGTTTTTCATCAAAAATAACCAAGTGGTACGAGAGTAATCATCCACAAAAGTAACAAAATATTTGTAACCCTGTTTTGATACAACAGCTGATGGTCCCCAAATATCGGAATGAACAAGTTCAAATGGACAATTAGCTCATTTATTTATTCTAGGAGTTAAAATACTACGATGGAGTTTAGCAAATTGACAAGGTTCACAATTTAATGAATGTAATGAACTATACTGTGGACATAATTTCTTGAATACTTGAAGTGATGGATGGCCTAGCTGACTGTGTAATTTGAGAGCTTGAGTAATACTTGAACATGCAACAGGGGTATCAAAGATATAGAGACCTCCAGATTCATGACCTTTACCAATAATCTGCTTCGTCAATCGATCCTGGAATATACAATGGGTAGGATAAAAAGAAACAGAACAATCCAATTCCTTGGTTATTTGACTCACCGACAGTAAATTGAATGCTAGGTTTGGCAGATGTAAGACATTTTCCAATGACATTGTGTTGGTGAGATTAATTGTTCCTGATCCCTTTACACTTGATGAAGATCCATTAGCTAAAGTAACATTATGGTTTGAACTGTTTGATTGAAACTTTGAAAAATTAAGTGCATTACCTGTCATATGGTCTGTTGCACCAGAATCTATAACCCATCTTCCTGATTTAGCAACTGTAGAGACATGAGTTGATGCATCCTTCAAGCTTTCTTGATACTTGGTAAACTTGGCAAATTCATCAGCAGATACAAGAATAGATTTGTTATCGTCACCATTTGTTTTAGCAATATGTGCAGACTGGTTTACCGGTACACTTCCTCTAGAGCCAGTGCTTTGTTTCTGTTTGTTCTGCAGTTTCCAGCATTCAAATTTAGTATGTCCTGGTTTCTTGCAATAGACACAAAATACTGGATTTGTTGCTCGACCCTCCATGTTGACCATTTCTCTTTTGTATCCACTCTGGTTAGGTTTCCATGGACCATACTTGTTTTGAGTTACCAAAGCACTATTAGTTGATGCAGAATTCATTTGTATGCTTGAATTTTCTGTCCTTAAAATTCTACTGAATACTTCTTGCAAGGATGTTACATCAGATCCAGATAATACCTGTGATTTAGCAGATTCAAATTCTGGTGGAAGTCCTGCAAGAAAACTCATTATTGCCATTTGTTCACGCTGTGTCTGCTGTATCTTCACATCAGGACTGATTGGAAGCAAAGTGTTAAATTCTTCATAGGTCTTCTTGAATGTCATAAAATAGTTCATAAGAGTCTGAGTACAAAAATTCTAGATACTCCATTAATTCTTTCACGAATTCACAATGATTAACCAGACTAATTACTGTACTATCAATGGTATTTCGGATCTGAAGAAATAGTCTGGCATCATCCCTTAGCCATGTCTGACTTTTCTCTTTATCTTCATCTTCTTTGGGTGGATCTCTAGTAAGATGATTGTCTTTATCAATGCTTCGAAGATATATGCGAATCGTTTTACTCCAATCAAAATAATTTGATTCATTCAACTTATGTTCCGTGATTTTAGATATCACTGGTAACACATCAGAGATCGACTTACTTTCAGCCATAACCCTAATTCGATAGGAAATTAATTTGAATAAGAATCCTCAGATCCAGATCAGATTGAAGAATTGATTTCAAAACGAGAATGCTCCGATACCATGTTACAAAAGAGAGGAAAAAGTAAACAGAGTATTCTATTCAAAAATGATCGGTACATCAACACTTTATACAAATGACAACGCACACCTTTTTCAGTAACCAAGCTTAACACGTAAATGGGCCAAAACAAAGAAACCCAGCAAAAAATATAACACCCATTTAAGCAATACAGCCCAACTCAGCAATACAGCGTCCAAACTAGCTCACCTTGTGCATGCCTGAACAATATATGTACTAGATGTATCAGTGAATCCACGTACATATATCTATGACTTAATACTGATAATATAAAACCTGTACATTATCTTTCATTTACATTATCTCAATTTTCCATAGCAAAGGAAAAAAATCTATAAAGTAAAATAAACTTTGTACTTACAAAAATAAAGTAACATTACCTGTTTAAGCATACAAGGAAGTATGGGTCAGTAATGCTTCATTTAATGCTCTCATTAAATGCTATTACTCCTCAGCCCATACACAAACATACATCAGCAATTTCAAGCATGAGTTGGTCAATATAAAAAGAAGTATTATACCTACCTATATGCAGTATGCACAATCTGTTATATATATACACATCAACCTACCTCTTTAATTCGTTCAACAAATATTAACAAAGAAAAATAGAAATTTAAAAAAAAAAAAGATCATCACCTTATATTACAAGTTGAAAGGCAAATTACTGAAGGAAGTTTCAACTGCAGAATCAAAACAAAACAAAAATATAGTCTCTGTTTCAAACATTTGCCAAGTGAGTAAACCTATCTTTTTTTTGAATCTAAGTATTTAGTTTATAAAAATAATCTGAGCCTTGTTGCTTATTGAAGAAAATTTGTTCTATATGTTTTGATTTACTAGAAACCTTTGTATGGCTTGTGCTCCTATACTTCAGGTTATAGAGTAAAGCAAGAAAAAAAAATCAAAACACCTTCATCCAAACATTTTTAGCTTAGGATTTCTAAACAAAATAAGTTTGTTTTTAACTTGAATTACAGTTAAAATTTGTTTGGAGTTTAGAAATGGAGCATTCGACTCTGTATACATGATTACAGTAAAAACAAATTTTTTTATGATAAATTCAACAATGTTAAATCGTTGAATTGATTGCATAATTTGGATAAGCACACAAAGTTACAATTTTTAGAAGTAATATGATGATTTTTACTAAAGTGGTTTAAGAGCAGTTCTAATTCAAACAAAAATTGCATTTTTCTAAATCTCTTATTATCGAATCAATTATAAATGCTGAAAATTGTCATATAGCAAGTTTAATCCCCTACAAATCCAAGAAAAATGCTTAAAGATTTTTCGAATGCAAGGATTTTGAGGTTGGAATAAAAGTAGGGTTTAAGCTCATAATTTTCTATGCTCTGTAAATTGAGAATTCGCGTCGCCGTCGCTTGATCGAGTTGCGCGTGGTTCTGAGTGAAGGTCGAGGAGGGTATGGCCATGGCGTGTACGAAGTAGCTTGTCCTCTGGTGATGGGATTCGCCGACGGCAGCGAATTTTTTTGGGTCGATATCATTTTATGGATGAAGTGCTGAAGTACGTTTTTTTGAAGCAGTGATGTTTTTGTCGATTTCAGGGGATGAGATGGTCGTAGGGGTCTGGGGTGACTTCCGTCGACCAAGCCAGTGTGCATGTGCACCGTGTGCACGAGTTACTCGGCATGGCAGTTTTGTAGTTAGGTTGTTTTAAAGAGGAGAAGAAAGGAGGTTGGGGTGTTGGGTTATGGCCCAATTGTTTTGCAGTGATTAACTTTTGTGGGTATCGGGCTTGATTTTCTTTCGGGCCTGGTTTGTTTAAAAGCAAAATTTATTTCCTTAAAGAATTGATATATAAAAAAGGTTATTCAACTTAAAATGGGTTTAGCCCAAAGAGGATTCTGGAATTAAAATGTTAAGAAAAATTTTGGTATTTCAAGATAAACAATGTTGAT
Organism: Allium cepa; assembly: GCA_030765085.1. Taxonomy (NCBI): domain Eukaryota; kingdom Viridiplantae; phylum Streptophyta; class Magnoliopsida; order Asparagales; family Amaryllidaceae; genus Allium; species Allium cepa. Next base: position 126,080,936 of record CM060932.1, read on the forward strand.
TTAGGTCAAGTAAAGAACTCACTATAAGTTTAAATTAGTTAACAATGTGTTTTAAAATTTAATTAAACTTTTAAATTAAGTAATTTAATTTAAAATAAGAATTGAAGAAAATTTACATTAAAATTTTCAAGATGTAATAAATTAATTTTTAAAGTATAAAGCACAATTTCAAATGATAATTAAAGTAAATAATTTGTATTAATAAATGATTTTAAGGAAATTAAGAATGATATAAAATTTGAAATTAAAAATGATTAATAAACAATTAAGTGTTCAAATAAATTTGTAAATTAAAAATTTGTTATTCAGATAAATTAAAATCGACAAATCAAATTTAGTGGTTAATTTAAATAACAAATTTTGAAACAATAAAACGAGTTAATCAAGATTTAAATTATTTATTCAAATACTTATCATTGTTTTAAAATAATTGTGTGGTAAATTTATTTAAACCACATTTGAAAATAAATTAACTATTGTTGTGCACTATATTGATATTTATGTTCTGATTTTGATACTATGTGATATAAATTGCCATGTACTGCATTGTGATTTTAGTTGTTCTGTATTGATGTGAAAACCCTGTTGCCCCTAAAACGGCATTTAAACTTCGATGCGACAGGGAATCGGATTTCAGTTGGTTATCCGAAACTCACATCGAACCTGTGAATATTTGTGAATGACATCCACATGTTTTAAAATTTGACGCTCACTATTCGAACTAGCCGGGAAAAGACCTTTGTGTCATATAACCCATTTCGAATATATGATTCGACGTCATGGATAGCATTTGAAGACCGGTGTTGAAGACCGGGTATTTGCGAGAGCGATAGGATGACCTGTCGAATGACTCTGCACCGAGTTGCTCCGGTATAGATTTCTCCATATGTGATGGGGAATCCGATCGGGATTGTGGATATCCGGATTGCAAGGACTTCTTTGGAAGTTCCTTCGGTTCTGTTCGAACCCGGAACAGACTTATATGGATTGTATGTCTAACATTACAAGTTGAGATATAAAGCTGATTTCTTTCAAATATATTTCTGTTGGTGGCGAAGAATTTATTCTCTTAGCTTAACACCCTTCTCTGAGACGTACGAGCTCAGAGGTTATGTAGTTGATGGTTATCAGCGATATATTCCCAATTTGATAATGTGACATGCTGAGTGTTGCTGTGAAATGATCATTGTTTGATCATTTGTGATATGATCATTTGTTTGATCATTTATCTTTGTGATCATTACTTTGATCATTGGTTGACCCAAAGCATGGCTTTGTACCAAAGCGTGGCTTTGTGGACGAGACTTCGTCGGACCTCACACCCCGGAGTGGTCAAAACAGGAAAGATGCAGCAAGGTTATTGGGGGTAGCACCCCTTAGGGTATGTGCATTTCCTTTTGGATAGAAGTGGTATCATGGTATGGAGCCCAGATACTTAACTTATGTTGATATCGCAGATATATATATATATATATATATATATATATATATATATATATTACTTTGTGATTTGTTGCTGGGCCCCGGTTAAAGTTTGGTTACAACCGGGATATGGCATATTCGTGTCAGTAGTTACCCAGTTAGGGGTAAAGCGGCCTTGTGTTGGCAGAGATCCGGTTTGGTTCTCGGGAACGTCCTTCCAGAAGCGTTCTCATGTGGCAATGGGAAGTTCCTTGGCCTGACCATTTGTTGGAAATCCAATTCCCAATACGAAATCCTGTACGGTTTTAGTTGTAGAACCTGCCATCTAATATGGTAGCTATAGTAGGCATAGTATAATGGTACCTATGATGGCTAAGATTAATATTCTACTTTTGAAATGTTTTCTTCACTATGCACTAGTAATAATATCAAAGAATTTCTTTTCTCGTACCAAGCATATTTAACTATCATAAGAAGAAATCTCCTCCAATTCTGCGTTTGCATTGTTGGTGTGGCGGGAAGTCTTATGGTAGTTCCATTTTTAAAAGCATACCGAAAATTCTTTTATAAACCTAGTTTTTTTTTAAAGTAACTGTTGTTTTTGTTTACTCATACCAGTCCCATGACTGATCCGGAGTTTATTGTTTTCTTTCCTAAATTCTGGATGCCCATTATTTCCACACGGGCAGCCTAGTAGCAGGTTTCTGTATTTTGGAGTAGCCGTATTTTGGAGCTCTTATCTTGGAGATATCTTGGGAGCTTTTGGAGATTTCAGGTGTTTAGCTTTTGGGAGTTCGATATCACCTCTCTCATTTGAGGACTTTTGGATATATGATCACTGTTGTATTATCATGATGTTGTATTTGGATTTTTGGTGTATGTATTATATACTCTGTTGTAGTATGGATATTATGTTGATGTTGTAACTGTGATGATATTTATGATATTGATTCTGTTCCGCTGTTTTATATTCATCTAATTGTTGTTATAAGCTCCGGCGATGCGAATTTGATGTCGTTTATCGGACATCGAGTTTGGTTCGTCACAGTTCTCTTTCTTCAAATCCAACAAACGACTCCAAATCCATCACTTCGTTCTGGAATCTCCTTCGCGTACACAGTTGTTAAAGTTGTTCCAATATTAACAAAGAATATGCCAATGAAAGGCTTTGGTCTCTTTAACAACCAAACGTCGTTTTACATAATGGTTGGTACTTTTATATTTCGAAAATGGTTCATACCTGATATTAAAATATCATATTCGCTTCAAAATCAAATTCATTTCGAAATCATCATATTTACTCAAAATATACTATTTCACTTCAAAATCATTTTCGCCTTAATATCCCGATTTTAGTTACAATTCAAAATTGTTTTGAATTTTCTTTTGGGTTATAACTTCAACTTAATCCAATTAGTATTTAAATCCATGATTTAAATCTAAACGATTCCCACTCTGACCAGTTTGAATTTTAGAAAATAGTTTGAAATTTTTTAAATAGTTAAAAGGTTAAAATAGTTTAATATAAAATAGTTTGAGTATTGAAAATGGTTTACATAGGAAGATAGCTTGAAAAATCAAAATAATTTGTATATTTAAAAAGATAGATTTTAAAATAGTTTATAATAAAATAATTTATTTAAAAGCAGATTCAAATTCAAACTGATTCAATTCCAAATCTTCCAATTCAAATCATTTTCAATCTCAATCCAATTCAATTTAAATCGATTCAATTCTGATTTCAATCCGTATTAACTTCGATTCCAATTTCAATTCAAATCAATTTCAACTTCGATTTTAAATTAATTAATTTCAATTTCAAATTTATTAATTTCATCTCACTTCCAATTTAGATTTAGTTCCAATTCAATTCTCAAATTTAAAACCATTTAACTTTGTCGATTTCGAGTTCAATTTCAAAATATTGACCTAAATCATTCGATTCAAATTATACTTCAATGTTCGAATTTAGATTCAAATCTTCAAAATAATTCAATTCAGAGCTCAAGTTTGGAATATCCAATTTAATTTACCTTTACTTAAATAACTTCAAAGTTTAAGCAAAAGTTCAAATATTTTTAAACAATTCAATTTCAATAATTCAAATTATATTTCAATCATGACTTCAAATTCCAATTATATTCTTTAAAACAATTTCTTTTTACCAAAATTAATTTCAACATTTCAAACTAGAACTCATGATTAATTCAAGCTTCATAAATTTGATTTTCATTTCTTTAAATCAAACCATTTAAATAATTTCAAACCAAGACTTCTAAAATTATTTAATTTATTCAATCTAGTGTCCGTATATAATTCTATCCTATGGCCAAATGATCAGTTATTTTAATTTTAATTTCAAAGATGGATTTATATCATTTCAATCCAAAATAATTGTCATAGGTATATATCAATTCAACTTATTTCATTATTTATTCGAAATAATTCAATTTACTGTTTATATACTATAAATGATTTACAGGGTGATAGCAAGATATATAAAAATAAATAAACATCCAATCATCCAAATATCATCCAATTGGCATCCATCACAAACAATTATCAAACAGCCAACAAATCTCAACAGCTATCTATTTATCAGCAATTGGGAATTTAACTAGTAGTTAATTTCAATTTAATTGTTAATTCAAAATTCCTAACATATGAATTTCTATATCGGTTTCTGTGTCAGTTACATTGTCAAACAACAATCAATAAAATTAAATCACTTCATGACTTTTAATTTAACTAATCATAAAAATATTTCAGTACTTGTGAGCATTAAAACACTCACATTTTTATTTGAAACTAAAAATATATCCCAACTTTAAATAAATTCCACCACGATCTCATATCGAAGATGACGTCGATACAAACACACTGTAATTCGTTTCATCCGAAACGAGCCTCGTACGAAAAACATATGCAATTTATTAATATACGATATGATTAACACTAAATTAACTAAAGATAATTAAAAAAACAAAATAAAATTTCAATCCAATCGCGATTTTTCCTAAAAAAAATTCAATCGAAGAACGCTGCTCACCATCATCGATGTTCCCAGTCCGCTGCCTCTTCACTCGGGCCGAGCATTATCGCCATCACCACACAGCCTGCTAATCGAAGCCCTGAGAAACCCCACCCTAAACGCAGTCGACCTCGCCCCACCATAGCGTACGCGCGCCTCGCGTCACCACCTCTAACACGCGGCTACATGTCGCACGCGACCAGAGAAAATCGCGACTCGAAGTTTACTTTTTTTCGTTCGATCTGGGAATTGAATGAGAAAGGCAGAGGGAGTATGGGGATAGGCAGATAGGGTGGTGTGCTTCGTGCGAGTGTTGACTTTGAATGAATATCTATTGTTATAATTAGAAAATATCTCGCTTTTAAACGTCCAAATTTCCGAACTCCAAATGAAGTGTGCCTCCTGAAGTTCATATTTTTTTACCCCCATTTCGAACACAATGAAACTAGTTTTGAGACCTAATTCGATCGTATTTAGAAGATATATTTTAAAAATCAATTATTTTAGTCAAATTACTTAAATTAATTTTTACGCATTTCAAGCTCGCACGGTCAAACGACAAGTCTGATCGCTACGAAACTTGAAATCCTATAATAATTCTCTGTTACGGATCTGGTGAACCTGGTTTCGTCGAAATCCGAGATAGTGGCCAAAATTGCTATTTTTACTCATTAATTAAAACAAGCAATTTCCAAAATTTATTTATTCACCTTTAAATTCAATTTTAAAAGTTAACCATTTTCATTCTTATTTAAATAAATTTTGAATTAATTTTCGATATCATTTCTATTCACATTAAATTCAAGATTCAATTATTTAAATATTTCCAATATTAAATTTAAACGAATTAATTTTCAATAAATCACCATTAATAAATAATTGTCCACTTATTAACAATCATTTTATTATTATCTAAATAATTCTACATTCGCTATTCAATTACAAACATCGATTACAAACACATCCAATAAATATAATTTTCATTTCAATAGTTGTTATTGCCCAAGTCTTCGAAATTTATTATTTCAAATTTTTATTCAAGTTCATATTCAATCACTTACATAAATGAACATTAAATTTTTATTTCTAACCATTTTTATCCAATAATCATATTAATGTAATAATTTAAAATAGTTAAAAATAAGGGTCGTTACATCTAGGGTGTAGAATATAAATCAATAGTTATATTGTTTGTATCTCACGACATAACAATATTAGAAGTACACTGAAACCAAGGTACGTTCACATATGGATTTTCCATTAGTGGTCTCCTCAGTACATCGAGGCTGGCCTCCTGACATGGTTCATAATCTACCTTCCGAGGGACCTATATCTCTAGATAAAATATACCACTATGGTAAACATAGCTAGTCCACGCCCGAACGCGTGATACCGAATATCATCAACTACCACTAGCAACAACGATAAGCATCTCTAGATAGGGAGTTGATATACTGTTTGGGTTAGCTGAACCCCATGGCTATGCTCCAATCCCTGTTTTCAATCATTTCTTATGGCGAAGTCACGTTTAGCATCTCTCGCACAAGTCTTCATCACTCGAACAGATCATGAATCTCTCTATGAATCCAACATAAATCGATCGACGAATGCTGATGCTAACTCTCTATTTGACTTAATCTTAGGATAGACAGTTCAACTCTATAGCATTAGTCTGAAATGTTAACACTGACATCACCCTTAAACTTAACCTTATGATAGACAGTTCAACTCTATAACATTTCGCTTCACAACTGCTTCCAAAACATAGAACTCGTATATCATTTTTAAAGTGGTATTCGGTAAGTAATACAAGTATACTTATCTGATCTCAGACTCTTTAAAACTATATCGGTGAATTTTCTCTTAATCCAATTCCAATTCTTTCAGAAGTAGGCGAATGATATAAAGGAGTCCTCCCTGAGGGATCTCGTATATATACATTCTTAAAGTGAGAGACGTTTTATACCAATGAGTCCTACCCAAAAGATCTCAAACGTATGAAGCCGTGAAGCTTTCATATACTTTCTCGATTAATTTGGTGAAGTTCGATAGTTGACTAATAGAGCAAACCAGGTCTCGTATACTTATCATGTTTCCCACTTTCTTAATTTACTATATCCCTCAGTTAAGAGTGAAGCCAGTAGGTTAGAACATTGTTACTTTAAAACTATTCTCGAGCATCATTCTTAACCCTCACAGATAGGACAAGTCTACTTTGTCAGTTTTTAGTGCTAAGTACAGGATTAAATACTTTGCATAAACAAGTAAATGAACAAAGCATGATAGTTACTTAAGTGATGCCTAATCCCATTTTAAAGCATTTGTTTATAATTTAAAAGCCTTTTAAAAATGAAATTTGTATACTAATTTATTTATAAAGCTAATATACTTAATAAAATTCCAAAACAATTTAAAAGACAAAATGTTACATAAACCGTTTTCAACTTTGATAAGATATTTACTAATTTTCTAAACCTATACATATATACACTTTTAAAATACTTATAAATATTTTTAAATATCCATATAAAATATTACTTAAAAATAACTATTTTATGATTCATTTAAAAACTTTCAAAAAGCATGTTTTACATTTATTAAGCCTTCTTACTCCAATAATTCGTAATTAATTATTAAAATATATTTAAACTTCAAATCACTTTTAAAACACTCTAATATGTGTTATTAAACATCCCTAGAAATATCCCACAAAAATAATTAACTTAATTATTATTTAAACTCACTTTAAATCACAAAAAATGTTAAAAATAATACTATGCAACCATTGTTGTAAAAACAATACAGAAATGCTATCATAGGTCAAAGATAGTATTTATAAGTGTGTATATGCTATTGGACAGAGAACATTAGGAAAACTGCATAAATGTTTGACCCGTTTTCACTACTCGAAAAAGGTTTTAAGGTTTGTTTTTTTTATACTAAGTAGTATACTTAGACTACTTGGTAAAGAAATCCCTAAGGATATTCTTAAAATCAAATTAAAAATTACCGAACACAAAGCAATTTTAAAGTACTTCTATAGCGACTATTTTGATTATAACTTTTCAAGCTTTGTTTAACCAGTTAGAAATGATTTAAACTTTGATATTTTTATAGTAAGAGGTAAACACAAAGTACTTACTAAAACAACAAAGAAAACCCTAAGAATGTCTCTCAAAATTACAATAAAAATTATCGAACACAAGGAGACTTAAAAGTGCTTCTATACGACTGTTCGCTATACAAACCATTCCATATTCAAGTCTAAACCAAACATTATTCAGTCAACCATTATGCACAATGATCAATGCCACATCACATTTTATAGAAGGTCACAGAAATGATGATATGTCATAAATACTTGTCATTTGCTTTCAAAAGCAAGTGAGGCCTAAATATATCGTGTTAATTAGTTAATAACTTTACTATTATATAACTTCATTACAATCAAATGGTGAGTTAACTTACTCTTTTACAACTCCACAGTCAGCACAAGCCTCCACCTCAATACCAATTCCTACATCAACAAAAGCAAGCGCCAAAGTTAAATGTTACCTCTTTATATACAATACCTAGGCTAGAGTTAACCTATATTGCTCACGCCGCCCTAAAGGGGGTGCTCCATTTCTTTCAAGATTGAGTTGCTAAACCTTGTGGCTATGTTGTGTTAGGACTATAGCTTGAGTCTAGTGAAGTTTCAATGTGATTTGAGATTGTTTAAGTGTAAAGAGAAGAAGATGAAGAGAATTGTTTTTTTTGTTTTGTGAATTTGTAAACCCATTTTCTAAGCCTTAAGGAGGTTTAAATGGACTTCCAAGGTCGCCTTCACATTCTACCTCCTATTTCGGGTTAAGAAACCCTCATTCCCCCCTCCCAAACCCAATGTGTTTGCTTTCGCCTCCATTTTGACCAAATACAAATATACAAACACTATTCATTCAAAATATCATTCTCCTTGATCCATTTACTAATCTTTTTATCATTCATATTTAATCAATCAATTTCCTAATCTTTTTACTATAACATAAAAAATATTTTTGGTTTCTAATTATTTACACATTAATATATTAGCAAAGCACAACAAGTTCGAACAACTTTTATCGAGAAAAAAGCCGTTTATCGACAAAACGATTTTCGACTAAATTATCGATATTTTTTCGAACTATTTATTTTTATAAACAAAATTCAAAAATAAATTTACCATCATTAGTTATTAATTAAAAAAAAAGTTCAATAAGAATATTAAATCAATTTTATAACACTTAACTATATTTCAAAACCATATTTCAAACGTTTGGATGTTCAAAAAGGAATGGCTCAAAATTAAGGTTCGCAACAGGTAACTGGGTAGTTGCATATAAAGGCTAAATTAATTAATTTCAGTGCAAAAAGTTTCCTACAGCCTTTAATGCAACTTTGCTGCTTTGCTCCCGACGTAAGCTCAGTTAGCTCGTCAGTTTCAACAACCTAAGTTCTGCAAACAACTAAATGCGAAGACCCAAAATGCACATTGAAAAGATTCAAACCACCTAAATTCTGCAAACAACTGCATGCATTGAGTCATTCAAACGTGACAAAGACATGATGTAACAAACTCAGAAGTTGTTTAACTAGAACCAACAATCAAGTTGTACTCTCAAAGCAGCATCATAAAGCATCGATTTGGATCAGTTATTCATCTCGGGTTCACCGATTATGAAGCAGAAAATTATAATTGTACCAAATACAAACACATTAGACGTAAACAGATTGTTTTAACAAGGACATATAAATTAAGCATAAAAAGATCTATGTAAACTTGCATCCATGTTGCAATTATCCCTTAACTAATATCTAGTAACATGCAAAGTGCTAGCTGCTTGAGAGTTCAAGCAGACACGCCTGCTTCTTCAAGCAACTGCTTCACTTTTGTGATGTAATCACCCATCGCTTCTTCCTTGCTCTTTGCTGTTCAAACTCAAATATGTTTTAATCAGATTATAATAAACCATTACGTACAAATTGCATATTTAGAAGAAGGTGACACGGCGACGACAACAACAATAATGCTATAAACTAACCTTCAACAGCCTTCCACGCATCCCACTTGGCCCTATCTTTCATGTGAAATATGCCTGGTCGAGCTGCATTTAGTGTATACCCAGTAAGTTTTGTTGTCATGGAACGTTACCAGGCAAACTTCAATTTCAATATGTAAGCCAACGAGCTTATGTCCACAATTACAAAAGATACTGGTTTTTGGCATTAATCTAAAAATAATTTTCAACTTTGCAATATCAACGGTTTTGATTACACTGATTTGAATTAAGAAGAGCATTTATACCTGATTAACTATCAATAATGATATGAGGTAGAAAAATAGGAGCAAGCAAATATTGTGCAGAGTATACGATTTAATAATTGAAAAATGATCTTCTACTTAAAACTTGAAAGGAGATTTTTTTACAGGAAAATGATATATTTTTTTATCATTTTCAGTTATACATAAATAATAATAAAAGGATTTATTATTTTTCTATATAACTTAAAATGATAAATGAATTTATCGTTATGCCGTAAATTGTCTTTAAAACTAATTATTCAGAAGTGTCCTTAAAACTTGTTACCCTGCAAATATATCATGGGTTCAGTGTGACATGTTCAAAATCACGCAGTTCCCCTTGTCTTATCATTTCAAATTCAAATATATAATACTTAGTTTATAAAGCCTTAAATGTCAGACTAAACTAAATTTAGTAACTGTATAGGAAACGCGTATTTTTTCTAATCGCACATAAACTACATGCAAATATTACATGATCATGTTGAACGAATGATATGAATTATTTCAATAAAAAAATGATAACTATGAAATACACAATCATTTAACCTAGGCAGACAAAAACTGAAGATGAAAATGATACAACAAACATATAAAATAGGTAGACAAAAATTAAGGACGAAAATGATACAATAGATGGTTCCTACAATCAACCAAAGAGCTTAAAACATCATGCTTCTAACAAATAATATAAACTACAGCGAAATCATATACATGCAAGTAACTAAACTGGCAAAAAAAGATTGATTACTTACATGTATCGACGGGTCCAACAGTTGCCTGCTTGTAAAGCCCATACAGAATTAGCAGGTTCTCGTTTGTAGGTACCTCTGGTAAAGTTCTAACTTTCTTAGCATGATCTTCAAATTCTTCCTGCATTTCATCCCGTTATTTAAGGGAAATTAGTCAAAGAAGTGTAAGGCTGTTTCCAAATTGTACAGCAATTTGTATTCAAATTGCAATTCAAATAACTAAATCTACTGATTCTGCATGTAGGCACGAACTAAAAAAAAACTAAAAGATTCACATCAGTTAAACGACTGATGAAATTAATTTTCTTCTATAATGCAAAAGTACCTTAATTCACAGTGGCCACTTACCACTTGCAGGTTGAAATTTATTTATGTAACTACGACTTAATTTCAAAGAAAACTTACAAATAAAAATAATAAGAAACAGACAACGCTAAAATCACTCCAGTACAACTTTATTTTTTCTCTGTTAAAGCAGAATCGCAGATCTACAGTATTCTTCTGTATTTCAAAATAATCACAAATCCACTAAGAAACATGTCAAGAATCACAGTTAACTACTATGAAGCTGCAGATCAGCAAACGAATAAAAATCGACAGAATTAGGCTAAATTAAGCATTTTACACATAACGTTGCAATCAAAAAATCAAAAAATCAATTATACAAAGTTCTGATAAAGGAGTATCCTATGAAAGTAATAATAATTATTGCAGCCTATTTTGTGATTTAAAAAGTTGATTAATACCTCCAAACCCATTTCCTCAGTCTTTCAGCTTGACAAAACTTGCTCCAGCTCACAGCTTCAGTAGCCAAGGAACTAATTTATAAGCAGACTTATAATATAAGGGTCTGGTTAGAAATTAATTTACGCCAATTGCCCCTCTCTTATTCGTTATGGTCTACAAGCCCATAGCTCACATGATTGAGGCCCACGGTAATGAGTTAGCTTAGTTGATACGATCATTTATGCGTATCGGACCCTGCAAAGTTTAAATAAAAGGATATAGCCAGCTGTTCGGAATCAATGTGATCGACGAATCGATGCACGTAGACATGTCGATGCCCTCAATATGCTAGATAATTCCGGACCTGTTTTTGTCACACTCTTACAATAGTTCAATTTTAAAGTGAATGATTTTCGCACCTGACTCTTCCATATATATTGTAATAATTTACCATTACCATACTATTACCAGCCAATCGGTTACCATTTTCGAATAAAATCGGTATAGCTGTTTAATCGGTATGCTAGCGGTAAATTTATCATTTTCTATGGTAAATCATCGGTAACATTTCTTCAATACCAACGGTAATAGTTATTTTACCAGTCAATTTATAATACATGTATATTCACGTAACATGCTTTATCATAGGCATTTAGAACAAGTAAGTGATTAAATTTAGTTTATTAACCAGGTGAAATAACGTTATGCACTTCACTTATTTCTCATTTATATCTTTTATTAACACTATAAATTGTATAATAAAGCACCGTTATGGTGTGAGTACGTGTTACATTACTATCCATTTTTAGACAAACGGTAACTAACCATTACCATTGTAACGGTTACCAGATTATCAGTATACCAGTCTTCGTATACTTGTCTACCGGTAAAGGTAACGGTAAGTAATGTTCGCTTACCGGTAAAAATGGTACGGTAACGGTATTTGTGAAATGCTAATGATAATCATTGCCATAACAGCTCTACTTCTATATTTAGCTAGTGCTTAATTATTGTGCTTATTATCACTAAATTTAATTTAAATAGGTTAATAAATTCTTATTTATCCGTAAACCTAGATCGACCATTTAGATGGAAATTTCATTTTCTTTTTACAGAAAATTAGTTTGCCCGCCAACTTTAAAGGCTTTTCCAGCGTCAAGGATGGACCATTGCTATTTTACTTTCTAAAACAAAGTTAATGCATTTTCTAATGAATGGATCTAAATTGTGGCTCAATGGTTGAATCTCACTTTAACACCTAAATCTAATTTGCTATTTTATCGTGGTTAACTTTTCAATCATGCATTCATGAACAAATTTTTTTTTAACTACGACCGCATGCATTGTACAAGATTTCATTTGGAGCCACATTTGGAGGGTTAGCTGAAACAACACTGCTGAATTTGATTAATGGAGAATTAAGAAAGGTACGGTCCAAGAAGGAGGAATGACCGTGAAAAGCCAGAATGGAGAAGACACAATCAATGTTGAAAGAAAGGTCATGCAGCAAAGGAATGTAGAGTTGACCTTACTCAAATGCAGTTTTATCATTGCAACCAGTTGGAACACAAAAGCAAAAAGCTCGAGCTTACCAAGGGAAAATCAGTTTGTTAAGGCCTATGCATTGAAAGCGCTCCTAAGTGCTAGTGAGCCATCGTCTGCTTAGCATAAGGGAAAGAAGACTGCAATTAAAGGTAAGTCGTTAATTTTGAATCATGAAGTGTTATTGTTGATTGTTATGCTTTAAATCTCACACGATGCATAAGTCATTACATAATGTTGTGTTATAAATGAACATAAGTATATATTATATAGAGTCCTTTAGTGATATTTATGTATTGAGAATCATGGGGTATGGGTTAATATCTTGGAATGGGAATGGATAACTCATTATAAGATAATATTGGATGATGGTGATATGATTTGAGTAAGGAGTAAATGACTGGACAAGATTTTCGTTGTATATCGTAATCCCAATGGTCAGAAGATAATAGGTTGACGTTTATCTTTAATGAAAGAGTCTCATATATCTTCATTGGAGACTTTAACCTCCCTCCTCAAATAATTAAACTTAGTAAGTCCATTGACATGTCTTTTTGACAAATGGTTCTAGAATGATGATTGAGACTTTAATAGGAAGTTTTCGATTTTACAAAGGAGAGAGAAGGTGTTTTTGATTAAGTTAAGATAATTTAAATTATTTGACTTAAAACATCACTTAAGGTAGACGTTAGAATAATAATAAATGTTTAGATGGTTGGACAAAAGAGATATTTGTTTGGTATTGAAAGATTTAAAAATATATTTGCTTGGTTTCGCCTGCGATGTTCGGTGCCTACACCTTTTAGTTCTATTCCTTTATAACCAATTTTCAAAATTTGGCTAATATGATTGTTATGGAGATCTATAACTTCCCATAAACACTTATACAAAAATAACTCTCAATATTATGAAGTATAACAAACTTTCCTCCGAAGTTAGCATAGAATAATCTTATGGTTAGAGTATCGATTTATTTGTTGTTAGAGACAAATTTTATCAAAGACGTGAAATTTTCTATTTGTAAGAGCTCTTAAATTATAAGTGGGAAAATGGTCGACTTTATAAAAAAACCATGGCAAAGCTTCGTATTATTTAAATTTTGTACCTTCCATTCTCTTCAGATCATGGTGGAGCCATTTTTTCAGTTGCTCTTGAGTGATGACGGCCGGTTGAGCGGAGAAGAACTGCCCAGTGTTTCTTTTCTTTGAGGTCTTTGATTTGGGAGGAGCTTTGGGTGCCACAGATGTATATTGAGAGGATTCTAAGGCTCGTAGAAAATAAATTAGGAAAAATAAATTGAAAGAAAAGGAGGATGGTTGTTTTAAATGAAGGGGTGAGGAGTTAATGGGATGGTTGGTGTTTTGAATGAGCTAATAAATTCAAAACTTTATATAAAAAAGTTTGGAATAAGTCAAACATCTTAGGAGTCTAGTTAGACGTCTGACTATATCTCAGACGTCCAATTAGAGCAGTTAGCATCTGACTGTTTATTTTTAGAAAAAAATTATAAATATACTTAAATGTTTTGTAAATATTATATTCAATATGATGATAGAAATATTTATAATATTACTAATCAAATGACCTCCTTCAATCATGATATCCAGAAGGAGTCATATGAACAGATTCGAAAAAAGCTTTTGTTTTGGATCATATATTCTTAATAGAGTGAATTAGACATAAGACAAACTTTGAAACAAATTTAGATTGAAGGACACCAATTAGTTTTATTTTTGGGCTGAAGGACAAACTTTGAAAGAAAATTAGACTGAAGGACGTTATATTTAGTTTTTACACTATGCAAAATGCTAGTTATAACTAGCATTATATCCGGTTTTGTACTGTACAAAATGCTAGCTACATTTAGCATTGTCCTTCGGCCTATTTTTTTTCAAAGTTTTTCCTTCAACTTAAAAATAAAACTTGTTGTCCTTTGACTAATTTTTTTTCAAAGTTTGCCATTGTGCATATTTTCCACTTCTTAATACTGTAGAATTCATGGAATGATGATTGTTGATACTATTTCTAGTTCAAGTTGTTCCACAAAAAGCTGACAACATTCTTTCAATGATATTTAATTTTTCTTATTATCATTATTGCTCCAATTTTACCCTTCTTGGTTTCTTCATGATGGCATCATTGGTCATTTTAATTTCCACAAGTATTTTTTATATTATCATACTTTTCATTATGAAAACTTAAGTAGCCATAAAAGGTTATAGCTCCTTTAAATTTCTTTCCTCTAGGAGAATAATCATTCGATTCTTTAGATGAGGAAGATGATGAAGTTATTCGAATAGAGGAGGAAGAACTTTCTTTATAAGCCATTTTTTTCAAAGAGTACGTGGATTATGATAAATTTTCTGACTTTAGATAGGGATTTAAATATGTCAAAATAGATAATTAACTTAGTTTCTTGGGGTGTTAATTTAGGTTGAAAAATATATTCTGTTTCACATGTCGAGAGTGAAGCAAAATTTTGCTTTTTACTAAACCATGAAACAAGAGATTGACCGATGAAGTGACATATGTCGCTTACATTTTCGATCCATTTTGTATCCTCCGAGGTTCACATCACTACATGATACGGGTTCAAAAGGGCACTCTTTTTGGATAAAAAGTCCACAATCTCTTGTATTACTAAAGTAATACAAAATTTGTTTTTTACAGCTCATGAGTGCAATTCTTTGGGATTTGCTTGAAATCTTGTACACAAACAAACGCTCATCATTAAATCGGATCTTCTTGCTATTAAATATAATAAGGAACTATCATACTTCCATATAGTCTTTGATCAACATCTTTACCATTCTCATGTTTTTTAGACGAAGATTGTGCTCATCAGAGTTAGCTTAAAAAGACGTTTTCCATTAAAATCTTTTCAATAAATCATTGCAATATTTTTCTTGATAGATAAAATTTCCATTATTTGGTTACTTAAATTTTAAACCAAAAAATAGCTTAACTCTTCCAATTGTGACATTTCAAATTCTTTTTTCATAATATTTGAAAATTTATTACATAATATTTCATTTATGGAACCAAAAAAATATTATCTACATATATACTTGAACTAATAAAATATCATTATCTTGTCGTTTAATAAATAAAGTAGAATCAACTGTTCCATTTTTAAAATCTAATTCTAGAAAATAATTTTTTGATCAATCATACCAAACACGTGGTACTTGTTTAAGACCAAGAAGAGCTTTCTTATGTTTGAATACATGGTTTAGAAAAATGTCATGTTCAAATAAAAATGGTTGTTCAACAGAGAAGGTTTGTTTTATAAATCCATTTTAAAGTGCACTTTTAACATCCATTTGAAAAGGTTTAAAATTGCGATGACAAACAAAAGCAAGCGAAATTCTAATAGCTTCTAATCTGGCAACAGTGGCAAAAGTTTCTTCATAATCAATACCTTCTTACTGATTATACACTTGAGTTATTAATCTGGCTTTATTTCTTACCATGTCACCATTTTCATCTACTTTATTTTTAATGACATATTTTGTACCAATTACGATTTGATCGTTTGGCCTTGAAACTAATTCTCAAACATCATTTCGTTCAAATTAATTTAACTCTTCATGCATTGCTAAAATCCAATGATCATCTTTAGATGCTTCTTTAACATTTTTGGTTCTATATTTGAAATAAACGCAACTTGTCCATTTTATTTGATTATTTCTAGTTATAACTCTAGTGTTAATTTCACCTATTACATTGTCGAGTGGATGATCTTTTAGAATGCAAAGAGGTGATTTTAACGTATTATCAACATTTTTGTTGTGAGGGGGATTTTCAAAACTTGTTGGTTGATTTATTGAAATATCCTCATCTTTACCATTATTTATTTTACAATTTTTCATCAAAATTTATATGTAAGGTTTCTTCTGTAGTATTTGATTTATTATTACATATTATATATGCTTTATTTCTCTCTGAATATCCGACAAAAGTACCTTGGTTTGCTTTCAGATCAAATTTTCTATTTTTCTTTTGCATCACATATAAACATTTTAAACCAAAAATTATAAAATATAATACATTTAGTTTTCTACCATTAAATAACTTGAATGGTATTTGTTTTATTAACGGCTTATAGATACACGATTTAAAATATAACAAGCCATGGCTTCTGCCGAAAAGTTCTTTGATACTGCTCAATAATATTACTGCACATTCTTGTAATGTTCTATTTTTCCTTTCTATAACACCAATTTGTTGAGGTATTCTAGAAAATGAAATATGATATTTAACATTTTTATTACAAAAATTATTAAATAATTCCTTATCAAATTCACCACCCTGATAATTTTTAATATATTTTATTTTCAAATTCTTTAAGTTTTGAATTCTTTTTGCCAATTTAAAGACTTCAAAGTACCACTATTATGTTTCAAAAATAAAGTGGTTATTTAGAAAAATCATCTATAATGGAAAATACATATTTGTCATGGTTAAGAGACCTAACTTAAGTAGGTCCAAAAAGATGAAGTAGTTCTAAAGGTTAGTTGAAATAATTTTCTTAGACTTAAAAGGCAATTTTTTCAAATTTCCTAGTTTACAAGCATTGCAAAGATTATTAACTTTGAAGCTCATTTTAGTTAAACCTTTTATCAAATCATTTTTAGAAAGCTTGTTAGTATATTTAAAATTTACGTGATAAAATATTTTAGCCGTAGCCATGGATCATGATCATTGGCTAAGAGATAAATGTTATGTTATTACTAGTTTTTATATTTAAAACATAGATATTTCTTTTTCTTATTCTTTTAAAAAATAGATTTTGTTTTGTCAAGAAATGTTACATTTATCTTTTTCGAAAGAGATTGTAAATCCTTTACAGCAAAGTAGACTTATGCTAGGTAAATTATGTTTTAAAATTTCTATTAGTATGATATTCGTAATTAAAGGAGAATTAGATATACATTCATTACTGACATCCCACATGCCAATGACATATCCTTTAGATTTATCTTTAAAGGTGATGGTGCTTCATCCATATACTTGACATTTGTATGCTTATGTTGATTCCCCATCATGTGTTTAGAACACTTCTGTTAAGAATCCATCTCCCCTTTTTCTTATCGGGTGCATCATCACTTGTGGCCATGAAAAATACACTAGCTTGCACTGAATTGCTTTCACTTTCTGAAGAAGATGACGAGTCTGAATCATCCCAATTACTTGAAAGGCCTGCTTCTGCTTTCTAAATTGTTTGTCATTTTTTAAAGTTAAAATTTTGCTTTTGTATTTGAAGATTCAAACAATCTCTTTTAATGTGACCGGTTTTATTGCATTCGAATTATTTTAAGGAAGATGAGTTCTAATAATGAAAGGCTATATTTATGTGGCAATAAGCAACAAAATGCAAGTAAATTGATTCTTAGGTCTCTTGCTCCCAAGTTTGAGCCGTTCATATTAAACTATAAAATAAATCAGTTTATGTAAGCTTTATAGAGCTCCTTATATGTTGAGAACAGCCGAGGCTTCATCCAAGGATTAAGGGGGTGTTCTTGTTGTTGAGGAAAAAAGTGTCATCTTCGAAAGGTTCGAAGAAGTGAAAAAGGATCAGTACAAGAATTAAGAAGACTACTGCTGCTGACAAGGGTGAATGCCGTTATTGTCACAAGAAGAGTCACTGAAAATAGAACCGTTTCGAGTACTTAAATATTGTTAAAGAGAAGAAATAGAATGGTTATGATGCTATATCAAGTATATTTATGATCCAAAATTGTTTTGCAATCAATAAATTATCTTGGGTTTAGACACTAGATCTGGAACTGACATTAGTAACTCATTACAGGGACTTAAGAATGGATGTTATGTGGTGAAAGGAGAAATGAGGCTTCAAGTTGTTGAAGGATCTCTAATAGATGCAACGGTAGTTGGAGATTATCATTTTGTAACAACCCGAAATTTTAACCATTTTAAATTATTAAATTTAATATAATTTTTGAATTAAAATGGTTAAAAATAAATTTTAATGATTTATAATGTAATTTATTGAACATGAACTTAGATAAAAATTTAAATAACAAAATTCGATAAGAAAAAAAGGATTAACTAATTTTAATTTTTGGAAAATCAATTTTTATAAGTCGAATAGATAATTTTTCTAATATTTGAATATTTGGATATATAAATTTGATTTAAACTATATTAAATGTTAAAAATGTAAATTTCTAAATAAGGAAATTATATATATATATGTATATGTATGTATGTATGTATGTATATGTATGTATGTATGTATGTATGTATATGCGCGCTTGTGTGTGTGTGTAAATTTCACCGCTTCAAAACTCGTTATAAAATATCTATGTATATATATAAGTATATGTTTATATATATAAATTAAAAATAATAATAATGCATATGGAAATATAAATATCTATGTATATATACATGTATACATGTGTATATCTAAATGTATATATGAATATGTAAATATATATATGTATGTGTATATGTATGTGTATATGTATGTAAAAATGATTATATATATATATATATATTGTATATATATGCATATATATATAAATGTATATGATAACAAAATATATGTAAGTATATGTGTGTGTGTGTATGCTTAAAGAATAGTGTATATGAGATTATATATAGATATGTATATGTAAAAGCTTCATGATGGAAAAATAAAAATAAAATAAATAGATATACATAAGTGAAGATGTATATAGTATATGTAAATATGTTAATGTGTGTATGGTAAACATATGTATAAGAGAATATACATATGTGTGTGTGTGTGTATAAATATACATACAAAGAAAACATCATCATGGCAAAACTTAAAATCATGTCACATATAAAATCAAATCCACAAAAGATCAAATTGATCCACATGAGTTCAAATCAGCAAAATCAAATCAAGAAAAGAAAAATAAAATAAAATCAAATGAGAATGAGAAGCTTGTACAGTACCCAGCCACCTTATTGCTTACTCTATACACCTTCTTTTCTCTATATATATGCATAGTCGTGCCTTATGACCTTGTTCATTTGATCAACAACAACAAAAAGTAAACAAAAACAAAAAAGTTCTGCCATTATAATAAAAATGGGATAAAGGCAGTAAAAGCTTGAAGCAATAATCAAACAACGTGTTCATCTCTTAAAACTGTGAGTAAAACTTAAAACTTTTCTTACTGTAAATCATATATGCATCTATATGTTTGTAGATTTGAATGAATTCCTTTATTTGTCAAGTATTCATGTGTTCACAATAAATATGTTTTATACAGGTATGTGTAGTTATGTTGTAAACCCAGTAAAACTTCAAAATCCTAAACATCATCTCTGTTCTTGCTCTATCCTTTGAAAAGTTAACATTTCAGCAACGTTAAAAATCATTTTCTCGCAATCCAGTTAGTTTTAAGCTATGATTCCTAAAGTAAAGTTGGTTGTTTTCGAGTGTATTTTATTCTAAAATTTGTTTCGTTTGATATTATGTAGCAGAGGGGAAGAAAAGCTCAATTTACAGTGAACTACTAATAAATGACCAAAAATCAAATATCATAATTTAATCCTTTGATTACATGAATGCGTTTGTTATTCGAAATGATGATTTTTGGTCATACTTTGGGAATTTTTAGTCGAGTATTGGGTGAGAAAGAGGGGGATGAACAAAATATGGGTTTTGGTGGAATTCTGACGACCGAAGCGATTTCAGGTCAAGGCGTTAGCCATGGAGGAGGAGTAGGGGATGGGACACTTGAGAAAAATGGTGTAGTATTTTTTTGATGACTGTGGTGGCTTGACAAGGCAACGTTAGGGTTTTACGTGGGTTGTCTTTTGGTCTTACTTACGTGTAAACGTCGAAGGGAAGAGGGTGAAATGGATGTGTAGTCTAGGGGGAAAAGGCGGCGATGGTTGTGGTGGAGCTCGGGGCAAATTTTGACGAAGAATGGTGGTCTGGTGTGGCTAGACGAGGCGTTGATGGGTTTTTTGGTGTTGTCAGGGTTGAGTTTTGGTAATTTGAAATTTGAATGGAGGGCGGGGCCGTGGGTTCAGGTGGACTAAAGTGGTGAGGGGGTCCGCGACGACTCGTGGAGATGATGGGCAGCGTGATTTGGTGGTTGTAGGCCGCATGCATGTGCATCGTTGCGTGCACGCCTGAGATAGCTCAAATGAAAGAGAGAGGAAAAGAAGTGGAGGGAGGTGAAGAAAGGGAAAGTAAAAAAAATGAGGATGGGATGGATTTGAAAAAATAATGAAGAATATAATTACTTTTATATTTAATAAATCTATAAACTTGTAACACTATTCTCTCATTCGTTTTAAATCGAATCGACGAGCGGATTTTTGCATCGAGATCCTTTCATCGACTATTTCCATCTAAACTAATATCGATAAGATTTTTGTAAATGTAAAATTTTAATGATTATTCCATTCGAAAGTGAATAAATAACTAGTTTCTTATTTACTTAATTATACATTAATTGATAAATTAATTATTAAATGGCTTGTTTAATTTTAATTAACTAAGGATAAATTATTTTATAAATTTCTTTAATTTACAAATAATCTGGATCAAAAATATAACTCGACTCAGTTAAGTTAAAACCAGAATTAGTTCTGATTTATAAATTGATTTAATATTAATTATCGATTGTTGACTGAGTTAATATTCTATGTTTGACTGATAACGTTCTTTGATATTGATTTCAATTATCTTTTGCCTATGCAATTAAGTAGCCAAACAAATTAAATAAGTTAGAATAAAATGTTGACATGTTTTATTTGAAGTAACATATGTAACAAATTCCTATATGTGATATTAACACTGAATATGAATTGTTTATCTAAAAACAACTTGGCCTTTACATAAATATTAACATTTGGATTATATAACCTGAATTTCCATATGTAAATAATAACACCCTGATTGTGAAATTGTTATTTAATCGACTTGGACTTTTTAAAACTTATCATTTAGATTCGAAGAGAGCAGGGTCGGATATCAACGTTATCTGAAACCACATCGACTCGAATAACCACTAGGAACATTTACAGTTTTGATTATAGAGTCTAACATGCTAGAATTTAATTGATTTAGCAAATTTGGCTATCAGGGAATTTTCTATAAAAGTGTTTTGGTTATCCTAAGGGAGAAACCTTTCGTATTTATGTCTATCATGGTCTTATGAGATACCTGTTTTTTTGATGGATTTTGATAACTTAAGTAATTCAAATTAAGTGTGTTTACTCATGCTGGTTTCCAGCCTGACTCGGGCATTACTTTATTGTATTGCTCGAATCAGACTGAGTATTACAGATTCAAGTTAGGATGCTTGGAGCTTAGGAGACGAGTTTGATGACGGAGACGTATTACGCGTACTTGATTATATTTTATCGTGTATCGTGCCCTGTACATTCAGCATTTGTGAGGATAAGTCATTATAACTATCCAGATTTCTATGTCGATGGTTGTACTCTGATATTTTATGTGTCTATTAACAGTTATAGTTTTCTTTGTATAAACAAAATCTGTTATTATATATTATATTTTATTCCGCTGCGATTGTGAGATTCTGTGTATTGTTTCTGTTTCTTCTTCTATCTCTTTTCTTCTTAAACCCTGACAACCTGGTATTTTCAACACTTGATTACTCGGCATTTTATACAGTGAACGTATTAGTGTCAATTTTCAAGGGTCGAAAATACCTTGGTCATTACACATTTATCTTTACCAAATGGATTAGTTTTAATATTAAATAATTGGTAACATGTGAGAGATTTTATCTGTGGTATTATTTCGATGCTTGGATTATTTGAGACTGATTATATATTTCACTATCCTAATAATGTTTTGAACATAATGTTGAATGGTAATAAAGTCTGTGATGGTATTATAGATAATGGCATTTCTATGATTAATACTAATTATTTATGTGTTGTGAGTAATTCTTTTGATGTTGAAGTAGATAAAAATTATCTTTGGCATTGTAGGCTATGCCATATAAGTGAGAAATGACTACACAAATTTAAAACTATTACCCGGTTGTTTGACCCGGTAACGAGAGGCTCGGCATGCAGGCCTCGCTTGACACAAATGCCTCACTCGGCATAGATGCCTCGTTTGGCATATAGGTCTCGCTCGGCACAAATGCCTTGCTCGGCATAAAGGCCTCGCTCGGCATAGAGGCCTCACTCGGCATACGAATGTTATCCAACAGGGATATCTCGTTCGGCCTAGGTACCATTTGGCATTGCTTCGTTGCTCGGCGTTCCTGAGTCATTACTCAATCGCTCGGCATTCTCTGGTTCGGCATCTACCGTTCGGCAACTTACTTTGACAACGTTGTTTATCAAAGACTACTCAGCAATATCGTTCGGCAACTGCTGCTAGGCATGCCTGGCCCGGTGCGCAGAAGTCACCTACCGTAGGCCGGGATACTTTGTTCCTGGGCCCGTGAGGGGAGTCCAGCCTATCTTTGCCTATAAATAGAAGGGCGGGGGCACAGTGAAAGGGACCTTTTTCTGAAAACAGTGGGGAGACTCTGCCGCTTTCAAGACTCATTCTTTTTCGGTTAGCATTTGCATTCAAGTAGTTGGTGTGCGGATTGTATCTGTATTCAATTGATTAGAAAAGCAATAAAGATTAAACTCAAAGTGGACGTAGGCAGTTACGCCGAACCACTATAAATCTGGTATTCTAGTTTTTGCAATTAATTCTACATATATTCCTCTATTTTAATTTTCTATCTTCATTAATCTCTCTACACAAATCTTTCTTTAGGTGTTAGTGACCAATTTTGGTGCTTTCACTGAGAACGCATTCTCAGGTTATTAGGATCTACTTTATAGCTACTGGATTGAAGAAATCCTCCGAAGGAGATCCAAGTCATTCGTAGGAAGCCCATTGATTCTACTCAGTGTTCTTACCAATAAATTTACAATGGGAAGACCTCGTACCAGATCAGCCTCGTGCAACGCATATGACAACGAGACTGCTAGCATCCAACAAGTACGGCTTTGGTTTGTGAGGAGGACCGAGTTCAAAAGACGGTGTATTATGTCAGTAAACGTTTGACGGGGCAGAAAGAAATTATCCTAAGATTGAGAAATTGGCCTATTGCTTGGTGATTGCATCATGCAAGCTTCGCCCATACTTTTAAGCACACTCGATCAGTGTTTATACTGATCAACCCTTGCGACAAGTACTCCAACGACCAAAAACCTCTGGAAGGATGTTAAAATCGAATATCGAGTTAAGCCAGTTCGATATTATCTACCTGCCATGAAGGGCCACACAAAGGCAAGTGCTAGCAGACTTCATCACTGAATTCACCAGTCAGACAAACCAATCAATCACGATGTCATTCCCCCCATTCGATGGAAACTGTAGACCGATGGGGCATCTAACGACCGTTGCTCTGGGGTTGGTATAGTTCTTGTAACTCCCGAAAACCGATCATTTTGTAATGTTTTGAAGCTCAATTTCCCAGCTACAAATAACGAAGCCGGGTATGAAGCATTGATTGCTGGCTTGAAACTTAAAGGGAACTGGGAGTAAAATCGGTTGAAATCTTTTATGACTCGCAATTGGTGGTCCTCCGTGAACAAAACAGAGAAACTGATTCATTGCCAAATTTGCAAATACTGGCGATGCATCGAAAATGGGATTGGTTCCCGTCGAAACCTTACCTGCCCCGAGTATAAATGTAATGGAGATAGATTTCGTGTTAGAAACAGAAATCGAGAAGGAATCATGGATGACCTTATTTAAGCAATACTTGCTACACGAGGTCTTGCCCGAAAGAAAGAGCGAAAGACGACAATTCATTCGTAAAGCTTCACGGTATGTAATGCAGAATGGAATAATGTATCGAAAGGGATTCTCGGCCTCCTTACTCTAGTGCATTGACCATAATGATATAAAACGAGTCCTGAAGGAAGTCCATGAAGGAGAATGTGATGACCATGTTGGGAGGCAGATGTTAGCAAAGAAAATCCTCCGCTATGGATATTATTGGCCAACTGTAAATTGGGATGTTGCAGACTACGTAAGGAGATGTGACAAATGCTAGAAGTGTGCAAAAATCTCGAGAGCTCCGCCAACGTAACTCACACAAATGGTCAGTCCATAGCCGTTCGCAATGTAGGGGATCGATATAATCTGTTCTTTACCCATATCCAAAGGTGGTGCAAAATACGCAATAGTTGCAGTCGATTACTTTACCAAGTGGGCAGAAGAAGAACCCTTAGCCACAATCACTACTAAGAAGGTCATTAATTTCGTTGTACGAAACATGATATGCCGTTTTGGCCTCCCATGGTCTATTATTGCAGACAACGGAACTCAGTTCAAAAGTAAGGAGTTCAAAGAATTTTGTCAAAAGTATGGCATTGAAAAAAGGTTTGCAGTAGTTGCTCATCCAAAAGCCAATGTATAAGTAGAAGCCATGAAAAAAATCAAGTCCATATTGAAAAAACATTTGGAAAAGGCTAGAGGCAAGTGGGTGGATGAACTTCCAACATCACTTTGGGCTTAAAGAACCACCCATAAGTCCGCGATTGGCCACACTCCATTCGCATTGGCATATAGCACGGAAGCTGTTATACCCATGGAACTTGAATTTCCTTCACATCAAGTAACTCATTATGGCCCTAAGATGAATCAGGATCTTTTATTGGAATCGCTGGTCTTAGTTGATGAAAAACGTGAAGAAGTTGATTTAAGGGTAACATGCAGGTCTCGCTCGGCACAAACGCCTCGCTCGGCACAAACGCCTCACTCGGCACAGAGGCCTCGCTCGGCATAGATGCCTCATTTGGCATAGAGGTCTCGCTCGGCACAAATGCCTCGCTCGGCCTAGAGACCTCGCTCGGCATAGATGCCTCGCTTGGCATACAGGCCTCGCCCGGCACTAACGCCTCGCCCGGCATAAACGCCTCGCCCGGCATAGAGGCCTCGCCCGGCATAGATGCCTTGCTCGGCATTCGAATGCTATTCAACAGGGATATCACGTTCGGCCTAGGTACCGTTCAGCATTACTTCGTCGCTCGGCATTACTTAGTCGCTTGGCATTCTTGAGTCAGTACTCAATCGCTCGGCATTCTATGGTTCGGCATCTACCGTTCGACAACTTTCTTTGACAACGTCGCTTATCAAAGACTACTCAACAAGGTCGTTCGGCAACTGCCGTTCGGCATGCCTGGCTCGATGCGCAGAAGTCACCTACTGTGGGATGAGGTACTTTGTTCGTAGACCCGTGAGGGGAGTCCAGCCTATCTTCGCCTTTAAATAGAAAGGCAGGGGCACAGTGAAAGAGACCTTTTTTTTTGGGAATACTGGAGAGACTTTACCGCTTTCAAGACTCATTCTTTTTCAGTTAGCATTTGCATTCGAATAGTTGGTGTACGAGTTGCATCTGTATTCAATTGTTTAGAAAAGCAATAAAGATTAAACTCAAAGTGGACGTAGGCAGTTACGCCGAACCACTATAAATATGTTGTTTTAGTTGTTGCAATTAATTCTGCATATATTCCTCTATTTTAATTTTCTATCTTCATTAATCTCTCTACAAAAATCTTTCTTTGGGTGTTAATGACCAATTCTGGTGCTAACAAAAACTAAAGGTTTTCTATCTTTGTTTGGTTCTGAATCATTTGATACATATGATTCGTGTCTCGAAAGAAAAATGATCAAGTGCCCTTTTAGTGGGAGCAATAAAAGAGTAATAAACTCTTGGGTCTCATACATGGTGATGTATGTTTCCCAAATCCTATAGTTGCCAAAGATAATTTTTTTTATTCTATCAGCTTTACGGATGATTTCTAGAGACTAGATATTTGTAACTTATAAAGAAAAAATCCAACATTTATGAGAAATTTATTGCATATATAAATGAGGTCGAAAATCAAATACACCATAAGATTAAAATACTTCGATTTGATCGAGGAGGTGTGTATATCAAACAAGAGCTTCAACGGTACTTAAAAGATAACAGGATTTTCTCTCAGGTTTCTCCAACATATACTTCGCAATACAATGGTATTTTAGAGCAAAGGAACCGAACCCTATTGGATATGGTTCATTCCATGATGGATAAAGCTGAGTTTTCTCTGTCCTATTGGGGATATGCACTAGAAACTACAACACATATGTTAAAGTTGATACCCATAAAATATATTCATAAAACTCCATATGAGATATGGCATGAGAAAAAACCCTATCTCAAACATTTAAAGGTGTGGGGTTATTCAACTTACGTTAAGAACGTTGACCCAAATAGAGTTTAGGCAAGATTAGTCTTGTGTAAAATCATAGGATATCCCAAAACTTCATAGGATATATTTTCTAAAACACCGATGAACGAAAGGTTATTGCTTCTCGATATGTTGTCATTTTAGAAAAAGAATTTCTGTAAAGGAAATTAATAATGAATTGTGGAATTATACGAGATCCGAGAGGCTAACGCGAAGACTGAACCAATGGAAGAATCAAATTGACCTATATACGAAAATACACAACCAATTAAAAGGTCTAATTGGGAATCTTACACATCAGAGAGGTATCATGGTTTTCTCATGCATGGCAAGAAAGAGGACTTCATCTTAGATGACGACCTCCTCTATTATTCCAACAAGCTCTGCATAATAAAGACTTTACAAATTAGTTTGGAGTTATGAAATACGAAATGGATTCCTTGAATGAAAACAAAGTATTGACTTTGGCTGATATACCCGAAGGAATAAAACCCATCAACTACAAATGGATTCATAAGAAAAGGCTAAATGTAAATAGACAAGTGGAGACGTACAAAGCAAGGCTAGTTGCGAAAGGATTTTGGCAAATTTGTAGAGTTGATTATGATGAAACCTTTTCACTCGTAGCAATGCTTAAGTCCATTCAGATAATGCTAGCTATTACTGCATTCTATGACTATGAAATATGGAAAATGGAAGTAATGATGACATTTCTAAATGGTGATTTGGAAGAGACCGTCTAAATATTGCAACCTGAGGGTTTCGAGGTCAGTTGGAATGAGGGCAAGGCTTGCACGTTGTTAAAGTCCATTTATGGACTTAAATAAGCTTTAAGGACTTGAAATAAATGTTTTGGTAAAATAATCAAATAGTTTAGTTTTTATCAGAACACAGAGGAAGAATACGTATACCGAAAGGAACATGGAAATGCTATCTTATTCTTAGTGTTATACGTCGATGATCGTCTGTTGATTGGCAATGACGTTTCATTATTGAAATCAGTGAAAGCTTGGGTTTTCAAGAACTTCTGCATAAAGGATTTGGAGAAGCAACCTATATACTAGGTATAAATCAATAGAGATGGATCTAAGAGGTTGTTAGGACTATCCAAATCCATATACATAGATACCATACTAAAAAGGTTCAATACGGAGAATCCTAAGCGTGAAAATGTTCCAACACAATCTAGAATCGTCTTGTCTAAGAAGGATGCTCTTCAAACTACTGAGGAGAATGGGAAAATGAAGAGGATACCATACGCTTTGGCAATTGGTTCAATAATCAGGCTATGTTATGTATTAGATCAGATGTGGATGTGCATTAAGATGTGTAAGTTGATACTAGTCTAATCTTGGATAAAAGCACTGGACAGCTGTAAAATGTATACTAAAATATTTGAGTAATACTGGGGAGTTATTCCTAATATATGAGAATGGAGACCACCTTATGAGGAGGTATACTGACTCTAGCTTTTAAAGTGATATTGATGATAGTAAGTCAATGTCAAGTTATGTTTTTATTATAAATGATGAGGCCTTTTGTCTAAAATATTCCAAACAAGAAACAATAGTTGATTCCATAATGGTAACCAAACACATCACCCTTAATGAAGCAGCTAAAGCAGCAGTCTAGATCCACAAATTTTTAAGCGAGCTAGGAGTGGTTCCCGACATGGAGAATCCATTGGCATTGTTCAGTGACAAAAATGCAGTGATGTAGATAGTAAAGGAGTTTAGAGTTTATAAGAAATCACGACACATTATTCGAAAGTTCCACCTGATCATAAAATTTGTTGAGAAGAAACAGGTCATGATACAAATGGTTGATTCTAAGGACAACATAGCAAGTCATTCACGTAGGGACTAGCTTGGTTAGTCCTTATCATGTTGATCGAAAGGATGGGGTTGAGATTTCATTATTGGCCCCAAGTGCAAGTGGAAGTTAATAAAGTTAGGAGTATGCCCTAAGGAAAATTTTGTGATTTATTGTAAATTATTAACTCTATAATCAATTCTCGTTTATAATTAAGGTGTATTCATTCTGTTATATACTTGTTGTAATGTGTTATAATTAATTAATTATATAGTTTAAGTATATTTAATAGAAAATTGATAAATGATGTGTTTTTGTGATAGTAAATACAAGATGTTGTAAAAATGAGTATTTTATCACCGTTTAAGTAAACATGTCATTTTAAATATTCAAAGTCAAGATGTATAGAGATTGGATATTGATGCATCCATTGAGACTAGAGTACATAATGCTCTCCAAATGTCGGTTAGTGCATTACGCATGACTGTTAGGGGTAGCAAGGGGTTACGTACTAATAATTACTCCATAACTATGTTATAACTCACTTAAGAGTTTTCTGTTTGTTACTATAACTAAAGTCAAACAAAAAATCTTGATGTGATGACGTCATACAGTTCTCTTGACTTGAGGATATTGTTAAATTTCAATATGGACACTCCACTTTGATTATAATTAAATCATGTAATGGTGTCCACTGAGTGACTATAGTTGGACGGGAGTTGAAGCATTAGAAGTAAAATGTTATTCAATAGAGGATCTGTCCCCCTAGTCATATGGGCTTAGTGTTATAGGTCAACTATAGTTAACCCAATGTCAAAATCTCTGGCCAGAGTAGTGCAGTTAATAATGAAAGTTGTTATTGAACCTAGGCCAGAGTAAAACCCGCTTAATTTGAAATACTTAAGCTATCAAAATCCTTTGAAAAAAACAAGGTAACTCATAAGACCGCGTTACATATACGCAATGGGTTTTTAACTTACGATAGCCAAAACACTTTTGTAGAAAATCCACCGATATTTTAATAGTGTCTAAGTAAAAATACTTATCTAGATAACTGAAATTGTCATTTTAATCAAATTCCAGTATAATAGACTCTATAATTAAACCATTAAAGGTTTGTAGTGGTTATTGGATCGAAGTGGTTTCGGATAATGCCGATATATGATCTAGGTCTCTTCGAGCTTACATTTATAAATTTTAAATGTCCAAGTCGTTTTAAATAAGAAATTCATATTCAGGGTGACAACATCCACATATGAGAATTTATTGCATATGTTTATTTCAAATAAAGCGTGTCAACATTTTATTCTAACATTTTTACCGATTTGGCTATTAAATGGCACAGACAAAGAACGATTGAAATAATATCCAAGTGTTATAAAGCTAAAGCATAGATCATCACTAAACTAACAATCAATAATTAATATTAAACAATTTGCAAACCAGAATTTAATTAACTTCAATCAACTAAATCCATTTAATATGAAATTTTAAAACGATTTATTATTAGTTAAAAAATCCATTTAATAACTATATTACTAATTAAAATAAGATTAAATCAATTTAGACATTAATTATTTATTTTCTTAAATTATAATAAATAACCTAATTTTTATATTACCACAAATTAACAAAATAATTTAGATTATAAAACAAGGTGATATGATCATAATGCAAAAAAATTCACGTTGAGTGGGTTTTTAAACGAATTGATAAAAAAATGTTCTAAATTTAAAGATTATTAACTTAAAAATAAACGTTAATTTACTTAACTAAAGAAAACTAGGCCCATACATATTGTAACGACCCGACTTCCTACGTCCAGTAAGACGTATCGTCATTAAGAAAGAAATGGATGAGAAAAATAGAAAAGATAGAGAAGAAAGAACAACAACATCAGAATCTCACAACGGAACGAATAAATTATAATAATCACATAAATATTTACATGATATACAACAACAATCAGAGTTATACAGACAATACATCACATACTAGACAGTTATAAACACCTGTCTAGTTAACACACCTCAATACATTACAGCTCAAACAATAAGACTCAGAGATACCAACACAGCGGAACTATATATATATATATACAACGCTGAAGCCACCTGCTCCATTGCTCCTCCAGAATTCGTCAAAGCTAACCTGAATCCCTTGGCTACCCGTAAAAATTTGGGTACCCGAGAGTCTATGAAAAACAAAAATAAACTTCGGGTCAGACATGGGTCTGGTATGTGTAACAGGTTAAAGTTGCTTAACTTTTGAAAATCTTTGAAAACAAAAGGTATCACGTAAGACTTCCCACACATAAACATGGAAAAGTTTTTACCTTACACTAACCAAAACATTTGATAGGAAATTCTGTGATATTATAATAGGTCTAGGGTTTTCAAGTAAATAAAAAATAGCCGAAATTGTTACATTCATTAAATTCCAGCTACTAGCCACAAAAGTGGGTAATACAATCAAAACCGTGAGCACTTATTGGATTGTGGATTCCATACAATGGCAGGGCTACTGGGGTACCGTCCGTCACAGTACGTGGCCTAGATCAACGTACCGAGGATCACTCCCGACCCCCTGCAACACAAGGCCGGAACCATTCCTTACTGAACAGTCCCGAACAAGATAAACCCCGGCAGTTGTTGCAATCAACCGCCCACACAGCCGAAAATAAAGGGACATCTAGACAGGGGAATATCCTTGTCCTGCTTGGGCATGACCCACCTAACCTTTCTGCACCTCCCCTGCTTTAGCCATTCCCGGTTGATGAGGCTTGAGGCTACGATTACCTTTTTAGAATACATTTCTTAGAATGCTCATCGCCCACCTGACGATGTATTGAAAGCATTCGCTCCATACAAGTTCGTTCCGGGTTCGAACGAAACCGAAGGCATTATCTCGTTTCACTCATTTTGGAATCACCCTCAGAGTTAACGACGATAACCCTTGCATTCTGAATCTTCATCTTCAGTTCAGATTCACGACCTATCGTTAATTTGGAATCGATGTGGTTTTCGGATATTCCTAATGCGGAAAACCGATCCCGATCTCATCGAAATCCAAAACATGTCTTTTAAGGCCAAGTTGTCTATTTAGTCTTAACAGTTTAATTCAATATAATCAATATACACACAGATGGATAATTCATAATATCACAATAGATAATCACAGATAATCTCATAAACAGATAATCAATATTATCATCTAAACAGATAACCAAATATTATCATATTTAAACCAAGCATCCATGACACATAGATATAATTCATGCCAGATCACAATCATCAAATGAAATATCAATATCATTCATCCATAAGCAATGATTTATAATCATACCATTTGTAATTAATTTAAAATGAATTAAATTAACTACTTCAATCTCTAATTAATTTAAAATAAATTAAATTAATTACTTCATCTATAAATCCTGCTTATACAACCATTAATTAATTATAAATCAAATTAATTAATCTCTAGATATTCATCTTGATTAATCACCCTTGGTTAATCATTCACTAATTACAATAGGAATTAGTCTTTAATTAATTTTACAAATTAATTATTCTAAATTTATAGTAATTAGCATTTAATTACTTTATTTATTAATTAACTATAATTAATTACATTTATCCTTAATCAATTACATTATTTAATCACTTCATTATTAATTATTTCTTAATTAATCAATCATTAATTACATAATTAATGATTTCTACTTATATTTAAATTAATTACCTTATTTGAATTAATTACATTAAGTAATTAATCTTTAATTAAAAATATTTATTAATCACCCTTGATTAATAACAATCTAGTAATTAACCCTTAATTACTTATTAAATAAATTAATTACTCCATAATTAATTATCCCTAATTAATCCCCTGATTAGTTACAAAAGTAATTACCCAAATTACTTCATTAACAACTCATTTCCAATTAATTACATCCAGTAATTATTATCTAATTACTTCCCTAAGTAATTCCACTTCGTTAATCACATTAAGTAATTGCGCTTATCAATTCATCAAATGATTACCTTAAATTAATTAAAATAAATTAATTAACTTAAATTAATCACTTATCTCAATTAATTACAATAAGTAATAAATCCCTTAATTACTTTCACCAAGTAATTTCATTTAACAATTTACAATAGATTATCTAAATTAATTAATCTAATTAATTATAAAAATTAATTGCATTAATTAATTATTTAATAATCATTAGTTAATTATCTTCATTAACTGATAACATTTCTTTAAATTACTTTCTTAATTAATTTCTAATTTTAAATCTTTAATTATAAATTAAATAAATAAGTTATTCTTAATTTAACTTATTCATTAAATCATTTTAATATCCTAATTATTTCTAAGATAATTTATTCCTTATAAATGATTTCATTAATATTAAAGTGTATTGGAACATTACATTTTAAAATTTAAATCCAAATTCCATTTTGAATTTAAGATTCAAAATGATTATTTATTCAAACATTTATAATCCTTTTATAAAAACTTTATCAAATATCAAGTTTAAATATTTGTTTGAAAAAAATCTACTTAAAAAAAAACTATTTTAATTTAAACTTGTTTTAAGAACATTCAGAATTTAAAAACTTTTTCACATACCTTGATCTGAATTTAAGAAACGTGAATCCTCTATTTATTTAAAACATTTGATTCTAAACTTTGATTTAAACTTGTTTTAAACCTTGATTTAAAATTCTTTATTAAAAAATCCAAATTTCGTTTTAAAACTTTAAGATTCAAAAGTTTCATTTGAATCTAAACTTTATCTTTGAATTTAAACCCTAATAAAAATCCTGTTTCAAATTCTAAATTAAATTTAAAATCTGAAGATGGTCAGGTTTTTGAACCTGAAACCCACCTTTAAATACTTTAAACTTTTATTTCAGTTCAAATTTGAATTTAGAAATAAACTTGAATTCAAATTTTCAAACTGAATTTAGACTTGAATCTATACTTAACCTTTAATTTTAACTTAGTTCAACTTTGCTATAATTTAAAGTTAAGCTTCAGGAGAATGAACAGGTTCTGGAACCTGTAACAAGCATTTACTCGAGCCACCCACCTTGCTTCGAGTCTCAACCCAAAGACTTCGAGTAAAAATGTGATTCAACCCGAGTAAAACTCGAGTTCAAAAATCCCACAACACCCCAACCTTCACCAGTCACGAATCCCTGTACCGTGCATATGCACGGTAGCTCCGGCCACAACTGTTCGTTAACAATGAACGCAACACGTCAGGGAACAACCCAACAACCCTCCTCGACCATCAACTCATGACCGATCCCCATAAATCGCCATCGAGCACCTAAATCCAAACCTGGAACAAAAGGACCCCCTTCCTCTCGAAACCTGTCAACGCTCGCCTCTCGTCGCTCCGACCATCTGAAGGTCGGCAGCTCCGGCTACACCTTCTTCTACCTCCCCTCTACGAATCCCCCATAGCCCATAACGCTCGATCGTCTCTGGTCTTCGAACGAGACCAAAATGCAACCGCGACAAAAACTAGGTCTAGGAACTTCATTCACCTACCGTTGTCGCCACCGTGGCCGTGACCACTTCTGACCATTTTTCCCATCACCTCGGCAAGCTTCTCCACCCCCTCGTAGAACCTCAACCCCTCTGATCAACGAGACCGACTCCGGCGACTCGAAAAGCAAAATCTGAACAAACCCAAACTGCACCCTCAATGCTTTATTAAAAATAGTGATTTTGATTTTAAAAATCAAGTTTTTGTTTAATGTTTTAGTTTATATGCCTGAACTAAGTAATTATGAAGTTTGAGTTTTATCAAATCTTGAGTTTATACTGTCTTATTATCTTTCCAGAGCAAAATTTGAATTTTGTTTAGCTTAATAAATTTTTAACATCACCTTTATAACCAAACAATCAAGTTTCATCTTGTTTCTGAGTCCTAACAATAAATGGATCAGACAGTAAAGATTTTTAAACTAATCTGGGTTTGAAATTTTAGAACAGAGATGTTCTTCAGGTATTTACAAACACATATACATCACACATCCCAAAAATACACAGAGATATTCCCAAATATATACACATACAAACTTATTTCAGATGTAAATAAAGCAACCATATTTATATTTGAGTTTAACAAAAAATGTTACTCACCTGATTAAAGAAAAGGAGCAGAGCACCCTTGTTTTGAAACAGTTTTGAACTTTAATAACTGGAAACTGTTTTGCTTTCCAAAATTCTTGCCTTGTTGAAGATGCTTCAGTTGTAATACTATTTTAGTTTGTATAGATGGAGGTGTTTACCATTATTACTTCTTTGCTTCAGGTTTAATATGTTATGAACGAACTAAAAATAATATGTATATAAAGAAGTTCAGGGGAAGGTATTTACTGAGGCAAATTTGCAGGTACAATATTTCATTTTGTTTGTATTAGGCAAGATATTTATCTTGGAGGCTGGAATGATGTTGCATCCAATTCGTATGGACATGTTTACTGCTAGAAAATGAAAGCATTTATTGTTTTAAGTACTTCATGTTTACGCTAATCTTATTTTTTTTATATTTTTTTTTGTACAAAGATATTTCTGTTTTGCAATTTTTATACAGGTTGACTACATTTTGTTTTCTAACTTGCTTTAGCTTGTTCTACAAACCATCATGCAAAAGATATTTGTTTATACCCTTGCCTGCATATCTGTTTTTACAAGCTACAAGCAATTTATTTTGTTTTGTTTAAATTTTATTTTGTTAAATTGCCAACATAATTATAGTACATATATGATTACATGTTCTTTTCTTAGCTTTGCATTTTATTTCTTTATCCTGCATATTTATGTACTTTGCTTTGTATTTCATCTACAGGTTACAGACCCATTTATACAAAGTCTAATTATGTTTTACTAACTTGTAATTTTGTTCTAGAGTCACCCTGCAACTATCTTTTTCTTACTTTATTTAGTTTTATACCTGCTGTTTATACATATCAGAATCTTAATCTTACAAGCTACTAACATCTTATTTTATGTTTTCACACCCGTCTTCTTTCCTATTCTTGCCTGCATATTTTATTTTTAGCTACGTCATTCGCTTTGTATTTCTTCTTGCCTAATTAATATCTTACAACATATTAACCTTACTTTGTTTACTTTCACTTTGCTTTAAGTACTTTGTTTCAATATTTGTTGTGAATTGTTAACTTATGCACTTATACTTAATCCTAACACATGTGCTTATTTACCCCTCTTTTATTTTAAAACTTATACTATCAAATATTAAATCCATTTATTATTTTTATACTTATGTAAAACTTGGTTATAAAACTTATTTTATTTTAAACTTACAAATCTTAGTTTTCCAAAATACATGTATATAAATAAATTTAAAATAACAAATTCTTTTTATATAAAATGATTCATAGATGAAATCACTACATAAACGAATTACTTATTTTATAAAGTTGAAGTAAAAAGAACCAAACAATCTTTTTATTTAAATTTAAACTCAGGCAAGAATTTATTTTTAAACAAATTAAATTTATATTGAGTATTTTTAAGATCATATTATTATTTATTCAATATTAAATTTCCAAATTATCAAAAATAATAAAATTAGAAAACATAACTTTATTTATTAATTTAAAACAGAGCTTATCTATTTATAATATATACAATTATATACATATATACATTATAAATAGAAACAATTTAAATTAGCCTTTAACAGATAAATTACCAGTTAAATATTTATTTAACTGAAGATTATTAAATCAATTCAAATATTATTAACAATATTATCAGATCAATTTAATTTTAATTGTAGATTATTAAATTGATATGGCCCCAAATTTCCGGGATGTCACATTCTTCCCCCCTTAAAAGAATTTCGTCTCCGAAATTTAAACAAAGGTAGTTTAATAATCTACTTAAATATTTAGTTTAAAACACAAGCATATATTAATCATATGCTAAGAACTATAGCAACCAATTCATCCAAACAACAAATCTAACTGTCCAGACAAGATTCCGGATAGAATTTTCTCGAGTTTTCCCAAGTATAAATACCGGGTTACTCGCTCTATAGAATCCAAACAAACAATATTACTAAGCTACAGAACTTCTACTCGTCTAGATCTACAAGACAAGACAGGATACCAGACTATAGACAAGTCTGAATCAACACCCAAAACTCCCTGAACTGCTGATTCTACAACCAGAGATAAATCTTACACGTACTCCCTCAGAGATACGTGAAACACAACAAATTCCAGTTATCCAGACTGACAATTCAATCCTGAAGACCAAACACTTATCAAATCCCCGATTTCAAAAATCCAAATTCCTTTGTCTCATATCCACAAAACTCTTCGGACGATCCTGGAAAAAATCTCCTGTAGAACTTTCTAATCCAAACACCGCAACATCCAATAGCTTCCCAACTAAAACAGCTACCACCATGCTTCCACTGCGCAACTTTGATTAAACAGATGAAAATGCTGAAGTCGAACACAGACTGGACAACACATCCCAACATTAGGGCTCCACAGATCAAAAGAAAACTCTGAAGTTCTTCCAAAATCTGAGTTACTTCACCAAACTCAAAAACCATCCTATTACTAAGCTGATCCATCGGTACCATTCCTGGAATCCAGTCGATACCAAACTCAGTCTCCAGATGCTGACCAAATTCTGACTTCTAGAAGACATCCAGAAAAATTCTGAAACACAAAAGAACACTCAAACTATCGCAAGTCACTTTTGCGATCAATTCAGCCTAATTCCAAAATACTGCTCTCTCATTACCAAACAGAACAGCTTACGCTTGTGTGGATAATCCATCGAAGAAATGGATCTACTCTGCAGCTTCTAAACTCCACTGTTGACCCAGAAGCCAAAGACTACTTAATCCAAACCTCTTCGAGAAACTCGGACCTCAAAGCAAACAGAAACACCCGGCTGAACACAACGACAACTCCAAAGCAGACACTCTTCCTTACTTGTTCCAAAGAACACCTTCGGAGACATCCATAGTCACTGTGTCTCATCACACAGCTACTACACCTTGACGTATCAAGATAACATGACTTTCTTCTGCCCAATCGACAGATCCAAATTACACTTCAAAAATGAACTCCGAGCCTTAACAGGTTTCCTTCAGAGATCAATAAAAGCTTTCTCGAGACGGTAATAGGTCTACAGTCTCGACAAATACACCTCCAACCTCAATCATTCAAATTCCAACCATTTGTAGTTGTGTTACACACACCACTACCTAATCTTCCTTTATAGCTCATTGGAAAACCTAAACAGGTAACCCAACAATAGGTAGAATATATATATATATATATATATATATATATATATATATATATATATATATCAAAATTACAAATACGCTCTCTCGGGGAAGAAAACACTCAAGAGCCTAGGTATTCACTCAAACTAGCGCTCTGATACCAACTGTAACGACCCGACTTCCTACGTCCAGGAAGACGTATCGTCTTTAAGAAAGAAAGGGATGAGAAAAATAGAAAAGATAGAGAAGAAAGAACAACAACATCAGAATCTCACAGCGGAACGAATAAATTATAATAATCACATAAATATTTACATAATATACAACAACAATCAGAGTTATACAGACAATACATCACATACTAGACAGTTATAAACACCTGTCTAGTTAACACACCTCAATACATTACAGCTCAAACAATAAGACTCAGAGATACCAACACAGCGGAACTACATATATATACAACGCTGAAGCCACCTGCTCCATTGCTCCTCCAGAATTCATCAAAGCTAACCTGAATCCCTTGGCTACCCGTAAAAATTTGGGTACCCGAGAGTTTATGAAAAACAAAAATAAACTTCGGGTCAGACATGGGTCTGGTATGAGTAACAGGTTAAAGTTGCTTAACTTTTGAAAATCTTTGAAAACAAAAGGTATCACGTAAGACTTCCCACACATAAACATGGAAAAGTTTTTACCTTACGCTAACCAAAACATTTGATAGGAAATTCTGTGATATTATAATAGGTCTAGGGTTTTCAAGTAAATAAAAAATAGCCGAAATTGTTACATTCATTAAATTCCAGCTACTAGCCACAAAAGTGGGTAATACAATCAAAACCGTGGGCACTTATTGGATTGTGGATTCCATACAATGGCAGGGCTACTGGGGTACCGCCCGTCACAGTACGTGGCATAGATCAACGTACCGAGGATCACTCCCGACCCCCTGCAACAAAAGGCCGGAACCATTCCTTACTGAACAGTCCTGAACAAGATAAACCCCGGCAGTTGTTGCAATCAACCGCCCACACAGCCGAAAATAAAGGGACATCTAGACAGGGGAATATCCTTGTCATGCTTGGGGATGACCCACCTAACCTTGCTGCACCTCCCCTGTTTTAGCCATTCCCGGTTGATGGGGCTTGAGGTTACGATTACCTTTTTAGAATACATTTCTTAGAATGCTCATCGCCCACCTGACGATGTGTTGAAAGCATTCAGTCCATACAAGTTCGTTCCGGGTTCGAACGAAACCGAAGGCATTATCTCGTTACACTCATTTTGGAATCACCCTCAGAGTTAACGACGATAACCCTTGCATTCTGAATCTTCATCTTCACTTCAGATTCACGACCTATCGTTAATTTGGAATCGATGTGGTTTTCGGATATTCCTAATGCGGAAAACCGATCCCGATCTCATCGAAATCCAAAACGTGTCTTTTAAGGCCAAGTTGTCTATTTAGTCTTAACAGTTTAATTCAATATAATCAATATACACACAGATGGATAATTCATAATATCACAATAGATAATCACAGATAATCTCATAAACAGATAATCAATATTATCATCTAAACAGATAACCAAATATTATCATATTTAAACCAAGCATCCATGACACATAGATATAATTCATGCCAGATCACAATCATCAAATGAAATATCAATATCATTCATCCATAAGCAATGATTTATAATCATACCATTTGTAATTAATTTAAAATGAATTAAATTAACTACTTTAATCTCTAATTAATTTAAAATAAATTAAATTAATTACTTCATCTATAAATCCTGCTTATACAACCATTAATTAATTATAAATCAAATTAATTAATCTCTAGATATTCATCTTGATTAATCACCCTTGGTTAATCATTCACTAATTACAATAGGAATTAGTCTTTAATTAATTTTACAAATTAATTATTCTAAATTATTTATAGTAATTAGCATTTAATTACTTTATTTATTAATTAACTATAATTAATTACATTTATCCTTAATCAATTACATTATTTAATCACTTCATTATTAATTATTTCTTAATTAATCAATCATTAATTACATAATTAATGATTTCTACTTATATTTAAATTAATTACCTTATTTGAATTAATTACATTAAGTAATTAATCTTTAATTAAAAATATTTATTAACCACCCTTGATTAATAACAATCTAGTAATTAACCCTTAATTACTTATTAAATAAATTAATTACTCCATAATTAATTATCCCTAGTTAATCCCCTGATCAGTTACAAAAGTAATTACCCAAATTACTTCATTAACAACTCATTTCCAATTAATTACATCCAGTAATTATTATCTAATTACTTCCCTAAGTAATTCCACTTCGTTAATCACATTAAGTAATTACGCTTATCAATTCATCAAATGATTACCTTAAATTAATTAAAATAAATTAATTAACTTAAATTAATCACTTATCTCAATTAATTACAATAAGTAATAAATCCCTTAATTACTTTCACCAAGTAATTTCATTTAACAATTTACAATAGATTATCTAAATTAATTAATCTAATTAATTATAAAAATTAATTGCATTAATTAATTATTTAATAATCATTAGTTAATTATCTTCATTAACTGATAACATTTCTTTAAATTACTTTCTTAATTAATTTCTAATTTTAAATCTTTAATTATAAATTAAATAAATAAGTTATTCTTAATTTAACTTATTCATTAAATCATTTTAATATCCTAATTATTTCTAAGATAATTTATTCCTTATAAATGATTTCATTAATATTAAAGTGTATTGGAACATTACATTTTAAAATTTAAATCCAAATTCCATTTTGAATTTAAGATTCAAAATAATTATTTATTTAAACGTTTATAATCCTTTTATAAAAACTTTATCAAATATCAAGTTTAAATATTTGTTTGAAAACAAATCTACTTTAAAAAAAACTATTTTAATTTAAACTTGTTTTAAGAACATTCAGAGTTTAAAAACTTTTTCACATACCTCGATCTGAATTCAAGAAACTTGAATCCTCTATTTATTTAAAACATTTGATTCTAAACTTTGATTTAAACTTGTTTTAAACCTTGATTTAAAATTCTTTATTAAAAAATCCAAATTTTGTTTTAAAACTTTAAGATTCAAAAGTTTCATTTGAATCTAAACTTTATCTTTGAATTTAAACCCTAATAAAAATCCTGTTTCAAATTCTAAATTAAACTTAAAATCTGAAGATGGTCAGGTTTTTGAACCTGAAACCCACCTTTAAATACTTTAGACTTTTATTTCAGTTCAAATTTGAATTTAGAAATAAACTTGAATTCAAATTTTCAAACTGAATTTAAACTTGAATCTATACTTAACCTTTAATTTTAACTTAGTTCAACTTTGCTATAATTTAAAGTTAAGCTTCAGGAGAATGAAAAGGTTCTGGAACCTGTAACAAGCATTTACTCGAGCCTCCCACCTTGCTTCGAGTCTCAACCCAAAAACTTCGAGTAAAAATGTGATTCAACCCGAGTAAAACTCGAGTTCAAAAATCCCACAACACCCCAACCTTCACCAGTCACGAATCCCTGTATCGTGCATATGCACGGTAGCTCCGGCCACAACTGTTCGTTAACGATGAATGCAACACGTCAGGGAACAACCCAACAACCCACCTCGACCATCAACTCATGACCGATCCCCATAAATCGCCATCGAGCACCTAAATCCAAACCTGTAACAAAAAGACCCCCTTCCTCTCGAAACCTGTCAACGCTCGCCTCTCGTCGCTCCGACCATCTGAAGGTCGGCAGCTCCGGCTACACCTTCGTCTACCTCCCCTCTACGAATCCCCAACAGCCCATAACACTCGATCGTCTCTGGTCTTCGAACGAGACCAAAATGCAACCGCGATAAAAACTAGGTCTAGGAACTTCATTTACCTACCGCTGTCGCCACCGTGGCCATGACCACTTCCGACCATTTTTCCCATCACCTCGGCAAGCTTCTCCACCCCCTCGCACAACCTCAACCCCTCTGATCAACGAGACCGACTCCGGTGACTCGAAAAGCAAAATCTGAACAAACCCAAACTGCACCCTCAATGCTTTATTAAAAATAGTGATTTTGATTTTAAAAATCAAGTTTTTGTTTAGTGTTTTAGTTTATATGCCTGAACTAAGTAATTATGAAGTTTGAGTTTTATCAAATCTTGAGTTTATACTATCTTATTATCTTTCCAGAGCAAAATTTGAATTTTGTTTAGCTTAATAAAATTTTAACATCACCTTTATAACCAAACAATCAAGTTTCATCTTGTTTCTGAGTCCTAACAATAAATGGATCAGACAGTAAAGATTTTTAAACTAATCTGGGTTTGAAATTTTAGAACAGAGATGTTCTTCAGGTATTTACAAACACATATACATCACACATCCCAAAAATATACAGAGATATTCCCAAATATATACACATACAAACTTATTTCAGATGTAAATAAAGCAACCATATTTATATTTGAGTTTAACAAAAAATGTTACTCACCTGATTAAAGAAAAGGAGCAGAGCACCCTTGTTTTGAAACAGTTTTGAACTTTAATAACTGGAAACTGTTTTGCTTTCCAAAATTCTTGCCTTGTTGAAGATGCTTCAGTTGTAATACTATTTTAGTTTGTATAGATGGAGGTGTTTACCATTATTACTTCTTTGCTTCAGGTTTAATATGTTATGAACGAACTAAAAATAATATGTATATAAAGAAGTTCAGGGGAAGGTATTTACTGAGGCAAATTTGCAGGTACAATATTTCATTTTGTTTGTATTAGGCAAGATATTTATTTTGGAGGCTGGAATGATGTTGCATCCAATTCGTATGGACATGTTTACTGCTAGAAAATGAAAGCATTTATTGTTTTAAGTACTTCATGTTTAAACTAATCTTATTTTATTTTATTTTTTATTTTTTTTGTACAAAGATATTTCTGTTTTGCAATTTTTATACAGGTTGACTACATTTTGTTTTCTAACTTGCTTTAGCTTGTTCTACAAACCATCATGCAAAAGATATTTGTTTATACCCTTGCCTGCATATCTGTTTTTACAAGCTACAAGCAATTTATTTTGTTTTGTTTAAATTTTATTTTGTTAAATTGCCAACATAATTATAGTACATATATGATTACATGTTCTTTTCTTAGCTTTGCATTTTATTTCTTTATCCTGCATATTTATGTACTTTGCTTTGTATTTCATCTACAGGTTACAGACCCATTTATACAAAGTCTAATTATGTTTTACTAACTTGTAATTTTGTTCTAGAGTCACCCTGCAACTATCTTTTTCTTACTTTATTTAGTTTTATACCTGCTGTTTATACATATCAGAATCTTAATCTTACAAGCTACTAACATCTTATTTTATGTTTTCACACCCGTCTTCTTTCCTATTCTTGCCTGCATATTTTATTTTTAGCTACGTCATTCGCTTTGTATTTCTTCTTGCCTAATTAATATCTTACAACATATTAACCTTACTTTGTTTACTTTCACTTTGCTTTAAGTACTTTGTTTCAATATTTGTTGTGAATTGTTAACTTATGCACTTATACTTAATCCTAACACATGTGCTTATTTACCCCTCTTTTATTTTAAAACTTATACTATCAAATATTAAATCCATTTATTATTTTTATACTTATGTAAAACTTGGTTATAAAACTTATTTTATTTTAAACTTACAAATCTTAGTTTTCCAAAATACATGTATATAAATAAATTTAAAATAACAAATTCTTTTTATATAAAATGATTCATAGATGAAATCACTACATAAACGAATTACTTATTTTATAAAGTTGAAGTAAAAAGAACCAAACAATATTTTTATTTAAATTTAAACTTAGGCAAGAATTTATTTTTAAACAAATTAAATTTATATTGAGTATTTTTAAGATCATATTATTATTTATTCAATATTAAATTTTCAAATTATCAAAAATAATAAAATTAGAAAACATAACTTTATTTATTAATTTAAAACAGAGCTTATCTATTTATAATATATACAATTATATACATATATACATTATAAATAGAAACAATTTAAATTAGCCTTTAACAGATAAATTATCAGTTAAATATTTATTTAACTGAAGATTATTAAATCAATTCAAATATTATTAACAATATTATCAAATCAATTTAATTTTAATTGTAGATTATTAAATTGATATGGCCTCAAATTTTCAGGATGTCACACATATGCAACCCTGCCCAATCTATTTCTTTCCCTCTCCAGTACTTTCTTCTTCCCAGTTCTTCCACTCACCCATTCTTTCATTTGCACGAACAAGTGTGCACGTCCCCGTGCACTTGTACAACAACGCCGACCCACATAGTCCACGCCGACCGTCCCAACACATCACCCATGTCCCCCTCATCACTACCACATGCACAGAAATCACGAACAAATCATGTTCGACAAATTGGCCCTCTAACCCATCGCTGCAAAGAAAACCACCACCACCTATCCACCTCGTCCTACCACCACACACGGTCGATCACCACCAAACCTTGCCAAAACGTACGCCACGTCCCTCTCCTCCTTTTTACCCATGCCGCACTATCCCCTGTGCCCCTCAACGCCGCCATTAGCTTGAGACCGAACCACCCACAAACACATACCTAAACCCTAAAACAACCTCGGCACACTTCACCAGACTATAGAAAAATTCTATACCACTTTTCCCACCTGCGCCGACCTCCAACGTTCCTCCACGCCGAA
The DNA here is from genome assembly GCA_030765085.1 of Allium cepa. Lineage (NCBI taxonomy): Eukaryota > Viridiplantae > Streptophyta > Magnoliopsida > Asparagales > Amaryllidaceae > Allium > Allium cepa. The sequence continues at coordinate 126,125,862 of CM060932.1, forward strand.
TCACACGACATGAAATCAAGAGAGATGTCAGAATTTGACCAAACACCCAATTCCGATCAACTGTATATTTATCATCCCATGTGCTACTAAAACCCTTCAAACCAAGCTTAAAAATCATGTTTTTCAAAGACGAACACGTCACTATAATCCATTGATCAAATTATGATGCTTGAAAATCCGACTTATTTGACATTCATACTGTAAAAGGAGATTTCGTCTCTCCATGTTTGATGGTTTTCAACCAGATCAATTGTAAAATATACTACACTCAGAAACATTCATCTTTTGTTTTGGAATCACGACTTAAAACCAATTAGATATGAAGATATTTAGTTTTAAAGTTGGACGTTCAACTGTTTTAACCAAAATATATGAACATATAGCTTTCGTAGAAGATGTATAGTGTTTTTAATTGAGCTTTAAATGAAAATGACCGTGTCTACATGCATCTACATACCCATATGCAAATAACAGACACATATAAACTTGGTATAGATCAAAGTGTTATCCGTATCACAGTTGTATTCATATATATATGTGGTAACCAGTCAAAATAAAACAGTTTTCTACTCACTATTTTTAACAGAGATGAACTTCTGCTATGATTATAACCCTCTTCAAGCTTTAACAACTTGATCTCTTATGTTCTAATGTCAGAATTTAAGTTGTTTTTTATCCAATGCTAGAATGTTAAACGTGAATACCATAGTGGTATATATAGATGGAGCGGGATAAGTAGACAAAAAGCTGAAGCCTATTTCTCATATACAGGCCTTGCATCTTTTTTTTTTCCCTTTACTAATTTGATTTGAAAATTTATGACTTGATTTGATAATAAGTAGATTTGATTTCCTAGTTGATATGAAGATTGAGTGAATGATTTGATTTAATTTATGCTTGAGTTGATATATTTCATCATGGTGTTTATATATATATACACACACTTCTCATATATATATATATATATATATATATATATATATATTGTTTTGACCATATGTACATGTTTTTGCCTAACACTATATTTAACATGCCCAAGTTTGTATACAAACACTATATCCATCATGCACACAAATATAACCACTTACATATATACTTTTATCATATTTATTTACACACATATTTTTTTCCTCCATCATAAGGTTTTCACTTATGTGTATATATATTTACACATATACTTATCCTTACCATCTATATATTTACATTTTTATAAATTTTCATATACATTATTTTTTATCATAAGTTTTGCATTTACATACATATATAGTCATAAGTTTGGAATCTTGTCATTATGAAGTTTGTACATTCATGTATATATATTTATTTACATAAAAATATTTTTTATACAAACATACATACACATATATAAACTTATATGTATTTTTAAACATCATAAAGCTTATGTATATTTACATATATACATATATGGAAATTCGATCTTAAATTTTAATTGTGGAGTTTATATACGTATTTCTATAAAATTTATCATATCCAGAAAGTTATATTTTAAAATTAAATATAGTTTTAATCAATTTATATATTCAGATATTCTAAATATCAGAAAATTTATCAATTCCACTTATAAGAATTAATATTTCAAAATTTAAATAAGTAAATCATCCCAATATCAGATGGCTAAAAATCCGGGTCGTTACACGAATGATCGCTCATGTCCAGCCTTATTCTCTGTATTAATTTTAATATTCTTAGATAATATGGGTGTAGAAGTGAGGCGTTAAATTATTTTCAAGTAATATTTTGGGTGAATGTTTTAAAACCTATTATAAGTATTTTAAGGTATTTTAAAAGTATTTTTAAGTATATATAGTTTTTAGAAAATGTGTTGACTATTCTATCAAAATATAAATATCTTATGTAATATAATATCCTTTAAAGTGTTTTATCAAGTATCTAGTTTTGTAAATAAATTACTATACTTATATATATCATTTCTAATAGTCTTTTTAAATTGTAAACAAAGGATTTAGAAAGGGGTGGTGAATTGTTTAATGGCTAAATCTTTTTTGTTTAATTACTTGTTTGAAAAGTAATTAATTATGCTTAATACTAAAAGCCAACGAAGTAGTCCTAACTATTCTTCAGTTAGGAGTGAAGCCGGTAGGTTAAAGCACTATTGCTTCCATCCCTACTCAAATATAAATCTTCACTTTTACAAATAGATAAGTCTACTTCATCGACTTTTAGTGTTAAGCATAGTTAACTACCTTTCAAACAAGTAATTAAACAAAACACGATTTAGCCACTAAGCAATGCACAACCCTTTCTAAACCCTTTGTTTATAGTTTAAAAACTCTTTTAGAAATGGTATATATAAGTATACAATCTATTTACAAAACTAGATATTTAATGGAATAATTTATAAGATATTATATTACATAAGATATTTATACTTTAATAGAATAGTCAATACATTTCCTTAAACCGTATGTACTTAAAATTACTTTTAAAATAACTTAAAATACTTATAATAGGTTTTGAAACATTCACCCAAAATATTACTTGAAAATAACAAGTTTATAATTCATTTAAAAACTTGGAAAAACCATGTTTCTTTTGACATTTAAAAGTAAACTCTTTTTTTTAAAAGTCATAACTAACTTTTGAAAACTCATAAATTTGTCAAACCACTTTTAAAATACTCCAACAAGAGTTAGCAAAGACTTGTGTATAAAGAATGAAACCAAACACGGGGCAGTTTTGCATAAGTATAAGTTTGACCATTTTTCGATATGTTACTTTTTTTCATCCAAACTTTTTATGGCAGCGAGCATACACAATATACATCAAAAATAGGTCAAGAAACCCCTAAGGATCTCCATACAAAGTTCCATTGAAATTGCCAAACACAAGGCAATTCCTAAGTACATATATGGGGACAATCACTATAAGATTTCAAATCCAAGTCCAATCTAAGCTAAAGTTTTGCTACAACCTTTGTACTTTTTTTCGCTATGCTTCCAGTCATAAAAGTCCATTCAAGTCCATACAAATGAATTACATATTCCATTTGCTTTCAAAGCAAGAATCAAAACAAATACTATGACATATGTCAATATCAATTCAAACAACATATAAGAAATCAATCACAAGCACATATACACAATATATTTCCATTACATGGTGAGTTAACTCACTCTTAACTAATCAAGTAATCAAGAAGCCTCCACTTCCCACATCAACCTCGCAAACATCAACTTCCTACCACTTCCCTTTTTCTTTGCACTGGCTTAAGCCCAAATACCCCTATTATAGCTCACGGCCTTCATGTTTAGAGAGAGTATCGCTTTGTTTCTTTAAGATCTAACTTGTTAGGAGTTTTTATCATATTTTCCTAAGGCTCTTGTCAAAATTTGAGTTAATTTGAAGTTGGTTTGAAATTATTTTCTTTACAAATTTATATAGAGAAAGGTATGAGAGAGGGTTGAGCAAAAGTGATTTCAAGAGGTATTCCTCCTCTTATATAGACTCAAGGTCGTGTTTTATACCCTTTCTCTTCCACCTCCATCATTCCATGCAAGGCTCACCCCTCCACATGCCCAGTGGTTCTCCTTTACACCTTATTTTACTAAATAACCAAACTACCCCTTACATAAAATATCTCTTATCCATTAGAAGCTTATAGAACATTCTATTTACCTTATGAAGAAAAGCATGTTAATTAGTCCCTAACGTGTTTATATGTTCATTATCTTAGTACAAAAGAGTTCAAATAACTTAAATCAATTAAAAACTGTTTATCGATAAACCGATTTTTGATCACATTTTCAATATTTCTTCGAAGTATTTGTTTTTGTAAATATTTTTTCAAAAAAAATTTAACATCATTAGTTATTATTTAAAAGGGGGTTAATAAGGTTATTAAACTAATTTAACCTAAGATTCAAATATTTAAATAATTCAAATATTTAAATACGAACTGTCCGAAATTCTAGATCGTTACATTCTCCCCACTTGGAATATATTGTACTTGAAATTTAAACATGAGAAACTAAAGAAACAACCACACATTAATACTTAATATATTACAATTACAAGAAAATAAAGTTTACGGTTTGCTTAAGTTCAAACCCTCTCATCGTACAAAGACGATAAACAATCTACTAAGCGTATCTTACACTCAACAATCTTGGGTTTTACTTAGTCGATTATTCATGCTACCTCATAACAAATCAAAGAGTCATTCCTAAACTCTTCAAAAGCCAACAAACATAATAGGCATTTATCCTAAAGCCCATGCGATGTACATGACATCTATACGCAATATCAAATATGATTACTTGTTCAATCACATAATTTCACTTCTAAAATAGTATAGATCACTTGACCTCTCTAATGTGGACCTCGATCGAGTTTCTTGATTAGAAACTTCTGTCTTCCTTACATAGCCATATATTACGATAGAAAACTTTAGGACCATATCAAAAATCTATATCAAGTGTTTACCGTTACAAATCGAGTGAAAAATCCTAACTTTGACTGGTGTGAACCACCTCAAAATCATGTACTCAAATACTGGATCAAAGATAGCCATGCAAATAAAATGATCTACGTACAAATTACACATTTATCTTATTGGTTTTCCAAGTATACCAATTCTTTTCATATCACATTCATTTATACAAACAATATGTTACTCAGCACTAAAACTATTTATGAATCATCTCATAAAACATATCTTCAAATTTATTAAAATTTATAACTTCATTATAAAAAAATTCATAAAAGCTTACTTTACTTTATTACTCGTATAGTACTCTACTAGATCCTAAGAGTACATAAAAACATCAAAATCATTTTACTTATCATGAATGTTCAACAAATTCAAAACTTGTTTTAACCTACCACCTTCTCAATTCAAGAGTTACAGAAACTCAAATTTTATATTTTCACCAAAAACACTTAGCTTTAAGCTCTATAAGGATAAAATCATCGAAAATATCGTTTCGTTGTAAGAAATGAAAACCACCAAATAATATATCATAACATGATGCATATACCTTACCATCCTAATGCAAAGGCTACAAGAGTCCATAAAATAATTTAATAAAGTTCTTATTATTTTATGGACACACATTACCCAAATTGGAAAAAAGGGAAAACATAAAAAGTTTCAACATTTATTCTGGGCAATGCTATTACCATTTGGGCCCCCAATATTGAATACTTACTAATCTTTTCCATATAAAAAGCTATTCCAAAATCTTTAAAGAAAATTTTAGAACTGAACAATGGATTTTGTTTCAAATCATTTGAAATAATAACCTATACATATATCTTTTATATGTCAAATCATACTTTCGGGACTAAACAGAAATCTATTTTACCAAAACAACTTTGTAGTATCCTCTATTTAGAAATCCAAAAATGAATGTCGATGATATTATAGTCATCATCAGATTATTTTCAAGCAACAGAAGTGATTTCAGTACATCCAAATCATGCCTCATGGAATTAATCAAAATCACTTTCAAAGCAGTATTACATACTTCGTAAATGTTACTAAGTACCATGATCCCAATCTCATAAACTAATTTTTCAAATATTTACTTTCAAATAATACTATTATTAATTTCCTAAAATTTTGATTTTTTTTAAAGAAAGCAAGGTTTAAGTTTTCAAAATATCATTTTGAATCCTTTTTATTTATAAACCATATTTTTTTAAACCATATTTATATAAAATTACCTTTTTATATAAAATCCTTTCGCAAAAGTTTATTTACAAAATGCCTTATCTTTCCTTTAGATTATAATAAACATCTTTTATTATATTTATCTTTCAACCCAAAATATCACAAATACCATCTATCCAACCCATGCAATAGAGGGTGAAACTAATCATAATCCGGTTGAGCTCAAATCATCAAATAATAGTCAATGCTCATAAACTGGCTGAGCATGACTAATCTACAATTGAAAATAATGCTCATAAAATGGTCGAGAATGTCAAATCTTTCTACACAGGATAGCAATGCTCATAAACTTGCCAAGTATGACTAAACTAATTAATAAGGGGTATCCCTACATTAATTAAACTATACTTTAATAATTCATACTTATATAAGTTACCTTATATAATATTTATAATTTCACATTTATAGTTACTTTTAAGGTATGCATTTATAATAATTACAAATATGTTCTCATATGTATACTACACTCAACTCATTCTAGGGCAATCTATACCCTGTCTCTTAATGAGTCACACCTCCCTAAAGCTAAAGTACTTTCTTAACCTTCACCTCTAGTACTACATGTAACGATCTGCCTTTACGACCCTCAAATGTCGACACTAATACATCTATGGTAATCATGTATCGAGCACTCAAGTGCTGAAAAGATGAATTATTAGGGTAAAATAAAACAAAAAAAATAGAACAAGGAAGAGGGGAACATAACATCAGTATTTTACAATGGAATGATAACATGTAATTTCAAAAGGCAGTACAAACTATCACCCTAAGATATAGCATTTTAGAGTTACAATCATAAGTACTATCATCGACCTCGGCAGTTATAACAATATGTCATTACATATACTAACATATACATGAAATGATGCAATGGAAATAAGAATACTATGGTAGGTGACTGTAAGCATCTAGCTCATCTCCAAAAGCTCCGAAGAACATCAAGAAAAACCTCATTTCTCAGACTAATCGAAAGACTATCCATGGAAATAAGGAAAATATAAACCGGAGTTAGATATAAGTCTAATGTGAGAAACTTAAGAAATACGTGTGGCATATAATAGCACCTTTTGGGACTACATGGAATACCATAGCAGTAATTTAACACTTGTAAAAATTCGAATTTGACTTTGGAAGTTATGTTATTGCATTCATGGCGAAATTCTGATCAATTTCTATATACAATGTTCTGAAACGGAGCTCAAATGAAAAAGTCATGGACTTTTAAAGTTTTCGGATTTAAAATAATTTAACTATAATTCAAATTCAAATAAATAAATAATTCTTAAATTTGAAAATTAACAGCAATCAGACTTGGTGATTAAGTAAACGTTAAAATAATGACGTTAATTGGTTAACTAAGGAATAAAATTGAATGGCGAACAAAACATTAAAACGTTCCCAAAATAGCTTTCTCAGTTGACTTCTTGCCTCGGGCCGGTCGATCACTTGCGATCGACCTGTAGGGCAAGGGCTGTCGGTCGATAAATGTTGTTAGCGACTAAGGTTTCTACATTTGGACATACCGGATTTTATTATTTTAAATCGACTTTAACCAAAAAGTTTTGATGCATTCCAATCATTAAAAATAGGAGGTTTGCCCCCTCACTTTTATTCACAAAACATTTTGGGACTCTAGCAAAGTGCCGTCAATACGTATCTTCGTAGATTCAGAAAAAATCCATTAGGGTTTCAGGTAAGAAATCTTATATATCTGTTTTGTTTTCTATTTATTTTCTCAACCTATTCTTCTCTAATTTTCTTAATTTAACGTATATATACAAAGCTCTAGCTCTGTGTGTGTGTCAAAATGAGGAGATTTGTTAGAGATTTTTAAAGGCATGCCAAATCCAAAAGAGACAAAGCTAATGATATACTATGAGTGAAGATCTTTGTTTTTCTATTTAGTAATTGATTAGTATAATTTGGGTTTGAATATGCCTTGGGGAGTTTTGGTTTGTGAAAACATCGTATTATGAACCCCCAAAACTCCTTCAATGTGAAATGTCAATTTTATGTTGGAATCTCAATTATTTATATCAAAATAATGGAAATTGTGCCGATTTGTAGCTTTGATACTTTTACCTTCTATTCTACTTCTTTTTTTTAATTTGATTAAATGGTTTTGATTAAGGAATAACATGCAAGGTACGTATTTTATTCGTAGTTCGCACTGCTTATTCCCATGAATTAAGTAAAAGTTCCTTTGCTTTTATGTGAAAACGAAGTTGATATAGTGTAAAATTGGAATTTTAAATTTGTATTATCAATACATATTTCATTATATTGATGTAATAAGTTGAGTTTAAATTTTTATTGTATACAAGTCTATTGATTGGAGTTTTTGGATATGAATATTGAAACTTTGGCTTTGTTGATAATATGGGATAACACTTGTATAATAATTAAAAGAGTTAACATTACACGCTAGTTTAGGACGTAAAACCGCCCTTTTAGAAATTACTAGGCATGTGTTTGTATATATGTGTGTGTATTAGCGTAATTAACATATAATTACAATGTATAATTGCATAATTAAATAGGTTATTAATTTTATTAAATCCGCCTTAGGCAAATAATTAATGTTAAAGGAAAAATACGAAAGATTTCTTATAAGGCCTTGATTAGGGAAACGATGAGATATGTGAAAATATATGTAGAGAGTGTTATGGATTATGACTAAGTTATATGGGTGCAAGGTCAGTCAAAAGCATACGGAAGATTACGCAGCTAATCTAGTTGTTAGCAATGTAACACCATTAATTTTAATTAACATTATTTAGGATCTTAATAAATAAAATAATGTGATGTGTGGTGTGATAACAAAATTGAGATTTGGTACCTAATAAGGTCGAACCTTGATTAACTAATTGACAAGATTGTTTTAATAACCTAAAACATAATAGGATATATGAGAGAGGTAAAGTAGGAATAGATAAGGCTTTAATCCTTTAAGCCCTTCCCTCCAATATCCTTCACATTTTCAATCAAAAAAAATCAAAGAAAAAGATAACAAAAGGACAACCAAGGCCGACCATTAAGCTGAGGAAAAGAGGAAGATATCTTAGAGGTTCAAGAGGAAAGAAAGGAAACCAAATCAAACTACATATCTCAATTCTCACTATCAAATCAAGGTGAATAATAATAATCATATCCCGCTCATGTTTCACATTGCTGGTTTCAAATCTTGATGATATTGATTTGTGTTTGATGTTTGAATGCTATGTCATGTTGATTTTGTCATGATTTGAATTAATGATGAATTATATGGATTTTTATAAAAGTAATGCAATAGTTCTAAGGGTAAAATCTTAGTTAATGATCTCCAAATTACTTAATTTTTGGATATATTATGTAAAACATAAAATTGGGATGATTTTTTAATTCCGTAATCATCCCAAAATAATAGGAATTTATTATGAATTTCCTAAGGCTAAATGGTTATTTAACTTGGGTTTAATTTACCAACGGTAATTAAACATTGATTTTCAACCCGAATCTTTTATATATCAAGGAATATGTTATTTCGGACTTTTGAATTTTTTTAGGATTTTTCCTAAGTATATATGAATTATTACGAACTTTATAAGCTATAAAAGCTTATGATAAACCTTAATATATACTAAGTGATTAAGATTTGTTAACTATTCTGGAAAAGAAAATGTTCTCACTGTTGAAAAAACTAAAAAGAGAACTGTTAACCAAAAAGATTTGACAAACCTAAAAGAGTTGGTAAAAAGTATGTGTTTTATTTAGCAACAAAAATGATTTTATGTTAATTACTAAACTGCCATTCCGACATTCATCCACACCGCCCTTAATCAATAGCGCATAGTCATGAGCGTCGACGTCGACAAGGAGGAAATCATATGACAACCACTTAGGTTGCAGAGTGATACCAACCACGACGAAGTCAACCTAGGTGGTAATACATTGTTGACGATGGGATCATTGACGGCGCACCTCTTCACTTATGTTTTAAATGGTACCACTATTCATCAAGGACCATGAGGTTCATTTGTATTGCTTTGGCAAAGATGTAGTGCGGCATTGTCGTCGTGACTATTGGTGTTGCAAGCAATCCTTATCGCATGCACTCCTTATCGCAAGCAATCCTTGTCACATGCCTTCCTTACAGCAAACATTCCTCTTCACGTATAACCCTTGCTGCATTTGTCTTAAATAGGCGGTTATTCTATAGGGAATGTGAGTCTATGCCTTCACTTCTGAAAAGAGTTTTATTACTTAAAAGGATTTAAGTTTTTGGGTCTTCGACCTTGGATAGAGGTCGATGAAGGCTTTGACACTGTGTGTTCTATAAGTGTCTTATTACAAATGGAGAGCCTTAAACCTCTTTGTCGACATTGTATTGATGTCGACGCTAATCTATATTAACCTATTTAAAGGCGATAATCCCATGTAGCCTTAAAAGTGGAGAACCCCATAAGTAGATATGGGTGCTATGTGTTAGTTCTTTGTTAACATGATGCAAGCTAAAACAACTGCTGGAGTAGTTGGAGGACATGCTGCTAGTGCAGAAGGAGTTATTCCCATGGCGCCTATTGGCAATAACTATGCTAAGTTGAGCTGAGATTACTCAAGTCTAGGTGGAAAGCCTTTGTTGGAACTAAGGATGCAACTGAAGTGAAGAACTGGTTATTGCACTTTGAGAGAATCTTTGCTGATTTGGATTTGAATGATGAGCAAAAAAGGAGATTGGCTTCAAGATAGTTGTAGGGTGCATCATTATAATGGTGGAATGGAGTAATAGTGGGTGTGCCTGAGGAGGAACCGACTTGGGTGTATTTATGAAGAAGATTTGAAGAAAGATTTTTGTCTGAGGTAGCTAAATCAGCTTTGCTCAAGAAGTTTATGGAAATGGAGCAAGGGGAAATGTCCATGTTGGAGTACTTTTCTATGTTTGATGAGTAATCCAGGTATAGATTGCCACTATTGACATTGTTATTAAGTGGAATGAGAAGTTTATTTAAGGGTTGATGCAGGAGATTACTAGGGCAACTATGCCACATCTTAGGGATCCATCGAATGTAGTGGTGGAGGTCGTTATCAAAATGCGGAAATGCTTTCAACTTTGGGGAAGGAGAAGTCAGTGCAGAACCATGATTCTAATGTAGTGGTGGAGGTCGTTATCAAAATGCGGAAATGCTTTCAACTTTGGGGAAGGAGAAGTCAGTGCAGAACCATGATTCTAATAATAAGGAGAGAAAATTCTTTATGAAGTAGGAAGCTCAGAAGGGTGGAGCTACCAAGAAAGGGAAAACTGATCTTGTTTGCTTCAAGTGTAACAAGAAGTGACAATTTGCTCATGAGTGTCGAACCAGCAAGGGGAAGAAGGTTGTGGAGAAGAAATTGTAGGATCAATTTTACCCTAAAGGGAGGGGTGACAAGGGTGATAATAATAATAATAATTACAAAAATTTAATGTGGAAATATATAAAATAATTGCAACACGGATACAACAGAATAATAGCAGCACAAATAATAGCAGAATAATAAAAACAGAAATAGAACAACACAGATTTACCAGCTTCAACAAAACCCTACCTACGTGCTACCCCAAAGATTTCTACTAAAAATTAAGTAGTCAAACGCTTACACACGTAAAATCGGAACACCTGCTATCGACTAACCTAACTCTATGCTTCGAACCATGCCACAACTCAGCCACTGAGTTGCGAATTCTTGAACTACACCACCGTAGTTCCTCCCCTAGTCACACGACTAGAAAATTACAAATGATTAAAAGTAAATTACAAAATGAAAACAATATAAAAATGAGAAACCCTAAATTTTAAAAATAAAAGCCCAAAAAAACGTCGACCAAAATAGGTTAAGTAATAAAAATTATCCTTTTTTTTCTTTTATACCATCGGTCGGTATTCTGTCTTTGACAAAATGGCTTCTTACTTTTCGTTCATTCCACTTTAAGAAAATTAGGTCTTCTAGAATACAAGTAACTGATTGATTATTGATCAATTGACTTGATATTCTCGTGATTACTTTGTCGATCGATGTCTCTCTGATTTGCGAAAAGCTGCTTCAATTCGTCGAGTTCGATTCGAAAAAAATCTGGTATGTAATTTGCTTTGTTATTCTTGTTGATATGCTTGAACTTGATTGCCTCCATATGCCGATGATGTTGATGGGTTTTATAGGGTTGAAAGCCCAAAATTTTCGATCGAATATATTATTGAATTCGTTTGATAATTTTAGCTTGGCTATTTGATTTTGATCGAATACATGTGATTCCTTCTGACTGGTTCAATTTCGTATATACTTTTCCTTGATTATCACGGCTTTGATTTTGGCCTGTTCGATTTTTTCCTTGGTCACCACGGCTTTGATTCTCTGGCATTTGAACTTTGACTTTGGTTCTGCTCTTTATTCCCTTTAACTATAGATCTCTGCTTGAACATTTCTGACCCACGGTTTGCTTGGTTTTTGACTTGACTTGAAACTTATAAAACTTGCTACGTGATTTTTTTTTCTTCTGTGAATTTGCTCGAACTCTACCTTGATTTTTTTGTAACTGCAAATTGACTCTGTATGAAACTGCTACTTCTTTGAACAGTGACTTGTATTGTGTTCATGCAGTCTGTATTTTGCATTCCATATGCATATATATATATATGTGTGTGTGTGTGTGTGTATACGTATATGTATGTATGTACGTATACATGTGTGTATGCACATGTGTGTGTGTATGTATATATATGTTTATTGCACCATGTAGTTTGCTTGAAGTTGTATTCTATCTTGAATATTGAGCCGCTTCCATTTAATCTCATATTTCCACTGCACATGTATACATGTTGTATATTGGTTCGAGTCAGATCATGCTGTTCATGTTGCCTAGTTTGGTTGTTTTGTTTGTTCATTAGCTTGGTTTGGTTCCATTATTGCCAGGTCTGGTTCCATATATACAGTTTGAATGAATGTGTATTTTTTGTCCTCTTTGAGTACTTGCATTTGAAGTTGTGTCTATTTTTGTTTGATTCTGCAATTGGTTTGGTTTCTTTTTGGAGATTGGGACTTGTTGGTTTCATATGTTTGCATTTGGTTGTTGCTTCGAGCCAGTTCATTACATGAGTTCATTCTGTGTACATTTGTTTTTCTGATTGCATTTCATGTGAGCTTCAAGTGTGCTGTCCACCTCTTTTTGTACTGGTTTACTTATGATGCTTTGATTCATGTGCTTATTGTATATATGTAAGTCTAAAGAATTTTGACTTTGTTTTGGTTGGAGTTTTCACTTGGTTATTGTATACATGTATATATGTATGTACTGACTGTCTAGCCTTGCTGTACTAGTTATCACTACACATATGCATCTATGTATGCTGTGCACTTCATTTTTGTTGCATGTTGTCCTTGATTTCACTTACGTCTTGTTGCAGCCCTTGTTGTCACTGTTTTCATTTGCACTGATTCCATTTGCCTTGAATCCACTTCATATTGAAATCTGGTGTAGATGTGGTTCTGGGCATTTCACTTGTATATGTTGGTTGAGTTGAACCTGAAATGTGACACATGTGTATATATGTATACATGTGTACAAACATATGTATATATGTATGTGGGCATGTATAGTCTGGTTTGCATTTGTGTTCATTATATAGTCTGCTTTGGAGCTTGTTGATAGTTTGGGTTGTTCTGACCAGTTCGTTGCATTCATGCCTGAATCTCTGTTTTCACTTGAGTCTGAATGGTTTAGTATTTTTCATGTGTATATTGAAGTTTTGGTTGAGGCTTGTTTTATATTGGTTTTTGAATTCTTGTGCTCAACAATTTTGTGATGTATTTGTGTTGCACCTGAGTTGAACCTAGCTTTGGCTCGGGTTTGACCTTATGCCCATCTATTCTTGTAGTTTTGTCAAGTGTATATTGGTGTGCATGGCCTTGTGGCATGTACGGTGATACACTATGCATGTCACAGTTTGTTCGTGTTTGATGAATTCAAAATTAAATGATGACGAACAACCCAAGTAACCGAGGCAAATAATATTTTCAAAAATACATATTTTATTTTACACTGCATAAATATATTTTTTCAATTTTACTGCGTCAGTATTTTCTTTTCAGATAACTCTGATGCGGGATACAATCTGAAATAGAGTTAAAGATCAAATATGAGTAAATGAGCGATATGTAGTGAGGTGCAAATGTATGTAACAATTGTATAGTGAAAAATTATGATGTAATTGAAATTGTAACGTAATGAAAGTTGTGTATATATATATAGTGAGAGCTCAAATTTGCACTATTCAAAATTGTAATAAAATATTTGTTTAAATAAAATATTTGTTTGAATTTAAATTCTATGTTATTTATTTTATTCAACAAATATTTATTTAATTGTGTGAAAATAAAATAGTACATTAACAAATACATTTAAATGAATATATATATATATATATACACATATGTTTATTATCATCAAACAAAATCATATACTAGCATATTCAACAGAAATGTGTGAAGTATTTTAACTACAACCAGATAGGGCACTGCAAGAATCAGTGTCTAAAGTTGGTCAAAGTTAATAAAGGAAAGGTTTTTGCTTTGGAACCGTCATCTTCGAGACCGACTACTATTGAGAAAGGAAAGTCTATGATGGAGGTACGCTTTTGATTCATAACATGCCGATTAGATTATTGTTTGATACAAGTGCATCGCATTCTTTTATCTCTCGGTGTTTGGTATATAAGTTGTGTTTAGAGCCATCATACCCTGTTACTTCCTTAAGGGTTCCGAATTCGACGAAAGGTATGCAACTCTAAGGATGAGATATGATCAGTTAGAGCTTGGTTATTAGGTCATAAGATTGCCTGTAGTTTTTATGTATTTGATTTTGTGGGCTTTTAGATTATATTGTGTATGGATTGGTTAGATCGATATGATGTTGGGACATTTTGCTAGGACGGGTAAATATCATTGAAACACTCTGATAGTAGTGACCAAATAGTATATATTCAGTTGGGTCAAGTCCAGAAATTTATACTTTATTAGGTGCTATAGAAGTGGAAGATGAACTACATCGGGTTTACATTATAAAAGAATTTGTGGATGTTTTTGAGCCGGTTATAGGACTGCCACCGAAACGAGTTATTAAGCATCAAATAGATTTTGTATCCGAAGGTGAACCCATAAGTAGACCACCTAGCAGGATTACACCTACCAAGATGAAGGAGTTAAAATTTCAACTAGTAGAGTTAGAAGGAAAGAGTTTTATTATACCGAGTAGTTCGTTTAGGGAAGCGACTGCTGTGTTTGTGAAGAAACTAAGCGGGTCATTAAGATTATGCATTGATTATCATAAGTTGAATGATAAGATGATAAAGAAATGATACTCTTTACTAAGAGTTGATGTTTTATTTGATCAATTGACTCAGCCCAAAATATTTTCCCAATTGGATTGACAACAGGGTTCCATTAATTGAGAGTGGTGGAGGAGTATTCCTTTAATGGCGTTTCAAATGATTGGTTCGTACGAGTGGTTAGTGATGCGATTCGGATTAATTAATGTGCCAGGTTTCTTTATAGACTTAATGAACTGGATTTTCCGAGAGCACTTGGACAATTTTATATTAGTGCTCATTAATGACATTCTAATATATTCTAAGGATGAAAGAGATTATGAGATTCATCTTAGAATAGTGCTAGAGACATTGAGGTAGCATCAACTAAAAGCAAAGTTTTCTAAGTGTCATTTATAAAAGAAGGAAGTGAAGTTTCTTGGTCATGTAGTTTTGAAGAATAGGCTGTTAGTCGATCCAGCTAAGATCGAAGCTGTTAACACTTCAAAAAGACCCGAGATGGTGATTGAGGTAAGAAGTTTTCTTGGATTAGCTGGCTATATTGGAGATTTATCAAGGATTTCTCATGGATAACAACATAATTGAATAAGCTAACCAGAAAGGAAATGAGGTTTATTTGGTCTGATAAATGTGAGGAAGCAATCCTTGAGTTGAACCATTTGTTGACTAATGCGTTCATGTTAGTAGTTCTAGATGGGAATCAAAATTTGGTGGTGTATATGGATGCATGTGGAATAGGATTAGGAGCTATATTAATGCGGAGGGGTAAAGTGATTGGCTACACTTCTCGGCATCTTAGACCACATGAAGTTAGATATCCGACTCATGTTTTGGAGTTGGCAGTGGTGATCTTTGCATTGAAAATGTAGAGATACTACCTCATAGGAGAATGATTCAAGTTGTATATGGATTATAAGTATTCGAGGTATTTATTCTCTCAGAAAGAGTGGAATATGAGACAAAAAAGGTAGATGGAGTTTTTAGAAGCTTATATTTGGGTTTTGAGTATACACTAGGGAAAGGAAATAAAGTTGCAGATGCACTTAGCAGGAAACATCATAATATAGTGTTAGCTATGTTAGTAGAATGGAAGGGTCTGGAGGCATTGACTACTTCTTGAGTGCAATTAAGATCTAATGCTAGTTTTAATCAGAGTATCACTATATTGTCCTGTTTAGAAATTAAATTAGAGTTGATTGAAAGGATTGCTTCTAAACAGAGGGATGATCGAATATTAGCTGAATGTATTCAGAAGACTGGAAAATGGAAGTGAAACCGATGATCCAAAGTATTTTTTCTTAATCAGAAAAGATGGTTAAGAAAGAAGGGATGATTATGTGTTTCAAATGCTAATGACCTAACAGAGGAAGTTCTTAGGGAGTGTCATCGGTCAAAGTTTATGATTCATCCTGGAGCAACCAAGATGTATCATGATATGAAGAGAAGTTTCTTCTGAGAAGGTATGAAAAGGGATGTGGGCATATGGGTAAAGCAATTTGAATTTCTAACAAGTAAAAGATGAACATTAGAAGTCGAGTGGTTTGCTTCAGCCTTTAGATATACCAGTTTGGAAATGGGATTCCTATTAGTATAGTCAGTAACTGAGATGCCTTGTTCACTTGTGAATTATTGAAGAGTCTGCAGGAAGTGTTAGGTACCATGCTTAAGATGAGTACTTCTTATCACCCATAGACAGATGAGCAGATAGAGAGTGTCAATAAGACACTTGAAGATTTGTTAAGAGCTTGCATATTAGATTTTCATGGGCCGTGGAAAGATCATTTGCACCTAGTTGAATTTTCCTATAATAATAGTTATCATACTAGTATAGGAATGGCGCCATTCAAAGCTTTGTATGGAAGACTGTGCAAATCAGCAGCATACTGGTTAGAGACCAAAGATAGATTAGTTCTAGGTCTAGAACTGGTGAGAGAAGCAATGGAGAAGTTTGAGTTAATCTAGGGTAGGATAAAGGAAGCTCGATCAAGGCAGAATTTTTTTATAGATAAGAGGCGTAAAGATTTAGAGTTCTCGGTAAGAGATCGTGTTTTTATTATAAGTATCACCAATGAAGGGTACAATAAATTTTTCGAAGTCAGGCAAACTGACATCGAGGTATGTTAGGCCATTCTTTATTATAGAGTGGATTGGGAAACTCATGTACCGAGTAGAGTTATCAAGTAGTATAGCCGGAGTCCATAATGTATTTCATGTTTCTCATCTTAGAAAGTATGTGCATGATCCAAAAACTACTATTGCTCTGACTACATTGGAAGACTTAGTAGTAGAACTAAATCTAACTTTTGTAAGACAACCATTTCGAGTGGTAGCAAGAGATGATAACAGGGTAAGGAGAAGGATGGTCAGATTAGTGAAAGTCCAATGGAGTGGCAACGATAAAGATTGTACTTGGGAGTCAAAGGATGGGATTAGGGATTCTTATCCTGAGTTGTTATAATGGTATGCTCTATATTTTTGTACATAGATTTTCTAGCAGGTAGTATATGCTGGCATTGTTTGCGGGTTTGATATGCTTTTTTGTAGTCCTTACAGAATTTTGAGAACGAAATTCTTTAAGCAAAATTCTTTAAGAAGGGGAGCCTATAACACTCCTAATTTTGAGTAACATTATTTAGGAGATTTAATTAGATTAATTAAATAGAATAATATGATGTGTGGTGTGATAAGGAAATTGAGATTTGATACTTAATAAGATCAAGCCTTTATCAACTAATTGACAAGATTGTTTTAATGACCTAAAACATAAAAGAATATATGGGAGGGGTAAGTTAGGAATAGATAAACCTTGATCCCTTAAACCCTTCCCTCCCATACTACTCACGTTTTCAATAAAAAACAATCAAAGAAAAGATAACCAAGGTCACTATTAAACTAAAGGAAAAGAAGAAGATGGCTTAGAGGTTCAAGAGGAAAGTAAGGAAACCAAATCAAACTACAAATCCCAATTCTTATTATCAAATCAAGGTGAATAATAATCACATCCATCTCATGTTTAACATTGTTGGTTTTGAATCCTGATGATTTTGATTTGTGTTTGATGTTTAAATGTTATGCCATTTTGATTTTAACTTGATTCGAATTAATAATGAATTATATGGATTTTATGAAATTAATGCAACATGTTTCAGAGTAAAATCTTAGTAAGTGATCTCCAAATTACTTTGTTTTTGGATAGTTATGTAAAGCATAAAATTGGAGTTGATTTTTTAGTTTCATAATTACTTCAAAATAATAGGAATTTATTATGAATTTCCTAAGGCTAAATAGGTATTTAATTCAGGTTTAATTTATTGACGGTAATTTAATATTGATTTTGGACCCAAATCTTTTATATATCAAGGAATATGTTATTTCGGACCTTTGAAATTTTTTAGGATTTTTCCTAAGCATATATGAATTATTGTGAATTTTATAAGCTAGAAAAGCTTATGATAAACCTTAATTAAATAATAAGTAGTTAAGGGTTATTAAGTACTTTGGAAACGAAATGTTCTTGCTGTTGGAAAAAAACTAAAAAAAGAATTATTAGCCAATAAGATATTGACAAAGCTAGAAGATTTGGTAAAAAAGTGTGTGCTTTATTTAGCAATAAAACAATTTTTATGTTAATTGCCGACATTCATCGACACCGAAACTAATTAATAGTGCACAGTCATGAGCGACGTTATCAACGTCGAGGGAAGCACTTGAAAACCACATAGGTAGTGGAAGAGTGATTCCAACCATGTCGAAGTCAACCTAGGTGGCAATACATTATTGATTATGAGGCCGTTGATGCCACACCTCTTAACCTATGTTTTAAATGGTGTCGCTATTCATTAAGGTCGGTGAGGTTCATTTGTATTACTTTGGTAATGATGTTGTGTATCCTTGTAATCATGGCTATTGGCGTCATAAGCAAACTTTGTCGCATGCATTCCATACCACAAGTAATCCTTGTCGCATGCTTTCCTTACTACAAACATTCTTTTTTGCATGTAACCCTTGTCACATTTGTCTTAAATAGGCAGTTAGTCTATAAGGTATGTGAGTCGACGTCTTCATTTTGGAAAAGAGTTTTATTACTTAAAAGGATTAAGTTTTTGAGTCTTTGACCTTGGATAGAGGCCAACGAGGGCTTTGGCATCATGTATTTTGTGAGTATCTTATTCAAAGCGAAGAGCCTTAAAACTCTTTGTCGATATTGTATTAACATCGACACTTATCTATATTAACTTATTTAAAGGAGATAATTTGGTATCATCTTCAAATATAAAATGGCAATACAAAAGTGATCTATAAAATGGCATCAGAAATCGGTAATATAAAGGGATGTGTTTTTCCTTGTTTTAATTATGAATTAAAGAGATTAATCATATATTGTGAAAATGGTTTCAAGGATTTTAAATATGGAATAGCTCACATTTTAAGTTAAAATTACCAAAGATAATATTAATTAAGATTAAGTAATAATGAGTCATAAAAAGCTTATTGATTGAACATATCAGATGATGGATGTTATATGTTCTTATGTTTATTTGATCAGTTATTATGCATGATTGCTATTATCATACTCACATCATTTATGACCCTCAACTGTATTTTGGGGGTTTAAGGGTAGAATAACCAGCTAGATTGATCTAGTAATGAGTGTAAATAGAGTTAATTCTTGGGTGTGTAGAATTGCATCTAGGAGATCAGGTAGATCGGAAAGGTAGGATGTCCAGAACTGATCAAAAGATTGTTGATTTAGACAGGTTATTAGAAGGGTCTAATAGGTTCATAGTCGTCCCATGAAAACTTTATCACGAAGTTATTGGAGAGTGTCCAATAGGTTCATAGAAATCCCATGAAAACTATGACTGGAATGCTATTGGAGGGTATCTGATAGGTTCTTAGCGATCCCATAAAACTATAAAATGAGAGAAGTTATTAGAGAATCGGATAGGTTCATATTAACTCCATTAAAACTATGATTCGAAGGTTATTGGTAGAAACCAAAAGGTTCTTAGTGACCCCATGAAAACTATGAAGTTGGATATTGATCCCAAGACTTGTGACAAGTCATTAGTCAGCTTATAAAAACTAATAGGTTAATGTGACGCTAGGAAAACTATAAATTGAGACGGATGGTTCGAAAAGTTGGGATAGGTAATCCAACATATATTCATGCTTGCATATCATCATATATATTACGTGTCTTAACCATTTTGGGTGTTAGGGCATAGTGTATGGTTAATGTAGTTTGGTTAAGATACTAGTGAGGGGAAACCCATTGCGCTCAGTGGAGGCGTGGTCTCACTAGATATCTACTGGTTCAAGATTGTTGGTAATTATTCACACCAGACTATTGTCTGGCCTAATTTTTTTGTTTTTCACCTTAAACTCTTGGGTACTCATTGGAGTAGGTCGGGCATAAAGGATTTCAGGTCATCCGATTAGACGAATTAGCTTTCGAAGATGTGTAGGAGGCACTCTAGCTATTAGGAGCTTTATCTATTTCCGCTGTGTACTTTGGTTTTGGCTATTTCGGTGTAATAGAAAAGTTGTGTAGTTGCCAATTATTTGACTCCAATCAACCAAGTGGGCATCTTCATATGTTGCTCTCCGAGTATTTTGTATAGCATATTTTCTCTAAATATGGGATTACGAATGAGATTATATAATGAATATGAAATATCATTTGTGAAATAAATGCGACAATTTTTTATTAAATTATGTTGAATTTTTTTATATTCACGTGCTTCTGATTACTGATATGGTTAACATAGCTGCATTTTATCATTGAGAGTTAATAATTATAAACGACTGCAACATCCATAACGGTTAGTTTTGAACCTTGGAATGACGGGATGTTTCAAGCATGTGACTTTGGGACCGATATGAGACATCTCCTGTAATAAGTAACTACTGTTGACGCGAGGTTAGTCCTAAATTAAGTAGGATAAATCTGCCCAGCTAATCTGGCTACCAGTTCCTACGAATTGTTTGACTAATGTGAGATGTCACTATGTGGTACGGTCAATATATGAAGGACCTACTTCTTGGGTTGAAAGTATAAAGCAGTGTGTGAGGGCTTGCATTTTTGCTGCGTAGAAAGTAGTAATATGGTTGGGGTTATGGGGTACGAACGGTAAAGGATATCTCGAAATAATGCCCGCTTCAATAGGAAGTATTATTGGCTAAAGAGATTCAATGTAATGTCAGCTAAATAGTTACTAGTGAGGAGTACGCCCTGGATTATAGGTAGTAAATGACACATACTTGCCTTAAATAGGTAATTAAGTGGTTGGAGTCTACCTAATTCCCATTAAAAGGTATTAAATGACTTGAATATTATCTCTTACGTTAATAGGACATTATGGACGACAGATATGGGTTATTGGGATGATGGCATGTTGGCCACGGGCTTATGTTTGGAAAGCCAATTTATTTATATTTAAGAAAATAATTTGTATTTATATTTGAAAAGACTTATGATATAGCTAAAAAACGTAAGATGTATTGCTATTTAAATTATACTGCCCAAGTATTGATATAGAAAGGCTCGAGATTTTTATTCATCGGACTTATGTTGTTCTAATTCCCACATCATTACAACGCAAGTTATGAAAGATGATGATGTTGAAGGCAAAGGCGTGGTGTAAGCTTGTGGCAGTCTATATATTTATCAATTCAGTTATTTTTAGATGTACCCATTAGAAGCTGTTGTATTTTTAAAAATGATGCACCACATTTATGTAACAGTTATTATTAGTTTTTATGACATTTGAATTTTAAATGAAATGGGTACTGTTTCTGTATTATATTTTATCCTTCCGCTGTGAATTCTGAATGTGTGGATAAATACCTCTGTATTTTTGTTTATACCAACCAACAACTAGCTTAGGAATGGGTCTAAGTTTCGATGGGTCTTTTCTAGGTTGGAATATAGGTCCATTTTAGAGCGGGCTATTACATTTGGTGTCAAAGCCAGGTTATCCGATCAATAGGAATATGTATACATATGAGAGACGTATTTGTTATTTTTGAAATTTTTTCAAAAATTATACTATATATATATATATGCTTATTTTAAATGTACGCAAAAACATTAGGAAAATCTTTACTTGGGCTTATAGTGCTGCGTTAGGAAATGTAGAAGGAAAATATTGTAAACCCAAAGTTAATAAGAAAATAAATATGCAACAAACAGGGAGTTACAAGAATTTAATAAAGATATAAATAAACTGATTAAATTGATTATTAGGGTAGCTATGGAGATAAGGAAGATATAATTGGTAAAAATTGAAATGAATAAGTAAATGCCTTTAAATATTGTCTGTTAGGAAAATAACCATTTATTATGGACAATTGACATTTATAGAAATATCAAATATATATATATATATGTTAGGTAGTAATTAAATATTATAAGACATTAAATTTGTAAACATCCAAAAGTAAGATATGAAAGAGTGAAACAAGCATACAGAAGGAGCTATACATTAGTCAAAACAAGAAGATAAATAGAAACCAATAAGATTGAGAAGGAAAGAAGGAAGGTTCATTAAAAAGGACAATTAAAGTCAATTTTTAAATCCAATCCCATGGGAAAGAATTTAATAAAAAGTTTTAGAAAATTTCTTATAGTATTTTGAACAAGTTTTTCAAAGGATTTATTAGGAAGTTGTTGTTTTGAGGAAAAAATAAGAAAATATGGAACTTCATAACTTAAAATTTTGTTGAGTCAAAAGTTTCTGATTAGAAATGATTATTGGTAAAAAGGATTTTTCATTTTTGAAATTCTATATTAAAATTAGTTGAATCAAAAAGTTTACAATTTTGTAGAAAGGGATTCTTCATTTTTAAAATAAAGATAAAATAGAGCATAGGTTGGACTTGATGATTTTCTTCTATTTCATAAATTTAAAAGTTACCTTTTCTTTAAAGAATTCTTTCTAAAAGGATGAATAAATGAAAATGGAATTCAATTAAATTAAGGAACAGAAAATAGGAGGATAAGAATAACTATGATAGGAGGAACATTTCCGTATAAGAAAAATACGAAGAACAATAGTTGAAGTAGAAGCCAATCAGTTAAGAGAAAAATAAATGGAGGTAATATTAGGAGATTTGGATAGATATAGCATTATAAATTTATATGAAATAGGATCGGTAATCTTCTTAGAAACTACTAGGATAGAAGTCATCCTTGTCTACTTCACTTTTCATTGTTTAATTTCATAGAAAATGTTATGAATTTTTTTATAATCGAATAGAAGTTATCCTTGTCTACTTCACTCTTCATTATTTAATGCCATAGAAGATATTCTGAATTTTTTTTACAATTGGATGGAGTTAAATTATAATAATTAATAAATGAGTTTGGATAGTTTTTTGAATGCTATAAGGAAAAAAAATTTATGTGTGGACGAGAATTTTAATTATTCATTTTTCCATAGAGAATTTGTTTGAATAAGAATAAAATAGTATTAAATTTAAAATAATAATAAAATTTCATAAATAAATTGGGATTGATAAACATTATAAGAGTTTAAATATGTTCTAAACAAAGTTATAAAAAGTATTTCATTAAGTGCTAATATATTTTGACTAATAAAGCTATAGATGCTAATGTATATCTTTGGGATAATATAATAACTTGAAATTAGAAATTTGACATACATGTGAATGGATTGCATTTTGAAGTCTACTAAAACAATTGCCTTGTAAGTAGAAATATTTTTTAAATAATGAGCATCTAATAAAGGAAAATATGATATTTTGAGATGTTGTTGAAGTTATAATATTTGTAACGGATTCAAAAAGAGCTAAATTTGGAAAATAATAATATTATACCCTTAATATGGTAGTAAATGAACTTTTCATAAGTATAGGCCGTAATTTCATGAAGTAGTAAGTGTTGTTTTCCAGTTTAACAAAATAAGTTTATTTGTATTAAAATTATTTATTGAAAATTATTTTGTATGTTGTAGAAGGTTTTTGAGAAGGGAAATTATTTTTCTCATTTATGCAGTCAAGCAATTTTTTGAATTTTTGATTTAATAATAGTTTGGTTTAATAATTGAGTTTTAAATGTTTTGAATTAAAAGTCCAACTTTTAAAGAAATAAATATCTTTTGTAGAAAGTCCTTAAAAAGGAAAAGTTGGTTATAAAAAGAAGAAAAAAATTCTTGGCTCATTTTGGGTGCTGGGCAAATTTTAAAATTGACAAAAAGGGTTTCCAAATTTATAGTTTAAACGTAAAGTTTCTGATATGGTCCTTTAAAGTTTAGAAATTTTAGTTTTAAAAATAGTGAAAAAATATATATAGAGTATATAGGGATAACTACCTAGGTAAGGCAATGTAAAGTTTTAAGATATGGATAAAATAGGAAGTATGTACAATTTGATCTGGAAATCAATCCCAGATATTTAATTATAGAACATTGGTAAGGTTGTGAAGACATTTTAGGATTATAACTTGGTTGTAAGTTAGTTGCCCTAGTTTACTTAAAATGTGAATTTCTATGTTTTGAATTATTTGGAGCGAGTTCCATGTAAATTTCGTAAATTATCCAACTCCAAAATATGTATAAAAGTATGTTGTTTGAACTAACAAGGAATTCACCAATAAGGAAAGAGATGTGTAAGATGTGGATATTCTTTTCCCTATTTTACACACTCTATTTCATTAAAAAGAAAAGAAATACTTCCTTGTAGTTTTAAATGAAGCAAAGATCTCACTTTGGTTAATTTAGGAAAATTATAAAGGTAATCCTTTTTAGAAAGATATCTTTGATAAATTAAATTGTGAAAAGAAATGTTCTAGTTTAGAAATTAATTTATAGACACACGTATAACCACACTTAACATATAAATAGAAATATATAAATGGCGTAATATACGATTATATACGTATTGGTTAATACTTTACGAATTAGGGTTTATGGACATTAACTACAAATTTAACGAGAAATAAATTTGTAATTAATGGGAGTTAAAAAGAATTATATTAGGACTAATTAAGGAATTTAATATGGCATTAATTGAGGATTTGAATTGGCATAATAAATGGATTTTGGAACCGGTAAAAAGAAAAAGTGATTTAAATGAAGATTGATTTGAGATGGTCTAACTTTGACATTAATTATCATTTATTAAGTTGTATATTAACTGAAGTAATGAATGGACTATGTTTATTAGAAATCAAGGATGAAAATTAAAGAAGGTAGATGATAGTGGAATGACATATTAGAAGTGTCCGTCTTAACTGAGTAAGGAGTGTTAGTACTGCAACATTATTTACCCCAGTCAATGACATATGACAACTTCCAGTAATTTTTTTTATAGAGTTTTTGAGATTGTTATCACTAGTTGTCTCCCTTAGATTATTGGAAAAGAGTATGATATTTTATAAGATACGTTCATGTTTTATCGTTGTTTGACTTTATGAATAGGACTGGACCACTAGATAAATATTTACACATTAAAAAAGCGTAAATAAGAAAATTTCATAATGACACTTAACCAGTGATAAACTGTAAGTAAGACTGGAAGTTAATGATCAAATTAGTCTAAGGACTAGGAATAAAGTGTGCTTTAATCCTAATTTTTTTAGGATTTTGGGGAAAATAAATTTTAGCTTGTAAAGTGACAAAATTCAAGGATTACTTTTCACCCTAGAGGGAATAGATGAATATGAATATGAAGAGAATTTTCTATTGGATGTGGGTGAAGAAAAATGTGGCAAAATTTTCCATTAGGTGTTTAACATGCCAAAACGAAAAAGTTAAAATTGATTAGGCAGGGAATGAATGCCTCACAAGAACACTAGAAATCCTATGGGGACAAGCAAAGAAAAGAGTTAGAGTTTAAAGTAGGAGATATAGTGTGTATCAAAGTTTACACTCTTAGAAAGATTGATTTGGAAAGTTAGGAGAGTTGGCACCAAAATTTGTTCGGCCTTTCACTATGTTATAAAGAATAGGAAAATTTGCTTACCATGTGGAGCTATCGGATAAGTTCGTAGGAGCCCAGAATGTTTTTCACATTTCACACTTGAGAAAACGACTTCATGGAAAAACCAATGTGGTAAAGCTGGATTAGTTGGGAGGATATTAAGACGGAGCCAATAGCATCCTATGCCATTACAAGCCATGTGGAGCTCGGAACTAGGAAACTCTGAAACAAAGAAATTTAGCTGATTTGAGTGTAATGATAGGAGAATCCAACGAAAAGCATGAGAACTTCTCGTCCTTAGATTTTCACCCGTAAAATTTTACTCTAAAATTAGGTTTTGGTTGCATGATGGTCGCTAGATTGGATGGTAGGAGATGGTTACTACACTTTTACTATCACTTTTGCACTCGTATGAAATACTTTCTGCATGTTTAGAATCTTTGTATACATTCATATATGTCACAAAACTTACATTCACGCTAGGATTGAGCTCATCTATAGTACATCTACACACATAATTGCATTGCGCTTTTGGTTAAGTAGATGGTTGTGTAGATATATTTATTGGTTAACATGGATGCTTATTGCACAGTATGTTGTTCGCCCCTTGGAAAGTTCTGAGGATGAAATCCTTTTAAAGGAAGGAGAATATAATACCTTGTAAAAATTAATAAGAAATAAATAAGATAATATAAATTAATTAAGATAAGGCTAAAAATAGAGATTTTGCAAAAGTCAAAATTTGGCCATAGAAGTTATGCTATTGCGTCCGTGGAGAAATTTTGATCAATTTTCATATGTGATGTTCTACAAACGGAGCTCAAAGAAAAATTTATAGATGTTTGAAGTTTTCAAACTTAAAATAATTTGAATAGAATTCAAATTCAAATAAATAAATAATCCTTAAATTTGAAAATTTGAAAGCTAATAGCAATTAGAATTGGAGGTTAAGTAAACATTAAAATAAATGTTAACATTAATTGGTTAATTAATGAATAAAATTAAACGGCAAATGAAACATTAAAAATGTTCCCAAAATAGCTTCACCGGTCAATAGCCTACCGTGGGCCGATCGATCGATAAATGTTGGTGGCTAGGGTTTCTACATGTGAACATACAAGATTTTATTATTTTAAGCCAACTTAAATTTGATGGCTATATGTTGGAATCTAAATTGTTTATGTCAAAATAATGGAAGTTGTGTAGATTTGTAGTTTTGATAATTTTACCTTCTATTCCACTTCTCAAAGGTTTTGGCTAAGGAATAGTATGTATGGTATGAATTTTATTTGTAGTTTGCATCGCTTATTCCCATGAATTAAATAAAATTCCTTTGCTTATTTTTTATGTGAAAAAGAAGATGAATAGAGCTAAAAATTGGAATTGTTAGTTTCTATTAACAATATATTCCATTATTTTGATGTAATAAAACGAGTTTAAATTTTTATTTCATACAAGTCAATTGATTGGAATTTCTGAATATGAATATGAAAATTTTGTATTATTGATAATATTGGATAAGACTTGTATAATTATTGAAAGATCGACATTTAAATGCTTGCTTAGGGCGTTAATTTTGCACGCTTATAAATTGTTGTGCGTGTGTGTGTATTAACGTAATTAACGTATAATTTCTTAATTAAATAGATTATCAATTTTATTAAATCTTCCTTAGGCAAGTAACTAATGTTAAAGGCAAAATAAGAAAGATTTCTTATATGGCCTTGATTATGGAAACTGTGAGATGTGTGATAATATATGCAGAGAGTGTTATAGATTATGACTAAGTTATATGGATGTGAGGTCAGTCAAAAGCACACAGAAGTCTGCCCAGCTAATCTGGCAACTAGCAGTGTGAGTTTAGTAAAGATGTGAGACATTGCCTATAATAAGTAACTATAGTTGATGCAAGATTAGTCCCAAATTCTGTAGGCTAGATCTACCCTGATAATCTGGCTAGTAGAACCTATGAATAGTCGGACTAATGTGAGACGTCACTTTGAGGTATGGGTTATAATATGAAGGATCTACATCGGGGACTAAAGGTATCAAGTGATTGTGTAAGGGCCAACCTCTTCCCTATGTAAGATATGTTAAATAGTCGGGGTTATTGGTTAGGCACGATAGAGGATATCTCGGGAAAGAGCCCGGTTCAATAGGAAGTATTAAGTGGTTGATGAGATACCGTGCATTGTCAGCTAGATAATTACTAATAAGGAGTCTGCCTCGGGATTACAGGTAGTAAATATGTGGACCCGCTTTAAATAAGGTTTTAAATGGTCGGAGTCTGCCTAATTCCCGTTAGAAGATATCAAGTGACTTGAGTATTATATCTTACATTGATAGGACATTATGGACGATAGATATTGGTCATTAGGATAATAACAAGTTGGCTATGGGCTATGTTTAGAAAGCCTATTTATTTATGTTTAAGAAGCTTTTAGGTTTATATTTGAAAAGACTTATGATGCAGGTAAAAAAGGTAAGATATATTCCTGTTTAAATTATACTTCTCAAGTACTAATGTGGTAAGGCCCAAAAATTTTATTCACCAAACATATGTTTTTTTGACTCCCTCCCCATTACATCACAGGTTAGGAAAGATGATGATGTTGACGTCGAATGCATGGAGTAATCTTATAATAGTTATCTATTATCTATCCATGTTATATTAAGATGTACCCAGTGGAAACCATTGTATTTTAAAAATGTTGTACCACAGATATGTAACGGTTATTATTAGTATTTATGACATTTGAATTTTAAATGAAATCAGTACTTTTTTGTATTATTATACTTTATTTTTTTGCTGGGACTTCTAAAAGTGTGGATAAATAGCTTTGTATTATTCTTTATATCAATCAACAGTCAGCTTTGGAACGTGTCTAAGTGTCGATGGACTTTTTCTAGGTTGGAATTTAAATCTGTTTAAGAGCAGGTTGTTACATTTGGTATAAGAGGCAGGTTACCCGATTAACCTAGGTAAGTATACTATGAGAGGCGAACTTATTATTTTTGAAAATGTTTTTTAAAAATCCTACAATATATGTGTAACGACCCAGATTTTTCTGGCGTTAGTTGCAAACATTTAAATGGATTTAAATATTTAAATTTGGATTATAAATTGATTTTGCATATGAAAAGTTTTGTTTTCATTTGTAAAACAGATTCAGAATTTAATATAGCAATTGGTTGGATAATATAATTGTTCAATTTATAATTGAATATTGGGTAAAATAGCGAATCTTGAGTTTTTGATAAAAATAATTTAAAGGTTTGCCAAATTTATATTAATGATACTGAAGACAATGCAACTTTTGAAATCTAAATTAAAAGTGATCTGTTCAATTTTAAAAATATATCATTTAAATCGACATTTAAAAATAGCCTTCCGAGGCACAGTCTCGGATTTCAATAAAACTAGTTTCATTGGATCCGTAATAATGTATTATTATCGGATTTGAATTTTCCTAGCATTTGGAGTTGTCGTGTGATCGTATGATATATAAACGCACTGAGATTTATATTGAAATTTAAAATAATGACTGGGTTCAAAAAGCTATCTTCTTCATACGATCGAATTAGAGTTCGAAACCATTTCCATTGCGTTCGAAATGAGGGTATAACATTATAAATGCCTAGTGGCACGCCTCGTTAGGGGGTCGAGATTCTTAGTTCCGTTTATCGAGACGATTTGAATTTGAATTTAAATTAATATATATTTATATACCCTAAGTCGGCAGCAGAGATTCCTGCCCCAGCCTGCTTCCTTTCTCCATCAAATTTTTTGCCTTCACTGTAGCCAACCTTCTCCTGTACTCCATCCTCTCTTGTCTTTCACCTTCCTCTATAAACCATGTATCCCTCCTTCAGTTCAACAGAGAAAAACAAAATCAACATTTAAAAAAAAATATGGCCGCGCTCTTCATTTCCCTTGTTCCAGAATCGAAATCAAAACCCCTTTTTTCTCAAACGAAACCAGATTCGATTCATAAAAAAAGGAAGCAGTTCGATCATTCGAAGAAAATAAATAAATAATAATGTCACGATTGAAATTGATCGCGACTTCATCTGGGCGTGGTAGCCTCGTATTGACTAAGGGAGAGGCAATCAACGGGTCTGCTTCTCAGGACGGCGCAGTTGTGAGGCGGCGATTGAGAATGGTTGCGCGAGCGCAAGTGCCTTGAGGAGAGAGCGGCGATGGATTCAAGAGGGAGGAGGCTCTTTATGGTGGCGTTCGATTGATGGAGGCAGCTAGGGCTTGATTTCGAGCATTGCGAAGGGAAGTCAAGCACGACATCGCGAGCGTGAGCTAGGGTTTCGATCGACGGTGGACTGTGGAAATCGTGATCTGGCGACTGTGCTGGTGGCTGTAAGGTAAAATTTATATTTTTCAATTAATATATATATATATATATATATTTATGTATGTATAAATCTAGGTTAGAAAAAAAAATGGTATTAACAGTAAACGAAAACTCAGTGTTTTATTTTATTTTACAAATGTATATGTATTAAAAAAAATATCACAGTAAAGAAAAATCCTTTTTTTTATTTACAGAAAAGAAAATATAAATATATTATGTGCATTTGTGTGTATATATACAATTAAGGAAAGAATATATATGGAAAAAATAAAACAGAAACAGTAAGGTTTAAAACAGAAACTTTTTTTAGTAGTCAGAGTAAATATGCAGATTTCACTTATATATATATATATGGATAACTGTGAAGGAATATAGTAATATAATTATAGATACACATACCTATTTTCATTTAAATATGTATATAGAAAACCAGAAAATAAAATATAAGCACAAACACATATTTTAATGTATTTAGACAAATAGTAAAGCAGTAATAATATATATATATATATACATATAGGATTTTGGAATATAAGAGTTTATAAAAAAATTAGATTTTTAAAACCTATGTAGATTATTTTGAAAATAAGATAAAATATACATATACACATCTTTAAATTTTACTAGCTTATTTTACAACAATGTATTTTGGGTGATTTATCTGATTTATTTACCTATTTAACTATTTTAGTTACGAAAGGATTTTTAAGGGAAAAATATTAGTTTAAATTTAAATTATTACATTAAAATAAATTTATTAAACGGCAATGGATTATTCAATTAGTTCGAATATCAATAAAATTATTTAATGTTTATACAAGGTTAAAAGTCGGGAAACCTAGTCGACATTCAAGTGGATTGCAAACAAAAATAAAGGTGAGATATTCTCACTCATTTGGATTGTCTAGTTAATTTAAATAATTAAATTTAGATTATTGGATGTGTTTGGATGGATTAAATAATTTATCTGTTGGATGATATTATATATATAGTGTGTGAGTGTGTGTGTGTATTGGAGTGATTGATATTCCCGCATTATATAGCGGATGAGACCCTATGCGCCCCGCATAACCCTTTATACCGCGATATCCCTCTCAAAGTGTGATTTGGTATTTTATTTGTTGACTAACATCCGTGGATGCAGGGAAAACTGGTTGGAGGGATCCAATAGGATTCCTCAAAAATATTCACTGTTGCATATATATGTGTGTGATGTATGATGTGATAAATAAATTGTTACGAATTGTGTGGATTGAACTGTTAAATGTTAAATGATATGGGAATTTAATTCAGATACTTTTAAATACCATAATAATTAAGTGAAGGAATTTAAAAGGGAAATTTTGAAAGAAATTATTTATTCTGAAAATTGATTTATTAAAAGGGAATTAAGAAGAATAAAGAAATATATAGGCTTGAAATTATTTGTTGACTTAATCACTTTTAAATTGTGTAAGTAAAGACTTGAAATTAAATTATCTATCAAGGGCTGAATGGGATATTGGAATCGATAAATGAATTTGAAATAAAACGGAACTTTATTAAAAGCTAAAATGGTTATAATGGAATTATAAATTATGAATTGGTTTTATAAATAAAAGTGAAAACTCAGGGGAGTTTATAAATTTATAAACGGGGTTTATAAATTAGATAAAATGATATTAGTGGGGACGTTGAAAATATAAGTTACTAGCGTGAACTTATATCGAGTTATGGGAATCGTTGGAAGAGAAATACTGGAATATATTTCTAAGATGAGAATGGTGATAAATTTGGATAGAATCGATGGGATACGAATCTAAAGGATTTTAAAAATAGAAATGGGGAATATTAGATTTTCTATAAATAAACTTTTTTTGAAATAAAATCTAATTTTATAAACCAACTTTGTAAATTAATTAGCAATTAGATATGAACTTTAACACTTTTGGTATATTGATATTTTTAATCTATATAAACCCATATTTTGAAGATAAACCATTATTCTTATTATATATATATATATATATATATATAAATGTTTTAAAATTCAATTATAAATCCCCTCGAGATGGGAAGCTGAGTTTATAAAATCGAATAAGATTTAGAAGAAGATCTTATAGTGGAAATCTAAATAAATTTGTAAAGCCAACAATAATCGAACTTCAGAAGGTGAAATAAAATACACAAGGGAAGTAGAAGTGAAAACTGGAATTTTTAAATAAATAAATCACTTTGGAAATATTAAAGGAAATAAATTAAGGAATTCTGGAGTTTATAGAATTCAAGTGAAATAGGTTAGGAATTTACAAAATGAAATTATAAAAGATTTT
Source organism: Allium cepa (assembly GCA_030765085.1). Taxonomy (NCBI): domain Eukaryota; kingdom Viridiplantae; phylum Streptophyta; class Magnoliopsida; order Asparagales; family Amaryllidaceae; genus Allium; species Allium cepa. Next base: position 126,158,533 of record CM060932.1, read on the forward strand.
GAGAAAGAAATAGGAAATAAAAGTGAATATTTTCCAAGTGTTGAGAAACTAATGAAGGGGGAAAATATTCTAAGGGTGGGCAAAGATTTAAATTGTTTTGTGTAAAGGAATTTGAAAATTTATTTCTATGTATTGAGATATGGTAATAATATCTTGTGAAGATATTTTTGAGATAAATTATTTGGAAAATTATTTAAGGCCTGTGTTTGTTGTGAATGTTATTTGATGGTTAAATAACCGACTATCAATATTTGCCAATATGCTGATCGTTTCGAAGAGATCGGGATTAGATTTAATTATCCGAAACCCACTTCGATCCGGTTTGAATATTTGCGAATGAAGACCGTGAAGATAATGAAGACGGTGATTCGGTTTGTCCAGACCCAGGGCAACTTGTATGGACGAATGCTTTCAGAACATTGTCAGGAGAACGATGAGCATTCTAAGCGAATGTGTGCTAAAAAGGTAACGTATAGCCACAAGCCTCATCAACCGAGAATGGCTAAAACAGGAGAGGTACAATAAGGCTAAGTGGCTAGCAACCAATTAGGGTAAGGTTTCCTGTGACGCCCCACCTCTATACTCACGCTAGCCAAGGACACTACGGAGTAATGCCGTCAACTAGCACGAAGAACAAGGCCGTTGAGGAGCGACCATCCGTGTAATTGCTTTGTGCGAGCACCGATACGTCAGATATTATGACATTCATTTCATTTCAAATGGGAATCCGACATGCCGATACAAACTCAAAGCTACTACACAGTGGTTATGTGATCTTCGGAAACAAATATAGAAATGAACATAACATAAATCAGTCACGGATATCCAAATCACAGAGGCAGAAATAGATATGAATATAACACATAGAAGTGTACATCAGAGTAGTGGTCAAACAAGATCCACAATATCACAAAAGAATAGATACAAGTGCTAGACAAAAGAATATGTATACATCAAGGAGTCTCCATCGCAAAGGCACAACAACAAAAACTACCAATCTAATGTAGTTAGACAAAAGTCAGATGATGATTCCTGATAAGGAGTCAAGTAGAAGCACCTGTAATATCTCGGTCTGACCTGAGTATTATTTAATAAGAACATAATAAACGGATCAGTCTAGCTATAAATATCATATAAAATGAGATAGAATAAGAGATATGACGAAAACGTATGATAGCAATTATGCCATACTATGAATAGTATACATTTAACAACAACGAAAACCATACAATATCTCAAAAATATCATAACATCAATAAAATGTCATATTCTTTACCATATTCACCAAACCACAAATATTGGCCAACATATCAATGTCAATCATAAAAATTGGTGAAACCCAAATTATAGAAATCATCAATTAGAAATCTAGAAATCACAAAAGGGGGAAAGCCTATCATAAACGGGAGCATGAAAACTCTCCAACATGTGTATCACAAATGGGACGCTATCCCATGGTCGCTAACCATAGAGCCGGTGCAACTACGTAGTACAACGGTACGTCCGAGGAACCTGAAACTCGAATAATTCGAAACAACGATGTAGTACACAACGGTACGCCCGATGATCTTGATAAGCCGAAACAACGACGTAGTATAATGGTACGTCCGATGAGCCGAACTCCATAAAAGGACATGGGTTGCTAGCCCACAAGAACGAGTCGAAACTCCAAAGAATGCATAGGTCGTTATCCTATAAAAGAAATGAGACGAAACTCAATAAAACGAGGTATAGTCCCCTGCGTAGACAAAGAGACATCGCATATCACAAGTCTAATCACAAAATGATCATCAATGATCAATAAAAAGTGCGGATTACAGTAAGCTAGTAAATAAATGAGTTTAGCTTCATATCCCATAATCACTGGCTTAACTTAAATATTTATGAACAAATTGTAGATCTCCACTCATAAAATTGTCACAAGAGCTTCAATCGAACAAGTCCAAAAATTAATGGACGAAGTAAACGCAAGCGTTTCGTACCACTAGTTTTGCTAATCTATTTAATTAGATTTCTCAAACGAATAAGGTAAAGGTTTGTGTATACTAATAGATTGGAAAATGGTTTTAGAAACATTTGTATTAAAAATAGAGTTGAAATCATCTTTGAGAAAGAGTTTGAATATTTACTACTAGTATAGAAACCTTTGTATTTAAAAGTGACAAACCATAGAAATGATTGTAAACACAATTAATCACTAAAATTCACATTCGAAGACGTGAACAAAATCCAAAGAAATCGATACCAAATCCATCAAAATCGATATTCCCCAAAAATCTCGAAATAGAAGACATCAAAGTCGTATAAATGATAACAACAACTCGGATAATCATGAATCGATAAAAATTTGAATTTCAAGCAAAATAGGCAATTTGGGATGAAGCAGCAGGTCAGTCGACTGGACACTGAGTTCAGTCGACTGGCCTAATGCCTGGAAAACTCTCGGGCTCCAGGTCAGTCGACTGGACTTAGAGCGCCAGTCGACTGGAACCTGTTTTCCAGTATTTCCAGCCTAGTCCTCAAAGGTCGAGAATCCAAACGGAGCCGATTGATCGAGCAATTGCAAATTGGGATTTATGCCACGTGACAACCCAGTCCTATAGGCTCTTTGACTCACCCCAAAGATATGTTCAAGCATCAAAGCTAGGATTTTTAAAGATTTAACTTCAAAACACCAAAAATTGAAATGTTCACCAAATCGATTCAAATAAAAAGCAAATGAACATGAATAGATGTTAGGAATTCATACCGAACAATAATGATAGTTATAGACATGGACATGAGATAAAAATCTCAACTTTTACAAAAAACAAGAAAGTAGAAGCTTGAAAATAAAGGAGGATCAGCCATTCTTCAATCCCAACTCTAAAAGCTCCAATCTAAGATCATAAGCCAAAGTTTACCAAATTAGATTATAGGAAATTTCTGAAATTGGAGAGAGATTGAGATGGAGAAGAAGAAGGAGATGCTTACCTAAGCTTCTCATTGATTTTTGGAGCTAAAACTTGGATTTGCTAAAGAAACTAGGGCTTAGGATTTTAATTTCCAATCTCCTCCACCATTTGTGCTAAAGCTTGAGTTGTAGGAAATATTATGAAGGAATGAAGAGGGGTGGAGTGGAGTTGGGTTAATATGTTAGGTTAATGGGCTAAAACCCAAACCCAAAGCCCTAAGTGGAAAGATCGAAATTTTAGCTAGCTCCAAACATATCGATGTTTATGCTCAAAAAGGTCGCAAATGCCATTTTGAACTCAATGGAAGTGGTCTGGAGTCCTAATTTGAGTGTTTTCAAAAAATAACCTTTCGGACTTAAATCCGACTAACGATGCTATATTTAAATAAAATATTTAAATACACAATCATAAAATATGAAGGTTGTCACAGACTCCGCTCCTTAAAGAAATTTCGTCCTTGCAATAATTAAGAAGAAAATATAAAAGGTAACAACCATAAAAGCATATCAACACAAAAGAAATTTGAAATAAGAAGTTCACCTCAAAGAGCACGAGAGAGTAAGTCTGTATGTGTCCGCATGATGAATTCTCTAGATTCTCAAGAACAAACCTTAGGATTTGAGGACCATTGAACTTTCACAAGAGGGACATCTTTATTTCGAAGGCGTTTTACCTCCGATGCAATGATATGAATAGGATGCTACTCGTAAGTCAAATTAGGCGAAACTTCAATTTCTTCAACAACGCCGGGTTCAAGAATAGAATCAGAATCTCGAAGGCAATTCCGTAGTTGAGAGACGTGAAAAATGTCATGAATAGCAGAAAACTGAGCCGGTAAAAAAAGGCGATAAGACACCGAACCAATACGTCCGGTGATGGGAAATGGACTATTATATCGAGGTGCTAATTTTCCCGATCGACTGAAACGCACAACACCCTTCATAGGTGAAACACGAATAAATACAAAATCTCCCATAGAAAATTCTAATTTCCTTCTTTGGTTATCGGCATAGGATTTTTGCCTACTTTGAGCTTCTTTCATCCTATGACGAATAAGGTCAATCTTTTCTGTGGAATCACGAATAAAATCAGGACCTAAAACCAGCTTCTCACCGGTCTCAAACCAGCAAGAAGGAGATCGGCATGGCCTTCCATAGAGTGCCTCAAAAGGTGCCATACCAATACTAGATTGGAAGCTATTATTATAGGAAAATTCAATAAGAGAAATGTGATCTTCCCAACTTCCACCAAAATCAAGAACACATGCACGAAGAAGATCTTCAAGAGTTTGATTCACACGCTCGGTTTGTCCATCGGACTGAGGGTGATAAGCGGTGCTAAAATTAAGCTTCATTCCCAAAGCTTTTTGAAGACTCTTACAAAATCCACTAGTCAACAATGGATCACGATCGCTAACAATAGAAGTAGGAACTCCATGTAATTTAACAATTTCTTTAACATATCGTTTGGCCAAAAGAGGTACGGTCCGATTGGACCGAAAGGGAATAAAATGGACATATTTTGTTAGTCTGTCAACTATCATGCATAGGCTATCATGATCCGAACGAGAACGGGGAAGACCATCAATAAAATCCATGGAAATTTGATCCCATTTCCAAATTGGAATATCCAAAGGTTGTAATAACCCACCGGGTATTTGATGCTCGGCCTTAACGAGTTGGCAAGTCATGCAACGCTTAACAAAGTTAGCAATATCGGATTTCATTCCATCCCAATAATAAAGTCGCTTCATATCCTCGTATATTTTACTACTACCAGGATGAATGGTAAATTTAGAACGATGAGAATCTTCTAAAATATCTTTACGAAGATCGCTAATATTTGGCACGATAAGTCTACCAAATTTCGAATACCACCACGAGCATCAATATCAAAGTCTTTCAAACCTTCAATATCAATTTTATCCCCACAACTTTGGCTAAGAAGAGCCAATTCGGGATCTAGCTTTTAGACTTCAAGAATGCGGTCTAAAAGAGAAGGATGAGCCTCAAGGCTACATAAAACAAAAGATGAACATAAATCGGATTCACGATCTCGAATCTCAAAAGTGACAAAGTCTCTAGATCGTTCCATTCGGATATCATCATAGAAACAACCGCTTGTTGCTTAAGACTAAGGGCATTGGCAACACGATTCCCCTTTCCGGGAGTATAAAGAATATCAAGATCATAAGATGCAAGGAACTCGAGGCAACGTTGTTGACGCAAATTAAGTTCCTTTTGAGAAAACAAATACTTCAAAGATTTATGATCGGTGAAAATAACAATTTTTCTCCCAAAAGATAATGACGCCAAATTCAAAGGGCGAAAACAATGGCCACGAGCTCTAAATCATGAGTGAAATATCTAGTCTTGGCTGGCTTTAATTACCTAGAATCATAAGCAATAACACGATCCCTTTGTATAAGAACAGCTCCCAAACCAACAGGGCTAGCATCGGTATAAACAATAAAATCTTGGTTTCCTTCGGGAATCACAAGAATAGGAGCGTCGGAAAGGAGTTCTTTTAATTTTTGAAAAGAAGCTTCACATTTGTCCGACCAAATGTATCTAACTCCTTTCTTTGTCAAGCTAGTAAAAGGCACGGTAATTTTAGAAAAGTCCTTTATGAACCGACGGTAATAACCCACCAATCCAAGAAAGCTACAAATTTTCGTCACACTCTCCAGTCTCTTCCAATCTTGAATCGCTTCAATCTTTGAAGGATCCATGGAAATTCTGGATTCAAAAATGATATGACCAAGAAATTTCACATGAGATTGCCAAAAGTGGCACTTAGAAAATTTTGCTTTCAATTTATTTCTCCTAAGAGTTTCCAACACAATCCGAATGTGTTTTTCATGCTCTTCCTAGGTTTTAGAATAAACAAGAATATCATCTATAAAGATGAGAACAAATCGATCAAGGAAGTCTTTGAAAACTCGATTCATAAGGTCAACGAAATAAGCCGGAGCATTCGTTAAACCAAATGGCATAACAAGCCATTTATACGATCCATAACGAGTATGGAATGATGTCAAAGGAATGCTATCCTCTGCAATACGAAGCTGATGAAAGATGGTTGCTAAGTCTAACTGTGAAAAGACTCTAGCACCGCTAAGTTGATCGAATAGATCATCAATCCGAGGTAATGGATATTTATTCTTGATAGTAAGATCATTAAGCTTGCGATAGTCAACGCAAAGCCTAAGTGTATCTTCAGATTTCTTTACAAAAATAGCAGAGGCTCTCCAAGGAGAGGAACTAGAACGAATAAATTGCTTCTCTTAGATAATTGTTTATGCATCTCATCATTTTCTTTATTGGACATACGCTAAGGAGGATGAGTAATAGGTAAAGCTCCAGGAATTAGATTAATTCTAAACTCAATGGCTCGCTTAGGGGGTAATCCTAAAACGGGCTCAAATATATGGGGAAATTACCGAACAACGTGAATGAGAGAAATGACATCTTTCTCATCATCATTATCGTCATCATGAGGATTTAAAGAATATAAAGATGCTACCAAGTTGAAATCCGAATCTTTAAGAACAATAGAATCTGCTTAACAGATTGAGGATGTCGAAGATGAATAGTCCGCTCAGGACACAAGATATTGACTTCATAATACTTAAGCCAATCCATTCCCAAAATCATTCCGAAGCCTAAGTAACGCATGACATGCAAATCTGCTCGGAAAGAAAAATCACATAAAATAATCTCGACGTCTTTACAAAGCAAACTAAGTGTTGCGGATCCACCAACCGGATTCACAATTCTCAAAGAAGTCATTAAAGCCATAACACTTAAAGAAAAAGTATCAACAAGTTCTTTTGATATAAAAGAATGGGATACACCAGTATCAAAAAGAACTCGAATAGATTGATCATGAAACATAATAATGCCATCAAGGATAGGATGAGAAATACCTTGACCGGGAGAAGTGTTACTAGGGTCTTGCACAACATTTAGCTTTCCCTCCTTCTTGCTTTGAAGTTTGGGACATGAAGATATAAGATGACCCAAATTTTTGCAATAGCGACAAAAGAGAGGCTTCGGACATTTATTAGCATAATGGTCCTTAGAACCACAATTGTAGCATTGCCCACTACTAGGGGCAGGAGTCTTTTCTACTGAAGCTGCTTGCTTCCTTTTCTTGTTAGGATTAGGGACTTTGAATTTAATAGGCCTTTTCTTGTTGTTTTTGAAGCTCGGTTTGGTACCCACAACTTCAACATCACTCTCCTTATCTGCCTCTTCAAGTCGAAGAGCGATATCAACAAGCTGATCAAAAGCAACTTCTTATTTCATGGCCTTTTGAGATTCTTATTCAAGCCTTAGACAAACCTCTGATTTTTCTTCAGTGGGGTATTTATATATTCAACACCGTATTCAGAAAGAGATTCGAAAGATGCGACGTAGTCCGTCATAGAAGATTCACCATGAACAAGGCTATGACACGCCGGGCCAAAGTTACCTTTTCAGCTTCCAGCACAAATTTTGATTTGAATCGTCCCTGGAATTGCTCCTAAGTAAGATCTGCTTCAATAATTTCAGAAGTCAAAAAATCTAATGCTCTTTCTTGGAGACTACTAGAAGCCACTTGGACTCGATGAAAATCAATAAGATTCATGCGAGTAAAGATGCGATCACATGTTCTAAACAGTCTTGGACTTCAATAATTCTTTCGGAACCCTTGAATGTCTTCCCATCCAGGTTGGTATAATCACTGCACAAGCAAATCCGGATTTTGGGTGAGTAGGCTTTGGAATGGGTCCGACGGCTTGAGCATTCTTTACAGGATCAAGAAGCTGTTGAGCTGACATAAATACTCCATCCTAAGGAGTAGCACTTGATTGACCGGCATTGGGACGGCCAGGTCTAACCATTTCTCTTCTTTAGAAAGAAAGAAAGAAGAAGAAAAAGTTATTTTCAGAATGAATATCAAACAATAATGATTGATAAAACAAGGCATCACAAGGAAAATAGGATAGAACGGGTCCAATGACTCGAATAAAACCCTAAGGCACGACTCCTAAGATGGAATTAGGACGATGATCCTTGTTAAGTTATTCTATATTGTTTCGAAGTTTGGCTCCGGTACCATGCTACGACGCCCCACCTCTATACTCACGCTAGCCAAGGACACTACGGAGTAATGCCGTCAACTAGCACAAAGAATAAGGCTGTTGAGGAGTGACCATCCATGTAATTGCTTTGTGCGAGCACTGATATGTCGATAGTATAACATGCATTTCATTTCAAAAGGGAATTTGACATGCCGATACAAACTCAAAGCTACTACAAAGTGGCTATGTGGTCTTCGGAAACAAATATAGAGATAAACATAACATAAATCAGTAATAGATATCCATATCACAAAGGCGGAAATGGATACGAACATAACACATAGAAGTGTACATCAGAGTAGTGGTCAAACAAGATCCACAATATCACAAAAGAATAGATACAAGTATTAGACAAAAGAATATGTATACATCAAGGAGTCTCTATCTCAAAGGTATAACAACAAAAACTACCAATCTAATGTAGTTAGACAAAAGTCAGATGATGATTCCGGATAAGGAGTCAAGCAGGAGCACCTGTAACATCTCGGTCTGACCCGAGTATTATTTAATAAGAAAATAATAAACTGATCAGTCTAGCTAGAATAAGAGATTTGACGAAAACGTATGATAACAATTATACCATACTATGAAAAATATACATTTAATAACAACAAATGTCATACAATATCTCAAAAATCTCATAACATCAAAATGAATGTCATATTCTTTAACATATTCACCAAACCACAAATATTGGCCAACATATCAATGCCAATCATAAAAATTGGTGAAACCCAAATTCTAGAAATCATCAATTAGAAATCCAGAAATCAGAAAAAAGGGGGAGGCTTATCATAAACGGGAGCATAAAACTCTCCAACACGTGTATCACAAACGGGACGATATCCCATGGCCGCTAACCATAAAGCCGGTGCAATAACGAAGTACAACGGTACGCCCGAGGAACCTGAAACTCGAATAATTCGAAACAACGACATAGTACAATGGTACGCCGATGTACCTGATAAGCTGGAATAACAACGTAGTACAATGGTACGTCTGATGAGCAGAACTCCATAAAAGAACATGGGTCGCTAGCCCACAAGAATGAGTTGAAACTCCAAAGAATGCATAGGTCATTATCCTATAAAAGAAATGAGACGAAACTCGATAAAACGAGGTATAATCCCCTGCGTGGATAAAGAGACATTGCATATCGCAAGTCTAATCACAAAATGATCAATAAAAATTGTGGATTACAGTAAGCTAGTAAATAAATGAGTTTAGCTTCATGTCCCATAACCACTGGCTTAACTTAAATATTCACGAACAAATTGTAGATCTCCACTCATAAAATTATCACAAGAGTTTCAATCGAACAAGTCCAAAAATTAACTAACGAAGTAAATGCAAGCGTTTCATACCACTAGTTTACTAAGCTGTTTAATTAGATTTCTCAAACGAATGAGGTAAAGGTTTGTGTATACTAATAGATTGGAAAACGGTTTTAGATACAAGCTTTGTATTAAAAATAGAGTTGAAATCATCTTTGAGAAAGAGTTTGAATATTTACTACTAGTATAGAAACCTTTGTATTTAAAAGTGACAAACCATAGAAATGATTGTAAACACAATCAATCACCAAAATTCACATTCGAAGACATGAATTAAATCCAAAGAAATCGATACCAAATCCATCAAAATGGATATTCTCCAAAAATCCCGAAATAGAAGTCATCTAAGTCGTATAAATGATAACAACAACTCGGATAATCATGAATCGATAAAAATTGGAATTTCAAGCAAAATAGGCAATTTGGGATGAAGTAGTAGGTCAGTTGACTGGACACCGAGTTCAGTCGACTGGCCTATTGCTTGGAAAACTCTCGAGATCCAGGTCAGTCAACTGGACTCAGAGCGCCAGTCGATTGGAACCTGTTTTCAGTATTTCCAGCCTAGTCCTCGAAGGGGCAAGAATCCAAACGGAGCCGATCGATCGAGCAATTGCTACTAGGGATTTATGCCACGCAACAACCCAGTCCTATACGCTCTTCGACTCACCCCAAAGACGTGTTCAAGCATCAAAGCTAGGATTTTTAAAGATTTAACTTCAAAACACCAAAAATTGAAATGTTCACCAAATTAATTCAAATCAAAAGAAAATGAACATGAATAGATGTTAGGAATTCATACCTAACAATAATGATAGTTATAGACATGGATGTGAGATAAAAATCTCACCTTTTACACCAAAAACAAGAAAAAAGAAGCTTGAAGACAAAGGAGGAGCAACCACTCTTCAATCCCAACTCTAAAAGCTCCAATTTAAGATTACAAGCCAAAGTTTTCCAAATTAGGTTATAGGGAATTTCTGAAATTGGAGAGAGATTGAGATGGAGAAGAAGAAGGAGATGCTTACCTAAGCTTCTCTTTGATTTTTGGAGCTAAAACTTAGATTTGCTAAAGAAACTAGGGCTTAGGACTTTAATTTGCAATCTCCTCCACCGTTTTTGCTAAAGCTTGAGTTATAGGAAATATTATGAAAGAATGAAGAGGGGTGGAGTGGAGTTGGGTTGATATGTTAAGTTAATGAGCTGAAACCCAAACGCAAAGCCTTAAGTGAAAAGGTCGAAATTTTAGCTAGCTCCAAACATATCGATGTTTATACTAAAAAAGGTCGCAAACACCATTTTAAACTTAATGGAAGTGGTCTCGAGTCCTAACTTGACTGTTTGCAAAAAATAACCTTTTAGACTTAAATCCAACTATCGATGCTATATTTAAATATACAATCGTAAAACATGCGGGTTGTTACATTTCCCCTGTTAGAGGTCCCTTTTTACTCGGCTTAGTGTGACAGTTGGTCGCTCCAACCATGGGGTGATCTTATTCGGACTATCCAGTAAGGGGTAGCTCCGGTCTTGTGTTGCAGGGTATCGGGAGTGATCCTTGGTACTCTGATCTAGACCAGGTACTGTAACCGGTGGTACCCCAATAGCCCTGCCATTGTATAGAATCCAATCTTCAGTAAGCGCCTTTATGGTTTTGATTGTGTCCAACTATGCAGGAACGAGAGATGCAAGCATCTCAGCTAGATTTTATTTTACTTTCTATAGACATTATTATAATATCAGACGAATTTGATAAAATGTTTTGGTTATCGCAAGGTAAAAACCCGACATATTTATTTGTGGCAGGTCTTACGAAATACCTTTATTTTCAAAGAAGTTTCACAAAACATAATAATCCAATTGAGTGTGGTTTTCTCACACTGGTTTTCCAGACTAACTCGGGTGTTGTTTTATTATGATGCTAGGGTCAGACCAAGTTGTACGGATTCAGGTTAAAAGCAAAGGAACTCAAGAGGCGAGCTGGATGGAAGATCATACGTCCATATTTGATAATTATTCCGCTGTGTAAGGACAAGCTTTTAAATTGTCTAGGTTGATTGTTGCCAATGTACTTTGATGATTGTAAGTATATAACAGTACAAATTTCATTGTATTTAAAAGCTGTTATTATATAATGTATTTTGTTCCGTTGCGATTTTGAAACTCTGGTGTTATTTTTATCTTCTTCTACCTCTTTCTTCTTTTCCCCTTACGATCTGATTTCCGGCATTCGATTGTTCGGCATTTAATATAGTGATCGTATTGAGGTCGATTTTCGGGCGTCGAAAAACCGAGGCGTGACATTGTGGTATCAGAGCTGAAGGTTAAGCGAGAACCTTGGCTCTGGTGGGGATTACTCATTAGAGATAGAGTCAATAGTACTCTAGAATGAGTTTGAGTGTACTAATAGATATGAGAGCGCATTTGTTAGTGAATCAAAATTGTTTTAATATTGTGTTGACTTATTGATTGAGTGATATATGAATTCTGACCGAGTAGCAACGCAACTACTTCGATAAGAGTTTATAAACACTTGACACGGTAAACCAATGCGGTATTGTTTTTAAAAGTGGGTGGATGAAATAATTTCATCCAAAAATATAATTTTATATAAAAAGAAATAATTTTTTTTCAACTTATTATATATTATATATAATGGAAGTGTTTGAATGATAATTTTATAGTCAAACAAAATTATAAAAGTTAAAATAGTTCATATAACTACTAGAGGAAAATTTGTATAAGTATAAATTATACAAATGGAAAAGAAATTGAAATTTAACTTGAATTTAGTTGAAGAAAAAGTAAATTTTTGAAATTTAATTGGTGATGATTAAAAGAAATAAACTGGAGAAATAGATTGGTTTAATGGATAAAGTTTTTGGATGTGATTGAATTGGGAAAATAGAAATTAAATTTGGATTGAGAAATAAAATTAAATTGGATTAAAAGTGGCTTAAGCTAAGTAAATGGGAGTGATTTGAATTAAATGAACTTACGCTAATGATATTGAGTTGGATTTGATTTAAGTTGAAATGAAACGAAATTAAATTGCATGGTGGATGATATTAATAAAATTAAGTTCTTACTTAATAAAATCCAAATGAATTGTGTGAAGACAAAAGAATAGTATGACGCTAGATTTAATTGAAATTTAATTGGAATAAATAAATTACGATGGCTTATAGAAATTGGAGCTTATGAAATAAAAATATGTGTTTGGCTAAATAAGGGTATATTCACGATTCAAATTGAAAAATGAATATATTTGAGCTAGAATGAATGGAAATGTGAAAAATAATAAGCTGCGACTTATAAACTTAGGAAGTGGGATTAATAAGCTAAAATATATTTTTTGGATATTTTGGAAAATGAAATAGAAATCCAAACTTGAATTACAAAATAGAATTGAACTCAAGAAAACTAGTTAAAGTGATTTCTGAGATAAAAATCAAATATTGAATTATAATTTGGAAGTGAACTAATTAGATAATTAATTAGTTAGTGAGATATGGAAATGGAATCTAATTTAGTTAAATAGATGTTGAATTGTGAGTTGGAAATGAACTCGAGTTATAAATAAAATTCAACTTGGATTTGTTAACAAATAAAATGAAGTTGGATTAAAACAGAAATGGTTTGAATTACAAATAAAATTCAAGAGAGTGGAAATACAATTTTAAATAGCCTTGTTATTAATAAAATAAATTGAGGATGTGAATTAAAATTTAAATGGATTGAATGAATAAACAAATTGAATTAAATGGAATTTGATTGGATAAGAATCAAATTAAAATGGAAATAGATTTGTGCAAGAAAGAAATGGAATTAAATTATGGAGTAAAATAACTTGAAGAAAATAAATAACTTAAAAAAAACTCGACTCAATCTATTTGCGGAATGGTTATTTCAAAATATACTAGTTGTCGAGCTAAATAATATGGTTTCGAATGGAACCTATGCAAATATGAAATGCAAATGTATGGTTGGTGAATAAGTTAGAAATGGAATGGAATTAAATATAAAATGAGTTGGAATCAATTGGAAGTGGCTAAAAACTAAAATGGATATTCTATTAAATGAATATCGACGAATTTACATAGAAATAATTGTAGTTTGACGAAAACAAGATTGTATAAAACTCTATGAATAAATGGAAGCAAATAAATTGATTTTGGATCAATTGATATGATTATGAGTTGTTTAGACTTAAAAATGAATTGTATGCAAGTAAGCGAGTTGTAAATCACTTAAATTGAATAGAGTGGTTTGAGAATTGATTGAAAGCAATTGAAATAGGTGTTGAAACCTTATATATGCTTATGAAAATTATATAACATGCATTGCTTATGAAGTTCTTGTGTTGTAGTTGTTTAAATGAGTGAAATGTTAATAAACTTCATAGATATGTTGCTTATGTGTTTAAATTGAGTAAGTACAGGTACCTGGAGGCCGTTTGGCTGGATTTTAGTCGTGCAAAATGCTAAATAAATAAGCCGCTTACTTAAAAATGCTAAATAGAGGTACGCCTACGCAATAAAAGATATGAAATATGAAATATTGTTTGTTTTTCTATTTTTCCGACCATGTTGGTCGATGTATATATATTTATATCTCTTGTAAAATTGCAAAAGCTCCTCCAGACTTTGCTAAAATTTTTTGGAAATTTTGGAAGTTAGAAAATTTTTAGAAAATTTTGGAAATTTTTTGTTAAGACGGATTGATTTCAAATTGAAATTGAAATAAAAGGGTTTTGGAATTGGAGTTAAAACTAATTGTTTGGTTTGGAAGTAAAGGGTTAGAAGTGTGAATATGGGATTTCACTAAGTGGGTTTGGATAAGTTAATAGGGTTTGGAGCGTTTTTTCTACCTTAGTAATTTCGCGGACGAAATTCTTTTAGGGGGGAGAATGTTACGACCCGGATTTTTCTGGCGTTAGTTGTGAACATTTAAATGGATTTAAATATTTAAATTTGGATTATAAATTGATTTTGAATATGAAAAGTTTGGTTTTCATTTACAAAACAGATTCAGAATTTAATATAGCAATGGGTTGGATAATATAATTCTTTAATTTAATAATTAAATATTGGGTAAAATAGTGAATCTTGAGTTTTTAGCTTCATAAAAATAATTTAAAGGCTTGCAAAATTTATGTTAATGATACTGAAGACAATGCAACTTTTGAAATCGAAATTAAAAGTGATCTGTTCAATTTTAAAAATATATCATTTAAATCATTGTTTAAAAGCCTTCTGATGCACAGTCTCGGATTTCGATGAAACCGGTTTCATTGGATCTATAATAATGTATTATTATCGGATTTCAATTTTCTTAGCATTTGCAGTTGCCATGTGATCGTATGATATATAAACGCGCTGAGATTTATATGAAATTTAATATAATAACCGAGGTTCAAAAAGCTATCTTCTTCATACGATCGAATTAGGGTTCGAAACCTTTTCCATTGCGTTCGAAATATGGGTATAACATTATAAACGCCTAGCGGCACGTCCTGATAGGGGATTGAGATTTTTAGTTGCGTTTATCGAGACGATTTGAATTTGAATTTAAGTTAATATATATATTTATATACCCTAAGTCAGCAGCAGAGATTTCTGCCCCAACCTGCTTCCTTTCCCTATCAAAACTTTTTGTCTTCACTGTAGCCAACCTTCTTCTGCATGCCACCCTCTCCTGTCTTCCATCTTCCTCTATAAACCACTTATCTCTCCTTCAGTTCAATAGAGACACGAAATCATCGTTCAAAAAAATGGTCGCGCTCTTCATTTCCCTTGTTCTAGAATCGAAATCAAAACCCCTTTTTTTCTCAAACAAAACCAAATTCGATTCATAAAAAAGGAAACAGTTCAATCTTTCGAAGAAAATAAATAAATAATAATGCCACGATCGAAATCGATCGCGACTTCACGTGGACGTGGCAGCCTCGTGTTGACAAGGGAGAGGCAATCGGGGGGTCTGCTTCTCAGGACGACACAGTTGCGAGGCGGCGACTGAGAACTGCTGCGATAGTGGCGATGGATTAAAGAAGAAGGAGACGCTCCTATGGTGGTGTTCAATTGATGGAAGCAACTAGTGCTCGATTTCGAGCACCGCGAAGTGAAGTCAAGAACGACATCGCGAGCGCGAGCTAGGGTTTCGATCGACGCTAGACTACGGAAATCGTGATTTGGCGACTATGTTGGTGGCTGTAAGGTATAATTTATATTTTTTTCAATTAAAAAATATATTTACATATAAATCTAGGTTAGAAAAAAATGGTATTAACAGTAAAGGGAAACTCGGTGTTTTATTTTATTTTACAAATGTATATGTTTTAAAAAAAGATTATTACAGTAAAGAAAAATCTTGTTTTTGTTTATTTACAGAAAGAAAAAATATATATATATATATTATGTACATTTGTGTGTATATATATATACAGTTAAGGAAAGTATGTATATAGAAAAAAAAATACAGTATGGTTTAAAACAGAAACTTTTTTAGTAGTCAGAGAAAAATATGCAGATTTCACTTTTATTTATATATGTGTATATATGGATAACTGTAAAGGAAAATAGTAATATAAATATAGATACACATACCTATTTTCATTTAAATATGTATATAGAAAACCAAAAAATAAAATATAAGCACAAACACATATTTTAATGTATTTAGACAAACAGTAAAGCAGTAATAATATATATATATATACACATACATATAGGATTTTGGAATATAAGAGTTTAGATAAAAAAAATTAGATTTTTAAAACCTATGTAGATTATTTTGAAAATAAAATAAAATATACATATGCACATCTTTAAAATTTACTAGCTTATTTTAACAATGTATTTTAGGTGATTTATTTGTTTTAATTACCTATTTAACTATTTTAGTTACGAAAGGATTTTTAAGGGAAAAATATTAGTTTAAATTTAAATTATTAGCTTAAAATAAATTTATTAAATAGTATGGATTATTCGATTAGTTCGAATATTAAAAAATCCCCTAATGTTTATACAAGGTCAAAAGTCGGGAAACCGAGTCGAGATTGAAGTGGATTGCAAACAAAAATAAAGGTGGGATCTTCTCACTCATTTGGATTGCCTACTTAATTTAAATAATTAAATTTAGATTATTCGATGTGTTTGGATGGATTAAATAATTTATCTACTGGATGATTATATATATATATATATATATATATATATATATATATATATACATTGAAGTGATTGATATTCCCGCATTATATAGCGGATAAGACCCTATGCTCCCCGCATAATAGCGGATGACCCTTTATACCGTGGTATCCCCCTTGAAGTGGGATTTGGTATTTTATTTGTTGACTAACATCCGTGGATGCAAGGAAAACAGGTTGGAGGGATCCAACTGGATTCCTCAAAGATATTTACTATTTCGTATATATATATATATATATATATATATATGTATGTATGTATGTATGTGATATATGATGTGATAAATAAATTGTTATGGATTGTGTGGATTAAACTGTTAAATGATAAATGACATGGGAATTTAATTCAGATACTTTTAAATACCATAATAATTAAGTGAAGGAATTTAAAAGTGAAATTTGGAAAGAAATTATTTATTTTGAAAATTGATTTATTAAAAGGAATTAAGAAGAATAAAGAAATATATAGGCTAACTTGGTATTACTTAACCACTTGTAAATTGTGTAAGTAGAGACTTGAAATTAGATTGTCTATTAAGGGCTGAATGGGATATTGGAATCGATAAATGAATTTGAAATAAAACGGAATTTTATTAAAAGCTAAAATAGTTATAATGGAATTATAATAAAGAATTGGTTTTATAAATAAAAGTTAAAACTTAAGGGAGTTTATAAATTTATAAACGGGGTTTATAAATGAGATAAAATGATATTAGTGGGGATGTTGAAAATATAAGTTAATGGTGTGAACTTATATCGAGATATAAGAATCGTTGGAAGAGAAATACTGGAATATATTTCTAAGATTAGAATGGCGATAAATTTAGATAGGATCGATGGGATACAAGTCCAGAGGATTTTATAAATAGAAATGGGGAATATTGGATTTTCTATAAATAATTTTTTTTGGAAATAAACTCTAATTTTATAAACCAACATTGTAAATTAATTAGCAATTGGATATGAACTTTAATACTTTTGGGATATTGATATTTTTAATCTATATAAACCCATATTTTGAAAATAAACCATTATTCTTATTATACATATATTTTTAAATGTTTTAAAATTCAATTGTAAATTCCATCGCGATGGGAAGCTAAGTTTATAAAATAGAATAAGATTTAGAAGAAGATCTTATAGTGGAAATCTAAATAATTTCATAAAGCAAAAAATAAGCGAACTTCGAAAGGTGAAATAAAATTCACAAGGGAAGTAGAAGTGAAAACTGGAATTTTTAAATAAATAAATGGCTTTGGAAATATTAAAGGAAATAAATTAAGGAATTCTGGAGTTTATAGAATTCAAGTGAAACGGGTTGGGAATTTACAAAAAAAATTGTAAATGATTTTGAGAAAGAAATAGGAAATAAAAGTGAATATTTTCCAAGTGTTAAGAAACTAATGAAGGGGGAAAACTATTCTAAGGGTGGGCAAAGATTTAAATTATTCCATGTAAAGGAATTTGAAAATTTATTTCTAAGTGCCGAAATATGGGAATAATATCTTGTGAAAATATTTTTGAGATAAATAATTTGGGAAATTATCTAAGACCTGGTGTTTGTTGTGAATGTTATTTGATAGTTAAATAACCGACTATCAATATTAGCCAATACGCTAATTATTTCAAAGAGACTGGGATCAGATTTAATTATCCGAAACCCACTTAGATCTGGTTTGAACGTTTGAAGACCGTGAAGATAATGAAGATGGTGATTCGGTTTATCTAGACCCAGAGAAACTTATATGGACGAATGCTTTCAGAACATTGTCAGGAGGACGATGAGCATTCTAAGTGAATGTGTGTTAAAAAGGTAACGTATAGTCTCAAGCCTTATCAACTGGGAATGGCTAAAACAGGAGG
Source organism: Allium cepa (assembly GCA_030765085.1). Lineage (NCBI taxonomy): Eukaryota > Viridiplantae > Streptophyta > Magnoliopsida > Asparagales > Amaryllidaceae > Allium > Allium cepa. Next base: position 126,177,016 of record CM060932.1, read on the forward strand.
GGTGCAGCAAGGCTAAGTGGCTAGCAACAAATTAGTGTAAGGTTTCCCCTGTCTATAGGTCTCTTTTTATTCGGCTTAGTGTGGCGGTTGGTCACTCCAACCGTGGCATGATCTTATTCGGACTATCCAGTAAGGGTTAATTCCAGTCTTGTGTTACAGGGGGTCGGAAGTGATCCTCGGTACTCTGATCTAGACTAGATACCGTGACGGGCGGTACCCAGTAGCCCTGCCGTTGTATGGAATCCAATCTTCAATAAGCGCCTGTACAGTTTTGATTGTGCCCAACTATGCTGGAACGTGAGATGCAAGCATTTCAGCTAGATTTTATTTTACTTTCTATGAACACTATTATAATTTCAGACGAATTTGATAAAAATGTTTTGGTTATCGTAAGGTAAAAACTTGGCATATTTATTTGTGGCGTGGTCTTACGAGATACCTTTGTTTTCAAAGAAGTTTCAGAAAATATAATAATCCAATTGAGTGTGGTTTTCTCACGCTGGTTTTTCAAACTGACCCGGGTATTGTTTTATTATAATGCTCGGGTTAAACCGAGTTGTATAGATTTAGGTTAAAAAGCTAAGGAGCTCAAGAGGCAAGCTAGATGGCAGATCGTACATCCGTATTTGATTATTATTCTGCTGTGTAAGGACAAGCTTTTATATGTCCAGGTTGATTGTTGCCAAGATACTCTGATGATTGTAAGTATATAACAGTACAGATTTCATGGTATTTAAAAGCTGTTATTATATATTGTATTTCGTTCCGCTGCGATTTTGAGACTTTGATGTTATTTTTATTTTCTTCTTCTACCTCTTTCTTCTTTTCCCCTTACAGTCTGGTTTTTCAGCATTCGATTGTTCGACATTTAATAAAGTGATCGTATTGAGGTCGATTTTCGGGCATCGAAAAACCGAGGAGTGACAATATAAATATATATATATATATACTTATTTTAAACGTATGCAAAAAAACTAGGTAGGTCTTTACTTCAACATATAATATACCTTAGGAAGTACAGAAGGAAAATATTGTATATTCAAAGTAAATAAGGCAATAAATAGGGAGTTGCAAGAATTTAATAAGGATATAAATGGATCGATTAAAGAGATTATTACGGTAATTACGGAAGATAAGGATCGCATAATCCGTAAAAATTGAAATGAATAAATAAATGTCTTTAAAAATTGTCTGTTGGGAAAATAATCATTTATTACGGACAATTAACATTTATAGAAATAGCAAATAAACATGTTAGGTAGTAACTGCATATTATAAGGCAATATATTTGTAAACATCCGGAAGTACGATGTGAAGGAGTGACGCAAGCTTCCATAAGAAGCTAAATATTAACCAAAACAAGAAGATAACCAGATTTTTATGAAGATCGAGTAGGGAAAAAGGAAGGTTCAATAAAAGGACAATTGAAGCCAATTTTTAAATCCAACCCCATAAGAAAGAATTTGATAAAATGTTTTTGGAAAATTCCTTGTAACGTATTGAATAAGTTTTTCAAATGATTTTATTGTGAAGTCATTTTGAAAGGAAAAAAAAATTTGGAAATTCATAATTTAAAATTTTGTCAAGTCAAAAGTTTCTGATTAAAAAGGATTTCTGGTGAAAAGGATTTTTCATTTTTAAAATTCTAGTTTAAAACCGATTGAATTAAAAAGAATTCAATTTTTAGGGAAAAGTATTCTTTTTTTTTAAAATAGATGTAAAACAGAGTGTAGGTTGGACTTGATGATATTTCTTTTATTTCATAAATTTGGAAGTTCCTTTTTTGAAAAGAATTTTTTTCTAAAATGGTGAATAAATGGAAATGGAACTCGACTAAATTTAAGAATAGAGAATATAAGGATAAGAGTAACTAGGATACGAGAAACATTTTCGTATAAGGAAAATACGAAGAATAACAACCGAAGTGCGAGCCAATTAATTAAGAGAAAAAGAAATGGAGGCAATATTGGAAGATTTGGATAGATATAGAATTAGGAATTTATATAAAATAGGATCAGTAATCTAATTAGAAATTAATAGGGTAGAAGTTATTCTTGTCTACTCCACTTTTTATTGCTTAAGAGAATAGAAGATGTTTTGAAAAGAAAAAAATGGTCCAACGATGTACTGCATAGTACCAAGTATAACTAATTCTCGGCGTCCAATATTTGAAAGCATACTCTAGATTTGGAGTTGATATACGCAAATGGATAAGCTAAACCCATGATTGTGCATCCTGCTCTAGTTAATCATTTCGGATGTCGAGGCTATGTTTGGCATCTCTCGCATGAATCTTCATCATTCGTACAACGCACGAATCCCCAAATGGATTCTATCATCTCAAATAGATCACGAACTGCTACATGGATTTGAGCATCTCAAATAGATCTCGAATCTCCACATAGATTCCCACATAAGTCCTTCGACGAATATTGTCCTCTCTCTTGGAATATTCCTCAAAATAGACTGTCCCACACAATAGCATCATTCAAAATGTTAACGCTGACATCTCCTTTGGACTTAACCTTAGGATAGACAGTTCAATTCTATAACATTTCACTTCACAACCACTTCCAAAACATAGATTGTGTATATGGTTTTAAAGCGGTTATGGGTTCGAGTCATCTCATATAAGTATACTCTCCCCGCTTATTGGAATGCTCCAAAACCAACCGATGAATTTTCAGTTAGCTTAACCCCGGTTCTTTCAGAAATAAATTGATAATACATAAAGGTGGAGATAATCTCCTATCCGAATGGATTTCCTTATCATTTGTCCTAAAGAGCAAGATGAGTTTGTAAGTACAGTATTGCACCTTCGAAGATAACCGTATTGCATAACCATCGTGTTTTTATTAGATATTTCCTACGTTATTTTGGTCAATCTTGATAGTCGACTAATCGAGTATCAATTACATGATAGATGATCATAAATGGAAACCAAGTCTCGTATACTTACCATAAACGAATAAACACATAAAGCATGATCAAGTTAAACAAAGCACGATTGTATCATATAAGTGACTTATAGTCCCCTTTTATTTAAATAATTTTTTATTATTAATTGAAACTCTTTTATTAGTAAAACTATTTTTATCTAACAAAACCTTGTTTATCAATCACTATTATTCATTTGCACTCTTTCAATACTTCAAAAAGTATCCATATACTTATCTCAATTAGTATAAGTATATTCACAAATCATAAATAAGATTTCTTAATTTAAAACTTCACCTTTTCTATATTTTTCCGAAAGATTCCATACACAATTTTCTTCAAAATATCCATTTTAAGGATCTAAGTACTTTCACAAATCCTTTCAAACGGTTTAAGACTAACATTATTTGAACATTGTCGCTACAAATCCAAAACCATTTTACTTATGCTTACCTTTAAAATATTTTTTTAAAGATCTATTTACATTCATAAGTATAATCCAAAAGGGTTAAAGACGAATGCTATTAATACATTGTCACAACAGATCTGAAACTATTTCACGTATAAAAATTAAGGTTCATATACTTAACACATTTTCGACATTCCAACTTATACTAAACCTTGGTCAATAGTGAAGCTAGGTAAGTTAGAGCAATAGTTGCATATCAAAACCTTGCCAAGACACTTCATTCTTGACTCTCACAAATAGACAAGTCTACCTCTTCACCTTTTAATATTGAGTATAATATTAATGACTTCCCATAAACAAGTAAGAAATCAACATGATTAACATGTTTTTGACATTCTTGACTTAACCATTCCTCGGTCAAAAGTGAAGTCGGTAGGAAAAGGTAGCGTTGACAAATTTTTATTTTTAGAGAAAACAAGAAAAGAAAATTTTAATGATCCTAAACCGAGCTTTCATATAATATAATAGATAGTTCAACTATGTCATTTGTATTGCATAACATGAAAAGTATAGGATGTATCAGTGAAGCTTTATGCAAGCCATTATTTGTATTGCAAAAATTTGCCTACATTGAATTGAATGTGGTTGTTTTTGTTAACATTACAATTGTTTAGTTTAATTATGTTGTTATTGTTATATTTCAACTACGCTGTTAGTATTATTTGACATGAAAATTAAAGGATATGTTAGTGAAGTTTTGGGTAGGCTGTTATCAACATAGGCAAATATTTGCCTATGTTGAATTGAATGTGGTTGTTTTTGTCATTGTTGTGGTTGGTTTAATTATGTTGTTATTGTTATAGTTCGATCATGTTGTTGGTATTGTATGACATGAAATATATAGGTTTGTTAGTGAAGTTTTATGCAGGCCGTTATTCATATGGTGGCAAATATTTGGCATTCTCATATTTGTTTGGCAAATATTTATCATGGTAGTATTTTCTATTTTTCCTAGTTTATTATTTTTATTTTAATATTATATGTATTTTCCAAGATGGTCCTATTGATTTTCTTATCATTTTTATGTTGGATAACTATACTATACTTGTAGTAGGTGGCTTGGTTTGAATGATTGCTTGTTGAGATTGAGAAATGAAATTTGGTTTATAATAGAGGTTATAGGAAAAGAGTAGTTGAAGCTAATTCTGATTTGCATAGGGTATTATTGATTGTTGCTCATTGACGTGATGATTTTATACTTGTTATAGTTTATCTAAGCAGTGTAAAAGTAGTTCAGCTGATGTTGATTCTTACAGTTTTTCATTTGATGGTTTTATTTACTAAGTGCGACTTCTTTTTTAACGGTTTGTTCTTCAGTTGATTCTAGTTCTACTCTGAAACGATTGTTAAAAAAATGAATCTAGCAATTTATCGACGTTGGTCAAAGATTTGCTGGTGGTATTGAAAAGTTCCTATTGGATCTTATCATATGTTTTATTAAGATCGGATATAAAGTTAACGTTGTTAAAAATGATAGAGAGCGTGCTACAGCTATTTGTTCATGGAAATATTGTACTTTTTATATTCATGCTTCTTGTAAATTTAATCTATCAGGTTTTTATATTAAAACCATGCAACATAATAATTCATATTGAGTTGGCATTGTAGATGTTAACCTTCCACCTATTTCTAGCAGATTAGTTAAGAAGTTGGTTGTTGATTTTATTTGTTTCACTCTTTTAGTGAAAATGAAGGATATCGTTCATTTATTTTAGACCGAGTACAATATAGTATTAAACTAATATTTTGCATGTACGGAAAAAAAATTGACTCTTGAAGAAATACATGGGAATAATTTGCTTTTGTTCATCATTTGAAATCTTTTTTTAAAGCCGTGGGTATTGCTAATCCTGGTAGTACTATTGAACTTCAAGGTTATCTTCTTATTGATGAATTTTGAGAGGGTTTTATTGGTTCGAAGCATTTAAATATGGATTCATTTATTGTCATCCTTTGATTTTTCTTAGTGGGACATTTATGAGAGGCAGAAGAATAGATTGTAATATGTCTGTTGTCGCTAAGAATAGTAATCAAGGTATGATTTTATTTTGAAATTTATAATGTAATTGTTTAGTATTTCAGTCAATCAATTATTTACATGTCAAATACTTTCCATATCTAGCTGGCAAATATTTGATAGAGCCAGGACGTTGTAGTTTTTTCATTTTATCTATTTATTTTGCTATTTTATTTGTTAAATTAGTATTATAAACAGAAAAATAAGCACAGGGAAGTTGTAACAAAATTTAGTCTGAAAACAAAAGTTTGTTTTTTAGTTTGAAAGATAGTTTGTAGCGTGAACAGAAAATGATAGTTGCAACTATCATTCTATGATTTACACTAAAATGTGTCTTTCAGTTTAAAAAGCAATTCTTGTCCCTAAAACTAAATTTTTCTCCCATTTTTTCCCATACCCTGAAACCTTCTATTATAAATGCTATTTAATTTACCTTACAAACTTATTTTCGTGTGTTTTAATTTCTTTATTATATTTACTTATTTAGTTTTTCAAATATTTGTCATATTTTTGGCGCATGTAAAATGCTCAACTTTTTTGGAGTATGGTTAACAATGGCAATCTTATCCCACCCCATCCCTCAACTGTTCTTCTCTCTGATCCTCCCACTCTTCTCTCTGACACTTCCTCTCTTCCTCCCGTCACTTCTTCAGGCTCTGATCCTCCCTTGTATGATCCTTCGACTGTCGCTCCTCCTATTTCACAAGACTCGTTCATTCCTTTCCTTCTTATAATCTACCCTCTTCTTCATCTTCTACCCCTCCTTTGCAATCTACTTTCTCTCCTATTCTTCCTTTCCCTCATTCTAACAAATAATCTTCATTGTTTAGTACCAAACCAAGAAATGCGGGTACTTTTGTCCTTTTCCACTTTGATATCTCATACTCTGGTACCCCTCTATCTCCTCCTCATGAAGTTATCAATGCGGGAATTTAATTCTAGTCAGATTTTTTGGTGGGGTTTTTCTTGAATAGTACTATCAACTTCATGGCAGTTAAAAGTCACCTAACCTAGCATTGGAAACTCAAGGGATCTTTTGAAATGCTGTCCGACAAGCATGACTTCTACTTCAAATTTACTTGTCATGAAGACAAGATGAAAGTGTTAAAAATGGATCCCACTTTTATTAGGGGCCAAATGTTCATTATTTCTACATATACTCCAAGCTTTGGGTCAGCTAATCTTAAATTAAAAGTGTTTTGATTTGGGTTTATCACTATAAAATTCCAATGATGTCTTGGACTCTCATTGGGATAAATTATATAGCTTCCCACCTTGGCAAGCTTATATGCTTTGATGAAAACACGGAGAAAATGAAACGATTTAAGTATGCTAATTTGTTGATTGAAATTACTCCGAACAAAGAACTGCATGACTTTATTTGTATTAGTGATGGTTTATGTGAAAATGTTAAAGTGGAGTATTCATAGAGACCTTTAATTTGCACTTGTTGTAAGATTTTTGGTTATTGAATTAAGAGTTGTGAATTAAGAAATAGTGACAGGCAAAGTAGTGAAAATGGCAACCGTAAAAGAAACTTGAAGGAGAAGGTGAATGTGGATTTAAATGCCTAGGTGAATATAACGAGAAAAGGCAGTGAGTAAATTAATGAAGTAAGAGAGGAAGAATTAAATAGAGAGGGAGACTTGCATTGGGAAAACCGGTTAATAATAAAATATTTTATGAAGTTAAAAGGAATAAATGAGATGGAGAAAAGTTAGGAAAATGTAAATGTTGGATGTGAAAATCTATAAGCAGTTGTATCAGTTCTTATTGTTAATGGTAGTGAAAGTACTGCTTTATGTGGTGGTGAATTTACTAAAAATGATCAAGAAAAATCTTCTCAAAATAATGCCAACTCAAATGCTCCTAATCTTGTTAAAAAGCCTAATACAAATCCTATCTCTACTGTAAATCCTTCTGGTTCTACACCTCAAGCAAATTCTAATTCAAATGGAATTGCCTCTAAAAATAATATATGATTTCTTAAGTAAATTAGAGGAAGGTGAATTTTTTCAAGCTGTAATTCAGGAGCCTTTATTTTCTTCGTCTTCCCTCATTAACCATGCACATGCAACCACTATCATTGGTCAACATTCTATTGTGCATACAGCATTAATTGAAATCTACTCCACTGCTCAATTAGCTAGGGAAAATTTTGCTTCATCAAAGAATATTGCCCCCCTCTTCAATTAACCCTTACCCCAATATCTTCAGTACTCCCAATACTATTCAGTGCATGTTCACTGATACTGACATGTACACCTCAATATCCATGCATACCCTTTATCTTACCCTGATACTCCCTGTCCTAATATCCATGCACATGCAAATGATGATGCTGGTCAAGTAGCAAATATTCAGGAAGCATTTAATGAAAAATCTTCCAATTCCCTGCCATCATCTTGATTCCTCCTTTGACCGTACCATGCAATCTACTTCCACATCAACTAATCCTTCTCTCAACAGCAACATCTTGGCCTCAAACATTCAAAGCATGCACAGTGATATTGCCATCCTCTCTTCAAATTAACTTTCATATTCTGATCCTCCCACTCTCCCTCTCAATCAAAACATCATTCCAGTCCCCCCTAAAAGTCCTTATTTCACAATCAAACCTCCCAATGACATTATTCAACCTGATCTACTGCAGCATACTTCCACTGCCTCATTACCTGTTTCTTTTACATCATCCAAAAAGAAAGGAAGACCAAAGAAGATCATCTCTCACTCTTCAATTCCCTTTGATCTTGACAAAAGAAAAAGCTTCACCAGTGATTAAACTTGTTTGCAACAATCAGCCACTACCCCTCATCCTCGTCTAGCATGCTAACCAGATCAAAAATCATAAATTTTTTATGATTGTGATACGGTACTAATTTAGAGGAGAGGAGATTTGAAGAAGAAGAGAAGAAGGAGACATAGAATAGCAGAAAAGAAACTTTGATTTACCACCTCCACATTCTTTCATTACATATCTATATATAGGCACATTCTCTGTAACCACTTTGTACAGCTGTCTACCTTTCATTTGCTAAACATTTTCGCCCAATACTTTTGTAACAAACCATGCAATAAAAATAAAATAAAACAGAAATTTGTTATGAAGTGTACTGTCTTTTTTCCTAGCTACTAGTCTGCACGAAGTGGGGTAATTTGATGCTCATTTTAGATCATGTAGCAATTGCAGGTGATGTATTATTATCTGGTATTGTATCAATACCTTATCAGATCGACACAATGGATATTGGAACATTAGAGGCGAACAGTCTATTGATAAACATCTTTAGCTTAAAAATCTCATTCAATCTCACATGCTTCAACTTTTAGTCATCGCTGAAATAAAATTTAACCATGGTCTCACATACAAAATGTATAACTTCAATCCTACATGTTTTATCCTGCATAATCATTCTCAAGCCCCTTACGGAAGACTTCTTATCATTCTCTCATAACTCGTATTCCTTCCAACGGATCTTTTCACTTCACTTGTGTTTATGTAGATAATAATAGAGATCATAGGCCCCTTTATCTTTACAAGCCACCAAACCTTTGAATAGTGCTATTCACAAATCTGAACACCTTCCTATCTCCGCAACTGGATGTGATTACATATGGAACAATTGCAGTAGATCGGGCATTAGAATATTCTGTAGACTTGATAGACCATACAAAAACTTCATCTCTCTCTTCTTGGCCTAATCTATATGCTAACATCCCTCCGCCTTCCCTTTTTGATCACTCTCCTATTATTCTAGATAAGGGGAAGACTGCCATTAGAAAACCTTCCTCCATTTTTTAATTATTGGTCAGATCATCCTGAGTATTTTAATATCATGGATAATTGTTGGAATTCCAATACTAATCTCTTTAGCAATCCTATGTATATTTTATGGGCAAAACCCAAGAAACCAAAGTTCACTCTCAAAGCATGGGAATATTCAAAATTTGGAAATGGTTCAAGCTTGTCATCGGGTATCATGCATCAGGAATAAGCTCTAATTTGTGCAAATTTCCCTTCATTCTAACCCTAATGACAGTCTATTATCTTCTGATGAACTAGATCTTAGATTATCTCTTCAAAAAGCCATGCAGGAGGATTTCAGGATGTCAAAGCTTTAAAATTCAGTGGGATCTACATGCAGACTGCAGCAACACTTCACTCTTCCACCAAACTCCAAAAATCAAACAAAATCAAAGCAATATTTCTTGTATTCTGGACATGAACAATCTCACTTCCAGTAAGCATGATGACATTCAGAAAGCTTTCCTTGATTATTATCAAAGTATTCTGGCAAACCAGGACCTCATTTCCCCTACCTTCCTAATATTAGGCAATCTAACTTGCCTAGAATTTCTGAAGCCTAAAAAATAAACCTCATTGCTGAAGTCACCCCTCATGAAATCAAACAATCCTTTTTCTCCATGAAATCTTCTAGTTCTTCAGGCCAGGATGGGTTTAATCATAATGCCTACTTTTACCAATACATGGGATATTATTGGTGAGGATATGATCAAGGCTGTCAGAATTCTTTTCAAAAGCAGCAGAATACATTCTGGAATTGATGCTACCAAATTAGCTCTCATTCCTAAGGTTCCAATGCCTTTAAATGTGTCTCAATTCCATCCTATAGCTTATTGTTATGTCATGTATAAATGCATCTCTAAAATTATTTCTATGATGAAACTTGCTCTTGCACCTATCATCTCCTCCGACCCATGTTCTTTTCTTCCTTCGAGAAATATCATTGACAATATTCTCTTGACTTAAGAACTTATGAAAGGGTACTCTAGGAAAAACATATCCTTAAGATGTCTACTTAAGTTTGAGACTCAGAAAGCTTTTGATTCAATTTATTGGAAATCTATAATTAATATACTCTTTCTTATGAATTTCCCTCTTCCTTTTCTAGCCTTGGTTTACACTGCTATATTGATCGCAACATATTCTTTAGCAATTAATGATGTACTTTTGGATACTTTAAAAGGACTCAAGGCATTAGATAAGGGGACCCCTTATCCCCTTATATTTTTATTGCTATTATGGAACTCCTTACTTGCATGATCAATAAAGCCATTGATGAGAAAGCCATTGACCTTCATCCTCTCTGTAAGTTCCTAAGAATCTCCACTTAGATATTTGCTAATGATTTAATTCTATTTACTAAACCTAATGCCAATTTAGTAAGCAATGCCTTGAGTACCCTTGACAATTTCTACTGCCTGACTAGTCTTGTCATTAACAAAGCTAAATCCAGTATATTGTCTGGTGGTATTTCTCTAGCTCACATGAATGATTTGTTAACTTTGTCATCTCTGTCTGCACTTCCTATTAATGATTCCTATCTTGGTTCCTCCTACTTACCTCCAAAATATAAACATTCTAATGTCTTCGCCTATATGATAGAATTATAGGAAAACTAAATTCTTAGCCAAGTTTATAAATATCCACTGGCAGATTGGTTTTAGATAAATTAGTTAGGACCTTTATATGTCTCTACTATGTCACAATATATGTTCTTCCTTTCAAAATGGTCAACCTAATTAACTCAACTTTAAATCATTTCTTATGGCATGGCAATCCCCACTCTATAAAACCGATTCCTGTCTCCTAAAAAGTCACAATGCCATATATCTAGGCCCGTCAAAATGCACAGTGACCCAATAACCCAATCCATATAACATAATTTTTACCCAGTTGGGTCAGACCCATTTGTTTATTTTGTATTACGGGTTAAAACTCATTCCACCCATCTAAAAACTAAATCGACCCTGGCTAATATCTGACCTAGTAAACCCTAAATCTAGTTCACGATCCCAAAATCTTTACCTTTGACGCCTATTTTTTCTTTGAAATTCAACCGATTATATATTATCTTGAAAGAAGATTACATCATTTTGCAATGCGTTCTTCTAATTCCAGAATTCTTGAAGGAGTTAGAGCTGAAAATGAAAAAAAAGAATGAAATTTTATGTCTTTTTGACTGTTGCTCGCTTTTGTTTATTGTTTATATGGTAGATTCGTATACAAAAATCCCTGTCTTGGATGATTCCACTTTAATTTTCTACTTTCAGTTTAATTTTTTTGATACTACTGCCAATTATTTTTATTGACATATCATATCTCAAACCACGTTTTTAATGCAACCGTGATTAAATATTGATTGGTTGATTAAAATTCTTATATGTTTATTTGTTGTACATGTTTACAACAGACTTGTTCGTTTCAACTGCATAAGTTCTTGAGGTCACTTGTTTAGCAAAAGTACATTTTAAGAGCTCAACTCAGCAATATAACATAGTATATATAGTATCAGTTTTAGGCAATGCTTCCTGGTGCAAAATTATGGATTCACTAATGACTGAAGCTTACTTGTGCTGCCATAGGTACAAAAACCAATACATCAAGCTGGGTATTTTGTGGATATCGATACATCAGACATAACAATGAAAAAAAGGTATATATTTTATGTTCATTCTTTTGTGCATATATTTAGCCATCCTTTATATTTTATGTTCCTCTCATAATTTGATTTATGTTCAGGTGCGAGAGGTTAAGTTAGCTCAATACAATTATATATTGTTGGTAAAGAGGAGGCAAGCTCTGGAAAGGTTTTGTTTCCTGATCTGCCTGCTACTACCATGACTTGTCTTCATATATTACTTAGTATTTTGCACATATAAGGATGGATGGACTTGATATATGAAATGCTATCAAGTTCTTAATTTTCATTGGTTGTGATCTGTACATGAAATAACATCGAGTTCTTAGGATTAGCTTATTTATTGTTTGGCTTTTTTCTTAAGAAAAAAATGGTTGGAAGAAGTATCAAAAACTTGGTTTTGTTCAACAATACTGTATATTTATTAAAAACTATAAGCCGTGTTTCTCCTCTGAAGCTCAATAATGATTGCTGGGGTTGGTTTTGAGCCTTCTTGGAAGGCAGGTGGTGGCAGGTTTCATAGGTTTTGACTTGGTTTTCATTTCCATTTTGATTGACAAATTATGTTGAAGAGTTGTTTGGTATATATATAGTTTAGAAGTGATGATGTTGCTTTGTCTTCATTTGGTTTTACCTTGTCTAGCTTTAAAAGCTTGTCAAGTTTAGGTGGTGTTCAAGAAAGAGATTCAACTTCTTGTTTATATTCGTCTAATAATGCTAATTAAAAACAATGCTAAATTAGGATTCGAAAAATATTTGTCAAATATGGAAATAATTTCCTTTTTTCGTCTTAAAAAGTATCTTGTACTGCCATCAACTTCCTTATTCACTTAATTAATAAGAATCCACATAAATTTCCTTGTACTTACAATTATTGTTTTTGTTTGTTGAAGGTTGAGTATTCTAGATGAAAATATATTCGTTTTTTTAACAATGTGGATAAATGTAATGAAATAAGTATCTAGTTTGATTAACTGGGCTCATCAGAAGCTCAAATTGTTATTTTTTGATATAATATAGAAGTGAATCTATGCCAATCGAATGCTTGTCCTTCGTTTTGTCCAAATGCTTGTCCTTCGTTTTGTCCAAATAAACATAAACGATAAGATAATAACATGATAGATCCGAGCAATTTTACGGATTTTATTATTTAATGCGGGATTGCGGTTTGAAATGATATATAACCGTAAAATATTAAATTGCGGATTGAAATAATAATATTCGTATCACTTGACGCTAGGGTAGAGAATTATATACAGACACCGGATTGGTTAAATTAAATGATTTTTTAAATCCTTAATTTTTGAATTTAATTGAATGATATTTTGAAATAAACTTGTTTTATATAAATTGAATCATTATTGAAAATCAAGTTATGTTGAAATTTGAATTGGTTAAAGGAATTGTTTAAAGAAATTAGATTTAGAATCTTAAGTTGAATTTTGAAGTATAAATGGAATTAAACGAAATTGAGCTATTGAAACTGTTTGAAATATAACTTTGAAATATATTGGAATGTGAGTGATTTAAATTGATATTTCAAACATAGTTTGGAAGCGATATTAAATCTAATGATTTTATTGTGAGTTGAATTGAAAGATTTAAATTGGGTTTGGTGATTTGAAAATGTGAAATGGTCTAGATATGTTGACATAAAATAAATAGTTAAAGTTATATAAGTTCCAAATTCATATTTAATATAAACTGTTTTAAAAATATATTATCCATATAGGCTTGGAAATTTTGAATTAAAGTAGTGTAACAAGGCAGCTTTCTAATCAACATAATCTATAGGCTCTTTGGACTAGGTCAAATTTGATTAGGAAAGCCCATATCTGGTCTATGCAAGTTCCCTTGGATTGTAGCTGGACTTGGAGATATATCTTGAAACTGAGAATATTATTTCTTTCTCATTTGCAATGCTCCATGACTAATGCCAGCTCTACCTATTTCTGGCATGGCTCTTGGTCTACTAAAGGGGTTATCTTTTCCAATCTTATCTAGGACAATTGTCTAAGATACTTGAAACCACTTAAGTTGCATGCTTCTTTCATGAAGGAAAGCAATCCTTCCTTGTTCCAGCTCAGCCATTATTAGATCAGTTTGGTCTGGTTTGGAAAATTGTAACTACACTCTCTCAAGCATTTTTAGTTATTGGTGTAATAAAGCCCACTATATCTCCAATATGTACAAAAACCATTGTGAATTACTCTGATGTGGCACCCTTTTCATGGCATCCTAGAATTTGGTGTACTGATGTTGTACCTAAGGAGAATTCGCTCCTTTGGAAAGTAATTCGAAATGCAACACACAAAATAAAATCTGATGCATAAAGGGATGCTCTCTGGCTCTTCTTGCTTGCTGTGTAATAATGCTGCCGTAAATTAATATCAATTGTTCTTTTCTTGTGCTTATACATTCTACACTAGTGTGTAACTCGTGCGTTGCACACGACGACGTTAATAAAAAAAATAGTATTTACATTTTAATTGTTGCTAAAATTAGAAATTTATTATGTAATTTATGATAAATTTATTATGATATATTAATCATAAATTAAAATGACATGTGATGCTCAGATGTAAGGTTGAAGGTTCAATCATCGCTAACTATATATATTTGTAGCAATTAATATTCTACTAAAAAAATTAAAGTTTCTATAGATGTAAACAATTTATGTAATGTGATATATATTTTTTATATGTATGAGTGAATAAATAACTTTACCGTTTTTGTTTTAATTGTTGTGTATATGTTGAATTGTTGTTTTTCAAGAATTTAAAAATAGATTTACGAATGTTAATTTAATTTAGTTTATTTAAATAATTTGAATTAATAATCAACATAACTATCAAATATAAGAAGTTGAATGTGAAAAGTTATAGAAAATTACGAAGAGCTTTGTACGATTTGTACTTGAAAAGAGCATCTTATGTCCGTTTATCTACATGTGAACTTTGATCCATTATTTAGTTTTTATTTTTAAACATTTTCATAGTTAACCGTAGATATTATGTTGTTATAGGAGAGTCACGCTTACAACTTTGATAATCGCAAATAATGTTATGCAGCATTTAGTTGAGTTATGAGCTTGACATGGTTTGATAACATGTTGAAAGTAAATGTTTATATAATCTAATTTTTATCGATGTAATTTGTGCGTCTACATGGTAGTGTTGTAAAATATAAATTTATCTTTTAAAGGTTGTTAAAAGTAGTATGTTATGTAATGTAACATAATGTACAATAAAAATTTAAAGATAACTAAACTAGAAATTAAAAGAGTTATTGTTATTTATGTACACGTTTTATGTTATGCGAATTAAATATCCTTATGTCTAAATAAAGAAATAACTTTATCATTTTTTCCACATATAAATGAATATTGTATATATTGAAATTCTTATAGTTTAGTATTTATTGGATTGATTAATGAATATCAGTTAATCAAATTTATTTAAATAGTTTAAATTGAAGATTACACAATTAGTTAAATATACGGACTTGGGTGTAAAATATTAGAAAAGAATTGAAAATGGTTTCTAAGTAATTGTAATTTTTTTTTTGAAATTTTGGTGTTTGAAGTTAATAGAATTATATAATGTATTGTATGATAAATTTGTTCAGTATATAAATTATAAAATAAATTTGTTATTATCGCTAATGTATATAAATTATGTTATGTGATTTATATACGCACACAAACACATACATATCTAAATAAAAAAGGATCTTTTTTGTACCAATTTGTTGATACGCCCGTAACATATATATTGAAACTTTAGTTTTTTAGAATTTATTAATAAATATTACTTGACTAAGGTTGTCCAATAATTTAAATTTTGGATTATGTAATTAATTTAAATATGTGGGCTTTGATGTAAAATATTGGAAGAGAATCGAGAAAGATTTTATAAATAATTGTAGACTTATTAAAAGAGTAGGTATTTGAATATAAAATACCGTGAGAAGTTTAGTATAATAATTATAAAATGATAAATTATAAGATTTTAAAAACAAAATATCTACAGTTGAAGAGAATTAAGGGGAATGAAGATAATTCCTAGAATTAATCATAGAGCTTAAAATCTTTTTGCTTTACTATTATTTAATAGATTGGGAAAAGACTTTTGTGTTTCCTTAATCCTCGTTGTCCCTTTACCAATTCTAAAGCTGAATGGTTTAACATTTTCAAGGCAACCGGATGGAGAACTGTTAAAGGCAAGTTAATGTTGAAAACTTTCAAAGAACTTGCCTATGTTATATGGGAAAAAAGGAACTTAAGGCTATTTACGGGAATGAAAAGAACAAAGAATGTGTTATTCCATTTACCAATCATGAAATTAACTGCTCAGATTTGAAAGCTTGTTTAATTCTTTTGGGCATTAAATAAGGTTTCTTTTTTGTTCTTGTGGTGTTGATGTATTTTACCTGCTTTGGTGGGTATCTCTTTTTCCGTCCTTGTATCTCCTTTTTTTTATTTACTAATAAAGTGGAAGGGTCCATTCATTCATAGCCGCTGGCTATGCCAAATATTTGCCATATTTTTATGGCAATTATTTGACATACCTACGCTTTGGAAATTTGCATATTTTGTGCATCTATTTTTAGTTTATGAATCTGACATATGATTTTTTTTTATAATTTTAGTTTTTTGACATTAGCTTTTGGCATTGTATCTGCTGAAGATGAACCTAATCAGTATTATTTCTAAGAAAATTTAGGGAAATGTTATATGATGATGATTGTGATTTCACATTTGTATCTGATTGGAGTCTCGATCTTTTGCTTGTCGTTCCTCAAGTTTGTCTAGGATTAGCTTGTGGTTCTTGTTATTATCATTTGAAGAATATTTTGAAGATTTTTTGATTAAAAAATTTCCTCAAGGAAAAAAGTGGATTATTTCTTTGTTTTATTGAGTTGCTAATGCTGCTACAATAGATATATTTAATCAAGCTTTGTCCAAATTCAGAAGTGTTGGTGAAGCTGAAGTAGAATTTTTTTTGCATGCCTTTTGAAAAGTTTGTAATGTTTTTTTCATAGGAAATCAATATAGGAAATGAGTTGTAATTATGAAGAAAGTTTTAACCTCGGAATATTAGAGGAAAGATATTTACCTATCGCTGCATATTGAGATAGAATTCATTTGGAACTCATGCAATTTATGTCTGATCAACATGAGCTAATTAAAACAACCGTGGCTTATTATGAAAAAGCGTTTAAGGGATTTATACGTTGAGAGAATTCAATGGAAAGTTACTAGATGTATTGTTGATGTTTATGAAATCCAATCAACTTTCATTGTGTAAATTTGAGTGCTCGACAATGTAGTTATAACTTATAGTGCATTGAGGGGTTTCCATGTGTTCATGCTATTAGATGCATTCTTGCTTTTGATTTGAATGTTTAATCTTATATTAAGGATTGTTTCAAAGTATCCTATTTTTGAGCATCTTATTCATCCAATTCATTCACCTGTTAATTTTCAAATGGAAGATGTTTTACCTGAAGATCTTGGACGTCATCCGCTTAAGAAAAGACATTGTGCAAGAAGTTCTCCTTGTGAATGGATTAAGTCAGCTAGTGAGATGAGTAAGTAAAATTGTTGTAGTTTATGTAAAAGATTAGGTCATAGCAATAGGTTTTGTTTGTTAAGAAATCAAGTGTTTTTTTTTCTACCTTACAGGTTTCATATTATGAAGATTAGTAATGTACGTTCTGTTTTATTGAATTAAAATGTCTATTTGTTATTTTATTTATTTGTTTACTTGATATACTTTTTCTTGCCTAGCAAATAACAGCTTGGAAAATAACGATTGGAAACTATTTTCCTAAAGGCAAATATTTTCCGTGTTGATATTTACCATGAAAAATTTCCCATAATAAATTTGATAGTTTGTGCTTGCTTGTTATATATCAACCATGCATATATATGCTTTTCATGATAATATGTTTTATTGTTTAGGTACTTAAGCTCGGTTAGTTATTATTTTAACTTGATTGTGGATAGTTCTCCATTTGCACCTGACTAGGTTGTGCATTTGGTTAACTTTTTCATCCATATGTATTAATTAGATTGTGCACCTGGTTAGATTTTTGTATCCATACATACCTAATTATATTGTGCATCGGTTAAATATTTTCCAGGAGAATATAAAATTATATTTACTAGGGAAATATTTAGTAGTCATATACATAGTATTTGTGTTTGCTTGTTATATATTTATCATGTATGTGTGTGTGTATTCATGATAATATGTTTTATTATTGAGGTGTTGCATCCATCTATTGTTGAATTATAAGTTTTGATTCTTGAGATTATATGACCAAGCGACAAAAAGAGAAAGAGATATGATAGTAAAACTACAAAAAGAGACAAGACTTCAAAACTGAGTATAGTATGTATATTTGTTGAAGTTTTTAGTCTTAGAATTGTTAAAATCTATCCTTAAGTAGTTTACACAAAATCAAAGTTGTTTTCAAATTCTTTAAAAAATGGGTGAATTGTGCAATGACAACTAGGTCAGTCGACTGACCAAAAATGGCGAGGCGACTAAACCTATTCAGTTGCACAAATACGCTGTTTTACACCAACTTTGAATATTCGGTTGACTGGTCGTTTCGGGTCAGTCAACTTAAAGATTACAATAGTTATTTTTATGAACAGACACTTCCATTTGCCCAGAGATATGATTCAATTTGAAGAATTGCGGCTGCATCTTTTGGTCAAAACTCTTCGTGAATAGTTGTAGCTCTTTATCTACTATATAAACACATGAGATTCACTTTTCAAATCACCGAATTTTATTTTGTTTTCTGATCATACTCTCTACTATCTTTGCATTCTGCAAGCAATCACAATTTACATATATTGCTTGAATCTCTGAATCAATTAACTTATTTTTCGATTCAAAGCAATATTTTTCTTTCTAAATGTTTACAAACATAATATATACTTGAGGAAAAGATTATAGGAAGGGTGTACTGTCAAAGACAGATCAGTGTTATCAAGAACACAAAGTGTCAAATCAATTTCATTGAAACTGTTGAAGTCATGTTCGGTTGTTCAGCCGGTAAAAGTCCTTTTTCGGTTGTTAGAGGCGGAAAAATTCTAATCGGTTACTCAGGTGTTGTTTACCTATTCCTCCGAGTTAAGTGAGGGGTCATTGAGTGAAATTCCAGAGGGAATTTTAGGACTGGACGTAGAACGGGAAGTTCGAACCAATATAAAAACTCCTGGTGTGCTTATTCTTATTTACTTTACTATTATTATCTATTTCCGCATTTAGATTATAATACATTCCATATTACACGATCATAAGTGAAAACTAGCCACACAGTAGTCACTTTCATTTGGTATCGGAGCAAGACATCCTATAACCGTAACATAGTTATTTGATAATTTATTTTGCTAGCATGGAAAACAACACCAGCACAAGCACTGTCTGTGACGCCCCACCTCTATACCCATGCTAGCCAAGAACACTACGGTGTAGTGCTGTCAACTAGCGCAGAGAATAAGGCTGTTGAGGAGCGACCATCCATGTGATTGCTTATCACATGGTGGCTATAAATAATCTTCGGAAACAAACATAGAAATAAGCATAACACAAATCAGTCACAGACATCCATATCACAAAGGCGGAAGAAGATATGAATATATAACTAACGCATGAAAGTGTACATCGGAGTAGTGGTCAAAAAGATCCACAATAATACAAAAGAATAGCAACACGTGCTATACAAAATAATACAACTATGAGTCTATATCTCAAGTGTATACAAAAAAAACTGCTAATCTAAATAGTTAGCCAAAAGTTAGAGTAGCAAATCCCGGGAAGAAGTCAAGCAGAAGCACCTGTAACATCTCGGTCTGACCCGAGTATTATTTAAGAAAATAATAAACGGATCATTCTAGCTATAAATATCAGATGACATGGTATAAAATAAAAGATATGGAATAAACATAAAATATCCATACTGACATACTACTATAAGTATGCAAATGATGATCAACAGAAGATCAATCAATAAGAGATAAATCGATATCACAAGAATCTTCTCAAAGATCCAAAGAGGGCATCATACCCTAAACTTGTACTCATAACAAGTCAATGACATAAATTCCAGAAATCAACACAAGAAATCTAGAAATCACAGAAAAAGGGAAAGAGGCCTATCACATGACGGTCCGAAGACCATGGGGAGCTACCCCATATAGGGGCGAGTCGGAATCACCCAGATGAGGCCTAGGCTAACCAAAAAGCAAAAAGGTATGTGTGAGTGGAATCACACAAATGGTGTCTAGCCTAACCTCGCAACAAAAAGGTATGTGTGAGTGGAATCACACAAATGGTGTCTAGACTAACCTTGCGGAAAAAGAGATATGTGTGAGTCGAAATCACACCCATGAGGTCTAGTCTAACCTTGCAAACAAAGAAACATCGCACAATTGCTAGTCTAAATCATAAAATGATCATCATGATCAACGAGAAGTGTCGATTACACTAAGCTAGTAAATATAAAAGTTTATCTTCGTGTCCCATAACCACTTGCTTAACGTAAATATTTACGAACAAACTGTAAATCTTCACTAGAAAATTGTCACAAGAGGTTCAATCGAACAAGTCCAAGAATTAACCGACGAAGTGAACGAAAGCATTTCATATCACATGTTTTACTAAGCCGTTTAATTAGATTTCTCATCCGAGTGAGGTAAAGGTTTGTATATACTAGTATATTGGAAAACGGTTTAAGAAAAGAGCTTTGTTATTGAAAATAGAGTTGAAATCATTTTGTTGAAAGAGTTTTGATATTTACTACTAGTATTGAAACCTTCATATTTCTAAAGTTGTTATTCTGCCTTTTTAACAAGGCCGTGATAACATAAAATCGACCGAGAAGCCAAAGATAGTTTGTCTCGAAGAATGATCAACTCAGCATCTCAACAAAGCAAGTTTTGTTGAATGTTTTTTAGATAAGATCCCCTACGGAAGGGGGGGTCCAAGGGGGTGGTAACCCCCCAAGGTGGGGGTGCGGGGGCAACACCCCTGCTACGGGGTTCGACCTACCCGGTCAGGTCGCGGGGGTCCGGGGGCAGCGCCCCGTCCAAAACGGTACGACCTAGTGAAGACCTAAGGGAGGATAGGATCGAGCGACTTAAGAAGCTCACGACCTATCATTAGCACGGTCGAGCGACCTAAATAGAACGGCGTAAGGTTGTAAGGGGTCGAGCAACCTACTAGTTTAAGGGGTCTAGCGACCTAGAGGTGTTCGCGACCTAGAGGTCGAGCGACTTAAGGGGGTACGCGACCTAGTGGTCGAGCGACTTAAAGGGGTACGCGACCTAGTGGTCGAGCGACTTAAGGGGGTACGCGACCTAATGGAACAAAGGCCGAGCGACCTAAGGGGGTACGCGACCTAACGGGTTAAAGGTCATGCGACCTAATGGGTTAAAGGTCATGCGACCTAACGGGGTTGAGGTCATGCGACTTATGTTGCCACGCGACCAAAAGTACCATGCGACCTAAAAGGGGAACAACCCAACGAGATAAAGGCCGAACGAGATGACACAAGGAGCGACCTAGCAAGACTCGCGGCCTAAAAATGATAAGGCCGAGCGAGTTAAGGGGATTGCGCGACCTACGGCCTTGCGACCTAACGACTTAAAGGCTTAAACCATGCGAACGACTCAAGGTCATACGACCTAAAGAGGAACGACCTAAGGTCACGTGACCAACGGTGCCGATGCGACCTACGACCTAGGGGAAACGACCTAATTCTGAGGCGTCATTTCTAGGCAGTGCGACCTAACTGCAGTTTTTCACCAAAAACACTAAAAATTGGAGTTTTTCACCAATCCAATCCAAACCAAATGCAAATGCACATGCTAAAGTGATGGGAATTCATTCCCAACAATCCAAAATAGTTATAGACAAGGATGTGAGATAAAAATCTCATATTTTCACCAAATTTATGAGAAAAGCTTGAAAGCAATGGAGAAGTAATCACAAGCTTGAATCCAATGTCTTCTTCTTGAATTTGGAATTGAATGTTGGATTTGCAAGAGAATTTGAGCTTGGAATTTTAATTTCTCATTCCACTCACCATTAATTCTAAAGCTTGGTTGTTAGGAAATTTATGAAGAGTGAGGAGAAAGAGAGAAGTGGGTTTGAGTTATAATGGCTAATCTAACCCAAAGTCCAAAGCGGGAAAAGTAAGTGAAATTCCACTAACTCCAAACCTATCAATGTTTATACTTAAAAAAGTTGTAAACGACATTTCGAACTCAATGGAAGTGGTCTCGAGTCCTAATTTGACCGTTAGAAAAAAGTAGCTTTTCGGACCAATATCCGATTAACGACAAAATATTTAAATAAAATATTTAAATATAAAATCGATAAATATGCGGGTTGTTACAGACTCCCCTCCTTAAAGAAATTGCGTCCTCGCAATATAAGATGGAAATAACAAGTGACAACCATAAAAGCATATTAACACAAAAGAAATTTGAAATAGGAAGTTCACCTCAAAGAGCAGGAGTAAGCAAGTCCGGATGTGTTCGCTCGATGAATTCTATGGATTCCCAAGAGCAATCCTTAGGATTTGAGGACCATTGAACCTTCACAAGCGGAACATCCTTATTTCGAAGTCGCTTGACCTCCGAAGCAATAATTCGAATACGTTGCTGCTCATAAGTTAAATTTGGCGAAACTTCAATTTCTTCCACAATACCAGGCTCAAGAATAGAATCGGAATCTCGAAGGCATTTCCGTAATTGAGAAACGTGAAACACGTCATGCATGGCAAAAAATTGAGCCGGTAATGAAAGGCGATATGCCATGAAACCAATACGTTCAGTGATAGGAAATGGCCCAATATATCGAGGCGCTAACTTTCCCGACCGACTGAAACGTACAACACCTTTCATAGGTGAAACACGAATAAAAACAAGATCTCCAACAGAAAATTCTAATTTCCTTCTTCGATTATCGGCATAGGATTTTTGTCTACTCTGGGCTTCTTTCATCCTATGTCGAATAAGTTTAATATTCTCCATGGAATCACGAATAAAGTCTGGACCTAAAACCAGCTTCTCACCGGCCTCAAGCCAACAAGAAGGAGATCGGCATGGCCTTCCATAGAGTGCCTCGACAGGTGCCATACCAATACTAGATTGGAAGCTATTATTATAGGAAAATTCAACAAGTGAAATATGATCTTCCCAACTTCCACCAAAATCGAGCACACAAGCTCGAAGAAGATCTTCAAGAGTTTGATTCACAAGCTCGGTTTGTCCATTGGACTGGGGGTGATAAGTAGTACTAAAATTAAGCTTCGTTCCTAACGCTTTTTGAAGACTCTTCCAAAATCCACTAGTAAACAATGGATCTTGATCGCTAATAATAGAAGTAGGAACTCCATGCAATTTAACAATTTCTCTGATAAAGAGTTTGGCCAAAAGAGGAACAGTTCGGTTAGACCGAACGGGAATAAAATGGGCGGATTTAGTAAGTCTATCAACGATCACCCATAAGCTATCATGACCCGAACGAGAACGGGGAAGGCCATCTATAAAATCCATGGAAATCTGGTCCCACTTCCAAATTGGAATTTCTAAAGGTTGCAATAACCCACCAGGCCTTTGATGTTCGGCCTTGACAAGTTGGCAAGTCATGCAACACTTAACAAAGTTAGCAATATCAGACTTCATTCCCTCCCAATAATAAAGTCGCTTCATATCAGCGTACATTTTACTACTACCGGGATGAATGGTGAATTTAGAACGATGGGAATCTTTTAAAATATATTTACGAAGATCACCAATATTTGGTACGATAAGTCTACCAAATTTTCGAATGCCGCCACGAGAATCAATATCAAAGTCTGTCAAACCTTCAATATCAATTTTATCCTTAACATTTTGGCCAAGAAGAGCCGATTCAGGATCTAGTCCTTGAGCTTCAAGAATGCGGTCTAGAAGAGAAGGATGAGCCTCAAGGCTACATAAAACAAGTGATGAGCATAAATCGGATACGCGCTCTCGAATCTCACAAGTGGATAAAATCTCAAGATCGTTCCATTCGGGTATCATCATAGAAACAACTGCTTGTTGTTTACGGCTAAGAGCATCGGCGACACGATTACCCTTACCGAGGGTATAAAGAATATCAAGATCATAAGGTGCAAGAAACTCAAGCCAACGCTGTTGGCGCAAATTAAGTTCCTTTTGAGAAAATAAATATTTCAAAGACTTATGATCCATGTAAAGAATAAATTTCTCTCCCAATAGATAATGACGCCAAATTCGAAGGGCGAAAACAATAGCCGCGAGTTCTAAATCATGTGTGGCATATCTAGTCTCGGCCGGCTTCAATTGCCTAGAAGCATAAGCAATAACACGTTCTTTTTGCATAAGAACGGCACCCAAACCAACGTGACTAGCATCAGTATAAACAACATAATCTTGATTCCCCTCCGGAATAA
Organism: Allium cepa; assembly: GCA_030765085.1. Classification (NCBI taxonomy): domain Eukaryota; kingdom Viridiplantae; phylum Streptophyta; class Magnoliopsida; order Asparagales; family Amaryllidaceae; genus Allium; species Allium cepa. Next base: position 126,201,368 of record CM060932.1, read on the forward strand.
CAAGAATAGGAGCATCGGAAAGGAGTTCTTTCAATTTTTGAAAAGGGGCTTCACATTTGTCCGACCAAATGTATTTAACTCCCTTCTTAGTCAAGCCAGTAAGAGGCACGGAAATCTTAGAAAAGTCTTTAATGAAACGACGGTAATAACCTGCCAATCCGAGAAAACTACGAATCTCTGTCACACTCTCCGGTCTCTTCCAATCTTGAATCGCTTCAATCTTTGAAGGATCCGCGGAAATTCCGGATTCGGAAATAATACGACCGAGAAACGTCACACGAGATTGCCAAAAGTGGCATTTAGAAAATTTCACCTTTAATTGATTACTCCTAAGAGTTTCCAATACAATCCGAAGATGCTTTTCATGCTCCTCCTCGGTTTTAGAATACACAAGGATATCATCAATGAAGATGAGAACAAACCGATCGAGGAAAGCCTTGAAAACTCGATTCATGAGGTCAACGAAGTAAACCGGAGTCATTCGTTAAACCAAATGGCATAACAAGCCATTCATAAGATCCATAACGAGTACGGAACAATGTCAAAGGAATACTATCCTCAGCAATACGAAGCTGATGAAAACCGGTAGCCAAGTACTGTGAAAAGACCCTAGCTCCGCTAAGCTGATCAAACAGATCGTCAATCCGAGGTAAAGGATATTTATTTTTAATAGTCAGATCGTTAAGCTTGCGATAGTCAACGCAAAGCCTAAGCGTACGGTCGGATTTCTTCATGAAAATAGCCGAAGCTCCCCAAGGCGAGGAGCTAGAGCGAATAAAATGCTTCATCTCCAATTCAGATAATTGTTTGCGCATCTCCTTATTTTCCTTATTAGACATGCGATAAGGAGGACGAGTAACAGGTTGAGCTTCAGGGGTAAGATTAATTCTGAACTCAATTGCTCGCTTAGGTGGTAGACCTAAAATGGGCTCGAATACGTCGGAAAATTCACGGACAACGTGAATTCGAGAAATGACGTCCTCCTCCTCTTCATCATCATCGTCGTCTCGAGGATTTAAGAATATAAAGATGTAGTCAAAGAAGAATCTGAATCTTTAAGAATAATAGAAATCTGATTTATAGATTGCGAATGTCGGAGATAAATAGTTCGCTCAGGACATAGGATATGAGCTTCATAATTAAGCCAGTCCATACCCAATATCATTCCAAAGCCTAAGTAACGCATAACATGCAAATCGGCTAGGAAAGAAAAATCGCATAAAATAATCTCCACATCTTTACAAAGAAAACTAAGAGTTGCGGATCCACCAACAGGATTCGCAATTTTTAAAGAAGTCATTAATGCAGTAACACTTAAGGAAAAAGTGTCTACCAGTTCCTTTGATATAAAAGAATGGGATGCACCCGTATCAAAGAGAACTCTAATAGGTTGATCATGAAATAAAATAATACCATCAAGAATGGAGTAAGAAATACCTTGGCCACGAGATGTGTTGCTAGGGGCTTGAGCCACATTCAACTTTCCTTCCTTTTTACCTTCACGTTTGAGGCATTGATCTATGTAATGATCTGGGCTCTTACAATAGCGACAAGATTTGGGCTTAGAGTACTTATTCGCAAAATGACCTCCAGATCCGCAGTTGAAGTATCTCGCACCACTAGCAGAAGGAGACTTTGCCGCAGGGGTTGCATGCTTACCCTTTTTGTTGGGATAAGGGCCTTTGAATTTAATGGGCCTCCTTTTTTTGTTGAAGTTGGGTTTGGAAGCTACTACTTCAACATCACTTTCTTTATCAGCCTCTTCCAGACGAAGAGCGATATCTATAAGTTGGTCGAAAGGAACTTGTAACTTTAGAAGTAATGGCTTCTTGAGGCTTTTGTTTAAGCCATAAACGAACCTCTGGTTCTTCTTCAATGGGGTGTTGATGTATTCAACCCCATATTTGGAAAGTGACTCAAAGGCTGCGACATAATCAGTCATAGAGGACTCACCTTGAACAAGGTCTATAAAGCGTCGAGCCAGAGTTACCTTCTCTGCTTCTGGTACAAATTTTAACTCGAAGCGTGTCCGGAATTGCTCCCAGGTAAGGTACGCTTCGTTGACTTCAGAAATAAGAAGTTCATACCAGTCCAATGCTCTCACTTGGAGATACTGGAAGCCACCTGAACACGGTGAAGATCGACGAGATTCATGCGAATGAAGATTCGATCGTAGGTCCTCAACCAAGCCTGGACCTCGATAATAGTTTCAGAACCTTTAAATGGCTTCCCACCCAGGTTGGTGTAATCATTGCACAAACGTGCAAACCCAGATTTAGGGTGAGTAGGTTTCGGATTAGAACCAGCTGCTTGAGCATTCGTGACAAGGTCAAGAAGTTGCTGGGTAGTCATAAAAACTCCATCTTGGGGTAGAGCATTAGATGGTCCAGCTCTGGGACAACCAGGCCTAACCATTTCTCTTCCTTAAGAAAGAAAAAAGAGAAAGAAGAAGATTATTCACTAATGAATATCAAGCAATCTTGCTAGATAAAACAAGGAATCATAAAGGATATAGGATGAATCGGTACGACGACTCGAATTAATCCTAAGACATAACTCCTAAGATGGACTTAGGACGATGATCCTTGTTAAGTTATTCTACATTGTTTCGAAGTTTGGCTCTGATACCAAGCTGTGATGCCCCACCTCTATACCCATGCTAGCCAAGAACACTACGGTGTAGTGCTGTCAACTAGCATGGAGAATAAGGCTGTTGAGGAGCGACCATCCATGTGATTGCTTATCACACGGTGGCTATAAATAATCTTCGGAAACAAACATAGAAATAAGCATAACACAAATCATTCACAGACATTCATATCACAAAGGCGGAAAAAGATATGAATATATAACTAACACATAAAAGTGTACATCAGAGTAGTGGTCAAAAAGATCCACAATAATACAAAAGAATAGCAACACGTGCTATACAAAAGAATACAACTATGAGTCTATATCTCAAGTGTATACAACAAAAACTGCTAATCTAAATAGTTAGCCAAAAGGCAGAGTAGCAAATCCTGGGAAGAAGTCAAACAGAAGCACCTGTAACATCTCGGTCTGACCCGAGTATTATTTAAGAAAATAATAAACGGATCAGTCTAGCTATAAATATCAGATGACATGGAATAAAATAAAAGATATGGCATAAACATAAAATATCCATACTGACATACTGCTATAAGTATGCAAATGATGATCAACAGAAGATCAATTAATAAGAGATAAATCGATATCACAAGAATCTTCTCAAAGATCCAAAGAGGGCATCATACCCTAAACTTGTACTCATAACAAGTCAATGACATAAATTCCAGAAATCACAAAAAAAGGGAAAGAGGCCTATCACATGACGGTCCAAAGACCATGGGGAGCTACCCCATATAGGGGTGAGTCGGAATCACCCAGATGAGGTCCAGGCTAACCAAAAAGCAAAAAGGTATGTGTGAGTGGAATCACACAAATGGTTTCTAGCCTAACCTCGCAACAAAAAGGTATGTGTGAGTGGAATCACACAAATGGTGTCTAGACTAACCTTGCGGACAAAGAGATATGTGTGAGTCGGAATCACACCCATGAGGTCTAGTCTAACCTTGCAAACAAAGAGACATCACACAATTGCTAGTCTAAATCATAAAATGATCATCATGATCAACGAGAAGTGTCGATTACACTAAGCTAGTAAATATAAAAGTTTATCTTCGTGTCCCATAACCACTTGCTTAACTTAAATATTTACGAAAAAACTGTAAATCTTCACTAGAAAATTGTCACAAGAGGTTCAATCGAACAAGTCCAAGAATTAACCGACGAAGTGAACGCAAGCATTTCATACCACTTGTTTTACCAAGCCGTTTAATTAGATTTCTCATCCGAGCGAGGTAAAGGTTTGTATATACTAGTAGATTGGAAAACGGTTTAAGAAAAGAGCTTTGTTATTGAAAATAGAGTTGAAATTATTTTGTTGAAAGAGTTTTGATATTTACTACTAGTATTGAAACCTTCATATTTCTAAAGTGAAGAGTTGCAGTGATGTGATAGTGTACGAGTGCACGTACTAATATAGTACACATGGATCGTGTAATATGGAATATAATATAAATGCGGAAATAGATGATAATAGCACAGTAAATAAAAATAGAAAAATCACACCAGAGATTTTTATACTGGTTCGGAGCACCGTCCTACGTCCAGTCCCAGACTTCTATCTGGATTTTCACTATTAACTACCTCGCTTCACCCGGAGGAACAGGTTTACAACACCCGAGCAAACGAACGGGATTTCACGCCTCTAATACGCTGAGGACTTCAACACTTGCCTCTTACAACACCGAGGACTTCAACACTTGCCTCTTACAACACCGAGGACTTCAACAACGATGAATATAATTGTTTGTTGACGGTATGTGTTCTTGCTAACACAGTTTTGTCACTTGTAGTACAAACTTCCTATAACCTTATCCTCAAAATATGTGGATGATGTTTTGTGAAGATTAAGGGAAGTATATTACTTATTGAATCAAAAGATATGAAATAATTTCAATGATTCAATAAGCACTTAAAATAATTGAGAGCTTTTAGAATGCAGGAGTATTTAGAAAGTAAGATCAGATTAGAGTAAAAAAAATATGTTTCCATCTATATTGAATCAATGATTTAGATGAGTTTATATAGAGAAAAATGGTTGTAACTCTTTGTGAACAGTAGCCATTAATAGATATGATCATTGATGAAAGGTAAGAGATGCAACCATTGGAGAAAGAAGTTCTTGTGGAAAAGATTGCTCTCTGTTTAAAAAACGGTTGACAGGTCAAAAAATGGCCAGTAGACAGGATTTCAAATATATAGTCGTTATGTGCATGTGTGCACGTTCATTGTGCATTTTACACAGAGACGGTCGACCGCCTGATTTATTACCCATCGACCGGTCCCTATTAATTTGCTCAATGAATGTACAATGCTATTCAAACGTATATATATCGATTATATTGAGGTGCAAGATTATTTGAGGATAGATTTTAACAAGTTTATCACTATTACAATATCAAATAATCAACCTATAATCTAGAGTACCATATGTAGCTCTTTTGTGCCTCTTTATAGCCATGATGCCTGTGTTTTGTCGATCGCCTTTATTTCTTTGTCAGAAATCAAAAACTTCATAGAACCTGTGACTCAACATTCTCCTCCTTTTTGATTGATGACAACATACATCTGAAGTTCTGAATCTCCCCCTGAATATGTGATCTCCCCCTGAGATTTTGTTTGTATTCTTTATATATATATTCCTGCAAATAATTGTTAGCACTTTCTCCCCCTTTGTCATCGACAAAAAGGAATAATAGATAATGGAATAATATAGGAGTATATCAAGCAGAAAATTCATGCATAGCAAAAATATATATATATATATAACATATCCAAACATACCAGAGTATCATACACACCAAAATATCATACGAATAAAAGTAACGACACTATTTAGTACAAGTGTCGAATGATGTTTCAAATTGCTAAACCAAAATATAGAGATAGAAAACAGAATCTAGGATGAGTCAGAAGCTGTCTCCTCTTGAACATCTTCTTCCTCATCATCATCATCACCATCATCTTCCTCATCATCGTCCTCTCTAGATGATTCTCCACGACCATGTCCACTAGTACCAGCAGACTCCTCAGTTAATGATTAGTTGAAAACAGGAGGAGCAGGACGCTTGCCTGGGTCCTGATCATGAGCAGAGATGGATGTGCTACAAGAAATAGCATCCCATAAAATACCAAAGAATGACTTGACTTTGTTGAAGCGTTTATCAATTTTTGTGTCCATGCGCTTGAGTCTTGATTCAAGCAAGAATTGATTACGCGCAATAGTTTCAAGTGATTCTTTTGTGGTGGATTTTGATTTCAACATTTTAACTTCTTCGGAACGAGGTCGGGAGGAAGTAGCTTTTTGTTGTGTTGGACCTCTTTGTTGCCATTGTTCAAACGACATAATCTGAAGGCAAGGAGGAGGGAGCTTCATGCGTTTGATGGTTATGGAATCAATACATTTTGGTTTCGAGGTGGCAGAGGCAGGAGGTCTTATGCCACAAGCTAGCAAAATACGCATGATATATTCATTAAAGAAAAAATGAGGTCGCGTAGAGTTGTTCACCTTGAGAATCTCGTCAAACAGCATATGAACCCAATTGATTTGGATATCTCCATAAATAGCATAAAGGGCCTTGAAGTTTTCTTTGTATACAGCGTCGTAGTTTCCTAGTCTAGGAAACAAAGAGAACATCAAGACGCGATGTAGTAGTCTGGCTGTGGGTCGAAGTCCAATTGATTTTGTGCCATCACTGTTATCCTCCATGCATTGATGGCTGATGCTATCGCGAGTGAAGACTTCGCAGAAATGTGATGAAAACTCATCGCCTTGATTTGGAATACCCAGTATAGAAGCTATCCTATCATGAGTGATAAAAATTTGTTTGCCACATACGACAGACCAAATGACTCCGTTCGGATCATCAGGTTTGTACTCGTCGAGGTTCATGTTGGCATAGAACAATTTTATCATCAAGTGATTTATTTCCACATTGTTATCTGAAAAATCGATCAATGGAGTAAGATTGGAGTTATTTGCTAACCTACGGATTCCATAAGATGTGAAATCATCAAATTTGATGTAAGAGCCCGGATGAAATTTGTAGTTAGTCATTTGATTCCATCTTGTGATAGCTACCGGATTTTCGAGCCATTTCTTAGCGGAGATATCGAGTGATGAAGTTCCGGAGGATGACCCTCTCTTGGGTTTCTTTTGCGGAGGAGCCATTTTTAGAAAATTTGGAAGAATTGGAATTTGAAATTGAGAGAATAGGGTTTTTGGAATTTGGGGATAAATAACCGGTTGAACAAATGAGGAGGAGGAAAGGGAAAAAAATGACGCAATGTATATATAAAAACTGAATATACGTATACCGGTCGACCATTTATAATAGGCCGGTCGACCATTTTCATCCAGAGGCTAAACGGTCGACCGGTTCTATTATAGGTAGTCGACCGGTTTTGTTGCCTGATGAAAAAAAATAGTCTGTTTTGCAGTTTTTTGAGAATATGTCGAGCTATATAATTCATATTTCACTCTTATTATAAAATACAAACGTTATTACATGAGTGATAGAGAGAAAACGTTACAACATGTATATATATAAAACTAATGAGGAGTGGAAGAATCGTCATTAGAATTTTCTTTATTATCTTTAATACGATGTGTCCATGGACTCCAGTTTTTCTGAGCACCTTCATTCCTGTTGTAATTCCGATCCCAAGAGTTAGGACTCCTAGATGTTGACGGCCTAGACGGCATTGGTTCATGCACATCATGCTTGTTTGAACCGCAAAAGAATGATGCCATTTTTTCTAAAACAGATAAACGTGCCGATGTCCGTTGTTGTTCATGATAAAGCTGGCTTTGCCCATAATGGAGCTATCTTTGAAGATCAATTTGATGTTTCTGATAGTGGTGAATCTCGTCGATCTGTGATTTGGTACGAGGAGAACAAAACAGCGCCTTCTTTACGCGTTTTGAGGTTAATGTACTGCCAGGAGTACAAATGCATTGGTGATGATACTTCGATTTTTGTTTTGGTGTTTCAGGAGAATAATACTCCTCTGGTTCAGAACTTGTAACGGAAATGCGTGATTTTTGAGCACACTCATCACAAATGTGGGCCATAGAAAATTATGTATAGAGCCTTATGCTCAGATAAGAAAAGATGAATAAAGAGAGAAATTTTGACAAGCTTATAAAGAAATTCCTTATACACAAGCCTGTGGATGAGAGTGAATAAAGAAATTTGACCGTGAAAGCAAGCAAAGGCTCTTATTTAAAGAAAATAAATAGCTTTTCTTAGAAAAAAAATGCTATAGTTAAAATATAACCAAAGGAAAAGACAATCATTAGTAATTACTAGTCAAGATCTTTTCTTGAAATTAAACCAAGCTCTCTTCGTAATCTAATAAAACTAGATTCGAGCAGAGGCTTAGTAAAAATGTCCGCTAACTGATTATCAGTTTGGACATATTCAAGACATATATATCCTTTTTCAATATTATCTCTAAGGAAATGATGACAGATATCAATGTGTTTGGTTCTTGAATGATTCACTGGATTCTTAGAGAGATTTATAGCACTTGTGTTATCACAGTATATAATAGAATTTGATAAATGAATATCAAAATCTTGAAGTGTTTGTTGCATATAAATACTTGAGTACAAGCGAGAGCTGCTGATATATATTCAGCTTCACATGTTGATAGTGAAACACAATTTTGTTTCTTACTAAACCAAGAGACAAGTGATTTTCCAATAAAATGGCACGTACCACTTGTACTTTTTCTATCCGTTCACGAGCCGCCAAAATCAGCATCACTATATGATACTAATTCAAATGGACATTCTTTTGGATAAAAAAGACCGAAATCTTTGGTATTATTAAGATAACGAATTATACGTTTCACTGCTCGTAGATGTGATTCCTTTGGATCTGCTTGAAAGCGTGCACATAGACAAACACTCATCATTATATCTGGACGACTAGCTGTAAGATAAAGAAGAGAACCAATCATGCTTCGATATAATTTCTGGTCAACACTCTTACCATTTCCATCTTTTTCAAGATGTGTAGTTGTACTCATAGGAGTTGGTTTACCAGATGTATTTTCTAATCTGAAGCATTTGATAAGATTTCCGTAATATTTTTCTTGATTGATAAAGATACCACTCAGAAGTTGTTTGATTTGAAGTCCAAGAAAATATGACAGTTCTCCCATATGAGACATTTCGAACTCTTTGGTCATAATACTTGCAAATTCCTTGCAGAGTTTATCGTTTGTTGAACCAAAGATTATGTCGTCTACATATACCTGGATAACTAGAATATCCTTTTGAGAATGTTTAATAAACAAAGTTTGATCGACTTTGCCTATTTGAAATCCTGAGTTAATAAGATAGCTATGTAATCGTTCATACCAAGCACGAGGTGCTTGTTTTAAACCATACAGAGCTTTCTTAAGTTTGAACACATGGTCAGGATATTTTTCATGTACGAACAAAGGAGGTTGTTCGACATAGACATTCTCTTTGATAAATCCATTGAGAAAAGCACTTTTGACATCCATCTGATAAAGTTTGAAATTATGGTGACAAGCAAAAGATAATAGGATTCTAATAGCTTCTAGTCGAGCAACTGGTGCATAAGTTTCTTCATAATCGATACCTTCTTCCTGATTATACCCTTGTGCTACTAATCTTGCTTTATTTTTGGTGATATTTCCTTGTTCGTCAGCCTTATTTTTATAGACCCATTTAGTACCAATAACTGACTGATCAGTTGGTCTTGGAACAAGTTCCCAAACGTCATTGCACTCGAACTGATTTAGTTCTTCCTGCATGGCAATGATCCAGTAATCGTCTGTAGCAACTTCTTTGGGATTCTTAGGTTCGATATATGAGAGAAAAGCGACATGACCCATTTGATTGAGTTGACTCCTTGTTCTGACATGTGATGTTACTTCACCGATTATATTTTGGGCCGGATGGTCTCTTAATATCCTTGGTAGTGATTGTAACTCACATATTTGAGGAATATTCTCAATAATTATTTCCGAGTCAGAATCAATATTCGTGATAATTGGATTGTCAGTGACTATTGATTCATCATCATCTGATATAGTGTGAGGATGCTGATAGAATTCATCAAAAGAGACATGAAGTGATTCTTCAATAGTTTTGGTTCGTTTATTAAATATACGATAGGCCTTACTTCGTTCAGAATATCCGACAAATATTCCTTCATCGGCTTTTGGATCGAATTTGCCAAGCTGGTCTTTCGTATTTAAAATAAAACACTTGGAACCAAAAACTTTGAAGCATGAGATTTTAGGCTTTCTTTTGTTAAATAATTCATAAGGATGATTCTTGGTAGGAGGTCTTATAGACACACGATTTAAAACATAACAGGCAGCTGCGACGGCTTCTGCCTAGAAATGTTTTGGTAAGGTGGTTCCATTCAATAATGTTCTTGCACATTCTTTTAAAGTTCGGTTCTTCCGTTCTACAACTCCGTTCTGTTGTGGAGTTCCGGAAAACAAAAAATTATGATATATACCTTTCTTTGTACAAAAATGCTCAAATTCATTATTTTCAAACTCTCCGCCATGATCACTTCTTATATTTTTAACTTTAATCCTTTTTGATTTTTGAATTCTTTTGACGAAAGATTTGAAATGATCGAAAGTGTCACTTTTATTTTTTAAGAAAATTGTCCATGTGTAACGAGAGAAATCATCAACAATTACAAGCACATATCGACTGTGATTTATTGACTGAACCCTAGTAGGTCCAAATAAATCCATGTGTAGTAACTCAAGTGGTTGTAACATTGATATGACTTTCTTGGATTTAAAAGATGATTTGGTCAATTTTCCTAATTGACATGCATCACAAATGTTGTTAACCTTAAAACTCATTTGGGTAGTCCTCTAACTAGATTGTTTTTGGCTAGCTTGTCAATAGTTCTGAAGTTTATATGACGGAAGCGTTTGTGCCATAGCCATAGATCATTATCATTAGCCACAAGACACATATCTGAATTATGATTAATATTCATATTTAGAATATATATATTTCTGTCTCTATAACCTTTGAAAACTAAATTATAGTCTTTATCTAAAATACTACACTTATTATTTGAAAAGGAAATTGTAAAACCCTTGTCACATAACTGACTAATACTAAGTAAATTGTGTTTTAAATTTCTAACTAGCATGACATTAGTAATAAGAGGTAAGTTAGATGTACCGTAATTGCTCACATCGCCTTTGCCGATGATATAGCCTTTTGAATTATCTCCAAAAGTGACGGAGCCACCATCTGAGTATGTAATATTTGTTAATAAGCTCTTGTCTCCAGTCATGTGCTTCGAGCAACCACTGTCCAATATCCACTTTCCTCTTTTCTTAAGTGGGACCTGCAAAAAATAAAATTAAGTCCATGGTACCCACTTTTTATGGGGTCCTAAGAGTTAGGTCTTAGGAGTCAAAACCCATACGGGTCTGGTATCCCCTTTATATACATAATTAGTATTATGATGCACAGTATTCATGAAATTCTGAATATATTTGTTCCTAATCAAATTGTTATTTGTTTTAGGAACCCATATTTTGATAGTCTTGATATTTTTCTTTTGAAATTTCACAACTGGTTTTGGTTTGGAGTATAATAAACTAAGATTTTTCTTAGCTTCGGTTTTTTGTACTTTCTTCTTCTTTTTATTTCCAAGATGTTTCTTGGCTTCTTGTTTCTTATATCCCAAACCTTTTTTATCCGAAATAGATTGTGAACTTTCAATGATTTTTGTCAAATTTTCTCGACCTTTGTTAAAGTTAGAAACATTTTGAGTAATGTTATCTAACTTAGTTTGTAAACTAGCCTTTTCTAGGTCCAGAATTTTGACTTTTGCCTCAAGCTCATGATTTTTAGTAGTGAGAGCATCATTTTTCTCTTTTTGAGTTTCAATTTCTTGACTCAAAAGAACTAATTGAGAGTCAACATTAGATGATGATTCTTGAAAATTTTCAAGTTCTTCTTCTAATATTTTCTTCTCGTCTTTTAACATATCTCGTTCAAATTCTGCTCTAGTCAAATCTGCTTTGGCTTCTTTTAGCTGTCGTTTTATGTCTTTATATTTGACTATCAATTCAGCATTAATATCAAGCATTTCATCGAATGTAGGAATTTGTACCTCATCTTCTGTTGCCATGAAACATACATTAGCTTGTTCATTCTCCGAATCACTTTCACTTTCTAATGAAGATGAGTCTGAATCATCCCATGTTACTGAGAAGGCTCGTTTCTTTGACTTGTCCTTCTTATATTTGAATTTGTCATTTTCTGACTTCTTCTTTTGATCTGGACAATCCTTCTGCATGTGCCCCTTTTTGTGGCAGTTGAAACATTCTATAGAAGATGATGTTGGTTTATTCGATCCAGATTTCTTTCTATTATAACGACCGGCTTTTCGTTGTTTTAGGAATTTTTTGAAACCTTTTGCTATAAATGCCAGATCTTCGTCTTCAGACTCTGATTCATTTTCGTCTTTTTCTACATGGAATGCCATGTTTTTCTTTTCTTCTTTTTGTTCCTTTCTAGTCTGCAAGTTAGCTTCGTAGGACATTAGATTTTCTATCAATTCATCTGGCTTCATGACAGAAAGGTCATTAGCTTCTTCAATTGCTAATACTTTTCCTTCCCATTCACTAGTCAGAGAATGTAGGACTGTTGAAACAACATCAAAATCAGAATACTTTTGTCCTAAGCCAATAAGTGCATGGTGGATAGTTTGAAACCGTGAATACATATCATTGATTGTCTCATTTGGTTTCATTTTGAAATTTTGAAATTGACTTTTCAGCATGGCTATTTTGGCTTGTTTAACCTTGTTAGTACCTTCATGAGTGATTTTTAGCGTTTGCCAAATTTGATATGCAGTAGTGCAGATACTAACACGGTTATATTCATTTTGATCTAATGCACAAAACAACATATTTATTGCTTTTGCATTTACGGCTGCTGCCGTTTTCTCAGCCGCAGTCCATTCTGAATAATCTGTTGTTGGATTCACTATTTCTTTTTGAGTTGCATTCCAAGCATCAGAACTATTTGATTGCATAAAGAATGACATACGTGTTGCCCAATAACTATAGTTAAGACCATTGAAAAATGGAGGTCTTTGTGTCGATTGACCTTCCATGTAAGTGGTGTTTTGAGTGCTAGTACTTGCGTTATTTTCCATATTACAAGAATATATCAAATAACTGTGTTACGGTTATATGATGACCTTGCTCTGATACCAAATGAAGAGTTGCAGTGATGTGATAATGTACGAGTGCACGTACTAATATAGTACACACGGATCGTGTAATATGGAATATAATATAAATGCGGAAATAGATGATAATAGCACAGTAAATAAAAATAGAAAAATCACACCAGAGATTTTTATACTGGTTCGGAGCACCGTCCTACGTCCAGTCCCAGACTTCTATCTGGATTTTCACTATTAACTACCTCGCTTCACCCGGAGGAACAGGTTTACAACACCCGAGCAAACGAACGGGATTTCACGCCTCTAATACACTAATACACTAAGGACTTCAACACTTGCCTCTTACAACACCGAGGACTTCAACAACGATGAATATAATTGTTTGTTGACGGTATGTGTTCTTGCTAACACAGTTTTGTCACTTGTAGTACAAACTTCCTATAATCTTATCCTCAAAATATGTGAATGGTGTTTTGTGAAGATTAAGGGAAGTATATTACTTATTGAACCAAATGATATGAAATAATTTCAATGATTCAATAAGCAATTAAAATAATTGAGAGCTTTTAGAATGCAGGAGTATTTAGAAAGTAAGATCAGAAATTAGAGTAAAAAAAATATGTTTTCATCTATATTGAATCAATGATTTAGATGAGTTTATATAGAGAAAAATGGTTGTAACTCTTTGTGAACAGTAGCCATTAATAGATATGATCATTGATGAAAGGTAAGAGATGCAACCATTGGATAAAGAAGTGTCTTTTGGAAAAGATTGCTCTCTGTTTAAAAAACGGTCGACAGGTCAAAAAATGGCCAGTAGACAGGATTTCAAATATATAGTCGTTATGTGCATATGCGCACGTTCATTGTGCATTTTACACAGAGACGGTCGACCGCCTGATTTATTACCGGTCGACCGGTCCCTGTTAATTTTCTCAATGAATGTACAATGCTATTCAAACGTATATATATCGATTATATTGAGGTGCAAGATTATTTGGCGATAGATTTTAACAAGTTTATCATTATTACAATATCAAATAATCAACCTATAATCTAGAGTACCATATGTAGCTCTTTTGTGCCTCTTTATAGCCATGATGCCTGTGTTTTGTCGATCGCCTTTATTTCTTTGTCGGAAATCAAAAACTTCATAGTACTTTTGACTCAACATAAAGTTGTTATCCCGCCTTTTTAACAAGGCCGTGATAACATAAAATCGACCGAGAAGCCAAAAATAGTTTGTCTCGAAGAATGGTCAACTCAGCATCTCAACAAAGAAATTTCTGTTGAATGTTTTTCAGATAAGACCACCTACGGAGGGGGGGGGGTCCAGGGGGTGCGGGGGCAACGCCCCCGCTACGGGGTTCGACCTGCCCGGTCAGGTCACGGGACTCCAGGGGGCAGCGCCCGTCCAAAACGGTACGACCTAGTGAAGATCTAAGGGAGGATAGGATCGAGCGACTTAAGAAGCTCACGACCTATCATTAGCACGGTCGAGCGACCTAAATAGAATGGCCTAAGGTTGTAAGGGGCCGAGCGACCTACGAGTTTCAGGGGTCTAGCGACCTAGAGGTGTTCGCGACCTAGAGGTCGAGCGACTTAAGGGGGTATGCGACCTAGTGGTCGAGCGACTTAAACGGGTACAGACCTAGTGGTCGAGCGACTTAAGGGGGTATGCGACCTAATGGAACAAAGGCCGAGCGACCTAAGGGGGTACGTGACCTAATGGGTTAAAGATCATGCGACCTAACGGGTTCAAGGTCATGCGACCTAACGGGGTTGAGGTCATGCGACTTATGGTGCCACGCGACCTAAAGTGCCACGCGACCTAAAAGAGGAACGACCCAACGAGATAAAGGCCAAACGAGATGACACAAGGAGTGACCTAGCAAGACTCGTGACCTAAAAATGATAAGGCCGAGCGAGTTAAGGGATTGCGCGACCTACGGCCTTGCGACCTACGACCTAACGACTTAAAGGCTTAAACCATGCGAACGACTCAAGGTCATACGACCTAAAGAGGAACGAACCTAAGGTCATGCGACTTAACGGTGCCGATGCAACCTATGACCTAGGGGAAACGACCTAATTCCGAGGCGTCATTTCGAGGCAGTGCGACCTAACTGCAGTTTTTCACCAAAAACACTAAAAATTGGAGTTTTTCGCTAATCCAATCCAAACCAAATGCAAATGCACATGTTAAAGTGATGGGAATTCATTCCCAACAATCCAAAATAGTTATAGACAAGAATGTGAGATAAAAATCTCACCTTTTCACCAAATTTATGAAGAAAAGCTTGAAAGCAATGGATAAGTAATCACAAGCTTGAATCCATTGTCTTCTTCTTGAATTTGGAATTGAATGTTGGATTTGCAAGAAAATTTAAGCTTGGAATTTTAATTTCTCATTCCACTCACCATTAATTCTAAAGCTTGGTTGTTAGGAAATTTATGAAGAGTGAGGAGAAAGAGAGAAGTAGATTTGAGTTATAATGGCTAATCTAACCCAAATCCAAAGCGAGAAAAGCAAGTGAAATTCCACTAACTCCAAACCTATCAATGTTTATACTTAAAAAAGTTGTAAACGGCATTTCGAACTCAATGGAAGTGGTCTCGAGTCCTAATTTGACCGTTAGCAAAAAGTAGCTTTTCGGACCAATATCCGATTAACGACAAAATATTTAAATATAAAATCGATAAATATGCGGGTTGTTACACTGTCACCAACGCTAGTTTTATTGAAGGCCAATCTACTGCATGACCTCCACTATTCAATGGCATGAATTATAATTACTGGTCAACTAGAATGAAAATATATATGCAAGCTAATGGTTTTGAAACCTGGAATACTACCCGAAAGGAATATACCATGCCAACAAAAGATTTTTCAACTTGGACTACTGCACAAAAAACTGATGCTACTTCAAAAGCTAAAGCTTTGAACATGTTATTTTGTGCATTAGACAAAAATGAGTTTAATAGAGTCAGTATGTGGACAATCGCTTATGAGATATGGAGAACTCTAAAAGTAAATCATGAAGGAACTAGCAAAGTCAAACAAAGCAAAATCTCTATGTTGAAAAATCAGTTCCAAAATTTCAAAATGAAATCAAATGGAACTATAAATGACATGCACTCTAGATTTCAAGATTATATCACTCATTATTGGCACTAGGAGAAAAATTCTCTAACTTTGATATAGTATCAAAAATCCTAAACTCTTTAACGGATGAATGGGAAAGAAAAATCCTAGCTATTAAAGAAGCAAACGATCTTTCTACTATGAAACCAGAAGAGTTAAATAGGAAATCTAATGTCATATGAAGTGAATTTTCAGGCAAAGAAAGTTCAAGCACGTGATTAGAAGAATCTCGCATTTCAAGTAGAAAAAGATGATTCTAACTTAGATGAAGAGGTTACGACACTTATTGCTAAAAATTTCAGAATGTTTTTGAAATTAAAAAAGAATAACAAGTTCAGAAGTTACAAAAATAACTCTAACAACAACAATAATAACAATAAACCATCATCTCCTATCATGGAGTGTGATAAATGTCATAAAAAGGGTGATATGAAAAAAGATTGTCCAGAGAAATAGAAAAATAAATTCAAGAAGAACAAATTCAAGAAGAAAGCATTTTTAGTAACATGGGATGATTCAGATTCTTCTTCATCATCAGAGAGTGATAGTGGCAGTGACACAGAGCAAGCTAATGTATGCTTCATGGCTACAAGTGATGATGTACGTGAATTAAATTTTGATGATTTGGTTGAACTTAATTCAGAACTAGTGGATTTTGTAAAACAAACTAAAAGGCAAAATAAGGAGTTACAAGGAAAACTAAATAGATCTGAATTACAAATTAGCATGTTAAGAGATGAAAAGAAAATTCTGGAAGAAAAACTTAAAAAATCTCAAGAATCTAATTCTAATATAACATCTCAACTTTCTATGATAACTCAGGAATTATAAATTCAGAAAAATAAAAATGATGATTTATCAGTTGAAATTAATGATTTGAAATATAACACTAAAGTATTAGAGTTAGAAAAATCTAGTCTCAAAACTAATTTAGAAGATATTAAAAAAAAAATTTCTTATTTTAATAAAGGACGAGAAAATCTTTCTAAAATAATAGAAAATTCTCAATCTACTTCAAAGAAAATGGGATTAGGATATAAGAAAATTGAAAATCCAAAGAAATCTGAAAAGTTTAAAAATAAGTTTAAAAACAAAATTAAGAAAGGTATTAAGAAAACAGTTTCTAAAGATTTTAAAACTATTAAAATATGGATTCCTAAAACAAATAATAACTTAATTAGGAATAATCATATTAAAACATTTATGGAAACTGTTCATAAAATTGAGAATTATATTCATAAAGGGATTTTGAACCTTCTTGGGTTTGGTTTCCTAAGACCTAACTCTTAGGACCCTAAAAAGAAAAATGGGTACCACTTAATCTTTATTTTTTGCAGGTACCACTTAAAAAGAGAGGAAAAAGGATTTTAGATAGCAGTTGCTCGAAACACATGACTGGTAATAAGGACATATTAACAAACATTGTCTACTCAAATGAAGGATCGGTGTAACGATCCTGATTTTTTAATCAAATTTAAATTGGTAATTAAAATAAATTTTTGAATAAAATTGTGAATTAATTTGAACTTTTCAAATTTAATAAGATATTTGGTTATTTGGGTATTGAAAATTTAATTCGGGCTTTGAAATTCTAAAATTAAATATCTTATAAAAAAATAAAATAAAATTGGATTTGAAAACTATATAATTTTATACTAATAGAAATTTGTTATCTAATATACATATGTGTTTATTTATATGTATATAGATTTATTCTGAATTTCATTTTGAATTTAAAACTCTGAAATAAATACTTTAGAAAATAAATTGAATTCAATTTGGAAATTCAATTGTAAATATTTACAAATAAATTGGGTTTGGATTTACTTGTGAATTTATTTAAGAAATAAATTGAATATTGGAAATAAAAATTGGATTTAGAATTCTATATTTTAAAGAAACAAATATATATATATATATATATATATATTAATTGAAAATTTAAACTTTGATTTGGAAATTCAATAATAAAAATTATAAAACAAATTGGATTTAAAAGCTTTATACATTTAAATACACACACACACACACACAGATATATATATATATATATATGTATGTATGTATGTATGTATGTGATTATTTAATAATGAACAATTAGAAGTTAAAAATCATTTCTTTAAAAGTTGTCTAAATATAAATTTGAAAATATAAACATATGTAAATATGAAATTGAATAAAAGAATTTATAAAAGGTTAAAACATGTTTTATAAATTTATAAAAGAAAGGGTTTAAAATATAAATTAAATAAAAGTTTAAGATAAGGTATTAAACATAAATTTCTTTGTTTAGACAAGTGTAAGCAAGATATAATGTATATGTATGTAAATTAAGTAATTTATAACAAAGTAAGGATTTAAACAAAGTTTTAAATTAATTTTTAAACAAGGATAAAAACATAAAATGCCTATATGTTGACAAGTGTTAGATTTATCTAATTTGAGATTAACAAGTGTTAATATATGATTACAAGTGGCAACATCATCACTTCTTTTGAAATTAAATTTACAAATATGAATTAAAAAGAAAACAAACTTTCTCAGTAAAAAAAACTTCTCAAATCTGAAACTAGGAAAGAAAAGTTAAAACAAAGGCAAAAAACTCAAACCTGAAAAACAAACCAAAATCAAAATGCAATGTAAACCGGAAGCTTCAAAACTCTTTCATCTTCATATTCAAACCCTCTCAAACATAAAAGCTTTCGAGCCTGAAATTCAAACCCAGAAAGTAAGCTTGAGTTCATTTCAAAATTCTGGAATAAACAGCAATCGAAGCAAAGAAGGAACTGAGACCAGAAAAGAAAAACAAGATCAAAAACTTCAAAATCTGAAGCAAATAGAAATGGATTCAATTCATAAACTGGAAAATTGAAGCATGCAACAGAGATTAAACTCAAATTTAAAATCCTAAGCAACAAACATCAGGTTCAACCAAATTAAAAGATCAAAGCAAAAGGAAATCAAGCAATCTACGATCTGATCTAAAATTAGCAGCAAAATTCGAGTTCTAGTGCAACTCATTAAAACAATCCAAGTTTCCAATTCCAGGCAAGAAAAGAAACTCCTCTGTTCTCTGTCTTCATCTCACAGGTGAGCAAACTTTACCTTCTTTATTTTGAAATGCCTGTGATGATGAGTGAAATGATCTGGAAATGCTTTGTATGGTTGTAGATATGGATTTTTGTTTGGATATATAAATGTATAGATGCATGTCTGTTACAGGGATAGATACACTTTCTTCTTCCTCTATTTAACATTTTAACAGACTAAACCCATAAAAAAATTCAAATACTTCTTCCTCAATTTGTTTTAGGTGATAATCTTTGAATAGAAGTTGATTCTAACAACATAATTTAAATTTTAAAAATAATTCCAACTATATTTGTTAAAGATTTATTTCTAGAATAAATTATTTCAGTGAACTTCTTGAAAATGATAAAAATAAATCATTTTAGTCTCTAGTTCGGAATTTATAAACTGAATTGTATTATAAAATGATGAATTTAGTAATGAAGTTGAGATTTTTAGTTTGCTAAATTGTGGAAAATCGTGAGTTGTATGGGTTTGGGTTCTCTGCCAATTGCTGGTGATCGCCGATGAATTAAATGTTGAGGTCATTACTGGAGGAAGTTCAGATGTTGTTGGTTGCAGGAAAAATGCTCATTGAATTTTTAGTATGCCATGGAGGTGACGCGACGACGTTATAGGGTTTAAAACCCTGTTGGGTTTGTCTATGGTTTCGAGTCAAATTCTTCGACGTGGATGCATCGGAATTGGCTAGGGTATGGGGGATAAACGCGTGGGTCAGAGGTGAAGTTTTAGCCGTGATCGCAAGGTCTTAGATCACTATGGGAGGCGACACAGGTAGTTTTCGTCGATTGGTTTGAATTTCTGAAGGTATAGACTAGCTCGATTTTGAGCTCCGGTGGGATTGATGATGATGGGTGGTCAGATGATTTGTATTGGTCATCGACAGTTTGTAGATGATGGTGAAGATGACCAGAGTTGATGGAGGCGGCGTGTACCGTGCACGTACACGTTTGTTTTTTTTCTAGGTGTTGAGCTTGTAGAAGAAGAAGAATGCCTCGGTGTTGATCTCATGTTTGTTGTGAATTAGCTCGAAGTAGATAAATATTTCAAGTAGCCCGAAGTTTCACCCGAGAAAATGTCATTTTGGCTTGGGAATTTAACTGCATGGCTCGGGTCTTATTTAAAACGTGAAGATTTAATAAGTTTTGAAATAAATGTTAGTTAAATTTTAAAAGATATTAAGTAAATAAGTTTTAAGTGAATATAGATCAAGTTTTCGAAATAAATTTATTTACAAGATTTTTAAATAAATTTATAAAGATTTATTTCCAGAAGATTGAGTGTTTTTTTAAAACTTATTAATATGTTGTTGAAATACTTTTAACGAGATAATTAGATAAATTCTAAATGTTTCCAAAGTATAATTTATTGGTGAAGTTAAGTAAAGATTTGCCTAGGATTTCTCAAATAAATATTAAGCATTGAATTTAATCAAATTAAGTGATGTAATTAAAGATAAAATAGTTTATCTTTTAATTAATTCAGTAATCTATGATATAAGTAATTAAGGTTAATTAATAAATGGAGAGCAATTGAGGATAATAAATGGATGATTTATGATTGATTTATCAAGTGATTAAGAATAATCACTTGTAAATTAAGATTAATTAATCAAATGATGATTAATATAGGGTTAACTAATTGATTAATTAAGGATAATTAATTAATTTAGATTAATTCTTTAATAATTAAGGGTTGATTAATTTATTAATTAATGGTGATTAATAAATAATTAAAGATAATTAATTAACATAAATTGTAATTAGTTAATGTTAATCAACCAAAATTAGTGATTAATCTGGTTTTAATTAGTCAGATGATCAATTAACCTTATTTATGGATGACTATATTCTATTGAATGCTGTGAATTGTTTGTTATCTCTACTATGAGATGCTTTGTGATTTGAATTGTTTTAAATTCAAGTTGTGATGAATTTAATTTATTTTATCTGTGATAAATTTTATATTATTTATCTGTGTATTTGTGAATGAAAGATAAGCGTTATAGAATATACCATTTATCGATATTTATATTCTTGAATTGTGATGATTGATGATGTTGCACTATTGTGTAAAACTCCTGGACTACACTATACACATAAAAATATGGATTGCACGAGGAAATTGGTTAAGTCACAGATTTTTGGAAATAGTTTTTAATGTTGAATTTTGAATCCAAATTGTTTTGGAAATGGATTGGGTTAATTGTGAAAAGCCTTTAAATAGGGAATTTTTAAAGATAAAAGTTAATTTGAATAACTTAATAAAGTTTTGGGAATTTAAATAATCTAATTTAAATTTGAATTCAAAATTTGAAATTGAATTCTATGGTTGGAAATTATGGTTTAAAATATTATACAAGTTTACATGGGTTTTAAACCTATTTAAAAGTGTTGTTTTGAGAATTTGAAATTAACCCAAGGATTCTAAATTGTGTAAATGAAATCGGATTTTTCCAAAATGAAAACTATTTGTTTTCAAATAATAAAAGATTTCATATAAGGAAAGAATTTCCAATTTGTGTTAAAGGGATTTCAAGTTTTGAAATGAAAATGGTTTTCCAAGTTATGAATGAATCTTTGGAAACGGGTTTGAAAGCTATTAAATCTTTGATTTAAAGATTTGATGAGTTACTCCAATTTGAAATGGAAATTGTGTTGAAATTTGTGAATGAGTCTTTATGAAAGATGGGTGAACTTTGTAAAATGAATCTTTTGAATTAAAGATTTGTAAATGGTAATTTGTTTAAACCATTTGAAAAGAAAGTTTTGGGTTTTAAAGTTGTGATTTAACTAAAATCCCATATCCATATGTGTTTAAAATATTGCGCTCATTATTCGGTTTGGCCGAGAGAGGACCTTGTGTCATATAACCCATTCCGAATAATGATACGACGTTATGGATTGCATTTGAAGACCAGTGGTGGAGACCGGGTATTTACGAGAATGATAGGATAACCCGTCGAATGACTCTGCACTGAGTAGCTACGGTTTAGAGATCTCCATATGTGATGGGAAGTCCGATCGGGATTGTGAATACCCGGATTGCAAGGGCTTCTTCGGAAGTGCCTTCCGTTTTGTTCGAATCCGGAACAGACTTGCATGGATGTGTGTTTGATGTTATACTTTGTGATGTAAAGCCAGTTTCCATCAAATACATTTCTGTTTGGTGGCGGAGATTTACTCTCTTAAGCTTAACACCCTTCTCTGAGACGTACAAGCTCAGAGGTTATGTAGTTGATGGTTACTAGTGATACATTCCCAATTTTGTAATGTGGCATACGAAGTGCTGCTGATCATTTGTTGATCGAAGCATGGCTTTATGAAAAAGCGTAGCTTTGTGGACGAGACTGCATCAGGACCTCACACCCTGGAAATGGGACAGGAAAGATGCAGCAAGGTTGCAGGGGTCGTGCCCCTAGGGTATGTCCATTCCTTCTGGAAAAGGGTGGTATCATGGTATGAAGCCCAGATACTTAACTCATGTGGACACTGTAAATTTTATTACCGTGTGATTGTTGTGGTTGAGAGCTCTCGGATAAAGGTCGCAAACAACCGAGGGTGGCATATCTTAGGTCTTACTCTCGGGAAGGGAGTAAATCAGCCTTGTGTTGGCAGAGAGCCGGGTAGGTTCTCGGGGCGTCCCTCCAGAGGCGCACCCATGTGACAATGGGAAGTTCCTTGGCCTGACCATTTGTTGGAAATCCAATCAAACAATACGAGCCCTTTACGATTGCAATTGTATAACCTGCCACCTCAGGTGGTAGCTATAACTGGTATAATATAATGGTACCTATGCTAGTTAAGATTAATATTATACTTTCGAAATGTTTTCTACTGTGCACTAATAATAATATCAAAAAGGATTTTTGCATAGTAAGCATTTTTGACTATCATAAGGAGAAATCTCCCCCAAGTGTGCGATCGCATGGGGTGTGCGCCGGGAGGCCTTATGGTAGTTTCATTTTCCAAAAAGCATTGCAGATTTCATTCTAATTTCTTTTGTTCAAACCAAGTGTTTTTGTTTGCTCATACCAGTCCCATGACTGATCCGGAGTTTATTGTTCCCTTCCTAAACTCTAGGTGCCCATAATTTTTCACATGGGCAGTCTAGAGTTGGGTTTTTCAGATAATCAAATATTAGGTATAGACTCATTAGCCTTCGAAGTCTTTGGTATTAGCAATCGCATTTGGATCGAGTTGCTTCACTTCAGCATTGATGATGGTTCGAGATATCTTTAGTTTGGAGATGGAGTTGCAGTTGCATCATTGGATATTGTATTCATTGGAGTTATATAATATTCATTTTTTTCTTCCGCTGTGTTGTACTTAATGTGTTATAAGCTCCGGCGAACCATATTCGGCATTTGAATCTACGGCATTCGAGTACAATTGAAGTACGGATTTCGATTTTCGAAGGTCGAGTCAGGGTCATTATAATCGATCACTTTGGAAGATAATTCAAAAGGTTATATCATCGGCAAAGGCGATGTGAGCAATAACAATATCTCTAACTCACCTCTCATTACTGATGTCTTATTAGTTAAAAACTTAAAACATAATTTATTAAGCATAAGTCAATTATGTGATAAATATTTCAATATATCCTTTTCAGAAAATAAATGTAATATTTCTGATAAAAATCAAAATTAATTTTTAAACGTATAGGAGATAGAAATATTTATATTTTAAATATGAATATAAATTATAATTCAAATATTTGTTTAGTTGCTATAGAAAATGATTCTTGGCTATGCCACAAAAGATTTTGTCATATAAATATTAATACTATTAATAAAATAGCTAAAAATAAACTTGTTAAAGCACTACCTGATATGAAATTCAGAGCTGATAATATTTGTGATGCATGCCAGTTAAGAAAATTAACAAAATCTTCTTTTGAATCTAAGAAAATCATATCTACAACACAAACACTTGAACTACTATATATGGACCTTTTTGGACCTACTTAGGTTCAATCTATTAATCACAATAGATATGTGTTTGTTATTGCAGATGATTTTTCGAGATATACATGGACTATTTTTATGAAACATAAAAGTGATACTTTTGAGAATTTTAAAATTTTTGTAAAAAGAATTCAAAATATAAAGAATTTAAAAGTTAAAAATATTAGATGCGATCATGGAGGTGAATTTGAAAATGAAGCTTTTGAACAGTTTTGTAACAAGAAAGGAATTAATCATAATTTCTCCTCTCCTAGAACACCACAACAAAATGGAGTTGTAGAAAGGAAAAACAGAACGTTACAAGAATGTGCAAGAACTTTATTAAATGAAAGCACTTTACCTAAGCATTTCTTAGCAAAAGCTGTTGCAATTGCCTGTTATGTTTTGAATTGTGTTTCTATTTGATCATTAACAAAACATACTCCATATGAATTTAAATGGTAGAAAACCTAATATATCATATTTCAAAGTTTTGGTTCAAAATGTTTTATACTTAACACCAAAGATCAGCTTGGCAAGTTTGGTCCAAAATCCGATGAAGGAATATTCATAGGATATTCGGAAAGAAGCAAAGCTTATCTAGTTTTTAATACAAGAACTAAAGTAATCAAAGAAACTCTTCATTCATTCGATGAAAATGTAAAAATTTCTTCTCAAAATACAAACTTGGAAAATAATTCAAATCAAATTCTAACAAATAATTTAGAATATGGTGATATTATTTTTCAAAATAATAATACTGATAATACTAGAGAAAATGAAAATATTGTTCTTAATGAAAATGTAGTAAGATCTCCTCCAAGAATTCTTAGAGATCACCCTGTTCAAAATATAATTGGAGAAGTAAATTTAAATGTAAGAACAAGACATCAATTAAATCAAATGGACCATATAGCTTTTCTCTCTAATATAGAACCCAAAAATATTAAGGAAGCCTCCACTGATGACTATTGGATTATAGCTATGCAAGAAGAGCTAAATCAATTTGAAAGAAACGAAGTTTTGGAATTAGTTCCTAGACCAAGTGATGAATCCGTCATGGGTACAAAATAGGTTTTCAAAAACAAAGCTGTTGAACAAGATAACATAACTAGAAATAAAGCTCAATTAGTAGCACAAGGATATAATTAAGAAGAGGGAATAGACTATGAATAAACATTTGCTCCTGTTGCGAGATTAGAAGCTATACGTATTCTATTGGCTTTTGCATGTTTTCATAACTTTAAATTATATCAAATGGATGTTGAAGTGCTTTTCTGAATGGATATATAAAAGAAAATGTCTATGTTGAAAAGCCTCCTCTTTTTACTCATGAAAAATTTCCAGATCATGTCTATAAACTTAAGAAAGCTTTATATGGTAAAAATGGCACCTCGTTCTTGGTACGACCGACTTAAAAGCTATTTAATAGAATCTAGTTTTGTAATTGGAAAAGTTGATCAAACTTTATTTATAAAGAAATTTAAACAAGATATTTTAATTATACAAATATATGTTGATGATATTATATTTGGTTCAACAAATGAAAAATTATGTCAGGAATTTTCGACTATCATGACAAATGAATTTGAAATGTCACATATGGAAGAACTGTCAAATTTTCTTGGACTACAAATCAAGCAATTGCAAAATGGAATTTTTATTAATCAGGGAAAATATTGTAATAATCTAATTAAACGTTTTGGTATGGAAAACACTTCTGCCAAGCCAACTATTATGATACACTATACATCTCGACAGAGATGAAAATGGTAAGAGTGTCGATCAAAAACTATATCGTAGCATGATTGGATCATTACTTTACTTAACTGCTAGTCGACCTAACATTATGACGAGTGTTTATTTATGTGCTCGATTTCAAGTAAATCCTAAAGAATCACATATGCGAGCAGGAAAATGTTTAATTCGTTATCTTAGCAAGACCAACGATTTAGGATTTTTTTATCCAAAAGAATGTCCTTTGAATTAGTATCCTATAGTGATGCTGATTTTGGAGAAAGTCGGACAGATTGAAAAAGTACAAGTACAACTTTTCATTCCATTGGACGATCCTTAGTATCTTGATTTAGCAAGAAACAAAACTGCGTTTCACTATCGATATGTGAAGTAGAATATATATCTACAGCTTTAGCATGTGCTCATATAATCTACATGCAACAAACATTGCAAGATTTTGATATAAAATTAAATAAATCTATAATATATTGTGATAACACCAGTCCAATAAATTTGTCTAAAAATCCTGTCAATCACTCACGAACTAAACATATTGGCATTCATCATCATTTTCTTCGTGATAATATTGAGAAGGATATAATAACTTTAGAATTTGTAAATTCTGAAAATCAGTTAGCTGATATTTTCACTAAACCATCAATGAATATTGTTTATAAAACTAAGAAGAGAACTGGGTATAACTTTAAAAGAATTATAAAATTTCTATAATAATTTATTTTTTTAAAAAAATTGCTCGTACTTGAACTCAGCACCTCTAGTTTGAAAATCCTATGTCTCTGCCATTTGACCATTTGTTGTTTCACATCTATTTCTATTATAATTTTTTCCCTCATCTATTTTCACTTTTCTCATGAACAATTCTCAGCCATGAAATTTGTGTTTTGTTTTCATCCTCTAATTACTTTTCATGTTATCCGTTAACCATCCATCTTTAACCATTTTTTTCACTTATATATACCTCCAAATTTTTTTGTTTCTCCTTCCATCTAATTTGCTTTAATCCTATATTATTTCTTTCTACTACAATGTCTTCACAAGAAATCTCCTCAAATGACCCTGCATATTCCTCTGTCGATTTCTCGACACCTACCTCTGGATCATCAAATTTACCTACACCTACACCATATCATTGATCGACCTGACCATCAAACTATCATACTGGCCATACTCCAAAAAAAAGAAGGCACCCTGTTTTCTATTCTTTGGTTCTCCACAAACAAAGAAAAAGATTAATGATTTACATCATTATCAAAGGGAATCAATAGCAATTCAACGTGAAATGTACTACGAAAAGAAGATGAATTCAAAACGACTTAGCTTTCTGGAGCAACTTGGATGGAAATTCTGCAGGTCGTATTCATCTTCTTTTCATCAACCTTCAACCACTTTCTCTCGAAATTCATGGGATCAGTCACCACAACCTCCATCCGTGTCTCTGAATTCATGGGAGCGTGGAAATCGCTGGTCGCTATTAAAACCATATGAAGAGAAGACGAAGGTTGAACCAGAAAACTCAAAGTCTCCATCCACTCCTTCATCAAAATAATTTATTTTCTTTCTATATTTTCAACTAATTTCATTCTTATTTGTATGCATTATTTAATATATTGAATTGTGTGTGTGTGTGTGTGTAGATATATATATATATATGTATATGCAAAATATGCTGCAAAATGCTGAGATTCAGACGAATGAAAAAACTTAACCGATCAAATGAATCTGCAAACAGAAAGCTTTCAGTCAGTATTAGGTCGATTGAATGAATTTGTCCAGTCGACTGAATCATGAAACAGAGAGTTTCGGGATATTGATCAGTCGACTGACCATATACGACCAGTCGATTGAATGACAAATCTGAGCTTTTTTAAACTATTTTACCTACCTTTTTTTATACCTTTAACCCACTATCTCCTTTTTCACTCCTCACTTTTACTTTCTCACTTCAGATTTTCAAAACCCTAGCTCCCAAAATTTTCAAATTCCTTTACTCCATTATAATTTCAACTGGCTCCAAGACAACCTAAATGATTTAGACAAGCCTCTACCTCTTCCTCTGAGCCAATTGACATCCGAATTGCTCAATGGCTTTATAATATTATAGCTCTTCAAAGAAGGAAAGAAATGAAGGAAGCACGCTTTTTCGAAGGATCTTTTGTTGCGTTTCCAGACTTTGCTTTGTATAGAATTCAAGAGCTTGCAAGGAGAAGTCGTTTAGAATCTCTTCTTCACCACAATCAGAATAATCTCAAAATTAATCATGCTATGGTAAAACTCTTTTATGTAAATTTAAATTTGGGTCATCAAAATCCACGAAATCGTGATAATTGCGTATGGAGTTTAGTTTGTGGTCAACAAGTATTCCGGTCATTAGATAGAATTGGACATGTTCTCCATACATCAACTAATGGTATTCTATTGGAAGAATTAAATGTACGTATAGGCGAACGAGATGAAGTAAGTCATAGGTTTTTGGAAGATGACATCACTGAACTAAAATCTATCGCCTTACGCCCTACAGCTCAAATTGTGCATCGAGCCTTAATGCACACAATTCTTCCTCGTACTGGTTCTTATGAGCTTGTATATCCAAATAATTTTAGGACGTTATATGCTATTTGGTGAGATGTCTAAATAAATTGGCCTAAGCTTATTCTTGATGAGTTCTTGTCTTTTAACCAAGGTCGAATGAACATCATCTATTACGGCGAGTATATTATGCGGCTACTTATGAAGCTATAGGTTCCTATTCCGGACTCTGATACCTCCATTCTTGAAACTCTAAATAGCCGCACAATAAGTCTAATGAAATTGCCTACTAGACCTCTCATTATCATGTCTTTCAAGACTGGCAATCATGGCCTCGTTAACAAACTACTATTCCACAGCAACAAAAAGATGACATTCATACACCAACCCCATCCCAAAGCACCCGAGAATCCATTGATCTAATTGTGCAAAATCAAGTCATTTTGGATTCTCGCATCAAAAAACTCGATAAGAAAATCGACAAGAAATTTGACAAAATTAAAAGCTTTTTTTGGGATTTTATGGGATGCAGTCTCTTGTTCCTCTTCCATAACTACAGACACTTCACATCATGATCCAGGTAAACGTCCAACTCCTCACTTTACTTGGTCTACATCCAAAGAACACACAAGTTCTGACACAAGCGTAAATGGGGTGGCAGACAATTTGTGGAAAGTTCTTTAAGAGGCAAAGGACCAATACAAGTAGAAGAAGAAACAGAGTCTGACTCTGACGATTGATATTGTTATTTATTGGTCGTAGTAAGTTATTTTTATTTATTCCAAACATTCTACAACTGTTTATTTTAATGAGCTTGTAGAAGTAGCTCTGGACAATTCGAAACATTTTTTTGTGATTGTAATTTTGTTAGTTCAATGATGAAATTATTGTTATTTTCTTTTTGTCGATGACAATGGGAGAGAAATTTGTATGATTAACCATTTCTTGCAGGATTAGATATGTCGCCAGATATTCAGGGGGAGATATATAACTTCCGTTATATATTTCTTAAAATATAATATCATCTAAAATAGGTTGTCATTAATCAAAAAGGGGGAGAATGTTGAATCATAAGTTTCGATTCATGACAAAGAGCTTAAACAAATCATTGATGAGACTATATGATCAAGCGACGAAAAGAGAAAGAGATATGATACTAAAATTACAAAAGAGACAAGACTTCAAAACTGAGTATAATATGTTCATTTGTTGAAGTTTTTAGTCTTATAATTGTTAAAATCTATCCTTAAGTAGTTTACACAAAATCAAAGTTGATTTTAAATTCAAATTCCTTAAAAAATGGGTGAATTGTGCACTGACAACTAGGTCAGTCAACTGACCAAAAATGGCCAGTCGACTGAACCTGTTCAGTTGCATAAATACACTCTGTTTTACACCAACTTTGAATATTCAATTGACTAGTCATTTTCGATTAGTCGACTGAACGATTCCAACAGCTATTTTTCTAAATAAACACTTCTATTTTCCAAGGGATATGATCTAATTTAAAGAGTTGTGGCTACATCTTTTAGTCAAAACTCTTCGTGAATAGTTATAGCTCTTTATCTACTATATAAACACATGAGATTCACTTCTCAAATCATTGAATTTTATTTTGTTTTCTGATCATACTCTCTACTATCTCTGCATTCTACAAGCAATCACAATTTATATATATTACTTGAATATCTGAATCAATTAACTTATTCTTCGATTCAAAGCAATATTTTCCTTTCTAAATCTTTACACACACAATATATACTTAAGGAAAAGATTATAGAAAGGGTGTACTATCAAAGACAAATCAGTGTTATCAAGAACACAAAGTGTCAAAACAATTTTATTGAAACTGTTGAAGTCCTGTTCGGTTATTCAGGTGATAAAAGTCCTCTTTCAGTTGTTAGAGGCGGAAAAATCCTGATCGGTTACTCAGGTCTTGTTTACCTATTCCTCCAGGTTAAGTGAGGGGTCATTGAGTGAAATTCTAGAGGGAAGTCTAGGATTGGACATAGAATGGAAAGTTTGAACCAGTATAAAAACTCATGGTGTGCTTATTCTTATTTACTTTACTATTATTATCTGTTTTCGCATTTAGATTATAATACATTCCATATTACATGATCCTAAGTGATAACTAGCCACATAGTAGTCACTTTCATATATATATATATATATATATATATATATATATATATATATATATAAGGTTAGGTTATGTATCTAGTTAGATTTCGCATCCATATATATCTGATTAGATTGTGCATCCTATTAGATTTTGCATTTGTTATTTGCTCAATTAAGCATTGTTCTAACTTTATTACTGATAGGTTTTTGTATGTATCCGATTAGGTTATGCATTCGATTAGTTTTGTATCTGTACATATCCAATTAGGTTACGCATCGAGTTTTAATTTGCATTCATGGTTAGCTTGGTTAATCAATGTTCTAACTCGGTTAGATTGGTTTTCATATGTACCTGATTAGATTGTGCATCATGTTAGCTTTTGTATCATACTCGATTAGATTGTGTATCCAGTTAGCTTTTACATTCATACGTACTTGATTAAGCTATGCATCTGGTTAGCTTCTGCATCCATTTGCACCCGCTTAGGTTGTGCATTCGGTTAGCTTTTGCATCCATATGCACCCGATTAGGTTGTGCATCTTGTACCTTTTGCAGCCATGATTAGCTCGGTTAACTATTGTTTGCAGATTGGATTCCATATGTACCTGATTATGTATGCATCCAATTAGCTTTTGTATCCATATGTACCCAATTAGATCGTGCATCTAGTTAGCATTTGCATCTATGCATACTTGATTGGGTTGTGCATTTGATTATCTATTGCATATATATATATATATCCACTTAGTTTGCGCACCCGTTAGCTTTTACATCTATATGTACCCAATTACATTTTGCATCCGGTTAACTTTACATACATTTGTATTCGATTAGTTGTGCATTCGGTTAGCTTTTGCATTTGTGATTAGCTCCGTTAACCATAGTTAGATTTCAAATGTACACGATTAGATTATGCATTTGGTTAGCTTTTGCGTCCATACACACTCGATTTGGTTATCCATCCGGTTAGCTTTTGTATCAATATGTACCCGACTAGGTTGTGCATCTGCTTAGCTATTGCATTCCTGATTAGCTTGGTTTACCATTATTCTACCTCAATTAAAGATTGGCTTTCATACGTATCTGATTAGCTTTTGCATTCATACGTACTCGATTAGGTTGTGCATCTGACTAGCTTTTGCATCAATATGTACCCGATTAGATTTCGTGTCCGGATAGTATTGGCATTCATGATTAGCTCGACTAACTATTATTCTAAATCTGCAATAGATTGGTTTTCATATGTACATAATTAGGTTGCTTATCCAGTTAGCTTTTGTATCCATGCATATCCGATCAGGTTGTGCAACCAGTTAGCATTTGTATCCATATGTACCAAATTATGTTGTGCATTCAGTTAGCTTTTGCATTCATAATTAGTTCCGTTAACCATTGTTCTAAGTCAATTATAGATTGTTTCTCATATGTACCCAATTAGGTTGTGCATTCGATTAGATTTTTATCCATACATACTGCATTTGGTTGTGTACCAGTTAGTTTTTGCATTAATACATATCCAATTAGGTTGTCTTATTAACATTTCAGTATATACCCGATTAGATTGTGCATCTAATTAGCTTTTGCATTTGTGATTATCTCAGTTAACCTTGTTCTAACTCGGTTATAAATTGGTTTTTATATGTACACAGTTAGGTTGTTGTAACATCCTAAAAAATGAACCACTAATAAATTAAATTAAATAAGGGTTGGATATGGGAATTTTACAAAAGCGGAATTTGACTGCGAAAGTCATTATGTTTCGTTCGTAGATAAATTCTGATCTATTTTCTTATATAATATGTTGAAAATGGAGCTTAAACAAAGAAGTTATGAGCATTTGAGGTTCCCATATTTAAATTAATATATTTTGAATTCAAATTCAAATGAGAAATCAAATTTAGTGTTTAAATTCAAAAATTAGTTTGAGGCTAGGTAAATGATTAATTAAGGCTTAATTTTAAAATTTTAATTAGGAAACAAAGGTAATTTGGCAAAGGAAACAAAAATAAATGCTCTGAATAAAAGAGCGGTCAACCGGTTGACCATAGCGGTTGTCCAAGGGCAGTTAACCGCTTGGCAATGACAGTTGCCAAAGACGGCTAGGGCTTTGTGGTGTGTTCTATTCGGTTATATACTCCATATTTATCTAATTTCCTACCCACTTCCTTCCTACGATTCTCGTGCGTTTCAACTCCGATAAATAGAACCCCATCATCTACGCTTTTACTCATATTATTTTAGGGAATTTAATAGAACTCTACCATTACTATCTCTCTAATAAGATTCCGAAACTTCGTAGAAAATTCAGGTTAGGATTTTTTTTTTCTTCTTCTTTCTTCCTCCAATCAATTCTTATCCTATTCTTCTCTGTTTATTTTGAATCTAATGAATATATGTCCCTCTTTCCTAT
This sequence comes from Allium cepa, assembly GCA_030765085.1. Taxonomy (NCBI): domain Eukaryota; kingdom Viridiplantae; phylum Streptophyta; class Magnoliopsida; order Asparagales; family Amaryllidaceae; genus Allium; species Allium cepa. The sequence continues at coordinate 126,234,242 of CM060932.1, forward strand.
TGTGTGTGTATACATATATCAAAAGAGAGATTTTGTAGAAGATTGGAAGGCTACAAATCCATTTGAGTAAAGTTAAGGCTAATCTGTAAGGGAACACCTTAGTATTTCTTTTCAGCAATTGTTTAATGTATTTCTTTTTGGATTTGAGTATGCCTTATGGATTTTGGGATTTTAAAAATAAAGTAGATAAAATCCCCTAAAATTCCTTTATATTTTGACATGTCAATTATGCTAAGATTCCAAATCATTTGCATTAATTTGATGGAATTAGTTTCATTATGCAATTTTTGATAATTTCATAGTCGGTTCCACTTCTCCTTCTTTGGGTCAAATTATGATCCTTCATTAAAATAAGGGGTCTAATTATGAATTTTATTCATAGTTTACACCGCTTATTCTTATCTATTTCTTTGTAGAAAGAGAAGTTGAATAGAGTATGAGGTTTAGATTGCAATTCTTATTATTTAAGATGTTCTATTGAATTGGTGTAATAAATTGAGTTTCCATTTTATTTACAAGTCTATTATTGCAGTTTTGATTAGGAATACTAATTCCCTGTTTTGGACAATAGAATTCCATGAAATCTTGTGAAATTAAATAAAAATGACTTGTAATAATAATTGGTTAGTAAATTGAAAGTTAACACTAGTTTAGGATGTAAAATTCGTGCATTTAGAACATGTTAAGTGCAAATATTTATTTATTTCTAGTTACGTAATTAATGTATAACTATTGCATATACGGCATAGTTAATTAGGCATTTATTTACATTTATTTCCCATATTAGGAATGTAATTAACTTTGAGGAGAAAATAAGAGGAAACTCTTACATAGTCTAATTATTATTTCAAGCGTAAGGAAGATTATATAGAAGGCCTTATTTATGAAATGGTGAGATGAGAATATATATATATATATATATATATAGTAACTAATTTATGGCTAAGTCATTAGGATGCAAGGTCAATAGAGTTACATGATGGAAGTCTACCCTTCAAATCAGCAATTGTGTATATTTTTATTGATGTAAGATATCCTTATGATAAATATTTGTAACGAGTCTAGGTTAGCTACAAATTCTGTCGGGTAAATCTACCCAGCTAATATGGCTACCAGTTCCTATGGATTAAGGGCTAATATGAGACATCGGGTATGGGCCATAAGATGAAGGGTCTGCTTTGGGGTTTGAGGCATTATGTGGTTGGACCTGTCTTTTTCCCCAGATGAAGTATTAAATGACCAAGGGGTTCCGCTAAATGGTATCTCTACAAGGGTCCGCTTTTGGAATCAGGCCTCAAATGATAGTGTCTGTCTATTTTCAACTTGGAAGTATTAAGTGGCCTATGAATTTCCATATGATGTCAGCTAGATAGTACCATTAAGGAGCATAATTCTGGAATTAAGCCTTAAATGATGGTGTCTGCCTATTTTCCACGAGGATGTATTAAGTGGCTTGGGTACCATCTCTTACATTATCTGCTATATATGATGTATGATTGGGATATGGGGTCTACTCCTGAATGGAAGGTATTAATTGGTTGGACCCGCCTCCATTTTTATTATAAAGTAGTATTAAATGATTTTAATGATTTTATATTCATAGACATATTCTTATTTTGAAATATACTGCCCAAGTACTGAAAAGTTAAGACTCGAGGTTTGTATTCACCAGACACTTGTTGTTCTAACTCCTTCCTCATCACAACATAGGTTAAGAGCGGAGTGATGGCGATGATGATGCTTAAAGATGAGGAAGTTTTGCAAGTGGAAGCATTTATTATTATTTACTTTCATGTGTGCCCATAGGTTTAAACAATTTTTGTAACGGATATTATATTATGGTTTATATATGATTTTTTGTGATGACATTTTAATGGTTTTGAAATAAACGGGTACCACTTTACTATTATATTTTGTTCCATCTGTTGTGGGTTCTGAAAATTTAGTAATGGCTCCGAACTGTTATTTCTTTTTGCCACCAACGACTTGCCTTAGACTGGATCCAAGTTTTGATGGGCCTTTTTAGGTCGAAATTTAGGCCAGTTCCATGGTGGGTTGTTACATTTGGTATCAGAGCTCTAGGTTACTCGGGGGGGGGGGCAATGTATACGTATAGAGGCGTATTTGTTATTTTGAAAAATAATTTGGAAAAATATGTTTCGAAAGAATTCTTACTATATATACCTTTACCCCCCCTTCTTGAACATACACACATACATTAGATAAAATTTTCTTCTCTTTCAGCATGTAAATATTATCTTAGGAAATCTTCACTTAAGGTTTAACCTACAAATAGTTGATATGGCCGATAATTAATCTTATTTCGAACAAGGAACCCTACCCGTAGAAGACCACCCATTCGTGGAATGCTCGAATGGTTAAAATAATATCTTAGGACCGTCAGGAAGATTTCTATTCCTCCAACTACACCCAATAGCACCCACTGCCCCTGACCGCCGATGCAATACCCCATCCTACCGACTTTCCTAAGTGTGTAAGGACTTCCTCGATATGGGAGGGAAAACATACTTTAGATCTAAAGAATATTCAAAAGCTAAAGCATGGATTGGTAATTGTGAGAATATATTTAGAGGGCTTGGTTAGGATGATCAGATAAGAAGAAGAATGGTAGCTTGGAACCTCACGGAAGAAGATTTAAATTGGTGGAAATTGTGACTGATGTGCACCCAAGTAGGATATTCCCTTGGGGTGAATTCAAGAACCAGGTCGAGATGAGATTCATGTCTAGAGCAGAGGTTAGCTTGCAATTGGAAAAGTTCGTTTAGTTGAGACAAGGATATTCTACACTTAATGATCGCATAACTAAGTTTACTGAATTGGATAAATTCAAGATGAACGTGATAGACACACCTACAAAAAAGCCATGAAGTTCTAAAGGGCTTAAATTCTCCACTAAGAGAAATGTTGTTGATCGAAGTACCTATGAGGGCCACATATGAGATATTGGTAGAAACAGCAATCCTGCACAAGGTTAACGAGGAAGATAAAAGAGAGAAAGAGAAGAAGAAGTTTGCATACCCAAAAGCAAGGAGGTCTAAGAAGGGAAGTTTTTGGGCTAATAAGAAGTCAAAGGAGAAGTTTAAGAAGGAAGTAAAGGTGTGCAAGGGATGCCAAAGGAGGCATCACGAAGCTAAAGATTGTAGGGTGAGTCTGATGAAGGAAGTCTTTAAAGGAAAGTGCTTTAACTACCACAAGGAAGGGCATCATAAGAATCAATGTCCCAAGATGGCTAAGGAAGGACCAAGCAGACAAGCCTACGCTATTGAAGTTGTGCTTATTGCTAGTGCGCCATCAAGGAAAACCAGCTCTAAAAGGTGTAATTCTTATTTTTGGGGTTATTGTTCGTACCATATTTTATTTGGGGGCATCACAGTCCCTTATAACTAGGAACGTAGTAAATTCCTTAAACCTTAAAACCCAAATGGTTAACATCATACGTTTCCAATCCCATTATGGGTTCGATCGATCTTTCTCTTATTTGCAAAGACCTAGTGTTAGACATATGCGACGTTGATTTCATATGTACGGCGTACATTCTAAATTCCAAGGGTAACTTATCTTGAGTATGGATTGGTTGTTATATTATGGAGCTATTCTTGACTATGACAAAAGGGTAGTATGATTAAGGAGTCATCGAGGTCGTGAACTAGAAGTTCTTTGTACACCCAAAGCTTTAGTTGAGTTAAGCCATTTACATTCACTAAATCCATCCGTTGATTAAGAGCCACTATCAATACCCATACTTTGTAAATTTCTTGATGTCTTCAAGGAGGTCTTGGCTTTCTCCCCATAGGGAGATTAAGTTCCGAATCGATTTGGAGAAGGACACAGGACTAATTGCTTTAACTTTAATACATATGGCTCCCAAAGAAAGAAGGGAATTAGATAAGCAAACTCAGAGTCATTGAAGAAAGGATTCATCTATTGGACTACTTCTGAGTAGGGAGCCCCTTTTGTTTTTTCTACAAAGGTAGATGGTTCTTTAAGACTTTGCATCAATCATAGGGAGTTGAATAAGTTGACAAGGAAAAATAGTACCCTCTACCAAGAACAAATGACTTGTTCGACCAATTTATATGAGCTAAAGTCTTTTCCCAATCAGACTTAGCAACGAGATTTCATCATTAAGGATTCAGAGGAAAGCAAGCCGAAGATCGCATTCCATATGCCAGATGGATTCTATGAGTAGGAAATAACGCCTTTTGGACTGAAAAATTCCCAGCATACTCTGTGGGTTTGTTGAGTAGAATATTTAGAACGTAACTTAATAAATTTGTCACGGTGTTTGTTGATGATATCTTAGTGTTCTCTAAAGGCAAAAAGAAGCATGAGGACCACCTTAGGGAGGGCACTGGAGACCTTGAAAGAAATCAACTCAAAGCCAAGTTTTCTAAATGCCACTTTTGTAAAAATGAAGTTAGGTTCCTTGGGAATATTGTTTCGGAGAAAGGATTGGCTGTGTACCTTACTAAATTGGAAGTTGTCCAAGGATGGAAGGTTTCTAGTAATGCATTGGAGGTTAGAAGTTTTCTAGGGTTGACAGGCTATTATAGGAAGTTCACGCACAAATAGCAGGCCCTTTAATCCGATTGACTAAGAAGAATATATTCTTTGTGTGGGATGATAAGTGCACCAAGGCATTTGAGAATCTTAAGGAGTAATTGACTAGTGCACCCGTTCTTACTATTGCAAGTGGACCAGGCCATTAACCGTTTTCACTGATGCATGTGGCACAGGATTATGAGTAGTACTTATGCAAGAAGGGAAGGTAGTTGCCTATGCTAGTAGACAATTAAAAGATCATAAAAAGAGGTATCCAGTGCATGATTTAGAATTGACACCTATTATTTTTGCCCTAAAGATGTGGAGGCATTATTTCTTAGGTGATAGGTTTGAGCTCTTCACTGATCATAAGTCACTCAAATACTTATTTTCTCAAAAATATTTGAATAGGCAATAGAGGTGGATGGAGTATATAACATCCTTCGACTTTAGTATTTAATGTACCCTTGGAAAAGGGAATGTAGTCGCCGATGCTCTTAATAAGAGACACGCTACCCTATATGCTACATATGAATCGAATCGAGACAGTTGGAGTTTCTTTCAAATTTTAACCTCCAACCATCAACAGAACCCTTCTAAGGTTTTCCAACGGTTATGGAGGTTAGACCAGCCTTGATGGATCGTATAGGGTACGAGCAAGTAAAAGACAAGAAATTAATAGAGATTTTGAAAAAATTAAGGAAAGGAGAGCATTTTCCACGTGCTAGGAGGTATTCAGTTGATGGGAAGGGATGCTTGAGAAGAGATGAACATCTTTGCCTCTTACTGTTGATGACTTTATGAGAGATGTGCTAATGGAGTGTCACCACTAAAGGATGAACAATCACCCCAGAGGAGATAAAATATACAAGGACATGAAGAGAATTTTCTTTTGGAATGGATTAAAGAGGAGCATACCTAAGTTTGTTGCTAGGTGTTTAGCATGTCAAAAAATACAAGATGAGCAAGGGAAGCCAGGTGGATTGTTACTATCTTTGGAAATTCCGACTTGTAAGTGGGAGCATATTTGAATGGATTTTGTGGAAGGATTGTCTAAAAGTCAGAAGGCCAATGATGTTATTTGGTTTATTGTAGATAGACTAACCAAGAGTGCTCATTTTGTTCCGATTTGGAGAAATAGTACTAGCGCCTCTCTTGCCTAGATTTATATTCAAGAGTTTGTTCATCTATATGGAAATCCTATAATCATAATTAGTGATAGGGATCCCTTGTTCACTAGCGAGTTTTGGAGGAGCCTACAGACAGCTTTGGGAACTTCTTTGAACCTTAGCACCGCATATCACCCACAAACCAACGGACAAAAAGAGAGAGAGAGTGAACAGAATTTTGGAAGACTTGTTGAGAGCTTATCTCTTGGATTTTGGAGGACAATAGAAACAACATCTACCTTTGATTGAGTTTGCATGTAATAATAGATACCAAACTAAGGTTAGTATGGCCCCTTTTGAAGCAATTTATGGACGACCATGCAAATCTCCTAGTTATTAGTAGGAAACCACCAACCAAAGCGTTGCACGGACCCAATTTTATCCATGATACCATTTAAAAAGTAGAGTTATCCAGGTAGAGGATGAAGGTAGCATAAGACTGTTAGAAATCTTACGTGGATAAAAGAAGGAAAAAGTTTGAATTTGAGGTTGGGGACATGGTATTTGTTAAAATATCCCTTCTAAGAAAAGTTGTTAGATTTGGCAAGTCAAGAAAATTGGCACCTAGATTTATTGGGCCATTTAGAATTATGGAAGGAATAGGAAAATTGGCATATCATGTGGAGCTTCCTGATAAGTTGGCAGGAGTCCACAATGTTTTCCACTTTTCTCACCTTAGGAAATACCTTCATGACATTGCTAGTAGAGTAGAGCCTGATCAGTTGAGGGATTTTAGGATGGACACGATAGTGCCTCATGCTATCACACATATTGTGGAGTACGGTACTAGGAGAATCCGTAATAAAATAATTAAGTTGGTCCAAGTACAATGAGGGGACAATCCATCGAAAAGCACATAGGAGACCAAGGAGTAAATGAAGAACACTAATGTAGAACTTTTCGTTGGTAATTTTTCTCTCTAAAATTATGATTTTGGTTGCACTACGGTTGCTAGATTGGATGGTAGGAGACAGCTGTTACACTTTTTTAGAACCATTTTACACTTATATAGAAATTTTTATGCATGTCTAGGATATTTACATACATACTTACATGACACGATTACACACTCATGTTGGGATGGAGCTTATTTTAGCATGTCTATAGTACATAATCACATTGCACTAATTATTAAGTAGATGGTAGTGTAGAGAACTTAGTTGTATAACATGGATGTGTTGCGAGTTATGATGTTCGCCCCTTTGAAGATTTTTGGACGAAATCCTTTTTAAGGGGGAAAGAATGCAATACCCGTAAAATGAACAATAAATAATTAAAGTAAATAAAATTAAATATGATAAAGGTTGGATAAGGGAATTTATAAAAGTTGGAATTTGACCAAGAAATTTATTCTGTTGCGTTCATGGTGAAATTATGATCTGTTTCCACATATAATATGCTGAAAACGGAGCTCAAACAAAGATGTTATGAGCCTTTGAAGTTCTCAGATTTAAATTAATTTAGTTTGAATTCAAATTTAGATGACCAATCCAATTTAGGATTTAGATTTAAAAAATAAGCTTGTGGGATAAGTAAACGGTTAATTTAGGCTTAACATTAAAAGGTTAATTAAGGAATAAAATAATTCGGCAATGGAAACAAGAATAAATGTCCTAAATAAAAGAGCAGTCGACCTGAATAAATAAACCGATCGACCATAATGGTCGTCTGCTAGGGTTTTATGTTATGTTCTATTTAGCTATGCACTCCAGATTTACTCGTTTTCTACCCACTTCCATCCTACTGTTTGGGTGCATTTCAACTTCTATAAATATAACCCTATCCTTGTTATCCCGCCTTTTGGCAAGGCCAAGATACCAAGGAACTAACTAGAAAGAGGCAGGATCACACGTCCATAGCTTTGAATAATTGTTGGGCAACTACAAATATCGATGAATTTTGCCCGAGTCCGGATCGGGGTACGATTGATAAGACACGTCAAGCGAAGCCGCGGGAACCAACGTTTCGAGTTTCAAGACAATCCGAGTTAGTATGCTCAAGTTATCGCCAATGGGAGATGGATGAAATGCTATAGGCGCGAATCCCTCAGGAATGGCATAGGTTTGAATCGATCAGAAGTAAGCCTTAGTCCGAATCCATCGACCACACATTGGCTCGAATCCATCCAAGTGGCCATGCTTCGACTCCATCAACCGCACATTGGTTCGAGCCCGTCCACAAGGCCTTAACTCGAATCCATCAGTAGTCGGCCTTGGTTCGAATCCATTGGTAGTCAGCCATGGTTCGAATCCATCAGAACTAAACCTTTCTTCGACTCCATCGAACAAGCCTTAGTTCGGATCCATCCAGACCACCTAGCTTCGAATCCATCAAGGCGATCTCAAGGTTGAATCCATTGAAAACCTCTCCCTAGTTCGAGTCCATCAAGAGAGGATCCTTCGAATCCATTCGTCAGTGGAGTCTTCGTATCGATTGGCTATGGAATATCTTGACCGATGCAGAGGGAACTTGTGTTCAATCGATTCGAAGGGGCATACCTTCGAACCCATTGCTACGAATCCATCGAGTCATAGCAGCTAAAACCAAGGGTATGACCCAGAAAACTCGAAGGAAAAGGAGGATTGACCTGAAGCATGTGCACCACGTCATCGCCCTCACATCCAGAAGCATGGATTCGACCCTATGGATTCGAAACATATCGATTCGAACGAATCCATAAGGGGAAACACACCATCTTGAATCGATCATAACTCGAGATCTACAAATCCAAATGCTATGAAATTTTCACAGGAGCTTGCATATACATAGAAGAATGTCCATGCCAAGTTTCATCACGATTGGACACTTTTTTGATCGATTCGAACCAAGGGTCGAATCGATCCCAAAGTGGGTCCGGATCTCCAGAATTCGAACACGTGGGCCCCCTCACGTGCCAGAAGCGTTCTCCCTGATTTTAGGCGAAATATCAGCGTCCTACAACTATAAATAGAGCCCCTGGTCATTCAGAAAGGGGATCGGAGAATTTTAGAGATAAAGCATGCCCGGACGCTGCCAGAATTGCTTCCGAGCACCACCGTTGCCTTTGATTTCGAATTTTGGCTTACTACTTGCTGTACTTTGACATAAAAAAGTTGTATTCTCCAAGTACCAAGCAATAAAGTAACAAAACTTCATAGTGGACGTAGGCAATACGTCGAACCACTCTAAATCGTTGTCTCTTGTGCAATTTACTTCCTGTTATTTAGAGCTTTTGTTAGATAATCCACATTTTAATTTACTTTCTTCATTTATTATCTCTTCAAAAAATTCCGACTAGTGTTGTGCCCAATTTTGACACAAACACTTTGGTGCTTTCACTGAGAAAACCAGTTTTTCTCCTGCTCCTTGGATCCATCTTCGATACCGGATTGCATAAATCTAAGAGAGATCCAGACCTCATATTCAGATTCCTTCCGTTCTATTCAGATTTGTTCAAAGTCTAGGAAAGGATTCAACGCTTCAAGATGGTGAGTACAAGAACCACTTCTAACGTTGGTGATCAAGAAGGTCGGTATAGGCAAAATCCCACACAGCTACAGTCTACCAATCAAGATGCTGCTGGGCAAACGGATCAGTCAGGTCCGGTCACAAGACAAGAGTTCCAGGCGCTACTGCAGGAACTAACCCAAAGGCGACAACAGCTAACTGAGCAGTTACACGCTAACGCTGAATTGACCAATCAACTAAATCGCCAAAAGCGAAGAAGATCCAGAAGGGATCAAGCTCCTCATTCTTCCACCGAAAGCTCTGCTTCATCTGACTACAATAACAGATCTACCCGTCCCAGGCTAGACGGAAACCATGCGCAAGCTGCTGACTATCAACAGGCGTTAACCGTTGGGCAAGTAAGAGTTGGCCTATCTACCAGCTTCCATACTGGACCCTCCTCCCGAGGAGGCACTATTCCACAATACACTGCAGATGATCGAGCTGCCACAGCCGCTGCAGTTGACATAGGAGTTGATACCCGAGATCACTCCAATCAAAATTATCATCAGCAGGGACATGCTCCAGAGCCATATGTCCCAGAAGACGTCGAGCCAAGGAGGCGAGATACGGATCGTCGACAGCGCCCGATCCTACCTCGCACTGTGGAACTCGACCACACTTTGGCTCACCACACACAGAATGTTCCGATGCCAGACCTCTCAGCCATGGTACGAAAAATGATTCGCGAGAGTCAAGGCCTAACAAATGACGATTGGGGAATCTCCCGAAGTCATACCCCGTTCACTGATGACATATTGTATGCTGAACCTCCTCGGCGATTCAGAATGCCAACCCTGCCCATGTATGAGGGGAATTCCGACCCAAATCAACATATTTTGAAATACAAATGGCCGATGACAGCTGCGAGAGCTGATGACGCAGTGAAATGTCGTAGTTTTCCCATTTCCTTAGGGGGAATTGCGACGATGTGGTTTACACGATTACCGCCACGATCTATCTCTTCGTTTGATCAGTTAGCTACCAAATTTGTTGAGCAGTTTCGCATGCATATTGCCCGACCTAAAGATGTTAATACCTTATCAAGTGTCACTCAAGCTCCCGGAGAAACACTTAGACGATATTTGGAGAGATTCAATGTTGCATGCGCAGAGATCACCAACCCCAATGATAATTCTATTTTAATGGCTTTGACTAAAGGAATCGACCCTGATTCCGAATTTGGAAATTGGTTAGCCGGAAAGCCTCCTGCATCGTTGGACCGTTTCTATTCCAAAGCCGCTCAATTCTTGAGGCGAGAGGATGCGAAACAGTCTAGGAAACAGGACGATGCAAGGCCCAGCAGTGAAGGCATTCAGAGTAATGTTGCGGTTAAACAGTCTGACGAAAGTTCAGGAAAAGTCCAGTTGAATATTCAAAATAAGCATACTCAACAACTGAGGAACGGTGATAACCAGAGCAAGAAGCAAGACCAGAATCGTGGTCCGAGGCGTAGGATTGCAATGTTTGACAGTTATACACCACTTAACACATCACTGGAAAATGAATACCTACAGACTTGTAACACTATGCAATACAAAAAGCCTGCTCCGAAGCCATCGTCGGAGAGGCAGATTCAAACAGGAAAATTCTGTAGATTTCATGAAAGTTATGGACATAACACCAATGAGTGTAGGCATTTGCAAGACCTCATTGAAAAATTGATCATAGAAAGAAAGTTGGATCAGTTTGTTCGGGCACCGCAGTCCGGTGAGGCGGGCCCATCCAATCAAAATCGAACGCGGAATCAGAAGAGACAAGGTGAACCCGCTCGTATGGGCGGGAGGTTGGTTATCAATACAATAAGTGGTGGTCCCCATCCAGCAGACAGAAGCTGGAGAGAAATGGAGTCATATGCTAGCTCGATCAGGCATGTGGACTTTGAATGCTATAGTAACTCTGAAGACGGAACACCGGCTAAACAACAAAAGACCATGGCTGACGAAATCGTATTTAGAAATTGAGATGCCGATAAAGTCGAAGCCCCCACAATTGACCCGCTGGTCATATCCGCTCAAGTTGGTCCTGCTTGGATGAAGAGGATCTTGGTAGACAATGGAAGTTCCGTGAACATACTGTTTAAAAGAGCATATGATTTAATGAAAATGGAAGCTAAGGACTTAAAGCCTTATTAATCACGGGTCCACGGCTTCAACGGGAGTGCGACAATACCAACCGGAATGGTTGAATTGCCAGTGGAGTTGGGAGTGGGAGAATGCCGAAGAGTTCGGATGTTGCAATTTGTTGTCTTGGATATTCCTTCTCCGTACAATGCCTTTTTGGGCCGACCGGCCCTTGCTGAATTTAGGGCTGCTATTGCCCCATGGTGTTTAACTCTGAAGTTCCCTACTGACCACGGGATAAGATCTGTACAAGGAGATCAGGCTGCCGAAAGAGCCTGTTATGTTGCTGAGCTGCGGGAGGCGCAGCGAAAAGAAAAAGGAAAGGGCGCAGAGGAATCTCTCTGCATCCGTTTCATTGACGATTGACAATTAGCGCCTGGGCCTCGGCTTGGCCACCACAACCAATTCCAAAAGGATCTTGACCCAAGGGACAATGATAATAAAGAAGAATCTATGGAAAGTCAAGCTTCTCCGGCTGAGCTAACCATCGATGTCCCGATTGACGATGATAACAATGACTCGAGAATGTTGAAGATTGGGTCTCAGCTGAACCGAGAGACACAACAGGAATTGGTTGATTTTCTCCGGGCGAATCTCGACGTATTCACCTGGACACACTCTGATATGTGTGGAATCTCGCCAGACATCGCGAGCCACACTTTAAATATTGACCCGCGGTATATCCCGGTCAAACAGAAAGGACGTGGTATGGATCCAGAGAGATCTGCCGCCCTTAAGGAAGAGGTCGACAAATTAAAGACGAATGGGTTCATTAGAGATGCTTTATACACAGAATGGGTGTCTAATCCCGTACTTGTCCGGAAACCAAACGGGAAATGGAGAACGTGTATCGATTACTCTGACCTGAATAAAGCCTGCCCGAAAGACAGCTTTCCACTTCCCCGAATCGATCAACTGGTAGATTCAACTGCCGGACATGAAATATTATCCTTCATGGATGCTTACTCAGGTTACAATCAGATACCTATGCATGTAACCGACCAAGAGCACACAAGCTTCGTAACCGGCTTGGGATTATACTGCTACAAGGTCATGCCTTTTGGATTAAAGAATGCTGGCGCAACTTATCAACGCCTAGTCAACCGGATGTTTACCGATCAGATTGGGAAGACTATGGAGGTTTATGTAGATGACATGTTGGTGAAATCACGATACTTCGATGATCATGTCAAAGACTTGGAGTCAATGTTCAATATCCTCCGGAAATACGGGATGAAGCTTAATCCACTAAAGTGTCATTTCGGAGTCGCATCCGGAAAATTCCTTGGGTTCATTGTCAATACCCGAGGAATAAAGGCCAACCCCAAGAAGATCTGGGCTATCATAAATCTTCAAACTCCGAGAACCATAAAGCAAGTTCAGAGTCTTAGTGGGAAAGTTGCAGCACTGAGCAGGTTTATCTCAAAGTCGACCGACAAATGCATTCCCTTCTTCGATTTGATTCGAAAAGGGAAACGAAACTTCGAATGGACTGCAAAATGTGAGGGTGCATTTCAATCTCTAATCCAACATCTTTTCGTACCACCAATCCTTTCAAAGCCTGTAGATCATGAACAGTTATATCTCTACCTGGCGGTATCCGAAAATGCAATCAGTGCTGCATTAATTCAGGAGGAAGACCGAGTGAAAAAACCGGTCTACTACGAAAGTAAACAACTGACCGGAGTCGAGAGAAATTATCCAAAGCTTGAAAAGTTGGCATATTGCGTAGTCATTGCCTCGAGGAAGCTCCGTCCATATTTTCAGGCTCATCCTATTACTGTGTACACCGATCAGCCGTTACGACAGGTCCTTACGCGGCCTGAGACGTCTGGTAGGTTACTAAAATGGAACATCGAACTGAGTCAATTCGACATCACTTATACTCCAAGAAGAGCCATTCACGGCCAAGTCCTAGTAGATTTTATAGCCGAATTTACTGTTCCTGAAGACTTGCTCAAGACCAGCAAATGTCCCGAATGCATCTGGAAGCTGTACACCGATGGTGCGTCAAACGATCGATGCTCAGGAGCTGGGGTAGTGCTTGAAACCCCCGAGGGACGATCCATATGTTATGCTTTAAAATTCTAGTTCCGCGCAACCAACAATGAAGCCGAGTACGAAGCTCTACTTATCAGACTAAAGCTTGCCCGTGATTTGAAATCATCGCTGTAGAGATCTACTGTGATTCCCAGTTGATAGTATGTCAAGTTCGAGGAGAATATCAGGCCAAAGACCGAAGATTGGCCGCTTATCTAACTTGAGTTCTGGAGACGCTTGATTAGTTTGATTACTATGCCATTTTCTACATACCCCAAGAGCACAATCAGAAAGCTGATTCGTTGGCAAAGTTAGCAAGCACAGGTGAAGCTCAGCAGTTGGGGGTCGTTCCAGTCGAAACCCTATCCTCCCCGAGCATTGATCGAAGGGAGACCAATTTCATATTTGAAGCTGCCTCCAACAGGGAGTCTGTAACGACCCGTATTTTTACGGATCAAAATACTGTTATCCTTAGATAGTTGTGTTGTTAAACCATCCAGAATCTAAGTCGTTCAGAGCTTAGGTTGTCCAGAGTTGAGTCGTATGGAGGTATGAGTCGTGACCGACTTATAGGGGATTAAGCAGCTTAAGGTGTTGAACGGTTTATAGGTGTGGCCGAGTCAGGGAAGTAGCCGACTTAGTGGTGTTGAGCGACTCATGGTAGTGGCCGACTTAAGATAGGCAGCGACTTAAGGAAGGTGGCCGAGTTAAGGAAGTTAGCCAACTTAAGGAATTGACCGACCTAAGGAAGCTAGTGGTAATAGTTAACGGCTTAGAAGATAGCCGGCTTAAGGCATGGCCGACTCATAGGTGTTGCCGACTTAGAGGTGTGGCCGACTCATAGTGTGACCGACGTAAGGGATAGTGATATAGGAGTTACCGACCTAGGGGATGAAGCGGCTATGTGATAGGTCGCATGATGTTTAAGTCGTGGCCGTGTAGTTAGGTCGTGGAACGACCTCGTTAGGCCGGCAGGAGACTAGGTCGTGTGACCCTGTGTAGCGTTAAGTCGCATGAGTAGTTATGTCCTATGGTTAGGTCGGCGCTTGGGCTTAAGTCGTGAGTCGTGCACCACTGTTGAGTCGTAAGTCGTTAGGCCGTGTTAGTTAGGTCGTTGAGTCGGCAGGGGCTTGAGTCGTGAGTCGGCATGTGTTCTGGGTTTAGGTCGGCAGGAGATGGGTCGTGGGCGACTCATGGGGGCGGCCGACTCAGGGGGATTTCTGCCTATAAATAGAAGGGGTCCGCCTCACTTTTTGGCACCGGATTTCGAAGCGACGAAGTGCTGCCATTTTGAGAACTCGACTTCAACACTTCTTCACTTCTTTTCTCCTCTCTAATCTAGTACTTACATCCATCCAAGATCGAAGATCCAAGAGCCATAGTCGAAGATCTTCATCCATTCGAGAGAGATTTCATCATTTGAAGCGGAATCTTGTCGGATCAAGCTTGGTTCTTCGCTGTCCAGATCTGAAGTGGGTTTCTTTTGAGGTGTTTAGGTGATTTGGTGAGTGGTAGTTATCTCTCACACGGACCCAAAGGAGTATATTGGATCGGTGGTTTGTTTATGTGTTAAAGATAGTGATTTCTTGCATTTTCCTTAAGTCTGCATGTAGATCTGTCACCTATGAAGTTTTGATATCTATTTTTCTACATGTTCACTTATGCAAGTTCGTTCATCAAGTTATAGAGACATTTGCCTATGATTCATACTTGTTAGATTTGGACACTTTAATTACCAAATTGCCATTATTGTTGTAATTGCTTATTAGATCTTGTTGAATGTTTGATTGCTTGGATTAATGATTGATTTGATTGTTTCAAATTAGCTAGTAGTTGATTTGAACAAGTTGGTTGAAGATGATTCAAAAGCTAAGTGGAAAGGCTCTTGAATGGTGAAAGCTGCTTGTGGCATATGAAGCGGATGTGGAAGCTCATATGGATAGATTCGATGATGATGGACTTTGCCATGATGCGATAAGGCAAACCATGATGTGAGATGGGACTTTGCTATGATGCGTTGAAGCAAAGCATGATGTGTGAAAGCCTTGGTTTAATCCAGACGGGATCATCCCAAGTATGTTGATAACTCAGTGATGCGGTCCGGGTTGGTTGATAATGGTGGGCTCGAGAGGCGCTTGGGCCAGTGTGAGAATAGTCGTCGAGGATGACGACTAGGAGGCTTGGATCTTATCATTATTGAAGGTTCTAGCATGCTCAAAGCAAGAGTACGTTGGAACGGGTCACGATGACATTCCAGACACGGGTCATGATGACGTGTTAGTACTCTGGGCAGATGCGATAGTCCTAAGCACGGGTCATGATGACGTGCGGAGTTATGTCTAGAACCGGGGTTGCCATTAGCCCTTGACGGACGGCTGAAAGAAGGTGCCGGTCATTCAATTAACGGTGATATCGAGGCAATGTTAACAGTGATAGCCAGAGTCATGGATGTTTGGTTGTATCGTCGCTTGGGTCAAGAGCGATGTTTTCAAAGTGCTTATCTGATCTTGGTTTAGGCCTTGGGGGTTTGTACTTGGAAAACACCGACCTTGACTCGAGTGATAATTACTTTACTTAAATTGTCTGCTTTGCCATGCTTGTTTATGCTTAGTGGGTCTGGGGGCTATCACTGTAGAATGAGGTGGAGTGGGATGGTTGAGTTCCTATTCCTTTTATCCTTTATGCTCTTTTGGTATGTTTCGTAGTTAATTTACTGCTCACTAAGACTGTTGTCTGACTCAAGGTTTTATGTTCAACTCTTATTACCTTGGGCTGTTCATCCATGTTGGGATGGGCAGACTAGGTAGCAGGTGACAGGTGCTGTTCTTGGCTACCAACTCTGTTAATGACGAAGACGAGCTGGAGACTTTTACATATTGTTTTCTTACTTTATGTACTGGATGTTCCGCTGTTTGTTTGATACTCTGAGTGTTATGTAGTGAGGCTTGATGTATTGACTATTCAGATGATTGTATAAAACTATTATGAGTTTATATGATGAGACTTCTGTTCTATAGAGCTTCACTATGTATACTTTCTATTGTATTTTATCCATGCGCTGTGATTAATACGATAGAGTTTCTGTTTTATCTTACCCTGACTATCGTCCATGGCTGCTTGGCACGCCTTTCAGCGCACCATTCCCTTGTTTTAGTGCGGGAGTCATGGGCGGTCGTCACATTTGGTATCAGAGCTTTGGTTAATCGATTTTAGCCAACGCTCGCTGACGTAACTACGTATGAGAGACATAATTGTATTTTGATGGATGATTACTATATATATAATATAGTAGTTTAGAAGGATTTGAACTCCTTATGTAGTTGTTTCTCAAGGTGTTCTAAATCATTCCTTTTTGTAGATATTAAGGATGAGTCGAAGTGGGAGACAAGCTGCTAAGGAAAGCCGTGCTGCTGGGGAAGCTACTGACTATGCTGCAATGTTCGAAGCTATGATGACTTCGATCATGAGAAGGATACCAACTTCAGGACCGTCAGTAGATGTTGGAGTTCAAGTTCAAGCTCCAAGACCAGTGGATTTTGCTAAGTTGTGTAAGGACTATACTGCTCTTGGAGGAAAGGTTTTCTTGGGAACAGAATCAACCATAGAAGTCCAGAGATGGATAGATGCTTGTAGAAGGATTTTTGATGACTTGAGAATTGAGGATGCAACTAAGAGGAAGCTTGCATCAAGGCAGCTTCAAGGGAGAGCTTCGGATTGGTGGAACTCTATCACCATTTATACTCCAGAGGAAGAGATTACTTGGGAGCAATTCCAAGTTAGATTTGAAGCTAAGTTCATTTCTACGGCTCAGAAATCTGTTTTGTTTAAGAAGTGTGTGGAACTCAAGCAAGGTGGAAGATCAGTTCTTGAGTATGTTTCTGAGTTTGAAGCTTTGTCCAAGTATGCCAGATCGTATATTGAATCTCCCTATCAGAAGAATGAGAAGTTTGTGACAGGCTTGGATAGTTATCTTGGGAGACAGTTGGTGGATCACCTGGACGATCCATTTGAGAAGCTTGTGGAGAAAGCTCTTAGGCATGAGAGTTTGTTTCCTAAGGAAGGGTCTGTTGTTGCTGTGACCAAGGAAGAGTCCAAACCACAACAGGGTGGAAACAAGAAGAGGAAGCAACAGCAACAGAAGGGTAAGGATGGCCAGAAGAAGCCAAAAGGTGAAGTGACCTGCTACAATTGTCGGCAGAAGGGCCATTTCTCTAGGGATTGCAAGAATCCAAAGGTGCAGTTGAAGTGCCACAACTGTGATAAGCTGGGGCATATCAAGAAGGACTGTCCAGAACCAAGAAAGGACAAGCAGATTGTGCAAGCTTATGCTTTAGAGGCTGTGCCATCGTCTTTGAAAGCTCCTACTGCTGAAGAGAAAGGAAAGAGTGTGGTGGTTCAAGGTATTCTTTCCATATGTGGTGTTCCAGTTAGAGTGTTGTTTGATACTGGAGCGTCGCATTCTTCTGTTTGTAATGAACTTGTAGGCCGGTTGGGTTTGGAACCGGATATTGTTGATAGACCATTGGCGGTGACTAATCCAGTTGGGGGTTCGTCTTGTTTGTGTATGATATGCCGTGGTCTAGTTGTATCGAGTCATGACTGCTCTTTTGTTTGTGATTGTTTTGTTCTGAACTTTGCGGGGTTCGGAATTATTTTGGGTATGGACTGGCTTAGGAAGTATGCAGCAAGAATTGATTGTGAGAGGCTGGAGGTGACAGTCGAGAATGTGGAGAGGCGAAAGGTTGTGATACGATGTAAGCATGAAGAAGGCGTCTTCATGAGCTTCATGCATTCATTGGTTGTTCCACGGGATGGACTGTCATCGGTGCCTATTGTGAATGGATTTGAGGATCTCTTTGACGAGGTCAAAGGGTTACCGCCGCATAGGGAGATCGAGTTTCGTATCGATCTAGTTGAGGGAGCTAGACCTGTTGTGATGCCTCTTAGGCGGATGGCGCCTAGGGAGCAGCAAGAGTTGAAGGTGCAAGTTGATGACCTTTTACGGAAAGGATTCATTCGGCGTAGCGTGTCCGAATGGGGTGCACCAGTTGTGTTCGCAACCAAAGCAGATGGATCGTTGAGGTTGTGTGTGGATTATCGTGAGCTGAATAAAGTGACTAGGAAGAACAAGTATCCATTGCCGAGAATAGATGACTTGTTTGATCAGCTTCACGAAGCTAAGGTGTTTTCTCAGATGGATTTGGCAACGGGATTTCACCAGTTAAGAGTGGCGAAGGATAGTGTGCCGAAGACTGCTTTTAGGACACCATCCGGTTTTTATGAGTGGCTGGTAATGCCATTTGGATTGACTAACGCACCAGCATATTTTGTTGATCTTATGAATAGAATGTTCAGAGATCAGTTGAACAAGTTTGTACTTGTGTTCGTGGATGATATTCTGATTTATTCCAGAACTGAGGAAGAGCACAAGACACACTTGCGTATTGTTTTGGGAATCTTGCGGAAACATCAACTGAAGGCTAAGTTTTCGAAGTGTCACTTCTGGAAGAGTGAAGTGAGGTTCTTAGGCCATGTTATCTCTGGAATTGGAATAGCGGTTGATCCCGCTAAGGTGGCAGCGATCCAGGATTGGATTAGACCTAAGAATGCATCTGATGTGAGAAGTTTTCTTGGATTAGCAGGATATTATCGTCGGTTTATCAAAGACTTTTCCAAGATAGCTGCACCGTTAACAGGATTGACGAAAAAGAATCAGGTATTCATATGGAATGATAAGTGTGAGCAAGCTTTCGTAATCCTGAAAGAGCGACTGACAAGTGCTCCTGTTTTGACTATTCCAAGTGGGAATGATGAGATGGTGGTCTACAACGATGCATGTGGTACTGGACTTGGAGCAGTGCTAATGCAAAAGGATAAGGTTGTTGCATATGCAAGTCGACAACTGAAGCCGCATGAAAGGAATTACCTGACTCATGATTTGGAGTTAGCGGCGATTGTTTTTGCTCTGAAGATGTGGAGACATTATCTATTGGGAGTCCGATTCGAGTTGTTTACGGATCATAAGTCATTGAAATATCTGTTCTCCCAAAAGGATTTGAATCTTCGGCAGCAAAGGTGGCTAGAGTTTTTAGCATCATATGATTTTGATATAGCCTATACTCCGAGAAAAGGTAACGCAGTGGCAGATGCGTTAAGTCGGAGACATGCAGGTTTGGGAGCCAGGTTTTTGGAATGGAAGAATCTTGAGTATTTGGATGGATTTGACTTCAGGCCTAGATGTGAATTGGAACCTGAGATGTTGGCAAACTTATCGATAAGACCTACTCTGGTGGAAAGAATTGGTGAGGGCCAAAAGCGAGATGATAAGCTTGTTAAGATTATCCATGATTTGGAATCTGGATTAGATCCAGAAAAGGATAAAGGATTTGAAGTCGATCGAGAGGGTTGGCTTCGGAAGCAAGGACGATTAGTTGTTCCCGAAATAGATGGATTGAGAGATGAATTTCTGAGGGAAAGTCATCACTCGAAGTTGACAATTCATCCAGGTGGAAATAAGATGTATCGGGATATGAAAAGGACTTACTACTGGGAAGGTATGAAGAAGGATGTTGGAAATTTTATTTCCAACTGTATGAATTGCCAGTTGGTAAAAGCCGAACAGAAGAAGCCAAGTGGATTGCTTCAGCCATTAGAGGTTCCTACATGGAATTGGGAGCAGATATCGATGGATTTTATTGATGGTTTACCTAGAACCAGGGCAAGAAATGAAGGGATTTGGGTCATCATAGATCGTTTGACTAAGAGTGCAAGATTCATTCCTGTTCGATCTACTAGGACTGCATCGAAGTTGGCTGAGTTGTATGTTAAGTGGATAGTTCGATTCCATGGTATTCCGAAGAGTATAGTGAGCGATCGAGACCCATTGTTCACTAGTGAATTTTGGAAGAGCTTCCAAGAAGTTTTGGGAACCGAGTTGTGTTTGAGTACAGCTTATCACCCCCAAACAGATGGACAGACCGAGAGAGTCAACCGAGTTTTGGAAGATCTCCTGAGAGCATGTGTTTTGGATTTCGGAGGATCATGGGAAGATCATCTTCATTTGGTGGAATTTGCATATAATAACAGTTACCAGCCAAGTATTGGTATGGCACCGTATGAAGCATTGTATGGAAGACCGTGTAACTCTCCGACATGTTGGTTGGAAACTGGAGAAAATTTGATACTTGGGCCAGAGATGATTCGACAGACTACGGATTGTATGGAGATCATTCGGCGACGAATGAAGGCAGCCCAAGATCGTCAGAAAAGTTATGCCGATAAGCGTCGTGAGGATTTGGAATTCGACGTAGGTGATATGGTTTTTATGAAGATTTCTCCTCTGAAGAATGTTATTCGATTCGGGAAGAAAGGGAAATTAACTCCGAGATTTGTAGGACCATTCCCGATTATCGAGCGAATTGGAAAGCTTGCTTATAAATTGGAGTTACCGGAAAAGATGGCGGGTGTGAACAATGTTTTTCATGTATCTTATCTACGGAAGTATGTGCACGACTCGAATACGGTGGTTTCTGCTGATAGCTGTGAAGATTTAGAAGTTGATCCAGTTGTTACGAGACCTCGTAAGCCACTTCGTGTTGTTGGAACTGACACGAAACAGCTTAGGAGGAAGACGGTTACGTTACTCAAGGTACAATGGAGTGATGATGTTAACAACTGTACGTGGGAGGAGGAAGAGGGGATGAAAGCAGCTCATCCTGAACTCTTCAAGGTATGGCCCTAAGGTGTCGTGACATCTCACGAATTTGTAGCTTGTTCTAAGTCTTAGAATTCTGCATGCTAGGCTAGTAATTGGATGCATGGTTTGTTGATTGCTGTGGATGGTAGGCATGCAGAATAATTTTGATTGCTCTTATTTGTTTGGAATTTCGGGGGCGAAATTCCTAAGGGGGAGAGAATGTAACGACCCGTATTTTTACGGATCGAAATACTGTTATCCTTAGATAGTTGTGTTGTTAAACCATCCAGAATCTAAGTCGTTCAGAGCTTAGGTTGTCCAGAGTTGAGTCGTATGGAGGTATGAGTCGTGACCGACTTATAGGGGATTAAGCGGCTTAAGGTGTTGAACGCTTTATAGGTGTGGCCGAGTCAGGGAAGTAGCCGACTTAGTGGTGTTGAGCGACTCATGGTAGTGGCTGACTTAAGATAGGTAGCGACTTAAGGAAGGTGGCCAAGTTAAGGAAGTTAGCCAACTTAAGGAATTGACCGACCTAAGGAAGCTAGTGGTAATAGTTAACGGCTTAGAGGATGGCCGGCTTAAGGCATGGCCGACTCATAGGTGTTGCCGACTTAGAGGTGTGGCCGACTCATAGTGTGACCGACCTAAGGGATAGTGATATAGGAGTTACCGACCTAGGGGATGGAGCGGCTATGTGATAGGTCGCATGATGTTTAAGTCGTGGCCGTGTAGTTAGGTCGTGGAACGACCTCGTTAGGTCGGCAGGAGACTAGGTCGTGTGACCCTGTGTAGCGTTAAGTCGCATGAGTAGTTAGGTCCTATGGTTAGGTCGGCGATTGGGCTTAAGTCGTGAGTCGTGCACCACTGTTGAGTCGTAAGTTGTTAGGCCGTGTTAGTTAGATCGTTGAGTCGGCAGGGGCTTGAGTCGTGAGTCGGCATGTGTTCTGGGTTTAGGTCGGCAGGAGATGGGTCGTGGGCGACTCATGGGGGCGGCCGACTTAGGGGGGTTTCTGCCTATAAATAGAAGGGGTCCGCCTCACTTTTTGGCATCGGATTTCGAAGCGACGAAGTGCTGCCATTTTGAGAACTCGACTTCAACACTTCTTCACTTCTTTTCTCCTCTTTAATCTAGTACTTACATCCATCCAAGATCGAAGATCAAGATCGAAGATCCAAGAGCCATAGTCGAAGATCTTCATCCATTCAAGAGAGATTTCATCATTTGAAGCGGAATCTTGTCGGATCAAGCTTGGTTCTTCGCTGTCCAGATCTGAAGTGGGTTTCTTTTGAGGTGTTTAGGTGATTTGGTGAGTGATAGTTATCTCTCACACGGACCCAAAGGAGTATATTGGATCGGTGGTTTGTTTATGTGTTAAAGATAGTGATTTCTTGCATTTTCCTTAAGTCTGCATGTAGATCTATCACCTATGAAGTTTTGATATCTATTTTTCTACATGTTCACTTATGCAAGTTCGTTCATCAAGTTATAGAGACATTTGCCTATGATTCATACTTGTTAGATTTGGACACTTTAATTACCAAATTGCCATTATTGTTGTAATTGCTTATTAGATCTTGTTGAATGTTTGATTTCTTAGATTAATGATTGATTTATGATTGATTTGATTGTTTCAAATTAGCTAGTAGTTGATTTGAACAAGTTGGTCGAAGATGATTCAAAAGCTAAGTGGAAAGGATCTTGAATGGTGAAAGCTGCTTGTGGCATATGAAGCGGATGTGGAAGCTCATATGGATAGATTCGATGATGATGGACTTTGCCATGATGTGATAAGGCAAACCATGATGTGAGATGGGACTTTGCTATGATGCGTTGAAGCAAAGCATGATGTGTGAAAGCCTTGGTTTAATCCAGATGGGATCATCCCAAGTATGTTGATAACTCGGTGATGCGGTCCGGGTTGGTTGATAATGGTGGGCTCGAGAGGCGCTTGGGCCAGTGTGAGAATAGTCGTCGAGGATGACGACTAGGAGGCTTGGTTCTTATCGTTATTGAAGGTTCTAGCATGCTCAAAGCAAGAGTACGTTGGAACGGGTCACGATGACATTCCAGACACGGGTCATGATGACGTGTTAGTACTCTGGGCAGATGCGATAGTCCTAGGCACGGGTCATGATGACGTGCGGAGTTATGTCTAGAACCGGGGTTGCCATTAGCCCTTGACGGACGGCTGAAAGAAGGTGCCGGTCATTCAATTAACGGTGATATCGAGGCAATGTTAACAGTGATAGCCAGAGTCATGGATGTTTGGTTGTATCGTCGCTTGGGTCAAGAGCGATGTTTTCAAAGTGCTTATCTGATCTTGGTTTAGGCCTTGGGGGTTTGTACTTGGAAAACACCGACCTTGACTCGAGTGATAATTACTTTACTTAAATTGTCTGCTTTGCCATGCTTGTTTATGCTTAGTGGGTCTGGGGGCTATCACTGTAGAATGAGGTGGAGTGGGATGGTTGAGTTCCTATTCCTTTTATCCTTTATGCTCTTTTGGTATGTTTCGTAGTTAATTTACTGCTCACTAAGACTGTTGTCTGACTCAAGGTTTTATGTTCAACTCTTATTACCTTGGGCTGTTCATCCATGTTGGGATGGGCAGACTAGGTAGCAGGTGACAGGTGTTGTTCTTGGCTACCAACTCTGTTAATGACGAAGACGAGCTGGAGACTTTTACATATTGTTTTCTTACTTTATGTACTGGATGTTCCGCTGTTTGTTTGATACTCTGAGTGTTATGTAGTGAGGCTTGATGTGTTGACTATTCAGATGATTGTATAAAACTATTATGAGTTTATATGATGAGACTTCTGTTCTATAGAGCTTCACTATGTATACTTTCTATTGTATTTTATCCATGCGCTGTGATTAATACGATAGAGTTTCTGTTTTATCTTACCCTGACTATCGTCCATGGCTGCTTGGCACGCCTTTCAGCGCACCATTCCCTTGTTTTAGTGCGGGAGTCATGGGCGGTCGTCACAGAGTCGTGGATGACTCCTTATCGAGATTATATCGAACATGGTATATTGCCCGAGTGTCGAAGCGAGAAAAGACAAGTTCTACGAAAGGCCTCACGATTTGTTATTCAAAATGGAGTCATGTACCGGAGAGGATACTCTATTCCTCTCCTCCGGTGTATCGCGCACGTTGAAGTCAAACGAGTGTTACACGATGTACATGAAGGAGAATGCGGCGATCACAATGGGGTGCAAACACTTGCAAAGAAAATACTTCGATATGGGTATTATTGGCCTACTGTTAATCGCGATGCTGCAGACTATGCCAGAAAATGCGACAAATGCCAGAAACACGCTCGAATTCCTAGAGCCCCGCCTATCGAGATAACCCAAATGGTCAGTCCTTGGCCATTTGTGGTATGTGGAATAGATATCATCGGCACATTGCCTCTGGCCAAAGGTGGTGCGAAGTACGCCATCGTTGCAGTTGATTATTTCACCAAATGGGCTGAAGCCGAACCCCTTGCAACAATTACGACAAAGAAAGTAATCAACTTTGTATTACGTAACATCATCTGCCGGTTTGGTCTCCCACATACTATCATCACCGATAACGGATCCCAATTCGACAGTGCTGAATTCAAGAATTTCTGTCAACGATTCCACATCCATAAGAAATTCTCTGCAGTAGCGCACCCTCAAGCAAATGGTCAAGTTGAAGCTGTTAATAAAGTTATCAAATCCATTCTAAAGAAGCGACTGGAAAAAGCTGGGGGCAAATGGGTCGACGAACTTCCTATGACACTATGGGCCTATCGAACAACTCATAAAACTACAACCGGTCATACCCCGTTTTCTCTATCCTATGGCTCTGAAGCCGTTATTCCAGTTGAAATGAAAGTGCACTCTCATCGTGTAACATATTATGACCCGAAAACAAATGCCATACTACTTGCTGAATCTTTGGATTTACTCGATGAGAAGCGCGAAGAGGATGACTTGATGGCAGCCGCATACCGAAGTCAAGTCGCCCGACTGTACAATGCCAAGGTCCGTCCGCGAACCTTCGAACTCGGCGATCTCGTACTCGAAAGGATCTATCCGGCCCCTTCGCATATGAAGCCAAATTGGGAAGGGCCGTATGTGATTTCACAAAAGCTCGGAGATGGCACATTCAAATTATCGACCGTAGACGGTCTTACTTTGCCGAGAGCTTGGAATAGTGAAAGTCTTCGTCGCTACTACATATAAAAGACTTTACTTATTTATTTTCTATCAATTTATTCCTTTGCATTTTATTCTAGCATTTCGAGATTTAAATTTGTAATAAGGCAACCGACTTTGCCATATTTTATCGTTTCAGCAATAAAATGCCATCTCTTCGTGCCAGAGCTGTGATTTACTGAATATGACGTACAATATCACGATGCACGGAGAGCTAAGTTCCATCACGCGGTGGGATTTATTCAAATAGGGAGTGACTGTGATACGACTGGTCACTCGCTAAGTGAAACCCGAGCTCGGGGGCAGAACACTACATCAACATTCACAGGGATTGATACACGACAATCCCTCCTCAAACTCCAAATTCCCAGAGTGCGAATTGGAGCATAAACTTCAACTCTCGGTTCCCGAAGCGCGAACCGGAGTATAAATCCATCGCTCCCAGAGTGCGAGCCAACTCCAAATTCCCAGAGTGCGAATTGGAGTATAAACTTCAACTCTCGGTTCCCGGAGCGCGAACCGGAGTATAAATCCATCGCTCCCAGAGTGTGAGCCAACTCCAAATTCCCATAGTGCGAATTGGAGTATAAACTTCAACTCTCGGTTCCCGAAGCGCGAACCGGAGTATAAATCTATCGCTCCCAGAGTGTGAGCCAACTCCAAATTCCCAGAGTGCGAATTGGAGTATAAACTTCAACTCTCGGTTCCCGGAGCGCGAACCGGAGTATAAATCCATCGCTCCCAGAGTATGAGCTAACTCCAAATTTCCGGAGTGCGAATTGGAGTATAAACTTCAACTTTTCGTTCCCGGAGCGCGAGCCAGAATATAAAACTCTATCTCTAAACTCCCAGAGTGTGAATTGGAGCATAAACACCTACTCTTGGTTCCCGGAGCGCGAATCGGAGTATAAATCACTAACTCCAAATTCTCGGAGTGCAAATTGGGGTATAAACATCAATTACAGGTTCCCGGAGAACGAACTAAGTCGTAAACATTGATAATTAATAAGTTCCCACAGTATGGGCCGAATTGTTAATTGCAAATTGTGTTAAGTCCCCGGAGTGTGGACATGTATTATGACATATATGAGCACGAGCTAATCAACGCAATACTTAAGCGAAAGAGAAAAGAGTTGTTTTCCATTTTATCAACAAACAAAAAAGGAGTTTGATTACATGACAAAACAAAAAATAGTCCATAAAGTGGATGCCGAATCCACACTTATACATGGCCTAAAAAAAGGAGAAGTAAAAAAAATTGCCATTTCACAACCGCATGATAAAACGAGAAGTTCACTCCTTCTTCTTCCGGGGTCTCTTCTTCGGAGTTGAGCCGCTAGACCCACTACCCGGCTTCTTGCGAGATTTTTTGTCCTTCTTTGGAACATCCTCAGGATCTGGCATAATATCAACGTCTTCCTCAGAGCTGGAAGGGATAGAGATCCTTTTGTGAGCACGAACCAGAGGCAGAGAAGCCGTAACAGGTGGTGGAGCTTCGACACTAGAAGTTACAGCTGTGCCGGCAGGAGAAGTAACCATTAAAGGAGTTAAGCTTGGTGGAGCAACATCACTTCCGGAACCACCAACCGTCGTTGCCGCAGCCATTTCGGCGCTTATTTCGGCGAGGATTTCTTCTTCTCGGGAAGATCGAGCAGCGCTGGACACACTGATAGTCGGCATAAACGAGCTAAGAGTTGGAGCGACTCCACCCATTGCAAAGGAAGGATCGGTAAAAGGTTCACAGGGCTGCTTGAGAAGTTCTTCAATCATCTGAACATCAAACGACATTGAACTCCTCTCTCCCATCTCGCTGGTTACGGCGGTAGTCGTAATAGCCTCAGTAACGACAGCTCCTTGCATTGACTGTGAAATTTGTGGTTCTGGAAGTGCTGGCGCATCACTTTCAGTCACTGATCGAAAAGAAACGAGAATAATCAGTCAAACGATCTGTCCCAAGTTCGTTATTCTAAAAAATTTAAGGAATATTTGAAATACCTTCTTTTCCTTGGCTCAGTGATGAGACGAGTTCGGAAGCAGCAGTTGTACCGAGAGACAGTTCCGGTCGATCCGGGTTATAAGCAGGAACAACATGTGGACCAACCGTAGCAGTAACTCCAGACGAGGTCGGGGCAGCAACTGAAACATCCTCACTACAATGTGCAGCTCCAGAACCCTCGCCAGTCTCCACATGGTGAAAACCAAGTCTCTCTCTCTCTCAGTAGAAATCATCGCTTCATGGAGAAGTTTCCTTTCCTCCTCGCTCAACAAGCGAGACTCGAGTTCAAATTCATCCACGGCACCTTCGGGGAGAGATGCTTTCTTGTTCGGCACCAATTTTCTCCAAGCATTAAGTAAAATCGTAGAATAATCTCCGAGCCACGAGAGATTCCTGTGCTCAAGCACATTAGCATTGTAAGTGTTAAGAAGTTCATCAAACTCGGCTTCTACCCTGAATAGCTCTGCTTGAACTCTCCCTTCCACTTCTGCCTCCACCGCTTCAACTTTAGCAACGACCGCATCTCGCTCAGCTCGGAGAGACACAGCTTGCTCGCACGCTTCTTATGCGGCCATGTCAGCATCATCTTTTTCCTTGTTCAAGTCGGCAAACTTAGCCTTTAATTCCTCAAGCTCTTTGACCGCCGCATCCCGCTCGGCCTCAACATTTTTGTACCGATGGCCCAAATCTTCAACTAAAGTGCAATGCGCCTGTTGCATCTTCGCCATCTTAGCTAACGTCTCATTGACCTTTTTTAGTGACTCAACTTCGGCCTTACGAGAGGATTCCGTTTCAGACTGAAGTATATCAACAATACGGTTCTTTTGAGCCAAGTCGGCTTCTAGTTTCTCAATAATTTTGGCTCGATCGAAGGCTAAGCTTTGACAACCGCCTTGTACCATTCTTTATATTGAGCATAAAAATTGCGGGTATAGCTGAGGGCGGTGTTCACAGCCTCTTCGGGAATTCTTTTGAGATTGGGAGGAAAGATATAAGCATCGAAGCATATTTTTGGAAAATCTTTCTTCAGTTAAGCAATTCTTATGGCCCCTTCACCAGATGGTTCGAGAGGGGCCTCCTCCACAGTTATGGTCATAGCCGTATCAGTCCTAGAACGATGTGGACCAGGTTTTGAGATCTGTAAAGATGGATGTTGTCGCGAAGGTTCAAGTATAGGTGCCTGGCTTCTAGGTGGCGGAGGAGAACGAGAGGATGAATGGTACCTTCGGTCCCTATCGGAACGCTCCTGGCTAGAATAATGTCGGGAATGGTCCCTCTCACGATGCTCTTGCTCATAATGCCTCCGATCACGATCACGATCACGATCAGAATCCCTACGGCGAGATTCGTAATAAGATGAAGAATGATGCACTCGCCGAAGTCTATCAAGTGTAGAAGGACGATCCGACATGGCACCTGTAAAGAAGAAACAATTCAATTAAGTACCAAGGAAAAGCACTGCAATGCATGTGGAAGTCGTGAAGTATTGTGAAAGTGTATGAATGCGCAAACCCCCCGACCAACCAGAAGCGTCGATTACACTAACGGGTAAAGATCCGCTTATATCAAGCGTTCCCCGAAGCTCTTACAACCTGGACCTGTGGTGGAGAGATACGTAGTCCGGAATGGGAATATCGTCCAGCCCTGTAAAAAAGTCTCCGGACTGGCGAAGAGCGGCGCCGAAGAAAGTAACCCCAGGTTTGGAACGGGTTACGACTACAGACTTCCATCTCTTAAACTTAGGAACATCAGCCTTGCCTTTCTGACCCTTTTCTATTCGGGAAAGGTCGGCTGCTATCTCAGTGTCCGTGGGCATTCTTTCATCATCGCTTGCTTCTCTTATCACAATGCCAGGTTTTCTTTTTACCACTTTCTTCTTCTTCCTCGAGGCCGATTTTTCCAACCCTTCAATTACAATACTCTGGCTCATCTCAATCAAACCCAGCGTTCTTAAATTATCGTCGGTCAACATCAAGTCGATGTGCCTTGAGTCGCTTGGGACCATTTGCAAACTTTGAACAATGCCTCTATAATGCCCACCGGTATGTCTCGAAATGATGGCTGTAAGAGTAACAGAGTATTAGTGCAAGTATTAAGAGTGGCCATTCAAAGATGACTTATGATACTTACGTCTGGACAACCATCTCCTGGCAAACCCTGGGGGGCATCGAACAAAAAACCACTCATTCTTGAAATAGCTAAACCTGGTCCAGGCACCAGTCACAACCTGACATTTTCTAACCGCTTCCAGAAAAGTGAAAGATGGGCTATCACCCCTACTCTTGAAATTGAATATGTGCCTGATCTCGTTTGGCCTTGGCGGGCGAAAAAGGCAGTCCATAAATATGACAAAGACGCTATTCAGCAGTGCATGCCCGTTGGGATGGAGTTGTGAAGGAGCGATTCCTAAGTACGACAGCATCTCTCTGGTGTATTGGTTAAAAGGAGGGAGAGATCCAGCCGCGCAGGCATGGCGGTAAAAGGCAGTATATCCTTCAGGTGGGTTGTGCGGTCTGTCATTGGCACTAGGTAATAGAACATCATCCAGGGATATGTTATGCTTCGAACATATCCGGCCCAACAAAGACTCCGAGATATTGTACTGAACAGAGTCGATGGGATCTTCGATAAATATGGCCTCCGGCAACTCATCCGGAGCCGGATCTATAACTTCAGGAGGGATCTCCGGAATCTCAAGCACTGGAGGAGGCGAGATTTGTACTTCTTGTTGTTGAGAACTCAAAGATTCCATAATTAACTAACTCACCAGAAAGCGGCGTTAAATACATAAAAAGCCCATGCATTCCCCTAATGTAAAGTGTATGAATATGTCGTGCAGTGCAAGTGCTATGCATAACTTAAGCAGATTACACAAGTTGAAACAAGGTGTCAGAACGACGAAACTTTGGGATTTGAGAATGAAAATGATCGTCATCACTGACTGTCACTTCCATGCCATCCAGATGCTACTGATCAATTCAAGTATAAATTCGTTATATTTTGGTTAAGTCATGGTGCCATCGACGAGCTCCAAAATAGAGGTCAAGTCAAATTCGATTATGCAAGGCCGAAGATCGCCCGAGTCAAGTATGCTAAAGTTCAGTGAGTTCGTTAAAGTTCAACTTGAAATTGGTCGTAGTTCAGATGTTGGAGCAGATCAGAAAAGTGGGATTCCCAGAAGCAAGGATGTTCGAATCGATCGACTCGAATCGACGCGAATCGAATCGACGAACTTCGAATCGATACGAGTCGAATTGACGAACTTCGAATCGATACGCCCCGACTCCGTATAATTCGACTCGATGAGGCCTTGGGATAGAGGAGTAATTCGAATCCATGAGCTCTGCATAACTTCGAATCGATCAATATTGAACACCTTCGAATCCATCAGAATATCATTACTTCGAATCGATCGGCACGGGACCCTTCTTCTTTCACAACCATCGATTCAAAGCCTTGCACTCAAGATCGATTCGAACTGTTCATTCCTGGATCGATGCGAAGCAATGAAGGAAGATAGCGTCCATCAATGTCTACGCTCCTCCAAGACAGCATTCTACGATCGATACGAATTGAATGGTTTCGTTCCTCAGGTCCATCGAGTCGACCCATTCCAGATCTCATACCCCTTTATGATATTCAGAAGAAAGGACTGAAATCGATGATGAAAAGCCCAGTTTCATCGTTCTACACTCGAATCAATCCCTTAATTACCTGAATGGATTCCATTGCAAATAAAGACTTGGTGGAATTTTATCAATTCGCGCGGAGACACGGTAGTTTCCTACTTTGAAGGATCGAGTCGAAGAAATAGCTGTAGTGAATGATAAAAAAGTAAAAGGTGAAATTGAAGATGGCCTTGCGTATTTATATAGGTTCAAGAAATGAGTTGTGGCTCTTCGTCTCCCAGTCATATTGACCTTTTACCACCGGTCACTCGCCATGCTCCATCGATTCGAACGACCGCTCAAAAGCCCACTATGTTCGAATCCATCCTAGCGTCAAGCCGTTGCTTCGAATCCATCACACGGCTGAGTCCATATTTCGCTTCGAATCTATTGCCCTCCTATCCATTGCACGTTCGAATCCATCCCTGCAGGATCGATGCGAGGCATTATCGATTCGAAGGAGCCATCGAGCAAAGGTTGGATTGAAAATTCAATCGATTCGAAACACGAAGACCATTGAACCATTGATTCGAAAGCTGTCGCTACGAACGTACATGCCTTTGAATCCATCAAAATCCACCGCTGAGAACGGACGAATCGCTTCAATTTGAAAAATTACTTGTCTACCCTTTATATCGGTTCAGGAGAGGATCGATACAGGAGGACGATTATAGACAATCATAAAACAGTGTCTCAACTCGAATCTCAAGATCGGTTCAGGAGAGGACCGATGCAGAATTCGATAACAAACCGAACAAACAACGAATGGCAATCGCGCAACGTTAACCAAAACCAAAGTGGTACATATATGCACATATGTCCGACTAATACTTGATCTGTGTTATTCACAGGGATCAAAGGTCCATTCTGTCATGATGTAGACGACGAACAACCGATCGCGATCATACGACCATTGGCTATAGCAATAAAGAATACAACTCTCAGCAAAGCCTGTTCTAATGTTCAACGATAGACTGCAGCTTTTCAAAGCACGTTATGTTTACAAAAGACGTACTTTGGGGGGCAAATGTTATCCCGCCTTTTGGCAAGGTCGAGATCCAAGGAACTAACTAGAAAGAGGCAGGATCACACGTCCATAGCTTTGAATAATTGTTGGGCAACTACAAATATCGATGAATTTTGCCCGAGTCCGGATCGGTGTACGATTGATAAGACACGTCAAGCGAAGCCGCGAGAACCAACGTTCCGAGTTTCAAGACAATCTGAGTTAGTATGCTCAAGTTATCGCCAATGGGAGATGGATGAAATGCTATAGGCGCGAATCCCTCAAGAATGGCATAGGTTCGAATCGATCAGAAGTAAGCCTTAGTCCGAATCCATCGACCACACATTGGCTCGAATCCATCCAAGTGGCCATGCTTCGACTCCATCAACCGCACATTGGTTCGAGCCCGTCCACAAGGCCTTAACTCGAATCCATCAGTAGTCGGCCTTGGTTCGAATCCATCGGTATTCAGCCATGGTTCGAATCCATCAGAAATAAACCTTGCTTCGACTCCATCGAGCAAGCCTTAGTTCGGATCCATCCAGACCACCTAGCTTCGAATCCATCAAGGCGATCTCAAGGTCGAATCCATTGAAAACCTCTCCCTACTTCGAGTCCATCAAGAGAGGATCCTTTGAATCCATTCGTCAGTGGAGTCTTCGTATCGATTGGCTATGGAATATCTTGACCGATGCAGAGGGAACTTGTGTTCAATCGATTCGAAGGGGCATACCTTCGAACCCATTGCTACAAATCCATCGAGTCATAGCAGCTAAAACCAAGGGTATGACCCAGAAAACTCGGAGGAAAAGGAGGATTGACCAGAAGCATGTGCACCACGTCATCGCCCTCACGTGTAGAAGCATGGATTCGACCCTATGGATTCGAACCATATCGATTCGAACGAATTCATAGGGCGAAACACACCATCTTGAATCGATCATAACTCGAGATCTACAAATCCAAATGCTATGAAATTTTCACAGGAGATTGCATATACATAGAAGAATGTACACGCCAAGTTTCATCATGATTGGACACTTTTTTGATCGATTCGAACCAAGGGTCGAATCGATTCCAAAGTGGGCCCGGATCTCCAGAATTCGAACATGTGGGCCCCCTCACGTGCCAGAAGCGTTCTCCCCTGATTTTAGGCGAAATATTAGCCTCCTACAACTATAAATAGAGCCCCTGGTCATTCAGAAAGGGGATCAGAGAATTTTAGAGATAAAGCACGCCCGGACG
The DNA here is from genome assembly GCA_030765085.1 of Allium cepa. Classification (NCBI taxonomy): domain Eukaryota; kingdom Viridiplantae; phylum Streptophyta; class Magnoliopsida; order Asparagales; family Amaryllidaceae; genus Allium; species Allium cepa. Next base: position 126,267,428 of record CM060932.1, read on the forward strand.
CTGCCAGAATTACTTCACAGCACCACCGCTGCCTTTGATTTCGAATTTTGGCTTACTACTTGCTGTACTTTGACATAAAAAAGTTGTATTCTCCGAGTATCAAGCAATAAAGTAACAAAACTTCATAGTGGACGTAGGCAATACGCCGAACCACTCTAAATCATTGTCTCTTGTGCAATTTACTTCCTGTTATTTGGAGTTTTTGTTAGATAATCCAAATTTTAATTTACTTTCTTCATTTATTATCTCTTCAAAAACATCCGACGAGTGTCGTGCCCAATTTTGACACAAACAACCCTCTCCACTTTTATTCATATTGTTTTGGAGAATACGATGATACTCTGTCATTGCTATCTCTCTACTAAGATTTAGAAACTCCATAGAAAATTCAAGTGAGGATTTAACTTATTCCTATGTACTTCTTCCTCATCAAATTTATTCTTATCCTATTCTTCTCCAGTTATTCTAAATCTAATTATATATATATATATATATATATATATCTTCCTTATAGTGCGTGTGTGTGTATATCAAAAGAGAGATTCTGGAAGAGACCTTAGGGCTACAAATCCAATTAAGTAAAGCTAAGGCTAATCTGTGAGTGGAAACCTTCATATTTCTTTTCAGCAATTGTTTAGTGTACTTGTTTTTGGATTTGAATATGCCTTAAGGATTTTGGGATTGTGAAAATATGATAGATAAAATCCCTAAAATTCCTTTTTATTTCGATATGTTAATTCTATGCTGAGATTTCCAATTATTTACATTAATTTGATGGAATTTGTTTCGTTTTGAAATTTTTGATAATTTTATAGTCTCTTCCGCTCCTTCTTCTTCTTTGTGTCAAATTGATATCCTTCAATAAAATAAGGGATTTAGATTACGAATTCTATTCATAGTTTACACCATTTATTCTTGTCTATTTCTTTGTAAAAATAAAAGTTGAATAGAATATGGGGTTTAGATTGCAATTCTTATTGTTTAAGATGTTCCATTGAATTTCTATTTTATTTACAAGTCTATTATTGCGGTTTTGATTATGAGTACTTATTCCCTGTTTTGACATTAGAATTCCATGAAACCTTGGAAAATTAAAGAAAAAGGACATGTAATAATAATGTTTAGGGAATTGACATTTAACGCTTTAGCATGTAAAATCCATGCATTTAGAACTTATTAAGCTCGAATATTTATTTATTTCTATTCACATAGTTAACGTATAACTATTGTGTATATGGCATAGTTAATTAGGCATCTATTTACATTTATTCCCCGCATTAGGAAGGTAATTGACTTTGAGGTGAAAATAAGAGGAAACCCTTATATAAACTAATTATTTTTAATAGTAATAAGGAAGATTTCTTATAGAGCCTTATTTATGAAACAGTGAAATGATGAGAGTGTGTATGTATAGAGAGAGTAATTAATTTTTGGCTAACTCATAGGGATGCACGGTCAATAGAGTTACATGACAAAATTATGCCCTTCACATTGAGCCTAACAGTAGTTACGTACACTTTTATTAATATGAGATATCCTTGTGATATTTGTAATGACGCGAGATCACTTCTAAATTCTGTAAGGGAAATCTGTCCAACTAATCTGACTACCAGTTCCTATGAATAAAGTATTAATATGAGACGTTATATGGGTATGAGGCATAAGACGGAGGGACTACTTAAGGGTTTGAGGTTTTAGGTGGTTGGACCCGCCTTTTTCCTTAGTTGAAGTATTAAATGGGCAATGGGCCACGTTATGTGGTATCTCTACAGGGGTCCATTTCTAGAATCAAGCCTTAAATCACAGGGTTTGCCTATTTTCCACTTGAAAGTATCAAGTGTCCTATGAGATTCCACATGATGTTAGCTATGTAGTACTATTGAGAACCACACTTCTCGAACAAGGCCTTAAATGACGGGATTTGCCTATTTTCTTCTGGGATGTATTAAGTGGATTGGGTACCATCTCTTACACTATTAATTATTTATGATGTATAATTGGGATATGGGATCCACTTCTGGAATGGAAGGTAATAAGTGGTTCGACCTGCCTACTTCCCTTATAAAGAAGTATTTAGTGATTTTAATGATTTTATGTTCGTGGACATATTCTTTTTTTTAAATATACTTCCCAAGTACAGAAAATGTAAGAGTCAAGATTTTTATTCACTAGACACTTGTTATTCTGACTCCCTCCTCATTTAAACAGTTAAGGGCATAGTGATGGCAGTGACGATGCTTAAAGATGAGGAAGCTTGACAAGTGACAGTATTTTTTATGATTTACTTTCATGTGTATCCATAGGTTTAAACAATCATTATAATAGATATTATATTATGGTTTTTATGGGATTTTCTGTTATGACATTTTTCTAATTTTGAAATAAATGGGTACACTTTACTATTATATTTTTTCCATCCGCTGTGAGTTCAAAAAATTTAATTATTGCTCTGTAGTATTATTTCTTTTTACGACCAACAGCTTTTCTTAGAATGGATCTAAGTTTTCATGGACCTTTTATGGGTCGAAATTTAAGCTGTTTCGAGGTGGGTTGTTACAGTTGTGCATTCGAGTAGTTTTTCATTCATTGTTAGCTTGGATGACCATTTTTCTTACTTGGTTAAAGATTAGTTTTCATATATACTAGGTTAAGTTATGCATTCGGTAATCTTTTACGTCCATATATACTCAATTAGGTTATGCATTTAGTTAGCTTTTAAAACCATATGTAGTTAATTTGGTTGTGCATATCCTTAGCTTTTTCATTCGATGATTAGTTTGATTGACCATTATTTTAACCGGTTATAGATTGGTTTTCTAAGATAGTCGATTAAAGTGTGTATGTGATTATGTAATTCCATTGTTGATAAGCATGGTGAAGCAACATGAAAATATTAGATGTCGCTAATTTTACTAATAATCAAATATATGGTGGAAAATATTTTCAGGTACATATTTGTCTGATATTTATATTAGACATATATTTGTTTAATAAATATTTTCCATGTAAATATTTTTCGGCCATATATTTGAGTCGAAAATCATAAATTTACAATGTTATACTACATAACGACATTTCCTTTGAATTTCAGAAACTACATTTTGGATATAAAATATTATACCTTAGGTTTTGAAAAGAAAACCAACATTCAATATCCAACCTCTAACATTCATAATCGTCTTTAAACATTCAATACGTACACGTATAATCGAACATCCAACATATAGCATTCAATTCCATCATCCAACAGCTCATTTCAGTCAAGTTAGATAAATTTCAATTATTAAAGCAGAAATGCTTATAACTATACAATCTTTAATACATTTCACAATTTAAGGTTTTAATTTCCAACCATGGTTTTTGTCTGTGATGTTATCATATAAAATCTGAGCTCTAAGTTTATGCATCTCTTTATCTTTATACAAAATATACCTTTCCTTCTATCTCTATATTGTTTGATAGATCTTTTATATATTGCATAACAAATATTGCATAATAAATTTTGGAGCATTAAACTTTTTAATGTTCTTAAATTTACTTTTGTAAACTATAACTTTATACTTATGAATGATATTTCCTATATCACCCAAGCTGAACTCTCTCAAATCAACTCCAACCCACGCCAAAGACTTTTCTTCCGTCCCTGCCTTCTCTCCCCCTCCCTCCGTCGTTCTCTCCTTTTCTTCTTGATGTGAAACTTTATATTCCTACTAAACTCTCAAGCTAGGTCGAGATCAGAAGGCATGGCCCAGCATTTCGAAAAGAAGCATGAATTTGTACCTATGTGGTGGTTTCGGGGTGAGTAGGTAGATGTTGAGACTTGAAGCTGAGAATTGAGTGGGATTTGTGATTGGAAAGATGATTTGTTGTTATGGTAATGGCAGTTCGGCAAGAGAGGGGTGTAGTAGTTCTGAGGAAAGATAGAACTTAAGAGAGAATAAGAGTGAAGGGGAAAGAATGCAAAAGCTGAGCTTTTATATGCGGAAGTGAAAACGAATCAGTCTCTTCTTGGAGACTCGGTCATCATATTTCAAGGGGTCGGCTATTCAACATGTCGACCCCAACACACGTGAACAATCAAGGAATCGACATTTTTATGCCGACCCCTCCTCTTTAAAAAAATGATAATTATAAATTAAAAAATAATAAAATGGACAAAATGAAACAATGCATGATTGGGAAATGATCGTGAGCTTGGGAGAATTCCTTGTGTATCCAACCTTTGAAAGGTTATATGCAATCAAATTTTGGAAAGTTAAAATAGGAAACCCCGAGGTTTTCTTAAGGCTAAGCTAATATGTTCAAATGACAAAAGACTTTATCGAAGGTTAATAGGAAACAACGATGAGTTATTGACTTTAACGAGGTTACCTCTAGAAATACGGATTATTTGTTGATTCAAAGCATGTCACGTTATTCACAACACACAGTTTGGGGGGCAAATGTTATTCGGTGCATTGGCCTGGCTACAAAGCAATGGTTACAGAGACCGTATTTGGTTGTTGATGGAAGAAGGGTCAAGACATGAGTCTACTTCGAGTCGCTGAGGAGCTTGCTTCGAGTCAATGGCATGTTTGCTCGGGGTCATCTCAGCATCAACTTCAGGCTTACAAGAAGTTGGCTTCGGGTCTGTATGGATGGCTGCTAGGGGTCGGCATCCCTGTTGAAGCTTAGCATATGACCCTAGGGTCGATATTTTCAAATCAGGTCGGCATACCTGTTGAAGCTTAGCATATGTCCCCGGGGTCGGCATATTCAAAGCATGTCGGCATTTCTTTGGGTTGGTAGAGTAAAGCCTTAAGGTTAGAATCGGTAGAAGCCTGAATCGGCATAGTTTGAAGGGTTTGGTAGAAACTCGGGTTGGCATAGCCAGAAGGGATATGCAAAAGCTTAGAGCATATTACAATAGTCATCGGAACAACATAGCTTGGTTGGTCAGGAAAAGGATGGTATAAGGTAGATCCTTGGTCGGTATTCCATATGCTTGCTTTCAGGTCGGCATTAGGCACGAGAGACTTCAGATCAACATATAGGGCCAAAATCTTTCGGTCAGCATGTTTAGGAGCGATCAACATGTTAGGAAACGTTCGGCATTATGGGATCGACCTTGAGGGTTTGAGATTTACGGGTTGGCATTGCTAAAGTATCAATGTTGGGCCGAGTTCTCTTGGTGATGAGCCTAGGTGACTAAAGAGAAGTCCAAGCTCTAAGATTCCAGGCTGCTCCCTCTATATATAGAGGGGCAGGGGTCCAATTTTGGGGATCCTTTTTCGAGAACTGTAGGAAGACTCTGCCATATTTTGTACTCACTTTCTTTCTTTTTGCTCCAACTTGTATTCAGGCTTTTCCTTATGGATTGTACTTGTATTCAAGTGATTGATATAGTAATAAAGAGTATATTTAGAGTAGACCTAGGCAATTAACGCCGAACCACTACAAATTATGTTGTTCTTGTTCTCTGTTGTTCTATTTTGCAATATATATTGTTATTCCTCCTTTTCCACTAAATTTCTTCATTTATCTCGCTACAAATCTACTATAGGGTGTTAGCGACCAACTATGGTGCTAACATTTTATGGTGCCCCCATGCAGGATCGAACTACGAACCTCCAGCTCTTTCCTTATTTTTCTAATTTTTTCCGATTGATTATCTACATTCTGGGTTGTTTAAGTTGGACATGTGTGGTTTATTTCGATTTAAACTTCCAAAATGCGGGTCATACAGTTGGTACCAGGAGTTGTTTAAATAATCGAAGTTGAGATTTTGAAGTTATAATCGAAATATGATTTGAATTTCAGAAATTGTTTGTTTTAAAGGATTGGAATTTTATTCAAACTCCGAATATTTCCAAGTAAAAGTGATATAAATGATACTACAAAAATTGAGCTTAGAATTGAATTATATTTGAAGATTTGGATTTTAAATTGGATATTGAAGGTTAATGTGATTTAAGTGATTTGAATCGATATGTTAAAAATCGAACTCGAAATCGATATAAATTGAAATGGTTTAAATTTGAGAATTGAGTTAAAATTTACTTGGAACCGAAATTGGAATTAATTTGAAGTTGAAATTGAAATTTATTTGGAATTGAAATTGAATTTAATTTGGAATTGAAATTGAAATTAAATTGGGATTGAATTGAAATTTATTCAAGTTGGAATTTAAATTGAAATCAATTGGAATTGAAAGCGAAATTGAACTAATTTGAAATCAAAATTGAATTTCTTTGAATTAAAATTGGAATTGAAGTGAAATTCGACTTGAAATCAAAATTGAATTGACTAAATTAAAATTGAAATTGAAACTAATTTGAATTGAAAAATTTGGAAAGTGAACCGGATTGACTTTGAAACTATTTTCAAATGAATTATTCTAGTATAAACTGTTTAAAATCTATCTTCTTTAAATATTCAAAATATCTTGATTTCCCAAAATATTTTACTATACAAACCATTTTTAATACTTAAACTATTTTCTATTAAACTATTTTAACTATTTAATTATTTTAAAACTATTAAAACTATTTTCTAAAAATTCAAATTGGTCAGAAGGTGGAATGTTTATATTTAAATCTTGGATTTAAATGCGAATTATGTTAAAGTGAAGTTATAACCTAAATTGAAATTCGTTAAAATTTTGAAGTGAAATCGATATATCGAACTGACATTTTGAAGTAAAATATGATTTGTAAAGCGAATATGATGATTTCAAAATGTATTTGATTTTGAAACAAATATGATATTTTGATATCAAGTATGGATTGTTTTCGAATTACAAGAGTACCAACAGGTGTAAAACGACGTTTGTTTGTTAAAGAGATCGGGGCCTTTTATTGGCATACTCTCTATCGATATTGGAACCATTTTGACAACCGTATATGCAGTGGATGATATCCAGAATGTAATGGTTGAATTGGCGAACGTTTATTGGAATGAAATAAGAGAACGATGATTGATAGCTTGACACTTGTATCATAATTAAAATGACTAAAACAGGATACTATGTTTGGCCAATGAGGTTAGCTACCATTAGCGACGTCGATCGCTTGTATTACTATCATGATTTTGTACTCGATGGGTGCACCCTTTTTGTTTGGATTGATTGTCTGGCTAGCCACAGATGGGTTACGACTAGCCAGAAAGAGTAAATTGGTAGAATCCTACCTTGGACATTGTTTCACGTGCCTTACCATACTTATCCTTATACGAGCCCATTACGACTTTGGTTTAGTACTATATAAATGTGTTAAGGTGGATCAATGTAAAGCCTTAATGCTATTTTGATATTTATTTTACTGATAGACATTACCTACTATAACATATACTATTATATATATAAATAGTTTAACGGATCCTTCGAAGATGGAAAATCCCATAACATCACTTACTTTATTGCACGCATGTTATACACTAGATAAGAGATGTAAAATCCCATAAACATCTCTGATGCTGTTACACTCATATTTCGTTATATCGATTTGACTTACACAAGAGTATTTTAGTCCTGACTCGAATGTTTTGTTTTTCCATTACGCTCGAGTCAGCCCTGAGTTTTAGTGCATTGAAGAATATTCTATGGAGGACGACGACGAAGATTTGGTGTATTATTACTGTTATTATTCTCTATATTATGCTATTCTGCTCCATTTTATTTATCCTTAATGTATATGGGTAACCCTGATAAATGTTTTATAGATTATAATCGAATGTATAATATAAATAGCTTCATGAACTGTTATTTGATTGTTATATCTTGTCATTTCGCTATGAGATTCTATGTTTGTTTCCTTCTTCTTTCCTTATTTTCTTAATCATCCTCATTGATTATCTATGTTTCAGATTGTTTAAGATGGACATGTGTGGATATTATCAATTTAAATCTTCTAAGATGTGGGTCATTACAGTTGGGTTTTACCTTATGAGTTAATGGATATCAATAAAGTTATCCATTTAATCATGTTACACCATTTATCCTATATATGCTTTTTTCTTTAATTTAACCTTTACGAACATGTTTTGTTGTTCAAATTTTTTACTAGTTACTATTAGTTATGCTTTATCAATTCTTCTATGTGTGGACACTTGCTCGATCAAATCCTTCTATGACAGCCACCCTACACCTCAAACTCTTGATATACCTGTATAGTGCACTGTAATGGTGCCCAATCGACGTGGGACGATTTTCAAGGTTGTATAGTAGATAAATCAATCATGGAACCCATCGTATACGTAACAACTCGAATTTAAAGTAATAATTAATTGAAGTTAATAATAGTGATTTAATTGGTTAAAACAGAATTTGGAGATTTAATGAGTAAATTGGTTTATAAACTATTTAATAAAAGGATTTAGATTGAGAAAATAGGATATTTAGATTAAAATAAGTTGAAATGTGAAGATAATATTTTATAAAATCGATGTAATTGGAATGTAATAATTGTTTGAAAAAGAAGTGACTATGAAATGTAATTTGTATTTATTTAAATTAATTGGAATCCAGTTTTACAAATAAAAGAAAATAAATGTATATGTTTTCATTTAAAATATTTTCATGGCCCCAGCCCAAATATCCCAAGCCCAAACTATTTCCAAAATTCTCTTCCTTAAGATTTTTCGTCGTACACCAATCTTTACTTTACATATTCATTCCTTTGTTAATTCACTACTTTCTTCTCAATAATCGTCTTCCTCTAAATTCAATAATATCTTATAAATTATTATAAATTATCAAATGCAAATATATGCATCTCAATACTTGTATACATCTATGATAAGAAGGAAATTAAGTTGCGGTGCTACGGTGTAACATTGTGTGTGTGCATTCAAAGAGGAGGAAGGATGAGTTATGTACAGGTGAGTTTCTATGCTAACGAAATCTATGTCTAATCTATAATTCTCTTTGTGTATGCTTAAATTGGGATGATATTTGGATGATAAACATTGTGTGAAATGAGTCTGTCAAAATAGGCGAGGTGAAGGTGGCCAGTATGCTAGAAGATGATTGGGAAAGGATTGAAATTTCTTTAGGCATGGTCGACCTGTGAAGTCTACCAATCGACCATGATCGATAGATCGATGGTCAACGGCTGTCAAACACTGCTCGTGCATGCATAAAAAAATTAATATACAATTTAAATAAGAATATTATAAAATTTTATAAATTTAAATTTACTATAAGTGAATGAATTAAAGGTGTTATGTAAATTAGTATGTGATTTAATGATGAAATATATAATTTACTTATTTAAAGAAATTAATTAAATAAAATGGAATATAAAGTACTTGATTAGAATATATTTTTTAAAATTAAGCACACATTCTAAAAATAAGAACTATAATTTAATTAATATTTTAAGTATTTTAAATCACATTTCATAAGAAAAATCTTTTGTAGAAGAATCTTGTATGTTTATATATATTTAATAATTTCAAGCTAATTTCATGTTTAATTTGATTCTAAAGTGGATATAATGAATTTACGATGTTCTTCATCCATGTTATTATGAGTTGAATGTTGGGAACGATTGTTAATTATTTGCTTGTATAATTTAAAAGTAAGAATTATAAAGCAATATTTTATCGTAAAATTGGAATAATAATTTACTAAAAGTGAGTACCAAGGTTTAAAAGTGTTCATTTAAATGTTACATTTTTAATGTAAAATTTAGAAAGTAAATAACTATCTTAAGTTGAGAATTCAAGTATTTTATAGCATTGTATAAATTTAGTAAACTTAGATAAGAATATTTCTCTATGTTAAGATAGATTTGATTGATGCAATTCTACAGATCATTTTTGATTTCTCATCTTCTCTATACTGATGTTAATGTTATAAGTGATTCACCATTGATATATATTTGATTGATGATTTCAGATGATACAAAAATGACATCCTTGATATGATTTTATTGTATTTAATTCTGTTTAATGAGAAATCCGATTAAACAGAATTATAATACCATCTAGTATGGTACTTTCGATAATATTTCCTTAGATGTTCTTTAGACTCATGTATAGACTAAATGTAGTTTATAAGCAGTAAATAAATGCTTGAGTATCACGCAGTTGTACGAGATGCTGTTATGATATTTATTCGATTATTCGTTGTAAGTAGATGAAAATAACATGACAGAAATAATGATGAGTGTGAGGTGATACATGATGAGTATAGCTTCATACTTATATTAAACGTGTAAGGGAACGTGCCAAACAATGAGTATGAGTTTGTGTCTATATTGAGTATGGCTACGTGCTTGATGTGGAGCTTGACTCCATGTCTATATTTATTAGTTTTATATGCCACTGTTATGATGTACTCTTTTTTATTGGCGTTGGAGAGAACAGATGGCTAGAATCCACCCTGGCGGTCTAGTCGTGGGGTCGTGCCCTAGATCTATGACACCTTACATTTATATATCTATATGCTTTTGTTGTGTGCGTTCACCCATGTCTCACATTGGCCAGCAGTCTGTTACCAACTGGTGATAAAATCAGGTCATGACTTTGGAGTCCTTACATTAATGAGCACATCGGTATATAAGTGTCATGATGTCATAAAGACAACTAAGATAGTAGAGACTTCATGACTCTGGAGCTTGCGTCGTGCAGTCGTCTCCCTTCTAGAACTAACATAGTAGTAATTTGGCATATACTATTGATACTCCTCACTTGAATATAGATATGGGTTAGTCGACCAACATATTGTTATATGTATATATGATTTTACAAGGGACTTCGGATCTGTTGTAGAGTCATTTCTCGTCATGATATTTGATAGTTTATATACGAGAAGATGAAATTATACCTATGACGGATGTCTAGAGTGTAGTAGATTCTCATATTATTATTATATTGATAGGTAATCTATCTTATCTTTCATATATTGATGATGATTTTCTACTTGTTGAGATTGAGAGATTTATTTAGGCAATGCTATGTGGTTGCCTGATTATACTTGGTGATATCTCACGTATCGATATTCTCTAAATTTAGATGATTTCTGGACATGTGCCATTCACCCTTTTGTATTGATTTTGTTATTATGGTTTTGATGTGTTTTTATATTGGTGATGACATCTGTAAGCATGGTTTTTAGTTATTCAGGTGATGTGATGCTTTGATGATTACCTTTGGTATTATACTTATATTCCACGCATAAATTTCCATATATACATACTTACATACGTGCATGCATGTGTACATACATATTAACTGTTGACTTGAGTATTTCTGGCGGTATTATCATATTATTATTCTTAGTGCCTACTATATTACCTATATCTATAGATCCTTAATCTATATATAGTCTACTCATGTGTCATTTATGAAATACTTGAGTCAGTCTGAGATATTTTAGGTATAGGGACATTCTGAGATATTTTAGGTATAAGGATAGTATGATTTGCAAATATTTTAGTGGGCTTAGGGGAGACTATATAAGGATTATTGTACGATATTTGTATGACATTGATTCATTATGTGTGTACAAAAATAAATCGCTACGTTGTACATTGTTTATTCATTGCATTACATTGAGATAGTTGGAATTTATAATTATTTGTATCCTTACAGTATCATATATTATATATTATACGTTATTACTATGATTCTAAATCTATGTTCTCTATTATTTGCTGAATATTGTGTATTATTTTATCTTCAAGACACACATGTTTATTGCTTTGTATTAGTACTTATATGTATATGTAAAATATTTATTTGATTTTTTAATACAAACTAGTGTTAGTCCAAGGGTATATTCACGTATATACCCCCGCATAGCCTTATTCTCCATATTACCTAAGAGTATTATTTAGCAATATCTCTTGGATAGTATGGGTATAGAGGTGGAGTGTTTCATTTTGGTATCAGAGCAAGGTTTTGAACAATAATCATATATTAGAATTATGAGTAAAGACTTTAGATGAGATCTAAAGTCCTTGACCCTTGAGTGTGTTGGGTGGTTCCCTATAATAAGTAAGAGTAGATATATATTGTATGATTACTAGGGTAACTGTCAAGAGACGTATTTGATATTTTAAAATTATATAATCACTTTTCATTTATTTCATTCGAGTATGTGATATTAAGGATAGAAGTAGCAAGGACGAAAAGAATTAGTCCAACTAGTAGTATTTACATTTGTGTGGAATACTGTAGTTTGGGTGGTTTAGTACGGTACTATTAAGGCTAAATATTGAGTTGTTGTGTTTTGATTGATTTTAATTAGAGTGTACAATGGGAAACTTATAAATATTTTAGCTAGGTGCATTGATTGTAGTCTCATTTATTTGTCTAGTTATTGGAAACTATTGGTGTTGAATTCAATTTTGAATACCTGTATGTATTTATCAAAGTAGAAATGAAATCAAATATTGATTTATTCTTATTATAAATGAATATGAATGGTGTTTGTTTAATGTTAAAGAATGTCTATTGAAATGGTTTATTGACTGGTATATTTATTTATTTGTGTGCGTTTAAAGGCTGTTTGAAAATGTTTTGAAGTTGCTAGCTATTTGATAGTAATAAAGACTCTTAGTACATACAAATGTAGTTTATTATTATTAAATGATTTTGAAAGCCAAATAAATGTTCTAGTTAGAAATCTTTTGAAAATATACAACATAAGTACAGTACTAAGTTGAGATTTAAAATAAATTAATAAAAATTTCAATTTAAGTAAGTATATTAAATAGTAAGCCAAAACAATACTTATAAAAAAAATTGAAATGAATTGTGTTGATTTGTCAGTTGAGTTTTTAAGGAATTTGGTCGATGTGGGTGCATAAGTATTCCATAGGGATTCTTAAACATTTAGGCATAGTATTTTGAATGATATAAATAATTATGGAAAATTAAAGTAGTTTGAAAAAGGGTTGAATACTTTAAATGAGAATTTAATAGAAGCAAGTTATTATGGTAAAGTGATGTTTGAAATCTATATTTGTAAAGGCTTTGGAAATAAGAGGTTATATTTATTATTTAGCAAATGTATAGTCAGACGTATTTTTATGCTTTTATGTATTAAGTGATGTTTCCAACCATTGGACTTTAATGGACAGTTGAGATCGTTGAGGAGGCATTATTGATTGCCTAGTCAATATTGCAACCGATTGCTATTAGTAAACACAATAATAAATGGGGAAGTAACACCATTATATCTTATAGTGTTTGAGAATTTATGAATATAAGCATTTATATTTGTTGACGTTTTGAAATAATTAGAAATGTGTGGATGCTGTAGAGGTTTGGAATTTTGAGATAAGAATGTATGTAATTTGTAGATTTACAACTCTAAAATATGGAATATATGGATTCGCCAATGAATGTATGAAATTTTGGGTAAATTAATTTTAAATTATTAATAAAAAATGATGAAAGGAATATAATAGAATTTCAAAATGATTAAATGTATGAGATTATGAAGATTTAACCGATTAATTGAATAAAATAAAATTTCAAAATAGTGGTTTAATTGATTAAAATGAAATTTGAAGATTTATCGAATAAATTGTTTAGAAATTATTTAATAAAAGAATTTAGATTGAGAAAATAGGATATTTAAATTAATAAAAGTTAAGTATAATATTTTTTAAAAGTTATGTAATTAAAATGTAATATTATTTTGGAAAAGAAGTGATTTCGAAATATGATTTTTATTTATTTAAATTAATTAGATTCTAGTTTTATAATTAAAAGAAATAAATATATCTTTCTTCATTTTAAATTTTTTCTCAGCCCAAGCCCAAATATTCCAAGCCCAAACTATTTCCAGAGTTCTCTACTTCGAGATATGTCTTCGTTCACCAACTTTTACTTTTCGTCATTCCTTCATTAATTCACTACTTCCTGATATTCCTTCTCATTAATCCACTTCCTCTAAATTCAAATATAAATCTTATAAATTATTATAGATTTTCGAATCCAAATATATGCATCTTAATACTCATATACATCTATAGCAAGAAGGAAACCGAGTAGCGTTGTTGTGGTATTGTGTTGTGTGCATGCATTCGAATAAGAGAAGGAGGAGCTGTGTATAGGTGAGTTTCTATGCTCATAAAATCAATCTCTAATCTATAATTCCGTTTGTATATACTTGAATTGAGATGATATGCAGATGATTGATGATGTGTGAAATGAGTGTGTCAAGATAGGCGAGGTAAAGCAGGCCAACACGTTGGAAGATGATCGGGGAAGATGCAAAATTTCTCCAGGCACGGTTGACCTACTAGGTCGACCAGTCGACCGTGATCGTTCGATCGGTGGTCAATAGTGGTCGATCGTAGCCGAGTGTGGTCGATCGATGCCTGTGCATGTTTAAAAAATATTAAAAAATTTAAATAAAAATATAATACTATATAAATTTAAATCCATTATAAATGAATGAATTAATGGTGTTATGAGAAGTAGTATGTGATTTAATGATGTAATGTATCATTTACATTTTTAAAGAAATTAATCATATAAAGGGAATACGAAATACTTATTAGAAAATTGTTTTAAAATTAAACAAACATTTTAATAATAAGAACTATAATTTAATTACTATTTTATGTATTTTGAAACAAATTTCATGAGTAATAAACCTTATATAAAATAATGTTGTATATTTATATATTTAATAATTCAAAGCTGATTGAATGTTTAATTTGATTTTAAAAGTGCATATTATGAATTTGTGATGTTCGTCGTCTATGTGATTATGAGTTGAATATTGGGAATGATTGTTAATTTGATAGCTTACATAATTTAAACGCAAGAATTATAAAGCAATATTTTATCCTAAAATTAGAATGATAATTTGTTAATATTGAGTAGCCAGGTTTTAAAGTATTCATTTAAAAGTTATATATTTAATATAATATGTAGAAAGTAAATAACTATAACAAATTGAGGTTTTAAGTATTTTATGGCATTGTATAAATTTAATAAACTTAGATAAGAATATTTTCTATTTATGGTAAGATATATTTGATTGATGCAATTCGACATATCATTTCTGATTTCTCATCTTCTTATAGTGATTTCAATGTTAAGAGTAATTCACCATGATATAGATTTGATCGATGATTTAAGATAACCAATGATGATATCCTTGATATGATTTTGTTGTATTTAATTCAATATGATGAGAAATTAGAATAAATAAAGTTATAATACTATCTGGTATGGGACTTTCTATAATATTTCTTCGGATAATTTTTAAACTTGTTATAAGAATAGTGCATGGAGTAAGTGCAGTTTATAAGCAGTGAATAAATGCTTAAGTATCACGTAGTGGTGTGGGATGCTTTTGTGATATTTATTTGATTACTCATTGTAAGTATATGACACTCATATGATGGGAATAGTGACATGACTGTGAGGTGATACAAGTAGTGATGAGTATAGCTCTGTGCTTATATTCAACGAGTAAGGCTACATTCCTATTGATGAGTATGATTTTGTGTCTATATTGAGTACGGCCATGTGCCTGATGTTGAGCATGACTTTGTGTCTATAATTATTAAATCTATATGCTACTATTATGATGTACTCCTTTTTATTAACATGAAGAGAACCAGATGGCTAAAATATACTCTAAAGGCCTAGTTTAGGGTCGTGCCCTAGATCTATGACACATTATATTTATATAGTTACATACATTCGCCACTGTGTCACATAGCCCAACAGTCTGTTACCTATGGGGGCTAGAGTAGGGTCATAACTATTGAGTCCTCACATTGACGAGCACATCAATGGATATGTGCCACGATACCGTGAAGGTAGTCAAGAATGTAGAGACTTCATGACTCTAGAGCTTGCATCGTGTAATCAGTCTCGCTTCTAGAACTGATGGAGTAGTAGTTTAGCATATACTATTTATACTCCTCACTTTGGTATAGATATAGGTTAGGCAACCCATATATTGTTATACATACATCACTCTACTTGGGACCTAGTGTCTGCCGTATAGTCATTTCCCATCATGATATTTATCCAACCTTATGACCAAGAAATATTCGGATAGATGGGATGAAACGAACTTGATGTTATCGAGGTAGGAAGCTTAGAGAGATAAACCAAGAGTCCAGAAATCAAGCACAGACAAAGTCACAAAATCAAAGCAAGACAAATCCAAGCTAAGTCAGCAATGGGATCACCAAAGTTAGGGATCAGTATCGACCCCAACCCATGGGTCGGCACCAACTCCTGATACCACCTCAAGTGGACCCCATCTTCTTCCTATGCCTCCTACATGATGCACTTCTCCATGAACACTTAGATTTGTAACTCTGTTCTTCCATTACTCCGTTATTTGAACTTGGAAACAAGCTAATACTGGTGTAAATAACTATGGAATCTTGAAGCTAACCACAATACAAACCAAGATGAAGAGACAAGGACAACCATTTTGGCCAAGTAGGGGATGGGTACTAACTCTTACCCAAGGATCGATACCGACTCCTTCTACATGATGATGCAGCATTTAGTTTTATAGAAGAATTGGTTTAAATTGCATAACCACATAGAGATATTTTGTGCAGTATATTAGGCTCTCTACTTCTATAAATAGGAAGGTAGAGCTCATTTTCAATGTCCTTTTGCTCTAATTCTATTTTAAGCTACATTCTTGTAATTTAGAAAATCTAAGCATCAAAATTTTATCCCCCTAAGAACTTTTGCCTCAAAGTCGAAAATAAACAATAAAAGATTAACGTAGACGTAGGCCTTGCTTTTTCGAACCACTATAAATTGTTGTGTGCTCCCTTTTCCTCATTTTTCATTTTACATTTTTCATATTTTATTCTCTACATAAACACTTGGATGTTTGTTCCATTTTTGGGTCAAACATTTTGGTGCTCTCACTGAGAAAGATATTCTCAAACCATTTTGACCCATCATATGCTATTGGATTTCCAATATTCAAGAGATAGATCCAATTTCCCTACCTTTAAATTCTACAACTCAAATTTCAAAAGTCTACTAGAGGATTTTTGTCATGGCCCCGCCAAGGACAGAAACACGTAAGTGATGTTGAGAATTAGAATCTCCAACATGGGAATAAAGCTAACCAATAGGAGAAAGCACAAATGTAGACTCTAATTAACGTTGTGACCAGGGTGGAGATGGATATAATGATAAAGGAGATGAAAGACATGTTCTAAGCTAGTCAATAAATGATGAATCTAACGATGAAGCAGAGCTTGAGGCTACTGAATGAATTAACTCAAAACAGTCGTAGACGGAGTAGAAGGGATTCCAACTTAAAGTGAGAGTTCTTCTTCATTCAAGCAAAGGCATACGGTATAAGGTAGAAGTGGCACCAAAACATTACTGGGACATCATACTAGACAAGAATGCCAAAATAAGGCACAAGTATAGGGATCGGTACTGACTCCCGAGGGGGGCTCGATACCAATCCCTATTATGGTGGGCTCGGCGCTCATCAGTTAGAAGGTAGTGTGGATGTGGATCTTGGACGTGTTGCTAGTATTCATAAATTAAGGTTCAGACTGCTGCTGATAATACAACTCATGGAAATCAAATAAAGGGACTACTGGATAAATGGATCCCTTGGAGTTTGGAGAGCCTACGTACCGAGCAACTTCCAAAGAGTATATGCTGGGCCAAACACTAGGGATGGGACCTAATTACAACCGTTCAGTCGAACCTGTTAACTTCGACTATCTAGAAGATATGGTTAGAAGATTGATAAATTAAAACAAATTCAATAACAATGATGAATGATGTACCAATGCGAGTCGGAACTCGTTCACGGAGGACATTCTATATGCAAGATATCCCTAGAGATTTAATATGCCAATGATGCCATTGTATGGAGGAACGACAGTTCCTAGGCAACATTTATTGAGATATGAATGTCACATGGACTCAGCCAGAGCTTCAGATGTTGTGAAGCGCCATTGTTTCCTAATATTCCTAGAGGGGGTGGCTACGATGTGGTTCACTTGGTTTCCATCGAAGTCCATATTGTCTTTTGCAAAGCTATCATGAAAATTAATGGAGTAATTCTTCTTACCCGCTTTGCATTCGAAGCACGTGATGTCACTATCCAACATTTATCAAGATGAAGGAGAGTCATTGAGGGACTTTTTGAATCAATTCCATATGGCTGTAATAGAAGCAACAGATCCTAAGGAAGACACGGTGCTGATGGCGCTGTGTAGGGGAGTTCACCCTGACTCGGATTTCGAAGACTAGTTAAAAAATAAGCAACCGTTAACAATGGAAGCTTTTTACAAGAAAGCCAACAAATATTTACGTCGGAAGGATGTGTGCAATTGTTTATGGAGGACCATTGTTGGAAATTCAGATGAGGTAATACAAAGTAATGTCGCTATAGAACAAATTAGAGAAAATGATGGGGATGTAAACATAAAGGATGGAAATCAGAATGAAGGTCGAAGATGGAACAATGATAAGGACAAGAAGCGTGAGTCGGATAATTGGAATCATTTACCAATGAGGTAGGCACTTGCATGACATGATTGAAGATTTGATTAGAAATAATAAATTGCATCAGTATTAAAAGCCCCATAGGGTGGTGGGCAAGGAACTTCTAATCCCTTGGGTCATCTTCCTAACAAGGACAAGCTCGGCCTAGTGTTAATCTATCTAGGTAGCCAAAGAAACATTTGGTGATTAACACAATCATCGGTGGACTACATCCAACTGATAAAAGCATTATGTAAATGGATAGATACATTACAACTATTAAACATGTAGAGAATGAAAGTTGCTATGTTGTTAAGATGGAGCTCTGGCGAAACAATCCCAAACCATGAAAGACGATATTATTTTCCACAATAGAGATGCTAATAGAGTATAAGCTCTAACGATCGACCCATTCGTGATTTTAGCTATGATTGGTCCTGCTTCTGTACGGAAAATGCTTGTTGACTGGATGATTTTGGTCAATATATTATTCAAAAAAGCTTAAAATCAAATGATGTTGGAGGATAAAGATTTGAAGCCTTGTAGATCTTGAGTACAGTGGTTCAATGGGATGGCTACTGAAGCCATAGGATTTGTTGAATTACTGATGGTACTTGGTGAGAGCGACTGCCAGCGAGTGCGGGTCATTATTTTTTTGTAAAATCCCGAATTTTTGATAACATTATTCAAGAGATTTGATTAGATAAATTAAATAAAATAATGATGATAAAGGGATTGAGATTTGAATAAATACTATAAGAAGGCCGTGCTTAATTTACCCTAAATGGGCTTACATTGGTTTATAAGCTAATTAATTTAGACATGGACATATTAGTAAATAGCCTCACCTTATGAATAACGGCTATACCCATTAAGGTATCCCAAAATTTTCGCATGTCCAATTTCATTTTTACAAATGCAAATCAAAACTAATAGAGCAGGCCGTTAATAAGGAAGAAAAGAGGAAAATTTAATCTAAAGCTAAGAATCAAAGCTAGGATGGATTAATCAACAAAATATCTCATATTTCTTAACATGTCCAAGATAAATTATAATCCATTCTACCTTTATTTCTTTTTTGTAATCATATATTTTCGAATTTAGGATTAAACCCATTTTTATGATGTTATGGAAAATGATATGCTTGAGCTATATTATGTTCGATTTAAATTGATTCATTTACATATGAATTTGCAAGATTTTAGGGTAAAACTAATATTTTATGATTTTAAAATGCTATGGAAAAATTATATGTTAGGTAAAACATGATTTTGGAGATGGGTTTCAAAATTTTTAAGCTATGAAAAATTTATTATAAATTTCTAAATGAAAATATGATATAACTGGGTTTAAAATAAATTACGATTATTTCAGGAGGAAAATTAGATCTGAAATTTTAATATGTCTGAAAATACGATGAAAGTGAATTTATATGATTTTTTGGGGATTTTTCCTAGTTGAATTACTATGGAAAATAAATTATTTTAAAAGAAGGACTTATTTGTAATATTGATTTTTCTTAATGGAAGGGCTTAAAAGTTAATTTTTCCTTCATTTATACTTGATAAATGTAGCATTTATTCTTGTAAAGGATTTGAAAAGGTTTAAAGCAACCAATCAAGGAATTAAAAATAGGCAGGTTAGTTATAAAGTGGTTGCCATAATAAGCATTAATGCTGCGTTTTCAAAAGTGGTTTCCCTTAATTCGAAAATACCTTTCGACTTCCTTGCCTCCACATCAACTCAGTCGAAACCACTAGCATCGAAACCAATGCACACGTGTCAATGAGACTGGTACGATGTGAATTGGTAAATTGCGAAAGGCAGGGTGTTGAAAGAATTGCTTTCGTTAAGGTCGAAACCAAAGTTTACTTTTAAAAGATAAGCACTTACCTCGTTTTTGAAGGGTGCTTTCGACCAAGTCGATAACCCGTTGCTTTCGAATGGGATTCTTTATCTCTAAAAAGAGGCTTTCAAAATTAATGGTTTTGACCTAGTCGAATCCTAGCTGCCGTTCATGGACCTTTCGAGTGTATTGAAGTCATCAATGCTTTTTAACGGCACCTTTATTTTAAACTTATATGAAGTCCATCATTAAATTCTTTCGAAAATGTTCAGGGGTTTCGAAGGCAATGGAGTTGAAAGGGGGTTTCGATGCTATCGTTCAATGTTTTAACTCAAAGGCTTTGAGCTTTCAAATAGATGGTTTCCCCAAAACACATTTTATTAAAGATTTTGAAATATGTACTTCCGTTTGTAACCACTTTGACCCAAAAGATGTTTTAAAGGTAAAACTCAATACTTTCGAAATGGGTACTTTCATGAGTTTCGAAACTATGTTTTAGTGTAACGTTTGACACTTTCGAAAGGTATGTTTTGGTTTTGTAAGAGATGAATTATAGGGTTTCGAAAGGTATATATCAATGTTTTGAAAAGGAGTTTTATATGCTTTCTAAGGGGGTTAACAAGTGTTTCGAAGGTGATGTTATAAGGTTTCAAAAAAATTAACCCATTCTCATTTTAAAGGAAATACCATGACATAAATTAAAGAGTTTTAAAATAAAAGAAGTTTTCCTTGATTAATAGTTTAAAGGGTTTAACCAAGCTTTATATAAAATGATTTCAAGGATACTAAAACCACAGGGGTTGGTAGTATCACTACAAGAAAACTAGCCTTTGATTGCATAAATTGGTGGCATTTGTTTGTGAATGCAAATATTTCACCTTATAGTTAAAACGTGGTAAAAATTATTCTACCTTTCGCACCTTACCAAAATCTTTCAATCTAATCTAATAAACGTAAACATTACATTCCCTTTCATTAAATTATCTCACACTTATAAATTTTCTAACCCTAAGGAAAAAAAATTCCCAAATCGCTTCAAAATAATTTCCTAAATCGCATTTTGATTTCAATCCCACCGAAAACGAATAGAATTCCCCAACTAGTCTTGCTTTTCAACGCCACCAGGGAAGTCACGATTCTTTTCATTAATGGGAAGGTCACCTAGAAAAAATCCCAAAAACGCCGCCCGAAGGAGATGTCCTGTTGCCTCGATAAAGCTATTGATTTATCCCGACGTTACTACTGTCTCGATTTTCTTCCTTTTGCTTGAACTTACGGTTGATTTATGTTGTGTCGGTGTTGTAGATTGGTGAAGCTGCTATCGATAAAGAACTCGATGTCAATGATGCTAAAGTTGTCAAATCTAACATTGATCGAGGAGAAGCCTGCATCATTTAGAATATATGTGTTGCAAATAGTAATATGTTGCATCATTCGTTGATTTGGAGATGAGTGTCGATCTGATTGCCTGATTCTATCTACGGGTACCTTGAATTGAATTGCCTCTTGAACTATTTGCCTGAGATGAATAATGTGTTATTATGGTTCTAGTTGTTATTGATGATAAGATAATGATGTTGTAGTTCGAAGGTAATGTTGAGAGGTATACAATATCATTATCATCTTAGTCAAAGTTACATTGACATCCATTATAGTAACTGCATAGTCGACTAGAAGGTAAAAAAGTAAAACCACATGCTACAAGAAGTGATAGAGCACTTCCAAGTGAGGTTCACTGTGTTTTGTTCTTGTGAAAAAATGGCATAGCAGAAGAATATTAATTTCTACAAATTTAAAATGAAAATTGAAAATGGAAATGTTATATGCTAGCGATTGGAGTTGGAAAACAGAATACAGGGCGTCTAGTGTAAATGGTCAAGTTAAATGACCATCTTTTGCTAAGATCAAAATAATATGACTTCCTGTAAATCTAAAGCTTCATATAAGTAAGTAAAACTTAAATTATATAAATTATACCATCAACGTTAATTAAAGGCCCCTTTCTATATTAAATACGGTTTTGATTTACTTTTCCTTTCACTTTCACCTTTTTGGTGCAATATAAAATCTCTGCTTATCTTAATTTTGAGCTTATCTTCTTACCGAGAGACTATCTTCTTTTATGCATATGTTTAATGTAGAATTTTATTGAATACGATGTAAATAATAATTCAATATATGTATAGGACTTATATGGAATGATAATACAAAAACAAGTTTATTTATTTAAGAAAAACTCTATATTGCTGCATATATTTCAATCTTAAGATGTTTCATGTAAAATGCATATTTATAATTCATAACAAGGACACATGCCGGTTATGTTCAAAATTTTCATATTATTATTTTTATGTACTTGAGCCTTTAAAAAAATCCAAAAGCAAGGAGAATGAGGAATACTTGTTGTCTATGCAAAGATATGAACTAAAGCAAAGCTAGTGGTAGTGGTTGTCTTGATCTTGGCTTTTTGTTTCAAATCATTGTCCGGATTTATATGTATGTATACAATATAAGCTTCCAAACCAGTTGTTTCCACTCCTATGACTAACTTTGACTAATCGTTCGAATGTCGGTTAACATGTATAAGAAAGTTAAACTGTTTAACATACATTTGAAACTGTTTAAAATTTAGACTATTCTTAAATGTATTACTTTTTTCTTAATACTTTTATCTACGTTTGAAATGGTTTTAAATATCACTAGTTTCTTTATTTAGGATACATATAATATTACAGTACATAAGTCTTTGTTCTTTGGTAAATTGTAATGTATGTAATGCCAGTATGTTTGTAGTGTATGCTTGCTTGTTTCTTCACTTAAGTTGCATAGTAATGAAAGTATTTTTTCTTTATTTTTTCTTGCTATCATGTTCATATTATTTTACCCTTACTCTCACTTATTCTAATTTGATTCCATATGTCGTAGGTTTTGACCAAGCAATTCAGCATTATGCAGTACATTTACTTTCATTGACATATTAGAAAGTGCCCAGATCAGTACATGCTGAGGTGAGATCGTTGACATATTGAAATTGTTGTGCTTGTTTTCCTTATTATATTTGGTGTACAAATATTTCACCCTATATTATATAAACATAACAAAAAATATTTCAGTATCCCACCTCAACAATTTGGTACCTATCTGGGTGATATTTCTATGGTTGAGCAACAATTTGGTACCAATCTGGGTGCTACTACTGGGTCAACAATTGGAGTTGGTTAGATGATATGCGCTTGAAATGGAGATGGGTCAGATCATGGTGGTAGTCTTCAACCCATTGCAGCAGCAGCCAATGTAGATTGTGGGTCCATAATACTAGTAATAGGACTGGTATCGATCAATGGAAGAACACGCTCTCATCATTGTCGAATTGGTTGCACTCTTAGGTACTGTATTTTTATAGATATAATTGTACTTTTTCCAGTTGATGTGTAGTCAGTATAATTTAGAATTGATTGATTATGAGAGTAGAGTTGATTGATTTAGGATTGTCTTTATTAGCTTATAGTAGACATCCGGTGTAGTTTATGTTAGTTTTTAATGGCTTTATTTTAGAAGGAGATGAATTTGGTTATGGAAGAGGAAAAAAACTTTACAAGTAATATTGTGAAACATCCATTGACACATATTGGGTATAGGGAGATGGGTAGTTATGCACTTATCTTATATCTTTAGTTTTTAGCTATAATGTTTCCCTTTTAAGTCATACAATTAACGAAGTTTTCTTAATTTCTTAGTCTGCTTACATTAGCTTCGGAGCCTTGGATATGCTTAAGGTAATCTCACATTTTTATTTAATAATATCATGTGCTCAGCAACTAGTGCACAAGTTGTTCACAATATAAATATGTAGCTTGAACATGATAGTTCCAATTTTTATTATTTGTAAGTGAGAAATAATAATAAATTAATATTACTAATAATAAATTAACCAAGCTAATAAAATTTAAGTAAGTTTTGTTACAGTTAATTAACTTTTATAAAATTAACTAAGTTTAAGTTAACTAAAATTTATAAATAACAATAATATAACTAAATTAACATAGTTCTATAAATGATGATGACGACGACGATGATGAATTAACTAAGTTTATAAAATTAACCAAGTTTATATTAATAACAATAATACAGTTAATTTAACTAGTTTTTTTATTAATAATAATAAATTAACTAAGTTAACTAAGTTAATAAAAATTAACTATGTTTTGTTAAAATTAAACAAGTTTTATAAAATTAGTTAAGTTTAAGCTAACTAAATTTCCTAAATAATAATATAATTAATTTAACAAAGTTTTACAAATAATAATAATGATTTTGATGATGATGATGAATTAACTATGTTTATAAAAATTAACAAAGTTTATAATAATAATAATAATATAACTAAATTAATCGAGTTTTGGTAAATAATAATAATAAATTAACTAAGCTAACCAAGTTAATAAAATTAAGTATGTTTTGTTAAAATTAACTAATCTTAAGTTAACTAAATTTTATAAATAATAATATAACTAATTTAACATAGATTTATAAACAACGATGATGATGATAAATTAACATAGCTTATAAAATTTCACCCAGTTTATAATAATAATATAATTAAGTTAACTGAGTTTGAATAATAATAATAATAATAATAATGAATTAAGTTAACCAAGTTAATAAAAATTAACTAGGCTTTATTAAAATCAAACAAGTTTTATAAAATTAACTAAGTTTAAGTTAACTAAATTTTATAAATAATAATAATATAACTAATTTAACAATATTTTATATATAACTACAATATTGGACTTTATTTATTTTATTTTGTTTATAACTTTGATTATTTATATGACACTATTTATAATATGATATACTCGTACAATGTTGTAGATGTTTGATATTAGCTTTGAAGTCCTATGAATTAACATAATTATTTGACTATATGTTGTGCTTTCACTTGTGCCGGTATTGGATTTCTGAAGAGGGCAAGGTTAAACTTTTATGGTGCTTACTTTCACTTGTGCACACAATAAAGAACCATGGGTAATCAAGCGTTATGTTAATACTTGTTTGGTATAACATTTTATTAGTATTAAGTGTGTAAATTTGTATACGAATGTTTATTGTATGTGAATTTGGTCATTTTATCAAATAACTATTGTATTAGAATAGTTATGGATATCTTATTTGATTATGGGATTAGTATGTTTTTTAATTGTTTGAATATGACGATTATGTGAATGATTGTTGATTGATATAGTAGAAACAAAAGGACCATCAACATGAAAAATAGCATGAAAAATGGTGCAAAATGATCAACAACTTTTAGTAGCATTTCAAAAACACTACTGAAATACATATAGTAGTGTTGCGTAAACGCAACTGTAAAATAGGGATAAAGTTGGAAACTCTATTGGTAGCGCCAAAAAACCTTTGATGGCGTTTTTAAAATGCTACAAAAATATTTTTGGTGGTACTTAAGAAACGCTACAATAAAAGGATTTATAGTGGCATTGAAATAAATGCAAATAAAAATAATGAATTTTTAGTTGAGGGCTTTATCACGGCGTTTATCAACTACCATAAGTTTTGGTAGCATTTTTTGTGCGCCACCAAAATAAAATTTCTTGTAGTGTGCTATTATGATTTCTTCTTCTTGTATTTATTCACATTATAATAAACCCATAACGATATCTTAAAAAAGGGCAGAATAAGAAGTTAGGTTGACCTAGTAGTGAATAAATTAAATTTAATGAAAGATATTGGCAAGAGCCAATAGGTTTACAGTAAGCCCAAGAATATTGGGTATGAGAAAAGATATTGGCAAGGGCTAATAGGTTCATAGTAAAGTCGTGAAAACTATGTAAGAACGAAGATGTCAGAAAGACAAGTTTATAGTTAGCCCATGAAAACTAAGATTGGATCTTGGTAGGGGCCAATACGTTTGTAGTTAGCCCATGAAAACTTTACTCGAACAAGATATTGATAAAGTTCATAGGTTCCTAGTCATCCCATGAAAACTAGGAGGTAAGAAAGGATATTGGAGTTGCCAATGGGTTCAAGGAGAACCCATTGAACAGTAAAGATATTGGAGTTACCAATAGATTCTTAGTAATTCCATGAAAACTATAAAATCAGACATGAAGCCATAAATACTTAACAGGTTATTAGTAAGCCTATGAAAACTAATAGGGTAACTGAAAACCTAGAAGTTATAAAAAGAAATAGTTAGTCAGAATGAATGAGGATGGGTAATCCAAATTTGATTAACTTGTTTGAATATCATCATGTTATTTTGAACTGTTATAACCATTGTAGATGTAGGAGCACAGTATATAGTTTTATAAAGTTTTTAAGATACCGGTGAAGGGAAAACCCATTTTGCTAAGCGGCGTGGTCTTGCTAGATATCTAAATGGTTTGAGATGGTAGATTATTATTCATACTGGGCTTTATGTCTGACTCAAAGATTTTGTTTTCCCTTAAACTCTTGGTATTTAATTGATTTTGAGTAATTCGAGGTTTAGGGTTTCTAGGTTCCCTTTTTAGGCGAATAAAGCTTCCGTAGGCAAGAAGAAGGCATGCTAGCTATTTAGAATTATTTATTTCCACTGTGTGTATTTCTGATGTAAAGGCAAACTTATTTTATTGCCTTATTATATACTCTGTTCAACATGCATCTTCATATGCTGCTCTTGGCGTATTTTCTATTAATTATATTTTATCTGAACATGACCGGCGTACTAGGATTATGTAATGAATTTGAAATATTTTGAAATGGAAATTGGAATTTGTTTGCTGTTAGATTTTTTCCATGTTCATGTGTTTATGTGTATTAATGTATCTGATATCACCTTATTTGGTCACCGAGGATTAATAACTATAGATGACTGCAGCATCCATAGCCGTTAGTTTTGGACCTCCAAGTAGGGGGATGTTACAAGTTGGTATCAGAGCATAGGTTTATGAAACTTTAAAACAAATTTAAACCTAAAATATTTTTCAAACATAATCCAATGAATCAGATAGCAAGATTGGGATTTGGGTTAACGTTGTAGCAACGTACTTGTATTTGATATATAGTTATATATACGTAAGTACGTATTCCTCGCTCTCTTAGACTATTACTTTGTATCTTACTAAGACTCATATTCAGGTTCATGAAAAAGGAGAAATGGAAGTAGGAAACGGAAGAGGAAATTTCGGTGGAGGAAGCACCACCACCAATGGAAATGCTTGACCCCTACCAAGAGAAATCCAGGTCGATCGGCTAATG
Organism: Allium cepa; assembly: GCA_030765085.1. Taxonomy (NCBI): domain Eukaryota; kingdom Viridiplantae; phylum Streptophyta; class Magnoliopsida; order Asparagales; family Amaryllidaceae; genus Allium; species Allium cepa. The sequence goes on from CM060932.1 coordinate 126,294,981, forward strand.
GTAATAACTAGAATGTTGATGCCAATGTAGGTGTTGGAATTCCACCTGTAGATATGGGGAGATGTATCATTTCTTCGTTAATACGATGCAAGCAGGTGCTACTAATGTTAGTGTTACTGAAAATGTAGGAGGAGCTAATCGTGTGGCTCCAATTGGGGATAATTATGCTATGCTGAGTAGAGATTACACCCATAGGGACGGAGGATGCCATCGAGGTAGAGAATTGGCTGTTGCATTGTGAGCATATTTTTGCTGATTTGGGTTTGGATGATGAGAAAAAGAGAAGTTGGCCTCTAGGCAGTTGCAAGGGTCAGCGCTTTACTGGTAGAACAATGTAACCGATGAGGTTCCAGAAGAGCAGTTGACTTAGGATGATTTTAAAAGGAGATTTGAGCAAAGGTTTATGTCTAAGGTTGCTAAATCAGCATTAATGAGGAATTTTATGGATCTGGAGCAGGAAGAGATGTCGGTTGTTGAGTATGCTGCTAAGCTTGATGAGTTGTCCCATTATGGATATAATACTATAAACACCGTCATCAGGAGAAACGAGAAGTTTATTAGAGGACCGTGGCTCGAAATTGCTTGGGCGACCCTGTCACATCTCCGTGATCCTAGAAATTTAGTTATAGAGATGGCAATCTACCATGAGGAGATGCTGGCTATTTGTACTAGACAAAAGACGATGGAGATCCAGATTCTCAGGGAAGGGAGATGTTACAGAGAAGGCAAAGGCTGATTTGGTTTGATTTAAGTGCGACAAGAAGGGTCATTATGCAAACGAGTGCTGGTCAAGCAAGGGAAAGAAGGCTGCAGATAAGAAGAATGTAAAGTGCTTCAACTGCGATCAATTGTGCTACTATAGGAATCAGTGTCTACAACCAGTCCGGGCAGACAAAGGGAAAGTTTTTACTATTGGATCAGCATCAACTAGGCCTATCGCGACTAATAAAGGAAAGATTGCGATGGAAGGTACGCTTTTGATTCAGAGTATGCAAGTTAGGGTACCTTTTGATACCATTGCATCACATTCATTTATATCTCGGTGTTTGGTTGATAGATTATGCTTAGATCCCACCTTCCTTATTACTTCCTTGACGGTTGCAAATCTAATAGGAGGACATGAAACTCTAGGGTTGAGATATGGCCAATTAGAACTTGATTTGTTAGGTCCTAATTTTGCATGCAGGTTGTATGTTATTGATTTCATAGATTCTGGGATCATATTGGGTATGGATTTGTTGGGTAGGTATGAGGATAGAATATTTTCCCAGTATAGGAAAATATCACTAAGATACCCTGACAGTCATAATCGAGTGATGTTCTCCATGGACAATTCTAATGGGATGTTAGTGCTTTGCTTAGTGCTATGGAGATGGAGATGAGTTAAGTCAAGTGACAGTAGCAAGGGAGTTTGCGGATGTCTTTTAGCCAATCATTGGACCACCATCGAAACGAGCTATTGAGTTTCGTATAGATCTAGTACCCGAAGCCAAACCTGTAAGTAGACTACCTATCAGGATGACATTGACTAAGATGAAGAAATTGAACGTGCGGCTAGTGGATCTATAAGGAAGGAATTTTGTTAGGCTAAGCAATTCGCCTTGTTGGACGGCCGTAGTGTTCATAAAGAAAACAGACGGGTCATTGAAGATGAGTATCGACTATCATAAGTTGAAAGAAAGGATGATTAAGAATAAATATCCTTTGGTGAGAATAGATAATCTATTTGATCAGTTGAGTAGAGCCAGAGTGTTTTTCCAGTTGGATTTGGCGATAGGTTTCCATTAGTTAAGGGTGGCTGAAGACAGTATTCCCTTGACAGCATTTCAGACTAGGTATGTTTCGTATGAGTGGTTAGTGATGCCATTTGGATTAACAAATGCACCATCTTTCTTTAGGATCTGATGAACCGAATTTTCCAAGAGTATTTGGATAGGTTTTGCTAGTGTTTATAGATGACATTTTAATATAATCTAAGGATGAAAGAGAGCATGAAGTTCATCTTAGAGTGGTGCTTGAGACACTGAGGAAGAATCAACTAAAGGCGAAATTTACCAAGTGTCAATTTTGGAAGAAAGAGGTCAAGTTTCTTACGTGGTTTCATAGAAAGGTTTGTCAGTCGATCCAGATAAAAACAAAGCAGTGAATAATTGGAAGAGACCAGAGATGACGACTGAGATTAGAAGTTTTCTTAGACTTGCTGGCTATTACTGGAGATTCATTAAGGATTTCTCGCATATAGCAGCACCTTGAACTAAGTTAATCAAAAGGAAGGTAAAGTTTGTTTGGTCCGACAAATGTGAGGAAGCATTCCTTAAGTTAAAGCATTGGTTAACCAATGCACCAGTATTATTAGTTCTAGATGGAAACCAAGGGTTGGTGGTGTAGACTGATGCATGCAGAACTGGATTGGGCGTAGTGTTGATGCAGGAGGGTAAAGTTATTGCCTATGCTTCACGATAGCTTAGACTGCATGAAGTTAGATATCCTACTCATGATTTGGAGTTGGTTGTAGTGATCTTCGCATTAAAGATTTGGAGACATTATCTCTTAAGGGAGAGGTTTTAGCTATATATCGATCATAAGTCTTTAAGACATTCACTCTCTCAAAAGGAACTGATTATGAGACAACAAAGGTGGCTGGAGTTTTTGGCTGCTTATGATTTTGGCATAGAGTATACACCAAGGAATGGTAATAAGGTAGCAGATGCTCCTAGCAGAAAACATTAGAATATAGTGTTAGCTATGTTGGCGGAGTGGAAGAATTTAGATGCTTTCATGTTGTTATGCTTGGAAGTTCGACCAGTGTTGATTGAAAGGATTGGTTCTAAGCAGAAGAAGGATCCAGTCTTGGCTTAGAAGATTAAAAAACTTGAGGTTGGAAATGAGATCAATGATCTAAAGGATTTTATCCTTGACCAGAGAGGTTGGTCAAAAGAAGGGATGATTGTGTGTTCCGAATGTTGATGATTTAAGAAAAGAAGTTCCTGGAGAATATCATCGGTCCAAGTTTATGATTCATCCTGGAAGGACCAAGATGTATCAGGATATGAAGAGAAGCTTTTATTGGGAAGGAATGGAAGTGATGTTGGCTCATCGGTTAGACAGTGTGCAAACTGTCAACAAGTGAAAGCTGAACATCAAAAGCCAAGTAGGTTGCTTCAACCTTCAGAGATTCTAGTTTGGAAATGGGATTTGATATTCATGGATTTTATAGACGGGTTTCCATGTTCAAATAAAGGAAATGAAAGCATATGGGTTATAGTGGATAGACTGACCAAGAGTGCCCATTTCATTCCAATTAACTCAACCAGGACGACACCTATGTTAACTAAGTTGTTCATGGAAAACATAGTTAAACTACATGGAGTTCCTAGTAGTATAGTTAGTGGCAAAGATGATTTTTTCACCCATGAATCCTGAAAGAGTCTATAGGAAGTATTAGATACCAAGCTTAATATGCATACAGCATATCACCCTCAGGCAGATGGGAAGACAGAGAGAGTCAATAAGGTACTCGAGGACTTGTTGGGAGTTTGCGTATTGGATTTCGGTGGATCTTGGGAGGATCATCTACATTTAGTTGATTTTTCCTATAATAATAGTTATCAAACTTGTATAGGAATAGTGCCGTTTGATACTTTGTAAGGAAGGCCGTGCAAATCACCAGCATGTTGGTTGGAGACTTGAGACAGGTTAGTTTTGGGTCCAGATTTGGTTAGAAAGAAGTCAGAAAAGATAAAGATGATCTGAGGAAGTATAAAGGAAGCTCAGTCCGAGCAGAAGAGTTATGCAGATAAGAGGCGAAAAGACCTAGAGTTCTTAGTTGGAGAAAAGGTTTTTATTAAAGTATCACCAATGAAGAGTATGGTACGATTTGGGAAGTCCAGAAAGCTAGCCTCGAGATATGTTGGTCCATTCTAGATTGTAGAGAGGATTGGAAATCTCGCATACAGAGTAGAGTTGCCGAGCAGTATGGCGGGTGTCCATAATTTATTTCATGTGTCTCATCTTCGCAAGTATGTGCGTGATCTAGAGACTACTATTCCTACGACAGGGTTGGAAGATTTGATAGTACACCCTAATTTGGCTTTTGTTAGGAAATCAGTTGGGATTGTAGCGAGAGATGAGAAAAGATTAAGGAACAAGAAATCATGTTGGTGGAAGTTCAATGGAGCGACAATGAGAAGGACTGTGCTTGGGAGACAAAAGACAAGATTAGAGATACTTATCTTGATCTGCTTTGAGGGTATGTCTATATTAGATTTATACAGATAGTTTCAAGTCAGGTAGGCTAGTATGGTTGTTAGGAGTTGTTATAGATAATTGCTATGTTTAGTATTTAGTCCTCACTGAATTTCGAGGAAAAAATTCTTTAAGGGAGAGAACCCATAACATCCTTAATTTTTGATAAAATTATTCAGCTGATTTAATTAGATAAATTAAATAGAATAATAATGATAAGGGGATTGATATTTGAATAAGTACTATAAGAAGGTCGTGCTTTATTTATTTTAAATGGGCTTAAATTAGTTCATGAGCTAATTAATTTAGACATGGGCATATTAAAAAATATCTTTAACTTATGAATCAGGCATATACCCATTCACGTATTCCTTCATTTTCCCACGTCCCTTTTCATTTTCACAAACTCAAATCAAAACTAAAAGAGCCGGCTATTAACAAGGAAGAAAAGAGGAAAATTTAATCTAAAGCTAAGGATCAAAGCTAGGAGGGATTAATCAACAACAAATCTCAAATTCCTTATCATATCCAAGGTGAATAATAATTCATTCCATCTCTATTTGTTTTTATGATTATGTATTTTGGAATTTAAGATTAAATTTATGATGTTATGAAAGATGATATGCTTGAGCTATATTATGTTTGATTTAGATTAATTCATTTACATATGAATTTGCACGGTTTTAGGGCAAAACCGATAGTTAATTATTTTAGAATACCATAGAAAATTTATATGTTAGGTAAAACATGATTTTGGAGATGCGTTTGAGTTTTTGTAATTTTCCAAGCTAAGGAAAATTTATTATAAATTTCTAAAGGAAAATATGATATAATTGAGTTTAAAATAAATTTTGATTATTTCAGGAAAAATTTGCGTCTAAAATTTTAATATGTGAAACAATACGATGAAACTGAATTTCTATGATTTGTAAGGATTTTTCCTAATTGGATTGCTATGGTAAATTTAAAAGGACTTGTTTGTAAAATTGGTTTTGCTTAATAGAAGGGCTTAAACATTAATTTTCCCTTGATTTACAGCTGATAAATGCGGTAGTTATTCTCGTAAAGGATTTGAAAAGTTTTAAAGTAATCAATCAAGTAATCACAAACAGGCATGTTAGTTATAAAGTGATTGCTATAATAAGCATTAATACATCATTTTCAAAAAAACATGGTTCCTCCTATTTCGGAAGTACCTTTCAACACCTTTTCCTCCGCATCAACTCAGTTGAAACCACTAGCATCGAAACCAATGCACATGGTATCAATGAGATTGGTACGAAGTGAATTGCTAAATAGCGGAAGTTAGGGTGTCGAAAGCATTGTTTCGTTAGGGTCGAGACCAAAGTTTACTTTTAAAAGTTAAGTGTCTGCCTTGTTTTTGAAGGTTTCTTTTGACCAAGTCGATACCCCTTAGATTTCGAATGGGTTCCTTTATCTCGAAAAAGAGGCTTTTGAAATTGATGGTTCCGACCTAGTCGAAACCTAGCTGTCGTTCATGTACCTTTTGAGTGTATTGAAGTCATTAGTGCTTTCAAAGGTAGGCTTTGTTTTAAACATATAAGAAGTCCATTCTTAAATGCTTTCAAAAGGATTCAGGGGTTTCGAAGGCAATGGGGTCGAAGGAGGGGGGTTTCGATGCTCCCTCAAATTTTGACTCAAAGATTTTGAGCTTTCGAATAGATGGTTTCAATGCCATCAAATTTTACCTAAAACACATTTTCTTAATGATTTCGAAAGAGAAACATTTGTATATAACCACTTTGATCCAAAAGATGTTTTAAAGGTAAAACCTAATACTTTCAAAAGGGGTACTTTCATGAGTTTCGAAGCTATGTTTCAATGCAATATTTTGACACTTTTGAAAGGTATGTTTTCGTTTCGAAAGAGATGAATTATAGGGTTTCGAAAGGTATATATTAATGTCTTGAAAAGGAGTTTATATGCTTTCGAAGGAGGTTAACTAGGATTTCGAAGGTGATGTTATAAGGTTTCAAAACAATTAACCCATTTCTTTTAAATGAAATTCCATGGCATAAATTAAAGAGTTTTAAAATAGAAGAAGTTTTCCTTGATTAATAGGTTAAAGGGTTTAACCAAGCTTTATATAGAATGATTTCAAAGATATTAAAACCACAAGGGGTTGGTAATATTATTACGATTGCTTCTTCTTGTATTTATTCATATTATAATTAACCCATAATGGTACCTTGCAGGAGGGAAAAATAACAAGTTATGTTAACCCCATAATGAATAAGTTAAATTTAATGAAAGATATTGGTAGGGACCAATATGTTCACAGTAAGCCCAAGAAAACTGTGTATAAGAAAAGATATTGGCAGTGACTAATAAGTTCATAGTAAAGCCGTGAAAACTATGTAAGAACGAAGATGTCAGAAAGACATATTTAAAGTTAGCCCATAAAAACTACAATTGGATATTGGTAGGGGCCAATAGGTTTATAGTTAACCTATGAACTTTATCCGAATAAGATATGGACAGAGGTTCATAGGTTCCTAATCATCCCATGAAAACTAGGCGGTAAGAAAAGATATTGGAGTTACCAATAGGTTTAGAGAGAACCCATTAAACAGTAAAGATATTGGAGTTACCAATAGGTTTAGAGAGAACCCATTAAACAGTAAAGATATTGGAGTTACCAATAGATTCTTAGTAATCCCATGAAAAAAATGAAATCGGATAAATAGTCCATAAATACTTAACAGGTTATTAGTAATCCCATGAAAACTAATAGGTTAACCGAAAACCTAGAAACTATAAAAAGAGGCAGTTAGTTAGAATAAACGGGGATGGGTAATCCAAATTTGATTCACTTGTTTGCATATCATCATGTTATTTCGAATTGTTATAACCATTGTGGATGCAGGAGCACATTATATGGTTTTATAAAGTTTTTGAGATACTAGTAAGGAGAAAACCCCTTCCGCTATGCGGCGTGGTCTCACTAGATATTAAATGGTTTAAGATGGTAGATTATTATTTATACTAGGCTTTATGTATGACTTAAAGTTTTTATTTTTCCCCTTAAACTCTTGGGTACTCAATTGATTTTGAGTAGTTTGAGGTTTAGAGTTTTCAGGTTCTATTTTTGGATGAATAAAGCTTCCAGAGACGAGATGGGAGCATGCTAGCTATTTAGAATTATTTATTTACGATGTTTGTGTTTTGGATGTAAAGGCAAACTTGTTTTATTGCCTTATTGCTTACTTTGTTCAACCAAGGGAGCATCTTCATATTCGCTCTTGGCATATTTTGTATTAATTATATGTTATGTAAACATGATCTGCATACGGGGATTTTGTAATGAATTTGAAACATTTTGAAATGGAAAGTGGAATTTGTTTGTTGTTAATTTTTTTTTTCATATTCATGTGTTTCTATGTATCAATGTATCTAATATTACCATATTTGGTTGCCGAGGATTGATAAATATGGATGACTACAGCATCCGTAGCCGTTAGTTTTGGACCACCAAGTAGGGGATGTTACATTTTTGTGTTGGATATATATTCTACTTGTAATGCGTTTTTGGACTGACCGCCCTAGCTAAATTTAGAGTGGCCATCATTCCCTAGTATTTAACTATGAAGTTCCCTATAGATAATGGAGTGGGAATTTTGGACGAAGATCAAGTGGCTGATCGCGAATGCTATGTAGTCAAGCTAAAGGAGGCAAGGCAAAAGAAGAGAGGAAAGAGTATAGAGGGGGCCCTAGGCATTAAGGCTTTAGATGCATAGCAACTACTACCCAAGCCCTAGCTCGGGCAGAATAGTCGGCTCTATGATGATATAGATGGTCGAAAAGAGCCAAAAGGTGGACTAGCAGCTCCCACTGAGTTGATGATCATTGTTCCAATCACCAGGGATGGTTCAAGCAAAGTCCTAAAGGTTGGATCTCAGTTCGGCGCTAATGTGATGAACGAGTTGGTTGAATTTCATATAGAAACCTAGATGAGCTTGCTAGGCACACTTGGATATATGTAGGATTTCTCTAAGGACAGTGAGCCATGCGTTACACATCAATCCTAAATGTATTCCTGTAAAACAAAAATGCCACAGCTAGGGTCCGGAGGGTTCCGTTGCACTCAAAGAAGAAGTAGATAAGATGAAGGATAATGGCTTCATCTGTGATGCCTTCTATTCAAATTGGGTACAGATGCCTTCTATTCAAATTGGGTATCAAATCCAATCTTATTGAAAAAGAAAACGCGAAGTAAAGGACGTGCATCAACTGTTCGAACTTGAATAAGGCATGTCGAAAGGATAGCTTTTCACTTTCGAGGATAGATCAGCTAGTTGACTTGACCGCAAGTCATGAACTACTTTCATTTATGGATGCGTACTCCGGATGCAATCAAATCCCGATGCACGTCTCGGATAAGGAACACACTAGCTTCATTATCGACTTCAGACTCTATTGCAACCTGGTCATGCTATTTGGATTAAAGAATGCAATGGCAACTTACTAGAGACTCGTGAATCAAATGTTTAAATACCAAATTGGACGATCGATGGAAGTTTACGTTGGGGACGTGCTTGTGAAGTCACATCATCGAGAGATTATATTGATGTTTTGGCAGAGATGTTTGGTGTCCTCTAACAATACGGGATGAAACTAAATCCCTTGAAATGCTCTTTTGACGTTGCCGTAGGAAATTTCTTCGGTTTCATTGCCCACTCCCATGGGATTGAAGCCAATCAAGAAAGATTAAGGTTTTGTGGGAGATCGAAGCCCCAAAAAATTCAGGGAGGTCCAAAGCTAAATAGGAAGGTCGTCGCCATAACTACAAGTGCATCCCCTTCTTCGAAGTGATCAAGAAAGGGAGAAGAAATTTTGAGTGGAAGTAAGGGTGCATTCCAAGCTCTGGTGAATCACTTATAGAGACCGCCCATTGTCCTAAAATGATGGATGATGAGGATTTTCCCTTATACCTCATGGTTTTAGTGCATGCCTTGAGCACGGCACTTGTACGCGAGGAATACCATATCCAACGAACGGTCTACTATATCAGCAAGCAGCTAACAAGAGCGAAAAGAAACTATTTGAGACTAGAAAACTCACTTATTGATTGCTCTAAAAAACTATGCCACTGTTTTCAGGCTCATCCTTGGGTTTTTCTAATGTAATTTATAATGCTTATGCAATTAGTGTAGTGTAAATGCCCCTAGCTAATGCAAAAGATTAGGTGGTCCACTGATTCGGTTGACTTTTTATGCAATCATGTCCGTGCCATGTATCCAAATGAATGCGAAATTTTTCTAATGATAACTAATAATTTTATATGCATGCTATAAACATCATCCAAATGCAACAATCATGTGATAATCATCCATTTATAGCAACCATGAAAAATTGAATAACGCGCACACGTCCTATGCATATGCTCTAGTGTCTTAGTTAGGCCAATCCTTAAAGAATAATAGTGACTAGTATACCTATATGCATCCATTACATCCACTAGCAAACACTTGCAACCATTAGCATACATCATTCATAACATGTTCTAATAATATATTTACATCAAATCCTACCATCCATAGGTTAAATCCTAAGTTCTACCCTCACAAAGGATAATAGAGGAAAGAACCTATTCAAAACTAAAGATGGAAATAGGAAATTCTAAAAACTTACTATCGAAAAGATGAGGATAGGAAGTACGAATCTTCTCTTCTTCTTCCTAAATGGAACATGCAACATCATCTCCCCATTGCACCTTCACTAGTAGAACCTCCTTATTCCTCAATCGCTTGATGTCTCTTCCAACAATCTTGGTGGGGATACACTGAACAGAAGCTTCCCTTTCTACCTCTATCTCTTCCAACTGACTAGGCTCTACAACCTCCGTTGAGTCATGTAAGCACTTTCGCAAGTGCGAAACATGGAAAACATCGTGCACTCTTACGAGCCTATCAGATAGCCTTAATGGGTAAGCCATATTTTAACCCTCCTTACGATAGGAAATGGTTAAAAAAAATATAGGATCTATCTTTCCATCTGATCTAAACCTTACCACCTTCTTGAATGGGGATAATTTGATAAAAACTAAGTCTCCAACCTCAAACTTTAAGTCTCTCCTCTGCTTACCTGCACAAGACTTCTGCCTGTCATGAGCTGTCTTCATCCTACACTGAATAAAATCCACCCTCTCAGATGTCTCTCTGACCATATCGAGCCCAAGTAATAACTTCTCTGTAGAATCAACCCAACATGATGGGGACTTGCAAGATCTTCCAAACAAAACCCCAAACGTTGCCATCTCTATGCTTGCTTAATAACTATTATTGTAAACAAACTGAACTAATGGAAGATGATCCTCCCAAGTACCTCTAAAGTCCAAAATGAACATCCATAACAAATCCTCAAGCACCCTATTGACTCTCTCTGTTTGGCTATCTGCCTGCGGGAGATAGGCCGTACTCAACCTAAGCTGCGTCCCTAGCTCCCCCTTAAGCTTCTCCAAAACTCACTAGTGAAAATGGGATCTCTATCACTAACAATGCTAGAACGAACTTCATGTAGACAAACTATCTCTCGAATATACAAGGATGCCAAATATGAAGCCGTATGCTTACTCTTAACTGGGATGAAGTAGGCACCCTTGGTCGATCTATCAACAATCGTCCAAATGCTAGTATCCCCCTTCCTAGAAGGGGTAGACCATCAATGAAATCCATAGAAATACTCTCTCACTCCCACTCTGGCACACCTAAGGGCTGAAGTAATCCACCGGGCTTCTGCTACTCTTCTTTTAACTTTTGGTGTATGAGACACTTAGCTACGAATTCCGCCACGTACTTCTTCATGCCACCCCAATAGAACATCCTTTTCATATCCTGATACATTTTGTCACTACTCGGATGAATAGTCATATGAAAGTGGTGCTCCTCCTCCAAAACTGCTCTCAAAAGTCACTAGCGGTGGAACACAAAGCCTCCCATCTCCCCTAAGCCACCCTTTGTTATTAATGGCATAGCGTTGAAGATGTCTACAGATGTCTCCTCGGCTAATACTATCCATAATGTCCATAAGTTCTGAATCCTCCTGTTGCCTCGAGCCAATCTGATCCATAAGGGTAGGCCTCACCTCTAATGTCACCAATAATCCAGGGGTAATGTCCGTAGAGGGCTTAAAATTGAAGGTAGAAATAAACTACAAGCTTCTCCACTCTATGAAAATAGGACTAAGGGTTGCTTTCTTTCTACTTAATGCATTAGCAATCACATTACCCTTGCCAGAGGTATAAGAAATCTCAAAATCATACGAGGCTCAAAACTCCATGCACCTCTGCTGCCTCAAGTTCAAGTCCTTCTGCGAGAATAGGTATTTCAAGGACTTGTGGTCTGTGAAAAACTCAAACCTTTCTCCAAAAAAATAGTGCCTTAAAGACTTGAGTGCAAAAACTATGGCAGCCAACTCTAAATCATTGGTAGGGTAGTTCCTCTCATGCATCCTCAACTGCCTACTACCATAACACACTACCCTCCCTTCTTGCATCAAAACCGCTCCCAGACCCATCCCGTATGCATCAGTGTATACGGTGAAAGGCTTAGCTCCATTAGGTAAAACTAACACCGGTGCACTAGTAAGGGCTTTTTTAAGCTTTGCCAAGGAATCCTCGCATTCCACATCCTATTCGAAAGCTTTTTCTTCTTAGTAAGGTGCATGAGTGGTACTGAAATCTTGGCAAAGTCCCTAATGAACTTCTTGTAGTAACCAGCCAATCCTAGGAAGCTCCTAACCTCGATGACGTTCTTGGGGGCATTCCAATCTTGCACTGCAATAATCTTGGCGAGATCCACCGCCAAACCTTCCTTCGAAACTACGTGCCCAAAAAAAGTTCTTCCTCTCTCCAAAAATGACACTTCAAGCACTTAGCTCTTAAATAATGACTATGAAGTGTGCAAAGAACTTCTTCCAAATGAATAGCATGCTCCTTATATTCTTGGAAAATACCAAGATATCATCCACGAATACCACCACAAACTTATTTAGAACATCCCTAAAGATACGGCTCATCAAGTCAACAAAGTAGGCTGGGGCATTGGTTAGCCCAAAAGGCATATCCAATCACTCATAAAGTCTATTTGGAGTCCAAAATGTAGTCTTATCTATGTTGTCATCGATGACCCTAAGCTGGTGGAATCCCGTGGTTAAATTAAGTTGAGATAAAAACGAAGAGCCAACTAACTGGTCAAAAAGATCATCAATCCTAGGAAGTGGATATCGGTTCTTCTTGGTGAGCTTATTTAATTCTCTATAATCAATGCAAAGTCAAAGAGAACCATCCGCCTTAGTAGTGAAGACGGCCGGTGCTCCCCATTCTGATATGTTCCTTCATATAAAACCCTTCTCCAAAAGCTCACTAACTTGTTTGCTCAACTCTTTCCTCTCCCGAGATGCCATATGCCTCACAAGTAATGCCCTGGCTTAGCATTGTCGGTCAAATAAATCATGAAGTCAAGCTCTCTCTTAGGGGGTAGTCCCCTAACCTCCTCAAAGATGTCTGCAAAGTCCCAATGACAAGTACCGAATGCAACTCTGATGAAATCGAATCGAGGGAATAGAGAAAGCTCAACATGACTGACCTTTGCGGGTCACAAGTTACCTCGAGAGTCCTACCACTACAAGTCTCCAATCTAACGACTCTCCTTTCACAGTCTGAAATAGTCCCATTTGTGGACAGTCAATCCATATCGAAGATTATCCCATACCCCAAGAATCCCAAAACACAGGCGTCACAGTTAAATTCTATGCCTAGGATATAAATTTTCATACCCCTACAAATCATAGACAAGTGTGCTGATTCACCTATAGGGTTTGAAACAACAATGGGGTGTAATACTAAAGAAATGTCTAAGTGCAAATAATCCACAAGAGAACTAGAAATAAAAGAGTGCGATGCTCCAGAATAGAATAAAGTCTGAATGGGAAAATCAGTATAGAAATCAAACCTTCAACTGTGACTTTTCTACCTCTATCTGAAACACTGCCTAAAGGTGCTGTGTCTAACACCTGAATCTGTGCAACTGGCGTACTTGCTCCCTGACCAGCTCTCTAAGGACAACTCCTACTCATATGACCAGGATGCCCGCAAACATAGCACTTACCCTTCGTCTTTTCCCTTTTGCGATCGTTGGCGATATGTCCCATAATTCCACAGCTATTACACCTCAATACTTTCTTTATCTACTTCTAAGGGTCATCGCCTTTTTTCTTCTCTTTGTTGTTCCTCCACTATTTCTTCTTTGGACCTCTAGACTTAACAACTTTCTTAGACTCTCCTTCCTTAAATGCATAAAACATAAGTGCCATCTCTACCAAAGACTCATAATAGCTCCTATCGGTACGCGAGTCAACAACAATCTCTAAAGGGGCTGATTCAACCCTTCGCAAACTTCATAGCTTTCTTGTGCGGCGTATTCATCAGCTCCACTTCGCACCGAGACAATTCATTAAATTGATTGATGTACTCCTTCACCGACAAACTTCCTTGCTTTTAATTAATAAACTGCTCTAACTAAACACTCTCCTCTACTTAAGACAAAAACTTCCTATCAAATTGCTTCCGGAATCCATTCTAAGTCACCTCTCTCCATTCTAACTCTATAACCTCCCACCAATACGAAGCCTCCTCTTTCAGCTGTCAAGATGCTAGCTGAACTCGCTGTTGGTCCTCCACTCCTAATAAGCCAAATATCCTCTCGGTGTCCCTAAGCCAAGTTCTCCCCTCCATAAAAATCTCCTTGCCAAAAAAAGTCTTTCCACCCAAACTCGCAAAATCCTTACAAAGCTTAGAGAAATTGTTGGCGGTAGGTGGGTTGATGGGGTTCCCACCCGTTAGTGTAGGATTGAGTGTTGGCCCATGCACCTCTAGAGTCGTTGCTTATAAGTACCTACAAAACTAGGGTGGTATTGGAATGCCCTCAGGAAGGTTCAGGGCATCAGACATTCTGCGAAAAGAAAAGATAGTTTAGGAAAGAGTCAAAGGGAGACTGAATTGGACCTTTAAGGGATTTTTATAAAAATTATTTTATTCTTAAAAACGTTTCTAAGAGTTCTTTTCTGAAAATTACTTTTTAAAACAAGTTATTTCGAAAAATACTTTATTTTTAAAATAAATTTTCAGGAATTATGTAACCTTAGGCTTTGATAACAAGTGAACACCCCCACACCCCTTAATATATCCAAAAGGACACAATTAAAGGCATGGTGCGTTGTAGGTATAACTAAAACTAACAGAGATTAAGATTCATAAGACAAAAATAGGTAAAATCGGTGAAAACAAAAATAATACTTATTCAAAACAAAAACTTCATAAGTGATTCACAAACCAAATAAGTCAAATACAAATACAACATACATGTCTCAAAACCTAGTGTGTCTCATGAAATAAAAACTCATAGTCCCAACAAAAATCAGAGTATAAATATCCCTCATAGTAAACCAGTACACAAAAAGAACTAAAGCTGAAATAAAAGAAATACATGATAGAAAACTCCTCTAAGAGAATCTCCAATCAATTGCACGTCTACTGTCCTCTCCCTTGATTGCCTATGGGAAGAAAAATAGAGGAGTGGGTCAGACTAAAAGTCTGGTGAATGATAGTAGTTACTAGAGTCTTTAAGCAAGGTAAAATAATAGACTCTATAATAGTTCTAGCATAAATAAGGAAAACATAGGAAATAGGAAAGGGATAAACTGGAAATAAGTATGAGTAAATATAGCTCAATTTGTAAGATAAGTTAACTTTGATTTTTTGCACTTGTCCTTGATTGCTACTTGGATTAGGTTGAATCCCTAATCCTGTAATTAGACTGTAACCCTAATTCTACCCTTTTGATCGGCCTGCTACTCTACATTACCTTTCTGTAGACTAAATGCTGTATAACACCCTATACAGATTGCTAATGGTAACTACGAAGGATACACAAAGCACCCACTATGGACTAGAAGACATATATAGCTCCCTACACAGACGACATTAATCTATTGTGGACTAGATGCTATATAACTCCCTACACAGAATGTTACTGTGGATTATACGGCATATATAGCTCCCTACATGGAAGACATTAATCTATTGTGGACTAGATGCTATACAAATCCCTACACCGAATGTTACTGTGGACTAGACGACATATATAGTTCTCTACGCAGAACGCATTAATTTACTGTGTACTAGATATTATATAACTCCATACATAGAAGGTTATTGTGGACTAGACGACATATATAGCTCCCTATACCGAATTCTACCCTTTATCCAAACAATATTTAATAGCGCCCTTGTCCAAATCCCCTGTGATTTGAACATCTACTTATTGACCAACTACTACCACTATTAGCATAAGTGTGCCCCCCATCTCACTTCAGGGTTATGTGAAACGCCACGCCCATAAAAAATATATAGGGGAATGCTCTTTGGTACAGGTCTTACTTACACTTTTGCTTATTAACTTAGATAAATTATTTAAATAAGCTTTTATTATCATCTCTACTTTCTACGCTTATTAATTTATCCTAGGTTTAAAATAAGCCTCGTTCTATTCTGTTTCTTACTATAACCTACGTTATAATCATTCTTATTACTTAACTCAAGGTCAAAATGTGAAATAAGCTTCTTTCGCCTTTTACTTTTTTAGTTATAATTCTAAGTTATATTTAAGCTAATTAATTAGTCCAATTCTAATCATAATTAGGTATAGTTTCAGTCCAATTCCATTTATCTTACAGTCCAATTCCATTTATATTACAATCCAATTCCATTATTTATTACAGCTTTTTATAGTTTACATCTTATTTTCTTTATTCAATATTCTCACTTATATAATCCCAATCCATTCTTTAGTTAATTCTAATTCATACGCGAAGAGAAGGAGGAAGAAGAGAATAGACGCTTGCATAAAATCCAAAATGTAGAAAAAGATGTAAATAAGAAATAAATAATAGTAAATAAACTTAAATATTGTAAATGAACCGTAAATAAATAAAAAGAAACTGTGCTTAACATAAATTATAATTAACTGAAAATGAATAACTAAAAGGAATATATTGGAAAATAGATCTAAAACTGATAAAAAGACTATTCCAAAATCATAGTAAAACTACAACTATTGGAAAACTATTATTTTAAATTACTTAAAATAAACATTAAAATAATTACAATCACTCACCTCCGGTCCTAAGCTCTTCCTTTGGTCTTCCTGGATCCACTTGAAGTTGTAAAATAATTAATTTATAATGATTTTCTCCTTGAAAAAATTATTCCGTTTAGGTTCTTTCCTGGATAGGTGAACCCAATTGGAGAAAACCTAGAATGAGAAGAAGTGTTAGGTCTAGGGTCTATTTATAAGGGTAGAAGTGGATCTCAGACCGTTGGATTCGGAGATCGAATAGGATGCAACCATGTCATAGGCTGAATAGGAGCCATCGGATGCAGGAATGGAAGGACCAGATCAGTTTAAACGATGAAAAATACGTGTTCAATCATTTCTGAATCGTTCGAATAAACGAACGTCCGTTCCCTTGCCAAAAGGCAAGGCGAGTCGACCGGGCGGTCGACTGCTCCCTTGTTTAGGTCGATCGGCCAGTCGACCTGTATTGTTTTTTTTTTATTTCATTCTTTGCTCATATTAACTCGGATTATGATATCCTATCTATGGAAATTGACTAGAAATTACCACGGACACAGTAGTGCAACTCTCATGGTTCAATTTCGAAAATTTCATAAAGTTACATTGTTAGTTAATTAATTAACAAAATAATTATCATGGGTTAAATTTTGGTTGTCGGTGTAACATCATACCGATTTTGTCATATACAACTTCTAACCCAAGAACTTTGTCCGAATCTCATCTTGACCTTAAGGAAAGCACAAAAAATTGAAAGAGATTATTCACTCATGTTCATCATTTTGTGACAGCCTAAGTATTGTACCTTAGGAGAGCTTAAAAATATATATGTATGTATCTTACCGCGTCCAGTCAATATATTGATGGTACTGCACACGACTCTCTGGTTTTAGAAAAGCTCAATTACTAAAGAGTATACAAGTAATTTATTAATATATACATGATGGAGAACAACTTGTATCAAAGATTCATTATATTTAATATATATGTTTAGTGATATTGATTGAGAGAACAATGTATCTCTTATGAAATACCCTCGCGATCCAAGTGTTAGACATATTTAATATCACAGGATATGTACAGTACGCATATACTTGTTCCTTAAACCTAAGTTTGGCTTTTTATAGTTCCACTTAAGTTTTATACATTCATATTATATAAGTTTAATTCATATATAATATTTTATAATTAAATTAACTTGTATAATATTCCTAGGTATATATATATATATATTGATTAAATCTTATTTATTTAATTTTAATTTATTAATTCAATTAATTATATTATCAAATAATTTTCGAAAAATATTAATTTATTTTCAAATTTATTTTGAAAACTATTTTTTAATTTTCATAAAATTTATTTCATATTATAAATTTAACTTTTAAATTAAAAATATAATTTTTAAATTGTTAAACTAAAATTTGAAAACTAGCCCAAGGCTCAAAATTACTTTAGGCCTTTATATTGGGGATAACTTTAGCTTACATCGTCCTTTGAGTCAAGCCAGTAGCCAGGTAGAGTAGAGTATTTAATTAACCAAACCTAATATTAAACATTGCTTTTTTAGACACCATACTAAATAAATAGGCTTTAGTAAGTTAGCCCTAATTTTGCTAATTTCGACCGCATAGACCATTAGGCTTTGATGCGATTGAAGGACTCGAGCCACTCAAAAGTGGGTGAAATATGTATGTTTCAAAAATAATTTTTATTTTTAGATATACTAGGCCTATGAACTTTAAAGCGTATATTAGATTCAACCTAATGTAGTTTTAAATAAAATTTTATTTCATTTAATTTTGTTTGAAACAAGTTTAATTAACTTGTAATTTAATTTGAGATTTTGGTAAAGCAGAGGGTATCAAATATACCTTTATGTGTATATGTTAATAATAAGTACTTGTTTTACATTATTACTATGGTAAGGGGCGAGTCAACGTGTTATTTGTGGAAAGCAAATTAATGACATAAATGTTAAAAGGGTTCGACAAATTAGGAGTTACACTTACTACTTTTATAAACAATTTCCAATATTTTAATCAATCTGTTTAAAAACTTTTTCTTTAATTTTAAATTAGATTATAATATTATAAGTGCATCAAATATACTTATGTGTATATAGTGCACATGTAGCATATAGATAGTGTACACTTTTAATATGAATAATGGTAAGTGTTGGAATTTACACCATAATAGATATTTTTACTCTTCATATGTGCCTTTAATGTCTGTAGTTAATATTCAAATATGTATATCCAAATGCACGCACGCAAGCACAAAAAAAATTAGAAATCAATTTGCAATTTCAATGACGATGAAAATAATAAACATATTTTAAAACCAATTTTGTCTTATTACATATATTTTGAAATTAAAGTAATATCTTAAGAATCTTATTTTGATTTTGAAGATTAAACATAGATTTATAATTTTAAGCAACGTATTGTTAAGATCGTGCAATATACCGTAGAGGGGGTTGAATATGGTATTTAAAATATTTTGTAAATAAACAGATAAATATAGTGGAAGAAAATGTGAAAAGTAAATGGTGCACATATATATCCAACTTCGACCATTAATCCGTTAGTGTTTACTATTGCCCCAAACTTTCTGCTAGAGTTATATATTCGAACACTTACAACACCTATAAATTCGCACTCCCTGTTAAATTGAATATATAATTCCATGTCTTATATCAATATCTTAGCAGTCCTTTTGACAATGTCCAATTTGTCCTTTCTTATACTTCAAACACTTCTCTCTCCTTTCTTCGAAAATCATGCAGCCTTTCTCCCATCTCCACTTTAAAAAATTGAGACACCCATCACAAAATTCAAATCGACTTCCACTCTTAAAAAAACTCGTTCATGCTCTCCTCAAATAAAAATGCCTTCAATGCTAAGGCAGGTCTAGATTCATGAAGCTTGAATCTTGTAGTTTTTGTCACGTAGATCTTGAGGTCGTCGAAGCCTGGATCTTCACTAATTTGGGCATGTCAACAAAAGAAAATTGAATCTCCTCAATAGTGATTTCGCCATTTCTTTCAAATGTTTTGTCACCGTGTCTAGAGATGGAGTTGATTCGTATGCCAGGAGATAAAGCTTGCTGCCATAGTCAATATGAACTATCGTTCGCTTGAAGGTTTGCGTCACTTGTGCCTAGATCTCGAGTTCACTTTTCAAAGTTCTTATTTTCTTACTAACTTCACCCGAGTTAAAAATGTTGCCTCGCCTGCTTCTCATAGTCATGTTGTGTTCGAAAATGAATTTGTTAATGAGAATGTTGCTGGTATTTATATAAGCGATGTGATAGAGGTATTGGATTCTATTCTATAATGGGTTCATCTTCAAGTTGGACTACTGAAGCTTGCTATTGTGATAATGATGCATGATATTCTATCGTTTACAATTTGTTGAGTTAGATGTCAATGTGTGATATTATTAATGAATCAAAGTCTATATCGGGAAAATTGAGATACTAGAGGCTGGGAATGAATACTCTAGGTCTTTCAACGCATATTTTCAGATGCAGATAGTATCATATCCGTATATCCAAAATCATTTTTTGGATATCGGATATCCGTATCCATGGATACAGACATATATCGAATAATTATCCTATCCGCTAATGATTGATAAATCAAGAAACATAAATGGAAAGTTTTAGTTTAACATAAACTTTTTTCAATCATATTGATTAACAATGTTAAAAACAAACAAATATGATGATGATAAATATTTTTGGGCAACTAATATGCATTTAGTGCGGATAATATGAATTTCTAACTTATTAAAACAATAAATAAATATCTTTTATTGTATTAATATATATGTACTTTAAACTATACTCTTGAAAAATACTGGATGGATAATTTTTGGATGTGGATGTCATCGTATACACATCTGCATTCGTTTTTCCTTATATCGAATATTTATCCTCTTTCCGAATACGGATGCGGACGGATTTTGGATTTTCGAATATCCATTGACAATCCTAGATGATTCCTTTTCTAAGATGGGAGAAGTTTTGTCTTGCTTTGTCTGATCCTGAATTTGATATTGGGTGGTGTAGGAGATCGATGAGGTTTTGGATTGAGATTGTTTTGCAAAAAATTTTGTTTAATTTATTGGTTGCAGTAGAAAATGATCTTGGCCATGATGACAGTTGGATGTGGATGAAAAAAACTAACATTAATGATTGGATGTATGTTGTTTGTTGGATATGAAAACTGCTTTTTTTCCTTTTGTTATTGTATCCGATAATCAAAACTGAGAGTACTAGAGGGCTAATTCTATTCATACATTAATAATCTCTTATACACTAGAAAACACAATAAACCGGTATATATCAAAAATTAAATTATTTTACGTATACTATCTCTTTCACAGAATAACCTTGTTTTCAAATTTAATCGTAGAGAAGAAAATTTAAATAACTTTAATCTAGAAAATTTAATTATGAAAGTTGTCGTAATTAATGTTCTATGTTTGATTAATCTTATCAAAAATCTATAGATTTGATCAAATTTCATTAATGTTAATGTTTTAATTTGATGGTTTATAAGAAAATGCTAAAAAATGCAATCAAGAAGAAATGTAACTTGATCATAAATTTTCTTAGCAAAATAATGGTGTATATTAAGTGATTTTGGTGTATGCATAGAATTTCCTATACTATAGATTATATATATATATATATATATATATATATATATATATATATATATATATATAAAAGCAACTTTTAGGTGGTCAAATTATTTTCTTGAGAATATCGGTTTGAACAATTCAATATATAATCGAAATATCTTTTGTTATTTTTCTTCTTCTTTTGAATTTCTTTTCTTGTTTGAATGATTCTAAAATACCTTTTCCCTTTTTTAACAATTTGTAATTCATACTAGAAGAGGGAGAAATCTCTTTAACATATAAAGTTGTGATTTGTATAACATGCGTTAACGATATGAGGTTTTTTACTATATATACACAGATTTTATTTGAACTGACGAGATGTTCAAAATAAAACAAATTAAATCTCTTGATTAAAATCACAATCCTATAAATACATCCAAGTAAAAAAACATATAGGTACAATATATTTATTGATCTCAAACTCAAATTAAATGTGTTATATAATAATATTTTTTTTATAGTAATAAACATATATTTTTTTATATAGAAAAAATAGATGTGTTTGGTATGTGTTGCATTGATTAAAAAATACCAGATAATAAGTTAACTGAAAACAAAATTGATCTTTAATGTTTTTTAATTATAACACATTTTGGAAATATATATATGTGTGTGTGTGTGTGTGTGTGTGTGTGTATGTGTGTATGTCATCATCAAACAAGACGCATACTACACAATCTTCCCCTTTTGATGATAACAAACAACATGTTAAGATTGATAGATTTATAGGTATGCCCTAGGTCTAATTATGTAATTGTTACATATAACTCAATAATTAATCTTATTCAAATTAAAAGACATTTCCTTTCTATTATATACTTGATTTAATGTGTTATATATTAACTAATTAATTTAATTAAAAGTATATTTGATAGAAAATCCATAAATGGTATGTTTTTGTGATAGTAATTACAATGTGTTGTAATCATAAGTGATTTATAACCATAAAATAAATATATCGTTTTAAATATTCTTCGTCGAGATGTATTGGGACTGGACATCAATAAATCCATTGAAACCAGTGTACGTAACACTTTCCAAATGTTGGATAGTGTATTGCACATGGTTGCTGGGAGCACCAAGGGGTTACATACTGATATTTATTGGATAACTATGAAATGACTCACTTAATAGTTTTTGTATTGGTTAATATATTAAGTACGGTTGAATAGAAAATATCGTGTGATAATATTACACAATTCCCTCGATTTGAGACTACCATCGAGCTTAATGTGGAAACTTCCTATTGATTGAAATTAAATTATGGCACGATGTTCATTAAATGATTATAGGTGGGTCGAGTGGAAGCATTGAAAGTGGGACATTACTCAAGAGAGGATTCACCTCCTTGATTATTTGGGGTTGGTATCATGGTCAATTGAAGTCAACTAAAAGTCAAAGTCGTTGGCCCTAGCAGTTCGGTAAGTAACAATTATTATTATTGGACCAAGGATTTTGTGTTTGGGCTATAAAGTAGAATGTGGACGATATTGTAATTTTGACCATTATCAAATTCCATAAGTCCTAAAGTGATATAATTTTGACGAGGAGAATTGGTGTAAATAATCATAAATACCAAATAATACTTAAATAAGTAAATTGGATTTCACCGAAGCTATATAAGTGACATAATGTCACACCATTAGCTAAAGTGATGTGTAAGCATTAATATTTGAATTGTTTGATATTCCTCACTGACTGAATTCACACCTAAGAGTCACACAACCGAAACGTGGAATTCTCATGTTACCACCTAATTTAATTAATTATAATGGTTCTAAGTTAATCTAATTAATTAATATTTGTGAAATATTAATTATAAAATTCTATTTAATTTGTATGATCAACATTAAATAGTGAGTTATAATAGTTATAGACACACGTATCGATATATGATATCTGTATGCGTTTGAATTGGATTTAAATGCATATTAATTTGATCGGGCTTGAGATAATTTGGAGACCGATACAGGGCTAATAACCGAGTTTTTAACCAAGCATATTTTTGACGGAAGTTAGAGCGTCTAGGTGAAGACGAAACGACTCAAGAACTTGGAAATCCACTTATAAGAATAAGAAAATGCAAGTCAAGAAATCACAAGTACATTTGAGAAAAGGAAACCTCTTGGTACCATGAGGCCCTCCTGGCTTTCTATTGCACTTTGGACCCCATCAACCTCTTGTACTTCGAGTAATACTTCAAGTAATCGTCACCAAGTACTTTTCTCAGAGAACCGACAAGCAACTCTAAGGGTAGACGAAGAGAAAGAAAACTCTATGGAAAAGAGTTTAGAATACAATGAATCGAAGATAGGAGAGCAAAGCAAGTGAGAAGGAGGAGTTTGCACAAAAATAAACCTCTTGGCAATGAGAGGAACCTCTCGGCACCAAGAGGTTTACATTGGGAATTTGACAGACATGCTCTCTCCTCCACCCATAGGCTTGCATCTGGACTTTGAACAACTCGAGCCTATAGACCTCTAAAGTAGTTTCCCCTATAAATATCAACCCTATAACAACCGTAGAAGGATCTTGGACTCTGCTTCTTCTTCATCTCTAATCTCTCCTTCGCAATAGTCATCTAGGCAGATGTTATTGGTAGTTCTAGGCTTGTGAACTGGTTAATCCCTTGTATTAGTTACTTTAATTCTTTCTCAAATCCATAATCGATAAAAAATAATTTGGACATAGGTCAGAGATTGCCGAACCACTTTAAAAATCTTGTGTCTCTCTACTTTTCTACCTTTTTTGCAGTATTCTATTATTTCTGCTACATCTAATCCTACAACGGTTCATATTTGGATATTGTGCCACATTTGGGATCAATATTTTGGTGCTTTCACTGAGAAATCGATTTTCAGGTTTAGATCTAGCTTGCTATTATATATTTGGAGAGATCTAGTGGTTAGATCCAAAAGTTTTAAATGAAGAATTTGGAAACTTGTTACTAGAAATCAATGGCGCCTAGAAGAGGAAGGACATCTACAATGGTGGTTGGTGGAGATGAAGAGATTGCCCACCAACTTGAAGTAGGAAACCAACAAATAATGCCAAATCATCTGCTCAATAGGAAGTGGTTACTAAAGGTGAAATTAATAAGATGCTGTAGGAATTGAACCGGAAGAAGATGAATAGTCAGAATATCTGACAAGATAGATGCTATATTAACCCTGCAACCACAAAGGACTAAGAGAACTGGAAAGGAAGTTTCACCTAGATTAGAACAGCAAAACTCCTATGTTCCTGTCCAAAATAGAAGAGCCGAAAAGCAAAAGGAGGTAGCTGCTAGAGTTATAAGAGGAGCTATAGGAGGAAGTAGACGTGTTCCCATATAAGAAGACCATCTGGAACCGAGAGGATTTCTCTCAATACCATGAGGAATGTGATGGAGAATGGGGAACATAAAGCTAAATAATTGGATACTTCTGATGAATATAAAAGCTTGCAGCTTGACGGTGATTAATTTGAGCCAGATGTTGGTGATACTGGAGACAGAGTTCAAGCAACTATGGATGAATAAACTGCATGCCAATGGAATGCCACATGAGTGGTTCTCCCAGAGACTGGAGGACCTAGATGTTAGCCGACAAACCAAGACCATTTGCGGAGTGTAGCCCTTGCAAAGTATAACGACCCGAATTTTCAGTCTTTGATTTTGAACATTTTATTCATTTCAAATGTTGAATTGGAAATGTAAATGGAATTTCAATATGAAGTTTATCAATTAAATAAGTGGAATAAAACTTAAGTTCCAAATATAGTAATTTATTGAATAAATGTAATTGTTGAATTAATGATTGATAATCGATTAAATAATTGAATTGGAGTTGAATATGAATTAAAATGATTTCTAATGTTGATATAAATTCTACTGGAATTGTAATTGAGTTAATAAGTTTTTAAAACTAGAATTTCAAGTGATTTCGCCAATTTTTGAAATCGTCTATTTAATCAACGTGATTAAATAGCGATACGAGGCACATTCTCGGATTTTGATGAAACAAGTTACATGGATTCGTAATAGTGTATTATTATTAGATTTCAAATTTCGTAGCGTTTGGATTTAACATTTGGTTGTGCGATCTGAAAATGCTTAGAAATAATTTAATTTAATTTAAATAGTTGATTTCAAAAGCTATTTTCCACATATGATCAAGTTAGGCCTCGAAACTTGTTCCATTGCATTAGAAATAGCTATATTACACTATGAACGCCAGGTGGCATGCCTCAATAGGGGTTTGAAATTTCGAGATATGCTAAGCATGATATTTTGAATATAAAAATATAATAAAATCAAATCGACTTGCCATCAGCCATTTAAAACGTTTCCATCAGCAACCCTAGTATCTGATTCGAGCCGACCTACTTCCCTTCTTGTTTGAAATTGTGTCTTCCCTCAGCACAAATGAAATCGAGAATGTAAAAAAATCGAACTTAGTTCGAATTAAAAAAAGAGCTCACATGGTCGCCCTGAAATGGAGATTAATGTTGCACTTAGGATGAGGGTTAGGGGTGATGCCGGAGGCGCGACTGTAGAGGAAGTTCTAGGTTTTGCTATTTTGAATTGATGGCAAAAGGGTTCGAATGCGATTGAAGCAACTCGCGATTTACGGATTGGGCTTGGGATTATATTGCATTTGTTTGTTTTGGTGGCTGCTCGATTTTTGGGTCATCGTGGTGATAGAAGCAGAGAAGCGCTGGCATATGTTGGATGCCGACAACGTTTGCTTGCACGCATTAGGTGGAGAACGATGCAACGACAGGAAGTAGTGGGAGTTCTTGCTATGGGGTGCTGCTATGGGGTCTCTCGATGAAAGTAGCGTTGGTTGAGAACACGAAAATTAAATTCAATGGTGATGAAAAATTATGAACTATAGTCAAGATCGAAGAGTGTGGACTTAGTGGAAGCAGCTGCTGCGTGTGAGAGAGGGAGGGTTAGCAAAGGTGATTAATCCTAATGAAGGTAATTAATGTTTTATAATTTTTTTGACTAAATTAATTTATTGTCCAAATGTTTATAAATCCATGATATGTCTATACGAGGTCCAAAAATCAGGAAATTAGTCACGTTGTCAATCTGGAAGTTAGTCTGGAATTTTTAGAAGTCGGTTGGAAATTAGATAATCTAAATTTGGATGCTCGAAAATTTAAAAATTAAGGTGAATAAATCTAAATCTCTTGTATAATTAGCTTAAATTTAAATAGTTAAAATTATTTATTGTCTGATTTGACGAATTGATAAATTTTTATTATCAGTTGAATATTATATTATATATTGTAACGACCCAGAATTTTATTTAATTGAAATTTGAATATTTAATTTATTTTAAATATTTATATGTGAATTTATAAGTCAAATAAATTTTTATTTGAATTATTGGATTTAATTGGATTATTAAATCGATAAATTTAATATGTTAAATTATGGAAATAATTGAAAATCGAGTTAAATATGATTGAAAATAATTTGTAAAATTTTATTTTATCATGTTGAAGTTAGAACGATATTTTAGAACTTTTAAAATCGAATTAAAAGTTAATTTGTGAAAATTGAATATTTTAATATTTAATAATCGACTGTAAAATAGCCAATTTTTGGACAGTCTCAGAATTGAACGAAACCAGTTCCATTGGATCCGTAATAGTTAGTTATTACCGGATTTCAAATTTCGTGTCAATCGGAGCTATCGTTTGGTCGTGGCAGCTCGAAACGCATCGAATTATTTTTAATTTAAATTTGGCGAGTCAAAATAGCCATTTTTCAAAAAGTCTCGGATTTCGACGAAACCAGTTTCATCGGATCCGTAATGTGATATTATTGTAAGATTTCAAATTTCAAGTCAATTGGATTTACCATTTGTCCGTTACAAATTAAAACGCCAAGAAATCGATTTAAATCGGTTTAATTTAAATTGAACGTTTTCAGCCATAACTCGCACATACTTCCGAATTAGCTTCCGAAACCTGTTCCATTGTGTCCGGAACGCGGGATAAACCCTAGGTACGCTGGTTACGGCGTCTAAATCGGAGTTCGAAATTCCCGGGATGAATAGTGTTTACGCTAGCTCTTTCTATAAATACACCACACACACAAATAAAAATAAAAAAATAAAAACAAAACCCTAATCTATTTCTACAGCCGGCCCTAACTATTGAAAGGCTGAAAATCAATCTCCTTTCCCCCTCAATCTCTCTCAATCTACAAAGAATTAGAAGAAGTTGTTAACTACAAAGATGAAGAGCACGAGATGAGCTTGAAATCCATACGGATATGATCGAGTTTGGAGTTGCGTAGAGGGAGCAAGAATGGGCCGTTCACATCAGGAAACGCACGCCATACGAGGCAAATCTCAGGGCCGAGCTTGCTGGGGATGGGGCCGAACTTAGGTGGAGAGAGGGGCTTCAAGTTGCAACTCCCTGATCGAGCTCTCGTTGAGTGATAATGGCGAAAAAATTAACCCTAGTTTGCTATAAGATGGGTTTCATGAGGACGGCTTGACCTGTAGTGTACGTGAAAGAGGAAGATAGAGGGGAACGGCCTTGATGATGCAGTGCAAATCCAAGGGTTCAGATAGCTTAGGGTATTAGAATTTGTTAAGTTATGTTGAAATTATGTATATAAATCGAGTACAAACTTATAAAATGCATAACTTTTTCATACGAGGTCGAAAAAATGCAAACTCAGTTGCGTTGGAATCGTATGGACGAGCACTACGCGATGGAGTTGGTTTGGAGTCGTTTGGAGTTAGTGAGAATTTCGGGTAAAATTAAACGCGCGTTTAATTTTATTCGAAATAAAAGCTAAAACGGAATTTAAAACCAAGGTGAGAATTTCTCACTCAATCGAATAGATTTCGATTTTATTTTAAATAGTTAGATTTAAAATATTTGAATGCATGTTTGAATGATGACTGTAAATTATTGATTGTTAAAATAGACATTATGCGCCGTTAGTAAGCGGATGTTATTTAATATAAACATATACCGCGAATATTTCATAAACAGTGAAATTGGTATTATATATAATATCAATATATATATATTGGCATATATATATATTGGAGTTGATTGATTTCCCGCATTTTTTTGTTTAGCGGATGAGACCCTATTACGCCGTTATTAAGCGGATAATATTTAATAAGAACATGTACCGCGATAATTTCGTACTGGAGCGAAATTGGTATTGTGCTAATGTTTTTGGATGCAGGAAAACAGGTTGGAGGGATCCAACTGGATTCCTCAACAGTATTTATTTTATTTCAGATATTTTGATATTTGATGGATTATCATATCGATATATGATGGATCGTTGTAGTCGTGATTGACTATTTGGTGTGTAGCATCATTGGACCCAGATTTTGGGATTTTAAAATGTTTTTAAAGTGATTTTTGAAAAGATAAAATATCTTTGGAATTGATCCATTTCAAATAAATAAACGTTATAATTTTTAATGTTATAAAAATTTTGATTTTTAAGAAATATAGTTAAAAGCTGATTTTTGAAAATAAGGAATTAATGACTTTATAAAAGAGTTTAAATTGGGATTCTGAACTTGTTATAAAAAGTTAAATATAGGATTTATAAAATTTAATTATTTTATAAATCAGAATGGTGAAGTTTTTTTAAAGGAAATTAAAGACGTTTTAAAGAATAATATAGATTGATTTATATTAAAGGATTTACAAATGAATATTTGTAAATTAAAACGTTGGGATTATAAAATGAGATTTTATAAGTGTTTGAATGAATTGAAAATGAATTTCATTAAAGAATGAAATCAATAGAATTATAAATGGTGAAGTTGTAAACGAAATTTATAAACAGTAGATTTATAAATTTTATGAAGTTATTTGAAGAATAGATTGGGTTAAATAAATGAATCTTATAAGTTATAAGATTTATAATTATGAAACTCTAAGGAATGATTTTGTGAAATAATCGTTTATAAGTAGTTAACTTATAATATGAACTTTTAATCTAAAATTGAGTTATAAACTGGAATAGGTTAATAAAGGAATTTGTAAAAGGAAGTTTTTATATATAAATAGAAATAGAATTTATAAACGTTGTTTTATAAATCCGCAAACGACTTATTTTGATAAGTTAATTGTTATAACCTATTAATGGAGTTATATTCACGTTGTAAACAGTGAATAATCCTTTAAGTTAAAAAGAATAGAAATAATGGAATTTGTGAACATAGTATATTCACGTCTTTGAATAGTGAATAAGACGTTAAAGAAATGTTTTGAATGTGATATTTTAAATAGAATTAAAACGATCTAACGATGTTTTAAAAGGTGTTGAGATTCGAAACCATAGATTTCAACATTCATTGTTGAAATAGATGTTTCGTGAAATAAAAGGAAATGGTGGACTATAACACTGTTGTTATAGTAAATGATTTCCGAAAGGAAATGTTTAGAATAATATTGGGATTTATATATCTATTTTAATTTCGAATCCATATACTAGTGATTTTGGGTTGTCGTAACGATGTTTTACGCAACATTCGTTTTGGCCCAAGTAAATATGTTTAAGAGAATGATTTTCTTAAAGAATGAATTATATACTTAATTCGCTTTAAGTATATTGAATATTTTCTAAGTGTTGAAAATAAAAGGAATTTGTGAATTACTTATGAATAAATAAGTATGGAAATGTTTTCCAATATGAAGTGAATAATTAGAATTTATCTTTTTGGAGGATAAATGGAAATGAATTATTGAAATCGTATATGCACGAATATTTTGAAATATAAATTCATTATGGAATTTATATGTGAAAAGTGAAATTGGTTAAAAATAAATATTGATTTATTTTTGAAGTGTTGAAACTATATATCTAGTAAAGATATCTTGGAAAATAAATAATTTGGAAAATTATTTGGAATCTGGTGATGTGTGCATATCCATTGATAGTTCAATAGCCGACTATCAATATTTCCCTTTGAATGGGTATTTGATGTGATTTGATTGAATTTGAATGCACACTTATTTTTGAATAAGCGCTCACTATTCGGGTTAACCGGGAAAGGACCATGGGGTCGTATAACCCACTCCGAATATGTGATACGTCGTTGTGAATTGCATTGAAGATCGGTGTTGAAGACCGGTATTTGCGAAAGCGATAGGATGACCTGTCGATTGACTCTGCACCGAGTAGCTACGGTATTGAGTTCTCCATATGTGATGGTGAATCCGATCAGGATTGTGAATATCCGGATTGCAAGGACTTCTTTGTAAGTGCCTTCGGTTCTGTTCGAGCCCGGAACAGACTTGTATGGATTGTATGTCTGACATTACAAGTTGAGATATAAAGCCGATTTCTTTCAAATATATTTCTGTTGGTGGCGGAGAATTTATTCTTTGCTTAACACCCTTCTTTGAGACGTACGAGCTCAAAGGTTATATAGTTGAAGTTATCAGCGATATATTCCCAATTTGGTAATGTGACATGCTGAGTGATGCTGAAATGATCATTGTGTTGATTATTGTGATAGGATCATTTATTTGATCGTCTATCTTAGTGATCATTGTGTTGATCATTTGTTGACCCAAAGCATGGCTTTTGTATAAAGTATGTTTTTGTGGACGTGAATTCGTCGAGCCTCACATCCCGGAAATGGTCAAAACAGGAAAGAAGCAGCAAGGTTATGAGGGGTAGCACCCTTTAGGATGTGTCCATTTCCTTCTGGAAAAGGGTGGTATCATGGTATGGAGCCCAGATACTTACTCATGTTGAAAACACTTTGTTATGATTGTGTGAATTGATTAGAGAGCGCTCTCGGATAAAGGTCCCAAAGGACCGGGGGATGGCATATTCGGTCAGTTGTTACTCAGTTAGGAGTAACCCGGCCTTGTGTTGGTAGAGATCCGGTTTGGTTCTCGGGGATGTCCATCCAGAGGCATTCTCAGTGGCAATGGGAAGTTCCTTGGCCTGATCATTCGTTGGAAATCCAATTCCCAATACGAAACTTGTACGGTATTAGTTGTAGAACCTGCCATTCACTTATGGTGGTCACCACTGTTTGGATGGTAGCTATAGTAGGCATAGTTCGAAATGTCTATGTTGGCTAAGATTTATATTCTACTTTCGAAATGAATTTTTCCTACACTATGCACTAGTAATAATATAAAATGTTATTTTAAATGCGTATCAAGCATCTTTGACTATCATAAGGAGAAATCTCCTCCGATTCTGCGTTTGCATTGTGTGTGTGTGCGGGAGGCCTTATGGTAGTCTCATTTTTAAAAGCATTGCGAATTGATTAAAAATATTCCTCTATTTTGATTTTTAAAGATAAATAAACTGTTTTGAGTTCTCACACCAGTCACATGACTGACTCGGAGTTTATTGTTTTCCTTCCTAAACTCTGGGTGCCCACCAATTTCCACACGGGCAGTTAAGAGTTAGGTTTATCAGGATATTCTGGATATTCTGGAGTTGCTGGAGGCAAGCTGGATGGCATGGCGTATTACTAGTTTATATAGTATTTCTTTTTCCGCTGCACTGTTTATTGTTTGTATGATGTTGTACACTCTGATGATATGATGTGATGTAATGAAATGAAATGTAATAACTGATAGTTCTTTGTTTAAAGATTATTCATTTATTATTATATGTTGTTCCGCTGCGAATAGTGAGATTCTGTTGTTGTTCTGTTGTTTCCTTTCTGTCCGTTCTATTATTAAAATGCTTCTATCTTCTATTTTCAAATTCTCTATTTTCTTTTCTGTCTTTTGTTTTCTTTTTCCTCTATTCTCTTTTTCTTTCTCTGTTTTCTAAAAATTGTCTATCTTCTTTTCCCTCTATTTTTCTTTTTCTCTCTTCTTTCTTTTCTTTTCTTTTTAAAACCCATAACTATTCGGTTTTTCGGCAACGAAAATCCCTATACGTTACATTTGGTATCAGAGCTGTTGGTTAAGTGACAACCATGGTTCTGTAGGGTATTAACTCATTAGAGATAGAGTCAGTAGTACTCTAGAATGAGTTTGAGTGTAATAATAGCTATGAGAGCGTATTTGTTAGTGAATATGAAATTGTTTTATATTGTGATGATTGGTTTGTTGAGTGGTATATGAACCTTCGTCAGCACGGTCAGTCAAACTATGCCGAAGGGGTTTCTAAACACTTGAATAGAACAATTCAGCACAGTATTGTTTTAAATTGGGTAAATGAAATAATTTTTGCCTTGATTATATTTTATATATAAAGAAATGATTTTTCAAAATTATTAAATTGTATGTAAGTTGATTGTTAGGTTGTTTGAATAATCTAAATAAAAGAAGAATTGTATAAGCAAAAAGAATTGTAAGAATTGAATTATAATTAAAGTGATTTACAATTGTGAAATAAACTTATATATATAAGAAGTGAAACTATATTAATATGACTTGTAAATAAAAGTGAATTTTAAAGTTAAATGGAATATAACTTAAGTGTTGTTGGATGGAATTGATTTTTGGTATCGAAGTAAATAATCAAGTGGATTAAATGAATATGAACTTGAGGTATGTAATAGAATTCAACTTTAGTAATTGAATTGAATTAATGGATTGGACGTTAATCAATTGAATGTGAATCAAGTTGGTATGAAATAATGAATGTTAATTCATTTAAAATCTAATGTTATTAGAAGTTGAATAAAATAGAATGAAAATCAATTTAAAGCAAAGGAATTTGGTTGTAATTAATATACATTGGTTGTTATTTGATTGTTGATTGATTGTATATAATTCATTAAGTGTTAATGAAAGTGAATTAGCGAAATTGAAAGCTAAAGAAATTGAATTCAAATTAGAAGTAAATAAATTTGAATAGAATTGAATGTGAATTAGATTTAATTAGTAAATGTAAACTAATTGAATTGAGAATGAATGTTAGTAAATCCAATGTAAATGAATCAAATGTAATTTAAAGTGAAAACCAATTCATTAAATATGAATGAGAATATGAATGAATGTTTATTGGTTATGGATGTTAGTTGGATGATGGTTGAATATATATTGCAATTGTAGTTTAGTTGCATTTGCTATGTGACATATATAGTTATTATGTTGCTATATGTTGTATATTGATACTATTTTCATATATGCATGATTCTCATGTTGTTTGTTGAGTATTTAGTAGGTGCGGATCGCGTTTGCTTCGCATTTGGAGTTCGCTTTAGCGCTATATTAGCCGTATATGCTCGCTAATAAAATATAAGGTACATATCTCGGATTAAATATCGCACTTTTATACTTTTTTCCCTTCGGGATGCCTCATTACTTGATGAGATGTATATTTGTGATATATATACTGTCATTTTTTTTCGGATCGAGCCGCGCAAAGGAGACTATGGCGAATGTTTTCGAAAATTTAAGGCGTTAGAAAAAATTTAAGAAAATTGGAAAATTTTGAAAACTTTAACTTTGATTTTGAAATTGAAAGTTAAATGATATAGTTGTTTTTGAAAAAGATAACTAAGTATGATTTGAAAACTTAGTAAAGTATGGTAAGAAGTTTAATTATAAATTTTGGGAAAATTAATAGATTCTGTAATTTTCTTACTTGTAATTTCGAGGACGAAATTCTTTTAAGGGGGGAAGATTGTAACGACCCAGAATTTTATTTAATTGAAATTTGAATATTTAATTTATTTTAAATATTTATATATGAATTTATAAGTCAAATAAATTTTTATTTGAATTATTGGATTTAATTGGATTATTAAATCGATAAATTTAATATGTTAAATTATGGAAATAATTGAAAATCGAGTTAAATATGATTGAAAATAATTTGTAAAATTTTATTTTATCATGTTGAAGTTAGAACGATATTTTAGAACTTTTAAAATCGAATTAAAAGTTAATTTGTGAAAATTGAATATTTTAATATTTAATAATCGACTGTAAAATAGCCAATTTTTGGACAGTCTCAGAATTGAACGAAACCAGTTCCATTGGATCCGTAATAGTTAGTTATTACCGGATTTCAAATTTCGTGTCAATCGGAGCTATCGTTTGGTCGTGGCAGCTCGAAACGCATCGAATTATTTTTAATTTAAATTTGGCGAGTCAAAATAGCCATTTTTCAAAAAGTCTCGGATTTCGACGAAACCAGTTTCATCGGATCCGTAATGTGATATTATTGTAAGATTTCAAATTTCAAGTCAATTGGATTTACCGTTTGTCCGTTACAAATTAAAACGCCTAGAAATCGATTTAAATCGGTTTAATTTAAATTGAACGTTTTCAGCCATAACTCGCACATACTTCCGAATTAGCTTCCGAAACCTGTTCCATTGTGTCCGGAACGCGGGATAAACCCTAGGTACGCTGGTTACGGCGTCTAAATCGGAGTTGAAATTCCCGGGATGAATAGTGTTTACGCTAGCTCTTTCTATAAATACACCACACACACAAATAAAAATAAAAAAATAAAAACAAAACCCTAATCTATTTCTACAGCCGGCCCTAACTATTGAAAGGCTGAAAATCAATCTCCTTTCCCCCTCAATCTCTCTCAATCTACAAAGAATTAGAAGAAGTTGTTAACTACAAAGATGAAGAGCACGAGATGAGCTTGAAATCCATACGGATATGATCGAGTTTGGAGTTGCGTAGAGGGAGCAAGAATGGGCCGTTCACATCAGGAAATGCACGCCATACGAGGCAAATCTCAGGGCCGAGCTTGCTGGGGATGGGGCCGAACTTAGGTGGAGAGAGGGGCTTCAAGTTGCAACTCTGATGCAGCAAAGCCTATGGGAATTCAGAAGTTAGACCATATTAAGTCGTGCACGAGTCAAGGAGCTTCAGAATTAACTCATAAGTCGTACACGAGACAATTGAAGGAGATATATGAGAGGGATGCATCTCTTAACGGCTTAAGTCATACGTGTTTGATGAGTCGTTGCCGACCTAACAAAGACTTGATGAGTCGTCCACGACTCAACAAAGGGATGAGTCGTTTCCGACTTAGGGAGTTACAAGGGGGAGATAACAAGACAGTGCACTTGAGTCGTTTGCGACTTAACCAAGTTCAGGGGAAAATGTTCCGACCTAACAACACGTTCATGAGTCGTCTACGACTCATCATAAAGCAAGGGAGAGCACCGTCTTGGGAAAGCCTTGAGTCGGAGGAAGTGGGGCACGACTTAACTGAGTCGTTGGAAGATTTGAGTCGCACAGAGGAGAGTCGTATGGAGTTTGGAATGCCTTCTTTAAGTCGCTACCGACTTATACTGAGTCGTAGGTCGTTGCCGACCTAGTATGAGTCGTGAGTCGTGTAACTGCGTATGATGAGTCGGTTGTATTTTTCTTGAGTCGTGTACTGTGATAAGAGTCTTGAGTCGCTTGTCTTGAGTCGTATATGATGAGTCGTGTCCTGTGTTCTGATGCGCTATATTTTGAGACGTTGGCTTATGAGTCGGTTATGTGTGTATGAGTCGTGAGTCGCTCACGATCTGTGTTGAGTCGGAGAGAGTTTGAGTCGTGTAATTTGTATAGTTTGATGAGTCGTGGGTATGGTGTGTGCTAAGTCGTTAACGACTTATGATGAGTCGGGGGGGTTCATGAGTCGGTCACGACTTATGGCTGTGTTGTAAGAAAACTCTATAAATACGCGTGTGTTGTACATTTTGAAGGTGGTTGATTTTTGAATAAAACTCTCTTTTGTTAGCTTTGTGCTTTCATACCAATTGGTAGTTGAGTGTAATCTCCTATCTCCACTTACG
The DNA here is from genome assembly GCA_030765085.1 of Allium cepa. Taxonomy (NCBI): domain Eukaryota; kingdom Viridiplantae; phylum Streptophyta; class Magnoliopsida; order Asparagales; family Amaryllidaceae; genus Allium; species Allium cepa. The sequence continues at coordinate 126,330,795 of CM060932.1, forward strand.
TCATTCGAGTGCGCTCGAATCCACGTTTGTTGAAGCCGATTCACGGAATCTAGTGCGCTAGATCAACGTGCGAAGAATCGTAGATCTTTGAACACGGTATAGTGCGCTATCAACGTGTTTGAGATAGCTAGAGTTCGGTATCTTTGGATCAACGAACTTGGGCATTTTGGTATCTTCAACTCACCGATTGCTACATTTCATCGATTGAAGTTTTGTTTGATTAATCCGCTGCGTCATTATTGGTATCAGAGCCATACTTAGCCAATCATAGCTAAGTTGATTCTTGGAGCCAAGTTTTTGAAGTTTGAAGGAGTTCATTGTGTTCATAGTGAAGTTGCATCAATTTGGAGTGTTTGATCCATTTCAATTTGGATCGAGGAGTTGGACTTGTTCGAATTTGAGTTGGAGTTTGCGCGCCAAAAAAATTTGAAGGTTTTGAAGTTAGAACCGACCTTACTTGAGCCGAGATACTTTGGACGAGCTAGTTGAGCCGAGCCAAGGATTGCGTTGAAGGCCGAGATAAGTTGGAGCCGACTTTATCTTGAGTCGTTAACTCGTTGCCGAGTTAAGGGATTGGCTGTGATACTTGAGTGAAGCCGTGCCGACCTATCTATAAGTCGTGCGCGTTGAGCCGAGACAAGTCAAGCCGAGCTAAGCCTTGCCGATCTAGTTGTGTGCCGAGCTAAGTGCGAGCCGTATATATAAAGCTTTGCCGAGACATAGGAGCCGAGTCATATTGAGCCGTGACTTGTTGTTGGAAGTCTTGAAGTCTTGTGTTAAATTTTTGAAGTCTTGTGAAGTTTACAACCATGCCACCAAGGAGAGCTAACCGACATCAAAACGTTGAAGCTTTGTATCGTAGAGAAGAAGCTGAACTTATGGAACAACGTATTAATGATAAATTCGATGAAGGCATTGGTAAATTGGAGAGATTGATGACTGATTTGAATCAAAGGAGGAGATCACCAAACTCGAACCATGGAGGAATCCGAGTTTCGCCATTGGTTACGGAAGCGAGGAGGGTATCACCACATTCATGTAGAGATAGAAGAGAAACATCAATTTCATCACGAAGAGATCATCATGACTATGTACATGAAGAGAGAAGGAGTCAACGTGAATTTGACCATGAAGCATATAGAGATGAGGAGAGACATAGTCAAAGAAGCATGCATGAACGAAGGGATGACATTGGTCGAGATCGATGTAGGCGTACTTTTGATTTTGTTGAAGAAGGTGATAGAGCAAGTATTCATTATCGAGATCGAGACCAAGTTCGGAATTCTTATCGAGATGTTGAAGATGATAGACGATGGGAATCGGGTGATGAAGGATGTAATCTTATGTTGAGGAGAAGTTGTTTGACACCAAAACAAGAGGAGGATTGTAGTTGGCTGAGAAGCAATATTTTTCAATCGACATGTACTATTCTGGGGAAAGTCTGCAAGTTCGTTATTGATGCCGGAAGTTGTGATAATATTATTTCTACAGAAGCTGTGAGAAAGTTGAACTTGAAGACTGAAAAACATCCTAAACCATACAAGCTAGCATGGTTAAGGAAGGGAGGTGAAGTGAAAGTATGTCGAAGAGCTTGTGTGAATTTTTCGATTGGGAAGAAGTACAAGGATGAAATTTGGTGTGATGTCGTAGATATGGATGTTTGTCACTTATTGTTGGGCAGACCATGGCAGTTTGATAGAGCAGTTCAGCATGACGGTCGTGCCAACAGTTACAGTTTCATGTTCGAGGGTACTAAAATCACTTTGGTTCCTAAGAAGCAACAGCAGAAGGAGAACAAACTGGAGGAGATTGAAGAATTGAAAACTCTGTTGACTTTGAAGGAGTTTGTTAAAGAAGTGGAGGAAGAACCGGAAGTGTTTTTGTTGATTGGGAGAGAGAGTAGTGAAGAAGTTGAAATCCCAGAAGCAGCAAAGCCAATTTTGAAAGAATTTGAAGATGTCTTTCCAGAGGAGTTGCCTAAGAAGTTACCGCCACTTAGAGACATTCAACATCAAATTGATCTTGTTCCGGGAGCAGTGTTACCACATCGACCACATTACCGAATGAGTCCGAAGGAACATGAAGAGTTACGAAGGCAGGTGGAAGAGTTGTTGGAACAGGGACGTGTTCAGGAAAGCTTGAGTCCTTGTGCCGTGCCAGCATTATTAGTACCAAAGAAGGACGGAACATGGAGGATGTGCACAGATAGTAGAGCTTTGAATAAGATCACTGTTCGATATAGATTTCCTATGCCGAGGTTGGATGATTTGTTAGATCAATTGAGTGGGGCAATTATATTTTCAAAGATTGATTTGAAGAGTGGTTATCATCAAATTCGAATCAGACCTGGAGATGAATGGAAGACAGCTTTCAAGACGAGAGAGGGGTTGTACGAATGGTTGGTTATGCCATTTGGTTTGTCTAATACACCTAGTACATTCATGCGGGTGATGAATCAAATCTTTCGACCATTCATTGGAAAGTTCGTCGTGGTGTACTTCGATGATATTCTGATTTATAGCAGGAGTACGGAGGAGCATGTTTTTCACCTGAGGGAAGTGTTGCTTATTCTTCGTGAAGAACAATTTTATGCTGCTACCAAGAAATGTGTGTTTATGACACCTACTGTTTTATTCCTGGGTTATGTTGTTTCAGGAAAAGGAATCCAAGTTGACCAGAGCAAAGTTGAAGCAGTCAGGAATTGGCCACAGCCAAAGACAATTACAGAAGTGAGAAGTTTTCATGGGCTAGCGTCATTCTACCGAAGATTCATACCACACTTCAGTAGCGTGATGGCTCCAGTGACTGATTGCATGAAGGGTAAACAGTTCATATGGTCAGAGGAAGCGGGAGTTGCCTTTGAGAAGATCAAGGAATTGTTGACGTCTGCACCAATTCTTGTTCTACCTAATTTTCAGTTGTTATTTGAATTGCATACTGATGCTTCGAAGGTTGGAATTGGAGGAGTTCTGAGTCAGAATGGGAAGCCAGTTGCTTATTTTAGTGAGAAGTTGTCAGGGGCGAAGATGAGATACAGCACATACGATGTTGAGTTTTATGCTGTTATACAGGCTGTCAAGCATTGGAGGCATTATTTGTTTCAGAAGGAATTTGTTCTTTACACAGATCATGAAGCTTTGAAACATTTACAGGGACAGGATAAAATTTCAGCGAGACATGCATCATGGATTTCTTATTTACAGCAGTTTACCTTTGTCGTTAAACACAAATCAGAGGTGACGAATCGAGTAGCTGATGCTTTGAGTAGGAGGAGTCATTTACTAACGACAATGAATGTTGAAGTGATGGGGTTTGAGATGTTGCCAGAGATGCTTGAAGAAGATCCTTACTTTGTGAAATATGTTGAAAAAGTGAAGGATGGGAGTACCGATGAATTCATGTTGGTTGATGGTTTCCTGTTTAAAGGAAATCGCTTGTGTATTCCGGATTGTAGTTTGAGGATGAAAATTGTGAAGGAATTACATGAAGAAGGGCATGTGGGCCGTGATCGTACTTTGCAGTTGATTTCACAGTCTTATTTTTGGCCATCGATGAGAAAAGAAGTTGAGAGATTTGTGGAACGATGTCATATTTGCCAAGTTTCAAAAGGAACAGCAACGAATGCGGGGTTGTATATGCCATTACCAGTACCATCTAAGCCATGGGTTGATATTAGCATGGATTTCGTTTTGGGTTTGCCGAGAACTCAAAGGGGAAATGATTCGATATTTGTTGTGGTGGACAGGTTTTCAAAGATGGCACATTTTGTTGCTTGCAAGAAGACAGCAGATGCAGTTCGAGTAGCACAGTTATTTTTCAAGGAGATTTATCGACTTCATGGATTGCCAGGATCTATTGTTTCTGATCGAGATACTCGTTTTCTGAGTCACTTTTGGCTGAGTTTGTGGAAAATGGTGGGAACGAAGTTGAATTTCAGCAGTGCTTATCATCCACAAACCGATGGGCAGACGGAAGTTGTTAACAGGTCATTGGGTAATTTGTTGCGTTGCCTTGTACAGGATAATTTGAGAAGTTGGGACCTGAAGCTATGCCAGGCAGAATTTGCTCACAATCATGCAGTAAATCGAAGCACAGGATTCAGCCCGTTTCAGATTGTCTATTCAAATTTACCTAGGGGACCGTTGGATTTAGCAGTAGTACCACCGTCGAAAGGAACAGTTAAACGAGCTGCTGATTTTGTTGATGAGCTGAATGAATGTCATAAAATCGTTCAGGAACGATTGGAGAAATCGAATGAGAAATATAAGAAGTTTGCAGATTCGAAACGACGAAATGTTGAATTTAAAGAAGGTGATTTGGTCTATGCTGTATTAACAAAGGATCGTTTTCCGGTGGGTGCTTATAACAAGTTGAAGGCACGAAAAATTGGTCCAATCGAAGTTTTGCAGAAAGTCAATAAGAATGCTTATCGATTAAAGTTACCAGATGATGTTTATACTTCTGATGTTTTTAACGTCAAACATTTAGTTCCATATCATGGGGGTGTGATTGTTGAGAAAGAATTTACAAATTCGAGGTCGAATTTTTCTCAACCAGGGGAGGATGATGCAGCAAAGCCTATGGGAATTCAGAAGTTAGACCATATTAAGTCGTGCACGAGTCAAGGAGCTTCAGAATTAACTCATAAGTCGTACACGAGACAATTGAAGGAGATATATGAGAGGGATGCATCTCTTAACGGCTTAAGTCATACGTGTTTGATGAGTCGTTGCCGACCTAACAAAGACTTGATGAGTCGTCCACGACTCAACAAAGGGATGAGTCGTTTCCGACTTAGGGAGTTACAAGGGGGAGATAACAAGACAGTGCACTTGAGTCGTTTGCGACTTAACCAAGTTCAGGGGAAAATGTTCCGACCTAACAACACGTTCATGAGTCGTCTACGACTCATCATAAAGCAAGGGAGAGCACCGTCTTGGGAAAGCCTTGAGTCGGAGGAAGTGGGGCACGACTTAACTGAGTCGTTGGAAGATTTGAGTCGCACAGAGGAGAGTCGTATGGAGTTTGGAATGCCTTCTTTAAGTCGCTACCGACTTATACTGAGTCGTAGGTCGTTGCCGACCTAGTATGAGTCGTGAGTCGTGTAACTGCGTATGATGAGTCGGTTGTATTTTTCTTGAGTCGTGTACTGTGATAAGAGTCTTGAGTCGCTTGTCTTGAGTCGTATATGATGAGTCGTGTCCTGTGTTCTGATGCGCTATATTTTGAGACGTTGGCTTATGAGTCGGTTATGTGTGTATGAGTCGTGAGTCGCTCACGATCTGTGTTGAGTCGGAGAGAGTTTGAGTCGTGTAATTTGTATAGTTTGATGAGTCGTGGGTATGGTGTGTGCTAAGTCGTTAACGACTTATGATGAGTCGGGGGGGTTCATGAGTCGGTCACGACTTATGGCTGTGTTGTAAGAAAACTCTATAAATACGCGTGTGTTGTACATTTTGAAGGTGGTTGATTTTTGAATAAAACTCTCTTTTGTTAGCTTTGTGCTTTCATACCAATTGGTAGTTGAGTGTAATCTCCTATCTCCACTTACGTCATTCGAGTGCGCTCGAATCCACGTTTGTTGAAGCCGATTCACGGAATCTAGTGCGCTAGATCAACGTGCGAAGAATCGTAGATCTTTGAACACGGTATAGTGCGCTATCAACGTGTTTGAGATAGCTAGAGTTCGGTATCTTTGGATCAACGAACTTGGGCATTTTGGTATCTTCAACTCACCGATTGCTACATTTCATCGATTGAAGTTTTGTTTGATTAATCCGCTGCGTCAAACTCCCTGATCGAGCTCTCGTTGAGTGATAATGGCGAAAAAATTAACCCTAGTTTGCTATAAGATGGGTTTCATGAGGACGGCTTGACCTGTAGTGTACGTGAAAGAGGAAGATAGAGGGGAACGGCCTTGATGATGCAGTGCAAATCCAAGGGTTCAGATAGCTTAGGGTATTAGAATTTGTTAAGTTATGTTGAAATTATGTATATAAATCGAGTACAAACTTATAAAATGCATAACTTTTTCATACGAGGTCGAAAAAATGCAAACTCAGTTGCGTTGGAATCGTATGGACGAGCACTACGCGATGGAGTTGGTTTGGAGTCGTTTGGAGTTAGTGAGAATTTCGGGTAAAATTAAACGCGCGTTTAATTTTATTCGAAATAAAAGCTAAAACGGAATTTAAAACCAAGGTGAGAATTTCTCACTCAATCGAATAGATTTCGATTTTATTTTAAATAGTTAGATTTAAAATATTTGAATGCATGTTTGAATGATGACTGTAAATTATTGATTGTTAAAATAGACATTATGCGCCGTTAGTAAGCGGATGTTATTTAATATAAACATATACCGCGAATATTTCATAAACAGTGAAATTGGTATTATATATAATATCAATATATATATATTGGCATATATATATATTGGAGTTGATTGATTTCCCGCATTTTTTTGTTTAGCGGATGAGACCCTATTACGCCGTTATTAAGCGGATAATATTTAATAAGAACATGTACCGCGATAATTTCGTACTGGAGCGAAATTGGTATTGTGCTAATGTTTTTGGATGCAGGAAAACAGGTTGGAGGGATCCAACTGGATTCCTCAACAGTATTTATTTTATTTCAGATATTTTGATATTTGATGGATTATCATATCGATATATGATGGATCGTTGTAGTCGTGATTGACTATTTGGTGTGTAGCATCATTGGACCCAGATTTTGGGATTTTAAAATGTTTTTAAAGTGATTTTTGAAAAGATAAAATATCTTTGGAATTGATCCATTTCAAATAAATAAACGTTATAATTTTTAATGTTATAAAAATTTTGATTTTTAAGAAATATAGTTAAAAGCTGATTTTTGAAAATAAGGAATTAATGACTTTATAAAAGAGTTTAAATTGGGATTCTGAACTTGTTATAAAAAGTTAAATATAGGATTTATAAAATTTAATTATTTTATAAATCAGAATGGTGAAGTTTTTTAAAAGGAAATTAAAGACGTTTTAAAGAATAATATAGATTGATTTATATTAAAGGATTTACAAATGAATATTTGTAAATTAAAACGTTGGGATTATAAAATGAGATTTTATAAGTGTTTGAATGAATTGAAAATGAATTTCATTAAAGAATGAAATCAATAGAATTATAAATGGTGAAGTTGTAAACGAAATTTATAAACAGTAGATTTATAAATTTTATGAAGTTATTTGAAGAATAGATTGGGTTAAATAAATGAATCTTATAAGTTATAAGATTTATAATTATGAAACTCTAAGGAATGATTTTGTGAAATAATCGTTTATAAGTAGTTAACTTATAATATGAACTTTTAATCTAAAATTGAGTTATAAACTGGAATAGGTTAATAAAGGAATTTGTAAAAGGAAGTTTTTATATATAAATAGAAATAGAATTTATAAACGTTGTTTTATAAATCCGCAAACGACTTATTTTGATAAGTTAATTGTTATAACCTATTAATGGAGTTATATTCACGTTGTAAACAGTGAATAATCCTTTAAGTTAAAAAGAATAGAAATAATGGAATTTGTGAACATAGTATATTCACGTCTTTGAATAGTGAATAAGACGTTAAAGAAATGTTTTGAATGTGATATTTTAAATAGAATTAAAACGATCTAACGATGTTTTAAAAGGTGTTGAGATTCGAAACCATAGATTTCAACATTCATTGTTGAAATAGATGTTTCGTGAAATAAAAGGAAATGGTGGACTATAACACTGTTGTTATAGTAAATGATTTCCGAAAGGAAATGTTTAGAATAATATTGGGATTTATATATCTATTTTAATTTCGAATCCATATACTAGTGATTTTGGGTTGTCGTAACGATGTTTTACGCAACATTCGTTTTGGCCCAAGTAAATATGTTTAAGAGAATGATTTTCTTAAAGAATGAATTATATACTTAATTCGCTTTAAGTATATTGAATATTTTCTAAGTGTTGAAAATAAAAGGAATTTGTGAATTACTTATGAATAAATAAGTATGGAAATGTTTTCCAATATGAAGTGAATAATTAGAATTTATCTTTTTGGAGGATAAATGGAAATGAATTATTGAAATCGTATATGCACGAATATTTTGAAATATAAATTCATTATGGAATTTATATGTGAAAAGTGAAATTGGTTAAAAATAAATATTGATTTATTTTTGAAGTGTTGAAACTATATATCTAGTAAAGATATCTTGGAAAATAAATAATTTGGAAAATTATTTGGAATCTGGTGATGCGTGCATATCCATTGATAGTTCAATAGCCGACTATCAATATTTCCCTTTGAATGGGTATTTGATGTGATTTGATTGAATTTGAATGCACACTTATTTTTGAATAAGCTCTCACTATTCGGGTTAACCGGGAAAGGACCATGGGGTCGTATAACCCACTCCGAATATGTGATACGTCGTTGTGAATTGCATTGAAGATCGGTGTTGAAGACCGGTATTTGCGAAAGCGATAGGATGACCTGTCGATTGACTCTGCACCGAGTAGCTACGGTATTGAGTTCTCCATATGTGATGGTGAATCCGATCAGGATTGTGAATATCCGGATTGCAAGGACTTCTTTGTAAGTGCCTTCGGTTCTGTTCGAGCCCGGAACAGACTTGTATGGATTGTATGTCTGACATTACAAGTTGAGATATAAAGCCGATTTCTTTCAAATATATTTCTGTTGGTGGCGGAGAATTTATTCTTTGCTTAACACCCTTCTTTGAGACGTACGAGCTCAAAGGTTATATAGTTGAAGTTATCAGCGATATATTCCCAATTTGGTAATGTGACATGCTGAGTGATGCTGAAATGATCATTGTGTTGATTATTGTGATAGGATCATTTATTTGATCGTCTATCTTAGTGATCATTGTGTTGATCATTTGTTGACCCAAAGCATGGCTTTTGTATAAAGTATGTTTTTGTGGACGTGAATTCGTCGAGCCTCACATCCCGGAAATGGTCAAAACAGGAAAGAAGCAGCAAGGTTATGAGGGGTAGCACCCTTTAGGATGTGTCCATTTCCTTCTGGAAAAGGGTGGTATCATGGTATGGAGCCCAGATACTTACTCATGTTGAAAACACTTTGTTATGATTGTGTGAATTGATTAGAGAGCGCTCTCGGATAAAGGTCCCAAAGGACCGGGGGATGGCATATTCGGTCAGTTGTTACTCAGTTAGGAGTAACCCGGCCTTGTGTTGGTAGAGATCCGGTTTGGTTCTCGGGGATGTCCATCCAGAGGCATTCTCAGTGGCAATGGGAAGTTCCTTGGCCTGATCATTCGTTGGAAATCCAATTCCCAATACGAAACTTGTACGGTATTAGTTGTAGAACCTGCCATTCACTTATGGTGGTCACCACTGTTTGGATGGTAGCTATAGTAGGCATAGTTCGAAATGTCTATGTTGGCTAAGATTTATATTCTACTTTCGAAATGAATTTTTCCTACACTATGCACTAGTAATAATATAAAATGTTATTTTAAATGCGTATCAAGCATCTTTGACTATCATAAGGAGAAATCTCCTCCGATTCTGCGTTTGCATTGTGTGTGTGTGCGGGAGGCCTTATGGTAGTCTCATTTTTAAAAGCATTGCGAATTGATTAAAAATATTCCTCTATTTTGATTTTTAAAGATAAATAAACTGTTTTGAGTTCTCACACCAGTCACATGACTGACTCGGAGTTTATTGTTTTCCTTCCTAAACTCTGGGTGCCCACCAATTTCCACACGGGCAGTTAAGAGTTAGGTTTATCAGGATATTCTGGATATTCTGGAGTTGCTGGAGGCAAGCTGGATGGCATGGCGTATTACTAGTTTATATAGTATTTCTTTTTCCGCTGCACTGTTTATTGTTTGTATGATGTTGTACACTCTGATGATATGATGTGATGTAATGAAATGAAATGTAATAACTGATAGTTCTTTGTTTAAAGATTATTCATTTATTATTATATGTTGTTCCGCTGCGAATTGTGAGATTCTGTTGTTGTTCTGTTGTTTCCTTTCTGTCCGTTCTATTATTAAAATGCTTCTATCTTCTATTTTCAAATTCTCTATTTTCTTTTCTGTCTTTTGTTTTCTTTTTCCTCTATTCTCTTTTTCTTTCTCTGTTTTCTAAAAATTGTCTATCTTCTTTTCCCTCTATTTTTCTTTTTCTCTCTTCTTTCTTTTCTTTTCTTTTTAAAACCCATAACTATTCGGTTTTTCGGCAACGAAAATCCCTATACGTTACATATATAATAGTATATATATTACTATTTGGATATATTTTCCACCGGGTGAGCGGATGAGACCCTATGCACCCCACATAATCACGGATGACCCTATATTTTCGTGATATCCCCCTCGAAGTGGGATTGATATTTTTATGTTATATTAACATCTGTGGATGCCGGGAAACAGGTTGGAGGGATCCAATTAAATTCCTTAAAATATTGATTTTAATTTCATATATAGTGATATATGATTTGTATGTAAATAATCAAATATAGATTATGCGATGATTTGGAATATTGGATGCTATAGTAGCACTGGCCTTAAATTTTGGTATTTTAAATACCATAAATTTTATTTTTGAAATTTAAAGAATTAAAAAGGAGATATATAATAATTATATTGGCATTGGATTGTTTTTAAAGAAATTGAACTGGATAAAACAATGATATGATATTGGGGTTGTATCTAGCTATTCAGAAATATATTTTAAAACAGAGATTTTAAAATAAAAGAGATTTTTAACGATAGATTTTAAAATGATATTTTCTAAAAAAATATGAGGAAGAAGTTAAAATCGATATTTAAAACAGATTTGAAAATAAAATGGAATTTATAAAGAAATGGATTTATAAAAGGGAATTTTATGAATGAGAATATATTTTTTTAATAGGTAAAATGAGTTATAAAAATTCGAAACGATGTTTGTAAATAAATGAAATGATATTGGTTGATAAATTGTAAATATAAATTTACAATGTGAATTTATATCGAGTTATGGAAATCATTTTTGGAAAAGAAATAGTGGAATGTATATTGGATGTGACAGTGGTTATGAAATTAGATGTTGTCATGGGATATGAATCGAGAGGAATTTATAAATTGAAATTGGAAATATTGGAATTTTAAAAATAGATTTTCGTCGAGAAATTAAAATTGTTTTAAAATGGGATTTTTATTTATTATACTATCTAGCTTAAAATATATTTAGATTAAAATATTTCAAAAGGTTAGTTATTGAAGTATTTAATATTTATTAAAATAAATTCCAATTTTTATAATCAGCCTTGTAAGTCAATTAGTTATTTAAAAATGAATTAGAAATTGGCTATCAATGTTATATAAAGTGTTTTCATATTTTAAATAATTACTTAATATCTTTTAAAAAATGAATTATTATTTAAAATGCTTCATATATATATATGTGTGTGTATATATATATATAGTTTTGAAATGATTCGAATTTAGTTATAAATACTCTCGAAATTTGTAAATGGAATTTGTTTAACCGATATGATTTCTATAAGAGAAATCTTATAGTGAAATTCTAGGGACTTAAGAAAATTTCCAAAGTATTTAAATATAGAAACTTTGGAAATAAATTAAAATTCATAAAAAAGGAAGTTAGAAATGGGTAGTTGAGATTATAGATGAGTATAATCGATTTTGAGAATTTTAAAGAGGATTAATTAATGAATTTTGGAAATGTATCGAATCCGTTATAAATGGGTTAAGGAAATTACAAGTGGATTATAAGGATTTTGAAAAGTATGAAATAAAAGGGAATATTCCCAAGTATTGGAAATAAAGGGATTTAGGAAAATATACTTATTAATATTTTCCAAGTATTAATATGGGAGGATTTGAAATGTCTAACTACGAGATTATTATTCAGATATATTTCTAAGAAGGTTGAGTTATAAAAGGAGTTGAAGAAATATTCTAAGTGTTGGTATGGATTTAAATACCCTGTTATGGATATAAGTATTTGAAATTGGTTTTCAATTATCGAATATACTGGAAGAGATATGAATATATATCTTTGTAAAGATATTTTGAAAATAAACGTTTGGAAAATTTATAATATGGCCTAGCGACTGCTTACATGTGTTATTAATAGTTAAATAACTATCAAATCTGGCCAAATTTTTTATCGTTTCGAAGAGACCGGGATCAGATTTAATTATTCAAAAATCACTTCGATCTGATTGTGCGTTACCAATTATGAAATCAAGAAGCTAATGGAGACAGTGATTAGGAGATTCGGTTTTTCCAGACCCAGGACAACTTGTATGGATGGATGTTATCATTGCATAGTTGCTTGGAAAGGAGCGTTAACATCCAAGTATGAATGCTATTCTAAAGGTAAAACGTAGCCTCAAGCCTCTTCAACCGGGAATGACTAAAACATGGAAGATGCAACATGGTAAGTAGGTCGCACCCAATTAGCGTATGTTATCACTTTTCTAGATAACATCGGATATATTATAAAAGTATGGATATGGTTGTGGTGGAAAAGAGATCGCTCGATAAGGGTGGGAACACCCGGGGTGATAACATATTCAGTACTATCTAGGTCAGGGGTAGGCCAGTCTTGTATTGGTAGGGGATCTAGACAAGGTCCTTGGTACTTTTTCTAAAGGTGTACTGTGGCGGGATGTACCCTAGTAGCCTGGTCATTGTATAGAATCCAATATCCACTACGAGCCTGTACAGTTTTGACTGTATACCAACTATGCTGAAACATGAGATGCAAGTATTTTAGTTTTTTTCCAATTTACTTTCTATATACACTATTATAATATCAGATGATTTTGATATAAAATGTTTTGGTTATCGTAAGGTAAAAACCCATCATGTTTATGTGTGACGTGGTCTTACGAAATACCTTTGTTTTCAAAGGATTTTGAAAATATAATTAAATTTAAATTGAGTGTGTTTTCTCACGCTAGTTTTCTAGACTGATTCGGGTGTTATTTGATCGTAATGCTCGGGTCAGATTGAGTATTACATATTCAGGTTAGGTACTATGGAGCTTAGGAAACAAGCTGGATGAAAGAGACGTATACCCATACTTGATTTTATTCCGCTGTGTATGTAGACTGTATAGTCAGCACAGGTGAGGATGAGTTTAGAACTTTATTTTGTTTATTTGGGTATAAATATGGGATTAAATGCTGATTGGATAAGTATTTGGTTTAAACAAATTGAAATATTGGATGTTTATTAGTTTGGAGCTAATAAATTAATTAGATTATGTATTTCAATGTTAAATTGTTGAAATAAATCTAAATTAAATTTTTAAAAACTTTATTTTGAGAATTTGAGTAGAAAATAATCAAATTGCAATTTTATTTGGGTTAACAATATTGGAAAACATTGTCAATATTAATGTTCTATTGAATTTAATATGAGAAATATGAAGATATTATGTATTTTATTAATATAAAAGATGGAATATGGTTTAAAAATAATATTTTGATGATTAAAAAGAATGAAAATGATTTTATTGTAAATTTTTTGATAAGAAAACAATTTTTGTACAAATTATTGAATTAAAAATAGTGTTTTGTAATAAAATAAAGTAAATTGCAAAATATTGTTGAAAATAAGGTTTTATTCGTAAAAATACATTTGAATTGTTAAATTAAATTTTATTTTGGTTATAATAACAATTTTATTTCAATACAATTGGATGAACATATTTTATTTGGCAATTAAATGATGAAATGTGTGTATATTGCGTTAAATAAGAGAAAATGTGAACATAGCCATACATTTTTCTCTAAGTATTTATGGCTTTGGGCTTAATAGGGTTTGAATGGGATCCAAAGCCCATCCTCTAGAGGGTTCTAGTATGAGAGAAACTATCAGTACGTTGGTTTCATCTCCTTCTTAAAGTAATTCACAGCAAAGAAAATATAGTAAATTAATGGTTGCCTCAAAATAAATCCAATTTCACCAAATCTGCTGCAAATTAAAGAAGAGAATCATCAAACTAGAAAGTATACAATGCAATCAAACCCAATACTATAAAATATTTCATCCAAATCTTTGTATTGTGATATGATTGTCTGTAACAATTTCCTTTCGTTGTGCATGCTTCTGTTTCAGCTATTATAGGTTCTTAGAGCTTCTTATGTCTACCAAAGATCATTACTTGCTATCTAAACTTTGATAAATCACCAAGGTGAGTTAAAAAATCACAACTGCTAACAAGAATCATTCTTTGCTGCGAAGAAATTGCTAAGAAATGCTCTGTATACGTTTAATTCTCTATGTTGTCATTTTCTTGAATTTCTTGTTTCTGGTTGCCACTCTGAGTGGAAATAACTCTTTGGCACTCGAATTGCTATCGGATCTTTTTCGGAGCATTTTTTAGATGTTAAACTTGTTGCATGTCGAATTTCAGTCCATAATTCAATCATTTTCTATGTGTAATAGTCTTTGAAAATTCAGTTCGAAGCAGAAAGTGTAAGCAGGAAGAAGTCCGTAGATTGGGTCCACAGGGAGGTCGACCCAGCACTCTCCAGGTCGACCTGCAATCGACTTGGTGGTCGACCTGGCCATTGGGCTGGATAGACCCCCTTGTTGGCCTAGTACGTGAAGTGGTGACCTTTTATTCTATTTTTCTCGCAACTTTTAGTCTTCGTTTGCTATTATTTTATGGCCAATTCTTATGCAAATTTTTGAGATGATTTTACTGATGATTATGGGCAATGATCGTCAATAGATTAGCCAAGATTTTGAGGAATTTGAAATTTGAATTTAAATTCGATTTGAACTTGAATATCGATTTGGTGTATTTTCAATGTTTTTCTAAATTTCAGGCACTGTTTCTTTCAAATAAATTTTGAGAATTTTTTTAAATTATTTGGATTTTGAAATAATTATTATAAAATATTTTCAAATTATTTTTAAATTATTATTAATTTATTTTAAAGTATTATATTATTTCCTATAATAAGGAGAATTTTTGATAAATTGCTTTCAAAATGGTTTCGGAAAATTGTTTTAAATCCCATTTTCACAAGAAAAGTACTTTATAAATAATATACATTATTTTTACACTTTTTGAATGTATGAGAAAGAGAATTAAACGGTTTAGTAAAACACGTGGTATGGGACATGTGAGTTTACTTTTTCGGTTAATTTCCGGACTTATACGATTGAAACTACTCAGGGTTACTGATTTCTGAGTTATTTAGCCAATTTATGGCGAGTTTTTGAGATTGTAATTCTTATCTTTAGGAATTATCTAGGAAGGCCAATATTTGACGAGTTGTGGTTTGAGATATCATATTCTAGGAGTATGATATATGAGAACCCATTATAGTGTTTTACTTACCGATGAGATGAGGCGAGACTGAGTTTTCCAAGTTGTGAGATTTTATGATGTTTTCTGCTTTCTATTGTGGCATTGACTAGCGGTTAGTAAACCACTAAATGCGAATGTGTAGTATGGGATACATGTTAACACATTTCGGGTTCTTATCTGGGAGTTTAAGACACATTCTGGGATTACCCGTACTATAGACCTTCAGGTCATTTAGGATTTACGACTTCGGTTGTCTGGGATTTACGAGTTTGGTTGTCTTGGATTTATGACTTCAGTCGTCTGGGATAGATACCTAAATCATATATATATTACTTGTATGAGTTTGGCATGTGTAGCATCACTTCGGCATGCATCTTGGATTTAGCCAATCTAGGGATTTTTATGAGATTTTGATTTTGATTTCACCAATTTGAGAGGATGATTTTATTTACAACCTTGAGTAGAGAAAGGCTTATATATATGTTTATGGTGATTTCGATATTGCGATCATGAGCTCTTATTTGAGTTTCATGAGATTTATTTTGGAGATTTCGATGATTTCACTTATGGCTTGTGTGATTTCTTATGTTCACTCATATTGTCAAATCCTTGAGTGTGAAACATCTATGCTATGTTAAACCCATTCCTAAGTTAATTATTGACCATTGAGACACTTCCACCCTTGGAAGTATAAGTTAAACTTTACCATATCATTTCTTTATATCCAAAGGAATGCTTCACTTATATGCTTATATTTCTTCATCTCTTGCTAATATCAAGTTCTAGTTAGCCTAAACCGTGTATTCATTACTCGGGTCAAACCGAGTTGCAGGTTAGCTTTCTGACCTATGCTAGCTTTACCTTTTGGGCTTCTACTTTGGTTATGGCATAGTTTTTTGTGTAGTAGTCCCTTGTTTGGGAACCTTATGATGTATATATTCTTTTGTCGGGATGTATGTATATGCATATTGTGGTTGAATACCACTTGTTACATGTTGTATTACATTTGGTGTATGCGTATATGTATATTATCTGTGTTGCCATTCTATGACATGAGATTGTTGTAGTTATTATATTTTATTTCTGAATTGAACCTATAGCCACCATAGTAGTGTATTAGATAGGAATTAACTATGTCGAATACTTGAGACGAAATGAAAAAAAATGAGTACCAAATCGACATACTTAGCTCTTATCTAATGCAAGACCATGATGTTCACCCTTAACTAGCCCTATTCTCCACATTAGCAGACAGAGTTACTAAGTAATTCTCTTTGTTAATGTGGGTCTCGGGATGGGGTGTCACAGCTTTGATCTTTGACAGATCTAGAGACAACCCAATTGTCGAAACTACATGCCCTAGAAACTTCACTTCTCTTTCCCAAAAATGACATTTTGAAAACCTTGCATTTAGCTTGTAATGACCCGGAATTTCACCGTTTTGAATGCGAATATTTGATTAATTTTAAGTATTCAAATAATAGATTTTATAAACTAAAATAAAATCTCTATTATATAATAACTAGTGATGATGAAGTGGTTTCCTAAATTTTTTTTTACAAAAATAATTAGTTAGAATAAAAAGTAAAAATGTGACCGGAATTCGTTTTTCGAATTTTTGACTTTTCATGGACTAAAAGATGTTGGAGATGTTATAAAACTATAATGTAAACATATATATATGTATACATTAATAATTAAAGATTAGGATTTTATGAATATATTAATGTATATATACTTATGTATATAATAATGATGTGACTTTTTAGGAAAAATAAAATAAAACTTAAAAAGATTTTTAACTTTGAAAAGACACATTAGGAAACATAAGTACGTTAGTATTAAATGCATGTTGGTGCATGAAGAAGGGGGAAGCATGCTCATGTGAGCATCAAGGTGGAGAGGATGACAAAGGTGCCATTGAGTGGAGGGCATGTAGTAAAGGGTATTTTAGTAATTTACTAAATGCATTTTATATAAAAGAGATTTCATAATTTCTCTTTCTTATTTTATTCATTTCCAATCTTATTTTCAAAACTCCATCTTCTCCATGAACTCATCCATGGCTTCATTAAAAAAAAGTTCTATAAAAACTCTTTCTTTTTATTTAAAAACATTGTTTAAACATCCTCCTTCCACTTCTACACCTTCCTCCTTCAAAAAAATTCCATAACCTCCTCTTCAAACCAAGACCGAGCCTTGGTGCCACCATGTTCGAAATCACCTTGGTTTTAAGGCCTCAAAAACTTCATTTTTCCAAACCAAAAATGGATCTAGGTCATGCTCGAAAGTTAGTGAAAGTTTGTTTTGGTTAGGTTTTGGTGAGAAAAGCTTTCTTTTTTCCTTCAAGTTTTATACTTTAATGTTGGTAAAAAATTATCGCTATCTTAGTTGTGAAAATATATTGGTTGTTGGATAAATTGATGTTGATTTGTATGTGCATATTATACTTGGATGTGATGTTGTTTAGACTTGGGAAAGAAGTTAAAGTTAGCAATGTGTAAGTTAGGACCTTTCTTATATCATGATGTTATGGTCTATATATATGTTTGTAAACATACATACAATGTTGTAGGTTAAAGGAAGTTAGCATGTGAACTTACGGTTATGTTGCGACATCGAAATCTGTTACTTGAAATTTGTTTTCACTTATGTATTTTCGAGAAATATGAAGTTTTTAACTTTACTCTGCTTGGTTTCCAAAACCTAATTCAAAATTTATAAGATGGGTTAAGGCATGAAAGGAAAAAGGCTTAATGTTAATTTGACATAAAAATCAAGCTATGGAATTACGAGTCATATGACGATGGTCACTATGGATGCAGTTCGTAAAATGAACTCTTTTTGAAAATTTAAAATGTTTTTACTTTATATTTTTGAAAAGTGTTTTCGAAACTTATTATAAGAATTTGAAAGTATTTATTTATTTATTTAATGATTACATAATTAATTAATTAAATAAGAGAATTAGTATTTAATCATTAGTTAACAAGGTAATTAGAACTTAAGTATAAATTAAGAAAGTTAATTATAATTAGTTAATTGATTAAATTTTAATTATTATTCAATTAAATATTCAAGGGTTAGTTATATTCATTTATAAAGATTAATTATTTATGTTAGAAAAGGGTTTAATAATTAGTTAATTACTAATTAAGTTAAGATTTAATTAAAGACTTAATTAAGATTAAATTTTTATTAAATGATGGTTTAAATTATTATTTAATTACTAATTAAAGAATAATTATGATTTAATCTTTTTTTAAAGATTAACTATTATTTAATTATTTATTATTATTTAATTATTTATCTAACAATTAATTATTAGTTAATTATTAATTAAGGTTTGATTATTAAATAACAGGTTTTAAATGTTATTTAACTATGGAATGAAAGCTTTTGATTTTAAATTGCATATTCAAAATCCCGGTTTTGTTTTTAAAGCAATTCTCTTTTTTTTAAAATTAAATCCAAGGGATTTCTTTATCGATTACATTTAAGTAACCTTATTGAATATGAAACACAATGACATCTGTTTAGTAGTATAAATCACCAT
Organism: Allium cepa; assembly: GCA_030765085.1. Lineage (NCBI taxonomy): Eukaryota > Viridiplantae > Streptophyta > Magnoliopsida > Asparagales > Amaryllidaceae > Allium > Allium cepa. The sequence goes on from CM060932.1 coordinate 126,349,710, forward strand.
TCTACCAATAAAGTTATATTTGACATCCATTAGCATAACAAAATATCATTATGCTATTATAATAACTTGGATATGTGTTGAGCAGAACAAATCCCATTCTGCAATTAAAATAACTTGGATATTTATTTATATATTGATAGGCTGTTATTAGCCGATCGTTTTACATATTTGTTTGTTATGCAAATACCCGTGTTATAACTGGACGGTTAACCAAATTAAATGAGAACCATTGTAGCCACTAAGCCTCTTTCTGATTTTGTGAAGCCAAATATTTCATTTTATCCTTTTTAAAAATGGCTTAAAGTTTATTACCATTTTTAATAAGATATTTAAAGGATAATTAAGTAATTATTTATCCAAAATGTTTGAAGTTAATTTAATACTTTTTAAATGATTGTTTAAAATCATTATTTTGTTAATGTGATTTATAGAGAATTAAATACAGAACATTTAAATAATAACTTGTTTATTTAAAAGTGCTTTAGATAATTGATTTTATCAAAGGAACTTTAGTGATTAGAGTTTATTAAAGAAGTTTTGTTTTAAATAAAAAAGTTTTCTAAAAGGAATTCTATAAATTGAAAATAGATCTTGAAATTTGGGAAAGATCTTTATAAATATATTGGGATATTTATAAAAGAGTTTATAATGGTTTTAATATCTATAAAAGAGTTTTATAAACAGACTTGGAGTTTTATAAGGAAATTTTATAAATAGATTTAGAGTTTTGGTAAAGGAGATTTCCATAAATGGAAGAAATTTGTTAAAAAGATTTATAAAAGAAATTCATAAAAGAATTTGAGATTTGGATTTCTCTTTACTGATTTAATTATGGTGGTTTGGAACTTCTGTTTCATGCTTAACACCAAAGGAATAGTGTTTGGGGTTACTCTTATCTCTACTTTAAATAACATTTGTATTGATCCTTTTGATATGATTACGAAATATGAGATTATCCACTAATGTTTTGTGAATATACTTATGTCGGTGGAGTAAGTCTATGAATATTTTGATAAATATTTTGGAAAGAGATTTAAATAAAATGAAAGATTTATTTTTAGGCTTAGGTTGCTATGGGTAATTAAATCTATGAATTGTTGTTGTTTGTGTATTAGATAGTTAAATAACGGACTACCAAATCATGGTCGGATTTTACTTCGAAGTAAATAAGAGATTCACATGTTCATACGTTTGAGTGCCCTCGTGAAAACTCATTCAGGGAAATATCTCTAGCTTTAAGGGATATATTAGAGACCCTTTGGGACTCTGGTATAGCCCTCTTACTTCCAAAAGAACCGGGAATGAGTCAATGGAAAATTATTAGTTGTTGGTTCAGAGAGACTAGGATCGAATAAATGATCCAAAAACCACTTGAAACCAACATATACATTCAAGTGAAAGACATCCCAACGATGTTATAAGACAGTGCTCTTTGAAGTGCAAAGGCTACTTGCTACTAATCCTAAGGGTGATTTCAAAATGGATGTGGTAGAGGTAGTGTCTTCGATTTCGTTCAAACCTAGCATGAACTTGTATGGGTGAATGTTGGCATTGCATTTCTGGTTGGAGGGCAGTGTTAGCATTCCAAGTGGGAATTGCTAAAGGAAGGTAAATCTTTTCCTCAAGCCTTGTACCCCAGAATGACTAAAACAAGTCAGACACGGTAGGGCTATGTGGGTTGCTCACATAAGGGTGTGTCATCATCTTTCTAAATTATCATATTGTGAATTTGGTTGTGCATAAGAGCTCTCTACAAAGGTTGGGAACAACTGAGGTGATGATATACTCGATACTCTCCAGTAAGGGGTGGGTCGGTTCTCTATTGGCAGAGGTTGAAAGGTTTTCATCTTCAGGTACAATTTATCTAGAGATGTATCACTTTCAAAAGGTAGTCCCTTATCTCACTATTTGTTGGAATCCAATCTTCAAAAACATCTTCAGTTTTTGATTGTATACCTATTATGTTATGATGTACACACATCACAACAACTTGATTATTGATATTTTAAACCCACAGACATTATTATAATGTCACTATATTTTATAATAAAAATGATTTGGTTACCGTAAAGTAAAAACTTGTCCATGTTTATATGCAGTGTGGTCTTAAGAGATACCTTTCACATTGAAAGGGTTTTCAAAGGAAGAAATCAATACGATTTAATTAAGCTTTCTCATACTGATTTACCAGACTTATCTGGGCGATATTTTCTTATAATGCTTGGGTCGGCCCGAGTAAATTTTCCAGATTTAGTTGGATGGTTTTGAGCTTTCAGGAGACTAGCTGGATTCTCCAAGGCGTATCCGCGTATCTTACATACTTTCGATGTTCTATTGTTGTTGATTTTTGCCTATATTTATCAGCAATTGTAAGGACACGTTGTTATAACTATCTAGGCTGATAATAGGTTAGAACACTCTAATGTTGTGTATATAAAAAAGATGACTTCTCTTTGTAAATACTTGTGTGTATTATTTATTTCTCGTCATGATGTGAGATTCTATTCTGTCTTTCCTTTCTGTAACCTTAATGATCTGCTTTTGGACACTAAAACGATCGGCACAGGAATATCGATGATGTATTAAGTATCGTCTTTAAGTCTAAGAAAGGAAGGTCGTTACACAGTTGATGCTAACTCAGCGTATCTATCACTATTCCAGGATGAACTTCATGCTCTTATGTATTCTTAGAATATATCAAAATGTCGTCAATAAATACTAACACGATCGGAATGCTCTTGGTATATTTGATCCATCAAATCTACAGAAAAAAGCCAGCACGTTGATCAGCCCGAAGGCCATGACTAACTATTTATATTAATTATATCTTATTCCAAATTCCGTTAATGGTATATCGTCCTCTGCCCTCTTAGTTGGTGAAAAAACGTTGCTAATTCCAATTGCAAATACACCTTGGCTCTAGTCAATTGATTGAATAATTCATCTATTCTAGGTAAGTATACCAGTTCTTTATCGTCTTCTCATACAACTTTCTATAATCAATACACATTATCAACGATCCATTTGGTTTCTTCACAAATACCGATGTAGTTTCATACAACGAACTGCTGGGTCTAATAAAATTCTTAACTTCTAGATCCACTAGCTACACTTTTAACTCCTTCATCTCGGTAGGTATCATTCTGCTAGGTGGTCAACTTACAGTTCAGCTCCATGTGTGGGATCTATTTGAAACTCTATCGCACATTTTGGCAGTAGTCTCATAACAGGCTAAAAAATATCATCATACACCCTTATTATGAAAACTCGATTGATTTCATCCTCCATGCCTTTCATGGCATCCAATGTTGCACATACATTGAAACCCAATTCTTTCAATGAGTATATAATCCAATTACGGCAATCCGAGTGTTTTAAGGATATTACTCTATCTTGATAAAATATCCTAGCATCATATTGGCTTAACCAATCCATACCTCTAATCATCCTAAAACCCACAAAATCAAATACATAAAAATTACATGCAAACGTATGTCCTAACAAATCAAACTCTACACAGTCGCATCTCATTCCAAGAGGCGATTTGCCACCTATAAGGTTCGCAATCTTAAGAAAAGTAATATGGTATGTTGGTTCAAGGTTTACTCTATCTACAAACATTTAAGACAAAAGAATGCGATGCTTCAGTATTGAACAACACAATAATAAAAATGCTACTCCTAACATAACCTTTCTCTTCTCCTCTATAGTCGATTCATAAGCTATACGTTCCAAAGTGAAAACCTTTATCTCTTGAGCTTTAATCGGTTCAGAACATTCCTTATTGAAATGCCCATCTTGTTGCAATTATACCATCCCACACCTTTCTTATCAAAATCTTCTTGCCCTCACTAGAACGACACTCGTTAAAAAAGTTCCCCTTCTTATCACATTTATACCAAGTCGCTTCATATTTTCCCTTTTTCAAATCCCCGCTCTTCTAAGCTCCCTTCTTGCCTAAGAACTTTCTCTTCTTGCCTTGGAAACCCGTAGTCTCCATGGACTTGTTCTTCCCCAAAGATGAAGGTAAATATTCATTCCTTAGAGCCATATCCACCATCATATTAAATGAATATCTAAGCTGTTGCATAGTTGCCTTAGAAATCTTCGAACTTAACCCACTAATGAACATCTTGTTCCACGTAAGCAGAGTGTTAATGATGGCCTATCTATGCCTTGACAGCTCATCAAACTTCATAACATACTCCAACATGATTATCTCACCTTGTACTAACTTTGAGAACTTCCTAAACAGTGTTGACTTAGCTGCTTCGGATAGAAATTTCTTCTCAAAACCTCTCTCTAATGTCAGCCTAAGTAAGCTCCTCCTTCGAAACTCTGTGGAAACACTATTCCACTAGTAGAGAGTAGCTCCCTACAACTGCCTCGATGCCAATCTCTTTTCTTAATCATCCTCAACCCTAGATCAGCAAAGATTCTTTCACATTGAAGAAGACAATCATGTACTTCAATGGCATTCTCCATTCCAAGAACGACTTTCCTCCCAAACTAGTATAATCTCGATTCAGTGCGATATAGTTGTTATAGGTAGACGATTCCTATGCGAAAGCATCGGCATTACTAAATTTAGCTCTACATTTCTAGTTTTAAATTATGGTTTGCCTCTTATACATCTCTGGAAGATTATTCATCAAAAATCCAAAATACCATACTCTCAGCCTATTCAATTCCAAATTGAGTACTCGAGAGTTTAGGGTAAGTCAAAAACTTTGGGTCAAATAAAAAATATGGTTTGAATGATACTAGTCAATCTCAAAACAAAATATAGGTACTTCGTGATACCACACCGCTGAGAGAAATGGGTTTCCTCTCACTAACACCTATCAAACAATATGTAATCCATAGCATGTCTTGTACCCTGAAATGATTAGAACATAATAATAACATCAATAATATATCATACATGTATGGGTCAAAATGAATAGTCTATCTCACAAGGGTGAAAGAGTTACACATTCCCACAATTGCCTAATCCCATCAAATGGTTCACTCAACGGCATATTTTTCCTAGAGTCATTATGAATCTATATTAGTTATCTCAGGCTCAATAAAAACCCAATAGGCTTAGTGGGCGAAGATAAAACAACTGATTCAACAGTCTTCTTGTCAATTTAGAATAAAATAATAACGGTCTCCTTAGATTGATACGAGAAAATATTCACGGTCTCCTAAAAATGGTAGAAGAAAAGTTCAACGATATTGTAAGATCGGCAGGAGAAAAACATAGGTGAGCAAACTACTACGTATTCCTTCAAATGCATAACTACAAAATTTAGCCTTAATTGGCAAAGTCATGTGCATTGGAATTACAGACTTGACAAATCGGTAGCTTATCGGTTGGAGGATAGGGCGAGACCATACCCCGATCTCAACCCAAATTAGATTTAAAATAGTTTATTATGCCTCTTGATTAGTATAGGGCACCCTAAAATAATTTGATCTTTCCAATCTCTTATATGCAATTCAACTCACTCAGGAGTTTAAGTCTGACCATACCCACTACTAGAACAACTCTAACTGGTCATAAGTCCCCCGATCCCCAAGGTCAAAATGTTGGATGATAGCATTTAGCACATAAATGAGTATGTCAACAATTTATCGTATGTAAAAATAACCGATCAAAGCATAAAGGTGAACATATAATACATTTGCAATCATCAAAATATATGTTCAATGTGATAGCCAATACACAAAATTACTTATTCAAAGCAATAATCTTTTCTTTTAAAAATCCTTTAAAAATGGTTAAACATTATTCCTTTTCTTCGAAAACCCATAAAATACTTAACAAGGTCATCATCTTTTGTTTAGGCAAAACTTAGCTCAACATAGAGTTGAAAATCTTCCAAGTTTTATAAAAATAGCTAGAATTCCTTTCAAAATCGCGTGTTATCACACCTTCATAAATCTCATGCTTTTGCATGTTAAAATATAGACTTTCATATGCAAGCAAATCATGGTTGTCGCATATATATATATATATATATATATATATATATCTGTATGTATATATATATCTGTATGTATATATATATCGTTTGTTAATTAAGTATAAAGCCATCACCTATCAAAAATAAATTTTGAATGTAAAAGTATAGCCAACAAAGATTGGTATAAACATAGCTTTCATGTCTTATTAAAATATAGCCTTTGCATGTTGACTCCTATGTAGCCATCGTGCCTTAACATAACTAATCCATCATGCTTTAGCAAAAATATGCCATCTTGTACTAAAGTAAATAGCCATTGTTTGTTAATAAAATAAGCATCATGAGTTAATAAAGTAGAGTTGTCATGAGTCCATACACAAAGTTATCCTGGGTTGACAAAAGAAGATTTTGTAAGTTAGTAGACAAAGCCATCGTGAGTTAATAAAGCGGAATTCATCTTATATTAAAACATGTAGCCATCACATATTAAAGCAACAACCTTCATGTGTTATCAACACAAGCTTTTGATGGCTGTAAACACGTAGCTATCGTAGGTAATAGTTACCGTGAGTCAAAGTGGCCCTATTATAATTATTTACAAAACTGACACTCACTTAAAAAAACCATACTTCAGGGAGTAGTGCTAGAGGATTCATATGGCCTGCCAAAATCAACACCCCTTTTTAGCCAGTCTAGCACATAGCATCAATCCCCTAAGCACTCATACTTTTTCGAAGGATATCCGCTATACGTTTTAAGAGTTACACAGTGCAGCTTACTAAGACTTCAACCAAGGACCTCAAGGAACTTTGTTCCATGATCACTAGGCAGCCTTGACCAACTGAGCTATGCACGCCGACTTTACAAAATCGACTCTTTGCTTTTGAAAGTATAAACTTTTCACCAAACCAACCTTATTTGTCAAATCTCATTGGCCAACGTAATCTTTTCAGAATTCTTATGGAATTTCAGAATGGAAAACTTATTTTTATTTTCCAAACATAATTTTCCCCAAATTATATCATTTGTTACATTTTTGCAAATAAGCCCTTTTTGCATAAAACAATTTATATATCATTGTAATTACTTCGGAAAAATCCACAAAAATTCTCAAAAATCAGTATTTTCTCACTTACCAACATATTGAAATTTTGGACTAAAATGATTATTTATCCTATTTTAAATAATTAAATTCTAAAATCAACAAAATTTTCAATTAGAAAATTCATAATGCTCTCAAAATTATAAAATTAAAAACCCATCTTCAAAATAATGTTTCAAACATCATATCAAAATTGTAGAACGTTGGAGATTAAAAATTTAGTTTTTCACATCAAAATCCTTTGGAAAAATCCCGTAAATTCCCAAATAAGTGCTATTAACCCATATATATGATTATTCAGTCCATAACATGACTACAACAACCAAAATCTATATTCACATCAAATTTGAACCAAACACATCAAAAAGTAAAGAGATGGACACAACCTTGATTTATTGAAATAATGGAATTTGCCTTGTTTCTTTTCTTCTTTTGCTTTCCATCTTCTTTTTAGTTTGTCATGGTGACCATTCTTGTTCTGCTTAGTTTAATTTTGAGAATGAAAGAAATTAATAAGGGAAAGGGAAGAGGATGATATAGCTTCTCTTCCACTTTTACCCTTCTATATTTGGGATATATTATAGTTTCTTTGAAACATCCTCTTTATTATATTCACTAAGGCCAACTAAAGTTAATTTGCATAACAAATTACATATAATAAACTTCTCATTTAATTATCCGATAATTAAATACTTACATAATGTGTAATAAAGTTAGAAATGTTACATTAGTTATTGAGTTAGGTATATATACCAAATTACATGATTTCTCTTAAGGCATATGTAACACCCCTAATTTTTGTTTAACATTATTTAGGAAATTTAATTGGATAAATTAAATAGAATAATATGAATAATTAGGGAGATGAGATTAATAAATCCAATGTATGTGCCTTATGAAGGAACTAAAATAAGACTTTATCAAATTAAGAAGGAGGAATTTCCTAAGGGGTAAACTAGGAAATGAGGCTATATTTCTTAATATAAATCTCTCCTTCCACGTTAATGAACTTTTACTTTCTCATTCATAACTCCTCACCTATATTTCGGCCAGCCATTAAAAGCTCAAAGAAGAACAATAAATTGAAGATAATGCTAAGGAACTAAAGCTAGGAAATTATCTCATTCTCCAATTAACTAATCACGGTGCATAATAGTGTAAATCATCTTATTTTTCTTGTTTTGGTTCGGTTATAGATAGTAACCGAATGTATTTTGCAGTGCTTATCATGTTTGGATCTAATAATCTTTGTTTGGATAGTATAATGATTTATGGTGATTTATTGAGATTTTTATGGAATTAAAATAATGGGTTTTAAAGTAAAAACCATAGTAAATGACCTCCAGACGGCTTGATTTTTAGATATGTTGTGAAAACGTAATTTTGAAGATGGGTGTTTAATTTCATAATTTTCGGAGTAAATAAGAATGTTTTACGAATTTCCCAAGCTGAAAAAGGCATTTATTACGGGTTTTAATTATTAAAAATAATAAAATAATGAATTCTACCCCGAGATTTTTATATGATGAAGAAAATGTTATTTCAGATTTTTGAGATTTTTCTCGAATGGTTTAGATTTATCATGAATTTTCTAAGCTAAAAAGGTTTAATAATTATATTAAAATGTTAATATAATTAATTATTATGAAAATAAATTTTGAAATAATAAATCTAATCTATGGCAGATTTTTAAAAGAAATTGCTAAAATATGTCTTTAACCAATAGAAATTTGACAAAGAATTGTTAAAGTGTGTTATTAACCAATAGGAATTTGATAAAGAATAAGTGTGGCAACTTTCAAGTTATATACGACTCTACCACTGAACCTTCCGACCTTGTCAGAAACTACCTTTCGACTTAGAACCTTGCGCAGCACTTTTAGACCTTTCTACAGTATTTTTGATGAACCTTTCGACTTAGTAACCTTCTGACTTAGAACCTTCAGCAGCACTTCTGGACCTTTCTTCAGCATTTTTGATGAACCTTTCGACCTAGTAACCTTCCGACTTAGAACCTTCCACGACCCATCTGGACCTTTCTACAGCATTTTTGATAAACCTTTCGATTTAGTATCCTTCCGACTAAGTAACCTTTCGACTTAGAACCTTCCGCAGCATTTCTGGACCTTTCTGTAGCATTTTCGAAAGCACCTTTTGACAGCATCATTCTACAGCAGTTTTGAACCCTTTTGTAGCACCTTTCGACCTTGTCGAAGATGACTTCCGACCTTGTCGGAAGCTACCCTTCGACAGCAGTTGTAAACGTTGCGGAAGCTCTTTTGTAGTAGTTTTCTCCAGCTTTATTTGTAAACTTCAAATAGTCATATCTTTCTAACAGTAAGGACATTTTTCTATTGCGACCCTTTACGAAAACAGAAACCAGCATTTGAACACAATGGAATAGGTTAGAGACCTTAATTCTATGCCTACAAAAAGTTATGGCTAAAACAAAGTTTTATATTTCCGAAAGGGGTTGTTTTCTTTGCTTTCGAATAATTTTGCTTGGTTTTCTTTGCATTCGAAAGAGATACTTTCGAAGGGGTTGTAAAGTTGTTTTCTTTTAATCAAGTTTTATATTTTCGAAAGTTAGAATTTAAAGTATTATAAGGCAATAGCTAATGTTTTTAAGAGCTTTCGAAGGAGGTTACCCTATGAAGTCGATAGCTAGGTTTCAAAGATATCGAAAGGTTTTATGACCGAACCTCTATTTTTAAAGGAAAAACCATGGCTATATTAAAGGAGTTTGTATAATGGGTTAAGAAGAATCTATCTTTGATAAATTAAACCCACAGGTGTGGTATTGTTATGTTGTTATATTTCTTCTTCTAAGAATACATTCACTTTATAATGGACCCATAACTGTATTCACCACAAGAAAATATATTATTCGCAGCAATAAGGTGCAGCATTTTAATATAAAAAACTATAATTATTTGGGTGGATAATTAAAATAAAAAATCAATTTCATAAATTGCTGCTTTGTATGTGAAACTATCTATATGAAGGGGCAAATAAGAAGCGGCAAAATAAAAACTATGGCACCTCTCTGTTAAATCACTCAGCACCCTCTCCCACATACTTTATCCCAAATTAAATTAATAATCGAACTCTTATTCCTCTCTCACAAATCCACCATCGATTACTAGAATACGCAAACTAAAACCTTAAGCTACAACTCCGCCGTCGATTCAACCTCTCATGAGCTTCAGCAACCCTCCAACTTTCTCGAGCTTTAGAAATTCCATAGCACTCCACATCTTCCGAAGCCCTCTTTCTTCAACACCCACTCAAATCGTCCAGCATCGGTCTTTGAAGGTATGAATCATACTACGCCTTAGTTCTTGCTTGTTGAACTATTAAAGATCTTTTTGAAATTTTAATTGTTCAGACCATAATACTAGAGATTATGTGTATTTAGTTTTTTTTCAAAGCATCTTTGTAGTTATAAATTTACGTTGGGCATAGGAGGGTATAAAACAGAAATTTGAACACATGATATAGATATTTACTCTCACATGGCATATTACAAATTTGAACACTAAAGCTGGCAAATGATGTTGAACTTCCATTTTGAAACCACATTAAGGTCTTTTAAAAAGAGTAGTCCCCGTCTTTATGGTGTTAATTTGATCTATTGTGGTGGAAGTAATTCAGTTGACTTGAGTACTTGAGTTTAATATCTATGTTTGTTTGTAAATAATATAGATCCTTTCTATAAGCCCATTGTTGTTAGATTATTTCACACTGATTTGCAATGATTTCAATAAAGTTAGTTGCTTGTTAGCTGTCAATCAGTAGATCAATCACTTGTAGTGCATCAACTGGGTCAACTGACCTCTATGCTTATCCATTACTCTTTTTTTCCTATTCTCAACTAACACTCCTATGTCTATCGTTTCACTATACTACTTATTCGTATTCTAGTTTATGTTAAATTTTCCTTTTTTACTTCTCAAGTCTTTTGTTAAAAAAAGAACATGTGAATTTACATCTCCATGAAGCTTTTGTTGTTCTATGCTGAGAATGAATTTATTTTGGTATATTCAATTATGTTACTTATATTGATGTGTAGAATGTAGTAAGTTTTACTTTTTATACTATAATATATTGAGAAAGGTTTATTCATGAACACAGAGAGATTATCATATCATTTTTTTGCTGGATTGGTTGTTACTTTCCTGATCAATATAATTAAAGGTCAACATTATTTGTTTAAATATGCAATTGATTTATACGATCTTGTTAACATCCATTATTTTCTTAACATATGCAATTGATTTTTATGATCAATATAATTAAAGGTCAACATATAGAGTTGATCTTTTATTGCCCATCTTCTTTTGTTGTTGTTTTATTTGTATCTGTATCCTTGCTTATAGCTCTTAGTAGTACATGGCTTTAACCGCAAAAGGTTCCATCTTTTGCTCAGCTCATCAAGTCATATACTCTGATCATTGGTCTATTTAGATTGTCCAGGTACCTGCTTCGGTTTATAATCCTAGATTTTTGCCTCATCTCTTTACCTTAGCTTGCAAAGAATTCATGCTCATCACACCAACTTTTTATCCGATTTAGTTTTTCTTTCTATCTTCATCAGCCTATTTCCAGTTAGGATATGCCATCTTCACTTCTATGTATTTCTTCCCTTGGCGATGGGTGCGTATATATTGCAAGCTTATGTCCCTGTCACGTACAACACTATAAATTTGTTCCCTTTAATTAGCTTCATGACCGTCAAAGCATCTCGGTCTCTAATTCAAGATTCATCCACCTTAAGCTCCATCTATCCATTTCAGAACCCAACCTCCCTGTCTTAGAGATCCTCACTTCATTTAGCATTTGATTAAACCTTGTTTCAGGCTTGCACAGTTCTGTTTGGTTTAACCTCTACCTATTTCATTTTTTATCACAAATTAAGGATGTTGAACACCATAAAAGTTTTCTCATGTTTGTCCATATTTTCAAATTGATGAACTCATACTACCAAAGTTATACCTATCCTCAGACATATATTTGTAATACACAATTAGCTATCAATTTTTTTAAATCAAAATATACATATTTAACGGATCTTAGACATATCTCTGTAATACTCATAACAATAGCAAACAATGTCAGATCGTATAAGAAGTCCAACAGTACGTAATGCAACAGATAAAATTAGTAGTAGGAAAATAGAGTTATCAATGTAAAGCAATAACAGCAGCATACTTTGAATTACATTTATATTTCATTTATTACATATTAAGGCAGAATGATTCCTTAACTTTCATTTGCCAATAAGTTGTATAATTTGAATGTTTGGGGTACGAAATTTCTCAGTCTGTGCAAATGAAAAGATTTTCTTTGTAAGCTCACCTACAGATGGTGAATATACCCAATGATTAAATGTAGTAAAACATGGTTAAGAAAAGGACCAGATCACCTATCTAATGAGCTGATATGAAAGTGAGCGCATACAGTGTGATATTAGAAATGTAGAAAAATAGGGGGAAAAAATTGAGTACTGTGAGTACCGCCATTTTTGCTAAACATTGATTCAGTGCTACAGTAGTAGACAACAACACAAAAGCAGTTGCAAAGAATATTTTGTTAACCATTAAAAGAACCTGAAATTTAGGAGAAATAAATAAGGTATTTAGTAACATTTCATAAGAAGATGGATGTATTATAATTGGAATTTGCGCTGGAGAGCAGTATAGACTGCATATACACAATATGGAATTTAAGATGATTTTGCACTTGTAAGAGCATCCTAATATAACAAGTTTATAAATAACTAGTTAACGGATGTTTTATAAAAATTAAATGAGTCTATAATAATAATAAGTTAACTAAGATTTATAATAATAATAATAATCATTAAACGAGTATATAATAATGATAATATAATAATAATAAATTAACTAAGTTTATAAAAATTAATTAAGTTTTACAAAAATTCAATAAGTTTATAAAAATTAGCTAAGTATTATAAAAATATGACTAAATAATAATAATAAATCAGGATTATAAAAATTAACTAAGTGTCATAAAAAGACAACTAAATAATAATAATAATAAATTTTATGAAAAATTAACTAAGTATAATGTTAATAATAAAAAATAATTTATAAAAATTGCTAAGATTTATAATAATAATAATAAAAATAATTAAATGAGTATAATAATAATAAATTTAGATTTATAATAATAATAATAAAATTAAACAAGTATAATAATAATAATAAATTAACAAAGTTTATAATAATTAACTAAGTGTTATAAAAATTTAATAAGCTTATAAAAATTAACTAAGCATTATAAAAATAACTAAATAATAATAATAATAAAAATAATAATAAATTTTACGAAAAATTAACTAAGTATAATAATAACAATAAGCAATTTTATAAAAATTAACTAAGATTTATAATAATAACAATAAGTTAACTAGGTTGTATAATAATAATAGTTAAATGAGTCAATAATGATGATGATATAATAATAAGTTAAGATTTATAATAAAAAAATTAAATGAGTATAATAATAATATTATATAAATAATAATAATAAAATAATAATAATAATAATAATAATAATAAATTAGTCATGTAATTCTTGGTGACATGATTGTGATAACACAATAGTTAAGATTATGTTTATGTAATGGTCTATCTCATGTTGTTGAACAATTGCACTATCAATTAAGAAATAGATCAATTGCACTATCTATTACCAATGTTGTTGAACAATTGCACTATCAATTAAGAAAAACAGAATCGTGCACACTTGTTTTTATCTAATGTATCCTATAACTGCATTTTAATCCCTCTCACAACTTGGTATAGAAAGCACTGCAGAATTTCAAAAGAGAAAAGAACAAATTTAATAATTTTTATTGACCAATCGAGTTTTTGTTCGTGTAGGATACGGATGTTCCTTGACAATATTCCTCAAATAAATCTTTATTAGATCAGATATTATGAAGATTAGTATCCATAAGCTCGGTTGCAATATATACATCATGGAAAGCATTAGGTACAGGAGGTGGAACTACATCTTTTATTCATTTAACCAATTAGCATGCAAAGCATACATATTAAGCTATCACATTCCAATGAAAAGATGTAAAGTAAATTTCTTTAGCATACTTATTCAAGATGCAATTAGTTTTTGTTAGTACCTATACAGATTATTTTATATTATTCACAGTCCCTAACCACTTGCAGTAGTTTGCACAGCAAGTATAAGAAAACCGAGGCGGTTAAAATTAGACTTTATTATGCAGTTTATATTATTCATAGTCCCTAACTGCTCGGAGTAGTATGCCAACACTCTGATTTTGAAATTGCATTTCAATGGGGTTTGTTTGATTGAAATTTTGTAAGAACGAACTCTCAAGATGTCGATTCAGAGGGGAGAGTACCGTAGTGGGACAAAGCTTCTATTCAAGAGATGAAGGACAAGTTCAATGCTATTTTGGTTCCCAGCTGGTACTTTATTTTATTTTTTTGTTAAGAGAGATTCATGGATATGCCGGGTCTACTGACAAGTATTAGAGTGCACTAAACCTGGCAGTGAATACTCTACTTCACTTTGCAAGCAATTAAGATTGTCATCTTGTCTATTTTTCCCTTTCGAAACTTATTCCTTGTGTGTCTTTTATATCTAACAGATGTTATTCTTGTATTTATGTAAATAAAATAGTTGTTTATTCAATATGTTCAAAATATAAAATAAATTTTGAATAAGGTGTGGTTGTATCATATAATGATTTTTCTATCTCCACATTATCCTTGTGACTTAATTTTGTCAACCTTATTCATAATTATGAATACAAGACAAACTGATGTTTATTACAGAATTCATGATCTAAAACATACATGGCATCATCAGTTTTTAAACCATGCACTTCTACTATCATGGATAACTAAGTGAAATTACTTTTTTGCAGCTAGCCGTAATATCTGTATTTCTTGGTTCCAATTAGTTAGCAACAGAAAGTAAGCTAGATGTTGTTCCAGATGTTCGCCTATGGGTTGATAAATATCAGTGAAGTAGAGATACTCTATCACAAACTGATTATGAGGTGAACTTTAATATTCAGATTATCAATTCATATTTGAATCTTAGATGCTAAAATAATATTCTATATGTATACATGCATGCATGTGCATATACACACACATGCAGTTTGTAGCCTCTTCGTTTTAGCTGTCAGATTTGAAAAATAAATCATTGGATAACATGATGCTCTCCCTCTCTATCATACTATCATTTTTCTGCCTCAATCATCATGAAATACAATCATTTAATTCTCAAACCCAATAGTCTTAGTTTATTCTGAATGTGGTCTAACTTTGCCCTTCAACTTTTACCTACAACATTTATATTCAAATGTTTATTACAACAAAAACCATTCTTAAGTGGATATATTTTATAGTTGATCAATATGAATGGAAGTGCAAACTGAAGTTTTGAAATAAAAGTCATGGACTTAAAGAAATGTCATTAGCTACCTATAAATATATAAATGATTACTGAGGTCAGAATAAGGCTACACCTTTGACATTGAAGAAAGAGATTGTTAGCAGCTAATAGTTGATAAAAGATAGATTGTTAAGCTTGCAGAAATTGGATAACTCCAAAAAACTTGCCTCCTAGCAACAACAACTATCATTTTAAATCAACAAATGACGTATACAATGTAAACAAGACTATTAAATGATTAGCAATGCAAAATAGGAAGAAAGGCTAATATACTTAGGAAAATAATAAAAGTACTAATTAATATTGATAATTAAATGACCAATAATATACAACATCATTTTGGCAAACTTGTCTAGTCCTAATCATGTATGGTCCTAGACGTAGCTTCAGAACTATGTAATGCAGGTTATATTTGAAGGAGGGTGGATGAAATGTAACACCAACTTAATAGAGAATGAACAACTTAAAATGCCAACTACAAATGAACATAGACATTTGAAATGTACTTAAATGAAGGTGTTGCTAGTGAAATAACTGTTATTACTGTATATATATGAATCACTGATGTACCGGTCATTATAGTTAAATAGATGCCATTTCAAAATTTTCACATTCTACGATGATTCTTCTCTATTGCTAATATTTAATTGCATTTTTATAGGCATATTGGACTTTTGAAGGAGACAGGCTTGGACTTTCCACGATTTATATTTTCTCTTTTATCAAGCACTTTTTGTAAGATTTTATATTGTTAACATCTGTTGTTATAACATATGAAATGTTTTATATGACTAAACTTTATGGCGTATGAAATTGATGTAGCTTTGATTATATTTAACTTTTACAACTTCTTATAATATAAGATTATATATATTAGTGTTTTATAAAATGAGCAACTTGTTTTTGAGCATATTATTCATGGCTTTTATAATTGTTTTAAAATTGCTGCAGTAATTGTAAAATGAAGCAAAATTGTTGATATACCACAGCGTTGAAGAAGGGCTGCAATACTAAAAGTAACAAAATGCAGCAGAAAATCAAATTGAAGAAAAATGAAACGCTGCAAAATATTTCTGCAGCGTTTCTATACCGATATATGTTACTGGTCCTACTTGAAACATGTTGTTAGACTACGTACTCTAAATTGTTGCTGAATATTTTGCAGCGTTTCGCAAAAGCTTCAATAGTCTTTTTTTGCAACATTTTAGAAACACTGCAATATTCCTTGACTCTATTGTAGCATGACGTTAGGCAGCATTCTTCGAAACGCTGATAATGATTATGGCGACATTATTAAAACGCTACAAAAGCTCTTTTTTGTTATAGTGATTTTAAGGAAAAAGGGTAGGAGAACCAGTTAGGATAACCCATTAGTGAATATAAATTGAATAAACTCCTGAGTAGGTATAATTGCATCCAGGAGGTCAGGAAGACCAGAATATAGGATGCTGAAATATAAAGGAAAGATATTGGCATGGGCTAATAGGTTTCCAGTAAGCCTATGAAAGCTGTATGATATTGGCAGGGGCCAATAGGTTAATAGTTAGCCCATGAAAACCATGTATAAAAAAGGATGTCAGACAGACAGGTTTATAGTTAGCCCATGAAAACCTATGTGTAAATGAAGATGTTAGATAGACAGGTTTATAGTAAGCCCATGAAAAGTATGTAATTGGACGAGGAGTCCTTAAATGTTTAACCAATCATTAGTTAGTCCACAAAAACTATTAGATTAGTAGTAATCCTAGAAACTATAATTGAGACAAATAGTCCGAATAAATGGGGATGGGAAATTCAGATTTGATTTGCTTATTTTGCAATCATCGTAATGTTTTGAAATAGTATGTCTTTAACCAATGTGGATGCAGAAGCATAGTGTATGGTTCTAAAAAGTTTTAGGATACTAGTGGGGGGAAAAAATCGTTTTGCTAAGCGGCATAGTCTCACTAAATATCTATATAGTTTGAGATGATAGACTATTATTCATACCAGGCTTTATGTCTGACTCGAAGTTTTAGCTTTCCCCTTAAACTCTCGGGTACTCAATTGATTTTGAATAGTATGAGGTTTAGGGTTTTCAAATTTTTCTTAGACAAATAAAGCGTCCAGAGGCGTGTGGGAGGCAGATAATTATTTAGAGTTTTCTTTTCTGCTGTGTATTTGGATGTAAAGGTAGATTTATTAGCCTTACTATATACTATGATCAACCAAGGGGGCATCTTCATATGTCGCTCTTGGCATATGTGTAATAGTTATATTTTGCTGAACGTGGTTAATGTTTTAGGATAATGTAATGAACAAGGAATGTTTCGATTTGATTGTGGAAATATGTTTTTGAATTATTAATTATTTTTCATATTCTTGTGATTTGTGTATCAATGTATCTAGCGCAGCCGTATTTGATCGTCAAAAATTAATAACTATGGATGATGCATCCGTAGCCGTTAGTTTTGGGCCTCCAAGTAGGGGATATTACAAGTTGGTATCAAAGCACAGGTTTATGATAAAACATAAAATAAACCAAACTTATTCAAACATAATGCTAGTGAATTAAAGAATAAGATTGAGGTTTGGGTTAACGTTATAGTAACGTACTTGCATTTGCTATATATATATATATAAGTACGTGTTCCTCTCTCTTAGACCATTCTTTTGTATCTTACTTTGGCTCGTATGCAGATTTACAAGAAAGAACATATGGAAGCAAGAAACGGAAGAGGAAATCTAGGTGGAGGAAGCACCACAACAAATGGTAATGCTCAGCCTAATACAAGGGGGAACCAAGGTCGAGAGGTTAATGGTAATCCAAGTACAGAGGCCAATGTAGGTGCTGGAACCCCACTAATATATTGAGGATGATGTATCAGTTCTTCGTCAACTTGATGCAAGCTAGAGCAGCTGCAGGGGTAGCTGGAAGTAATGTTATGAATATTGGAGGAGCCAATCCTTGACCCCAGTTGGCAATAACTATACCAAGCTAAGCAGGGATTATACCAGTTTGGGAGGATAGCCTTTTCATGGAACAGAGGATGCTATTGAAGTTGAGAAATGGACTTTTAACTGTGAAAGGATCTTTATAGATTTAGGCTTTGGTGATGGAGAAAAGAGAAGGCTATCCTCTAGACAGTTGAAAGGGTTAGCGCTTTACTGGTGGAATAGTGTGACAGTCAGAGTTTCGGAGGAAGAGCTGGCATGTGCTGATTTTAGAAGAAGGTTTGAGCAGAGGTTCTTGTCCGAGGCTGTCAAGTCAGCATTGATGAGGAAGTTCATGGATCTTATGCAAGGAGAGTTGTCAACGATCGAGTATGCTGCTAAGTTTGATGAGCTATCTCGATATGATCATGCTTTGGTTGACATTGATGTTAGAAGGAATGAAAGATTTATTAGACGATTGAGGCCGGAGCTTGGCAGAATGACCATGAACCATGTAGAGAGCCTTATAATGTAGTGGTGGAGATGGCCATTCGCCATGAGGAGATGCTTGCTGTGTTTGTTAGGGATAAACCATTTGAGTTCCAAGGTCCTCAAGGAAAGAAAAGAAATTTCTTCAAAAGGAAAGGAGCCCAGAAAGGAGATGCAGCCAAGAAACGAAGACTGATTAGTATGTTTTAAGTGTGATAAGAAGGGCCATCATGCCAATGAGTGAAGAACTGGTGAAGGAAAGAGGCCTGTAAAGAAGAAAAATGTGAAATGCTTCAACTGTGACCAAGTTGGGCATTATACGAGCCAGTGTACAAAGCCAGTCCGGGCGGATAGGTGGAAGGTGTTTGTTATTGGACAATCATCTTCTTTTAGGCCTACTACAATAGAGAAAGGGAAAACTGTGATAGAAGGTACATATTTGATTTAGAGTATACAAGTTAGAGTACTTTTTGATATCGATGCATCACACTCATTTATATCATAGTATTTAATTGATAGGTTATGTATAGAACCCACAAACCTTGTTACCTCTTTAAGGGTTGCCAATCCAATAGGAGGGCATGCCACTCCTGGGATGAGATGTGACCAGTTGGAATTTGATTTGTTAGGTCATAAGTTTGCATGCAGTTTATATGTTTTTGATTTTGTAGAATTCGGGATTATTTTGGGTATGGATTGATCGGGTAAGTATGAGATTAGGATATTTTGCCAGGATCGAGAATTATCGTTGAGGCATCCAGATAGTCATAACCGAATCGTTTTCTCAATGGAGAATTCCAGTAAGAGTGTTTGTGCTTTGTTAAGTGCCTTGAAGGTGGGAAATGACCTTAGTCAGGTTCATGTAGCCAGAGAATTTGTAGATGTATTTAAGCTGCACTGGATTATCACCGAAACGAGTTGTAGATTTTTGGATAGACCTTGTATCGGGAGCTGAACCTGTCAGTGGACCACCTAGCAGAATGTCACCGATAGAGATGAAGGAATTAAAGGTGCAGCTAGTGAATCTTGAGGGAAGGAACTTTATTAGACCAAACAATTCGTCTTGGGGAGCGGCCGTGGTATTTGGAAAGAAACCAGATGGGTCGTTAAGAATGTGTATCGACTACCGTAAGTTAAACGAGAGGATGATCAAGAATAAGTATCCTTTGCCGAGAATCGATGACTTATTTGATCAGCTGATTGGAGCTTGAGTGTTCTCCCAATTAGACTTGGCGACAATTTTCCATCAACTAAGAGTGGCAGAGGACAGTATCCCATTAACGGTGTTTCGAAGCAGATATAGATTATATGAATGGTTGGTAATGCCATTTGGATTGACAAATGCATATGCTTTATTTATTTATTTGATTAATCGGGTTTTCCAAGAGCACTTGGATAGGTTTGTATTGGTATTCATAGATGATATTTTAGTATACTCAAAAGATGAGAGAGAGCATGAGATTCATCTTAGAATGTTGTTGGACACACTAAGGCAGAATAAGCTAAAAACCAAATTTTCCAAGTGTCATTTTTGGAAAAATGAGGTTAATTTTCTTGGACATGTGGTTTTAGAAAAGGGATTGTCAGTCGATCCAGACAAAATCAAAGTTGTGAACAATTGGAAGAGATCAAAAATGGTGACTGATATCAAAAGTTTTCTTGGACTTACTGGCTATTACCAGAGATTCATCAAGGAGTTTTCGCGGATAGCAGTGCCTCTGACTAAGCTTACTAAGAAGGAAGTGAAGTTTGTTTGGTCCGACTAATATGAGGGAGCATTCCTTAAGTTAAAGCATTTGTTGACCAATCATCCAGTATTAGTAGTTCCAGATGGTAACTAAGGGTTGATAGTATATACAGATGCATGTGAGACTGGATTGGGAGCAGTATTGATGCAGAATGGCAAAGTTATTGCTTACGCATCTAGGCAACTTAGACTGCACGAAGTAAAATATCATATTCATGACTTGGAGTTGGCAATGGTAATTTTTGCCTTGAAGATTTAGAGGCATTATCTCTTGGAAGAGAGATTTGAATTATATACCAATCATAAGTCTTTGAGGCACCTATTCTTTCAAAAGGAGTTGAAAATGCGATAGCAGAGGTTGTTGGAGTTTTTGGCTGCTTATCATGTTGATATAGAATATACCACATGGAAAGACAATAAAGCAGCGGATGATCTTAGCATAAGACATCAGAATGTGGTGTTGGCTATGTTGATGAAGTGGAAAGATCTAGAACCTTCGACCAATTTTGGTGTGCAGTTAAGATCGACTGCTAGTTCTAGTCAGAGTACTGTCATGTTGTCTGTTTGGAAGTTCAACCAATATTAATCGAGAGAATTGCTTCTAAATAGAAAGAGAATCCATTATTAGCTGAGACGATCAGGAGGCTTGAGGTTGGAACCATGGTCATGATTTTAAAGATTTTTGTCATGACCAAAGAGGATGGTTGAGAAAGAGGGACGGTTATGTGTTCCAGATGTGGAGAACTTGAGAAGAGAAGTTCTTGAGGAATCTTATCGATCCAAGTTTAAGATTCATCCTAGAGTGACCAAGATGTATCAAGACAGGGAGAGGAGTTTCTTTTGGAAGGCAAAAAGAGGAATGTTGGCTTGTGGGTTAAGCAGTGTGTGAACTATCTACAAGTGAAAGCCGAATGTCAGAAGCCAAGTGGGTTACTTCAGCCTCTAGATATTCCAGTTTGGAAATGAGATTCGATTTCCATGGATTTTATAGATGGGTTGCCAAGGTCAAGGAGAGAAAATGAGAGTTATTTTGGACAGGTTAACCAAGATTTCTCATTTCATTCCAGTAAAGTCAACCAAAATGGCACCTATTTTAGCAAAGTTGTTCATGAAGAACATAGTTAGACTTCATGCGATTCCTAGTAGCACATTCAACGACAGGGATGCATTATTCACTAGCGAATTTTGGAGGAGTCTACAAGAGGTATTAGGTACCAAGTCAAGATGAGTACAGCTTATCACCCACAGACTGATGGACAGAGAGAGAGAGAGTAAACAAGGTACTTGAGGACTTGCTAAGAGCTTGTATATTAGACTTTGGTGGATCTTAGGAGGACCACCTACATTTGATTGAGTTTTCCTATAATAATAGCAATCAGACTAGCATAGTAATGGTGTCTTTTGAAGCTTTGTATGAAAGACCATGCAAATCGCCGACATGTTGGTTAGAGATTGGAGATAGGTTGGTCTTAGGTCAGGATTTGATTAGAGATGCATCAGAAAAATTGAATTAATCCGAAGATGGATGAAGGAAGCTCAATCCAGGTAGAAGAGTTACGTTGATAAGAGGCGTAAAGACCTAGAGTTCTTAGTGGGAAGCAGGGTCTCCGTTAAAATGTCACTAATGAAGGGTATGGTACGGTTTGGAAAGTCAGGAAAGTTGGCCCTGAGATATGTTGGATCATTCCAGATTTTAGAAAGATTGGAAAACTTGCTTATAGAGTAGAGTTGTTGAGCAGTATGGCAGGTGTCCATAATGTATTCCATGTGTCTCATCTTCGCAAGTATATGCATAATCCAGATGCTACTATAGAAGACTTGGTAGTAGAGCTTGATTTGACTTTTGTTAGACAATTAGTTCGGGTTGTAGCGAGAGATGAGAAAAGATTGAAGACCAAGACAGTCAAGTTGGTCGTTCAGTGGAGCGAAAACGAGAAGGACTGTTCTTGGGAGATAGAGGACATGATCTGAGATGCGTATCCTGATCTACTTTGAGAGTATGCTCATATTTGTTTTATATAGACTTATTAGTTAGTAGGACATACTAGCTTTTATTTGCATGGTTTTTATGCTTGTTTGTAGTCTTTACTGGATTTCGAGGACAAAATTCTCTAAAGGGGAGAGCCTGTAACACCCCTAATTTTTGTTTGACATTATTCAGGATATATAATTGGATAGGGGAGATGAGATTAATAAATCCAACGTATGTGTCTTAATGAATGAACTAAAATAGGACTTAATCAAATTAAGAAGAAGGAATTTCCTAAGGGGTAAACTAGGAAATGTGGCTACATTTCTTAGTATAAATCTCTCCCTCCACCTTGATAAACTTTTACTTTCTCATTCATAACTCCTCACCTATATTTCGGCTAGCTATTAAAAGCTCAAGGAAGAACAATAAATTGAAGATAAAGATAAGGAATTAAAGGTAGGAAAATTTTTCATTCTCCAATTAACTAATCAAGGTGAATAGTGTAAATCATCCCATTTTTCTTATTTTGGTTCGGTTATTATTATTAACCGAATGTATTTTGCCGTGTTGATCATGTTTGGATATAATAATCACCGTTTGGATAGAATAATGATTTGTGATGATTCGTTGGGATTTTTATGGAATTAAAATGATGAGTTTTAAAGTAAAAACCTTAGTGAATGACCTCCAATTGGCTTGATTATTGGATATGTTGTGTAAAACGTAATTTGGAGATGATTTAGTTTCATAATTTTTTGAGTTAATAGGAATATTTTACGAATTTCCTAAGCTGAACAAGGAATTTATTTGGGATTTTAATTATTAAAAATAATAAAATAATGAATTATGCCTCAAAATTTTTATATGATGATGAAAATTTTGTTTCGAATTTTTAGTGAATTTTTGAGATTTTTAACAAGTGATTTCGATTTATTTTGAATTTTCTACGCTAAAAATGCTTAATAATTATATTAAAATATTAATATAATTAATTATTTTGAAAATAATTTTTGAAATAATAAATCTGATCTATAGCAGATTTTCTCAAATAAATTGCTAAAATATGTTTTTAACCAACAGAAATTTGACAAAGAATTACTAAAGTATGTTATTAACCAATAGGAATTTGACAAAGAATAAATGTGATAGTTTTTAGTTATTTACGACCATGCCACTGAACCTTCCGCCTTGTCAGAAGCTACCTTTTGATTTAGAACTTTCAGCACCACTTTTGGACCTTTCTACAGCATTTTTGATGAGCCTTTCGACTTAGTAACCTTCCGACTAAGTAACCTTCCAATTTAGAACCATCCGTAGCACTTCTGGACCTTTCTGCGGCATTTTTGATGAACCTTTCGATTTAGTAACCTTTCAACTTAGTACCTTCTGCGACACTTATGAACCTTTATGCAGCATTTTTGAAAAACCTTTCGACCTTTTCGAAAGCACCTTTCGATAGCATCATTCTGTAGCAGTTTCGGACCCTTTTGTAGCACCTTTCGACCTTGTCGAAAGCACCTTTCAACCTTGTCTAAAGCACCTTTCGACCTTGTCGGAAGCTACCTTTCGACAGCAGTTGTAAACATTAGGGGTGGGCGCGGGTCGGTTTGGTGCGGTTTGGAGTCCAAACCGCTTCCGCAACGCATCAAACGGTTAATCAAAATACAAACCATAATACCAATCTTTTAAACGGTTCGGTTTCGGTCTGGTTTGAATGTAATACGGTTCGGTTTCAGTCCGGTCCAGTTTGAACCCATATTAAATATGAAATAAAAGAATTACTTTCATCAACAATCAATTTACAAAGGCAACCGTGTGAAACTTTTACATTTAAAAGTTAAAACACATAATGTTATACTGAAATGAAAGATTAGTTTTAATTCATTTACCTACAAGTGAGATTTTTTGGTAGATTAACCGAACATCACATTAATCAATGCATAATCATTAAAGAAAATGACTAGAATTATTATTTATTCACAAAAAAATGAGATTAAAAATATTATCCCAAAACTATAACTTCTTCCTTTATGTCAGCGATTATTATTAATATCACAACAACATACGCTAAAAATAGAATGTACATCGTTAGAATCTAAAATAAGATAGAAGTTACTTATATTTTTATCATAAGATTAATTATATAAATTTTCGGTTCGGTCCGGTTTAATATGGTTGGTTCAATCGTTCAAATCGCAACCGAACCGTATCGATGCGGGTCGGTCCGGTTTGGGTTATCAGCCTTGGTTGGAAGATTCGGTGCAGGTTTCCGCACCACTTTTGTGGTCCGGTGTGGGCGGTTTCCGTATAGCGGTGCGGTTTATGCCCACCCCTAGTAAACGTTGCGGAAGCCCCTTTGTAGCAACATTCTCCAGCTTTGTTTGTAAACTCCAAATGGGCATAACTTTCTAACCGTAAGCCCATTTTTCTATTTTGACCACTCTAAGGAAAGGGAAACCATCATTTGAACACAGTGGAATAGATTAGAGACCTTAATTCTATGCCTATAAAAAGTTATGGCTAAAACAAATTTTTATATTTCCAAGGGGGTTGTTTTCTTTGCTTTCGAATATGTTTGCTTGGTTTTCTTTGCCTTCGAAGGAGATACTTTTGAAGGGGTTGTAAAATTGTTTTCTTTTGACCAAGTTTTATATTTTCGAAAGTTAGAAGTTAAAGTATTATAAGGTAGGAGCCTAATGTCTTTAAGAGCTTTCGAAGGAGGTTACCCTATGAAGTCAAAAGCCAGACTGCGAAGATATGGAAAGATTTTATGATCGAAACTTTATTTTTAAAGGAAAATCATGGTTATATTAAAGGAGTTTGTATAATGGGTTAAGAAGAATCTATCTTTGATAAATTAAACCCACATGAGCGGTATTGTTATGTTTTTATATTGCTTCTTCTAATATAAATATATTCACTTTATAATGGACCCATATCTGTATTTTGGGAAAAAATGGCAGGAGAATCAGTTTGGTTAACCCAGTAGTGAATATAAATTGAATAAACTCCTGAATAAGTATAATTGCATCCAAAAGGTCAGGAAGACCAAAATATATGATGCTGAAATATAAATGAAAGATACTGGCAGAAGTCAATAGGTTTCCAGTAAGCCCTTGAAAACTGTATGATATTGGCAGGGGCTAATAGGTTAATAGTTAGTGTTTGCGCAAAAAATGGACAAACACCTCAAAGTCGTACGATTTAGTTGATTATATGTTGTTCCAAGCGATTTGGGTGATTTATGCAAATATGTAAAAAGCAGAGACTAAACTGTAAAAGACACACAGATTTATAGTGGCTCGGCCAGAACGTGTCTACGTCCACTTTATATGTTATTCTCCTTTTCTCTTCAGATTACAAGTACAAAGCTTTGTATACAAGTATATGAAAGTTGTTTGAAAGTTCCTTCCGTGCTTGAGCTCTCAAACTTGTCTGCCATTGTTGTACCCCTGCCCCTCTATCTATAGAGTAAGGCTGGGGGCAGGGGTCCTGGATGTATATAGCTGCTGGTGGGCCTAGGCTGAAGCAATCTAGCCTGGCACATCTGGTTCGACGGAGCTTGGTTCGGTCGTAGCTGGGATGGTTGGACCGGTGGTAGGTTGGTCCGGTGGTAGGTTGAGTGGAGTGTTGGTCCGATGTGGGTTGGTTCGGTGTGGGTTTGGACTGGTGGAGCTTGGTCCGGTGGAGGTGATTCGGTAGAGCTCGTTCGGTAGTACATGGAAGTGTGGTTGGTTCGGCTAGGAAGGGAAGTGGAGTTGGTTCGGTGATGAGTTGGGAATGCCGAATGCTTCTATATTTGCGAGTGCCGAATGGGCTCTTGTATTGGGAACGCCGGATGAACCAAGGCATCTTGAATGCCGAATGAGACTTCGCTCTACATTGCCGAATGAAACTTTAAACCTTTGATACCGAATGGACTTTTATACTTGAGTCATGAGTGAAACCCCATACTTATATATGCTTGCTGGCTGCTTCTTCTTGGTTCGTTCGTGGTGGAAATGCACACAACATCGATATTCCAGTTTTGACCAAAAATGGGATAACACTTTGCCCCCCAAAACATGCTTTGCGATAGGAAGGCGAGTTTTGTAATGCCATGAGCTGGATGTTCATATCCTATTGATGTCCTTGCGGTAGGAAGGCGCGTTTTGTAATGCCATGAGCTGGATGTTCATATCCTGTTGACAACCTGTAAAGAGCTTGATATTTTATATGACCCCAAATGACGACCATTCGGGATCGAGCTATTTGGGATGAAGCGCGGCCGTTCATGGTCAAGCGCCTAACTTCAAATGACGACCGTTCGCGATCGAGTCATTTGAGGTGAAGTGCGACCGTTCGTGGTCAAGCGTCTAAATCCATGCGACGATCGTTCGAGATCGAGTCATTTGCGGTGGAATGTGATCGTTCACGGTCAAGCGCTTTACTTCAAATGACGACCGTTCGAGATCGAGCCATTCGAGGTAAAGTGCGACCGAGCCCGGTCAGAAGGCGGACCTCAAATGGCGACCGTTCGCGATTAAGCCACTTGGGGTGAAATGTGACCGTTCACGGCCAGTGCCGTTCGCGGCAAAAGATGAAGTGGGACCGTTCGCGGTCAAGCGCCTTACTTCGAATGACGATCGTTCGAGATCGAGCCATTCGTGGTAAGGTGCGACTGTTGGCGGTCAGGGGGTGGACCTCAAATGGCGACCTTTCGCGATCGAGCCATTTGTGGCGAGATGAGTTGTGCCGTTCGAGGCGAGTTTGTGACTGTTCGAAGTCGGGTGCCGTTCGAGGCGAATTGTGACCGTTCGAGGTCGGATGCCGTTCGACGCGAGTTGTGATCGTTCGCGATCGGGTGCCGTTCGAGGCGAATTGTGACTGTTCGAAGTCGGGTGCCATTCGAGGCGAATTGTGACTGTTCGAAGTCGGGTGCCGTTCGAGGCAAATTGTGTGTGCCCGGGAGGGACTTAATATTATCAATGTGGGAGTTATTGTTTGGGGGAGTCTCCGAATCAAAGACTTCGGCAGTTCGCTACCATGCAAGAGGTGCTCGTGGACCGTTCGTGATCCAACGGGCATACAAGTAAATTTTTCCATAGAATTGTAAATGTTAAAGCAATAATCATATGAACCTTATGGCAGAAATGTCCAAACAGGAAGAATTTAAATGTTCAAATCAAAATCAAAGCAAAAAGCAGAATAAAGATGTCAAAGCGCAAACTCTTACTATAACGCGGTTGGTAGTCATTTAGAGCATGCCTATGGATCGTGCGCGATCGCTCACATGTGTAAATGATTTAACCGCGTTAGTGAGAGGTTTACAACTTGTTCATCATTATTTTAATCAAGCAATCAATGGATAATCAACCGGTGCCCCGATCCAGGGTCACCTCTAGTCGATGTAGACGGTGGTCGCTCTAGCTCCACTGCTGGAGTTCGCCTCCTCACATACTGAAGGAGCATACCATTCCTGATATGCCCTTCCACCTCGTCCTTCAAATGTCTACAATCATTAGTGTTATGAACGTTTAATTCATGGAATACACAAAACTTATCTGATTTTCTTTCGTCAGAGGTTGGATCCCTTCGCATTGGTCTACGATACGGAACCTGCTCCTTGGTATCCTGATAAATTTGTTCCAGACTCTCACTCAGCTCAGTGTAAGTGGTGAATCGCGGCTCTCTCCGTAGCCGCTTTGTCCTGTCATCATTATCCTCAGCCTTTCTCTTTCC
Source organism: Allium cepa (assembly GCA_030765085.1). Lineage (NCBI taxonomy): Eukaryota > Viridiplantae > Streptophyta > Magnoliopsida > Asparagales > Amaryllidaceae > Allium > Allium cepa. The sequence goes on from CM060932.1 coordinate 126,378,077, forward strand.
TTTGCTAGTCTCGGCACCCTTTCCAGGTGGGTTTCTGCTCTTGATTGCGTAAACGTCATCTTCTTCCTCTCTTTCTGCACTAGCATCTTCCAAACGCAGAAACTTTTCAGCCTCATGTTAGAACTCTCCCAGATTCATAGGCGGGTCCTTGGTTAATGAATTCTTGAACTCTGTACTATCAGCTATTCCAGATACAGCCGCCATCATGACCATAGATGGATCTGGTCGATCCACTGATGCTGCCGCCGCATTAAATCGCGTTAGAAAGCTCCTCAAAGTCTCTCCAGTTTTCTGCTTCAAGGTTGCCAAAGTCATCACATTCTTGGGTCTCGCAATATGAACCCTGAATTGCCTCATGAATCTCTCAGTTAAATCTGCCCACGTTCCTATGGAGCCGCTCTCCAGTTGCCTAAACCATAACGCTGCAATGTCCGTCAAATACAGTGGAAAGCACCAGGCCATGATCTCCTGTGATGCCCCCAGCACTTCCATGTGCCTCATATACTTAGTAAGATGGACCGCAGGGTCTGTCCTCCCATCGTACATCTCTACTGATGGTAGCTTGAATTCTGGTGGGTTCCTAGCCATCCTAATCGCAGAAGAAAAAGGACTCATGTTTACCTCTTCCAAGTCTCTGTTTACTAAACCGCCTCTCATAGCTCTTCTAACCATCTCTGCTAATCTGTCATTGTCTCCAAGTTGTAGTCCTCGTTCACTCCCTTCGACCCGCCCCCCGAGTCCGCGGGAGTTTTCATGTGTATACCTCCCTGGCTGAACGTTCATTCCTCTATTGCTACGAGGTGGCTCGGATGTCCCCATCTCTCTTCCCGGGGTCGGATCAACAGGCTCTGCGTGAGTGCCCCCTTGCTCTGGTGCTACGCCAGATGGTCCTGCTCCGTTCTGAACTCCAGTTGCTCCTTGGTTTTGTGCTCCAAGTTGGCCAATTTGCGGAAGCAAGTTCTGGATCATCTCTTCTTGTCTTCTCATCATAGCCTCCATCTCATCCCTGGTGATGAAGGCTGAAGCTTGGTTTGCTCCTGAGGAAGCCTCTTGACTCCCTTCCTGCTGACTATTCTCTGTCCTTGGCCTTCTGCTTGATTGTCTCGCCATGACTCTTCCAATCTGAATCTCTAAACCCTCAAATTCAACTTCCAAGCGGTAGGTCCTTGAGTTCAATTCTCAGTGAAAGCACCAAAAATGTTTGCGCAAAAAATGGGCAAACACCTCAAAGTCATACGATTTAGTTGATTATATGTTTTTCTTAGCGATTTGGGTGATTTATGCAAATATGTAAAAAGAAGAGACTAAACTGTAAAAGCCACACATATTTATAGTGGTTCGGCCAGAACGTGTCTGCGTCCACTTTATATGTTATTCTCCTTTTCTCTTCAGATTACAAGTACAAAGCTTTGTATACAAGTATATGAAAGTTGTTTGAAAGTTCCTTACGTGCTTGAGCTCTCAAACTTGTCTGCCATTGTTGTACCCCTGCCCTTCTATTTATAGAGTGAGGCTGGGGGCAGGGGTCCTGGATGTATATAGCTACTGGTGGGCCTGGGCTGAAGCAATCTAGCCTAGCACATCTGGTTCGGCGGAGCTTGGTTCGGTCGTAGCTGGGATGGTTGGACCGGTGGTAGGTTGGTCCGGTGGTAGGTTGAGTGGAGTGTTGGTCCGGTGTGGGTTGGTTCGGTGTGGGTTTGGACCGGTGGAGCTTGGTCCGGTGGAGGTGATTCGGTGGAGCTCGTTCGGTAGTACAAGGAAGTATGGTTGGTTCGGCTAGGAAAGGAAGTGGAGTTGGTTCGGTGATGAGTTGGGAATGCCGAATGCTTCTATATTTGGGAGTGCCGAATGGGCTCTTGTATTGGGAACGCCGGATGAACCAAGGCATCTTGAATGCCGAATGAGACTTCGCTCTACATTGCCGAATGAAACTTTAAACCTTTGATACCGAATGGACTTTTATACTTGAGTCATGAGTGAAACCCCAGACTTATATACGTTTGCTGGCTGCTTCTTCTTGGTTCGTTCGTGGTGGAAATGCACACAACATCGATATTCCAGTTTTGACCAAAAATGGGATAACACTTTGCCCCCCAAAACATACCTTGCGATAGGAAGGCGTGTTTTGTAACGCCATGAGCTGGATGTTCATATTCTGTTGATGTCCTTGCGGTAGGAAGGCGCGTTTTGTAATGCCATGAGCTGGATGTTCATATCCTGTTGACAACCTGTAAAGGGCTTGATATTTTATATGGCCCCTAATGACGACCATTCGGGATCGAGCTATTTGGGATGAAGCGCGGCCGTTCATGGTCAAGCGCCTAACTTCAAGTGACGACCGTTCGCAATCGAGTCATTTGAGGTGAAGTGCGACCGTTCGCGGTCAAGCGTCTAAATCCATGCGACGATCGTTCGAGATCGAGTCATTTGCGGTGGAATGTGATCGTTCACGGTCAAGCGCTTTACTTCAAATGACGGCCGTTCGGGATCGAGCCATTCGAGGTAAAGTGCGACCGAGCCCGGTCAGAGGGCGGACCTCAAATGGCGACCGTTCGCGATCAAGCCACTTGGGGTGAAATGTGACCGTTCACGGCCGGTGCCGTTCGTGGCAAAAGATGAAATGGGACCGTTCGCGGTCAAGCGCCTTGCTTCGGATGACGATCTTTCGAGATCGAGCCATTCATGGTATGGTGCGACTGTTGGCGGTCAGGGGGTGGACCTCAAATGGCGACCTTTCGCGATCGAGCCATTTGTGGCGAGATGAGTTGTGCCGTTCGAGGCGAGTTTGTGACTGTTCGAAGTCGGGTGCCGTTCGAGGTGAATTGTGACCGTTCGAGGTCGGGTGCCGTTCGAGGCGAGTTGTGATCATTCGCGATCGGGTGCCATTCGAGGCGAATTGTGACTGTTCGAAGTCGGGTGCCGTTCGAGGCGAATTGTGACTGTTCGAAGTCGGGTGCCGTTCGAGGCAAATTGTGTGTGCCCGGGGGGGACTTAATATTATCAATGTCGGAGTTATTGTTTGGGGGAGTCTCCGAATCAAAGACTTCGGCAGTTCGCTGCCATGCAAAAGGTGCTCGTGGACCGTTCGCGATCCAAGGGGCATACAAGTAAATTTGTCCATAGAATTGTAAATGTTAAAGCAATAATCATATGAACCTTACGGCAGAAATATCCAAACAGGAAGAATTCAAATGTTCAAATCAAAATCAAAGCAAAAAGCAGAATGAAGATGTCAAAGCGCAAACTCTTACTATAACGCGGTTGATAGTCATTCAGAGCATGCCTATGGATCGTGCGCGATCGCTCACATGTGTAAATGATTTAACTGCGTTAGTGAGAGGTTTACAACTTGTTCATCGTTATTTTAATCAAGCAATCAATGGATAATCAAACGGTGCCCCGATCCAGGGTCACCTCTAGTCGACGTAGACGGTGGTCGCTCTGGCTCCACTGTTGGAGTTCGCCTCCTCACATACTGAAGGAGCATACCATTCCAGATATGCCCTTCCACCTCGTCCTTCAAATGTCTACAATCATTAGTGTTATGACCGTTTAATTCATGGAATACACAAAACTTATCTGATTTTCTTTCGTCAGAGGTTGGATCCCTTCGCATTGGTCTACGATACGGAACCTGCTCCTTGGTATCCTGATAAATTCGTTCCAGACTCTCACTCAGCTCAGTGTAAGTGGTGAATCGTGGCTCTCTCCGTAGCCGCTTTGTCCTGTCATCATTATCCTCAGCCTTTCTCTTTCCTTTGCTAGTCTCCGCACCCTTTCCAGGTGGGTTTCCGCTCTTGATTGCGTAAACGTCATCTTCTTCCTCTCTTTCTGCACTAGCATCTTCCAAACGCAGAAACTTTTCAGCCTCATGATAGAACTCTCCCAGATTCATAAGCGGGTCCTTGGTTAATGAATTCTTGAACTCTGTACTATCAGCTATTCCAGATACAGCTGCCATCATGACCATAGATGGATCTGGTCGATCCATTGAAGCTGCCGCTGCATTAAATCGTGTTAGAAAGCTCCTCAAAGTCTCTCCAGTTTTCTGCTTCAAGGTTGCCAAAGTCATCACATTCTTGGGTCTCACAATATGAACCCTGAATTGCCTCATGAATCTCTCAGTTAAATCTGCCCATGTTCCTATGGAGCCGCTCTCCAGTTGCCTGAACCATAACGCTGCAATGTCCGTCAAATACAGTGGAAAGCACCGGGCCATGATCACCTGTGATGCCCCCAGCACTTCCATGTGCCTCATATACTTAGTAAGATGGACCGCAGGGTCTGTCCTCCCATCGTACATCTCTACTGATGGTAGCTTGAATTCTGGTGGGTTCCTAGCCATCCTAATCGCAGAAGAAAAAGGACTCCTATTTACATCTTCCAAGTCTCTATTTACTAAACCGCCTCTCATAGCTCTTCTAACCATCTCTGCTAATCTGTCATTATCTCCAAGCTGTAGTCCTCGTTCACTGCCTTCGACCTGCCCCCCGAGTCCGCGGGAGTTTTCATGTGTATGCCTCCCTGGCTGAACGTTCATTCCTCTATTCCTACCAGGTGGCTCGGATGCCCCCATCTCTCTTCCCGGGGTCGGATCAACAGGCTATGCGTGAGTGCCCCCTAGCTCTGGTGCTACGCCAGATGGTCCTGCTCCGTTCTGAACTCCAGTTGCTCCTTGGTTTTGTGCTCCAAGTTGCCCAATTTGCTGAAGCAAGTTTTGGATCATCTCTTCTTGTCTTCTCATCATAGCCTCCATCTCATCCCTGGTGATGAAGGCTGAAGCTTGGTTTGCTCCTGAGGAAGCCTCTTGACTACCTTTCTGTTGACTCTGCTCTGGCCTTGGCCTTCTGCTTGATTGTCTCGCCATGACTCTTCCAATCTGAATCTCTAAACCCTCAAATTCAACTTCCAAGCGGTAGGTCCTTGAGTTCAATTCTCAATGAAAGCACCAAAAATATTTGCGCAAAAAATGGGCAAACACCTCAAAGTCGTACGATTTAGTTGATTATATGTTGTTCTTAGCGATTTGGGTGATTTATGCAAATATGTAAAAAGCAGAGACTAAACTGTAAAAGACACACAGATTTATAGTGGTTCGGCTAGAACGTGTCTACGTCCACTTTATATGTTATTCTCCTTTTCTCTTCAGATTACAAGTACAAAGCTTTGTATACAAGTATATGAAAGTTGTTTGAAAGTTCCTTCCGTGCTTGAGCTCTCAAACTTGTCTGCCATTGTTGTACCCCTGCCCCTCTATTTATAGAGTGAGGCTGGGGGCAGGGGTCCTGGATGTATATAGCTGCTGGTGGGCCTGGGCTGAAGCAATCTAGCCTGGCACATCTGGTTCGGCGGAGCTTGGTTCGGTCGTAGCTGGGATGGTTGGACCGGTGGTAGGTTGGTCCGGTGGTAGGTTGAGTGGAGTGTTGGTCCGGTATGGGTTGGTTCGGTGTGGGTTTGGACCGGTGGAGCTTGGTCCGGTGGAGGTGATTCGGTGGAGCTCGTTCGGTAGTACATGGAAGTGTGGTTGGTTCGGCTAGGAAGGGAAGTGGAGTTGGTTCGGTGATGAGTTGGGAATGCCGAATGCTTCTATATTTGGGAGTGCCGAATGGGCTCTTGTATTGGGAACGCCGGATGAACCAAGGCATCTTGAATGCCGAATGAGACTTCGCTCTACATTGCCGAATGAAACTTTAAACCTTTGATACCGAATGGACTTTTATACTTGAGTCATGAGTGAAACCCCAGAATTATATACGCTTGCTGGCTGCTTCTTCTTGGTTCGTTCGTGGTGGAAATGCACACAACATCGATATTCCAGTTTTGACCAAAAATGGGATAACACTTAGCCCATGAAAAGTATGTATAAAAGAGGATGTTAGATAGACAGGTTCATAGTTAGCCCATGAAAAACTATGTGTAAATGAAGATGTCAGATAGATAGGTTTATAGTAAGCCCATGAAAACTATGTAATTGGACAGAGAGTCCTTAAATATTTAACCGATTATTAGTTAGTCCATGATAACTATTAGGTTAATAGTAATCTTAGAAACTATAATTGAGACATATAGTCAGAATAAATGGGGATGGGAAATCTTGATTTGATTTGCTTGTTTTGCATATCATCATAATGTTTTGAAATGCTAATTTTTAACTATTGTGGATCCGGGAGCAAAGTATATGGTTCTAAAAAGGTTTTAGGATACTAGTGAGGGGAAAATCCGTTCCGCTAAGCGATGTGGTCTCACTATATATCTATTTGGTTTGAGACGATGGACTATTTTTCATACCAGATTTATGTCCGACTCGAAGTTTATTATTTCCCCTTAAACTCTCGGGTACTCAATTAATTTAGTTTGGGATTTAGGGTTTTCATGTTTTTCTTAGACGAACAAAGCTTCCGGAAGCGTGCAGGGGGGCAGATGGTTATTTAGAGTTTTCTTTTCTACTGTGTATTTGGATGTAAAGGTAAATTTATTACTCTTACTATATACTCTGATCAACTAAGAATGCATCTTCATACGTCGCTCTTGGCGTATGTGTAATAATTATATTTTGCTGAACGTGTTTAACGTTTTGGGATTATGTAATCAACATAAAATGTTTTGATTTGAATGTGGAAATATGTTTTTGAATTGTTAAACTTTTTCCATGTTCTTGTGATCTGTGTATCAATGTATCTAGCACTGCCGTATTTGGTCGTCGAAGATTAATAATCATGGATGACTGCAGCTTCTGTAGCTGTTAATTTTGAGCCTTCAAGTAGGGCGATGTTACAACATACTCCTAACTCTATCATAAACTAGGTATAGAGTTTATATTTAGTTTCTCTCTCTTGAATTCGAATAAAATGATGTAACATATGAGTCCATTTAACATCAATTTTAATATGAGGCATGACCTAAACCCATTAAGGGTTTAGAGCTCGTTTGCTAATAACTTGTTTTAAATATTCTAAAGATGAGTTTTAAATATTAACTTATAAGTAGTTTTGAGTGTATAGTAAGAAGTAAAAATGTTTGACTATAGTTAAAAGTATGGTAAATTTAATTGTAAAAAATTAAAATAAATGAATTGTTGCCTGTAAATTATCAACGTACACGTTCATTTTTAGATTAGACATTTAAGTTGCTATAGTAATAATAACTTATTAGGTTCAATGGCCATTTTAAAGAGTTGTCAATGGATACCTGAAAAATATGAAATCCGTCCGAATTTGTATCCGAAAAGCAGATAAATTTTCGATACAAGGAAAAATAAATGTGGACACGGATATTATCCGTCCATTTTCTTACAAGATTATAGTTTAAATTATATCTATTTTAGTACAATAAAAGATATTTATTTATGTTTTTATTAAGTTGGAAGTTTATATTATACATACTAAATGCATGTCAACTGCTCAAAACTATTTATTATCATCATATTTATTTATTTTTAACACCAATAATCAATGGGATTGAAAAAAGTTTATGTTAAACTAAAATTTTACATTTATGTTTCTTGATTTGTCGATCATTAGTAGATAAGATAATTATTCGATATCCATCCGTATCCACGGACGCGGATATCGATATTCGAAAATGGTTACGGACGCGGATATAGAAATGTTACTATTTGCATCTGAAAGTATCCGTTGACATTTCTAACAATTTGTAAGTCGTTGTCAATGAAACACCCACTTAAGTCTGTATAAAGGTAAAAATGAAGGAGTTCGATGAGAAAAGTGAGTAAGAAACGCATAAGTGCATCTCTAATGGAGTGGTTATTTGACGGGTGGACGTCCGAAAACAAACCATCAATTTTTTTATCTTCTCCAACGGTCGAACGAAAGGAACCAACTATTTCTTACAAAAGAAAACTATAAAAAGATGTTCAGAAAGCCGTTTGTGGTACTCAACGATTTCAGAAACAGCTTAGTATGGCAATCAATTTTTCCAAAATCGTCTATAATAATAAACCAACGCACGACGTCGAGACTCATCTTTACTCATTACCAGATTTACCCAAGCCCGTACCATTACCAACTTCAATTTACGCAAAATATTTTTTTTAACGTTACCCTCCCTCCGTATCATCCACTACCGAAAATTTACCCAAAATATTTACCACTCCATTTTCACTGTCGAAATTCACTACACTTCTAATTTTTAAGTCGCCATTCTTGAACCATGCCCCCAAAGAAGAACTTGTAGCGTCGAAAAAGAAGAAGTCCTCTTCATCGCAGTCGACTTCAGGTATTTATTTTGTATCTAATTTCAATTATGTTTGAATGTTGAATCTCTTCTGCGGTCGACATTCGAATCGAAAATTTGACAAGCCCTTATTTTTTTACCCTGAGAACACCGACTCGGCAGAGATTTTTTTATATTAGTTTTCTTTTATGTTTTATACCACCCAACTATATGGTGTTTAGGTTTTAGCAGGGGTTGGCGGTATAGAATTATTTATATTCATTATTGTTGAAGTGATTTACTATCAAATGAAATGGATATAGGAAATCAAATCATTCGGGCAGGTTTTTTTTTGGTATATATGGAATGGTCGGCATTGTACTTCCGCATGACACGCAATATTTTTTTGGGTACATGATGCATAGCTTGATGTTCATTATAGAGTTTGCTTTAATTAGTAGTGGTCGTTGATTGATGGTAATTCGTCAAATGAATCGGAAAGTGGACAAAAAGTTGCAAACATTAGAAGAACGTGGTGATGAAGGCAATTTATATGAGGATCAAACAAGCAAAGAAGAATTAGCTTCGCTGTCTCCTTATTTTTATTAGCCATGGATAAACCGAAACCCTAAACCCACCTCTAAGAATTAAACCTATTTTTCACTTTTAAAAAAAGCATTAAGGCGCGAGTTTGGCACTAAAGGCCCAATAACACACGGTTCTCTGGCAACTCAAAAAATAAATTCTTCAAATTACCCATCTAATATGCTTCACAATGCCGCATGGCCTGGCACCGCCAAATTAGTTGGGTAACTAAAAAAACAACTTCATTTTATCCATTCAACCGGATTATTAAAATCGTTTCTCTATATAGCCGTCTGCTAGTATGTGTTGCCTAATATGGATAAAATACCCCTTTTCTGTTTGATAAGAAGAACCTCTAAAGTGGTGCATTTAGCGCCTCTCTTATCCACTTTCGAACTTCTAGAGAGGTAGTGAGGAAGAGGAAAAAAAGCGCGATTTGTCCCGCTGCAAGGAAAGACCAAATGCACATGATCTAAAGCCTCCTTTTCTTCACTATCAAACATTTCTTAGCTAGAAACTCAAAACGATGCCAAAATGGAAAAATAAGAATTTCTGCTTTCATCTTAAACTGTTCAAAAAGTTTTGGGCTGTTTGGTTTCATTTTTGAATTTTATGTTTTCATTTTCAAAATTCATAACAAAATACGGGAAGTGCATTGGAAAATATTTAAAATTATAAGGTGTTATGACGATGATGGAGAGAAGGCGAAGGATATACAAGAACGGCGGAGGACGGCGAAGGGGATGGTGGAAAGGCGTTGGGGTGAATTTCTCAAAACACGGAAAACAAAACAAATTTATTTTCCATTTTGTATGATAACTTCAAATTTTCAAATTGGTTGTATTCCACAACATGCATGCTTCGTGTGCTTTTTTAATCGGACGAAAACACAAAACTAAAAATGATAAACCAAACACGACATGATGTCTTCAATGGAATATTCATCCAGATACGTAACTTCTATTTTGCCCTTTTTTATTATATCCCTATAAGTGAACCAATTTGTAAGAAAGTATTTAATTTTCTTTGTAACTGTGATATTGTTTACTTATTCTCTACTATTTATTTTTTTCGATTATAACTTTTACAAGGACTTGATATTTAGGTATGTTTTAGCAAGTCTTAATTTTAGTTACGGAAATTATGCCGAGAGGAGAGAAAATTCAGTTATGGATTAAAGCCGGCACTTGCAAATATAGGAGTGAAAGTTAAATATGAAGTCTTTCTTAAATGCCAGGTAAAGATACCGTCTTTTCAATTTGGCTCGCAATGTTATATAGATAACTAACAGATTTTCATCAATTTATCTAGGAATCCAGCAATTGGTGATTTTGTTATTCTTCTTCTTGCTTTACTGCACCATTTGGGATTCTGATGTTCAGCAGGCTTAATGTATGAAGATGATAGAATAGATTTGAGCTATGCACAATTCAGAATAAACTGGCTATAATTATGTCCAAAACAGGTAAAGAGAAAACGAACCTCCTGCCCGTAATTTTTATTTTGTAGTGTTACATATTTCCTTTAGACCATTATACTCTATTTTTCAGCATAAATATATCAGTTTGGGAAGAAAATGTGCAGGTCATAGTATTCTTTTAGCCTTGAAAAGTTGAATGGAAGTGGACTGCTTAGTGCTTACATAATTAATCATTTTATATTAGAATATTACTGAAGTATTTTTATGTTTAACATAAAATCCCAAAGTAAAATACAAAGTGGGTCGGGAAAACATATGTAAATTTATATGCTATAAAACAAATTAATTTACCACTAGAAATAGAGAAATATGAATCCACATTCATATGTTGTAATAAAGAAATTGCCATTAAATTCATTTTTATTCTTCTTTGATTAACTATCATTAGTTTTATAACATGGATTCTTAGCCCATTACATTTTTTTTCCTTCGAATTGCAGTACCACAATTCTTCTTTTAGTACAAAGAACTTCTCCTGGTCAAGCCGCACATTAGCATGGTTATCATGATAATAAGGTCATTCTTGCTTACAACATGAGTCCACCTATTGATCCACTAGCTCCTACGGCCACTCTCTATTCTCGTGTATAATTTGTTATCTTAATCTTCTTTAAATAATATGTCTTATGTGTCATTTGTATAGTATTTACTCAAGTTTTTTCAGGTAAAGGAACACAGTATTGCTACGTTTAACAACGTAAATGATGGTAGGAGGCATATGTCTGGTATGGCGTAAAATACTTTTAAAAGCTGAAGTAACTATGTATGTTAGTACTGATTAGTATTTTTTATTTAGGCAAAGGTATGATCAAAATTGTAAAGTCAACCTTGTCGAATAACTTACCATTGTGGAAAACACAGGTTGCTGAAGCCAAAGGTACCATTGAATTTTTATCATGCTATTAATTTATGAAGGAGATTTGAATTTGTGTTGTTTTGCATACTTGATTATGTTTCTAGTTAGAGAACTAAAAAATAGTACAAGAAATTTATGTCTATTACATATCAGGCAATTCCTGAAGAGTTTACATTTGAAGCTATGATTGTGGTTTATATTTAATTTTATATGTATATCATTATGAACTTATTTGCTCCAATAATTTCCCGATGTTCAAAGTTGTTGCTTCTTCATAACCATTAACATCTAGTTTATTATCTTAGAAAAAATGTGTTGGTCCAATAAAACTTATATTTTATAGCAACATTATAAGAACTATGATTAACGTTATATAATCTAAATGCTCACTGAATTTATATTTAGATAATTAATTTTTTAAAATCCGACCTTAGCTCAGTTGGTAGAGCGGAGGACTGTAGTTGATTGGCAGATAAAATCCTTAGGTCGCTGGTTCGAATCCAGTAGGTCGGAATTTTATTAATTTTTTGATTTTTTGCACGATGCAGTTAATTATTTAATCATGATGCAATTAATTATTTAATCGAAACAAAATTTGGAACTGCAGCTGAGGTGTCTTCGAATTGGCAGAGCATGCAAGGTTGTCATTGCTCTTAGGTCGCTGGTTCGAATCCGGCAGGTCGGATTTTTATTAAATTTTCCTCAATTTTTTGATTTTTTGCATGATGCAATTAATTATTTAATGGAAACAAAATTTTGAACTACACCTGAGGTGTCTTCGAATTGGCAGAGCATGTAAGATTGTCATTGCTCAAATCACTATATCCAGATCGGTACTCTGATGCAATTAAATCTGTATTTCAGTATCCACTGGTAACATAGTTACTCTCATGAACTTGCAAATTGATTCTTTTGTCTACTGTAAAACTTTGCATTTTTTGGCTAGTTGTCTTTTAAATTTTTAAGATAACTTCTGGTTATTATATTACCGTAGAAGTTAACTTTGTGATTTGCTTTAGAATGCTATGGCATAATTAAACATTTACTATCGTGTTTGGTTTACTGACCCTTGCTCAATTGAGAGAATGGAGTATTTTAGTTAATTAGCAGGTTAAATCTTCAGGTCGCTGGTTTTTTTTTACATTTATCAGCTTAATCAGTATATTTTTATTACATAACCTTCTTATTGACAGAGAACCCACAGTTCATGTTGCAGATTATTGTCGTGGTTAGTACTATATAATCCATTTTGTGGTTTTCGTATCAAAAAGTCCATCTGTAAAAGGAACCTTTCGTGTAGATATAGTGTGATGAGTGGTAAACGTGTTTACAGACAGATTAGAGACGATGGCTGTTTGATGAAGGCGATCAACTTCACATCATTACTAACTGTAGATATTTAGAACGAAATCAAAAGGACTTGGAAATCATAGATGAGTGATCCATCTGTGCATGAGAGTTACCCAAATTCCCACGCTTAAAATGAAATGTGAAATTACCTAAACAGATTATATAGTTCTCTTGATATAGCTCAATTTTGTGCCAATAAAAATAAAAATAAAAAAATAAATAAAAAAACTTACCAAAATCGTGTCATGATACATAGCCATGGCATGCTACCTGAAAAATTAAATCCTTAAGTTGCCTTCACAGATTAAAGTGGCTATTAAATGGTTAATGATAGATGGATACACTTGTCGAAAGAAATCGTGCTAGATTTAGTTTATTCAGTATATACTCTGGCAATGTATTGCCTCACAATGGTTATGTGGGAAGAAGAAAAATGTACAACACAAGGCTAGTATAGTTTAGGATTGTTGCTGTTTGTCAAGAATAATCTTTTAGCATGAACCAGTTTATGAATTTATATACCGCTCTAAAAATTGATCCATATGAGATGGAAGCGGTGCTTAAAAGTCTTCATGTAGGAAACAAAAAGCCATAATTACATGAAATTTGCCAACTTATTCGATAGTGCAGAGAGTAGGAATAGCGACAAAGTAAACATTGCACAAAACGTCATTCTATTGCTGATGAAACAATCTTTTCTTCCACTACTTGGAATTACACTAGCATTCGCACTGGTATTGCTAGAAGAGTTAACCATGCTTGCACTATGACTATCTGTACAATAGAATAATATTACTAGAGATCTAAACACATAAAAAAATGCAAGTAATGCAAGTGTTAGATCCAGCGACACATTTTTCCTTTTCTTTTTTGTTGGTTAGTTTTATGTAGGAACTTTGTGACAACGATACTCAATAGTTCACAAATACTGTGTAGAAGACATGTATTTAGATATGCAAGAATATTTACACCCTTATCTTTCCATTGAAGAATTTTCTCAAACTGCAGAAACTCTTGAGCAGCCTTTAAGTGTGGGGAAGTTTCGAAAAACCTGTATGTATTAATTACGTCAATGGGTAAATTTAGGGATAGTATTTGATTCATGAAAGATGAAGAGAAAAAAATAGCTTGGAGTGAAAAAAAAAATCTAAGTTTTGGACAGCGAAAGCAGAACACTCAATTATCTAGTCCGTCGACAATCTCAACAATTCCAATCCAACAAGGAGAACAAAAAAAAATCAAAGAGCACAAATTATAAATAGATGACGGAAAATGAAAGAATACGCCGATATAACGAAGTTCGGCTATGCCTACCTCCTCGGATCCAACAACCTTTGTTGCTTCTTCACTTTAAGAGGGAGTACAATATGAGAAGAAAACAAATCACTCGATATAAATTTCTCACACTACAATAGATACAGAAATAAAGATCTTATTGAAAATAATTATGGAGAACTCTCTTATTGTATTGTGATGATAAAAGATGAGAAAAAGTCTTCATATTTATAGGAGCCAGAATGAAGATTGCCTTGGAATTAATGATGAAATGTTTCTGAATTCGTTGATTTAATTTCAGCACAAATCTAGCATATTTGTGTTTGTTTCCACACATATCTATATTATGATTGACTTATCAAATCAATTAATATCTATTATGATATTAATTGATTCCCTTTCCAATTTGTTTTCCATATTTGACCGATTACGGAAATCAACTAATATCTTCTCCTTAATAAATTTGAAATAGATTAAAATTGTCCAAACTTAACGCTCCACTTCGATTTAAAAATATTCATAATTCAACAAAATTGGTTATTGGGTCAGCCCCCCATGGCGCTAAGTATATCGTACCACACTAATCAGATTTGAGCAATGCTCAAACTTGTCCTTATAAACCGAATTTGTCAACATATCAGCTGGATTGTGTTTTGTATGTATCTTTGATAGCTTTATCTTTTTTCTCTCTTTTTGAAGCATGAGAAAGAAACTCCAAACAGCAATGTGCTTTTTCTATGAGGTGTAGACTTGATTCTCAACAAGATGAATGATGCCCTGACTCTCCGAAAACAACTCCATCATCTTCTACATCATTGATAAATCCTCCAAAAGCTGCAACAAGTACAATCCTTCCTTGGTCGCTTGCATAATAGAATAAGCTCTGCCTCAGTTGTTGATAAAGCTACAATGGATTGTAGCTTGGATCTTTAAGAAATCAGGCATTTTCCAAGTGTATAAACATAGCCAGAAATCGATTTCCTACCATCTCTATCCTTCGCATAAATTGAATCATAATAACCCCTTAGAGTTATGTTGCTGCCTCCAAACGACAAGCCAATATAAAAAATGCCTCTCGAATATCGTAGAATCAACTATACTGCTTGCCAACAAGTCTTGGCCGAGTTAGACATGTATCTGCTAACAACACCAACTACATGAGCTAAATCAGGCCTTGTGCATATCATAACATACATAAGGCTTCCAACTGCACTAGACTAAGAATTATTTGCCATATTCCTTTTGTCTTCATCCGATGTAGGACATAAATCTCTGGATAGTTGAAATTGAGAGCCTAATGGAGTAGTCACCGGTTTTTCTTTTTCCATACCAAATCGAGATACGACTTTCTCGATATACCGAATTTGAGTTAGCCTCAAAACTCTTCGATTTCTATCTCTATCCTTGTTTTTATTCCAATTATAAAATGAAACGGAGAGTGCATTTGATAAACATATTTTCATTGACTTTTGCGAAAGTCAAATAGGAGAATTTACCTTTGTGACCAGCGCAACAAGTTGAGGGTGCAAACTAAAATTAACACAGGATTTTACATCTGAAAATAGATTGCATTATTCCCATCTTAACTTGGGCAAATGATAGGGAAACCCGTTGTCAAAGTTGGCTAGAAACTAGATTTGCAGCTGAGCTCACTTTTGTGTTTGAAAAGTATCATTTTAGAAAAATCATAACTTTCTCATCTTGCAGCGAAATGTAGTCAAATTTTTTTATGTTGTATTACTTGTGTCATAGTTTAATCTGCAAAATTTCACTCGAATCTGAGTTGTCTAGATGCTGGAAATCAGTCGCCGAAGTTGGCTAGAAAATAGATTTGCGGCTGAGTTCAGTTTTGTGTTTGAAAAGTGCCATTTTAGAAAAATCATAACTTTCTCTTCTTGATGCCAAATGATGTCGAATTTTAATATGTTGTTGTCCATGTGCTAAAGTTTATTGCTGCAAATTTTTGTTCAATTCTGGGCAGTTTTAATATCGGAAACGCATCGTCAAAGTTGGCCACAAACAAGATTTTCAATTTGCAACATTCTTCATTAGTTTTCGCTGCTGTTTTTGACTTAATTGATGATTGAATTGAAAAGTTTGATGATGGATTTTGAAGCTATGATATCTGATAATGGATTAGCTCAGTTATGAAGAAATTTGGAAATTAATTTTTTTAAAATATTATTTAAATTCAAATATTGGTAAATATCGATATTTGGAGAATTTGATGGTTTTAATTGTTTTTGCTTCCAAGTAAATTTTGTAAAATTTCTTAAAAATCATGGTTTGGAAAGTAAATGTTTTTATGTCATTTTAAAGGATTTTTAATCAATTAGTTAATATTTTAAAGTATTTTATAAATAGATAATCTATTTAAATAAGGGTTTTCTCTTTATAAAGCTTATATATATATATATTTCTAAAAATCGTTTAAAAATCCTATTTTATCTATAAAAATTATTTTAAGTATATTTTACTTTATTCTTATTAATTTAGGCGTATAAGAGTGAGAATTAAATGATTTAGTAAAAATACATGGTATGGGACATGTGTTTTTGCTTTATCGCTCAATATCGGACTTGTACGATCGAAACCAATTTGAAGTGATATTTGAGATGATTTAGAGGTTGCCTAATTTTGGCGAAGGTTACTGACTCGAGAACGACTCTTTTTGAGTGCATTCGATGACGAACCAATCTAGATGCAGTTTTCTTATAATTACCGATGAAATGAGGCAATTTTTGATGTTAAAACTTTAATTTGCGATTACGGATATAAATGACCATCACGATGTTCTTCATACTTGCGAAAGAGATGAGGCGAGTTTTTTAGTTGATGATGTTTTATGTTGGTTTTCTAATGTGGCATCGACTAACGATTGGTAAACCAATAGGTGCGAACGTATGGTATGGGACGTACGTTTACGCCTATCGGGTTCCTATTCGAGAGGTTGAGACACATTCAAGATGTTATTAGTACTATAGACCGAGTACACGATTGGAGTCACTACGATGTTTATGATGTTATTAATAGACTCTAATCATCACAATGTTATTACTCGGGTTTTTGACTGGGTGTCATCACGATATTCCCGACTATATTCAATCAAGTGATCATGAAGTTACGATGTTATGTGACCCCAAGTCATCATGATGAATGGTACCAAATAATAGTAGTACCAGTCAAGATGAAAAGCACGTGCCATTTTTTATGAAGTTTTCGATGTTCGATTTCACCTTTTTGATGATGTTGTTTGAATACGGCCTTGAGTATGATATAGGCTACATTTATGTTATGCTATATGGTGATTTTGATTATGATCGCCCTTAAATCTTATTGAGTTCTTATGATAGATTATGATGATTTGATGTTTCTCTGTGAAGTTATTATAAGGTTCTCATCCTTATCCACTTTACTTATAGATGTCCTTAAGGGAAACCATATGCATGTTATTTATTGAATTCCTTCGAAACAGATAAATGAATCACCGATGTCCCCTTTCTTATGAATCATATGATGAATAATATATTATTCTGTTGGCAACAACGTAGTGATTCTCACCCTTCCACTTATTACCGAGATCCTTACTATTGATAAGTTCTAGCTTGCCTGACCCATGTGTGCTTTTCACTCGGGTCATACCGAGTTGCAGGTTAGGTATGGATTGCTGCTTCCCTTGGATCGTTTTGCTGGCTTTTGTTGGGCGTTATCATTTTGGCTTGGATATCATACTTTTCGAGTAGTCGACTCTTATGTTATCATGATGTGTATTCTTTTGTAGGATTGTTGTGTATGTTATTCGGTAGTCCATGCAATCTATGTATGATGTACTATTATTATGACGCATGGTGATGTGTATATATATACTCTAATCTAGGTTTACTGTTCTATGACTGATATATTTACTTGCTCGCACATTGCATTTATTATGAGACAGTACGAAACCACCAAAGTGTGCATTAGTTATAGACTAAGTGTGTCGACCGCTGATGAGGTAATGAAAAAAAATAGAGACACATCCGACATGCTTATCCCTCAACTAAAGTATTACTACGATGGTCGCCCTTAATCAGACATATTCTCTGCATTAGTAGACATGATTACTTTGTAATTCTCTTTGCAAGTGTAGGTCTTGGGGTGGGGCGTCACAATCCCTATCCTTATATTATTCCGGTCTAGGCTCCGATACCAAGTTTTGACGCTTCGAAACTAGTGATCGAAATATCAGAGGGTGTTCACCATCCGATGGCTTGGAGTAATGGGCACAGAAGAGGCGGTCTCTCTTATACACTATTTTGGGTCAACACGAATATGTTTCAATACTTGAATATTCATGAAATAATATGTATCTCGCCTTGATGCAAGGCAATATACATGAGCTCTAGAATTAAATAATACAGTTTTAGAGACCCGAATGAACTTTTCCAACTAACAGAATCGAAATGAACAAAAATGATGAATTTTATATCACATCTAAAAATTTAATCCATTATCTCATCATATATACAACTCCTTACAAAATTACGTCACATTATCCAATACAATGAAATTTCAATTTAAATACAAATAGAGTTAAATACACACCATGGTCATCTGCTCCAACTCCATATCATAACCCGTAAAGCATATACAATCACAATATTGATATGTAAAACAACCTAAAGTTGAACCAAGGTTGTAAAAAAAAACTAACCCGAAGTTAGGCTAGAAATATAATTGTGAGTTTAACAAAATCATAAATAATAAATATGCAATGTCGGGTTTAAAGGTGACATTTTCAAACAAACAGATGTCACTCACACCGTCCCATATGCTTCCTACAATTAATATTCAATGGTAGTGATAACACATGTGTTATCGCTCTTTTCATCGTGACTCATAGTTGAACCCTAATCAACCGGGATATCAAAATATATCCATATTATATGAGTTGCATTTTGTTGTACAAATTCAAAACATCAAATTGTTCATTTTTACAAGGTTGTAATTTCTAGTTGCACTTAAGAGAAGGCTAAATCATCTTCTCATGCTTATGTGAAGGCTAAATCATTTTTTTGTTCTGTGTGTTCCAATAGGATATCACATTGATAAATCTCCTCGGTGAATTTACCTTCCATATAGACTACCTATCCTTGAAGTCATCATGGTTTTTCCCCATATACTTCTACCCAGTTGTGGTTGTCCCTCAATGATCCTTTTGTTGTCGTACCCTTTATGTATTTGGAGACATGATAAATCTTACTCGTGTTATAGTCAACTTCGTCATCATATCTCCAACAGGCGGCGCTCGTTTTCTTCATTTTCACTACACTATTGACAATTCTATATATCTTCAATAACTTCATATGTCCTGGCAACAGATCGTTACTACATTTTAATGAGGGGCGAAGTCATCATGATTTATTTAACAATCCTCGAATCAATCCACTAGGATGGAACCAGAGGTCTAGTAGTCAATACCTCATACTATTCTCATCAAATGTTAAATTTGTTGTTTTTCAAAAAATTTGACTTTCATTTAATTTCCATATTCCCAAATGAAGTTTTATCCCATTTTCATCAATAAATGCCATGTACATGCAAATCAGCATAGCAAAATATCAATGCTCAAAACTAGGAAATTAAATGCAACGAAGCACACAATATTATCATGGGATATAATAAACTTGGCATATAATATCATGGATGAATCACACATCATACACACACACATATTTAAAATCAAACAAGTATACAAAAGCACCCTTGGTTATTCAAGCATGTATTTCATTCAATTGCGTGCAATTCATCCATAGCATACTGGACAACTAATTATAAATTTGATGTAATTATAGTTAACCATTAAGCTATTCATTTGTCTTCAAAATCAACCGAATCTTTAACCACTTAGCTTACTATGAGTATATTTACGTAGCCTGGGTTAAATATTTAAGTAAATATTTAAGTTCAATCACTTATATATTAAAATGAAAAATTAACTTCTAATTACTCGACATATATTTAAATAAAGCGATCCATTTATTATACTCATGATTTTTATAATAAACATATATACTTGATTTTCATTTTCAAAGTCATACCTAAGCAATTATATTTAACCAAGCATTAAGCAAACATCAGACTTTGTTTTAGCTAAATCATATAGTTATTTCATTCATGGCCTAAGGTACATGTAACAATTTAAAACCACAATGCACATATACAACAATCGTGCCATTCGTCCCATCAAGTATTACTTAGGTGGCACTAGCTTTGCAACTTATTTCAACTCATACAAACATCATTGTGAATAATGTAATGTGAAATGTACACCAACTAATATAGCGTGTAAGCACACTTACTTACCAAAGAATTAGATAATCTTTTGACTTAAATTTCTTTTATATCCATTTCTTTTTCTTTTTTTGGGCAAGGCCGACGGTTTTATAGTGGACCGACCACTTTTATTACGAACGTAATAACATTGAAGTACAGGAGTAAGGTAGAGTACCTTAGCTACTACAATAGATAGAAAATAAAAATACAGCACAGGAGTGTGACAGACATGTCACAGCTACAAGATGTAAATAACTAGACTAGTTCTCCTCCGTAGAGGAAGAATCACCAACAACCTCATCAACTCGAGAAGAATCCAGAGGACCACTCCCCAGAAGACCAAAGAAGGGGCGGAAACGAGTAGCAAGAGAAGGAACATAACCGACATCGTCAGGGGAGTAAATGAAAGCTCGATCCCAGGCAGAGTCGGCTAGAATGACAGAATTTCTATCAGCATACGAACCATCCAAATCAAGAACCAAGGAATCACCAGAAATTCTGTAATAGAGGCATCGAAGGTCCAGTAGATCATCAGATACATATCTAAAGCAGGAGTCATCCACATGGTTGAATCTCATATCTGATAGACGATCAACCCAACAATGTTCAGTCTCGGCCCAAACAACGAGAGGCAGAGAGAGAACCGGCTCAGAAGACAAAACAGTAGGGACATCAGCAGGAACTGGGGACGCAGGCCGCACTAGGGTAAGAGAAGGATCAGGGGCAGGAGCAACCAGAGAGACTTTGGGGACCCATTTCCATTTCTTTATTCCACTATATTAAAAATTCTAAATTTAAATAACATATGCATTAAGTTTTTGCATTATAATCTTCATGATCATTAACATGGCCCATTAAACAAGGTCAAACAACTCAAAATGAGGCCTTCCCTTATATCGAAAATTTGTACTTCTTCCATAAATAATTCTATGAATTGCAATCTATTTTATATGATGTATATTGTCTTGAGTGGAATTAACAACACCTTAATCAAGCTCGGATCATAGCGTAAAGCTAAAGGGCATTAATCAAAATAATATTTGATTCATTGTTTTCTGATTATAGTTGACCCTCTTTATATTAATTTACTTTTATATACTTCAATCTAAATTCATATAAATGTATTTTTTAGATCTAGAACCCTGTTTGAAAATATCAATCTCATACCGACAAGTAAATCAATATATAGTAATATTTACTGCCTCATATGGTAACAAAGTAAAAGAGCGTCAACTATACATATATAAGAATAGAAGGAAGTTCAACTCATATTAATCTTGCAACTATATAATAGAGAATCGGTATACTCACTAGCGTGTATTTAAATCATTCGTCACAAGGAAAAAGATTTTATAAATATATGATAAGGTATGTCCACATGGCTAATACATACATACATATATATATTATACGGGTGTATTGATAAATAAATAAACATATATATATATATATATATATATATATATATATATATATATATATATAATTCATCACCTCAATTCAAAATTCAATTCAAATTCATTTATTCTTTTTTTGAAAATAACTCAAATTCAATTAACTAAAATTTTCTACTCATAAAAATCAAAAAATATATTTCAAATGTATATGAATTTTCTACAATATTCAAACTCACATCCCTCGTTTAATTTAAATTCAAAATCCACAAAATAACTTGAATAATTTCAAGTTTAATATTTTTATAGCTTTAACTATAAATATATTTTTAGATATATTTCAGAAGTTCAACCTTTACCCTCCTTATAACACTCAGATTTGAATTCGAGATATCTTATCTTAACAAGTAATAACGGTTCATCATGTTATCGTAACTTCATTATATGACCAAATAATTAACGCAATCAAACATATATTATTAATAACTCAGGCACAACCATCTACTAACCAATATGAAATTATATATTTATTGTAATTTAAAATGATGTTATACTAACTTATCATTACTGCTATAACCTCATACCAACATTCATGATTCTACCTCAACAACCCACTGTTGTACAACCTTCTCTTCGCATCACCTACTTCCGTTATTCCCCCTATATGCTCATGCACCTCTTTCAACTCAATGTGCAACATCAAGCCATCATCATTATGTTGCCGGCCATGCCGTCTCCATGTTCTACCCTATTCGCCGCCTAGGTCATGCCTGAACGCCATCACTAGGTCCATCGTCATCGTCCAAACCTTGATCTCCGCTTGCCATAGTCGCATATGCGTCCCACCTATGCGACCCCGCGGTAGCTGTTCTTTATATGATACGTCCGTTTGAAATTGATTTGGGATTAGGGATGGAATAGAGATGGTTTTTTACTTATTTTTTCTTACCTGGAAGAGAACAAAATGAAATAAAGAAGCGAAAGTACGGGATAAGCTTGAAGGGTATGAGATGAGCATGATCCAAAGGATAGGTCCCAAAAAGTTAAAAGAGATTTTTTTTTTCATTTAAATAAAAAAATTCCCCTAACCGCCATTAAACCTAACCATCTTTTAATCAACGCATTACAATCATTTCAAAATTCAACTCAAGGCATTTTATCAAACGTTATTTTATTTTTGAATGATTTGTCGTTTATTAAATTATTGCCTCCTAGTTTTTAAGTAATTAATTTTTTTTATTAGTTCAAAAAATTCCAATTTCCATAAAAAATTATTTATTTTACCAAATAAATTTTCAAAAAAAATTTTAGATATTTAAAACGCAATTCAAATTCCCAATTTGAATCTTAAATCAATATTCTCTAAAAATCTAATATATTGAATTAAATTCAGTAAAACATTCAATTAAATTCTCAAATCCATTTTAATGGATTTATTTCATTTTAGCTTCGAACAGGGATGTTAACGACTCCTCTCCTTAAAGAAATTGCGTCTTCACAATTTAGTGGATAATAATGTAATCGATCTAGCTAACAAAATATAATATACACACACCTTTGTGTATGTGTGTGTCTATATATATACACATACATAAATTCGTACATAAATACATACATGCACATATATATAAACCCACACACACACCAAAACTCAAAACACATCAATTCATTCAATTCAAATACAACCATGCATTTAATTTATCCATGCTACTTTAACACAAAGTATTCTATTAAAAATCCATCCATTCAAGCCAGATTAATATAATGTAAGTACTTGCACATAAACAAACAAAAAATCCATTTCATTCAAATGTGTCGCATGGCATTATAAATATAACGATCAATATACGAATAGCTTTTAGTAGTTCCTTTGAATAATTACTTTAATTTCAAAAATTATAAAATTTTCGAAATTTTTCTAAGTAGCGAGATTTTCGAATATTTCGGTAGAGTCCCTTTTGTACAGAGAACCTTTCAAATAATTACAATATGAGTAAATAGATATACGTCCACCAAATAATGATCGAAAATAATTTATATGTCAAAGTTATCCATACAACATCTAATGCACAATGTATATAGCTTTTTAAGTAAAAACATACCTTGTTTTTAGGATTTCAAAGCAATTCATTTAATTTTATATGAGCAAAAGCAAGTTTGTTTCAGATTCCAATTCAAGTGTCTTTATGTACCTATTCTCAACACAATTCAAATTAACAAGCTCATATAAATAAAAATTTATAACATGGTAGTCATTCAATCAAATGTACACATGTAAGCAAGTTTCCAATTAGCCTTTTAAGTTTCGAAAACACCAAATTATTTGATGCTTTCAAGAGTAACGTCGTGCCATATTTAATTAGCTTTCCGTAAATTCTTCATGACTATGAAAACATGGTATGTGTTCATAAGTAATGGTTGTTTTGCCCAAAATACAAACATTGAAGTGAAATTAATACGTAAGTCGCGTGTGTTAAACCTCATTTTTCACCTTGTAAACCTCAAAATATTGCATATATTTGAAACAAATGTTGTTACTTATTGTTGTAGCCTTTCGAAAAGTACAATACTGTGGAAAACAGATAATACATTTGAAAGTTATGGTCAAAAGAAAGTTATACTTTGCCTTAGATTTTTAAATTTTTGAATGGATTCAAATTAAATCAGTTTTTAATATCAATAAATCTCATAAATTTGCATTGCACTTAAAATTAAAGTTCTTCTTCATTGTCTTAGCTTTCCAACAAATACAATATCGTCAAAGACAAATTAACGGTTTGAGAGTTATGATAAAATAATTCAATGTTTTAACCGTGAAATTTCGAGGACAGTCCAAAAGTTTGCCTTCATTTAAAACAACCCTTAACAATAGTAAATTTAAAATTTTCCAAAAGTGATCAACATGAAAAAACTTTCATCTTAAAAACTAGGAGAAGTTTTTTTTTTTATCCATTTGTAAATATTTTTGATGTTATCAACCTATTTGATGTTGCCTCTCTTATATTTATTTTGATCTTAAGAAATCACAATGTTTTCTTAAACTAAACAAACATGATTTCATTTGTCTTCTTTAAAACTTCGAACATCTTCAGCCTTCAAATATTCAGGATATACTTACTTAAGGAACACCAATCCCAAAATGTTATTAATGAAGATAATAAGTACATTGACAAACATGACTAAAAGAAAAAACAAATTAATTATTAAACTGTATTGGAATTGTTGGAGGTTATTTTTGTTATTGATTCCCATGCAATAAGTACTGATGAGCTAGTACATATGAATTGCCAATACACACAGATGGGCATGTCATCAAATACTTTATCTACTTTCAAACCAAAGAGTGATTACATATATAGTTTAATTGCCCAAACAATTCAAAATTAAATATCAAATAATAAGGTTTGGGCCAACTACAACACCATCAAAGAAATAGAGGGAGCAACGTATGTGATAAGCTAATAACAAATAGAACAGATATATTCTCAAAATTCCACTTGTTTGTTTCATATCTATTATCCCTCAATCAAAAATAAAGATACATAATAAGACGAAAGAAAGTAATAGTTGCCTTTTTGTTATGATTCGAAAGACCTATATATGTACTTAAAATTTATTTTCAAACAAATTTTTCTAAATTAATCATTTCATGAATCATTTTAACAAAAATGCACATTCTCATGTACTTATCAAGTTTATGGCTATAGTTTACCTCAAGTTGCCAATCCTTTACAATGATAATGAATAGTTATTTTTTACATTTCAAAATAAATCAGTTCTTCCTTATCACCTAATTACACATACACAAGTCATGTATTATTAATCACACCAGTATATAATATGCAACACATCATATACAACTAAGCAGCAAGGCATACAAATCAACATACAACATTGCATTCATAAAGTTCAATAAATTAATATATTTTTATTATAGAAACATTGCCTCATCGGATCTTCATTATTAGTTTCATCGATTAGCTATAGTACTGACCACACAATGAAAATCTATCAACACTACCTCGCCACTTATCTCAACTTTTTGTAACACCCAATGGTTGTAAACGTCATACGAATTCATACGAATCATGTATATAAAAATGCTTAACTTGTATATTTTTAAAAAAAGGAATCAATCATTTAATATTCACTTAAAATTTCATATATATACTAATTTTTTTGACTTCTTGGTCAAAATATATATCATTATTATAAAATTACATTTATAAAATAAGGGATCACTTCCCTATATAAGACATACATCCTACAATTTACAAATTTTCTCTCTTTAATCAATATACTCCTTTTCCATATCAAAATATCATTTGTATATTTTTCTAAAACATCGGTATGTCACAATACCTCATTTTAATGTTTAGGAATTCCTACCAATATGTTAGCTACTCGAATTGACCAGAATTCTTAAAGAACTAAACGGATAGTCAACACAACCAATTTTCATATCATCTTACATAAAAATAAATTTCAATAGTATTTTTATTTATAAATAAATCTCATCAATTTTTATTGTTGGAGGTATCTTTGAGTTCTTATATATACATCTACTTATATAAAATAAGTACCAATTTCAACAAATACTTATTATCTTCAATATTATATGTTTCTATTCAATTCTTTTTTAAGTATTTTATAGATAAATTTCTAAACTCTTTTAAAAAAAGCTTGCTTTCGTAATTTCAATTTATTTCTATAAAATCATATACAACATTGTATTGAAATTTCCAACCAGACCATACCAATCATCAAGCAAGCATATATTACATCCAAATAAAATTCATTTTAATATATGTCAAAATCACATCAAAGTATTCATATCATCAATGTGAATGTTATTTTTATTTCAAAGAAACTTTTGCTTTATAAATTTTCAATACAAATATGTGTGTGTGTAGACATACGTATATAAATGTTTTATCGGATTATTGAACCTTTCGATCATTCACAACTTACACATCATAGGTTAGTTGAATAAAATAGGTAACCAAGTCTCATTCTCTAAGGCCAAAGTATATCTCTATCTCTATATTATTCTAACTTAAGCTTTGATACCAGGTGGTGACGTCCCAGCTCCAGTGACCGAAATATCAGATATAGTTAACCGTCTGGTAGCTCTAGACAATAGGCACGGAAGGATCGATCTTAGGTATACACTACTTTGGATCAACATGGTTATGTTTCAATACTTGAATATATATGAAGTAATATATATGTATGTATGTATGTATGTATGTACGTACGTACGTACGTACGTATGTGTATATTGTCTCGGTGTAAGGTAATATACATGAGTTATAGAATTGAATAATACAGTATTAGAGAAACAAATTAAAATTTCTCAACTAACAGAACCAGAGTGAACAAAAATGATGAATTTTATATCATATTTAAAAATTTAATGCATTATCTCATCATATATACAACTCCTTGCAAAATTACATCACATTATCCAGTACAATGAAATTTCAATATATAAATAAACAGTGTAAATACTCACTGTCATCATCTGCTCTAAGTTTATATCGTAGCACATAATGCATATGGAGTCATAATATTAACCTATAAAACAACCTAAGCCTGACCTAAGGTTGTTAAACAAATAAAAATCTCCGAGTCAGGTAAGAAATCTAGTTGTGAGTTTAACAAAATCGTAAACAATAAATATGCAGTGTCAGGTTTAAAGGTGACAATTTCAAACATGTAGATGCCACAAATACCATATCAAATCCTGCCTATGATTAATTTTCATAAATAGTGATAAAATACGTGTCATGTTCTATTCATCGTGACTCGCAATTGCAATTTTAGTCAACTGAGATATCACAATCTATCCATATTATATGAGTTGCTTTTGTTTTATAAATTCAAAACATCATTTCAAATAATTTATTTTACTAGGTTAGCATTTCTAGTTATATTTTAAGAGAAGGCTAAATCATCTTCTCGTTATGTGATTCCTAACAGGATATCACTTTGATAAATCTCCTCAGTGGATTTATCTTTTACATAGACTAGTATACTTCCAGTCAATTATGGTTGGCCGCCATACGATCGCTTTTTTTCACGGCCTTTAGATATCTAGAGACGTGACAAATCTTACTCATGTTGTAAAGCACTTCATCATCATATCTCCATCAGGTGGTGCTACTTCTATTTGTTTGCACTACACCTATGATAACTCTCAGTATCTTCATTAACTTCATATGTCCTAGCAACATATCATTTGGACATTGTAAAGACGACCGAGGTCATAATGATTGGATTGTGATCCTTGAATCATTCTGTTAGGATGAAAATTAGCAGTCTAGTAGTCAATACCTTGTACAATTCTCGTCAAATGTTAAATTTATTGCTTTTCAAAACATTTGACTTTTATTTAATACCTATATTCGTCAAATGATATTTTTCCCATTGTCATTACCAAATGTCGTGTACGGGCACATCAACATAGCAAAATATCTTTGTTCAAAACTTGGAAATTAAACGCGGTGAAGTGCACAATATAATCATGGGATATAATAAAACTGCATATAATATCATGGGTAAAGCATACATCATACACACACACCCACACACATTTGAAATTAAAAATCAAATAAGTATTCAGAAGCACCCATGGTCATTCAAGCATATTTTTCATTCAATTCGCGTGCGATTCATCCATATTATATTTGCAACTAATCATATATTTGATATAATTCTAGCATTAGTTATAGCCAACCATTAAGTAATCCGTTTATTTTCAAATCAGCCAAACCTTCAATCATTTAGCATATCATAGGTGCATTTACATTACTAGAGTGAAATATGTAAATATGTAAGTTCAATCATTTATATCAAAATGAAACAACAATTTCTAATTATCTAAAAGATATTCAAATAAATTGATCTATTTATTATATTCATGATTTTTAAAACAAATATTAAATATATATATATATATTTGGTTTTTATTTTCTAAATCATACCATTGCCATTATGTTAATTAAAACATCAGATTTTATTTTAGCAACATCATAGTTATTTCATTCATGTCCTAAGTTACACATAGCAAACTAACACCACAATGCACACATATGACAATAATGTATTTATGCCATTTGTTACATCAAATATTACTCAGGTGGTCCCCTTTGGTGACCAGATTCCTCTTCCTCGTCCGCCTGTCCGGAAGTGGGTGAGGAAGGTTGCTCCTCAAGTTCCCTTAGTTGATGCTCCGGTAGCTCCCATTGTTGTACCCCCCTCCCCCCATTGTGGATCCTCCTGCTGATGCTCCGGTTTGCGTAGATCCTACTATTTCAGTGCCTGTTATAACCCCATCTTCTGTTTCTCCTCCTTCGTCCCTGGAGGTGGATCCTTCGACCCTGGAGGTGGATCACTCTGCTTCCACAACTGATATCATTTCCTGGAATTCTAACGAACGTGCTTGGGTTAATGCTCCTTCTAATATGAGATATTCGCCAGAGAGGGACACATTTTATGCATTTATCAGTGATGTTGGAGGCGAGACTCGTTTTCTTATCTACCATATTAAGGGAGATGGTTTGTGCCTCACTAGGGTGGAGGAGATTGGTGAGGAGAACAAAAGTAAGTTTTATGAAGTCACATGGGATAGGAAATTTCTTTACTCACGTAACTCTGTTGGATATGATCCTCGTCGAGCTGCTCTCTTCTCAGGGTTTTCTCATATTATTGGACCTTCTTCGTTGTGATTGTTCATTCTCTTCTAAGGAGGATTAGTCATGTCTTTTTAGTATTTTAGGCTCTTTTGTCTAGCTCCTGTGCTTTCAAATTTTGCCCTTTTAGTTTCTCTGTGCATGTGCAGAGCACCTGTTTTCCCATTATATATTCAGTGGCACGACCCACTATAAAGCCGACTAGCTTTGCTAAAAAAAAGTATTACTCAGGTGATACTGGCTTTGCAACTCATTTCAACTTATAAAAACATCATTACATACACTGTATCATAAAATGTACACCAACTAATATAGTGTGTATGCATTATGCATAAATGTTTATTAATTAATTAGATATTCATTTTACTTACATTTCCTTTATAAATCTTTAAATATCTGTTTCTTTATTCAGCTAAATTAAAAATTCTATATATAAATAAAACATGCATCAAAATTTGTTGCATTATAAGTTTCTTCATGATCATCAACGCCACCAACTAAAAAGGTTAAACAACTAAAAATGAGGCCTTACCCTTTATTCAAAATTTATATTTCTTCCATAAATATTTCTATGCATCATAACCTATTTTATATTATGTTTATTATCCAAGTAGATCGTTAACAACCCCTTAATCAACCTCAGACCAAAGCATCAAATCGAAGAGCATTAATCAAAATAGTATTTAATTCATTGTTTCCTTATTATAGTTCACCCTTTTCATATTAAATTTCCTTTTGCATACTTCAATTTAAATTCATATAACTATTTTTTGCATCTAGAATAATAGGTTACTGCCTTATACGATAATAAATTGAAAGGCTAAGAGAACCAGTTTGGCTAACCTAGTAATAGTTGCTTTTTTTTCATGCACTATTACTAGGGTAATAACAAATAGAATAGATGGGCATGTCATCAAATATTTTATCTACTTTCAAACCAAAGAGTGATTACATATATAGTTTAATTGCCTAAACAATTCAAAATTAAATATCAAATAATAAGGTTTTGGGCAACTACAACACCGTTAAAGAAATAAGGGGAACGACATACGTGATGAGCTAACAACAAATAGAACAGATATATTCTCAAAATTCTACTTGTTTGTTTCATATCTATTGTCCCTCAATAAAAAAAATACATAATAAGATGATAGAAAGTAATAGTTGCTTTTTTGTTATGATTCGAAAGCCCTATACATGTACTGAAAATTTCTTTTCAAACAAAATTTTCTAAATTGATTATTTCATGAATCATTTTAATACAAATGCATATTCTCATGTACTTATCAACTTTATAGCGATAGTTTACCTCAACTAGCCAATCCTTTAGAATGACAATGAACAGTTATACATTTCAAAATAAATCAGTTCTTCCTTATCACCTAATTGCACATACACAAGCCATGTATTATTAATCAAACCAATATATAATATGCAACACATCATATACAACTAAGCCGCAAGGCATACAAATCAACATACAACATTGCAAACATAAAGTTCAATAAATTAGTATATTTTTATTATAGAAACATTGCCTCATCGGATTTTCGTTATTAGTTTCATCGATTAGCTACAGTGTTGACCACACAATGAAAATCTATCAACACTACCACGCCACTTATCTCAACTTTTTGTAACACCCAATGGCTGTAAACGTCGTACGAATTCATACGAACTATGTATATAAAAATACTTAACTTGTATATTTTTAAAATATGGAATCAATCATTTAATATTCACTTAAAATTATATATATATATATACACTAATTTTTTTGACTTCTTGGTCAAAATTTATATCATTATTATAAAATTACATTTATAAAATAAGGAATCACTTCCCTATATAAGACATACATCTTATAATTTATAAATTTTCTCTCTTAAATCAATATACTCCTTTTCCATATCAAAATATCATTTGTATATTTTTCTAAAACATCGGTATGTCACAATACCTCATTTTAATGTTTAGGAATTCCTACCAATATGTTAGCTACTCGAATTGACCAGAATTCATAAAGCACTAAACGGATATGTCAACACAACTAATTTTCATATCATCTTACATAAAAATAAATTTCAATAGTATTTTTCTTTATAAATAAATCACATCAATTTTTATTGTTGGAGGTATTTTAAGTTCTTATATATACATCTACTTATATAAAATAAATACCAATTTCTACAAATACGTATTATCTTCATAATTATATTTTTCTATTCAATTCTTTTTTAAGTATTTTATAGATAAATTTCTAAAATCTTTTAGAAAAAGCTTGCCTTTGTTCAATTTATTTTTATACAATCATATACAACATTGTCAATCAAACTTCCAACCAAACCATACCAATCATCAAGCAAGCATATATTACGTCCAAATAAAATTCATTTTAATATATATCAAAATCACATCAAAGTATTCACATCATACGTGTGAATATTATTTTTATTTTTATTTCAAAGAAACTTTTACTTTATAAATTTTCAATACAAATACGTATGTGTGTGCATACATATATACATACATACATACATACATACATACATACATACATACATACATACATACATATACATATATATATATATATATATATATATATATATATATATATATGCATTCTATCAGATTATTGAACCTTTCAATCATTCACAACTCACACATCATAGGTGGGTTGTATAAAATAGGTAACCAAGTCTCATTCTCTAAGGACAAAGTATATCTCTATCTCTATATTATTCTCTTTGATACCAGATTGTGACGTCCCAGCTCCAATGACCGAAATATCAGATATAGTTAACCGTCTGGTTGCTCTAGACAATGGGCATGGATGGATCGATCTCTCGTATACACTGCTTTGGATCAACATCGATATGTTTCAATACTTGAATATATATGAAGTAATATACATATACATATAAATATATATATATGTGTGTGTGTGTGTGTGTGTGTGTACATATGTATCTTTGTATGTATGTATATGTATATTGTCTCGATGTAAGGTAATATACACGAGTTCTAGAATTGAATAATATAGTATTAGAGAAACAAATTAAAATTTCCCAACTAACAGAACCAGAGTGAACATAAATGATGAATTTTATATCATATTTAAAAATATAACGCATTATCTCATCATATATAGAACTCCTCGCAAAATTACATCACATTATCCAATACAATGAAATTTCAATATATAAACAAACATAGTAAATACTCGCCATCATCATCTGCTCTAAGTTTATATCCTAGCACATAAAGCATATGCAGTCATAATATTAAACTATAAAACAACCTAAGCCTGACCTAAGGTTGTTAAACAAATAAAAACTCCGATCCGGGCTAGAAATCTTGTTGTGAAAATAATTAAATCGTAATGAATAAATATGCAGTGTCGGGTTTAAAGGTGACTATTTCAAACATGTAGATGTCATACATACCATATCAAATCCTGCCTATGATTAATTTTCATTAATAGTGATAGCATACGTGTCATGGTTCTATTCATCGTGACTCGCAATTACAATTTTAGCCAACTGAGATATCACATTCTGTCCATACTATATGAGTTGCTTTTTGTTTTATAAATCCAAAACATCATTTCAAATAACATGAAATAGATTTGAAATAGATATCTAATATCTTCTCCTTAATATCTTTGACCGATTACGGGAATCAACTAATATCTTCTCCTTAATAAATTTGAAATAGATTAAAATCGTCCAAACTTAACGCTCCACTTTGATTTAAAAATATTCATAATTCAAAAAAATTGGTTATTGGGTCAGCCCCCATGGCGCTAAGTATATCGTACCACACTAATCAAGTTTGAGCAATGCTCAAACTTGTCCTTTTAAACCGAATTTGTCAACATATCAGCTGGATTGTGTTTTGTATGTATCTTTGACAGCGTTATCTTATTTCTCTCTTTTTCAAGCATGAGAAAGAAACTCCAAACAACAATGTGCTTCTTCTGTGAGCTGTAGACTTGATTCTCAACAAGATGAATGATGCCCTGACTATCCGAAAACAACTCCACAGTCTTCTACATCATTGATAAATCCTCCACAAGCTGCAACAAGTACAATTCTTCCTTGGTCGCTTGCACAATAGAATAAGCTCTGCCTCAGTGGTTGATAAAGCTACAACGGATTGTAGCTTGGATCTTTAAGAAATCAGGCCTTTGCCAAGTGTATAAACACAGTCAGAAATCGATTTCCTACCATCTCTATCCTTAGCATAAATTGAATCACAATAACCCCTTAGAGTTATGTTGCTACCTCTAAAGGACAAGCCAATATAAAAATGCCTCTCAAATATCGTAGAATCAACTATACCGCTTGACAACAAGTCTTGGCTGAGTTAGACATGTATCTGCTAACAACACCAACTACATGAGGTAAATCAGGCCTTATGCATATCATAACATACATAAGGCTTCCAACTGCACTAGATTAAGAATTATTAGCCATATTCCTTTTGTTTTCATCCGATGTAGGACATAAATCTCTGGATAGTTGAAATTGAGATCCTAATGGAGTAGCCACCGGTTTAGCTTTTTCCATACCAAATCAAGATATGACTTTCTTGATATATCGAATTTGAGTTAGCCTCAAAACTCTTGATTTCTATCTCTATGAATCTCCATCCCTAAAATTTTCTGTGCATTTTCCAAATCTTTCATTTCAAACTCCTTGCTGAGCTCTATCTTTAACTCTGAAATCCTAGTCATGCTCTTAGAAGCTATCAACATATCATCGACATAAAGCAACAAATATATGATGTCTTCTTTACACTTCTTACAATAGACACATTGGTCCTTAAAGCTTCTAGAGTAACCATGTGAGATCATAAACTTATCAAATTTCTTGTACTACTATATATGAGACTGTTTTAAACCATACCGAGATTTGTTAAGCTTACAAACATGACTGGGCCTGCTATTGGTAAATGCCCTCCTCGAGGTCACCATGCAAGAATGCTGTCTTGACTTCTAATTGTTCTAACTCCATGTCGAAGTGGGCAACCATTGCCAAAAGAATGCGAATGGAAGTGTGTCTGACAACTGGAGAAAAAATATCGTGAAACTACACACCTTTTCTCTGAACATAGCCCTTGGCCACTAATCTCCACCATTGTCGCCGTCTTTCACCTTATAGATCCATTTACATCTAATTGCTCTCTTGCCGGAAGGAAGTGGCACTAAATCCCAAGTGTGATTTTTGTGCAAAGACTCAATTTCCTCCTCCATAGCTACTACCTAACTGGAACTATCAACTGAACTAATGACATATCGATAGTCTTTGGGCTCATCAAGAAATATGCTTAATCCATAAGCTGCCATGTCATCGAAGTCAATGTCTTCAATGTTTAATGCCACAAAATCATCAAGCCGTCTAGGTCTTTTCTACTTTCTGCTTGGTTAAGTTTGAATTTGATCTCCATCTTGAGATCGATTCTCTGTCCTCTCCTCATCAACCACGATGTCATCGGAAACACCATATTTATGGAAGTCTGATGATCTACTTTGTGTCTGGTACTTTGAATTTGTCCTCTCAACATCATCATTAAGTGAAGAAGATGGCTCCACCTTCAACATAGCATTTTCATCAAATGTAACATGTCTGCAAGTAACAATCTTTTGGATAGTAGGACACTACAACCTATAACCCTTAATTCCTCTCCTATAGCCAAGAAAAATACACCTGCGCGATCTTGGATCCAACTTTTCTTTGCTCTCATGCACGTAAGCTGGACAACCAAACACTTTGAGAAAATAATATGAAACGGGCTTCATGAAGTTTCATCCTTGGACTGCTTCTCAACAAGAGATAGGCATAAGACTGCTTCTCAACAAAAGATTTTCAACTTTAAAACCTATTAAAGGTTTCATCCTTGGACTTCATAAAGTCATTTTTGGACTTCATAAAGTAAACCCATACCTTTCTAGAAAAATCATCAATAAATGAAACAAAATACCTAGCTCCTCCAAAACATAGGCATGGTGCGGAGCCCCAAACATCAGTGTGAACATACTCTAAAATATCTTTAGACTTATGCTCTGCAATGCCAAAAGAAACCTTCGTTTGCTTTCCAAGTATGCATTCTTCACGAAAGCCAAGTTTTGAATGATAAATACCGTCAATCAAACCTCGTTTTCTCAATACTTCCGAACTGCGCTCTCCAATGTGTCCCATATGAAAATGCCACAATTTGGTAGAATCAGAATCAACAGAGCGAACAACGAAAGAAGACTCTGCAACAACAATGGTATCCTTCAGCAAATATAGATTTCCAGCTTTTACCCCTTTCATCATTATCAACGAGCCATTTTTAATTTCCAATGAATCTTTTTCTATTACACATTTCAAGCCAAGATTGCACAATGCTCCAATGGAAATCAAACTACGTCTCAAATCAGGCACATGTCTAACATCACACAAAGTATGAACAACACCATTAAACATCCTGATCTTTACCGTTCAAATACCTATCATGCGACAAATAGCATTCTTTACCGTTCAAACACCATCAAACATCAAAAAGAGTGTCTATCAGGTGTCATATGATAAGATGTTTCAGAGTCAATAATCCATATAGTACTCTTTATAGAAGATGGAGAAGCTGTAAAAATGCCAGGATCACTCTTTGAATCTGATCTTTCCACGGTAGCAGCTGAAGCCTTTTGGGTAACAACTTTATTTTTACTCTCCAACTTGGGTCAACTAGCAATATATTGTCCATATCTTCTACAATAATGAAAAACTCCCATCGGAGCTCCGCTTAATTATCTTGACTTGGCCCTATATCCACTACAACAAAAAGACTCTTCATCGTTTAAAAAATGCTGTAAAAGGCTTTTACAGTGTATTAAAAAACGCTGTAAATCAACATGTTGTAATAAATCAATGACCTATTATTGCAACAGAAAAAACGCTGTAAAAAATCATGTTTTTTATAGCGTTTTGAAAATGCCATGAAAAATCTTATCAATGGCCTTTTTCATATGCTATAAAAGGCTTTTACAGCGTTTTCATAAACGATGTAAATCAACACGTTGTAATAAAACATTGACTTATTAATGCAATAGAGGAAACGCTATATTTGTTCTGAACATGCTATAAAAAGTCTTATTAATGGCATTTTAAACAGCGTTTTAAAAATCATTTTTGCAGTAAGTACACATTCATTATCACATTATAATTGACAAATTTGCATAAACATAATGTATCATTTAACACAATAATATATATCACATTAAACGAAAAATAACTAATCGTTCAACATTCATATAGAATAATGCATAACATATCGTAATATTTAATTAACATTACATTAGAAGTGTAAATAATACAAGTGATAAAAAGATCGTACTACACATGATGATTAAATGTGCAAATTAAAGAAATTGTTATTTCAAAAGAACTTTAAATAACTAATATACAACAGCATGTTGCCATTTGTATGCACCATAGATGGGTAATTACCTATGAAAAAGAAATTCAACAATTAGCAATTGTAACTATACTTACACACATATGTGTGTGTGTGAAACTTAATCACATAAATTTAATTAATTTATATGGAATTTAATTAATTTGTAATAAACATGATTAACATAGTTATTTTTATAAACTTAAATTAATTTATATAAACATTAGTTGATTTTATAAAATTTAGTTAATTTATATAATCATGTGGAAACGATATCAATAGCATATGGAATTTCCTGAAATGGATGTAAATTTTGTTTAAAATACTTCATTCAATAATTGCATGTATATTGTTATAAACTTAATAATTTCTATAAAACTTAATTAAATTTTATAAACTTATTTAATTTTTAAAAAATAGTTAGCTTGTTTAAATATTAGAAAACTTATTTAACTTAGTTACTTATTTTAAACTTGGTTAATATTTTGTTATTGTTATTATCTTTATAATATTCATATTATTATATTATTTTACTACCATTTTTATTATATTATATTATATTATTCTTGTAAATTTTAGTTATTTTTTATAAAACTTAGTTAATTCAATTTAAAAAAGTTGTTAAGTTTTATAAAAATTAATTAATTTAGTTAATTTTAATATAACTTGGTTAATTTTTATATCCTTTAATTAATTTTTACTTAATAACTTAGTTGAATATTTATAAGACTTAGTTTATAAATTGGTTAAATCATTTTAGTTAATTTTTATATAACTTAGTTAAATTTTATAAGAATAAGTAAATTTTTATAAACTTTTAGTTGATCTAGTTAAATTTGTATAAACTTGATAAAGTGTGTTAACTTTTATAAAAATTAATTGATTTTTATAAATTAAGTAAAAAAAATTGATTTTAATTGTCTTTTATATAACTCAGTTAATTTTCATAAATATATTTAAATTTTATGGATTTTTATTGATATTTATTTAGATATTTATTTAATATATTATAAAAGTTAGTTAATTTTTAGAATTTTTTTTTTATAAAACTTGGTTAGCTTAGTTAATTCTTATAAACTTTGTTGATTTTTATAAACTTATCGAATTTCATGCATTTTCAACGGCACCTCCTTTGCGTCGTTAACGCTTTCCTGCACATCCCAATTCGATATACATTTACACGATCAAAACAATATTGGATTTGTATCATACATAGAAAAATATACTACATAATAACATACCATTCAAATGCATAAAAACTTATCTTTTATTAGCAACTTTAGATAGCAGTCTTCCATGTAGCACAGGAATGCTTTGTATACCTATATAGAATAGTAAAAGAAATAATTAGTAAAGATGGACATCTCATGTTATAATTGAAATTAGACTATATGAAATTTCTTAGGATAATTCGTAGGATATAAATGATGTCAGCAGAATGCCAACATCTCATATTAAATTGAAATTGGAGCACATAATTTTCTTAACACCAACAGAGAGAAGATTAACATCATGTATATTGCTTTATATTATATTTCTATGAGATAAGTTTAGATTTTAACTACCCAAGCCAAACAAAAAAAGTAAAAGAAAAATCTGGAATTGTTCATACTTGTTTAAAATTTCTGCAGTTACAGCCAATGGTGACTTTTACCTGAGTCGAATAGCTCTTAGAAGCGAGAAAGTCCATTCTATATCCTTGTTTTTATTCCAATTATAAAATGAAACGGAGAGTGCATTTGATTAACATATTTCCATTAACTTTTGCCAAAGTCAAATAGGAGAATTTACCTTTGTGACCAGCGCAACAAGTTGAGGGTGCAAACTAAAATTAACACATGATTTTACGTCTGAAAATAGATTGCATTATTCCCATCTTAACATGGGAAAATGATAGGGAAACATGTTGTTAAAGTTGGCTAGAAACTAGATTTGCAGCTGAGCTCACTTTTGTGTTTGAAAAGTGTCATTTTAGAAAAATCATAACTTTCTCATCTTGTAGCGAAATGCAGTCAAATTTTTGTATGTTGTATTACTTGTGTCATAGTTTAATGCTGCAAAATTCACTCGAATTAGAGTTGTCTAGATGCCGGAAATTAGTCGCCGAAGTTGGCTAGAAACTAGATCTGCAGCTGAGTTCAGTTTTGTGTTTGAAAAGTGCCATTTTAAAAAAATCATAACTTTCTCTTCTTGATGCGAAATGATGTCAAATTTTAGTATGTTGTTTTCCATATGCTAATGTTTATTTCTGCAAATTTTTGTTCAATTCTGGGCAGCTTTGATATCTAAAACACATCGTCAAAGTTGGACAGAAACAAGATTTTCAATTTGCAACATTCTTCATTAGTTTTCGCTGCTGTTTTTGACTTAATTGATGATTGAATTGAAAAGTTTGATGATGGATTTTGAAGCTATGATATCCGAAAAAGGATTAGATTAGTTTTGAAGAAATATGGAAATTTTAAAAAAATATTACTTAAATTCAAATATCGGTAAATATCGATATTTGGAGAATTTGATGGTTTTAATTGTTTTTTGCTTCCAAGTTAATTTTGTAAAATTTCTGAAAAATCATGGTTTGGAAAGTAAATGTTTTTAAGTCATTTTAAAGGATTTTTAATCCATTAGTTAATATTTAAAGTATTTTATAAATAGATAATCTATTTAAATAAGGGTTTTCTCTTTATAAAGCTTATATATATATATATATATATATATATATCTCAAAATCGTATAAAGGTCCTATTTTATCTATAAAAATTAATTTAAGTATATTTTACTTTATTCTTATGAATTTAGGCGTTTAAAAGTGAGAATTAAATGATTTAGTAAAAATACATGGTATGTGACATGTGTTTTTGCTTTATCGCTCAATATCGGACTTGTACGATCGAAACCAATTTGAAGTGATATTTGAGATGATTTAGAGATTGCCTAATTTTGGCAAAGGTTACTGGCTCGAAAACTACTGTTTTTGAGTGCATTCGATGACGAACCAATCTAGATGCAGTTTTCTTATAATTACCGATGAAATGAGGCAATTTTTGATGTTAAAACTTTTATTTGCGATTATGGTTGGAATGACCATCACGATGTTCTTCATACTTGCGAAGGAGATGAGGCGAGTTGTTTAGTTGATGATGTTTTATGTTGGTTTTCTAATGTCGCATCGACTAACGATAATTAAACCAATAGGTGCGAACGTATGG
Source organism: Allium cepa (assembly GCA_030765085.1). NCBI lineage: Eukaryota > Viridiplantae > Streptophyta > Magnoliopsida > Asparagales > Amaryllidaceae > Allium > Allium cepa. The sequence continues at coordinate 126,417,850 of CM060932.1, forward strand.
TATGGGACGTACGTTCACGCCTATCACATTCCTATTCGAGAGGTTGAGACACGTTCAAGATGTTACTAGTACTATAGACCGAGTACACGATTGGAGCCACTACGATGTTTATGATGTTATTAATAGACTCTAATCATCACAATGTTATTACTTGGGTTTTTGACTGGGTGTCATCACGATATTCCCTACTATAGTCAATCAAGTGATCATGAAGTTATGTTACCCCAAGTCATCACGATGAATGGTACCAAATAATAGTAGTACTAGTCAAGATGAAAAGCACGTGCAATTTTTTATGAAGTTTTCGATGTTCGATTTCACCTTTTTGATGATGTTGTTTGAATACGGCCTTGAGTATGATATATGCTACATTTATATTATGCTATATGGTGATTTCGATTATGACTGCCTTTAACTCGTATTGAGTTCTTATGATAGATTATGATGATTTGATGTTTCTCTATGAAGTTATTATATGGTTGTCATCCTTATCCACTTTACTTATAGATGTCCTTAAGGGAAATCATATGCATGTTATTTATTGAATTCCTTTGAAATAGATAAGTGAATCACCGATGTCCCCTTCCTTATAAATGATATGATGAATAATATATTGTTCTGTTGGAAACAACGTAGTGATTCTCACCCTTCCACTTATTACTGACATCCTTACTATTGATAAGTTCTAGCTTGCCTGACCCGTATGTGCTTTTCACTCGGGTCAGACCGAGTTGCAGGTTAGGTATGGATTGCTGCTTCCCTTGGATCATTTTCTAGCTTTTGTTGGGCGTTACCATTTTGGATTGGATATCATAATTTTTTAGTAGTCGACTCTTATGTTATCATGATTTGTATTCTTTTGTAGGATGGTTGTATATGTTATTTGGCAGTCCATGCTACCTATGTATGATGTACTATTATTATGACGCATGGTGATGTGTATATATATACTCTAATCTGGGTTTACTGTTCTGTGACTGATATATTTACTTACTCGAATATTGCATTTATTCTGAGACAATGTGAAACCACCAAAGTGTGCATTAGTTATAGACTAAGTGTGTCGACCACTGACGAGGTAATGAAAAAAATGGAGACACATCCGACATGCTTATCCCTCAACTAAAGTATTACTACGATGGTCGCCCTTAATCAGCCATATTCTCTGCACTAAAAGACAGGATTACTTTGTAATTTCTTTACTAGTGTAGGTCTCGGGGTGGGGCGTCATAATCCTTATCCTTATATTATTTCGATCTAGGGTCTGATACCAAGTTTTGACGCACCAACTCCAGTGATCGAAATATCAGAGGGTATTTGGATTAGTGGGCACGGAAGAGGCGATCTCTCTATACACTAATTTGGATCAACAGGATATGTTACAATACTTGAATAATCATGAAATAATATGTATCTCGCCTTGATGCAAGGCAATATACATCAGCTCTAGAATTAAATAATACAGCGTAAGGGACCCGAATAAACTTTTCCAACTAACAGAATCGGAATGAACAAAAATGATGAATTTTATGTCACATTTAAAAATGTAATACATTATCTCATTATATATACAACTCCTCACAAAATTACGTCACATTATCCAATACAATGAAATTTCAATTTAAATACAAATAGAGTAAATACTCACCATGGTCATCTGCTCCAACTCCATATCACAACCCATGAAGCATATACAATCACAATATTGATCTGTAAAACAACCTAAAGTTAAACCAAGGTTGTAAAAAAATAACTAACCCAGAGTTAGGCTAGAAATATAATTGTGAGTTTAACAGAATCATAAACAATAAATATGCGGTTGGTCGGGTTTAAAGGTGACATTTTCAAACAAACAAATGTCACCCACACTGTACAATATCCTTCCTACAATTAATATTCAATGGTAGTGATAACACATGTGTTATCTCTCTTTTCATCGTGACTCATAGTTGAACTCTAATCAAATGGGATATCGCAATATATCCATATTATATGAGTTGCATTTTGTTGTATAAATTCAAAACATAATTTCAAATTGTTCGTTTTACAAGGTTGAAATTTCTAGTTGCACTTAAGAGAAGGCTAAATCATCTTCTCATGCTTATGAGAAGGCTAAATCACTTTTTTGTTCTGTGAGTTCCAATAGGATATCACATTGATAAATCTCCTCGGTGGATTTACCTTCCATATAGACTACCTATCCTGGAAGTCATCATGGTTTTTCCCCCCTATACTTCTACTCAGTTGTGGTTGTCCCTCAATGATCCTTTTGTTGTCGTACCCTTTAGGTATTTGGAGACATGATAAATATCACTCATGTTATAGTCCACTTCGTCATCATATCTCCAACAGGAGGCGCTAGTTCTCTTCATTTTCACTACACTATTGACAATTCTCTATATCTTCAATAACTTCATATGTCCTGGCAACAGATCATTACCACATTTTAATGAGGGTCGAAGTCATCATGATTTAGTTAACAATCCTCGAATCAATCCACTAGGATGGAACCAGCGGTCTAGTAGTCAATACCTCATACCTCATACTATTCTCATCAAATGTTAAATTTGTTTCTTTTCCAAAAATTTGACTGTCATTTAATTTCCATATTCCCAAATGAAGTTTTATCCCATTTTCATCAATAAATGCCATGTACATGCAAATCAGCATAGCAAAATATCAATGCTCAAAACTTGGAAATTAAATGCAACGAAGCACACAATATTAACATGGGATTTAATAAACTTGGCATATAATATCATGGATGAATCACACATCATACACACACACATTTATAATCAAACAAGTATACAGAAGCACCCTTGGTTATTCAAGCATGTATTTCATTCAATTGCGTGCAATTCACTCATAGCATACTTAACAACTAATTATAAATTTGATCTAATTATAGTGAACCATTAAGCCATTCGTTTGTCTTCAAAATCAACCGAATCTTTAACCACTTAGCTTACTATGATTATATTTACGTAGCCTGGGTTAAATATTTAAGTTTAATCACTTATATATTAAAATGAAAAATTAACTTCTAATTACTCGACATATATTCAAATAAAGTGATCCATTTATTATACTCATGATTTTTAGAATAAACATATATACTTGATTTTCATTTTCAAAGTCATACCTAAGCAATTATAATTAACCAAGCATTAAGAAAACATCAGACTTTGTTTTAGCTACATCACATAGTTATTTCATTCATGGCCTAAGGTACATGTAACAATTTAACACGACAATGCACATATACAACAATCGTGTCATTCGTCCCATCAAGTATTACTTAGGTGACACTAGCCTTGCAACTTATTTCAACTCATACATACATCATTGTGAATAATGTAATGTAAAATGTACGCCAATTAATATAGTGCGTAAGCACACTTACTTACCAAAGAATTAGATATTCATTTTACTTAAATTTCTTTTGTATCCATTTCTTTATTCAACTATATTATAAATTCTAAATTTAAATAATATATGCATTAAGTTTGTTGCATTATAATATTCATGATCATTAACATGGCCCATTAAACAAGAACAAAAAACTCAAAACGAGGCCTTCCCTTCTATCGAAAATCTGTACTTCTTCCATAAATAATTCTAAGAATTGCAATCTATTTTATATGATGTATATTGTCTTGAGTGGAATTAACAACACCTTAATCCAGCTCGGATCATAGCGTAAAGCTAAAGGGCATTAATCAAAATAATATTTGATTCATTGTTTTCTGATTACAGTTGACTCTCTTTATATTAATTTACTTTTATATACTTCAATCTAAATTCATATAAATGTATTTTTTAGATCTAGAACCCTGTTTGAAAATATCAATCTCATACTAGCAAGTAAATCAATATAAAGTAATATCTACTGCCTCATATGGTAACAAAGTAAAAGAGCATCAACTATACATATATAAGAATAGAAGGAAGTTCAACTCATATTAATCTTGCAACTATTTAACAGAGAATCGGTATACTCACTAGCGTGTATTAAAATCATTCATCACAAGGAAAAAGATTTTATAAATATATGATAAGGTATGTCCACATGGCTAATACATACATACATATATATTATATGGGTGCGTATTGATAAATAAATAAACATATATATATATATATCTATATATATAATTCATCACCTCAATTCAAAATTCAATTCAAATTCATTTATTCTTTTTTTGAAAATAACTCAAATTCATTAACTAAAATTTTCTACTCTTAAAAATCAAAAAATATATTTCAAATGAATATGAATTTTCTACAATATTCAAACTCACATCCCGCGTTTAATTTAAATTCAAAATCCACAAAATAACTTGAATAATTTCAAGTTTAATATTTTTATAACTTTAACTATAAATATATTTTTATATATATTTCGGAAGTTCAATCTTTACCCTCCTTATAAAGTTCAGATTTGAATTCGAGACATCTTAACTTAACAAGTAATAACGGTTCATCAAGTTATTGTAACTTCATTATATGACCAAATAATTAACGCAATCAAACATCTATTATTAACAACTCGGGCACAACCATCTACTAACCAATATGAAATTTATATATTTATTGTAATTTAAAATGATGTTATACTAACTTATCATTACTACTACAACCTCATACCAACATTCATAATTTTACCTCAACAACCCACTGTTGTACAGCCTCCTCTTCGCATCACCTACTTCTGTTATTCCCCCTATATGCTCACGCACCTCTTTCAAATCAATGTGAAACATCAAGCCATCATCATTATGTTGCCGGCCATGCCGTCTCCATGTTCTACCCTATTCGCCGCCTAGGTCGTGCCTGAAAGCCATCACTAGGCCCATCGTCATCGTCCAAACCCTGATCTCCGCTTGCCATAATCGCATATGCATCCCACCTATGCAACCCCCCGGTAGCTGTTCTTTATATCATGCGTCCGTTTGAAATTGATTTGGGATTAGGGATGGAATAGAGATGGTTTTTTACTTATTTTTTCTTACCTGGAAGAGGACAAAATGAAATAAAGAAGCGAAAGTACGGGATAAGCTTGAAGGGTATGAGATGAGCATGATTCAAAGGATAGGTTCCAACAAAAATTAAAAGAGAATTTTGTTTTTCTTTTAAATAAAAAAAATTCCCCTGACCGCTATTAAACCTAACCGTCTTTTAATCATCGCATTACAATCATTTCAAAATTCAACCCAAGGCATTTTATCAAACGTTATTTTATTTGAATGATTTGTCGTTTATTAAGTTATTGCCTCCTAGTTTTTAAGTAACTAATTTTTTTTATTAGTTCAAAAAATTCCAATTTCCACAAATATCATTTATTTTTCCAAATAAATTTTCAACCAAAATTTTAGATATTTAAAACGCAATTCAAATTCCCAATTTGAATCCTAAATCAATATTCTCCAACAATTTAATATGTTGAATTAAATTCAATAAAACATTCAATTAAATTCTCAAATCCATTTTAATAGATTTATTTTATTTTAACTTCAAACAGGGATGTAAATGACTCCCCTCCTTAAAGAAATTGCAACTCATATAATAGCTTTTAGTAGTTCCTTTGAATAATTACTTTAATTTCAAAAATTATAAAATTTTCGAAATCTTTCTAAGTAGCGAGATTTTTGAAACTTTCGGTAGAGTCCCTTTTGTATGGAGAACCTTTCAAACAATTACAATATGATTAAATAGATATACGTCGACCAAACCATGATCGAAAATAATTTATATATCAAAGTTATCCATACAACATCTAATGCATAATATATATAGCTTTTTAAGTAAAAACATACCTTGTTTTTAGCATTTCAAAGCAATTCATTTAATTTTATATGAGCAAAAGCAAGTTTGTTTCAGATTCCAATTAAAGTGTCTTTATGTACCTATTCTCAACTCAATTCAAATTAAAAAGCTCATATAAATAAAATTTTATAACATGATAGTCATTCAATCAAATGTACACATGTAAGCAAGTTTCCAATTAGCCTTTTAAGTTTCGAAAACACCAAATTATTTGATGCTTTCAAGAGTAACGTCGTGCCATATTTAATTAGCTTTCCGTAAATTCTTCCTGACTATGAAAACATGGTATGTGTTCATAAGTAATAGTTGTTTTGCCCAAAATACAAACTTTGAAGTGAAATTTAATACGTAAGTCGCTTGTGTTAAACCTCATTTTTCACCTAGTAAACCTCAAAATATTGCATAATATTTGAGACAAATGTTGTTACTTATTGTTGTAGCCTTTCGGAAAGTACAATACTGTCGAAAACGGATAATGCTTTGAAAGTTACGGTCAAAACAAAATAATATTTTGCCTTAGATTTTTAAATTTTTTTATGGATTCAAATTAAATCAGTTTTTAATATCAATAAATCTCACAAATTTGCATTGCACTTAAAATTAAAGTTCTTCTTCATTGTCTTAGCTTTCCAGCAAATACAATATCATCAAAGACAAATTAACGGTTTGAGAGTTATGATAAAATAATTCAATGTTTTAACCGTGAAATTTTCAAGGACAGTCCAAAAGTTTGCCTTCATTTAAAACAGCTCTTAACAATAGTAAATCTAAAATTTTCCAAAAGTGATAAACATGAAAAAACTTTCATCTTAAAAACTAGGAGAAGTTTTTTTTATTCATTTGCAAATCTATTTGATGTTATCAACCTATTTGATGTTGCCTCTCTTATATTTATTTTGATCTTAAGAAGTCACAATGTTTTGCTTAAACTAAACAAACATGATCTCATTTGTCTTCTACAAAACTTTGAACATCTTCAGCCTTCAAATATTCAGGATATATTTACTTAAGAAACACCAATCGCAAAACGTTATTAATGAAGATAATAAGTAAATTGACAAACATGACTAAAAGAAAAAACAAATTAATTATTAAACTGAACTGGAATTGTTGGACGTTATTTTTGTTATTGATTCCCATGCAATAAATACTGATGAGTTAATATATATGAATTGCCAATCTATACACAGATGGGCATGTTATCAAATACTTTATCTACTTTCAAACCAAATAGTGATTACATATATAGTTTAATTGCCCAAACAATTCAAATTTAAATATCAAATAATAAGGCTTTGGGCAACTACAACACGTTAAAGAAATAGGGGGAGCGACGTACGTGATAAGCTAATAACAAATAGAACAGATATATTCTCAAAATTCCACTTGTTTGTTTCATATCCATTGTCCCTCAATCAAAAATAAATATACATAATAAGATGAAAGAAAGTAATAGTTGCTTTTTTTTTATGATTCGAAAGCCCTATATATGTACTTAAAATTTATTTTCAAACAAATTTTTTACATTAATTATTTCATGAATCATTTTAACACAAATGCACATTCTCATGTACTTATCAATTTTATAGCTATAGTTTACCTCAAGTAGCCAATCCTTTATAATGGCAATGAATAGATATTTTTTACATTTCAAAATAAATCCGTTCTTCCTTATCACCTAATTACACATACACAAGCTATGTATTATTAATCAGACCAATATATAATATGCAACACATCATATACAACTAAGCAGCAAGGCATACAAATCAACATACAACATCGCATACATAAAGTTCAATAAATTAATATATTTTTATTATAGAAACGTTGCCTCATCGGATCTTCGTTATAAGTTTCATCGATTAGCTATAATATTGACCACACAATGAAAATCTATCAACACTACCTCGCCCCTTATCTCAACTTTTTGTAACACCCAATGTCTGTAAACGTCATACGAATTAATACGAATCATGTATATAAAAAAGCTTAACTTGTATATTTTTAAAACACGGAATCAATCATTTAATATTCACTTAAAATTTCATATATATATACAAAAAATTTTGACTTCTTGGTCAAAATATATATCATTATTATAAAATTAAATTTATTAAATAAGGGATCACTTCCCTATATAAGGCATACATACTACAATTTACAAATTTTATCTCTTTAATCAATATGCTCCTTTTCCATATCAAAATATCATTTGCAAATTTTTCTAAAACATCGGTATGTCATAATATCTCATTTTAATGTTTAGGAATTCCTACCAATATGTTAGCTACTCGAATTGACCAGAATTCTTAAAGCACTAAACGGATAGTCAACACAACCAATTTTCATATCATCTTACATAAAAATAAATTTCAATAGTATTTTTATTTATAAATAAATCTCATCAATTTTTATTGTTGGAGGTATCTTTAAGTTCTTATATATACATCTACTTATATAAAATAAATACCAATTTCTACAAATACTTATTATCTTCAATATTATATTTTTCTATTCAATTCTTTTTTAAGTATTTTATAGATAAATTTCTAAACTCTTTTAAAAAAAGCTTGCCTTTGTAATTTCAATTTATTTCTATAAAATCATATACAACATTGTCAATCAAACTTCCAACCAAACCATACCAATAATCAAGCAAGCATATATTACATCCAAATAAAATTCATTTTAATATATATCAAAATCACATCAAAGTATTCACATCATACGTGTGAATATTATTTTTATTTTTATTTCACAGAAACTTTTATTTTATAAATTTTCAATACAAATATGTGTGTGTGTATACATACATATATAAATGTTTTATCGGATTACTGAACCTTTCGATCATTCACAACTCACACATCATAGGTGAGTTGAATAAAATAGGTAACCAAGTCTCATTCTCAAAGGCCAAAGTATATCTCTATCTCCATATTATTCCAACTTAAGCTTTGATGCCAGGTTGTGACGTCCCAGCTCCAATGACCGAAATATCAGATATAATTAACCATCTGGTAGCTCTAGACAATAGGCATGGAAGGATCGATCTCTCGTATACACTACTTTGGATCAACATGGATATGTTTCAATGCTTGAATATATATGAAGTAATACATACATACATACATACATACATATATGTATGTATGTATGTGTACGTATATTGTCTCGGTGTAAGGTAATATACATGAGTTATAGAATTGAATAATATAGTATTAGAGAAACAAATTAAAATTTCCCAACTAACAGAACCAGAGTGAAAAAAAATGATGAATTTTATATCATATTTGAAAATTTAATGCATTATCTCATCATATATACAACTCCTCGCAAAAATACATCACATTATCCAATACAATGAAATTTCAATATATAAATAAACAGTGTAAATACTCACTGTCATCATCTGCTCTAAGTTTATATCATAGCACATAAAGCATATGCAGTCATAATATTAACCTATAAAACAACCTAAGCCTGACCTAAGGTTGTTAAACAAATAAAAAACTCTGAGCCAGGCTAGAAATCTAGTTGTGAGTTTAGCAAAATCGTAAATAATAAATATGCAGTGTCAGGTTTAAAGGACCATTTCAAACATGTAGATGTCACACATACCATATCTAATCCTGCCTATGATTAATTTTCATAAATAGTGATAACATACGTGTCATGGCTCTATTCATCGTGACTCTTAATTGCAATTTTAGTCAACTGAGATATCACAATCTATCCATATTATATGAGTTGCTTTTGTTTTATAAATTCAAAACATCATTTCAAATCATTTCTTTTACCAGGTTAGCATTTCTAGTTATATTTTCAGAGAAGTCTAAATCATCTTCTCGTTACGTGATTCCTAACAGGATATCACATTGATAAATCTCCTCAGCGAATTTATCTTCTACATAGACTATGTAACGACCCGGAAATTTCGATCCCGAAATTTCCAGACAGTTAGAGAAATGAAGAAAAGATAGAAGAAGAAGAACAGAGAAGAAACACACAATCTCACAATCGCAGCGAATAAAATATAATATCCATAATAATAGTTATACCAAAGAAAATTGTATCTATCAATTTACATCGATATATCAGAGTTACAACAATTTTATACAACATTGGATTTGATACAATTTAAACATATCTCAGATATATACAATATCACAGTGGAATCTCTCCGTACGTCCCTGCCATCCGGCTCGCCTCCTGAGCTCCAGAACGTCCTTACCTGAAAATCTGTAATACTCGGAATGACCCGAGCATTACATCAAAGTAACACCTGGGTCAGGCTGGAAACCAGCATGAGTAAACCCAACTAACATGTAATACAAAAGCATACAACTTATATGACCCCGGGTATCTTATATCAACTTACAACTTCACAAGATGTTATAGACATCACCTATTTTACACATAAATTTCTAAGTGTCAAAAACTTAGATTTAATGGTCCAATTCACTTAAATCATTCTAAACCATCCTATTGATTTCACATATCAATCCATAAAGAATCGAAGTGGTTTCGGGTATTTATTAATACCCGACTCCGGTCTCTTCGAAACCAATATCATCTTAACCCAAGTTATTCAAGAGAAATACAATTCGACTTTAAATACAGGGTGTCACAGTAATTCATCATCAAAAGATAACCACATTATCACAGTTTAAATCAAACATATCTTATCACATAGCATCACGAATCACATTATTAAGGATAACAATTAATCCAAGACTTCCAATATCATTCTAACATCCATACACAAGTAATTAATCTCAAAACTCTTCCATACTCCAATTAATTACCTCTAGTAATTTACTTATCTTAATTACTTTTCTAGTAATTATTCCTCATTGATTACTTATCAACCCATCCAATGATTAATCTAAATTAATTAAACTTAATTAATTAATTTTAACTAATCAAATTAATCAATTAATTACAATGAGTAATTAATACCTTTAATTACCTTTAGAAAGTAATCATACATAACTAAATACCATACTTGATAATCTAAATTAATTAATCTGATTAATTATTAAAATTAATTACATTAATTAATAAATAAATAATCCCAAGTTAATGACCTTCATTAACATATCAACAATCTCCTTAATTACCTCTCTTAAGTAATTAACTTAAATTAATTAATATTAATTACAAATTTAATTATCCTAAATTTATTTAAACCCTTAATTAATTAAATAAATAAATAAATTATCTTACTTAAATTACCTTATTAATTTAAAAAAAAATCATTAAATCTTTGATTTACTTTAAAATAAAGCATTTCTTATTAATGATCACATCATCATTAACAAAGTAATTTAAACAACTTGCTTAAATTTGGTTTCAAATTACATTTTAAATTTTTAATTGAAAATGAAGTCAAACTCAACTTAAACAAAATTTTAAAAACATTTTAAAACCCTTTTGAAACTTATACTAAAGATTTTCTTATTTTATAAAAGAAGTTAAAAGAAATTTATACCCCAAATTCATTTCAAGATACAAAACATATTTAAATATGTTTCAACGTCCAAATTTGTTTAAACATTTAAATTTCCTTTTTAAAACTTCCTTTATTTCAAAACATTGTTTCAAATTGGAATTTGATTCCAGATTTAAACTTATGTTTAAATCTTCTACTTAAATTTAGAGCTTTATCTTAAATTCAAATATTTACGCTCTTTTGAAGTTGTTTAAACATTTTAATTAATAAAATTTTAAATTAGATTTTAAAACTTGAATTCAAACTCAGTTTGAAAACCATAATTTAAATTTAAGTTTAAATTCTGTTTAAAACCCTGTCCCAGATTTTAAAACCAACTTTGAATAGAGAAAAACAGGTTTCTCTGGAAAACCTGTAACCATATAAAGGAAAAAAATACCCGAGTCCTCTCCTACTTGACTTCGAGTAAAACCATCAACTTCGAGTAAAAACTCTGATTACTCGAGTATGACTCGAGTCAAATATATTCTTCAAAAACCCAATCATCACCTGACACTCTCCTTCACCGTGCATATGCACGATGGTTCTGGCCGCCTCCAGTCACCCCAAGTCGACGAACATGCCGTCGCATGCCCATAGAGCCATCCACGATCATCCTAAACTCCACTTCTACTCGAAATCAAATTCGAGTTCCCAAACCCAAAACCTGGAATATACTGGAACAAGTATCACCTCAAAATCCAAAACCTGGAATCTACGCCGCAACCCAATTCCGATCACCATGACAACTACAACTCGTTCACGAGTACGTCGATGCTCCATCTATTATCCCCTGGAATTCCAAAGCACTCGATCACTCAGAGAGGTCGAGACAATCAAAATACTGTACTACACTAAAACTAGGTTAAGAAATCAATTCGAACAATCTCCATCACCACGGTGAACTCCCACCACAACCACCATTTTTCTCATCACCACTGATCACCCATCCATCACCAGAAGAATACCCAACCTTCCAAATACTCGGGATCATCAGAATTCTCTCCATTTACAATTTCCAGTAAAAACAGCAATGCCTTCAAATTCCAATACTAAAAATTGAAATTTTTGTTTCAAAAATCAAATTTAAACTTTAGTATTTGATTTATGCACCTGAAACTAAGAATCTATTAAATTGAATTTCTCCTGTTTTTAGTTTACTCTGTTGTTTCCTTATTTTACAGTAAACTACAGGTTCTTTTAACTTAACAAAATTTTAAACTAAATTTTGTGATAAATTAAATATACTTTATTCAACATTCATATACTATTAAAGAATGATTCAAGAGCACCTGAGTTTTACTAAAATTTTGAACTGGAACTTTACGAAAAAAAGTAATAACATAAAACAGTATCCATGCTCAAATCAATTTACATACAGAAGATACACAATACAATTTTTAGCACAGGAAATAAGCATGCATTTCATAACCATACTCAAGTTTTCAAATTTATGAGGTTACTTACAAAATACTTGTTTTTCATAGATGATTTGGCAACAAAAGTATTTACTTAGATTTTATACTGTAATGTTACTCACAAAACATACTAATCAATATGAAACCAGGTAAACATACACAAAACATGTCTTTTTTTTAATCATCAATCAAGCAGCAGTTTTATACTTAAGTGAAAAAAAAACAGGTGTTACTCACCTCTATAAGAAAAAGGCAGAGAGGTTGAACAAAGATCAGGAAAGTAATTGAACATGGATATTTTCTGATTCTTCCTATTTTCTTTTTCCTTCCTGAACTGTTCCGTTTGCTTTAGTGCTTGAGTTGCTGGACTGCTATGAAACTGATTTAATTAAAAGATTGCTTTTAATTTGCTTGAATTCTTGGATTTTCTTTTAGGTTGAGCTGAATTCGAAGCCTCCCAGGTTGAAAATGAAGTTGATTTGCAATGCTGAAATTTGAATCTTGTAACTGATATTATTTTAAATTTTCTTATACTTGGTTTCAGTTTTATGGCCTTCTTATATTTTGAAAGATGAAGGTAAAATTTTGAGCTGAAAAATAGAAAAGGAATAACAAAAGGGAAGATACATGTTTTATAGAGAAATTTTGATTTTTTTCCTTTTAAAAATGAAAAAATAAAGAAAATAGAAATAAAAGGTGACACTTGTTAAAAATCTTTAACACTTGTCACTTGCCTTTATTCATCATTTAACACTTGTTTATTTCTCAAGTTTAACAAATGTTTTAATTCTTTATTTTGTAAGATGCTTTTATATTAATATGGTACATGTTTTATTTCTATATATATATGTACACTAAAATTCAAATGTATTTTAAAAGAAAGAATACAATTTCAAACCATACTTATTCCATATAAAATTAAAAGAAAGCAAAGCAAATCTTTTTATTAAATCCCTTTTTAAGCTTATCATATAATTAAATAAATATTCATCTTATATTTCAAAAATATAGAGTTTTACTTTATATAGCCTTCGCAAAATATCATGTTAAACTCAAACAATAACTTCTTACCTACCATATATATGTATATATACACATACTTATATACATGTATATGGACACACTTAAAGTTTCAAAGATAATAGATTTTTCACATATCTATTTATATTTTTAATGACTTATTATTAGATTCATCATTTTAACTCAATTATTAAAATTTTCAAATTCACCTATATATATCCAGATATTCTAAATTATCAAATTTTATTTGTTTAATTCAAATAAAATTGGTATCTCAATAGTTAAAAACCAGTTAATTATTCTATTAACTGTTATTCAAAAACCGGGTTATCACAGACTATCTACCCTGGCAAGTCATCAATCATATACTTCCAGTCAATTATGGTTGGCCGCCATATGATCCCTTTTTTTCACGGCCTTTAGATATCTAGAGACGTGACAAATCTTACTCATGTTGTAATGCACTTCATCATCATATCTCCATCAGGTGGTGCTACTTCTATTTTTTTGCACTACACCTATGATAACTCTCAATATCTTTATTAACTTCATATGTCCTAGCAACATATCATTTGGACATTGTGAAGATGGCCGAGGTCATCATGATTGGATTGTGATCCTTGAATCATACTGTTAGGATGAAAATTAGTAGTCTAGTAGTCAATGCCTTGTACAATTCTCATCAAATGTTAAATTTTTTGCTTTTCCAAACATTTGACTTTTATTTAATGTCTATATTCCCCAAATGATATTTTTCCCATTTTTATTAACAAATGTCGTGTACGGGCACATCAACATAGCAAAATATCATTGCTCAAAACTTGGAAATTAAACGCGGTGAAGTGCGCAATATAATCATGGGATATAATAAAACTACATATAATATCATGGGTAAAGCACACATCACACACACACATACCCACGCACACTTGAAATTAAAAATCAAATAAGTATTCAGAAGCACCCATGGTCATTCAAGCATATTTTTCGTTCAATTCGCGTGCGATTCATCCATATTATATTTGAAACTAATCATATGTTTTATACAATTCTAGCATTAGTTATAACCAGCCATTAAGTAATTCGTTTATTTTCAAATCACCCAAACCTTCAATCATTTAGCATATCATAGGTACATTTACATTGCCAGAGTGAAATATGTAAATATGTAAGTTCAATCACTAATATCAAAATGAAACATCACTTTCTAATTATCTAAAATGTATTCAAATAAATTGATCTATTTATTATATTCATGATTTTTAAAACAAATATTATATATATATATATATATATATGGTTTTTGTTCAGACTTTATTTTAGCAACATCATAGTTATTTCATTCATGTCCTAAGTTACACATAGCAAACTAACACCAAAATGCACACATATGACAATAATGTATTTATGCCATTCGTTACATCAAGTATTACTCAGGTGGTCCCCCTTGGTGACTGGATTCCTCTTCCTCATCCGCCTGTCCGGAAGTGGGTGAAGAAGGTTGCTCCTCTAGTTCCCTTAGTTGATGCTCTGGTAGCTCCCATTGTTGTACCCCCCATTGTGGATCCTCCTGCTGATGCTCTGGTTTGCGTAGATCCTACTATTTCAGTGCCCGTTATAGCCTCATCTTCTGTTTCTCCTCCTTCGTCCCTGGAGGTGGATCCTTCGACCCTGGAGGTGGATCACTCTGCTTCCACATCAGATATCATTTCTTGGAATTCTGACGGACGTGCTTGGGTTCATGCTCCTTCTGATATGAGATATTCGCCAGAGAGGGACACATTTTATGCATTTATCAATGATGTTGGAGGCGAGACTCGTTTTCTTATCTACCATATTAAAGGAGATGGTTTGTGCCTCACCAGGGTGGGAGAGAATGGTGAGGAGAACAAAAGCAAGTTTTATGATGTCACATAGGATAGGAAATTTCTTTACTCACGTGACTCTGTTGGATATGATCCTCATCTGGCTGCTCCCTTCTCAGGGTTTTCTCATGTTATTGGACCTTCTTCGGTTGTTGGTCGTGATTATTCATCCTCTTCTGAGGAGGATTAGTCATGCCTTTTTAGTAGTTTAGGATCTTTTGTCTAGCTCCTATGCTTACAAATTTTTTCCTTTTAGTTGCTCTGTGCATGTGCAGAGCACCTGTTTTCCCATTATATATTCCGTGGCACGGCCCACTATAAAGCCGGCTAGCTTTGCTAAAAAATGTATTACTCTGGTACTAGCTTTGCAACTCATTTCAACTTATAAAAACATCATTACAAACACTGTATCGTAAAATGTACACCAACTAATATAGTGTGTATGCATTATCCATATTTATTTATTAATTAATTAGATATTCATTTTACTTACATTTCCTTTATAAATCTTTAAATATCTGTTTCTTTATTCAGTTAAATTAAAAATTCTAAATTTAAATAACACATGCATCAAAATTTGTTGCATTATAAGTTTCTTTATGATCATCAACAGCACCAGCTAAAAAGGTTAAACAAATAAAAATGAGGCCTTCCCCTTTTTTCAAATTTATGCTTCTTCCATAAATATTTCTATGCATCATAACCTATTTTATATTATGTTTATTATCCAAGTAGATCGTTAACAACACCTTAATCAACCTCAGACCAAAGCATCAAATCAAAGAGCATTAATCAAAATAGTATTTGATTCATTATTTTCTTATTATAGTTCACCCTTTTCATATTAAATTTCCTTTTGTATACTTCAATTTAAATTCATATAACTATTTTTTGCATCTAAAATAATAGGTTACTGCCTTATATGATAATAAAGTAAAAGGTTAGGAGAACCATTTTGGTTAACCTAATAATAGTTGCTTTTTTGTTATGCAACTATTACTAGGGTAATAATGAATAGAACAGATGGGCATGTCATCAAATACTTTATCTACTTTCAAACCAAAGAGTGATTACATATATAGTTTAATTGCCCAAACAATTCAAAATTAAATATCAAATAATAAGGTTTTGGGCAACTACAACACCGTTAAAGAAATAGGGGGAGCGACATACGTTATGAGCTAATAACAAATAGAACAGACATATTCTCAAAATTCCACTTGTTTGTTTCATATCTATTGTCCCTCAATCAAAAATAAAAATACATAATAAGATGATAGAAAGTAATAGTTGTTTTTTGTTATGATTCGAAAGCCCTATACATGTGCTTAAAATTTCTTTTCAAACAAATTTATCTAAATTAATTAATTCATGAATCATTTTAATACAAATGCACATTCTCATGTATTTATCAAGTTTATAGCTATACATTTCAAAATAAATCAGTTCTTCCTTATCACCTAATTACATATACCCAAGCCATGTATTATTAATCACACCAATATATAATATGCAACACATCATATACAACTAAGCAGCAAGGCATAAAAATCAACATACAACATTGCACACATAAAATTCAATAAATTAATATATTTTTATTATAGAAACATTGCCTCATCGGATCTTCGTCATTAGTTTTATCGATTAGCTACAGTGTTGACCAAACAATGAAAATCTATCAACACTACCATGCCACTTATCTCAACTTTTTGTAACACCCAATGGCTGTAAACGTCGTACGAATTCATACAAACAATGTATATAAAAATGCTTAACTTGTATATTTTTAAAATATGGAATCAATCATTTAATATTCACTTAAAATTATATATATATATATATACACTAATTTTTTTGACTTCTTGGTCAAAATATATATCATTATTATAAAATTACATTTATAAAATAAGGGATCACTTCCCTATATAAGACATACATCCTATAATTTATAAATTTTATCTCTTAAATCAATATACTCCTTCTCCATAAATAAATGTCATCTGTATATTTTTCTAAAACATCGGTATGTGACAATACCTCATTTTAACGTTTAGGAATTCCTACCAATATGTTAGCTACTCGAATTGACCAAAATTCATAAAGCACTGAACGGATAGGTCAACACAACTAATTTTCATATCATCTTACATAAAAATAAATTTCAATAGTATTTTTCTTTATAAATAAATCACATCAATTTTTATTGTTGGAGGTATTTTAAGTTCTTATACATACATCTACTTATATAAAATAAATACCAATTTCTACAAATACGTATTATCTTCATAATTATATTTTTCTATTCAATTCTTTTTTAAGTATTTTATAGATAAATTTCTAAAATCTTTTAAAAAAAGCTTGCCTTTGTTCAATTTATTTTTATACAATCATATACAACATTGTCAATCAAACTTCCAACCAAACCATACCAATCATCAAGCAAGCATATATTACGTCCAAATAAAATTCATTTTAACATATATCAGAATCACATCAAAGTATTCACATCATACGTGTGAATATTATTTTTAATTTTATTTCAAAGAAACTTTTACTTTATAAATTTTCAACACAAATACGTATATGTTGCATTATAAGTTTCTTCATGATCATCAACACCACCAACTAAAAAGGTTAAACAAATAAAAATGAGGCCTTCCCCTTTATTCAAAATTTACACTTCTTCTATAAATATTTCTATACATCATAACATATTTTATATTATGTTTATTATCCAAATAGATCGCTAACAACACCTTGATCAACCTCAGACCAAAGCGTAAAATCAAAGAGCATTAATCTACCCTGGCAAGTCATCAATCGCATACTTCCAGTCAATTATGGTTGGCCGCCATATGATCCCTTTTTTTTCACGGCCTTTAGATATCTAGAGACGTGACTAATCTTACTCATGTTGTAATGCACTTCATCATCATATCTCCATCAGGTGGTGCTACTTCTATTTGTTTGCACTGCACCTATGATAATTCTCAATATCTTCATTAACTTCATATGTCCTAGCAACATATCATTTGGACATTGCGAAGACGACCGAGATCGTCATGATTGGATTGCAATCCTTGAATCATTCTGTTAGGATGAAAATTAGTAGTTTAGTAGTCAATTCTTCTACAATTCTCATCAAATGTTAAATTATTTCATTTCAAAACATTTGACTTTTATTTAATGTCTATATCCCCCAAATGACATTTTCCCCATTTTCATTAACAAATGTCATGTACGTGCGCAACAACATAGCAAAATATCATTGCTTAAAACTTGGAAATTAAACGTGATCAAGTGCACAATATGATCGTGGGATATAATAAAACTGCATATAATATCATGGGTAAAGCACACATCACACACACACACACACCCACACCCACTTGAAATTAAAAATCAAATAAGTATTCAGAAGAGCGCATGGTCATTCAAGCATATTTTTCATTTAATTCACATGCAATTCATCCATATTATATTTGCAACTAATCATATGTTTGATATAATTCTAGCATTTGTTATAACCAGCCATGAAGTAATTCGTTTATTTTCAAATTAACCAAACCTTCAATCATTTAGCATATCATAGGTATATTTACATAGCCAGAGTGAAATATGTAAATTTGTAAGTTCAATTACTTATATCAAAATGAAACACTAAATTTCTAATTATCCAAAATATACTCAAATAAAATGATCTATTTATTATATTCATGATTTTTAAAATAAATATTATATATATATATATATATATATATATATATTTGGTTTATATTTACTAAATCATACCATTGCCATTATGTTAATCAAACATCAGACTTTATTTTAGCAACATCATATTTATTTCATTCATGTCCTAAGTTACACATAGCAAAGTAACACCACAATGCACACATATGACAATAATGTATTTACGCCATTCGTTATATCAAGTATTACTCAGGTGATACTAGCTTTGCACCTCATTTCAACTTATAAAAACATCATTACAAACACTTATTGCAAAATGTACACCAACTAATATAGTGTGTATGCATTATGCGCAATTGTTTATTAAATAATTAGATAATCATTTTACTTACATTTTCTTTATAAATCTTTAAATATATGTTTCTTTATTCAACTAAATTTAAAATTCTAAATTTAAATAACACATGCATCAAAATTTATTGCATTATAAGTTTCTTCATGATCATCAACACTACCAACTAAAAAGGTTAAACAAATAAAAATGAGGCCTTCCCCTTTATTCCAAATTTATACTTCTTCCATAAATATTTCTATGCATCACAACCTATTTTATATTATGTTTATTATCTAAGTGGATCGTTAACAACACCTTAATCAACCTTAGACCAAAGCATCAAACTAAAGAGCATTAATCAAATTAGTATTTGATTCAATGTTTTCTTATTATAGTTCACCCTTTTCCTGTTAAATTTCCTTTTGTATACTTCAATTTAAATTCATATAACTATTTTTTTGCATCTAGAATAATATGCAACTGCCTTATATGATAATAAAATAAAAGGGTAGGAGAACCAGTTTGGTTAACCTTGTAGTGAATATAAATTGAATAAACTCCTAAATAAGTATAATTGCATCAAGGTGGTCAGGAAGACCAGAATATATGATACTGAAATATAAAGGAAAGATATTGGCAGTGGCCGATAGATTTCCAGTAAGCCCATGAAAACTGTATGATATTGGCAGGGGCAAATAGGTTTATAGTCAGCCCATGAAAACTGTATATAAAAGAGGATGTCAGATAGACAGGTTCGTGGTTAGCCCATCAAAACTATGTGTAAATGAAGATGTCAGATAGATAGGTTCATAGTAAGCCCATGAAAACTATGTAATTGGACAGAGAGTCCTTAAATGTTTAACCGGTTATTAGTTAGCCCATGAAAACTATTAGGTTAATAGTAATCTTGTAAACTATAATTGAGACAAATAGTCAGCATAAATGGGGATGGAAAATTCAGATTTGATTTGCTTGTTTTGCTATCATTATAATGTTTTGAAATACTATGTTTTTAACTGTTGTGGATGCAAAAGCACTGTATATGGTTTTAATAACGTTTTAGGATACTACTGAGAGGAAAACCCGTTCCGCTAAGTGATGTGATCTCACTGGATATCTATTTGGTTTGAGATGATAGATATTTTTCATACTAGGCTTTATGTCTGACTTGAAGGTTTTCCTTTCCTCTTAAACTCTCAGGTACTCAATTGATTTTGAGTATTTTGAGGTTTAGGGTTTTCAGTTTTTTCTTAGACGAATAAAGCTTTCGGAGGTGTGTAGAAGGCAAATGGTTGTTTAGAGTTTTCTTTTCTACTGTGTTTTTGGATGAAAAGGTCGATTTATCAGCCTTACTATATATTCTGATCAACCAATGTGGCATCTTCATATGTCGCTCTTAGTGTATGTGTAATAATTATATTTTACTGAACCGTTTTGAGATCGTGTAATGAACATTAAATGTTTTGATTTGAATATGGAAATATGTTTTTGAATTCCTAAATTTCATATTCTTGTGATATGTGTATCAATGTTTCTAGCACCCCCGTATTTGGTCGTCGAAGATTAATAACTATGGATGACTGCAGCATCCGTGGTTGTTAGTTTTAGGCCTCCAAGTAGGGGAATGTTACATCATACACCTAACTCTCTCATAAACTAGGTATAGAGTTTATAATTAGTTTCTCTCTCTTGAATTCGAATAAACTGATGTAACATTTGAGTTCATTTAACATCAATTTTAATATGAGCCATGACCTAAACTCATTAAGGGCTTAGAGCTCGTTTGCCAATAACTTAATTTAAATATCCAAAAGATGAGTTTTAAACATTAACTTATAAGTAGTTTTGGGTGTATAGTAAGAAGTAAAAATGTTTGAATATAGTTAAAAATATGGTAAATTTAGTTTTAACAAATTAAAATAAGTGAATTTAGTATTTGTTGCTTGTAAATTATCAACGTACTCGTTCATTTTTAGATTAAACATTTAAGTCGCTACAGTAACAATAACTTATTAGGTTCGATGGCCATTTTAAAGATTTGTCAATGGATACCTGTAAAATATGAAATCCGTCCGAATTCGTATTCAAAAAGCAGATAAATATCTGATATCGGGAAAAACGGATGTGAACTTGGTATAAAGGAATCCGCATCCGAAAATTATCCATCCATTTTTTACAAGATTGTAGTTTAAATTATATCTATTTAGTACAATAAAAGATATTTATTTATGGTTTTATTAAGTTTGAAGTTAATATTATACGTACCAAATGCGTATTAACAGCTCAAAACTATTTATTATCATCATATTTATTTATTTTTAACGTTAACAATCAATGGGATTGAAAAAACTTTATGTTAAACCAAAATTTTCTATTTATATTTCTTGATTTATTGATCATTAGCAGATAAGATAATTATTTGATATCCGTCTGTATCCACGGATGCAGAAATCCGATATTCGAAAATGGTTTCAGATGCAGATACAGATATGTTACTATTTGCATCTGAAAATATTCATTGACATTCCTAACAATTTGTAAGTCATTATCAATGAAACACCCGCTTAAGCCTGTAAAAAAATAAAAATGAAGGAGTTCGATGAGAAAAATGGGTAAGAAACTCACAAGTGCATCTCTAATAGAGTGGTTATTTGACGGGTGTACGCCCAAAAATAGACCATCAATTTTTCCACCTTCCCCAATAGTCGAATGAGAGGAACCAGCCATTTCTTAAAAAAGAAAACTTAAAAAAAATGTTTAGAAAGTCGTTTATAATATTCAACGATTTCAGAAACCGCTTTGTACGGCATCAATATTTTGTAAATCATCCATAACAACAACCCTTTAACCCGAAAACTGTTTAGGCCCTAAATCGTTGTTAGAAAGAGGCGGGCTAAATGCACGACCCCGAGACTCATCTTTACTCATTACCAGATTTACCCAAGCCCGTACCATGACCGACTTCAATTTACCCCGAACATTTTTTTAAGGTTAGCCAACCCTCCCTTCGTATCATCCACTACCGAAAATTTACCCAAAAAGTTACCACTCCATTTTCACTGTCGAAATTCGCTACACTTTCAATTTTTAAGTCGCCATTCTCGAAATGCACCCAAAGAAGAATTTGTAGTATCAAAGAAGAAGACCTCTTCATAGCAGTCGACTTCAGGTATTTTTTTGTATTTAATTTCAATTATGTTTGAATGTTGAATCTCTTCTGCGGTCGACATTCGAATCGAAAATTTGACAAACCCTGTACCCTAAGAACACCGACTCGGCAGAGTTTTTGATATTAGTTTTCTTTTATGTTTTATACCGCCGAACTATATAGTGTTTAGGTTTTAACATGGGTCTGCGGTATGGAATTATTTAGATTCATTATTGTTGAAGTGATTTACTATCAAATGAAATGGATATAGGAAATTAAATCATTGGGCAGTTTTTTTTTGTATATATGGAATGGTCGGCATTGCACTTCTGCATGACACGCAATATTTTTTTGGGGACATGATGCTTGGCTTGATGTTCATTATAGAGTTTTCTTTAATTAGTAGTGGTCGTTGATTGATGTACTTTATATATTGGTGCTTTCAATTTTTGTTTTTATTTAGGTTATTAACTACTTTAATAAACAAATTCAGTTGTTTTAATTGTTTTATGCAGAAGAACATGGAAAAGGACCAATGACTGCCTTGTCAGTTGCAAAAGGCTAAAGCGACAAAAAAAGTTGTCATAGAGACGTTAAACTGCCAATGGCTCGTGGTAATTCGTTGAGTGAATCAGAAAGTGACGAAAAGTTTCAAACATTAGAAGAACGTGGTGATGAAGGCAATTCATATGAGGATCAAACAAGCAAAGAAGAAATAGCTTCGCTGTCTCCTTATTTTTATTAGCCATGGATAAACCGAAACCCTAAACCCACCTCTAATAATAAAACCTATTTTTCACTTTAAAAAAACGTATTAAGGCGCGAGTTTGGCACTAAAGGTCCAATAACACACGGTTCACTACTGTCGGATGGGGCAAATCAAAAAATAAATTCTTCAAATTACCCATATAATATGCTTCCCAATGCCGTGTGGCCTGGCACCGCCGAATGAGTTGGGTAACTTAAAAACCACTTTATTTTATCCATTCAAAAGGGTTATTAAAATCGTTTCTCTCTATATAGCCGTCTGCTAGTATGTATCGCCTAATATGGGTAAAATACTCTTTTTTGTTTAGGTAAGAAGAACCTCTAAAGTGGTGCATTTAGCGCCTCTCTTATCCACTTTCGAACTTCTGGAGAGGTAGTGAGGAAGTGGAAAGAAAGCGGGATTTGTCCTGCTGCAAGGAAAGACCAAATGCACATTGTAACAACCCGTATATTTGGACCATTTAAATTGACAATAATCCATACACGTCAACTTAAATAATACAAAACACGAATTATTATGGGATTATATATACATAAATGTAAATGAGAATCAATACAACATCACAGACACAGAACAGTCACATAATAATGCAGCGGAAAATACATCGTCATAATGGCAGTTCATGAAGCTACTACAAAAGTACAACAATGTCTCAATCATAAAGTGACTGAAAAGAAATACATAAATATCCCGAACAACAGTACGGAAATAGAAATAGACTGATAAAGATAAATGCTAAGTCTTCGACATCTTCGACCAACCTTGATCAGCAACTGGATAGCTTCAGACTGACCCGAGCATATACAAAAAGAAACACTCGAGTCAGGACTCAAAATCTTATACAAGATAATCAAATGCAAGGGAAATCTATAACTCAAAGATGAATAAAATAACATCTCCAGGGTCAGATAAACGATTTATGTATACAATAGAATAGGATATGTAGATAATGTCTAACCAGTAAAGTAAAATATTAAAATAGCGTTAAGGCGTTACCATAATTCCCCTTAACACATTTTTATATTCCCAAAAGCATATACAAGACCGTAGTTTCCCCCAAACTGGAGGTCACCAGAGGGCAATCCATATACTCAAGGTACAAATCAAAACGTAGTGGTCGCGAATAGGATAAACAGTATGACAAGGTACATGAGGCGATACCAACTAGGATACTAGTAGTTGCGTGATCCGGACTGATGTTGAGCATAGTAGCTACTATCTCAACACCGCGAAACAACACTCCCAAATCAAAGGGTGCACCCAAATCGAATCACAAAAGTAATAGATATGGTATCGAAGAAGTGTGTCCGCTAGAGGTAGCGAACCTCAATGGCCCGACGCGGCTCCTGTTTTAGTCATGTCAGGGGTCATCCAATATCGTTCTCTTTCTTCAGTCAACGCGTTCACCAAATATCCACTTCATTCTGGATCAACACTCCGCGTATAGTAGTTATTAAAGTGGTTTTCGGTATCGACAGAGAGTATGTCCATATCCGATCCCGGTCTCTTTAATAACTACGTATTTATTACCCGATGGTCGGTTAAATTAGAGTTTAAACAAAATCAAAGTCTAAAAGTCAAGTTGCAAATTTGACCTCTAAAATTTGACATTTACAATTCGATTGATTCCAGATTTGGAAAAACATATTTCCAGTTTAATTTTAGTTTATTGTTCGAGTTAACACTATAATCCAGTATTCAAATTTAATTTAATAAGATCTAAATTTCGCTTATTAAATTTTATTCACAATTAATTAATTCACTTTAATGGTCGATTTTGGTTCAAATCGTTAAATTAAATTATATTCTCTTAAATTCGTATTTACATTCATCGTTTCTTTAAATAAATCATAAATTTGACTTACTTAATTTCATTAACAAAACCTCCCTTTTTATCAAAACTTCGTTGATTTATTTCCAAATTCGACTTTACATTTTTTTTTTTTAAATACACTTTCATTTATTTAGTTAAATGATCTATACGTCAAAATAGGCTATTTCGGGTTATAATCAATTCAGTACATATTCCACTTACAACATCGTGATTTAATTAATTCATTAAAATTTAAATCGTTAAATTATCATTAAATCAAATCTATATATTATTTTTCACTTAAGTCAAATTTCCAATCTCAATTTAAACTTTATACATGTTCCAATTTATTTAATTAAGTTCCAGTTAAATCTAAACTTTACACATTTAACAATCTTTAAATTATTAACTCCTAAGCTTATTTGTTTCAAAATCTCATTTCGATCAATCTTCCAAATTCATTTTTTTTACCCAACTAAATAGATTTATTAATTTGTTTCAATTAAATCCATTAACGTAATTCGTTACCTATTTCAATTAAACCTATTCAGTCTGTTACTTAATAAAATGTTTTCAATTTCAAAATGATTTTTTTCTTCGACCGTTCGGGTTTCTTACTTTTAAATTCTCTATCCTAGGCCAAATTGTTTAATTGTCTTTATCATTTCCACCTAATATTATTCAAAATAAACAAAGCATAGCAAAGGGAACTTGCAGTGTTATAACAGGGATGGTGTCAAAGTAAATAAACAACCAATAACAATCATACATAACAATTCAACAATTTTTTTAAATAATCCCGAAATATCGTATTAATTTACATGTGTTATTTATGCAAATTAATACAATTATTTTCTAGAATTCGCACTAATATTTCATGCGAATTAAAGATTATTTCATTCTGGTTTCACTTGGTGTTTACCTACATTCACTAGTTCAAATAAGATTTACGCTATTCCATGCGACAATTTATTTAACATCTAGGGGTCAAAATTCAGTATATGTAACCCAATTGAAATCGTGTAACTCCTATCGATTTAAGTCTTTATTAACTATCGTTTAAAGTAACGACCAAATTTCATATCAAATTTAGTGTCACAACTATTAGCTATAAATCAACATTAAATCACAAATCAATCACAACTCCATATTTAATACATGGCATCAATTTAGAAATCTTAAATTCTAGTAATATTCCATTTTAACTTATGTAACAATTTACAGTCTAATTCAACAATTTTAACAATCAAAATTTAGTATCCAAATTTATAATAACAATAATTTATCACTTGATTATCATAGCAAAATAGATTTTGAGTCGTGAATAAAATATTCACCTTGCGTGGTTAGAGAAGACGACGAAGCACAAAGATGACTAGATAAAAGGCACGAACAAGCACGATGCAAAACGACACAAACTGCAATCAATAAATAATTAATCAAAATTTGTTTATTGCAATATATATCAATTATATATATATATATATAGACCATACCAAACAACGAAACTAGGTAAATTCAGACAAGTCGGATGAAGCCTAAGACTGAGATCCCGGATCCGCAGTTGCTGGAACAAAACACAGCAAACAATAGTGAGCACTGATGGATATATAACTGGATATATATATATATGCACAGCAAGCGAAATGCCAAATATGAACAGGAACTTGAACTATAATTCGAAAGCAACTGTACAACACTTTGCTTCCTCCTCCTTTCTCTCTCTGTTTTTTTTTTCTTTGTTTTTTTTTCTTTCACTGCCTATCTTAAAGCATACGAGCGGCAACGGATCTGAGTCAAAGTGGCATCGCCAGGATCGCGGAGTAGTGGGTGTTTGGCTGGTGGGGCCGTGGGTGTCGTGCGACCTGTGGGTGGAGGCGGTGAGGGGGTCTTTGCTGTGAGGTGTTGCGGTGGCAGTGGGCTGGGCAGAGGGTGGATGGGGAAGGAATGGTGATAAGTGGGACTGCATGGGGCGGTGGTGCGTGGATCTGGGGTGGTTGCGGGTCAGGGGACGGCGGAGAGGAGTTTGAAGACTGGTGGCGTGTGGGTCTGGAGGTGGGCAATGGGCCGCGTGTGTGGGTTGGTGATGCGGCGCGCCTGGGTCGTGGGTCTGGGTGGAGGCGCAGGAGGTGGAGGGGGTGGCCGGGTCTGATGGGTTCTGGGCGGGCTGGAGGCGGAGGGGGTGCTGTTGGCGTGTGGGCGTGGCGGGCTGATGAGGGGGAGAAAAACATGCACGCATGAAGTTTGAAAAAAAAAAAAAAAAAAAAAAAAAAAAAATATAAGAGGAGGAAGAAGGATTTGCAGCAGAGGTAAAAGTAAGCACGTACCAGAGAGATCAAAACTTGCAACGAATGAAGAACGAACCAAACCAGTATATATTGAATTTTCCAAGCAACCAAGAGCCACACATTTATTTTCTTGGTAACCGAACTGGCTATTGGCTTTCCAACGTAAATGAACAGTCCAAGGCTATTAAAATTCTGAACGTTGGAGGGAGTGGGTACCGTTTTATGCTGCGAAGCGTACCGGTTGTAATCCGTTAAACAATTATAGTTCTCCGTGCCGAACTCCGATTGACGCAAACAAATATATCGTTTTGATCACCGCGACGAGACGGTCACAACGGTATGAAAATATTTATGGTTTGATATTGTTTGCGGAGAGATAATCTTTATTTACTGTTTGCCCAAGTGCATATTTTACTAGCAATTAAAAGCGAAATTTGACGAAACGGAAAACGCCGCCGGGTTCAGAATATTTTTCTTATGCAACACCGAGATAATATTTGAATTTGGACGATAGGAATTTTATGCACAAGATTTGAAGTGATATGTAAATGCGACGGGCGTAATTTATTTCAATATTTTCCGACGAAATTTGGCGTACGCCTATGTCTATCTAGACGTATTCCAAATGTGGAGTTTGGTTGGCAACGGAAATTGTTTGTGAAAATTTAAATTTCTACATTACATAACGATTTAAAAATTTTAAACTGGGTCCGAATTTCAGGGTCGTTACATTCTCCCCCACTCAAAGCTTTTCGTCCTCGAAAAGGAACAGAGTAAAAGAGTGGAAGAACAGATAAAGAGATACGATGGATATAGAATAAATTATCGAATAAAGTAAAGAATATGGAATGGAATTTACCTTCAACAAACAATTCTGGATTAGAATCTCGGATACTCTCCTCGGTTTCCCAAGTACAATCACGATCATCAGAACTCCATTGGACTTTGACTAGGCTAACCGATTTCCTTCTAAGCCGCTTCGTATCCCTATCAACAATACGAAGTGGTCTCCTCTCTATAGTCAAATCTGGCTCAATATCCACCTCATCCAACTGTGCAATAGGAATGGTCATGGATGGATCGTGTACAACCTTCCGGAGATGTGAAACATGGAATACGTTGTGCACACCCTCAAATTTCTCCGGCAGTGCAACTCTATAGGCTAGAGTACCAATTCCCTCAGTAATAGTGAATGGTCCAACAAATCTAGGAGCGAGCTTCCCTCTACGACCAAATCGAATAACATTCTTCAAAGGTGATACTTTAAGAAAGACCTCATCTCCAACCTGAAATTTTAACTCTCTTCTATGCCTATCTGCATAGCTCTTCTGCCTGTCCTGTGCGGTCTTCATCTTCCTTCTGATCTCATAGACCTTCTCGGATGCTTCCATAATCATATCTGGGCCAAGAACTAATCGATCACCAGGCTCAATCCAACAAGCTGGCGATTTACATGGTCGTCCATATAAAGCTTCGAACGGTGCCATATCGATACTTGCCTGATTATAAAGATAGTTGCCTTCTGTTAACGAGGTTAAATTTCAATTCAAATTTTTACTTATTCAAATTGAAAATTTTGGATTACCTGATAGCTGTTATTATAAGTGAATTCAACTAAATGGAGATGGTCTTCCCAAGATCCACCAAAATCAATAATGCAAGCTCGGAGTAAATCTTCCAAAATTTGATTTACCCTCTCAGTTTGGCCATCTGTTTGAGGATGATAAGCCGTGCTCAGATTCAGTTCAGTGCCCAAGACGTCCTGAAATGCCTTCCAAAATTTACTAGTGAATAGAGGATCTCTATCGCATACAATACTAGATGGAACCCCATGAAGTCTAACTATCTCTCTCATGTAAATCTCGGCCAAACTCGAAGCAGTACGAGTGGTCTTAACGGGAATAAAGTGAGCGGATTTTGTCAACCTATCGACAATCACCCATATACTCTCGTTCCCTTTTCTGGTCCTCGGTAATCCGTCAACGAAGTCCATAGAAATCTGATCCCATTTCCAACACGGAATCTCCAGGGGTTGAAGTAATCCTGCCGTCTTCCGGTGATCGGCCTTGACTTGCTGGCAAGTGGTGCATCTACTGACATATGTGGAAATATCTCTCTTCATCCCACTCCACCAATATAAACGCTTCATGTTTCGATACATCTTGGTGACACCAGGATGAAATGAAAGTGATGATTGATGGTTCTCACTAAGCACTTCTTGTCTCAATCCATCAACATTAGGAACACAAATACGGTTGTCAATCTTTAGAACTCCATTACTATCTATCTGTGCTCCCTCTTTACTGTCAGCATTTCCAACTCTACCAAGAACTAACTCCTTCATGCGATAGAGCAAGGTGTCTTCGAATTGCTTAGCTTTGATGCGATCCATCAGAGATGGGGAGATAGTAAGCTGAAAGAGCATGCTTTCTACAAGGTTACAACATGACAATGCTTTGCTACGGCTCAAAGCATCAGCTACAACATTTGCCTTTCCAGGAGTATAATTGATGTCGAGATCATATGCAGCTAAGAATTCAAGCCATCGGACTTGTCTCTGGTTCAAGTCCTTCTGAGAGAAAATATACCGCAAGGACTTATGATCTGTGAATAATTCAAATTTTGTCCCCAAAAGATGGTGCCTCCATAATTTCAAAGCAAATACAACTGCTAGAAGCTCTAAATCATGGGATGCATAGTTTACTTCATGAGTCTTCAACTGACGACCAGCATAAGCAATAACCCTTCCATTTTGCATAAGGACTGCACCTAAACCTTCTCGACAAGCATCGGTATAGACAGTTAATCCTTCACTCCCGTCAATTACCGCAAGAACTGGGGCTGAAGTTAACTTAAGCTTCAACTCATTAAAAGCTGATTCACACTTCTCACTCCAAATAAACTTGACATCCTTTCGAGTTAAAGTAGTGAGTGGGGCAGAAATCCGGGCAAAGCGCTCAATGAATCTGCGATAATAACCGGCTAGGCCCAAGAAGCTACGGATATCAGTAGGAGTTTTAGGAGTCTCCCAATCCTGTAGATAAATTTCAAATTAGAAGGGAATAAGATGAATCGAATAGAATTTATGAATAGAATAGAACTTACATTGATTACGGCGATCTTAGCTGGATCGACCGAAATCCCGTTTTCAGAAACAATATGGCCAAGGAATCGTACTTCGTCTCGCCAGAAGTGGCATTTAGAGAACTTGGCTTTAAGCTGATGGTTTCGGAGAGTTCCCAGAACATAAGCGAGATGGGTTTCATGCTCTTTCTCATCTTTGGAGAAGACGAGAATATCATCAATGAAGACAAGAACAAACTTGTTAAGGACATCACGGAAGACTCTATTCATTAAGTCGACGAAATAAGCAGGTGCGTTGGTCAAACCAAATGGCATAACCAACCATTCATAGAATCCATTCTCGGTACGAAAAGCTGTTTTATGAATACTATCTTCTGCTACTCTTAGTTGGTGGAACCCAGTGGCTAGATCAAGTTGTGAGAAAACTTTAGCTCCATGGAGCTGATCGAATAAATCATTGATGCGAGGCATCGGATAGCGGTTCTTGAGAGTGCGCTTGTTTAATTCTCGGTAATCAACACACATGCGAAGAGATCCATCTGATTTGGTGACAAAGACGACTGCGGCGCCCCATTCAGAACAACTTCTCCTGATCAAACCCTTTGCAAATAGATCATCAATTTGGGTTTTAAGTTCAGATTTTTCTTTAGGAGCCATCCTTCTGTGAGGGAGAACTACGGGAGTAGCTCCGGGAATAAGGTCAATACGGAAATCAATCTCTCGCTTTGGCGGTAGAGAGTCGACCTCTCCAAATACATCGGGAAATTTCTGAACAATAGGAGTAGTACTAAGGTCATCCGGGTGAGCATCAAGAGAGAATATGAAGCTTCCCGCATATTTCTGAGGTGATTTGCATTCGATGACAAGCGGTAGACCCTTGTCATTGACTAGAGAAACAGATCGAGCTTTGCAAGAAATAACAGCATCGAAATTTCTTAACCAATCAGCACCCAACAAAATGTCAAATGCTACGAAGCCAAGCACATAGAAATCCCAAGTGAATCGATATCTTCCATACAAGAGCACAACCCCTTTACAAATTCTACTGAGGTTGGCAAGTCCTCCAATAGGGTTGGAGACACATAAGGAATTAGTAGCAAGAGTAGGTTCTAATTTGAGCTTATTACAAAGATCAATAGATATGAAGCTATGAGAAGCACCAGTATCGAATAATACCCGAACAGGTAAATTATGAAATGAAAAAGTACTTCGTAAGGTACCTTGGTCATCCTGAGCAGGTGGTGGAGGTGGTGCAGGAGTGGTGACAGCATATACTCCTGATGGTGTGCCTTTCTTCCTCAATGGGCAATCTCTTTTGAAGTGACCTGGCTGGAGGCAGACATGGCATAAATCATTCCTCATCTGAGGAGGTGGTGGAATAGTAGCTCCGGTGGATGGACAGCTATTTGCGTAATGACCCTTCTTATCGCATTTGAAGCAAGTGATATTAGCAAGGTCAATTGGGCTTTTCTGGGCATATCCCAATCCTGTAGTCTTTTGCCAAGCTTTCTTTTGTTGATCAAAGTTCATCTTCCTCTTTCCGAGCTGGCTCGAAGAGGACTGAGTAGGAGTGGCCTTGGCAGTGGGTCCCTTAGGCTTCGCCTCATATCGAAGAGCATAGTCAACAAGCTCTGTGAAAGTGCAGTGAATGTGTCCAGTAAGCAAGTCATAATACTCTGGTCTAGCTCCCAAAATGAATTTCTCGTTCTTCAGAAGTGGTGTATCAATCAATCCCGGGCCAAACTTGGAGAGCTCGTTGAATTTTCTCTCGTACTCAGAAAAAGTCATACTGCCTTGCTTAAGGTCCATAAAAGTTCTATAAAGTTGGGTTTTCCCGGCAGCTGGCATCCATTGCTCCGAGAAAGTATCCCTAATCAAAAGATAGACTAGATAAATAACATTCCAAGGATTGAAAGAAGAATTAAGACTATGAAATCCAAATAAATTTATACCTAAACTGGGCCCAAGTGATGGTGTTCTCCTCGATACGAGAAGTAACAGATTCCCACCAGTCTCGTGCGGCATCCCGAAGTTGCCAAGCAGCAAGCTGACGCTTCTGAGCATCAGTGATCTCCAATCCAGAAAATATCATCTCTAAGCTTTTGAGCCATTGTTGAGCTTCAATAATATTCTCGGATCCAGAGAACTTAACACCTCCAAGCTGTGTATATTCCTTACTAAGAGTGGTGAATTTGACTGGAGCTGGGGCGGCAGGTGCAGCCTGGGCAGGACCATTTCCCCTTCCTCCCCTATTGTTTCTTCTGGCACTCATCCTGAAATACCAACAGGGAATCTTGAGAACCAAGGATAGAAAATCATAGAATTTTAAGGAAAGTCAATCAACGAATTAATAAGAAGTTTGAATTTTGAAAGGATATGGATCTTGAATTGATTCTCCTCATTCTAGGGTATGGCTACCCTATCTCTAATGAGTGTGTATAATCCCAAACTAAGGTTTTTAGAGAAACCAAAGCTCTGATACCAACTGTAACAACCCGTATATTTGGACCATTTAAATTGACAATAATCCATACACGTCAACTTAAATAATACAAAACACGAATTATTATGGGATTATATATACATAAATGTAAATGAGAATCAATACAACATCACAGACACAGAACAGTCACATAATAATGCAGCGGAAAATACATCGTCATAATGGCAGTTCATGAAGCTACTACAAAAGTACAACAATGTCTCAATCATAAAGTGACTGAAAAGAAATACATAAATATCCCGAACAACAGTACGGAAATAGAAATAGACTGATAAAGATAAATGCTAAGTCTTCGACATCTTCGACCAACCTTGATCAGCAACTGGATAGCTTCAGACTGACCCGAGCATATACAAAAAGAAACACTCGAGTCAGGACTCAAAATCTTATACAAGATAATCAAATGCAAGGGAAATCTATAACTCAAAGATGAATAAAATAACATCTCCAGGGTCAGATAAACGATTTATGTATACAATAGAATAGGATATGTAGATAATGTCTAACCAGTAAAGTAAAATATTAAAATAGCGTTAAGGCGTTACCATAATTCCCCTTAACACATTTTTATATTCCCAAAAGCATATACAAGACCGTAGTTTCCCCCAAACTGGAGGTCACCAGAGGGCAATCCATATACTCAAGGTACAAATCAAAACGTAGTGGTCGCGAATAGGATAAACAGTATGACAAGGTACATGAGGCGATACCAACTAGGATACTAGTAGTTGCGTGATCCGGACTGATGTTGAGCATAGTAGCTACTATCTCAACACCGCGAAACAACACTCCCAAATCAAAGGGTGCACCCAAATCGAATCACAAAAGTAATAGATATGGTATCGAAGAAGTGTGTCCGCTAGAGGTAGCGAACCTCAATGGCCCGACGCGGCTCCTGTTTTAGTCATGTCAGGGGTCATCCAATATCGTTCTCTTTCTTCAGTCAACGCGTTCACCAAATATCCACTTCATTCTGGATCAACACTCCGCGTATAGTAGTTATTAAAGTGGTTTTCGGTATCGACAGAGAGTATGTCCATATCCGATCCCGGTCTCTTTAATAACTACGTATTTATTACCCGATGGTCGGTTAAATTAGAGTTTAAACAAAATCAAAGTCTAAAAGTCAAGTTGCAAATTTGACCTCTAAAATTTGACATTTACAATTCGATTGATTCCAGATTTGGAAAAACATATTTCCAGTTTAATTTTAGTTTATTGTTCGAGTTAACACTATAATCCAGTATTCAAATTTAATTTAATAAGATCTAAATTTCGCTTATTAAATTTTATTCACAATTAATTAATTCACTTTAATGGTCGATTTTGGTTCAAATCGTTAAATTAAATTATATTCTCTTAAATTCGTATTTACATTCATCGTTTCTTTAAATAAATCATAAATTTGACTTACTTAATTTCATTAACAAAACCTCCCTTTTTATCAAAACTTCGTTGATTTATTTCCAAATTCGACTTTACATTTTTTTTTTTTAAATACACTTTCATTTATTTAGTTAAATGATCTATACGTCAAAATAGGCTATTTCGGGTTATAATCAATTCAGTACATATTCCACTTACAACATCGTGATTTAATTAATTCATTAAAATTTAAATCGTTAAATTATCATTAAATCAAATCTATATATTATTTTTCACTTAAGTCAAATTTCCAATCTCAATTTAAACTTTATACATGTTCCAATTTATTTAATTAAGTTCCAGTTAAATCTAAACTTTACACATTTAACAATCTTTAAATTATTAACTCCTAAGCTTATTTGTTTCAAAATCTCATTTCGATCAATCTTCCAAATTCATTTTTTTTACCCAACTAAATAGATTTATTAATTTGTTTCAATTAAATCCATTAACGTAATTCGTTACCTATTTCAATTAAACCTATTCAGTCTGTTACTTAATAAAATGTTTTCAATTTCAAAATGATTTTTTTCTTCGACCGTTCGGGTTTCTTACTTTTAAATTCTCTATCCTAGGCCAAATTGTTTAATTGTCTTTATCATTTCCACCTAATATTATTCAAAATAAACAAAGCATAGCAAAGGGAACTTGCAGTGTTATAACAGGGATGGTGTCAAAGTAAATAAACAACCAATAACAATCATACATAACAATTCAACAATTTTTTTAAATAATCCCGAAATATCGTATTAATTTACATGTGTTATTTATGCAAATTAATACAATTATTTTCTAGAATTCGCACTAATATTTCATGCGAATTAAAGATTATTTCATTCTGGTTTCACTTGGTGTTTACCTACATTCACTAGTTCAAATAAGATTTACGCTATTCCATGCGACAATTTATTTAACATCTAGGGGTCAAAATTCAGTATATGTAACCCAATTGAAATCGTGTAACTCCTATCGATTTAAGTCTTTATTAACTATCGTTTAAAGTAACGACCAAATTTCATATCAAATTTAGTGTCACAACTATTAGCTATAAATCAACATTAAATCACAAATCAATCACAACTCCATATTTAATACATGGCATCAATTTAGAAATCTTAAATTCTAGTAATATTCCATTTTAACTTATGTAACAATTTACAGTCTAATTCAACAATTTTAACAATCAAAATTTAGTATCCAAATTTATAATAACAATAATTTATCACTTGATTATCATAGCAAAATAGATTTTGAGTCGTGAATAAAATATTCACCTTGCGTGGTTAGAGAAGACGACGAAGCACAAAGATGACTAGATAAAAGGCACGAACAAGCACGATGCAAAACGACACAAACTGCAATCAATAAATAATTAATCAAAATTTGTTTATTGCAATATATATCAATTATATATATATATATATAGACCATACCAAACAACGAAACTAGGTAAATTCAGACAAGTCGGATGAAGCCTAAGACTGAGATCCCGGATCCGCAGTTGCTGGAACAAAACACAGCAAACAATAGTGAGCACTGATGGATATATAACTGGATATATATATATATGCACAGCAAGCGAAATGCCAAATATGAACAGGAACTTGAACTATAATTCGAAAGCAACTGTACAACACTTTGCTTCCTCCTCCTTTCTCTCTCTGTTTTTTTTTTCTTTGTTTTTTTTTCTTTCACTGCCTATCTTAAAGCATACGAGCGGCAACGGATCTGAGTCAAAGTGGCATCGCCAGGATCGCGGAGTAGTGGGTGTTTGGCTGGTGGGGCCGTGGGTGTCGTGCGACCTGTGGGTGGAGGCGGTGAGGGGGTCTTTGCTGTGAGGTGTTGCGGTGGCAGTGGGCTGGGCAGAGGGTGGATGGGGAAGGAATGGTGATAAGTGGGACTGCATGGGGCGGTGGTGCGTGGATCTGGGGTGGTTGCGGGTCAGGGGACGGCGGAGAGGAGTTTGAAGACTGGTGGCGTGTGGGTCTGGAGGTGGGCAATGGGCCGCGTGTGTGGGTTGGTGATGCGGCGCGCCTGGGTCGTGGGTCTGGGTGGAGGCGCAGGAGGTGGAGGGGGTGGCCGGGTCTGATGGGTTCTGGGCGGGCTGGAGGCGGAGGGGGTGCTGTTGGCGTGTGGGCGTGGCGGGCTGATGAGGGGGAGAAAAACATGCACGCATGAAGTTTGAAAAAAAAAAAAAAAAAAAAAAAAAAAAAAAATATAAGAGGAGGAAGAAGGATTTGCAGCAGAGGTAAAAGTAAGCACGTACCAGAGAGATCAAAACTTGCAACGAATGAAGAACGAACCAAACCAGTATATATTGAATTTTCCAAGCAACCAAGAGCCACACATTTATTTTCTTGGTAACCGAACTGGCTATTGGCTTTCCAACGTAAATGAACAGTCCAAGGCTATTAAAATTCTGAACGTTGGAGGGAGTGGGTACCGTTTTATGCTGCGAAGCGTACCGGTTGTAATCCGTTAAACAATTATAGTTCTCCGTGCCGAACTCCGATTGACGCAAACAAATATATCGTTTTGATCACCGCGACGAGACGGTCACAACGGTATGAAAATATTTATGGTTTGATATTGTTTGCGGAGAGATAATCTTTATTTACTGTTTGCCCAAGTGCATATTTTACTAGCAATTAAAAGCGAAATTTGACGAAACGGAAAACGCCGCCGGGTTCAGAATATTTTTCTTATGCAACACCGAGATAATATTTGAATTTGGACGATAGGAATTTTATGCACAAGATTTGAAGTGATATGTAAATGCGACGGGCGTAATTTATTTCAATATTTTCCGACGAAATTTGGCGTACGCCTATGTCTATCTAGACGTATTCCAAATGTGGAGTTTGGTTGGCAACGGAAATTGTTTGTGAAAATTTAAATTTCTACATTACATAACGATTTAAAAATTTTAAACTGGGTCCGAATTTCAGGGTCGTTACACACATGCTCTAAAGCCTCTTTGTCTTCACTATCAAACATTTCTTAGCCAGAAACCAAAATGATGCCAAAATGGAAAATAAGAAGTTATGCTTTCATCTTAAACTGTTCAAAAAGTTTAGGGTCTGTATGATTTCATTTTTGAATTTGATGTTTTGCATTTTCCGAATTTATAACAAAATACGGGAAGTGCATTGGAAAATATTTAAAATTATAGGGCGTTGTGACGATGATGGAGAGAAGACGAAGGATATACAGGGACGACGGAGGACGGCGAAGGGGTGGAGGGGAAGGCGTTGGGGTGAATTTCTCAAAAGACGGAAAACAAAATAAATTTATTTTTCATTTTGTATGTTAACTTCAATTTTTCAAATTGGTTGTTTTTCACAAAATACATGCATCGTGTGCTTTTTGTTTGGACGAAAACACAAAACTAAAAATGACAAACCAAACGGGACCTGGTGTCTTCAATGAAATATTCATTCAGACACGTAACTTCTATTTCACCATTTTTTAACTTCTATTTCCCCCTTTTTTAACTTCTATTTCGCCCTTTTTTATTACATGCCTATAAATGGACCAATTTGTAAGAAAGTATTTAATTTTCTTTGTAACTGTGATATTATTTGCTAATTCTCTACTATTTGTTTCATTCGGTTATAACTTTTACAACGACTTGATATTTAGGTATGTTTTAGCAAGTTTTAATTTTAGTTACTGAAATTATGCCGTGAGGAGTGAAAATTCAGTTATGGATTAAAGCGGGCACTTGCAAATATAGGAGTGATAGTTAAATATGAAGTCTTTCTTAAATTCCAGGTTAAGATACTATCTTTTCAATTTGGCTCGCAATGTTATATAGATAACTGACAGATTTTTATCAATTTATCTAGGAATCCAGCAATTGGTGATTCTGTTATTCTTCTTCTTGCTTTGCTGCACTATGTGGGATTCTGATGTTCAGCAGGCTTAAGTGTATGAAGATGATTTTCAGTAATTGGTGATTCCGTTACATTTCTTTTTCCTTCGAATTGCAGTACCACAGTCCCTTTAGTATAGAAAACTTCTCCTGGTCAAGCCGCACATTAGCATGGTCCACCTATTGATCCACTAGCTCCTGTAGCCACTCTCTATTCACGTGTATAATTTGTTATTTCAATCTTCTTTAAATAACCTATCTTCTGTGTCATTTGTATAGTATTTACTCAAGTTTTTTCAGGTAAAGGAACACAGTATTGCTACTTTTAACAACGTAAATGATGGTAGGAGGCATATGTCTGGTATGGTGTAAAATACTTTTAAAAGCCGAAGTAACTATGTATGTTATTACTGATTAGTATCTTTTAATTTAGGCAAAGGTATGATCAAAATTGTAAAGTCAACCTTGTCGAATAACTTACCATATAACACAGGTCGCTGAAGCCAAAGGTACCACTGAATTTTTATTATGCAGGAGATTTGAATTTGTGTTGTTTTGCATACTTGATTATGTTTCTAGTTAGAGAACTAAAAAGTAGTACAAGAAATTTATGTCTATTACATATCAGGCAATTCCTGAAGAGTTTACATTTTAAGCTATGATTATGGTTTATATTTAATTTTATATGTATATCATTATGAAATTATTTGCTCCAATAATTTCCCGATCTTCAAAGTTTTCGCTTCTTCATAACCATTAACATCTAGTTTATTATCTTAGAAAAAATGTGTTGGTCCAATAAAACTTATATTTTATAGCAACATTTTAAGAACAATGATTAAAGTTATATAATCTAAATGCTCACTGAATTTATATTTAGATAATTAATTTTTTAAAATCTGACCTTAGCGCAATTGGTAGAGCGGAGGACTGTAGTTGATTGGCAGATAAAATCCTTAGGTCGCTGGTTCGAATCCGACAGGTCGGATTTTTATTAATTTTTCGTCAATTTTTTGATTTTTTGCATGATGCAATTAATTATTTAATCGAAACAAAATTTGGAACTGCACCTGAGGTGTCATCGAATTGGCAAAGCATGCAAGGTTGCCGTTGCTCTTAGGTCGCTGGTTCGAATCCGGCAGGTCGGATTTTTATTAAATTTTCCTCAATTTTTTGATATTTTGCATGATGCAATTAATTATTTAATGGAAACAAAATTTTGAACTACACCTGAGGTGTCTTCGAATTGGCAAAGCATGTAAGGTTGTCATTGCTCAAATCACTATATCCAGATCGGTACTCTGATGCAATTAAATCTGTATTTCAGTATCCACTGGTAACATAATTACTCTCATGAACTTGCAAATAGATTCTTTTGTCTACTGTAAAACTTTGCATTTTTTGGCTAGTTGTCTTTTAAATTTTTAAGATAACTTCTGGTTATTATATTACCGTAGAAGTTAAGTTTGTGATTTGCTTTAGAATGCTATGGCATAATTAAACATTTTCTATCGTGTTCGGTTTACTGACCCTTACTCAATTGAGAGAATGGAGGATTTTAGTTAATTAGCAGGTTAAATCTTCAGGTCGCTGGTTTTTTTTACATTTATCGGCTGAATCAGTATATTTTTTTTACCTAACCTTCTTATTGACAGAGAACCCACAGTTCATGTTGCAGATTGTTGTCGTGGTTAGTACTATATAATCCATTTTGTGGTTTTCGTATCAAAAAGTCCGTCTGTAAAAGGAACCTTTCGTGTAGATATAGTGTGATGAGTGGTAAACATGTTTACAGACAGATTAGAGACGATGGCTGTTTGATGAAGGCGATCAACTTCACATCATTTCTAGTTGCAGATATTTAGAACAACATCAAAAGGACTTGGAAATCATAGATGAATGATCCATCTGTGCATGAGAGTTACCCAAATTCCCACGCTTAAAATGCAATGTGAAATTACCTAAAGAGATTATATAGTTCTCTTGATATAGCTCAATTTTGTGCCAAAAAAATAAAAATAAATAAATAAATAAATAAAAAACTTACCAAAATCGTGTCATGATACATAACCATGGCATGATACCTGAAAAATTAAATCCTTAAGTTTCCTTTACAGATTAAAGTGGTTATTAAATGGTTAATGATAGATGGATACACTTGGCGAAAGAAATCGTGCTAGATTTAGTTTATTCAGTATATACTCTGGCAATGTGTTGCCTCACAATGGTTATGTGGGAAGAAGAAAAATGTAGAACACAAGGCTAGTATAGTTTAGGATTGTTGCTGTTTGTTAAGAATAATCTTTTAGCATGAACCATTTATATACCGCTCTAAAAATTGATCCATATGAGATGGAAGCGGTGCTTAAAAGTCTTCATGTAGGAAACAAAAAGCCATAATAACATGAAATCTGCCAACTTATTCGATAGTGCACAGAGTAGGAACAACGACAGAGTAAACATTGCACAAAACGTCATTCTATTGCTGATGAAATAATCTTTTCTTCCGCTACTAGGAATTAAACTAGCATTCGCACTGGTATTGCTAGAAGAGCTAACCATCCTTGCACCATGACTATCTTTACACTAGAATAATATTACTAGAGATCTAAACACATAAAAAAATGCAAGTAATGAAAGTGTTAGATCCAGCGGCACATTTTTCCTTTTCTTTTTTGTTGGTTAGTTTTATGTAGGAACTTTGTGACAACGATACTCGATAGTTCACAAATACTGTGTAGAAGACATGTATTTAGATATGCAAGAATATTTACACCCTTATCTTTCCCTTGAAGAATTTTCTCAAACTGCAGAAACTCTTGAGCAGCTTTTGAGTGTGGAGGAAGTTTCAAAAAACCTGTATGTATTAATTACGTCAATGGGTAAATTTAGTGACAGTATTTGATTCATGAAAGATGAAAAGAAAAAAAGGAGCTTGGAGTGATAAAAATAATCTAAGTTTTGGACAGCGAAAGCAGAACACTCAATTATCTAGTCCGTCGACAATCTCAACAATTCCAATCCAACAAAGAGAATAAAAAAAATCAAAGAGCACAAATTATAAATAGATGACGAAAAATGAAAGAATACGCCGGTATAACGAAGTTCGGCTATGCCTAACTCCTCGGATCCAACAGCCTTTGTTGCTTCTTCACTTTAAGAGGGAGTACAATATGAGAAGAAAACAAATCACTCGATATACATTTCTCAC
Organism: Allium cepa; assembly: GCA_030765085.1. Classification (NCBI taxonomy): domain Eukaryota; kingdom Viridiplantae; phylum Streptophyta; class Magnoliopsida; order Asparagales; family Amaryllidaceae; genus Allium; species Allium cepa. Next base: position 126,459,624 of record CM060932.1, read on the forward strand.
ACTACAATAGATACAGAAATAGAGATCTTATTGAAAATAATTGTGGAGAACTCTCTTATTGTCTTGTGATGATAAAAGATGAGCAAAAGTCTTCATATTTATAGGAGCCAGAATGAAGATTGCCTTGGAATTAATGATGAAATGTTTCTGAATTCGTTTGATTTAATTTCAACACAAATCTAGCATATTTGTGTTCGTTTCCACGCATATCTATATTATGATTGATTTATCAAATCAATTAATATTTATTATGATATTAATTGATTCCCTTTCCAATTTGTTTTCCATATTTGACCAATTACGGAAGTCAACTAATATCTTCTCCTTAATAAATTTGAAATAGATTAAAATCGTCCAAACTTAACGCTCCACTTCGATTTAAAAATATTCATAATTCAACAAAATTGGTTATTGGGTCAGCCCCCCATGGCGCAAAGTATATCGTACCACACTAATCAAGTTTGAGCAATTCTCAAACTTGTCCTTTTAAACCGAATTTGTCAACATATCAGCTGGATTGTGTTTTGTATGTATCTTTGATAGCTTTATCTTATTTCTCTCTTTTTCAAGCATGAGAAAGAAACTCCAAACAGCAATGTGCTTTTTCTATGAGCTGTAGACTTGATTCTCAACAAGATGAATGATGCCCTGACTATCCGAAAACAACTCCATCATCTTCTACATCATTGATAAATCCTCCATCTTTCATATCAAACTCCTTACTGAGCTCCGTCTTTAACTCTGAAATCCTAGTCATGCTCTTAGAGGCTATCAACATATCATCAACATAAAGCAACAAATAGATGATGTCCTCTTTACACTTTTTAAAATAGACACATTGGTCCTTAAAGCTTCTAGAGTAACCATGTGAGATCATAAACTTATCAAATTTTTTATACTACTGTATATGAGACTGTTTTAAATCATAAAGAGATTTGTTAAGCTTACAAACATTACTGGGCCCGCTGTTAGTAAATGTCCTTCTCGAGATCACCATGCAAAAATGCTGTCTTGGCATCTAATTGTTCCAACTCCATGTCGAAGTGGGCAACTAGTGCCAAAAGAATGCGAATGGAAGTGTGTCTGACAACTAGAAAAAATATATCATGAAACTCCATACCTTTCCTTCGAACGTAACCCTTCGCTACTAATCTCCACCATTGTCGCTGTCTTTGACCTTATAGATCCATTTACATCTAATTGCTCTCTTGCCGGAAGGAAGTGGCACTAAATTTCCAGTGTGATTTTTGTGCAAAGACTCAATTTCCTCCTCCATGGCTACTAACCAACTGGAACTATCAACTGAACTAATGACATCTCGATAGTCTTTGGGCTCATCATGAAATATTCTTGATCCATAGGCTGCCATGTCATCGAAGTCAATGTCTTTAATGTTTAATCCTATAAAATCATCAAGCCATCTAGGTCTTTTCCTCTCTCTGATTGGTAAAGTATGAATTTGAGCTCCATCTTGAGATTGATTCTCTGTCCTCTCCTCATCAACCACGGTGTCATCGGAAACACCATTTTTATAGAAGTCTGATGATCTACTTTGTGTTTGGTACTCTAAATTTGTCCTCTCAACATCATCATTAAGTGAAGAAGATGGCTCCACTCCAACATAGCATTTTCATCAAGGACAAATTTTCAAAAGAGACCGGTTTTTTAAACTATTGGCACAAATAGGCTAGTTTACAAACTATTTGCAAGTTTAGGCTAGTTTTTAAAAAAAATACCATGTGGCGCATTTGTGAAATGTGCCCATACAAAATTACACTGGCGCATCTGCCAAATTCCCCAGTGTAATTTTTTATCCAAACCTAAACAGCAAGCAGCAGCATCCTTGCCAAACTAGAAGAACTTGAATCTGACGTCGGTCGCATGAAGTCCAACTCGACCACCCACGATGAATCCATCATCGAAGAACTCCACTCCAAAGCCTCCTTCCTCCGCAAACTCCTCGACGTCGAAACCAAATCAAGCTTCCACAAAAACTCAACCAAAAACACCGAAACTGAAACAGTAGATGCCGAACTCGAAGAGTTTGAAGACAGACTGCACTCGGTCGAAGAGTACGTCCAATCTTTGTTCCTCTGTGAGTGCCATCATTATCAAGACAAAGAAGTTGATTAGGAAATTCAGATCGAAGGCGACGATGCAGATTACGATTACAAGTCGGAGTCTGTTGAAGACGGAAAAAAAGTCGAAGTGGACGAGAAGGTCTTATCGCAAAAGAAATCAAATGATATCGATGAGTTCAAAGAAAGAGTTGAGAAAATAGCTATTGAAGTTATTGAAAAGATGAACATAAAGAAAGAAAAGGAAAACAATTGGAGTAGAAGGCTTGCAAAGATTGAAGTTGTCATTGCTTTGACGGGATGTAGGTTTGGACGAAAAATTACACTGGCGCATTTGGCAGATGCGCCAGTGTAATTTTGTATAGGCGCATTTCACAAATGCGCCCCGTAGTATTTTTTTTAAAAACTAGCCTAAACTTGCAAATAGTTTGTAAACTAGCCTATTTATGCCAATAGTTCAAAAAACCGGCCTCTTTTGAAAATTTGTCCTTTCATCAAATGTAACATGTCTGCTAGTAACCATCTTCTGGATAGTAGGACACCACAACCTATAACCCTTAACTCCTATCCTATAACCAAGAAAAATACACCTGCGCGATCTTGGATCCAACTTCCCTTTGCTCTCATGCACATAAGCTGGACAACCAAACACTTTCAGAAAAGAATATGAAATGGGCTTCATAAAGTTTCATCCTTGGACTGCTTCTCAACAAGAGATGGGCATAAGACTGCTAAAACATTTTCAACTTTGAAACCTATTAAAAGTTTCATCCATGGACTTCATAAAGTAAACCCATACCTTTTTAGAAAAATCATCTATAAATGAAATAAAATATCTAGCTCCTCCAAAAGATAGGCATGGTGCGGGGCCCCAAACATCAGCGTGATCATACTCTAAAATATCTTTAGACTTATGCTCTGCAATGCCAAAAGAAATTTTTGTTTGCTTTCCAAGTACGCATCCTTCACAAAAGCCAAATTTTGAATGATAAAACAATCAATCAAACCTCGTTTTCTCAATACTTCCAACTGCGCTCTTCAATGTGTCCCATATGAAAATGCCACAATTTGGTAGAATCAGAATCAACAGAACGAACAACGAAAGAAGACTCTGCAACAACAATGGTATCCTTCTGCAAATATGGATTTCCAGCTTTTACCCCTTTCATCAATATCAACGAGCCATTTGTAATTTCCAATGAATCTTTTTCTATTACACATTTCAAGCCAAGATTGCACAATGCTCCAATGGAAATCAAACTACGTCTCAAATCAGGCACATGTCTAACATCATACAAAGTATGAACAACACCATCAAACATCCTGATCTTTACCGTTCAAATACCTATCATGCGACAAATAGCATTGTTTCCCTTAAGAACATCTTCTCCATTAAACTGACGATTAGTGAAAAAAGAGTGTCTATCAGGTGTCATATGATAGGATGTTTCAGAGTCAATAATCCATATAGTACTCTTCATAGAAGATGGAGAAGCTGTAAAAATGCCAGGATCACTCTTTGAATCTGATCTTTCCATGGTAGCAGCTGAAGCCTTTTGGGTAACAACTTTATTTTTACTCTCCAACTTGGGTCAACTAGCAATATAATGTCCATATCTTCTATAATATTGAAAAATTCCCTTCAGAGCTACGTTTAATTGAGACCTTGACTTGGCTCTATATCCACTACAACAAAAAGACCCTCTAGCGTTTAAAAAATGCTGTAAAAGGCTTTTACATTGAATTTATAAACGCTGTAAATCAACATGTTGTAATAAATCTACGACCTATTATTGCAACAGAAAAAACGCTGCAAAAAATCATGTTTTTATAGCGTTTTGAAATTGCCATGAAAAGTCTTATCAATGGCCTTTTTCATATGCAATAAAAGGCTTTTACAGATTTTTCATAAATGCTGTAAATCAACATGTTGTAATAAAACAGTGACTTATTAATGCAATAGACGAAACACTATGTTTTTTTATTGTTCTAAACATGATATAAAAAGTCTTATTAATGGCATTCTTAACAGCGTTATAAAAATTATTTTGTAGCAAGTACATATTCATTATCACATTATAATCGACAAATTTGCATAAACATAATGTATCATTTCACACAATAATATATATCACATTAAACGAAAAATAACTAACCATTCAACGGTCACATAGAATAATGCATAACATATCGTGATATTTAATTAACATTACGTTAGAAGTTTAAATAATACAAGTGATAAAAAGATCGTACTACGCATGATGATTAAATATGCAAATCAAAGAAATTGTTATTTCAAAAGATCTTCAAATCACTAATATACAACAGCATGTTGCCATTTGTATGCACCATAGATGGGTAATTACCTATGAAAAATAAATTCAACAATTAGCAATTATAACTATACTTACATACATGTGTGTGTGTGAAACTTAATTACATAAATTTAATTAATTTATATGGAACTTAATTAATTTATATACAACTTGATTAACTTAGTTATTTTTATAAAATTAAATTGATTTATATAAACTTCAGTTGATTTTATCAAATTTAGTTAATTTATATAATCATACGGAAACAATATCAATAACATATGGAATTTCCTGAAATGGATGTAAATTTTGTTTAAAATACTTTATTCAACAATTGCATGTATATTGTTGTAAACTTAATAAATTTTATAAAATTTAATAAAATTTTATAAAATTATTTAATTTTTAAATAATAGTTGGCTTACTTAAATATTAAAAAACTTAATTAACTTGGTTACTTATTTTAAACCTTGTTAACTTTTGTTGTTGTTGTTATTTTTATTATATTAATATTATTATATTATTTTACTACCATTTTATTATACTATATTATATCATTGTTGTAAATTTTAGTCAATTTTTATAAAACTTTGTTAATTTAATTAAAAAGGTTAAATTTTGTTGATTTTTATAAAACTCAATTAATTTAGTTAATTTTTATATAATTTGGTTAATTTAGATATGCTTCAATTAATTTTTTATTAAACTCACTTAACAACTTAGTTGAATATTTATAAGACTTAGTTTATAAATTGGTTAAATCATTTTAGTTAATTTTTATATAACTTAGTTAAATTTTATAAGAATAAGTAAATTTTTGTAAACTTTTAGTTGATCTAGTTAAATTTGTATAAGCTTGATAAAGTAGTTAACTTTTATAAAAATTAGTTGATTTTTATAAATTGAGTAAAAAATCTATTTTAATTACTTTTTATATAACTCAGTTAATTTTCATAAATATATTTAAATTTTATTGATATTTAGATATTTATTTAACATATTATAAAATTTAGTTAATTTTTATAAAACTTTGTTAACTTAGCTAATTCTTATAAACTTTACTGATTTTTATAAACTTATCGGATTTCATGAATTTTCGATGGCACCTCCTTTGCGTCGTTAATGCTTTACTACACATCCCAATTTGATATACATTTACACGATCAAAACAATATTGGATTTATATCATATATAGCAAAATATACTACATAATAGCATACACATTCAAATGCATAAAAACTTATCTTTTATTAGCAACTTTAGCTAGCAATCTTCCATGTAGCACAGGAATGCTTTGTATACCTATACAGAAAAGTAAAAGAAATAATTAGTAAAGATGTGCATCTCATGTTATAATTGAAATTAGACTACATGAAATTTCTTAAGATAATTCGTAGGATATAAATGATGTCAGTAGAATGCCAACATCTCATATTAAATTGAACTTCGAGTACAAAATTTTCTTAACACCAACAGAGAGAAGATAAACATCGTGTATATTGCTTTATATTATATTTCTATGAGATAAGTTTAGATTTTAACTACCCAAGCCAAACAAAAAAGTAAAAGAAAAGGCAGGAATTGTTCATACTCGTTTAAAATTTTTACAGTTGCAGCGAATAGTGATTTTTACCTAAGTCGGATAGATCTTAGAAGTGAGAAAGTCTATTCTCTATCCTTGTTTTTATTCCAGTTATAAAATGAAACGGAGAGTGCATTTGATAAACATATTTTCATTGACTTTTGCCAAAGTCAAATAGGAAAATTTACCTTTGCGACAAGCGCAACAAGTTGAGGGTGCAAACTAAAATTAACACATGATTTTACATCTGAAAATAGATTGCATTAATCCTATCTTAACATGGGTCAAATGATCGGGAAGCACGTTGTCATAGTTGGCTAGAAACTAGATTTGCAGCTGAGCTCATTTTTGTGTTTGAAAAGTGACATTTTAGAAAAATCTTAACTTTCTCATCTTGCAGCGAAACGCAGTCAAATTTTTTATGTTGTATTACTTATGTCATAGTTTAATACCGCAAAATTTCACTCGAATCTGAGTTGTCTAGATGCCGAAAATCAGTCGACGAAGTTGGCTAGAAACTAGATTTGTAGTTGAGTTCAGTTTTGTGTTTGAAAAGTGCCATTTTAGAAAAATCATAACTTTCTCTTCTTGATGTGAAATGATGTCAAATTTTAGTATGTTGTTGTCCATATGTTAATGTTTATTGCTGCAAATTTTTGTTTAATTCTGGACAGTTTTGATATCTGAAACATATCGTCAAAGAGAAACAAGATTTTCAATTTGCAACATTCTTCATTAGTTTTCGTTGCTGTTTTTGAATTAATTAATGACTGAATTGAAAAGTTTGATGATGGATTTTGAAGCTATGATATCTGATAAAGGATTAGCCAGGTATTGAAGAAATTTGGAATTTAATTTTTCTATAAATATTATTTAAATTCAAATATCGATAAATATCGATATTTGGAGAATTTGATGGTTTTAATTGTTTTTGCTTCCAGGTAAATTTTGAAAATTTCCTAAAGATCATGGTTTAGAAAGTAAATGTTTTTAAGTCATTTTAAATGATTTTTAATCAATTAGTTAGTATTTTAAAGTATTTTATAAATAGATAATCTATTTAAATAAGGGTTTTTTCTTTATAAAGCTTATATATATATTTCTCAAAATCGTTTAAAAATCCTATTTTCTCTATAAAAATTATTTTAAATATATTTTAGCTTATTCTTATGAATTTAGGCGTATAAGAGTGAGAATTAAACAATTTAGTAAAAATACATGGTATGGGACATGTGTTTTTGCTTTATCGCTCAATATCGGACTTGTACGATCGAAACCAATTTGAAGTGATATTTGAGATGATTTAGAGGTTGTCTGATTTTGACGAAGGTTACTGGCTTGAGAACTACTCTTTTTGAGTGCATTCGATGACAAACCAATCCAGATGCAACTTTCTTATAATTATTGATGAAACGAGGCAATTTTTGATTTTAAAACTTTAATTTGCGATTATGGTTAGAAATGACCATCATGATGTTCTTCATACTTGCCAATGAGATGAGGCGTGTTTTTTAGTTGATGATATTTTATGTTGGTTTTCTAATGTGGCATCGACTAACGATTAGTAAACCAATAGATGCGAACGTATGAGATGGGACGTATGTTCATGCCTATTGGGTTCCTATTCGAGAGGTTGAGACACATTCAAGATGTTACTAGTACTATAGACCGAGTATACGATTGGAGTCACTACGATGTTTTTGATGTTATTACTAGAATCTAATCATCACGATGTTATTACTGGGGTTTTGTGACTGGGTGTCATCACGATGTTCCCGACTATGGTCAATCAAGATGATCACGAAGTTATAATTTTATGTGACCCCAAGTCATCACGATGAATGGTACCAAATAATAGTAGTACTAGTCAAAATGAAAAGAACGTGAAATTTTCTATGAAGTTTTCGATGATCGATTCCACCTTTCTGATGATGTTGTTTGAATACGACCTTGAGTATGATATGGGCTACATTTATATTATGCTATATGGGGATTTCGATTATGATTTCCTTTAACTCTTATTGAGTTCTTATGATAGATTATGATGATTTGATGTTTCTTTGTGAAGCTATTATATGGTTCTCATCCCTTGTCCACTTTACTTATAGATGTCCTTAAAAGAAACCATATGCATGTTACTTATTGAATTCCCTTGAAATAGATAGATGAATCACTGATGTCATCTTTCTTATCAATGATATGATGAATAATATATCGTTCCATTGGCAACAACGGAGTGATTCTCACCCTTCCGTTTATTACTGAGATCCTTGCTACTGATAAGTTCTGGCTTGCCTGACCCGTATGTGCTTTTCACTCAGGTCAAACCGAGTTGCAGGTTAGGTATGGATTCTTGCTTCCCTTGGATCATTTTTCTGGCTTTTGTTGGGCGTTATCCTTTTGGCTTGGATATCATACTTTTTTAGTAGTCAACTCTTAGGAATAAATTCTAATGAACTTAGGAATAAATTTTTATTGGTGGAAAATGATGAAAATAGTGATTTTTCACTAAAAAAGCGAATATTGATAAATAGTGAAAATAATATTTTTAATTGAAAATTTTATTTTTTAACATTACTAACATATTCCCTTCGTTAAACCATGAAAAGTGAAATTTGCTTCATGTAAATCGGAATTTATATGTATAAAATATGTTGAAATCAAGTTTAAACTTGTAGATAACAAACTCAAAAATACACTAAGTGTTAAAACGAATTTAAAGAGCATAATTAATTACCCATTAGCCCATCATCTTGATCCTTCTGTTGAGATACGATCCTTTTTCTCCTTATAGTAAACCATCTTCCTAAAAAGCTTCTCAAGAGAAAACAATGCCTCCATTCTAATGAAAATCAAATTTATATCAATATCCTTGTGAAATAAGTACTAAGATTCAAGTTAAATACTAAGGTACAGGTAATCTCCATCCTTATAAACTCTTTAATCCATCAAAATTTGAAATTTTGCTATTGTATGTTTCTAATTGCTATATCATTGTCTGCATGTCACTTTTATGCTAGCTATGGGTTCTTAAAGCTCAAGTCTCGGGTAAATCTTCAATCTATGCTACCAAATCACTACTACATCTTGGTAAAACTATTCGAGAAGTAAAATCGCTTACAACAAGTCATCTAGAATGTGAATTGCTTGGTTTCAGCGAAGTCCGTATGCAAATTTCAGGGTCTTTTTGTTTATATTGTTGTTTGAAAAGTGCCATTTTAGAAAAATCATAACTTTCTCATCTTGTACAAAATACTGTCAAATTCTAATACATGGTTGTCCATATACTAAAATTTATTGCTGCAAATTTTTGTTCAATTATAGATAGTTTTGATATCTGAACACATCGTCGAACTTGGCTAGAAACTAGATTTGCGGCTGAGAGTTTTGTGTTTGAAAAGTGTCATTTTAGAAAAATCATTACTTTCTCATCTTAGAACAAAATGCTTTAAAATTTTAATATGTTGTTTTCCATCTGCTAAAGTTTATTGCTGAAAATTGTTATTCAATTCTGGGCAGTTTTGATATCTGAAACACATCGTCAAAGTTGGCTAGAAACAATATTTGCTATTCAGCTTATTTTTGTGTTTGAAAAGTGCCATTTTAGAAAAATCATAACTCTCTCACCTTGCAGCAAAATGCTGCCAAATTTTAATATGTTGTTGTCCATGTGCTAAAATTTGATGATGCAGTTTTTTGTTTAATTTTGTATAGTTTTGACATCTGAAACACATCATCAAACTTGGCTGGAAACTAGATTTGCAACTGAGCTCATTTTTGTGTTTGAAAAGTGCCATTTTAGAAAAATCATAACTTTCTTGAAGCAAAATGCTGTCAAATTTTATTATGTTATACTCCTTGTGTCATAGTTTAATGGTCCAAAATTTCCATCGAATTTGAGTTGTCTAGATGCCGGAAATAAGTCGTCGAAGTTGGCTAGAAACTAGATTTGCAACTGAGTTCGGTTTTGTGTTTGAAAAGTGCCATTTTTGAAAAATTGTAACTTTCTTATCTTGCAACGAAATGCTGTCAAATTTTAGTATGTTATTTTCCATGTGCTAAAGTTTATTACTGCAAATTTTTTTTCAATTGTGGGTAGTTTTGGTATCTGAAACACATCATTAAATTTGGCCAGAAACAAGATTTTCAATTTGCAGCATTCTTCATTAGTTTTCGCTATTGTTTTTGAGTTAATTTATGATAGAATTGAAAAGTTTGATGATGGATTTTGAAGCTATGATATTTGATAACGGATTAGCTCAGTTTTGAAGAAATTTGGAATTTAATTTTTCTTTTAAATTTTATTTAAATTCAAATATCGGTAAATATCGATATTTGGAGAATTTGATGGTTTTAATTGTTTTTGCTTTCAAATAAATTTTGAAAAATTTCTTAAAAATCTTGTTTTGGAAATTAAATGTTTTTAAGTCATTTAAAAGATTTTTAATCAATTAGTTAGTATTTTATAAATAGATAATCTATTTAAATAGGGGTTTTATCTTTATAAAGCTTAAATATATATAAATTTCTCAAAATCGTTTAAAAATCTTATTTTCTATATAAAATTTATTTTAAATATATTTTAGCTAATTATTATGAATTTCGGCATATAAGATTGAGAGTTAAATGATTTAGTAAAAATACATGGTATGGGACATGTATTTTTGCTTTATCACTCAATATCGGACTTGTTCGAAACCAATTTGAAGTGATATTTGAGATGATTTAGAGGTTGCCTAGTTTTGGCAAAGGTTACTGGTTCGAGAACTACTCTTTTTGAGTGCATTCGATAATGAACCAATCTAGACGCAGTTTTCTTATAATTACCGATGAAATGATGCAATTTTTGATGTTAAAACTTTAATTTACGAATACGGTTACAAATGACCATCACGATGTTCTTCATACTTGCCAAGGAGATGAGGCGAGTTGTTTAGTTGATGATTTTCTATGTTGGTTTTCTAATGTGGCATCGACTAACGATTAGTAAACCAATAGGTGCGAACGTATGGTATGTGACGTAGGTTCACGCCTATCGGGTTCCTATTCGAGAGGTTGAGACACATTCAAGATGTTACTAGTACTATAGACCGAGTACACGATTGGAGTCACTACGATGTTTATGATGTTATTAATAGACTCTAATCTTCACGATGTAAGTACTCGAGTTTTGTGAATAGGTGCCATCACAATATTCCCAACTATAGTCAATTAAGTGATCACGAAGTTATGATGTTATGTGACCCCAAGTCATCACGATGAATAGTACCAAATAATAGTAGTACTAGTCAAGATGAAAAGCACGTGTAATTTTCTATGAAGTTTTCGATGTTCGATTTCACCTTTTTGATGATATTTTTTGAATACGGCCTTGAGTATGATATATACTACATTTATATTATGCTATATGGTGATTTCGATTATGGTTGCCTTTAACTCTTATTGAGTTCTTATGATATATTATGATGATTTAATGTTTCTTTATGTAGTTATTATATGGTTCTCATCCCTTATCCACTTTACTTATAGATGTCCTTAAGAGAAACCGTATGCATGTTACTTATTGAATTCCCTTGAAATAGATAAATGAATCACCGATGTCCTCTTACTTATGAATGATATGATGAATAATATATTGTTCTGTTGGCAACAACGTAGTGATTCTCACCCTTCTACTTATCACTGAGATCCTTACTATTGACAAGTTCTAGCTTGCCTGACCCGTGTGTGCTTTTCACTTGGGTTAGACCGAGTTGCAGGTTAGGTATGGATTGCTTCTTCCCTTAGATCGTTTTGCTGGCTTTGGTTGGGCTTTATCATTTTGGCTTGGATATCATACTTTTTGAGTAGTCGACTCTTATGTTATCATGATGTGTATTCTTTTGTGGGATGGTTGTATATGTTATTCAGTAGTCCATGCTACTTATGCATGATGTACTATTATTATGACGCATGGTGATGTATACATATATTCTAATCTGGGTTTACTGTTCTGTGACTGATATATTTACTTACTCGCATATAGCATTTCTTCTGAGACAGTCCGATACCACCAAAGTGTGCATTAGTTATAGACTAAGTGTGTCGACCATTGATGAGGTAATGAAAAAAAAATAGAGACACATCCGACATGCTTAGCCCTAAACTAAAGTATTACTACGATGATCGCCCTTAACCAGCCATATTCTCTGCATTGGTAGACAGGATTACTTTGTAATTCTCTTTGCTAGAGTGGGTCTCGGAATGGGGCGTCATAATCCCTATCCTTATATTATTCCGGTCTAGGCTCCGATACTAAGTTTAACGCTCCGACTCTAGCGATCGAAATATCAGAGGGTGTTCACCATCCGATGGCTTGGAGTAATGGGCACGGAAGAAGCGATCTCTCGTGTACACTATTTTGGGTCAACACGGATATGTTTCAATACTTGAATACTCATGAAATAATATGTAACTCGCCTTGATGCAAGGAAATATACATAAGCTCTAGAATTAAATAATACAGTGTTAGAGACCCAAATGAACTTTTCCAATTAACAGAATCGAATGAACAAAAATGATGAATTTTATATCACATCTAAAAATTTAATCCATTGTCTCATTATATATACAACTCCTCACAAAATTACATCACATTATCCAATACAATGAAATTTCAATTTAAATACAAATAGAGTAAATACTCACCATGGTCATCTGCTCCAACTCCATATCATTACCCACGAAGCATATACAATCACAATATTGATCTGTAAAACAACCTAATGTTGATCGAGGTTGTAAAAAAAAAACTAACCCAGAGTTGTGCTAGAAATATAATTGTGATTTTAACAAAATCATAAACAATAAATGTGCAGTGTCAGGTTTAAAGGTGACATTTTCAAACAAACAAATGTCACTTACACCGTACCATATCCTGCTTACAATTAATATTCAACCGTAGTGATAACACATGTGTTATCACTCTTTTCATCGTGACTCATAGTTGTAACTCTAATCAACTGGGATATCACAATATATCCATATTATATGAGTTGCATTTTGATGTATAAATTCAAAACATCATTTCAAATTGTTCGTTTTACGAGGTTGAAATTTCTGGTTGCACTTAAGAGAAGGCTAAATCATCTTCTCGTGCTTATGAGAAGGCTAAATCATTTTTTTATTCTATGAGTTCCAATAGGATATCACATTGATAAATCTCCTCAGTGGATTTACCTTCCATATAGACTACCTATCCTGGAAGTCATCATGGTTTTCCCCCTATACTTCTACTCAGTTGTGGTTGGCCCTCAATGATCCTTTTGTTGTCGTATCCTTTAGGTATATGGAGACATGATAAATCTTACTCGTGTTATAGTCTGCTTCTTCAGCATAGCTCCAACAGGCATCACTAATTCTCTTCATTTTCACTACACTATTGATAATTCTCAACATCTTCAATAACTTCATATGTCCTGGCAATAGATCGTTACCACATTTTATTGAGGGACGAAGTCGTCATGATTTACTTAACAATCCTCGAATCAATCCACTAGGATGGAACCAGCGGTCTGGTAGTCAATACCTCATACCATTCCCATCAAATGTTAAATTTGTTGTTTTTCAAAAAATTTGACTTTCATTTAATTTCCGTATTCCCAAATGAAGTTTTATCCCATTTTCATCAATAAATGCCATGTACATGCAAATCAGCATAGCAAAATATCAATGCTCAAAACTTGGAAATTAAATGCAACAGAGCACACAATATTATCATGGGATATAATAAACTTGGCATATAATATCATGGATGAATCACACATCGTACACACACACGCTTCTTTAAAATCAAACAAGCATACAGAAGCACCCTTGGTTATTCAAGCATGTATTTAATTCAATTGCGTGCAATTCATTCATAGCATACTTGACAACTAATTATAAATTTGATATAATTATAGCTAACCATTAAGCAATTCATTTGTCTTCAAATCAACCGAATTCTTAACCACTTAGCTTACTATGAGTATATTTACGTAGCCTGGATTAAATATTTAAGTTCTATCACTTATATATTAAAATGAACAATTATCTTCTAATTACTCAACATATATTCATAAAGTGATCCATTTATTATACTCATGATTTTTAGAATAAACATATATACTTGATTTTCATTTTCAAAATCATACCTAAGCAGTTATAATTAACCAAGCATTCAGCAAACATTAGGCTTTTTTTTAGCTACGTCACATAGTTATTTCATTCATGGCCTAAATTACATGTAACAAATTAACACCACAATGCACACATACAACAATCGTGCCATTCGTCCCATCAAGTATTACTTAGGTGACACTAGCTTTGCAACTTATTTCAACTCATACAAACATCATTGTGAATAATGTAATGTAAAATGTACACCAACTAATATAGTGTGTATGCACACTAACTTACTAAAGAATTAGGTATTCGTTTTAATTAAATTTCTTTTATATCCATTTCTTTATTCAACTATATTAAAAATTCTAAATTTAAATAACATATGCATTAAGTTTATTGCATTAAAATCTTCCTGATCATTAACATGGCCCATTAAACAAGATCAAATAACTCAAAACAAGGCCTTCCCTTCTATCAAAAATTTGTACTTCTTCCATAAATAATTCTATGAATTGCAGTCTGATTTTTTTATGATGTATATTATCTTGAGTGGAATTAACAACACCTTAATCAACCTCGGATCATAGCGTAAAGCTAAAGGGCATTAATCAAACTAATATTTGATTCATTGTTTTCTGATTATAGTTGACCCTCTTCATATTAATTTACATTTATATACTTCAATCTAAATTCGTATAAATGTATTTTTTAGATCTAGAAAACTGTTTGAAAATATCAATCTCATACCGGCAACTAAATCAATATAAATTAATATTTACTGCCTCATATGGTAACAAAGTAAAAGAGCATCAACTATACATATATAAGAATAGAAGGAAGTTCAACTCATATTAATCTTGAACTATTTAATAGAGAATCGATGTACTCACTAGCTTGTGTTTAAATCATTCGTCACAAGGAAAAGATTTTATAAGTATATGATAAGGTATATCTAAATGTCTAATACATACATACATACATATATATTATATGGGCGTGTATTGATAAATAAATAAACACACACACACACACACACACACACACACACACACACACATATATATATATATAGTTCATCACCTCAATTCAAAATTCAATTCAAATTCATTCATTCCTTTTTTGAAAATAACTCAAATTCAATTAACTAAAATTTTCTACTCATAAAAAACAAAAAACAAAAATCAAATGAATATGAATTTTCTACAATATTCAAACTCACATCCTTTGTTTAATTTAAATTCAAAATCCACAAAATAACTTGAATAATTTCAAGTTCATATTTTTATAACTTTAGCTATAAATATATTTTTAGATATATTTTGGAAGTTCAACCTTTACCCTCCTTATAACACTCAGATTTGAATTCGAGACATCTTATCTTAACAAGTAATAATGGTTCATCAAGTTATCGTAACTTCATTATATGACCAAATAATTAACGAAGTCAAACATCTATTATTAACAACTCAGGAACAAACATCTACTAACCAATATGAAATTTATATATTTATTGTAATTTAAAATGATGTTATACTAACTTATCATTACTGCTCTAACCTCATGCCAATATTCATAACGGGGCTTTGCACAGAAGGTCCTTATTTCTGATGCTGTTACATGAAAAGTCCCTGTAGCAATGTATTTGTAAATAAGGTCCCTGTTTTTCTAAATCAGAAAGCGCAACATAGCTTGTACTTTTTTGATAGAAAGTACAAGTTAACTTGCGCTTTTAAAAAATTCAAAATTTTTAAAAAAATTTCAAAATCAAAAGGTGCAAACTAGCTTGCGTTTTCAAAATTTTCACAAAAAATTTGAAAATTTGAAAAGTGCAAGTTGTTTTGCATTTTCTGTTAGAAAAATGCAAGGCAGCTTGCATTTTCTATTTTTCAAAAATAGGGACCAAATTTACATATAAATTTCTACAGGGACTTTTCTCATAACAACATTAAAAACAGGGACCTGTAGCTTTTTTATTGATTCATAATTCTACCTCAACAACCCACGGTTGTACAACCTTCTCTTCGCATCATCTACTTCCGTTATTCCCCCTATATGCTCACGCACCTCTTTCAAATCAATGTGCAAAATCAAGCCATCATCATTATGTTGTCGGCCATTCCGTCTCCATGTTCTACCCTATTCGCCACCTAGGTCGTGCTTGAACGCCGTCACTAGGCCCATCGTCATCGTTCAAACCCCGATCTCCGCTTGCCATAATCGCATATGCATTCCACCTATGCAACCCTCCGGTAGATGTTCTTTATATCTTGTGTCCGTTTGAAATTGATTTAAGATTAGGAATGGAATATAGATGATTTTTTATTTCTTTTTATTTCCTTGAAGAGAACAAAATGAAATAAAGAGGCGAAAGTACGGGATAAGCTTGAAGGGTATGAGATGAGTATGATCCAAAGGATAGGGTCCAATAAAAATTAAAAGAGAATTTTGTTTTTCTTTTAAATAAAAAAATGCCCCTAACCGCCATTAAACCTAACCGTCTTTTAATCAACGCATTACAATCATTTCAAAATTCAACTCAAGGCATTTTATCAAACGTTATTTCATTTTTGTAACGATATGTCGTTTATTAAATTATTGCCTCCTAGTTTTTAAGTAATTAGAAATTATTTTTTTATTAACTAAAAAATTCCAATTTCCACAAATATTATTTATTTTTCCGAATAAATTTTCAAACAAAATTTTAGATATTTAAAACGCAATTCAAATTCCCAATTTGAATCTTAAATCAATATTCTCCAAAAAATTAATATATTGAATTAAATTCAATAAAATATTCAATTAAATTCTCAAATCCATTTTAATGGATTTATTTTATTTTAACTTCGAACTGGGATGTTAATGACTTCCCTCCTTAAAGAAATTGTGTCTTCACAATTTAATGGATAATAATGGAATCGATCTAGCCAACAAAATATAATATACACACTATCTTAGTGTGTGTGTGTCCACATATATACACATATATAAATTCGTACACAAATACATACATGCATACATATAAACCCACACATGCACCAAAACACAACACACATCAAATCATTCAATTCAAATACAACCATGCATTTAATTTATCCAAGTTACTTTAACACAAAGTATTCTTTTAAAACTCCATCCATTCAAACCAAACTAATATAATGTAAGTACTTGTACATAAACAAATAAACAATCCATTTCATTCAAATGTGTTGCATGGCATTATAAACATAACGATCAATATACGAATAGCTTTCAGTAGTTCCTTTGAATAATTACTTTAATTTCATAAATTAGAAACAATTTGAAAATTTTCTAAGTAACGAGATTTTTGAAAAATTTCGGTAGAGTCCCTTTTGTACGAAAAACCTTTCAAATAATTACAATATGATAAAATAGATATATGTCGACCAAATCACGGTCGAAAATAATTTATATATCAAAGTTATCCATACAACATCTTATGCACAATATATATATATATATAGCTTTTAAAGTAAAAACATACCTTGTTTTTAGCATTTCAAAGCAATTCATTTAATTTTATATGAGCAAAAGCAAGTTTGTTTCAGATTCCAATTCAAGTAGTCTTTATGTACCTATTCTCAACTCAACTCAAATCAATAAGCTCATATAAATAAAATTTTATAACATGATAGTCATTCAATCAAATGTACACGTGTAAGCAAGTTTCCAATTAGCTTTCTAAGTTTCGAAAACACAAAATTATTTGATGCTTTCAAGAGTAACGTCGTGTCATATCTAATTAGCTTTCCATAACTTCTTCTAGACTACGAAAACATGGTATGTGTTCATGAGTAATGGTTGTTTTACCCAACAATACAAACTTTGAAGTGAAATTTAATACGTAAGTCACATGTATTAAACCTCATTTTTCACCTATTAAACCTCAAAATATTGCATAATATTTGAAACAAATGTTGTTACTTATTGTTGAAGCCTTTCGAAAATTACAATACTGTCGAAAACGGATAATGTGTTTGAAAGTTATGGTCAAAACAAAATGATATTTTGCCTTAGATTTTTAAATTTTTGAACGGATTCAAATTAAATCAGTTTTTAATATCAATAAATCTCATAAATTTGAATTTCACTTAAAAATAAAGTTCTTCTTTATCGTCAAAGCTTTCCAACAAATTCAATATCGTCAAAGACGAATTAATGGTGTAAGAGTTATGATAAAACAATTCAACGTTTTAACCGTGAAATTTTCAAGGACAGTCCAAAAGTTTGCCTTCATTTAAAACATCCCTTAACAATAGTAAATTTAAAATTTTCCAAAAGTGATAAGCATGAAAAAACTTTCATCTTAAAAACTAGGAGAAGTTTTTTATTCATTTGTAAATCTATTTGATGTTATCAACCTATTTGATGTTGCCTCTCTTATATTTATTTTGATCTTAAAAGGTCACAATGTTTTGCTTAAACTAAGCAAAAATGATTTCATTTGTCTTCTATAAAACTTCCAACATCTTCAGCCTTCAAATATTCAGGATATATTTACTTAAGGAACATCAATCCCAAAATGTTATTAATGAAGATAATAAGTAAATTGACAAACATGACTAAAAGAAAAATAGAAATTAATTATTAAAATGAATTGGAACTGTTGGAGGTTATTTTGTTATTGATTCCTATGCAATAAATACTGATGAGTTAGTATATATGAATTGCAAATATATACACAGATGGGCATGTCATTAAATACTTTATCTACTTTCAAACCAAAGAGTGATTACATATATAGTTTAATTGCCCAAACAATTTAAAATTAAATACCAAATAATAAGGTTTTGGGCAACTACAACACCGTTAAAGTAATAGGGGGAGCGACATACGTGATAAGCTAATGACAATAGAACAGATATATTCTCAAAATTCCACTTGTTTGTTTCATATCTATTGTCCTTGAATCAAAAATAAAAATACATATTAAGATGAAAGAAAGCAATAGTTGTTTTTTTGTTACGATTCGAAAGCCCTATATATGTAATAAAAATTTCTTTTCAAACAAATTTTTCTAAATTAATTATTTCATAAATCATTTTAATACAAATGCACATTCTCATGTGCTTATCAAGTTTATAGCTATAGTTTATCTCAACTAGCCAATCCTTTATAATGACAATGAATGGTTACTTTTTACATTTCAAAATAAATTAGTTCTTCCTTATCACCTAATTACACATACACAAGCCATGTATTATTAATCACACCAATATATAAGCAATACATCATATACAACTAAGCAGCAAGGCATACAAATCAACATACAACATTGTATACATAAAGTTCAATAAATTAATATATTTTTATTATAGAAACATTGCCTCATCGGATCTTCATTATTAGTTTCATCGATTAGCTATAGTATTGACCACACAATGAAAATCTATCAACACTACCTCGCCACTTATCTCAATTTTTTGTAACACCCAATGGCTGTAAACGTCGTACAAATTCATACGAACCATGTATATAAAAATGCTTAACTTGTATATTTTTAAAATACGAAATCAATCATTTAATATTCACTTAAAATTTCATATATATACTAATTTTTTGACTTCTTAGCCAAAATATATATCATTATTATAAAATTACATTTATAAAATAAGGGATCACTTCCCTATATAAGACATACATCCTACAATTTACAAATTTTCTCTCTTTAATCAATATACTATTTTTTCCATATCAAAATATCATTTGTATATTTTTCTAAAACATCAGTATGTCATAATACCTCATTTTAATGTTTAGGAATTCCTACCAATATGTTAGCTACTCGAATTAACTAGAATTCTTAAAGCACTAAACGAATAGTCAACACAACCAATTTTCATATCATCTTACATAAAAATATTTTCAATAGTATTTTTATTTATAAATAAATCTCATCAATTTTTATTGTTGGAGGTATCTTTATGTTCTTATATGTACATCTACTTATATAAAATAAGTACCAATTTCTACTAATACTTATTATCTTCAAAATTATATTTTTCTGTTCAGTTCTTTTTTAAGTATTTTATAAATAAATTTCTAAACTCTTTTAAAAGAAAGCTCGCCTTTGTAATTTCAATATATTTCTATAAAATTATATACAACATTGTCAATCAAACTTCCAACCAAACCATAACAATCATCAAGCAAACACACACACACACACACACACACACACACACACACACATATATATATATATATATATTTGAAATGGTACTTTATATACAACAAATCATTGGGACAACATATCCCATGTCAATAAATGTTCGAAAGCAAGTTTCAAACTTGTGACCTTTTGCACCAAAGCTGAATCAATTAACCACTTGGACAATGGTGCTTGTCCAAGCATATATTACATCCAAATAAAATTCATTTTAATATATATCAAAATCACATCAAAGTATTCACATCATACGTGTGAATATTATTTTTATTTTTATTTCAAAGAAACTTTTACTTTACAAATTTTCAATACAAATACGTTTGTGTGTATACATGCATACGTATATATATATATATATATATATATATATATATATATATATATTCTATCGGATTATTGAACCTTTCGATCATTCACAACTCACACTCATAGGTGAGTTGAATAAAATAGGTAACCAAGTCTCATTCTCTAAGACCAAAGCATATCTCTATATTATTCCAACTTAAGCTTTGATACCAGGTTGTGACATCCCAGCTCCAGTGATCGAAATATCAGATATAGTTAACTGTTTGGTAGCTTTAGACAATGGGCATGGAAGGATCGATCTCTCATATACACTACTTTGGATCAACATGGATATGTTTCAATACTTGAATATATATGAAGTAATACATACATACATACATATATATGTATGTATCTTTGTATGTGTATATATATTTATATTGTCTCGGTGTAAGGTAATATACATGAGTTATAGAATTGAATAATATAGTATTGGAGAAACAAATTAAAATTTTCCAACTGACAGAGCCGGAGTTAACAAAAATGATGAAATTTATATCATATTTAAAAAATTTAATGCATTATCTCATCATATATACAACACCACGCAAAATTACATCACATTATCCAATACAATGAAATTTCAATATATAAAAAAACAGTGTAAATAATCGCCATCATCATCTGCTCTAAGTTTATATCATAGCACATAAAGCATATGCAGTCATAATATTAACCTATAAAACAACCTAAGCCTAACCTAAGGTTGTTAAAAAAATAAAAAACTTCGAGTCAGGCTAGAAATCTAGTTGTGAGTTTAATGAAATCATAAATAATAAATATGCAGTGTCGGGTTTAAAGGTGACCGTTTCAAACATGTAGATGTCACACATATCATATCAAATCCTTCTTATGAATAATTTTCATAAATAGTGATAACATACGTGTCATGGCTCAATTCATCGTGACTCGCAATTCCAATTTTAGTCAACTGAGATATCACAATCTATCCATATTATATGAGTTGCTTTTGTTTTATAAGTTCAAAACATCATTTCAAATCATTTATTTTACCAGGTTAGCATTTCTAGTTATATTTTAAGAGAAGGCTAAATCATCTTCTCGTTATGTGATTCCTAACAGGATATCACATTGATAAATCTCCTCAGTGGATTTATCTTCTACATAGACTATCTACCCTGGCAAGTCATCAATTGTGTACTTCCAGTCAATTATGGTTGGCCGCCATATAATCCCTTTGTTTTCACGGCCATTAGACATCTAGTGACGTGACAAATCTTACTCATGTTGTAATGCACTTCATCATCATATCTCCATCAGGTGGTGCTACTTCTATTTGTTTGCACTACACCTATGATAATTCTCAATATCTTCATTAACTTCATATGTCCTAGCAACATATCATTTGGACATTGTGAAGATGGCCGAGGTCATCATGATTAGATTATGATCCTTGAATCATTCCATTAGGATGAAAATTAGCAGTCTAGTAGCGAATACCTTGTACAATTCTCATCAAATGTTAATTTTATTGCTTTTCAAAACATTTGACTTTCATTTAATGTCTACATTCCCCAAATGACATTTTTCCCATTTTCATTAACAAATGTCGTGTATGTGCACATCAACATAGAAAAATATCATTTCTCAAAACTTAGAAACTAAACGCGATGAGGTGCATAATATAATCATGGGATATAATAAAACTGCATATAATATCATGGGTAAAGCACACATTATACACACACAGGCACCCACACAAACTTGAAATTAAAAATCAAATAAGTATTTAGAAGCACCCATGGTCATTCAAGCATATTTTTCGTTCAATTCATGTGCGATTCATCCATATTATATTTGCAACTAATCATATGTTTGATATAATTCTAGCATTAGTTATAACTAGCCATTAAGTAATTCGTTTATTTTCAAATCAGCTAAACCTTCAATCATTTGGCATATCATAGGTATATTTACATAGCCAGAGTGAAATATGTAAATATGTAAGTTCAATCACTTATATCAAAATGACATCAATTTCTAATTATCTAAAATATATTCAAATAAAATGATCGACTTATTATATTCATGATTTTTAAAATAAATATTATATATATATAATTGGTTTTTATTTTTTAAATCATACCATTGCCATTATGTTTATCAAACATCAGACTTTATTTTAGCAACATCACAGTTATTTCATTCATGTCCTAAGTTAGACTTTATTTTAGCAACATCACAGTTATTTCATTCATGTCCTAAGTTACACGTAGCAAACTAATACCACAATGCACACATATGGAAATAATGTATTTATGCCATTCGTTACATCAAGTATTACTCTGGTGATACAAGCGTACAACCCAGTTCAACTTATAAAAACATCATTACAAATACTGTATCGTAAAATGTACACCAACTAATATAGTGTGTATGCATTATGCATAATTGTTTATTAATTAATTTGATATTCATTTTACTTACATTTCCTTTATAGATCTTTAAATATCCGCTTCTTTATTTAGCTAAATTAAAAATTCTAAATTTAAATAACACATGCATCAATTTTTTTTTGCATTATAAGTTTCTTCATGATCATCGACACCACCAACTAAAAAGGTTAAACAAATAAAAATGAGGCCTTCCCCTTTATTCAAAATTTATACTTCTTCCATAAATATTTCTATGCATCATAACCTATTTTATATTATGTTATTATCTAAGTAGATCGTTTACAACACCTTAATCAACCTCAGATCAAAGCATCAAGCCAACGAGCATTAATCAAAATAGTGTTTGATTCATTGTTTTCTTATTGCAGTTCACCCTTTTCATATTAAATTTCCTTTTGTATACTTCAATTTAAATTCATATAACTATTTTTTTGCATCTAGAATAATAGGTTACTGCCTTATATGATAATAAAGTAAAAGGGTAGGAGAACCAGTTTGGTTAACCTAGTAATAGTTGCTTTTTTGTTATGCAACTATTACTAGGGTAATAACAAATAGAATAGATGGGCATGTCATCAAATACTTTATCTACTTTCAAACCAAAGGGTGATTACATATATAGTTTAATTGCCCAAACAATTCAAAATTAAATATCAAATAGTAAGGTTTTGGGCAACTACGACGCGGTTAAAGAAATAGGGGGGGCGACATACGTGATGAGCTGATAACAAATAGAACATATATATTCTCAAAATTCCACTTGTTTGTTTCATATCTATTATCCCTCAATCAAAAATAAAAATACATAATAAGATGAAAGAAAGTAATAGTTGCTTTTTTGTTATGATTCGAAAGCCCTACATATGTACTTAAAATTTCTTTTCAAACAAATTTTTCTAAATTAATTGTTCATGAATCATTTTAATACAAATGCACATTCTCATGTACTTATCAAGTTTATAGCTATAGTTTACCTCAACTAGCCAGTCCTTTACAATGACAATGAATAGTTATTTTTTACATTTCAAAATAAATCAGTTCTTCCTTATCACCTAATTACACATACACAAGCCATGTATTATTAATCACACCAATATATAATATGCAACACATCATATACAACTAAGCGGCAAGGCATACAAATCAACATACAACATTGCATACATAAAGTTCAATAAATTAATATATTTTTATTATAGAAACATTGCCTCATCGGATCTTCGTTATTAGTTTCATCAATTAGCTACAGTGTTGACCACACAATGAAAATCTATCAACACTACCTCGCCACTTATCTCAACTTTTTGTAACACCCAATGGTTCTAAACGTCGTACGAATTCATACGAACCATGTATATAAAAATGCTTAACTTGTATATTTTTAAAATATGGAATCGATCATTTAATATTCACTTAAAATTCCATATATATACTAATTTTTTTGACTTCTTGGTCAAAATATATATCATTATTATAAAATTACATTTATAAAATAAGGGATCACTTCCCTGTACAAGACATACATCCTACAATTTACAAATTTTCTCTCTTAAATCAATATACACTTTTCCATATCAAAATATCATTTGTATATTTTTCTAAAACATCGGCATGTCACAATACCTCATTTTAATGTTTAGGAATTCCTACCAATATGTTAGCTACTCGAATTGACCAGAATTCTTAAAGCACTAAACGGATAGGTCAACACAACCAATTTTCATATCATCTTACATAAAAATAAATTTCAATAGTATTTTTCTTTATAAATAAATCTCATCAATTTTTGTCAAGACCCGACTTTCCACTCCCGGAAAATCGCATCATGAATTAAAAAAGAAAGGGATAGAAAATAGAATAGAAAGAAGAGAAGGAAGAAACAACATCAGAATCTTACACAGCGGAACGAATAAATTATATTAATAACATAAATATTGCATAGTTTATAACCATATCAGAGTACACAGATATACAACACATACTAGACAGTTATAAACACCTGTCTAGTTATACCACAACTCAGAGAACACACAGCGGAATACTATATCTACACGCGGAAGCCTCCTGCTCCATTTGCTCCTCCATAATTCGTCAAAACTAATCCTGAATCCTAACCTGAATACCCTTAACTACTCATAAAAATTTGAGTACCCAAGAGTTTATGAAAAACAAAAATAAACTCCGGGTCAGACATGGCTCTGGTGTGAGTAACAGGCTAAACTTGCTTAACTTTTAAAAACCTTTGAAAAGAAAGGTATCACAGAAGACTTCCCACACATAAACATGGAAAAGTTTTTACCTTACGCTAACCAAAACATTTGATAGGAAATCCGATGATATTATAATAGTGTCTAGGGTTTTCAAATAAATAAGAAATAGCCAAAATTGTTACATCTATTAAATTCCAGCTACTAGCCGCAAAAGTGGGTAATACAATCAAAACCGTTGGAACTTATTGGATTTTGGATTCCATACAATGGCAGGGCTACTGGGGTACCGCCCGTCACAGTACGTGGCCTAGATCAACGTACCGAGGATCACTCCCGACCCCCTGCAACACAAAGCCGGACCCATTCCTTACTGAATAGTTCCAAACAAGACAACCCCGTGGTTGTAGCTAGCAACCACCCACACAGCCGAATATAAAGGGATTTATAGACAGGGATCAATCTTGCTCTCCAGTGGGCGCGACCCACGAAGCTTTGTTGCACCTCCCCTGTTTTAGCCATTCCCGGTTGATGAGGCTTGAGGCTACGATTACCTTTATAGGACATATCACTTAGAATCCTCATCGTCCGCCTGACGATGTTCTGAAAGCATTCAATCCATACAAGTTCGTTCCGGGTTCGAACGAAACCGAAGGCATTATCTCGTTACATTCGTTTTGGAATCACCCTCAGAGTAAACGACAATAACCCTTGCAATATGATTCACCATCTCGAATCTATAAGAACTAATTCCGTCAACTCATTACGGAATCACCCACAGAGTTATAATGACTCATAGTCCTTACACCTCGAGTCTTCACAAAGCTCCATTTTGATTCACGACCTAACGTTATTTGGAATCGATGTGGTTTTCGGATGTCCAAATATGGAAACCCAATCCCGGACTCATCGAAAACCAAAGCGTGTCTTTTAAGGTCCAAGTTGTTTTAAAGATTTAAAACAATTCAATTACAATATCTATTTACACACAGATAGATAATTCATAAATCATAACTGATAATCAATCATTATCAATAACAGGTAATTCATATCACCAATATCATAGATATACCATATATCACCATCACAATAGATAACCTATGTTATCATCACAATACAATCAAACATCCATACCACACCATATTATTTATCTCATTACTGAGATCACAAAACAACCAAGTCAATCAAGTTCAACCATTCATCCATAAGCAATGATTTACTCATCCAATATAATTAATTTAAAATGAATTAAATTAATTACTCTATCTTTAATTAATTTAAAATAAATTAAATTAATTACTTCATCAATACAAATCTTGCTTACTCAACCAATTAATTGATTACAATCAATTAATCAATCACAAATTATTTTTAATTAATCACTCTTGATTAATTATACTTAATTACATCCTTAATTAATTTCACAAAATTAATCATTCTCAACCAAACAGTAATTAACCTTTAATTACTCAATTAAATAATTTATCATAATTAATTACATTAATCCTTAATTAATTACCTTTAATTACCTATTATTGATTAATTAATCATAATTAATCAACTTTAATTACATCATTAATTAAAATAATTAATGATCCTTAATTAATCCTTAAATTAATTACTTTAAGTAATTAACTAACTTAATTACCATATTAAACCAAATTAATTATCCATAATTTAATTTCTTAATTAATTATTTGATTAATTACTAAATAATTAATCCAAATTATCTCATACTTAAACATCTCCACTTAATTACAATGTGTAATTATTAAACAATTACTTAATAAGTAATTACCCAAATCATTGATTACATATAGTAATTATTTTAAAAACTCAGGTGTTTATAATTAATTAAACTTAATTAATTAAAAATAAACAATCTCATTAAATTAAATTAATTACATTAAGTAATTAATTTCTTAATTACTTTACTAAGTAATTACTCTCTAACCATTTATAATTGATTATAATTAAATTAATTAATCTAATTAATTTTAAAAATTAACTACATTAATTAATTGTTAAATAATCCTGGTTAATGACCTTCATTAACCATCCTCAAATTATTTTATAAAGTAATTAACTTAAATTAACTACAATTTAAATTATTTTTATTCATTTATTAATTAAAGTTAATTATAAAATTAATTAACCTTAATTTAAAACTTAATCACATAATTATTATTCATTTATCATTAATTAATAACTTAATTAATGATCTTAATTTTAAATTGATTAATCATTAATCAATTATTAATTCCAAATTTAATTAATTAATTAATTAATCTTAACTACCTTATTAATTAATTCTAAAACATAATTCTTAATCAAATTTCCAAAATAAAACATAACTTAATTATGTTTAAAACAATTTAATTCAAAACAAAGTACTTTTGAACTTACCCTTAAATTTCAATTTAAATTCAAGTTAAAATAGAATAATTTTAAACTTATCAAAGTTTTAAATAAATTTAAAACTTTTTAAATTGCAAATCAAACTAATGCTATGGAAAATTTTAAATTTAAAGTCATTTCAAAACTTTCAATAATTTAAATTTCCATTTTTAATTTGAAACTTCAAATTTAACCCTTCTTTAAAATTTAAACCTGAAATTCAAATTAAACCTTTGAATTCCCAGATTTTAAATTAACTTCAATTTTATTCATATTTTTATAATCTTATTATTAAAAAGTTTAAACTATCTTATCAACATGATATAGTTAATAAAGTTAAATTTTTAAACTTAAGTTTCTGTTTTAAAAACTGGAATTTAAATTCAAATGAGAATTTTAAACTTACATTTAAATTTGAACTTAAATTTTACTCAAAACCATAACTGCAGATTTAAAAAGGTTTAAATCCAGATTTAAAAAAAAACAGAAAAACAGGTTTCAACTCAAACCTGGAATTTAAATTCAAGGTAATTCAACTTGAATTAAGTTTTAAAATTAAGCTTAAACCTGAACCTTATTTAAACCCATAACTACAGATTTTAAATTTTCAACACCCAAGTTTTAAAAGTTTAAAACCCATTTTTTTTTAAAACAAAATACAGTTTACTGTGTAAACTGTAACTACGGGTCAACCCGAGACCCCCTAATTTACTTCGAGTTTTCTATCTCACTACTCCGAGTTTCCTATAAACTTGCTTCAAGTCATTCTCCCATTTATTACGAGCCACCCATCATTTCCCTTGAAACATTCCCAAACCCAAATAGTTCATCAGAGCATCCATCACCGCCCCTTCTGCCGACCATCTCAGGCGATCAAGCCTCAACCAGAAACTCCACACTACCCTCACATCATCTCCAAATCACACATAACCCAAAGAATTCAAAAATTAGCTCTGAAACCCAAATTTCCAAAACCTGGAAAAAGTTTTTTTATTTATAGGTTTCTATTCAAACCTGTCAATGGCCGCCATTCTCACCTCCGACCATCTTGATCACCACCTCTCCGGCCTCACACTCCTCTACACACCAACCATCCATACACCAGAAACTAGCACACTCGATCAATCAATCTCTTCACACTGCCCCCATTCCTAACCACTGTTCAAACTAGTTTTTTTTTTAAATTTCAATTCAAACTGTAACATATCCAATAATTAAAATACACTTCTCTGATTTTTACAAAGATCCATGATCCTTACTTAATAACACAAAAGAGTTCTAACATTCCTCAAGATACAGATTTCAAGTATTGGCACAGATTCATATTTTAATTCAAGAACAAACTGTTTCTATTTATACTTACTTAAGTTTAGCTAACTCCAGACAGACAAACATTTTATTAATAAATATTATGATTCTAATCTAAAGTAAGCAAACAAATTTAATTACTTAAAGACAGATACTAAAAAAAAAATTAACAGATTTTGGTGGATTCCTTTAAATAGGAAGATGAATTCAAAGTCACAGCAGAGCATATCCAACATGCATTCACAAACATATTACCAAACTTTTATGAACACAAACATTACTAAATTATATCTAACATAAGCATGCAACTATTTAAATTTAAAAAAAAAATAAGTTACTCACCTTTTAATGATGCAGACCCCTGATCATTTGAATTTCCAGAAAACAAATACAGGTGTGCTTCCTCTGATTTTTAAAACTGAGTTGAACTCCTGATGAAATGCCCATGATCACAACCTAATCACTTGCATGTAGGAAATAGATGATGCTGAGTTGATCATTGGTGCAGTATGCAGGTTCTCTGATTTGAGATTTGCAGATTGATCTTTATGAAGAGGAATATGCAGATTTGAATATGTTTATGGTTATGCAGTTTTGTCTATTTGATTGTGAAATGCAGATTTTTTTTTTTTAGATTTGAGGAATGCAGATTTGGGATTTGAATATGCAGATTGTAGGTGAATCAAATGCAGATTTTTAAATAAGGTTTCTGAATTTGAGAAATGAAGATTTGTTCTTGATGAATTTGTGGATTGTTATATGCAGAATTTTGATTGTGGATATGAAAATGTAATATGAATGAAGATTGTAAATGTATTCTCAGATTTTAATAAAAGAAAAGAAAATGAAAAACTAAAATTAACACTTGTCAAATGGTTATGCTAATTTTTACACACATGTCAATATAAATGCATATGAATTTAACACATGTTATCCTTTAAAGATAATTAGTATTTGATTTTCAACTAAAGTGTGTATTAGCTTAAATTGAATTTGTTAGTTTATATGTATAAATTTATAAATGAAAACAAAAACAAATCACGTTTATAAATTTATACAAATAAAAATTAAAACAATTTAGATTTTATACTTTTGAATTTAAATTCAAACTAGATTCAAAATCAAATATTTTTCAAATTAAGTTATAAATAAAAGTTCAATTTGAAATAAACACTACAAATCTTATTCAAAATTTAATTATAAAGTCAATACAATATAAATATTATTTTTATAAATCTCTTTTATTATTAAATTAAAAAAAATTTACAAGAAATTATATTTTTATCAAATAAATAATCCATTTATTAAGTAATGAAATCAATTTGTTGAATATATTCTAAATTTAAAACAATACCAATTTATTTAAAATATGAACCATATATTTATTTATAAATAGAAAACAATTTATATCATTTAAAAGATAAAATAACCAATTTAAATATTTATTGAAGAATATTATTAAATTTATCTGAATAATTATTACCAGAAAGTCAATATCAATTTAATTTTAACTACAGATTATTAAATTGATATTGTTAAAAAATTCCGGGATGTTACAATTTTTCCCCCTTAAAAGAATTTCGTCCTCGAAATTTAAAACAAAGGTAATTTAATAATCTTATTAAATTTTAATTAGAAACACAAGCATATATCAAACCTATGCTAACAACCAAACACAACCAATTCAACCAATCAAACAAATCTAATTATCCAGAAAAATTCTGGATAAAATTTTATCGAGTTTCCCCAGGTATATATATACCGGGATACTCGCTCTAGAGAATCCAAACAAACAATACTATGAAGCTACAAAGCCCCTATACAACTATATCTATAACACTAAACAAAATATCAGACTACAAACGAGTCTGACTCAACAACGAAAAATCCAGAACTGCTGGTTCCACAACCAGAGACAAATCATACATGTACTCCCTCAGAGATACGTGAAACTCATCAAATTCCAGTTATCTAAACTGGCAATTCAATCCTGTAGATCAATCACTTAACCTCCAAGATCATAGAAAAGATCCAAAACATTTCAGAGCAAACTTCTCAAACTTACCCAAACTTATAGCTCACTTAAGATCAGAGAAAACTCATCCAAAATTAAATCTCTGACTTCAGACTCCAAATCCCTCCGACTCTTATCCACAAAACCCTTCAGACAATCCTGAGTTGTCCACAACCTTACTGATCAGCTCGACCTTCACTGATGCTTCTAGAAACAAACTAGACTAATCAACACAACAAAATGATCTCCTCAATATCAACCAAAACCAAGAACTCAAACTCAACTCCTCAACAACAGAGAACAACAACTCACTTCTCCAGTCCAGCAAAGAAAAGCAGATACACTTCCAAACTGCTTCCGCTGCTCAACTCTGATCCAAAGTAGAAGAGAATGCTGAAGAAGAACACAAGCACAAATAGGACAACTCACCCCAGAGATATGATTCAACAAATCCATAAGAAAAATTAAAAAGTTCCTCCAAACTCTGAGCTGCTACACCAACTCAATCTCCTGGAATCATTCTTCTATAAAGCTGAACTACTGGTTCCACTCCTGGAATTCCAGACGATAAGAAAACTCAATCTCCAGATGCAAACCAAACTCTGACTTCCTGAAGACATCCAGAAAAATTCGGATATCCCAAGAGATCACTCAAACAATCGCAAGTCACTTTTGCGATCCACCAAACCAAATCCAAAGAAAAACTGTTCTTCCTTAACCAAATAGAACAGCCTAAACTTAACTGGCCAACCCATCGAAGAAACGGGTCCACTCAACTGCTTCTGAACTCCACTCCGGAAAAACTGCTAAGCCAGAAGATCTCTTCCAAACATCGAGAACACTCCAAACTACACTGCTGCCACAGATGCCAAAGAATTCCAAACAAAGCTCTTCGAGAAACTCAGATCTCAAAGCAAACAGAAACTCAAGCTGACCACAGCCACAACACTGAAGCAGACTCAATTCCTTAACTTGTTCCAAAGAAAACATCTTCGGGAACACCCATAGTCACTGCATTTCATCACGCAGCTACTACTTCCTTAGGTATTCAAAATACCATCACTTGCTTCTGCCAAGCCAACAGATCCAAACACTACTCATCCAATCTCAAAAATAAACTCTGAACCTTCGCAGGTTTCTTTCAGAGAACAATGAAGTTCTTCATTATTACAAAACTCACTCGAGACGGTATTAGGTCTACAGTCTCAACAAAACACCTCCAACCTCAAACATCCAAACTCCAACCAATGGTAGTAATCGTGCTACACACACTACTACCTCATCTACCTTTATAATTTATATTGGAAAAAACCTGAACAGGTAACCCAACAAATAGGTAGAAACAAATATATATATATATATATATATATATATATATATATATATATATATATATATATATAAAATTACAAATACGCTCCCTCAAGAAAGACACCTCTACAGAGCCTAGGTATTCACTCAACCTAATGCTCCCTAAAGAAAGATACACTTCAGAGCCTAGGTATTCACTCAGCCTAATGCTCTGATACCAGCTGTCAAGACCCGACTTTCCACTCCTAGAAAATCGCGTAATGAATTAAGAAAGAAAGGGATATAAAATAGAATAGAAAGAAGAGAAGGAAGAAACAACATCAGAATCTTACACAATGGAACGAATAAATTATATTAATAACATAAATATTACATAGTTTATAACCATATCAGAGTACACAGATATACAACACATACTAGACAGTTATAAACACCTGTCTAGTTATACAACAACTCAAAGAACACACAGCGGAATACTATATCTACACGCGGAAGCCTCCTGCTCCATTTGCTCCTCCATAATTCGTCAAAGCTAATCCTGAATCCAAACCTGAATTCCCTTGACTACTCATAAAAATTTGAGTACCCAAGAGTTTATGAAAAACAAAAATAAACTCCGGGTCAGACATGATTCCGGTGTGAGTAACAGGTTAAAGTTGCTTAACTTTTAAAAACCTTTGAAAAGAAAGGTATCACATAAGACTTTCCACACATAAACATGGAAAAGTTTTTACCTTACGCTAACCAAAACATTTGATAGGAAATCCGATGATATTATAATAGTGTCTAGGGTTTTCAAATAAATAAGAAATAGCCGAAATTGTTACATCTATTAAATTCCAGCTACTAGCCACAAAAGTGGGTAATACAATCAAAACCGTTGGCACTTATTGGATTTTGGATTCCATACAATGGCAGGGCTACTGGGATACCGCCCGTCACAGTTCGTGGCCTAGATCAACGTACCGAGGATCACTCCCGACCCCCTACAACACAAAGCCGGACCCATTCCTTACTGAATAGTTCCAAACAAGACAACCCTGTGGTTGTAGCTAGCAACCACCCACATAGCCGAATATAAAGGGACTTTTAGACAGGGATCAATCTTGCTCTCCAGTGGGCGCGACCCACGAAGCTTTGCTGCACCTCCCCTGTTTTAGCCATTCCCGGTTGATGAGGCTTGAGGCTACGATTACCTTTATAGGACATATCACTTAGAATGCTCATCGTCCTCCTGATGATGTTCTAAAAGCATTCAATCCATACAAGTTCGTTCCGGGTTCGAACGAAACAGAAGGCATTATCTCGTTACACTCGTTTTGGAATCACCCTCAGAGTTAACGACAATAACCCTTGCACTCTGATTCACCATCTCGAACCTATAAGAACTAATTCCGTCAACTCATTACGGAATCACCCACAGAGTTATAATGACTCATAGTCCTTACACCTCGAGTCTTCACAAAGCTCCATTTTGATTCACGACCTAACGTTATTTGGAATCGATGTGGTTTTCGGATGTCCAAATATGGATACCCGATCCTGGACTCATCGAAAACCAAAGCGTGTCTTTTAAGGTCCAAGTTGTTTTAAAGATTTAAAACAATTCAATTACAGTATCTATTTACACACAGATAGATAATTCATAAATCATAACTGATAATCAATCATTATCAATAACAGGTAATTCATATCACCAATATCATATAGATATACCATATATCACCATCACAATAGATAACCTATGTTATCATCACAATACAATCAAACATCCATACCACACCATATTATTTATCTCATTACTGAGATCACAAAACAACCAAGTCAATCAAGTTCAACCATTCATCCATAAGCAATGATTTACTCATCCAATATAATTAATTTAAAATGAATTAAATTAACTATCTCTAATCTCTAATTAATTTAAAATGAATTAAATTAATTACTCTATCTTTAATTAATTTAAAATAAATTAAATTAATTACTTCATCAATACAAATCTTGCTTACTCAACCATTTAATTGATTACAATCAATTAATCAATCATAAATTATTTTTAATTAATCACTCTTGATTAATTATACTTAATTACATCCTTAATTAATTTCACAAAATTAATTATTCTCAACCAAACAGTAATTAACCTTTAATTACTCAATTAATTAATTTATCATAATTAATTACATTAATCCTTAATTAATTACCTTTAATTGCCTATTATTGATTAATTAATCATAATTAATCAACTTTAATTACATCGTTAATTAAAATAATTAATGATCCTTAATTAATCCTTAAATTAATTATTCTAAGTAATTAACTAACTTAATTACCACATTAAACCAAATTAATTATCCTTAATTTAATTTCTTAATTAATTATTTGATTAATTACTAAATAATTAATCCAAATTATCTCATACTTAAACATCTCCACTTAATTACAATCTGTAATTATTAAACAATTACTTAATAAGTAATTACCCAAATCATTGATTACATATAGTAATTATTTTTAAAAATCAGGTGTTTATAATTAATTAAACTTAATTAATTAAAAATAAACAATCTCATTAAATTAAATTAATTACATTAAGTAATTAATTTCTTAATTACATTACTAAGTAATTACTCTCTAACCATTTATAATTGATTATAATTAAATTAATTAATCTAATTAGTTTTAAAAATTAACTACATTAATTAATTGTTAAATAATCCTGGTTAATGACCTTCATTAACCATCCTCAAATTATTTTATAAAGTAATTAACTTAAATTAATTACAATTTAAATTATCTTTATTCATTTATTAATTAAAGTTAATTATAAAATTAATTAACCTTAATTTAAAACTTAATCACATAATTATTATTCATTTATCATTAATTAATAACTTAATTAATGATCTTAATTTTAAATTGATTAATCATTAATCAATTATTAATTCCAAATTTAATTAATTAATTAATCTTAACTACCTTACTAATTAATTCTAAAACATAATTCTTAATCAAATTTCCAAAATAAAACATAACTTAATTATGTTTAAAACAATTTAATTCAAAACAAAGTACTTTTGAACTTACCCTTAAATTTCAATTTAAATTCAAGTTAAAATAGAATAATTTTAAACTTATCAAAGTTTTAAATAAATTTAAAACTTTTTAAATTGCAAATCAAACTAATGCTATGGAAATTTTTAAAGCTAAAGTCATTTCAAAACTTTCAATAATTTAAATTTCCATTTTTAATTTGAAACTTCAAATTTAACCCTTCTTTAAAATTTAGACCTGAAATTCAAATTAAACCTTTGAATTCCCAGATTTTAAATTAACTTCAATTCTATTCATATTTTTATAATCTTATTATTAAAAAGTTTAAACTATCTTATCAACATGATATAGTTAATAAAGTTAAAATTTTAAACTTAAGTTTCTGTTTTAAAAACTGGAATTTAAATTCAAATGAGAATTTTAAACTTACATTTAAATTTGAACTAAAATTTTACTCAAAACCATAACTGCAGATTTAAAAAGGTTTAAATCCAGATTTAAAAAAAAAAACAGAAAAACAGGTTTCAACTCAAACCTGGAATTTAAATTCAAGGTAATTCAACTTGAATTAAGTTTTAAAATTAAGCTTAAACCTGAACCTTATTTAAACCCATAACTACGGAGTTTAAATTTTCAAAACCCAAGTTTTAAAAGTTTAAAACCCATTTTTTTTTTAAAACAAAACACAGTTTACTGTGTAAACTGTAACTACAGGTCAACCCGAGACCCCCTAATTTACTTCGAGTTTTCTACCTCACTACTCCGAGTTTCCTATCAACTTGCTTCGAGTCATCCTCCCATTTATTCCGAGCCACCCATCATTTCCCTTGAAACATTCCCAAACCCAAATAGTTCATCAGAGAACCCATCACCGCCCCCTCTGCCGACCATCTCAGGTGATCAAGCCTCAACCAGAAACTCCACACTACCCTCACATCATCTCCAAATCACACATAACCCAAAGAATTCAAAAATTAGCTCTGAAACCCAAATTTCCAAAACCTGGATTTTTTTTTTACTGGTTTCTATTCAAACCTGTCAACGGCCGCCATTCTCACCTCCGACCATCTTGATCACCACCTCTCCGGCCTCACACTCCTCTACACACCAACCGTCCATACACCAGAAACTAGCACACTCGATCAATCCATCTCTTCACACTGCCCCCATTCCTAACCACTGTTCAAACTAGTTTTTTTTTTAAAATTTCAATTCAAACTATAACATATCCATTAATTAAAATACACTTCTCTGATTTTTACAAAGATCCATGATCCTTACTTAATAACACAAAAGAGTTCTAACATTCCTCAAGATACAGATTTCAAGTATTGGCACAGATTCATATTTTAATTCAAGAACAAACTGTTTCTATTTATACTTACTTAAGTTTAGCTAACTCCAGACAGACAAACATTTTATTAATAAATATTATGATTCTAATCTAAAGTAAGCAAACAAATTTAATTACTTAAAGACAGATACTAACAAAAAATTTAACAGATTTTGGTGGATTC
The DNA here is from genome assembly GCA_030765085.1 of Allium cepa. Taxonomy (NCBI): domain Eukaryota; kingdom Viridiplantae; phylum Streptophyta; class Magnoliopsida; order Asparagales; family Amaryllidaceae; genus Allium; species Allium cepa. Next base: position 126,496,501 of record CM060932.1, read on the forward strand.
GTTTAAATAGGAAGATGAATTCAAAGTCACAACAGAGCATATCCAACATGCATTCACAAACATATTACCAAACTTTTATGAACACAAACATTACTAAATTATATCTAACATAAGCATGCAACCTATTTAAATTTAAAAAAAATTAAGTTACTCACCTTGTAATGATGCAGACCACTGATCATTTGAATTTCCAGAAAACAAATATAGGTGTGCTTCCTCTGATTTTCAAAACTGTGTTTAACTCCTGATGAAATGCCCATGATCACAGCCTAATCGCTTGCATGTAGGAAATAGATGATGCTGAGTTGATCATTGGTGGAGTATGCAGGTTCTCTGATTTGAGATTTGCAGATTGATCTTTATGAAGAGGAATATGCAGATTTGAATATGTTTATGGTTATGCAGTTTTGTCTATTTGATTGTGAAATGCAGATTTTTTTTTTTTTTTAGATTTGAGGAATGCAGATTTGGGATTTGAATATGCAGATTGTAGGTGAATCAAATGCAGATTTTTAAACAGGGTTTCTGAATTTGGGAAATGCAGATTTGTTCTTAATGAATTTGTGGATTGTTATATGCAGAATTTTGATTGTGGATATGAAAATGTAATATGAATGAAGATTGTAAATGTATTCTCAGATTTTAATAAAAGAAAAGAAAATGAAAAACTAAAATTAACACTTGTCAAATGGTTATGCTAATTTTTACACACATGTCAATATAAATGCATATGAATTTAACACATGTTATCCTTTAAAGATAATTAGTATTTGATTTTCAACTAAAGTGTGTATTAGCTTAAATTGAATTTGTTAGTTTATATGTATAAATTTATAAATGAAAACAAAAACAAATCATGTTTATAAACTTATACAAATAAAAATTAAAACAATTTAGATTTTATACTTTTGAATTTAAATTCAAACTAGATTCAAAATCAAATATTTTTCAAATTAAGTTATAAATAAAAGTTCAATTTGAAATAAACACTACAAATCTTATTCAAAATTTATTTATAAAGTCAATACAATATAAATATTATTTTTATAAATCTCTTTTATTATTAAATTAAAAACATTTTACAAGAAATTATATTTTTATCAAATAAATAATCCATTTATTAAGTCATGAAATCAATTTGTTGAATATATTCTAAATTTAAAACAATACCAATTTATTTAAAATATGAACCATATATTTATTTATAAATAGAAAACAATTTATATCATTTAAAAGATAAAATAACCAATTTAAATATTTATTGAAGAACATTATTAAATTTATCTGAATAATTATTACCAGAAAGTCAATATCAATTTAATTTTAACTACAGATTATTAAATTGATATTGTTAAAAAATTCCGGGATATTACAATTTTTATTGTTGGAGGTATCTTTAAGTTCTTATATATACATGTACTTATATAAATAAGTACCAATTTCTACAAATACTTATTATCTTCAAAATTATATTTTTCTGTTCAATTCTTTTTTAAGTATTTCATAAATAAATTTCTAAACTCTTTTAAAAAAAGCTTGCCTTTGTTCAATTTATTTTTATAAAATCATATACAACATTGTCAATCAAACTTCCAACCAAACCATACCAATCATCAAGCAAGCATATATTACATCCAAATAAAATTCATTTTAACATATATCAAAATCACATCAAAGTATTCACATCATACGTGTGAATATTATTTTTATTTCAAAGAAACTTTTACTTTATAAATTTTCAATACTAATACGTGTGTGTGTATACATACATATATGAATATTCTATCAGATTATTGAACCTTTCAAACATTCACAACTCACACATCAAAGGTGAGTTGAATAAAATAGGTAACCAAGTCTCATTCTCTAAGGCCAAAGTATATCTCTATCTCATATTATTCCAACTTAAGCTTTGATACCAGGTTGTGACGTCCCAGCTCCAGTAATCGAAATATCAGATATAGTTAACCGTCTGGTAGCTCTAGGCAATGGGCATGGAAGGATCGATCTCTCGTATACACTACTTTGGATCAACATGGATATGTTTCAATACTTGAATATATATGAAGTGATATATACATACATATATATATATATGTATGTATGTATGTATGTATATGTATATTGTCTCGACGTAAGGTAATTGTAACGACCCGATTTTCCCACCACAGAAAATCGCATCATCATGAAGAAAGAAAGGGATATAGAATAGAAAGAAAGAGAAGAAGAAAGAAACAACACATCAGAATCTAAACAGCGAAACGAATAAATTATATTAATAACATAAGTACTACATAGTTTACAACATTAATCAGAGTTACATAGCATATACATCACATACTAGACAGTTATAAACTCCTGTCTAGTTATAGAACTCAACAGAACAATACTAACATAGAGTACACACGTCGGAAACTATTTATCTAACGCTGAAGCCTCCTGCTCCATTGCTCCTCCATAATTCGTCAAAAGCAAACCTGAATCCCTTGGCTACTCGTAAAAATTTGAGTACCCAAGAGTTTATGAAAACAAAAATAAACTCCGGGTCAGACATGGGTCTGGTGTGAGTAACAGGTTAAAGTTGCTTAACTTTGAAAAACCTTTGAAAAGAAAAGGTATCACGTAAGACTTCCCACACATAAACATGGAAAAGTTTTTACCTTACGCTAACCAAAACATTTGATAGGAAATCCGGTGATATTATAATAGGTCTAGGGTTTTCAAGTAAATATGAAATGGTCGAAATTGTTACATCTATTAAATTCCAGCTACTAGCCACAAAAGTGGGTAATACAATCAAAACCGTTGGCACTTATTGGATTTTGGATTCCATCAATGGCAGGGCTACTGGGTACCGCCCATCACAGTACGTGGCCTAGATCAACATACCGAGAACCACTCCCGATCCCCTGCAACACAAGACCGGAACTATCCCTTACTGGATAGTCCCAAACAAGACAACCCCGCAGTTGGCCTACGTTCCAACCGCCCACGCAGCCGAAATAAAAAGGGACTTCTAGACAGGGGAAAATCTTGCTCTCAAGTGGGGACTACCCACGAAGCCTTGCTGCACCTCCCCTGTTTTAGCCATTCCCGGTTGATGAGGCTTGAGGCTATGATTACCTTTATAGGACATATCTCTTAGAATGCTCATCGTCCACCTGACGATGTTCTGAAAGCATTCAATCCATACAAGTTCGTTCCGGGTTCGAACGAAACCGAAGGCATTATCTCATTGCACTCATTTTGGAATCACCCTCAGAGTTAACGACGATAACCCTTGCAATCTAAATCACCATCTCGAACCTATAAGTACTATTCCGTCAAACTCATTACGGAATCACCCACGGAGTTATACTGACGTATAGTTCTTATACCTCGAGTCTTCACTTGCTCCACTTGGATTAACGACCTAACGTTAATTTGGATCGTTGTGGTTTTCGGATATCCAAATATGGAAACCCGATCCCGGTCTCATCGAAATCCAAAGCGTGTCTTTTAAGGCCAAGTTGTTTTAAAGTTTTAAAACAATTCAACTTCATTATCTATTTACACACAAATATATAAATCATAGATTCACAATAGGTAATCAACATTATCATCACAACAGATAATCTATATTATCATTATCAAAAGATAATCCAAATCATCATCACAATGCAACCAATGCATCCATATCACTCAACATTATTTATCTCATATTTGAGATTCAAACCAATCAAGGCAAACAATATCATCCATCCATATAAGCAATGATCTATAATCACCATTTATAATTAATTTAAAGTGAATTAAATTAAATACATCATTCTCTAATTAATTTAAAGTGAATTAAATTAATTACTTCATCAATATAAATATTGCTTACATAACCTTTAATTAATTACAAATTAATAAATTAATCAATCCAATTAATCACTTTAATTAATCAGCTTTGATTAATTAGTCTTTAATTACATTTAAGTAATTATCCTTTAATTAATTTTACAAATTAATTATACTTAACCAAATTCAGTAATTAACCTTTAATTACTTTCTAAATTAATTAACTATAATTAATTACATTAATCCTTAATTAATCACATTAATTAATTACCTGTAATCACTTATTAATGATTAATTAATCTTTATTAATCATTCTTAATTACATCATTAATTATATTAATTAATGATCTTTAATTACATTTTAATTAATTACCTTATTTAAATTAATTACATTAAGAAATTAATCTTAATTTAAATCATAATTGTTAATCCCTCTTGATTAACCCTATTCAGTAATTAATTACCCTTAATTACTTTACCAAACAAATTAACTACTCCATAATTAATTATCTCAAATTAATCCCTTGATTAATTCACCAAGCAATTATACTTAAATTACTTTAATTATCAAATCACCTTCAATTAATTACATACGGTAATTACCCATTAATTGCTTCTCTAAGTAATTTCTCTTTATTTAATTACAATAAGTAATTATACTCCATAATCATTTAATGATTATTTTAAATTAATTACACTGAATTAATTAACTTAATCTAATCAAATTAAACTCAATTAATTACAATAAGTAATTAATTTCCTTAATTACTTCCATAAGTAATTATACTTAATAATTTACTCAAATGATTATGCTTAAATTAATTAATCTAATTAATTATTAAAATTAATCACATTAATTAATTATTAAATAATCCTTATTTAATGACCTTCATTAACTATTAAACAATTTATTAATTACTTATCTGAAATAATTAACTTATTTTAAATCATTATTAATTTCAAATTAATTAATCATTAATAACTCATTAATTAACCCCTAATTATTTAATTAATTAAATGTTAACAAAAACTTAATTAATCCTTTATTACTTGATTAATTAATTATTAATCATTAATTAAAAACTAATCTTATTTAATTAATTATTCTTAATTACAAGTTAATTATTCTAAAAATAATAATAAATCTTAAACCTTTAAGTTGAAACCTTTAATTACTTTAAGTAATTAACCATCTTATTAATTTATTAAATAAATTAATTATCCATTTAATTACCCTATTAATTAAATGAATTATAAATCATTAACTCCTAATTTGACTTTAACAAGTTTTTTAAAATCAATTTAAAACATTTAATTGATATATAATACTTTCTTATAAAAGAAATTTTACAAAGGTTTAAATCAAATTCCCTTTAAAAATTCAAACATTTAAATTTTCTTAATCATTCAAATTTGTTAAACACTTCAAATTTATAAAACTTAAATTTATTTTAAACCAAAGATTCAAAACTAGATTTGAATCAAATTTAAACTTGTTTAAAACATTCTTTTATATTTCAATATCAAATTCAAATTCAAATTTCTTTAAAACATTTCTAAACAATAAACTCTTTTAAAGTTTATTTAAACAAATTTGAATTTAAAACTTCATTCATTTCCTGCTTAAGATTCAAATTAAACTTGAATTCATAACTTAAGATTGGATTTAAAACGTATTTTAAATCTTTGCTAAATATTTTAAATTTCAGTTTGAATTTGAAAACATAATAGGATCTTAACCTGTAATTAACTCGAACTCAAATAATTAGCTCGAGCCTAACCTAAATATAGCTCGAGCAAAACCCAAAATATCTCGAGTAAAACTCGAGTAACACATCCCTTTGAATTCATTCATATTTAAATATAGTCAGTTTCTTTCTTTTTTTAAAAAAAAATCCAGTACTGACAGGTTTACTCATAAACCTGAAACATCAATACCCCCAATCCCATAGCAACAGTTTCCCCCGAGTCCCAAACCCAAAAGCTTCGAGTAGAAACATAGAACAACCCGAAACACTCTCGAGCAACCCTTCCTCCCCAAAACAAACTGATACACCAAGATCACCCCCATGCACCTGAACCACCATGGCAACCCATTCCTACCCCTCGCGACAACTCTCGCAAGTCGGCGACCATCACCAAAAACGTTTCCAACCCTCAAATTCGCTGTAGAACCCCTAGATCGAAATCGAGCATTCGAGCAAAAAAACAGGAAGTAATGTCGTAACCTAGAGTTCGTCTCAATCTCGACATTCTGATCATCAGAGAAGTACCAACTCCGGCCTCGAACTCTCCCATACCCTATCTATCACCAGCTAGAATCTGATCAAGCTCGATCACATATTTTGATCGTAGTGACCAATTGCTTTTGTTCACAGAAACTAGGGTTAAAAAAAAAATCCCAAATTACCACTATTTCACTTCATAAATCCACTTACTTCCATTTTTTTTCTGAAACATGATCATCACTCCATCACGAAACAGACCATGGCCACTCCGACCTTCTAGAATGTCAGTTCCAACCTAAAACCCATTTCCAAGCAAACCAGTGATGCTCTTACAAATTTAAACTAAATTTTCTGAATTTAGTTTTAGAATTCAAGTTTTAGTTTACGTAATTGATTTAATATCTTAAATCAAAGAATTCTAAATAATTAAATTCTTACTTATAAAAAAAATGTTCTGTATTTTCTAAATTTACAGATAACATTACAGAAAATTTTCATATTAAATAAAATTTAAACTGTAACAAAGGTTAACAGCCATATTTTGATTTAAATGTTAAAACTTAACATACATCAATTCAAATGGAGTGAATATTTTAAAGCAATTCTTAAATCTGTAACTTGAGTACAGAAAGATTATTCCATAGCAACCTGTACAACTACAAACTCATATATTATACCAGTAATAAGCTTTAAATATGGCATGCAAACAGACTTGATTCTAGAAATAAACAAGCAACTAATTTATTACTTAAGTTTAGTTAGAAAAAAAAAATTGTTACTCACCTTAATTTTAGGAGCAGAGCCCTTGTTTTAGAAAAGCCTGAACTTGAGTTGCTTTGAACAGAAAACTTTAAGTTGCTGCAGTACTTTAACAATTGCAGTTTGCTTCTTTTATTTTGTAAACTTAACTTTGATTTACTACAATGCTTCTGCTTCCAGATTCTACAATTTGCTTCAGTACTTTAAAAACTTTTTAGTCTTGATTTTACTACATTGCTTAAGCTCCCTAATGCATGCATGCCTTCAGAGAAAGAAAATGCAGGCTTGGATTTAGCTTTGTGGTTTGCATGCAAATTTGATGAAGTTCAAAACAGAAAAGGAGGGGGCTGCAGGCCTTTTTGGATGAAGTTGCAATTTTGCCTTTCAGGTTCATGTATTACAGAGTTGCTTCAGGTTTATGAATCTGAGAATGGAATTGCAGTTTGATTTTCTGGTAACTGGAAACTGGTTTTGGATTTAGTTTGTGAGAGGGGAATTTACAGGATTTAGTTTAGAACAGAATTTTGTTTTTGAAGAGAATGATCACAAATTTTAGATCTTGGTTTGAATCTTGATTACAGATCTCTTAAGTTACAGCTGAAGATTTCCTTACATTTTGAATTGAAGAAGAATAGAAAAGAAAATGAGGTGAGGAAAAATATGTGTTAAGTAAATTTTTGATTTAATTAAAATAAAAGAAAAAGAAAATCAAATAGGACACTTGTTCTATTTTTAAACATTTGTCACTTGCTTATTTTATGGCTTAACATGTGTCATTTAAGTATCTTAAGAAACTTACACTTATTTTTAGAGCATTTAATTTAATATAAAATTATTTATAAATACTTTAACTTATTTTATTCCTTATGTATATATAAATGAATTTATCTCTTTTTAAATTAAAAAGAAATGAAAACAATCAAATTGTAAATATAAGCTTATTCATATATTTTTAAGCATTTATTATTTTAAATTTCACAGCATCAAATTCAAATTTAAATTAAATTAAAACTCTAATTTAAAAAACAAGTTAGATATATATGCATATATAACTCTTATTAAATTCAAAGACAACAAATCCTTTCTCTATAAAAATCCATTTATGATCATAAGAACTAAGTATTATCATTATCATTTGAAAATAACAAATTAAACAGTTCTAAATAATTTATAAATGAGATTATAAATTACTTCTATTACTTAATAAATTAAAATTATTTGTAAATTGTATTTAAATTCTTACATATAAATTCAAGCAATAGTTTAAAAAGAAAATACAACTAAGCTTTTATGTTAATCTAATTCAAATTCATATTTAAGTTAATTAAAATATAGATTTAAACAAATAAGATTTTCCTTTAATATAAACCATATAATATTTATTGAATTGTCTTTAAAAAGTTAAATGTTAAGTTTAAATCAAATTTCCAATTTACCAAATATAAATTAAGATTAGATAATTGATTTATTTATTGAGTGCCAAATCAAAGTTTATCAATTTACAATATATACAATTATATATAGATAAAATCTTCTAATCTAAATATTTATTAAAAGAAGATTATTAAATCTATTTGAATTATTATTAACAAAATTATCAATATCAATTTAATTTTAATACCGATTATTAAATTGATATTGTCAAAAATTCTGGGATGTTACAGTAATATACACGAGTGAGAAACAAATTAAAATTTCCCAACTAGCAGAACCAGGGTGAATAAAAATGATGAATTCTATATCATATTTAAAAATATAATGCATTATCACATCATATATACAACTCCTCGCAAAATTACATCACATTATCCAATATAATGAAATTCCAATATATAAATAAATAGAGTAAATACTCGCCATCATCATCTGCTCTAAGTTTATATCGTAGCACATAAAGCATATACAGTCATAACATTAACCTATAAAACAACCTAAGCCTGACCTAAGGTTGTTAAACAAATAAAAAACTCCGATCCGGGCTAGAAATCTTGTTGTGAAAATAATTAAATCGTAATTAATAAATATGCAGTGTCGGGTTTAAAGGCGACCATTTCAAACATGTAGATGTCACACAGACCATATCAAATCCTGCTTATGATTAATTTTCATAAATAGTGATAACATACGTGTCATGGCTCTATTCATCGTGACTCGCAATTGCAATTTTAGTGAACTGAAATATCGCAATCTATCCATAATATATGAGTTTCTTTTTGTTTTATGAATTCAAAACATCATTTCAAATCATTTGTTTTACTAGGTTAGCATTTCTAGTTATATTTTAAGAGAAGGCTAAATCATTTTCTCGTTATGTGATTCCTAACAGGATATCACATTGATAAATCTCCTAAGTGGATTAATCTTCTACATAGACTATCTACCCTTGCAAGTCATCAATCGTATACTTTCGGTCAATTTTGGTTGGCCGCCATATGATCCCTTTATTTTCACGGCCTTTAGATATCTAGAGACGTGACAAATGTTACTCATGTTGTAATGCATTTCATCATCATATCTCCATCAAGTGGTGCTACTTCTATTTGTTTGCACTACACCTATTATAATTATCAATATCTTCATTAACTTCATATGTCCTAGCAACATATCATTTGGACATTGTGAAGACGGCCGAGATCGTCATGATTGGATTGCGATCCTTGAATCATTCTGTTAGGATGAAAATTAGCAGTCTAGTAGTCAATACCTTGTACAATTCTCATCAAATGTTAAGTTTATTTCTTTTCAAAACATTTGACTTTTATTTAATGTCTATATTCCCCAAATGACATTTTTTCCATTTTCATTAACAAATGTCATGTATGTGCACATCAACATAGCAAAATATAGCAAAATATCATTGCTCAAAACTTGGAAATTAAACACGATGAAGTGCACAATATGATCATAGGATATAATAAAACTGCATATAATATCATGGGTAAAGCACACATCATACACACACACACCCACACACCTCCTGGTTGTCTAAGTTTCGGTTGTCGAAGCTCTCGAAATTAAAAATCAAATAAGTATTCAGAAGCACCCATGGCTATTCAAGCATTTTCAATTCAGCGCGATTCATCCATATTATATTTGCAACTAATCATATGTTTGATATAGTTTTAGCATTAGTTATAACAAGCCATGAAGTAATTCCTTTATTTTCAAATTAGCCAAACCTTCGATCATTTAGCATATCATGGATATATTTACATAGCCAGAGTGAAATATTTAAACATGTAAGTTCAATCACTTATATCAAAATGAAACATCAATTTGTAATTATCTAAAATATATTCAAATAAAATGATTTATTTATTATATTCATGATTTTTAAAATAAATATTATATATATACACACACATTTGGTTTTTATTTTCTACATCATACCTTTGCCATTATGTTAATCAAACATCAGACTTTATTTTAGCAACATCATAGTTATTTCATTCATGTCCTAAGTTACACATAGCAAACTAACACCACAATGCACACATATGACAATAATGTATTTATGTCATTCGTTACATCAAGTATTACTCAGGTGATACTAGCTTTGCAACTCATTTCAACTTATACAAACATCATTACAAACACTGTATTGCAAAATGTACACCAACTAACATAGTGTGTATGCATTATGCACAATTGTTTATTAAACAATTAGATATTCATTTTACTTACATTTTCTTTATAAATCTTTAAATATATGTTTCTTTATTCAGCTAAATTTAAAATTCTAAATTTAAATAACACATGCATCAAAATTTATTGTATTATAAGTTTCTTCATGATCATCAACACCACCAACTAAAAAGGTTAAACAAATAAAAATGCGGCCTTCCCCTTTATTCAAAATTTATACTTCTTTCATAAATATTTCTATGCATCACAACCTATTTTATATTATGTTTATTATCCAAGTGGATCGTTAACAACACCTTAATCAACCTCGTACCAAAGCATCAAACCAAAGAGCATTAATCAAAATAGTATTTGATTCATTGTTTTCTTATTATAGTTCACCCTTTTCATATTAAATTTCCTTTTGTATACTTCAATTTAAATTCATATAACTATTTTTTGCATCTAGAATAATAGGTTACTGCCTTATATGATTATAAAGTAAAAGGGTAGGAGAACCGGTTTGGTTGACCTAGTAGTGAAAATAAATTGAATAAACTCCTAAATAAGTATAATTGCATCAAGGAGGCCAGGAAAACCAGAATATAGGATACCGAAATATAAAGGAAAGATATTGGCAGAGGCCAATAGATTTCCAGTAAGCCAATGAAAACTGTATGATATTGGCAGGGGCAAATATGTTTATAGTCAGCCCATGAAAACTATATATAAAAGGGGATGTCAGATAGACATGTTCATAGTTAGCCCATGAAAAACTATATGTAAATGAAGATGTCAGATAGATAGGTTCATAGTAAGCCCATGAAAACTATGTAATTGGGTAAAGAGTCCATAAATGTTTAACCGGTTATTAGTTAGCCCATGAAAACTATTAGGTTAATGGTTATCTTATAAACTATAATTGAGAAGATAGTCAGAATAAATGGGGTTGGGGAATCCAGATTTGATTTTCTTGTTTTGCATATCATCATAATGTTTTGAAATACTGTATTTTTAACTATTGTAGATGCAGGAGCGCAGTATATGGTTTTAATAATGTTTTAGGATACTACTGAGGGAAAAATCCGTTCCCCTAAGAGGGAGTACAATATGAGAAGAAAACAAATCACTCGATATAAATTTCTCACACTACAATAGATGCAGAAATAGGGATCTTATTGAAAATATTTGTGGAGAACTCTCTTATTGTCTTGTGATGATAAAAGATGAGCAAAAGTCTTCATATTTATTGGAGCTAGAATGAAGATTGCCTTAGAATTAAGGATGAAATGTTTCTGAATTCGTTTGATTTAATTTCAAAACAAATCTAGCATATTTGTGTTTGTTTCCACATATATCTATATTATGATTGATTTATCAAATCAATTAATATCTATTATGATATTAATTGATTCCCTTTCTGATTTGTTACCGATTATGGGAATCAACTAATTTCTTCCCCTTAATAAATTTGAAATAGATTAAAATCGTCCAAACTTAATGCTCCACTTCGATTTAAAAATATTCATAATTCAACAAAACTGGTTATTGGGTCAGCCTCCCATGGCGCTAAGTATCTCGTACCACACTAATCAAGTTTGAGCAATGCTCAAACTTGTCATTTTAAACCGAATTTGTCAACATATCAGCTGGATTGTGTTTTGTATGTATCTTTGATAGCTTTATCTTATTTCTCTCTTCTTCAAGCATGAGAAAAAAACTCCAAACAGCAATGTGCTTTTTCTGTGAGCTGTAGGCTTGATTCTCAACAAGATGAATGATGCCCTGACTATCTGAAAACAACTCCACCGTCTTCTGCATCATTTGATGATAAATCCTCCCAAAGCTGCAACAAGTACAATTCTTCCTTGGTCCCTTGCACAATAAAATAAGCTCAGCCTCAGTGGTTGATAAAGCTACAACGGATTGTAGCTTGGATCTTTAAGAAATCGGGCCTTTGCCAAGTGTATAAACATAGCCAGAAATCAATTTCCTACCATCTCTACCCTTAGCATATCTGAATCACAATAACCCCTTAGAGTTATGTCGCTACCTCCAAACGACAAGCCAATATTAAAAAATGCCCCTCAAATATCGTAGAATCAACTGTACTGCTTGCCAACGAGTCTTGGCTGAGTTAGACATGTATCTGCTAACAACAGCAACTGCATGAGCTAAATCAGGCCTTGTGCATATCATAACATACATAAGGCTTTCAACTGCACTAGAGTAAGAAATATTAGCCATATTCCTTTTGTCTTCATCCGATGTAGGACATAAATCTCTGGATAGTTGAAATTGAGAGCCTAGTTGAGTAGTTATTGGTTTAGCTTTTTCCATACCAAATCGAGATACAACTTTCTCGATATACCGAATTTGAGTTAGCATCAAAACTCTTTGATTTCTATCTCTATGAATCTGCATCCCTAAAATTTTCTATGAGTTTTCCAAATCTTTCATATCAAACTCCTTACTGAGCTCCATCTTTAACTCTAAAATCCTAGTCATGCTCTTAGAAGCTATCAACATATCATCAACATAAAGCAACAAATAGATGATGTCTTCTTTACACTTCTTACAATAGACACATTGGTTGTTAAAGCTTCTAGAGTAACCATGTGAGATCATAAACTTATCAAATTTCTTATACTACTGTATATGAGACTGCTTTAAACCTAAAGAGATTTGTTAAGCTTACAAACATGATTGTGCCTGCTGTTGGAAAATGTCCTCCTCGAGGTCACCATGCAAGAATGTTGTCTTGACTTCTAATTGTTCTAACTCCATGTCGAAGTGGGCAACCATTGCCAAAAGAATGCGAATGGAAGTGTGTCTGACAACTGGAGAAAAAATATCGTGAAACTCCACACCTTTTCTTTGAACATAGCCCTTCGCCACTAATCTCCACCATTGCCGCCGTCTTTCACCTTATAGATCCATTTACATCTAATTGCTCTCTTGCGGGAAGAAAGTGGCACTAAATCCCAAGTGTGATTTTTGTGTAAAGACTCAATTTCCTCCTCCATAGCTACTAACCAACTGGAACCATCAACTGAACTAATGACATCTCGATAATCTTTGGGCTCATCATGAAATATGCTTAATCCATAAGCTGCCATGTCATCGAAGTCAATGTCTTCAATGTTTAATCCCACAAAATCATCAAGCCGTCTAGGTCTTTTCCTCTTTCTGATTGGTAAAGTTTGAATTTGAGCTCCATCTTGAGATCGATTCTCTGTCCTCTCCTCGTCAACCATGGTGTCATCGAAAAAACCATATTTATGGAAGTCTGATGATCTACTTTGTGTCTGGTACTCTGAATTTTTCCTCTCAACATCATCATTAAGTGAAGAAGATGGCTCCACCTCCAAAATAGAATTTTCATCAAATATAACATGTTTGCTAGTAACAATCTTTTGGATAGTAGGACACTACAACCTATAACCCTTAACTCCTCTCCTATAGCCAAGAAAAATACACCTGCGTGATCTTGGATCCAACTTCCCTTTGCTCTCATGCATATAAGCTGGACAACCAAACACTTTGAGAAAAGAATATGAAACGGGCTTCATAAAGTTTCATTCTTGGACTGCTTCCCAATAAGAGATAGGCATAAGACTACTTCTCAACAAAAGATTTTCAACTTTAAAACCTATTAAAAGTTTCATCCTTGGACTTCATAAAGTCATCCTTGGACTTCATAAAGTAAACCCATGCCTTTCAAGAAAAATTGTCAATAAATGAAATAAAATACCTAGCTCCTCCAAAAAATAGGCATGGTGTGGGGCCTCAAACATCAGTGTGAACATACTCTAAAATATCTTTAGACTTACGCTCTGCAATGCCAAAAGAAACCTTCGTTTGCTTTCCAAGTACGCATCCTTCACAAAAGCCAAGTTTTGAATGATAAATACCGTCAATCAAACATCGTTTTCTCAATACTTCCAAACTGCGCTCTCCAATGTGTCCCATATGAAAATGCCACAATTTGGTAGAATCAGAATCAACAGAATGAACAACGAAAGAAGACTCTGCAACAACAATGATATCATTCAACAAATATAGATTTCCATCTTTTACCCCTTTCATCACCATCAACGAGCCATTTGTAATTTTCAATGAATCTTTTTCTATTACACATTTCAAGCTAAGATTGTAGAATGCTCCAATGGAAATCAAACTACGTCTCAAATCAGGCACATGTCTAACATCACACAAAGTATGAACAACACCATCAAACATCCTGATCTTTACCGTTCAAATACCTATCATGAGATAAATAGCATTGTTTCCTATGAGAACCTCTTCTCGATCAAACTGACGATAAGTGAAAGAAGAGAGTCTATCAAGTGTCATATGATAGGATGTTTTAGGGCCAATAATCCACATAGTACTCTTCATAGAAGATGTAGAAGCTGTAAAAATACCAGGATCACTCTCTGAATCTGATCTTTCCACGGTAGTAGCTGAAGCCTTTTGGGTAATAACTTTATTTTTATTCTCCAACTTGGGTCAATTAGCAATATAATGCCCATATCTTCTACAATAATGAAAAACTCCCTTCAGAGCTCCCTTTAATAGAGATCTTGACTTGGCTCTATATCCACTACAACAAGAAGACCCTTTAGCATTTAAAAATTGATGTAAAAGGCTTTTACGGCGCATTTATAAATGTTGTAAATCAAAATGTTGTAATAAATCAATGTTCTATTATTGCAACAGAAAAACGCTGTAAAAAATCATGTTTTTTATAGCGTTTTGAAAATGCCATGAAAAATCTTATAAATGGCGCTTTTCATATCTATAAAAGGCTGTTACCACGTTTTCATAAATGCTATAAATCAACATGTTGTAATAAAATAGTGACTTATTAATGCAATAGACGCAACGCTATAAAAAACATGTTTTTTATTGTTCTGAACATGCTATAAAAAGTCTTATTAATGGCATTCTTAACAGCGTTTTAAAAATCTTTTTTTGCAGTAAGTACACATTCATTATCACATTATAATTGACAAATTTGCATAAATATAATGTATCATTTAACACAATAATATATATCATGTTAAATGAAAAATAACCAACCATTCAATATTCACATAGAATAATGCATAACATATCGTAATATTTAATTAACATTACATTAGAAGTGTAAATAATACAAGTGATAAAAAGATCGTACTACACATGACGATTAAATGTGCAAATCAAAGAAATTATTATTTCAAAAGAACTTTAAATCACTAATATACAACATCATGTTGCCATTTGTATGCACCATAAATGGGTAATTACCTATGAAAAAGAAATTCAACAATTAGCAATTATAACTATACTTACATACATAGGTGTGCGTGAAACTTAATTACATAAATTTAATTAATTTATATGGAACTTAATTAATTTGTATAAAACTTGATTAATTTAGTTATTTTTATAGAATTAAATTGATTTATATAAACTTTAGTTGCTTTTATAAATTTAGTTAATTTATATAATCATATGGAATCGATATCAATAGCATATGGAATTTCCTGAAATGGATGTAAATTTTGTTTAAAATAGTTTATTCAACAATTGCATGTATATTGTTATAAACTTAATAATTTTTATAAAACTTAATTAAATTTTATAAACTTATTTAATTTTTGAAAAATAGTTGGCTTATTTAAATATTAAAAAACTTAATTAACTTAGTTACTTATTTTAAACTTAGTTAATATTTTGTTGTTGTTGTTATTTTTATTATATTAATATTATTATATTATTTTAATACCATTTTTATTATATTATTCTTGTAATTTTTAGTTAATTTTTATAAAACTTAGTTAATTTAATTAAAAAATTAAATTTTGTTGACTTTTATAAAACTCAATTAATTTAGTTAATTTTTATATAACTTGGTTAGTTTTTAAATCCTTTAATTAATTTTTAAATCCTTTAATTAATTTTTATTAAACTCACTTAATAACTTAGTTGAATATTTATAAGACCTAGTTTATAAATTGGTTAAATCATTTTATTTAATTTTTATATAACTTAGTTAAATTTTATAAGAATAAGTAAATTTTTATAAACTTTTAGTTGATCTAGTTAAATTTGTATAAACTTGATAAAGTAGTTAACTTTTATAAAAATTAATTGATTTTTATAAATTAAGTAAAAAAATCCGATTCTAATTATTTTTTATACAACTCAGTTTATTTTCATAAATATATTTAAATTTTATAAATTTTTATTGATATTTAGATATTTATTTAATATATTATAAAACTTAGTTAATTTTTAGAAAATTATTTATTTTTTATAAAACTTGGTTAACTTAGTTAATTCTTATAAACTTTGTTGATTTTTATAAACTTATCGGATTTCATGAATTTTTGATGGTACCTCCTTTGCGTAGTTAATGCTTTCCCGTACATCCCAATTCGTTATACATTTACACGATCAAAACAATATTGGATTTATATCATATATAACAACATATACTTCATAATAGCATACACATTCAAATGCATAAAAACGTGTCTTGTTTAGCAAATTTAGCTAGTAATCTTCCATGTAGCAAAGGAATGTTTTGTATACGTATATAGAAAAGTAAAAGTAATAATTAGTAAAGATGGGAATCTCATGTTATAATTGAAATTAGACTATATGAAATTTCTTAGGATAATTTGTAGGATATAAATGATGTCAGTAGAATGCCAACATCTCATATTAAATTGAAATTAGAGTACAAAATTTCTTAACACCAATAGAGAGAAGATTAAGATCATGTATATTGCTTTATATTATATTTCTATGAGATAAGTTTAGATTTTAACAACCCAAGCCAAACAAAAAAAGTAAAAGAAAAATCTGGAATTGTTCATACTTGTTTAAAATTTCTGCAGTTGCAGCAAATAGTGATTTTTACCTGAGTCGGATAGATCTTAGAAGCAAGAAAGTCTATTCTCTATCCTTGTTTTTATTCCAGTTATAAAATGAAACAGAGAGTGCATTTGATAAACATATTTTCATTGACTTTTGCCAAAGTCAAATACGAGAATTTACCTTTGCGGCCAACGCAACAAGTTAAGGGTGCAAACTAAAATTAACACATGATTTTACATCTGAAAAAAGATTGCATTATTTCCCATACTAACATGGGTCAAATGATCGGGAAATACGTCGTCAAAGTTAGTTAGGAACTAGATTTGCAGCTGAGCTCATTTTTGTGTTTGAAAAATGTCATTTTATAAAAATCACAACTTTCTCATCTTGCAGCGAAATATAGTCAAATTTTTGTATGTTGATTATTTATGTCATAGTTTAATACTGCAAAATTTCACTGGAATCTGAGTTGTCTAGATGCCGGAAATCAGTCGCCGAAGTTGTCTAGAAACTAGATTTGCAGCCGAGTTCAGTTTTGTGTTTGAAAAGTGCCATTTTAGAAAAAACATAACTTTATCTTCTTGATGCGAAATGATGTCAAATTTTAGTATGGTGTTGTCCATGTGCTAAAGTTTATTACTGAAAATTTTTGTTCAATTCTGGGCATTTTTGTTATCTGCAACACATCGTTAAAGTTGGCCGAAAACAAGATTTTCAATTTGCAACATTCTTCATTAGTTTTCGCTGCTGTTTTTGACTTAATTGATGATTGAATTAAAAAGTTTGACGACGGATTTTGAAGCTATGATATTCGACAATGGATTAGCTCAGTTTTGAAGAAATTTGGAATTTAATTGTTTAAAAATTATTTAAATCCAAATACCGGTAAATATCGATATTTGGAGAATTTGATGGTTTTAATTGTTTTGCTTCCAAGCAAATTTTGTAAAATTTATTAAAAATCATTGTTTGGAAATTAAATGTTTTTTAGTCATTTTAAAGGATTTTTAATCAATTAGTTAATATTTTAAAGTATTTTATAAATAGATAATCTATTTAAATAAGGGTTTTCTCTTTATAAAGCTTATATATACATACATACATATATATATATATCTATATAGCTCAAAATCGTTTAAAAATCCTATTTTATCTATTAAAACTATTTTAAATATATTTTACTTTATTCTTATGAATTTAGGCGTATAAGAGTGAGAATTAAATGATTTAGTAAAAATACATGGTATAGGACATTTGTTTTTGCTTTATCGCTCAATATCGGACTTGTACCATCGAAACCAATTTGAAGTGATATTTGAGATGATTTAGAGGTTGCCTAATTTTGGCGAAGGTTACTGGCTCGAGAACTACTATTTTTGAGTGCATTCGATGACGAACCAATCTAGATGCAGCTTTCTTATAATTACCGATGAAACGAGGCAATTTTTTATTTTAAAACTTTAATTTGTGATTATGGTTAGAAATGACCATCACGATGTTCTTCATACTTGCCAAGGAGATGCAGTGAGTTGTTTAGTTGATGATGTTTTATGTTGGTTTTCTAATGTGGCATCGACCAACGATTAGTAAACCAATATGTGCGCACATATGGTATGGGACGTACGTTCATGCCTATTGAGTTCCTATTTGTGACGACCCGCCTTTCTCAACCCCAAAAAGATGTTTCATCATTAAGAAAGAAAGGGATAGAAATAGAAAAGAATAGAAAGAAAGAATAACAATATCAGAATCTCACAGCGGAATGGAACAAAATATAATACATCACATAACTATTACATAGTTATACATACATCAGAGTCGTACAATATCATATAACAGGACTGTCATATACATATATGTCCATACATACATCCAAAATACAGTATCACTAACTACACAGCGGAACTACATATATAGACACACACGTCTGGTCTTCTCCCCAAAATAGCTCCTCCAGAAAATCAACACTTCCAATACCTATCACTTGACTACTCGTAAAAATTTGAGTACCCAAGAGTTTATGAAAACACAAAATATAAACTCCGGGTCAGACATGGGTCTGGTATGAGTAAACAGGTTAAAATCGCTTAACTTTGAAAATCATTTGGAAATAAAGGTATCACGTAACACTCCCCACAAATAAATACAGGTAAGTTTTTACCTTACGCTAACCAAAACATTTTATAGGAAATTTTGTGATATTATAATAGTGTCTAGGGTTTTCAAGTAAATAGAAAATAGCCGAAATTGTTACATGATTAAATTCCAACTACTAGCCACGGAAGTGGGTAATACAAATCAACACCGTAGGGTCTCGTAGGGTAAATGGGTTTCCAACAATGGCAGGGCTACTGGGGTACCGACCGTCACAGTACGGGGCCTAGATCACCGTACCGAGGATCACTCCCGACCCCCTACAACACAAGGCCGGAACCATTCCTTACTGAACAGTCTCGAACAAGATAACCCCGCAGTTGTGGCCAACAACTGCTCACAAAGCCGAAATAAAAAGGGACATCTAGACAGGGGAAAATCTTGTCCTGCTTGGGCATGACCCACCGAACCTTGCTGCATCTCCCCTGTTTTAGCCATTCCCGGTTGATGAGGCTTGAGGCTACGATTACCTTTAAAGAACATATCACTTAGAATTCTCATCGTCCGCCTGACGATGTGTTGAAAGCATTCAATCCATACAAGTTCGTTCCGGGTTCGAACGAAACCGAAGGCATTATCTCGTTACACTCATTTTGGAATCACCCTCAGAGTTAACGACGATAACCCTTGCATTCTGGAACACCATCTCGATCACCATGTGATAAGTCACGACCTATCGTTTAATTTGGATTGATGTGGTTTTCGGAGAATCAAGATTGATTCTTTCAATCCCGGTCTCATCGGATCCAAACGCCATTTTAAGGGCCAAGTTTTCTATTTAACTTAACAGTTCAATTAAATATCAGAATTAACATAACAGATATACCAGATTAATCATACACAGTTATCACAGATATCCATAATATATAACAACATATCACAGAAAAATCGCCAATAGATATCAAAGTCAATCAAACATAATTATCAATGCATACAAAACAGTTTGGATTTACTTTACTTAATTATTTGCTTAAGAATAAATTATTTTATTCTGCTTAATTAATTACTAATTGATTATCTTATTAATGAATAATTAATTAATTATTTATTTATTTATCAACTTATCTTTAATTACTTAATTAACTTTTATTCATTAACTGATACTAAATTTCTCAGTTAATTAGTTGATTCATTGTTAATTTATTAACTTACTTATCAAAAATTAATTACTTTAATTAATCCATTACTATCAATTTAATTAATTATATACTTAAGTTAATCACCAATAATTAACTTCAAATAATTAGCTAACGTTCTTAAATTTTAAAATGATTTAACAGATGATAAATCTATAAATTTCAAACTTAATTTAAAGTCGTCAATATAAAATTCCATGTATAAATTACTTAACCTTCAAATTACTTATTCCTAATCGACTATTTTTTTTTACATTACTTACCTTATTAATGTTTTTAAATATTAACTACTACTAATCGCTAACTTAACTTAGTTATTAACATACTTAACTAAATCATGCTATACGTTAAATCAGAAAGCTACCCGAGACAAACTCCAGTCCTACTCGAGACAGTCTCGAGACTTCCCCCTACCTTTCCCGTGTCTCTCACCCACTCTCTCTCTTCTTCTCCCCAGTTCTTCTTCTCTTCTCTTTTTCTTTTTTTAAGTTAAGCTAAAAAAATTAACTCCAGTAGTATACTCACGCAAACGCACGTTCCTCTCTCGAGTCACCCCACTCTTAAACCCGAGAATCCATTCGAGCATCACTCGAATACGAAGCCACCCATTCTCACCGACACGCCCACGCCACTGTGCACGTGCACGGTGGTCCGCCTCCCCTGCGGCGACTTGCGTTCATCCCCACAAACTACAAAACACCCCTAGGCTCGAAATCTAAACCTAGATTTCGATTTCGAGATGGGTACAAAAATACGACCTGATGGCTCGAATATACGACAGCAACTCCACTGTCAAATCGATCGTGCGGCCACCACACATCACCGGAGGTGATGAAAATTCACTAGAACGTCTCTCACATCTCTCCCTAACTCCTCCAAAAATCGCACTACACTCGGTTTCATATTGGAGCCGAAATCTAATTTTTACAGAGCATTGAAAAAATATGAACATAAACCCTATTTGTGATTCAAACTCAAAACTTATGCATTTGAAAAATAATTTCATATTTTTCTAGTGTTAATATAACTTCAACCTTGTTTCATGCCAAATCCCAGAAATTAAAATTCACTCGAACTTCCAAATTTGACAAATATCCAGTAAAACTTCTATGTAAAACTGCTCTGCAAATCTTTGATTATAAACCAAAATTTTTATGTTAAAAATCATAATTATGTTTATGAAAACTAAATATGTTATTGGATTTACAAATTTCAACATTTAAATTTTAAGCTTTGATTCCCTTTTTTACCTGTAGTTTAAAATACAGTGTGAATATCATACTGTTAAACTTTAAACATGTTTTGCAGGCTTTTGTTTCATATAAACAAACTCGAATTAGCTCACTACCAAGTTCAAATGGTTGTATAAATAAGTTTTGTAAATTTATTTGCTTTACTTTGTACAAAACTTGAAGTACTGATCAAGAACAACTATGAAAGCTTCCAGTGCAAACAAACATACACAGAACAGTATGTTTAAACTACATCAACACATATCATTAATAAGAAAATATGCAAGCTAAAGTTGAAATTAGTTTGTTTACTCACCAATCAAAACTTTGAACAGAAATGATGTTGAAGAAAACACTGCAGGTGAAGCTTTCCTGAAACTCCCCTTTGTTTTTGCTGTTAAATTAAATTTTGTTTCCAAAGCCAAAACATATGTTTCTCAGGTTTGTGTTTTTAAGTTAAGGCTTGTATAAAATGAAACTGATAATAGAAAGGTGGATATATATAAATGCTTGAGCAAAACAGATGATAAGTGGACAGCCACCATTTTTGACCAATAAGAATTTGGTATTAAATTTTACTGCAAATATGAAATGATATTGATCTCGGTTGCATGTACTTGTTTAAACAAGAAGTTAGGCTAATTAATATTTTTGCTTTTAATTATGGTAGCAAGTAATAAATGTTTACTGTCTGTTGCAAATTTTGTACAAAGAAATTTATTGTTACTTACTCTGTTGTACAAAATATTTATCATTTTCGGCCAAACATGTTTAGTAAGATACAGGTTTTAATTTTTTTTTTTACTGGACAAAGATGTTTGAAACATTTTCAATTGTTCAGTTTCATATTTGCTTTCATTTAATGAATGCTTCATTTATGCTAAACAAGTAGTAAATGTTTCAGATTTCTGTTTTGTTTTGTGCATATGTATGGCTTGTCTTATTTTTGTCTGACAAGTAGTTGTATTTTATTTGTTGATTAAATTTTTAAACATTTGATTTACACATACTTGTATTTATACATTTCAAATTATAATTTATATTTGTATATTTATGTTACTTTGATTACATCTTATAATTTATGATTGTGTTTTATACTAGTTTTGAATGTTTATACCTATATTGTTTTGCACTTCCATGTTTATGTTTAATATTTTCATGTTTGTTTATTTTAAAACTAATCATTTTAAAAACCAAAATTGTATTCATATGTATTTTATCAAATATCAAAAATATAAAGTCTTTGATTTGATTCTATTGAATAAAACCGATTTTGTTTTAAATGGTTTTGAAGTATTTAATTTTAAAATTTTCAAATCAAACTTTCTTTTACAAACATACATAACTGTTAAATATTCAAGATCTCATCAATTTAAACATTGACAAGCTTATATTTAATTTAAATTAGATTAAATATTTATTAAATATGCTGTCAAAAATTCCGGGTCGTTACACTATCCGAGAGGTTGAGACACATTCATGATGTTACTAGTACTGTAGAACGAGTACACGATTGGAGTCACTATGATGTTTATGATGTTATTACTAGACTCTAACCATCACGATGTTATTACTCGGGTTTTGTGACTGGGTGTCATCACGATGTTCCCGACTATAGTCAACCAAGATGATCACGAAGTTATGATGTTATGTGACCTCAAGTCATCACAATGAATGGTACCAAATAATAGCAGTACTAGTCAAGATGAAAAAGCATGTGCAATTTTCTATGAAGTTTTCGATGTTCGATTTCACCTTTTTGATGATGTTGTTTGAATACGACCTTGAGTATGATATAGGCTACATTTATATTATGCTATATGGTGATTTCGATTATGATTTCCTTTAAATCTTATTGAGTTGTTATGATAAATTATGATGATTTGATGTTTCTTTATGAAGTTATTATATGGTTCTCATCCCTTGTCCCCTTTACTTATAGATGTCCTTATGAGAAACCATATGCATGTTACTTATTGAATTCCCTTGAAATAGATAGACGAATCACTGATGTCCTCCTTTTTATCAATGATATGATAAATAATAAATCGTTCCATCGGCAACAACGGAGTGGTTCTCACCCTTCCGCTTATTACTAATATCCTTACTACTGATAAGTTTCGGCTTGCCTGACCCGTATGTGCTTTTCCCTTGAGTCAGACCGAGTTGCAGGTTAGGTATGGATTGATGCTTCCCTTGGATCATTTTGCTGGCTTTTGTTGGGCTTTATCATTTTGGCTTGGATATCATACTTTTTTAGTAGTCAACTCTTAGGAACAAATTCTAATGAACTTAGGAACAAATTTTAATGAACTTAAGAATAAATTTTTATTGGTGGAAAATGATGAAAATGGTATTTTCACTAAAAATGTGAACACTGGTAAATAATTGGTATTAAATTGTGAAAATAATATTCTTAATTGAAAATTTTAGTTTTTAACATTACTAACTATTCCCTTTGTTAAACCATGAAAAATGAAATTTGCTTCATGTAAATCGGAATTTATATGTATAAAATATGTTGAAAACAAGTTTAACAAACTCAAAAATACACTAAGTGTTAAAATGATTTTAAAGAGCATAATTAATTGTCCATTAGCCCATCATCTGGATCCTTCTGTTGAGATACGATCCTTTTTCTCCTTACAGCAAACCATCTTCCTCAAAAAGCTTCTCACGAGAAAACAATGGCTCCATTCTAATGAGAATCAAATTTATATCAATATCCTTGTGAATTAAGTACTAAGATTCAAGTTAAATACTAAGATACAGGTAATCTTCATCCTTATAAACTCTCTAATCCATCAAAATCTGAAATTTTACTATTGTATGTTTCTAATTGCTATATCATTGTCTACATGTCTCTTTTATGCTAGCTGCGGGTTCTTGAAGCTCAAATCTCAGATTAATCTTCAATCTATGCTACCAAATCACTACTCTGTAACGACCCAGAATTTTTAGAAATTAAAATTTGGATATTTAATTAATTTTAAATATTAAAAAGTGAATTTATAAGTCGAATAAATTTTTATTTTGAATTATTGGATTTAATTGGATAATTAAATCAATAATTTAATATGTTAAATTATGGAAATAATTGAAAATTGAGTTAAATATGATAGAAAATGATTTGTAAAATTTTATTTTATCATGTTGAAGTTAGAGAAATATTTTAGAACTTTTAAAATCGAATTAAAAGTTAATCTGTGAAAATTGAATATTTTAATATTTAATAATCGACTGTAAAATAGCCAATTTTTGAACAGTCTCAGAATTGAACGAAACCAGTTCCATTGGATCCGTAATAGTTAGTTATTACCGGATTTCAATTTTCGTATCAATCGGAGCTATCGTTTGATCGTGGCAGCTCGAAACGCATCGAATTATTTTTAATTTAAATTTGGCGAGTCAAAATAGCCATTTTTCAAAAAGTCTCGGATTTCGACGAAACCAGTTTCATCGGATCCGTAATGTGATATTATTGTAAGGTTTCAAATTTCAAGTCAATTGGATTTACCGTTTGTCCGGTACAAATTAAAACGCCTAGAAATCGATTTAAATCGGTTTAATTTAAATTGAGCGTTTTCAGCCATAACTCGCACATACTTCCGAATTAGCTTCCGAAACCTGTTCCATTGTGTCCGGAACGCGGGATAAACCCTAGGTACGCTGGTTACGGCGTCTAAATCGGAGTTCGGAATTTCCGGGATGAATAGTGTCGCTCGTTCCTTATAAATAGACCACCATCTTCATAAATTTGCTAAAATAAGAAACCCTAACCCTAATTCATGTTGCTAGCCGCCACTTTATAATTCAAAGGCCAGATTTTTCCCACTTTCTTCCCTCAATCTCTCTCAATCTACAAACATTTAGCCGAAGTGTTCAACACGAAGGTCGTAGAGCTCGACGAGAGCTTCGATTCCATACGGTGATGATCGTAAATGGTGCGACGATGGAGGAGCAAAACATGGCCGTTCTCATCAGGTCACGCACGCAACCCTAGGCTATAGACATGGCCGAGCTTCATAGGGTGGGGGCCGAACCTGGTGGAGGAGATGGGCTTCGCAACGGAGTTCCCCGATCGAGTTTTCATCGAGCATAGGAGGAGTATTATGAAACCCTAATCTATGTTGAATGGGTTCAAGTGACGGCCTATTACCTGTAGTGTGGAACGTGATGAGGAAGAGGGGGAGGACGGTCCAGATGCACTCAAGTTGGATCCAAGGGCTGGGATTGTTTTTGGTTAGAAAAATTTAAGTTTATGTTGTAAATTGTATAATAAAATACGTGTAACTTCAAAAATACATAACTTTTTCATACGAGGTCGAAAAAATGCAAACTCAGTTGCGTTGGAATCGTATGGACGAGCACTACGCGATGGAGTTGGTTTGGAGTCGTTTGGAGTTAGTGAGAATTTCGGGTAAAATTAAACGCGCGTTTAATTTTATTCGAAATAAATCGCTAAAACGGAAATTAAAATCAAGGTGAGAACTTCTCACTCAATCGAATAGTTTCGATTTTATTTTTAAATAGTTAGATTTAAAATACTTGAATGCATGTTTGAATGATGATTGTATCTATTGATTGTTAAAATAGACATTATACGCCGTTAGTAAGCGGATGTTATTTAATATAAACATATACCGCGAATATTTCATAAACAGTGAAATTGGTATTATAAATAATATCAATATATATATATTGGCATATGTATATATTGCAGTTGATTGATTTCCCGTATTTTTTAGCGGATGAGACCCTATTACGCCGTTATTAAGCGGATAATATTTAATAAGAACATATACCGCGATAATTTCGTACTGGAGCGAAATTGGTATTGTGCTAATATTTTTGGATGCAGGAAACAGGTTGGAGGGATCCAACTGGATTCCTCAACAGTTTTTATTGATTTCAGATATTTTGATATTTGATGGATTATCATATCGATATATGATATCGTTGTAGTCGTGATTGACTATTTGGTGTGTAGCATCATTGGACCCAGATTTTGGGATTTTAAAATGGTTTTAAAGTGATTTTTGAAAATATACTATATTTTTGGAATTGATCCATTATAAATAAATAAACGTTATAATTTTTAAAGTTATAAAATTATGGTTTTTGTGAAATATAGTTAAAAGCTGGTTTTTGAGAAATATGAACCAATGATTTTATAAAATAGTTTAAAATGGATTTTTGAGTTTATTATTAAAAGTTTGAATATAAGATTTATAAAATTTGATTATTTTATAAATCAAGAGAACGGTGAAATTTTAAAGGAATTTAAAGACGTTTAAAAGAATAATATAAATTAATTTATATTAAGAGATTTATAAATGGATATTTATAAATTGAATTATGGACATTATAAAACGAGTTTTTATAAGTGTTTGAATGTAGTGAAAATGAATTTCCTAAATGAATGAAATTTATGAAATTATAAACTGTGAAGTTATAAATGAAATTTTATAAGCAATAGGTTTATAAAATTTATAAAGTTATCGAAAGAATGAATTTTGGATAAATAAACAATCTTATAAGTTAAGATTAATAATTTGGGAAGTTAAATGAACGATTTTGTAAAATAATCGTTTTATAAGTAATTAACTTATAATATGAACTTGTAGTTTATAATTGAGTTATAAACTGGAATAGGTTAATAAAGGAATTTATAAAAAGGAAGTTTTTATAAATAAATAGAAACGGAATTTATAAACGTTGTTTTATAAATCCGCAAATGACTTATTTTGATAAGTTAATTGTTATAACTTAGAGATAGAGTTATATTCACATTTTGAACAGTGAATAATCCTTTAAGTTAAAGTGAATAGAAATGATGAAATTTGTTAAGGTAGTATATTCACGTTTTTGAATAGTGAATAATACGTTAAAGAAATTGTTTTAGATATGATGTTTTAAATAGAATTAAAACGATCTAACGATGGTTTAAAATGTGTTGAGATTCGAAACCATAGATTTCAACATTTATTGTTGAAATAGACGTTTTCGAGAAATAAAAGGAAATGTGGACTATAACACTGTTGTTATAGTAAATGATTTCCGAAAGGAAATGTTTTGTATAGTATTGGGATTTATATATCTATTTTAATTTCGAATCCCTATACTAGTGATTTTGGGTTGTCGTAACGATGTTTTACGTAACATTCGTTTTGGCCCAAATAAATATGTTTAAGAGAATGATTTCCTTAAAGAATGAATTATATACTTAATTCGATTTAAGTATATTGAATATTTTCTAAGTGTTGAAAATAAAAGGAATTTGTGAATTACTTATGAATAAATAAGTATGGAAATGTTTTTCCAATATGAAGTGAATAATTAGAATTTATCTTTTTTGAAGATAAATTGAAATGAATTATTGAAATCGCATATGCATGGATATCTTGAAATATAAATTCATTATGGAATTTATATGTGAAAGTGAAACTTGTTAAAAATAAATGTTGATTTATTTTTGAAGTGTTGAAATTATATATCTAGTAAAGATATTTTGGAAAATAAATAATTTGGAAAATTATTTGGAATCTGGTGATGTGTGCATATCCAGTGATAGTTCAATAACCGACTATCAGTATTTCCCTTTGAATGGGTATTTGATGTGAATTGATTGAATTTGAATGCACACTTATTGTTGAATAAGCGCTCACTATTCGGGTTAACCGGGAAAGGACCATGGGGTCGTATAACCCACTCCGAATATGTGATACGTCGTTGTGAATCGCATTTGAAGATCGGTGTTGAAGACCGGTATTTGCGAGAGTGATAGGATGAACTATCGATTGACTCTGCACCGAGTAGCTACGGTCTTGAGTTCTCCATATGTGATGGTGAATCCGATCAGGATTGTGAATATCCGGATTGCAAGGACTTCTTTGTAAGTGCCTTCGGTTTTGTTCGATCCCGGAACAGACTTGTATGGATTGTATGTCTGACATTACAAGTTGAGATATAAAGCCGATTTCTTTCAAATATATTTCTGTTGGTGGCGGAGAATTTATTCTTTTTGCTTAACATCCTTCTTTGAGACGTACGAGCTCAAAGGTTATATAGTTGAAGTTATCAGCGATATATTCCCAGTTTGGTAATGTGACATGCTGAGTGATGCTGAAATGATCATTGTGTTGATTATTTGTGATAGGATCGTTTATTTGATCGTCTATCCTTGTGATCATTGTGTTGATCATTTGTTGACCCAAAGCATGGCTTTTGTATAAAGTATGTTTTTGTGGACGTGACTTCGTCGAGCCTCACACCCCGTGAATGGTCAAAACAGGAAAGAAGCAGCAAGGTTATGAGGGGTAGCACCCTTTAGGATGTGTCCATTTCCTTCTGGAAAAGGGTGGTATCATGGTATGGAGCCCAGATACTTACTCATGTTGAAAACACTTTGTTATGATTGTGTGAATTGATTACGAGCGCTCGGTTGATAAAGGTCCCAAAGGACCGGGGGATGGCATATTCGGTCAGTTGTTACTCAGTTAGGAGTAACCCGGCCTTGTGTTGGTAGAGATCCGGTTTGGTTCTCGGGGATGTCCATCCAGAGGCATTCTCATGTGGCAATGGGAAGTTCCTTGGCCTGATCATTCGTTGGAAATCCAATTCCCAATACGAAACTTGTACGGTTTTAGTTGTCGAACCTGCCATCTAATATGGTAGCTATTAGTAGGCATAATATAATGGTACCTATGCTGGCTAAGATTTATATTCTACTTTCGAAATGAATTTTTCCTACACTATGCACTAATAATAATATCAAATGCTCTTTTTAAATGCGTATCAAGCATGTTTGACTATCATAAGGAGAAATCTTCTCCAAGTCTGCGTTTGCATTGTGTGTGTGGCAGGAGGTCTTATGGTAGTCTCATTTTTAAAAGCATTGCGAATTGAATTTAAAAATATTCCTCTATTTTGATTTTAAAGATAAATAAACTGTTTTGAGTTCTCACACCAGTCACATGACTGACTCGGAGTTTATTGTTTTCCTTCCTAAACTCTGGGTGCCCACCAATTTCCACACGGGCAGTTAAGAGTTAGGTTTATCAGGATATTCTGGATATTCTGGAGTTGCTGGAGGCAAGCTGGATGGCATGGCGTATTACTAGTTTATATAGTATTTCTTTTTCCGCTGCACTGTTTGTTGTTGTTGTTGTACACTCTGATGATGTGATGTAATGTAATGTGATGTAATGTAATAACTGATATAGTTCTTTGTTTAAAGATTATTCATTTATTATTATATGTTGTTCCGCTGCGAATTGTGAGATTCTGATGTTGTTCTGTTGTTGTTCTTTCTTCCCGTTCTATTTTAAAATTTCCTATTTTCTTCTGTCTTCTCTTCCCTCTATTTTCTAATCTTCCATTTCTTTCTACCTTCTTTTCTACTTTTTCTTTTCTTAAAATCTTTTTAAAACCCCTAAGGGTTCGTATTTTCGTTCATCTTGAATTAAACAAAGGAGATTAGTGTCTATTCAAGGAGTACGGACTTACGGGTCTTTACATACTCCGTCTTGCTAAAACTATTCGGTAAGTAAAATCGCTTACAGAAAGTCGTCTAGAATGTGAATTGCTTGGTTTCAGCGAATTCCGTATGCAAATTTCGGAGTCTTTTTGTTTATATTATTGTCCGAAAAGTGACATTATAGAAAAATCATAATATTCTTATCTTTTAGCAAAATACTTTCAAATTTTAATATGTTGTTGTCCATATACTAAAGTTTATTGCTGAAAATTTTTGTTCAATTCTGGGCAGTATTGATATCTGAAACATATCAACAAACTTGGCTGGAAACTAGATTTGCAGCTGAGTTCAGTTTTGTGTTTGAAAAGTGTCATTTTAGAAAATTCATTACCTTTTCATCTTACAACGAAATGCTATCAAATTTTAATATGTTGTTGTCTATGTTCTAAAATTTATTGCTGCAAATTTTTGTTCAATTTTGGTCAGTTTTGACATCTGAAACACATCATCAAACTTGGCTGGAAGCTAGATTTGCAACTGAGCTCATTTTTGTGTTTGAAAAGTGTCATTTTAGAAAAAATCAAAACTTTTTTGTGTCTGAAAAACGATGTTCCCGACTATAGTCAATCAAGATGATCACGAAGTTATGATGTTATGTGACCCCAAGTCATCACAATGAATGGTACCAAATAATAGTAGTACTAGTCAAGATGAAAAGCACGTGCAATTTTCTATGAAGTTTTCGATGTTCGATTTCACCTTTTTAATGATGTTGTTTGAATACGACCTTGAGTATGACATAGGCTACATTTATATTATGCTATATGGTGATTTCGGTTATGATTGCCTTTAACTCTTATTGAGTTCTTATGATAGATTATGATGATTTGATGTTTCTTTATGAAGTTATTATATGGTTCTCATTACCTTGTCCACTTTACTTGTAGATGTCTTTAGGAGAAACCATATGCATGTTACTTATTGAATTCCCTTGAAATAGATAGATGAATTGATGTCCTCTTTCTTATCAATGATATGATGAATAATATATCGTTCCATTGGCAACAACGGAGTGATTCTCACCCTTCCGCTTATTACTGAGATCCTTACTACTGATAAGTTCCGGCTTGCCTGACCCTCATGTGCTTTTCACTCGGGTCAGACCGAGTTGCAGGTTAGTTATGGATTGCTGCTTCCCTTGGATCATTTTGGTGGCTTTTGTTGGGCTTTATCATTTTGGTTTGGATATCATACTTTTTTAGTAGTCCACTCTTAGTAATAAATTCTAACGAACTTAGGAATAACTTTTAATGAACTTAGGAATAATTTTTATTCGTGGAAAATGATGAAAATAGTGATTTTCACTAAAAAATAGTGAATATTGGTAAATAATTGGTATTAAATTGTGAAAATAATATTTTTAATTGAAAATTTTAGTTTTTAACATTACTAACATATTCCCTTCGTTAAACCATGAAAAATGAAATTTGCTTCATGTAAATCGGAATTTATATGTATAAAATATGTTGAAAACAAGTTTAAACTTGTAGATAACAAACTCAAAAATACACTAAGTGTTAAAATGGTTTTAAAGAACATAATCAATTGTCTATTAGCCCATCGTCTGGACCCTTCTATTGAGATACGATCCTTTTTCTCCTTACAGTAAACCATCTTCCTCAAAAAGCTTCTTAAGAGAAAACAATGGCTCCACTATAATGAAAATCAAATTTATATCAATATCCTTATGAACTAAGTAATAAGATTCAAGTTAAATACTTATATACATGTAATCTCCATCCTTATAAACTCTCTAATCCATCAAAATCTGAAATTTTACCATTGTATGTTTCTAATTGCTATATCATTGTCTGCATGTCTCTTTTATGCTAGCTATGGGTTCTTGAAGCTCAAATCTCAGCTAAATCTTCAATCTATGCTACCAAATCACTACTTCGTCTTGCTAAAACTATTCGGTAAGTAAAATCGCTTATAGAAAATCGTCTAGAATGTGAATTGCTTGGTTTCAGCGAAGACCGTATGCAAATTTTGGAGTCTTTTTGTTTATATTGTTGTTTGAAAAGTGCCATTTCAGAAAAATCATAAATTTCTTTTCTTGCAGCAAAATACTGTCAAATTTTAATATGTTGTTGTCCATGTGCTAAAGTTTACTGATAAATTTTTTTGTTCAATTCTGGATAGTATTGATATCTGAAACACATTGTCAAACTTGGCTAGAAACTAGATTTGCAGCTGAGTTCAGTTTTGTGTTTGAAAAGTACCATTTTTTAAAAATCATAACTTTTTCATCTTACAACGAAATGCTGTCAAATTTTAATATTTTGTTTTCCATGTGCTAATGTTTATTGCTGAAAATTAATATTTGATTCTGGGTAGTTTTGATATCTGAAACACATCATCAAAGTTGACTAGAAACTAGATTTGCTGCGGAGCTCATTTTTGTGTTTGAAAAGTGCCATTTTAGAAAAATCATAACTTTCTCATCTTGCAGCGAAATGTTGTCAACTATTAATATGTTGTTTTCCATGTGCTAAAATTTATTGTCGCAAATTTTTGTTCAATTATGGGAAGTTTTGACATCTGAAACACATCATCAAACTTGGCTAGAAACTAGATTTGCAACTGAGCTCATTTTTGTGTTAGAAAAGTGTCATTTTAGAAAAATCATAACTTTGTTGAAGCAAAATGCAGTCAAATTTTATTATACTGTACTCCTTATGTCATAGTTTAATGATGCAAAATTTCCATCGAATTTGAGTTGCCTAGATGCTGGAAATCAGTCGCCGAAGTTGGCTAGAAACTAGATTTGCAGCTGAGTTCAGTTTTGTGTTTGAAAAGTGTCATTTTAGAAAAATTGTAACTTTCTTATCTTGCAGCGAAATGCTGAAAAATTTTAGTATGTTGTTTTCCATGTGCTAAAGTTTATTACTGCAATTTTTTTTTCAATTCTGGGTAGTTTTGGTATCTGAAATCATCGTCAAATTTGGCCAGAAACAAGATTTTTAATTTGACAGCTGTTTTTGAGTTAATTTATGATAGAATTGGAAAGTTTGATGATCGATTTTGAAGCTATGATATATGATAATGGATTAGCTCGGTTTTGAAGAAATTTAGAATTTAATTTTTCTTTTAAATTTTATTTAAATTCAAATATCGGTAAATATCGATATTTTGGAGAATTTTATGGTTTTAATTGATTTTGCTTTCAAATAAATTTTGGAAAATTTCTTAAAAATCATGTTTTGGAAATTAAATGTTTTAAGTCATTTTAACGTATTTCTAATCAATTAGTTAGTATTTTAAAGTATTTTATAAATAGAAAATCTATTTAAATAAGGGTTTTATCTTTATAATAAATATATATATATATTTATCAAAATCATTTAAAAATCCTCTTTTCTCTATAAAAATTATTTTAAATATATTTTAGCTTATTCTTATGAATTTCGGCATATAAGATTGAGAATTAAACGATTTAGTAAAAATATGTGGTATGGAACATGTATTTTTGCTTTATCACTCAATATTGAACTTGTATGATCGAAACCAATTTAAAGTGATATTTGAGATGATTTAGAGGTTGCCTAATTTTGGCGAAGGTTAATGGTTCGAGAACTACTCTTTTTGAGTGCATTCGATGACGAACCAATCTAGATGCAGTTTTCTTATAATTAACGATGAAATGAGGCAACTTTTGATGTTAAAACTTTAATTTGCGATTATGGTTAGAAATGACCATCACGATGTTCTTCATACTTGCGAAGGAGATGAGGCGAGTTGTTTAGTTGATGATGTTTTATGTGGGTTTTCTAATGTGGCATCAACTAATGATTAGTAACCAATAGGTGCGAACGTATGGTATGGGACGTACGTTCACTCCTATCGGGTTCCTATTCGAGAGGTTGAGGCACATTCAATATGTTACTAATACTATAGACCGAGTACACGATTGGAGTCACTACGATGTTTTTGATGTTATTAATAGACTCTAATCATCCCGATGTTATTACTCGGGTTTTTGATTGTGCGTCATCACGATATTCCCGACTATAGTCAATCAAGTGATCATGAAGTTATGATGTTATGTGACCCCAAGTCATCACGATGAATGGTACCAAATAATAGTAGTACTAGTTAGGATGAAAAGCATGTGCAATTTTTTATGAAGTTTTTGATGTTCGATTTCACCTTTTTGATGATGTTGTCTGAATACGGCCTTGAGTTTCATATAGGCTACATTTATATTATGCTATATGGTGATTTCGATTATGATTGCCTTTAACTCTTATTGAGTTCTTATGATAGATTATGATGATTTGATGTTTCTATATGAAGTTATTATATGGTTCTCATCCTTATCCCCTTTACTTATAGATGTCCTTAAGAGAAACCATATGCATGTTATTTATTTAATTCCTTTGAAATAGATAAATGAATCATCGATGCCCCATTTCTTATGAATGATATGATGAATAATATATTGTTCTGTTGGCAATAACGTAGTGATTCTCACCCTTCCACTTATTACTGAGATCCTTACTATTGGTAAGTTCTAGCTTGCCTGACCCGTGTGTGCTTTTCACTCGGGTCAGACCAAGTTGCAGGTTAGGTATGGATTGCTGCTTCCCTTGGATCGTTTTGCTGGCTTTTGTTTGGTTTTATCATTTTGGATTGGATATCATACTTTTTGAGTAGTCGACTCTTATGTTATCATGATGTGTATTCTTTTATGGGATGGTTGTATATGTTATTCGATAGTCCATGCTACCTATGTATGATGTACTATTATTATGACGCATGGTGATGTATATATACTCTAATTTGGGTTTATTGTTCTGTGACTGACATATTTACTTACTCACATATTGCATTTATTCTGAGACAGTCCGAAACAACCAAAGTTTGCATTAGTCATAGACTAAATTTGTCGACCACCGATGAGGTAATGAAAAAAATAGAGACACATCCGACATGCTTATCCCTTGTGATGACCCGGAATTTTAAAGCAATATCAATTTAATAATCTGAAATAAAAATTAAATTGATTTGATAATTTTGTTAATATGACTTGAATTAATTTAATAATTCAATAAAATAAATAGTTAATTGGTAGATTTAATCTTTTTAAATCTAATATTTGTTTTATATTTATAATATATACAGAATATTGTATATATTGTAAATAGGTATTGTTTAAATGAATCCTGTTTTCTAAAAAAATTATATCTTTAGTAAAATTGGAAATTATGATTTTATTTAAAAGTTAAACTTTTTAAAACTATTTAATAAATAAAATATGGTTTAAAATACCTTAGATAAATATTAAATGATTTAAAATATGTGTAACTCAAGTTTAAAATTTAAATAAATAACAATGAGATTATTTTGAGTTTCTTTTAAATATAATGTGATAAAATAAATAACTTATTAATAAGAAGATAATTTCTTTTATAAGTTATTTATGGTTATTAAATATTGTTATTTTTAAAAATATAATAATACATTGTTTCAACAAATAAATTTTTAACCAAAAATTATTGTTTTTCAAAATTCAACTTTGTAGTTGTATTTGTAAATAAACTAGATTTCAAAATTTCATTTTGAAATTGAATTCAAAATTTTTAAATCTAAAGTGTAAATGTTTTTAATTTGTTTGATTTTGAAATATTTGTATAAGTTTGATATTTATTCATTTTAAAATCTATATACATATGAATAAATACATGATTAACTAATTTATATAAACATAGGTTTACATTTATTTGTATTAACAGTTAATAAAATACAAATTAACCTAATTAATACTAATTAACTTTTAAATAAATACTAAGTAAACTTTTAATTATAACTAATTAACATTAAAGACAAATGTAAGCATCTTACAAATTAAATGAGCATGTGTTAATTAATTAACATACTTACTTGGCAAATGTTAAGAATTGAGACAAGTGTTGTAATATAAACAAGTGGCGTTTTTGAATTTTTGTTTCTCTTTTATTTTATTTAAAACATCTTCAGCCTATTTTTAAACTAAAGATAACCCAAGGCAAATCTGAAATTCAATTCATCTTCCTCAAATTAGATCTTGTAAACATCTTCCTAAACCAAATTACAAATCTGAAATGAATTAAACACTCCCCTTCAAACCCAAACTTTCTGGAAAACCCACTTCACAAACCTGAACAAGCCTGCATGCTAACCCTTTTTACAAATCAAAATAAAAAATAAAGCCTGCACATCTTTTAACATTCAATCAATCCTGTCACCATATTTAGAATCTGTAGCATGCATGTCAGCTGTAAATCTGGGAATGAGGCAAGAAATCTTGCATTTAATTTCCAAGCAAGCAACTTGCATATTTCTCAAATGTAAAAGCCCTGCAATTTCAAAGTTTTGAAACCTGCATCAAAAACATTTGCATTTCCTCCTTTCAAATTTCTGGAATTCAAACCTGCATCAAAGCAATCCTGCATATTTTTGTTCAAATATAAAGCTTCTGCAACTCTAGAATTCAAGGCAGCCTGCACATTTGCAAGATGAAAGCATCTGCATTTCTTGGAATCTAGAGTTTCAAAGGTGCATGAAGTTTTAAAATCAAGTTTTAAAGCATGGACAATTCTGTTTTAAAATATTCAAAGGGTTTTCAAAAATCTGGTGCTTGTCCTCTGTTTTTTGGTGAGTAATTTTTTTTTTTAAAAAAAATAGTATAAAATTATGTTGCATGTTAGTTATATGAAATAAATGTTTCTGTGAATAATTGATAGATGAATGCTCTTATGTATGTTGCATACATGTCTGTGATATTTGTAGTTCTCTGCTTCCATTTTTTTTTTTTTTGCTGCTTCTTGTTTGAATCTAAATTCAATTCTTCCTGTTTGGCTGAGTTTAAACTTAAGACTCAAAACATACTCATTTATTTCATCACATACACTAGATTAAATTTTTTCTTAAGATAGATAATATTGAATTGTTTCTGAAATTGAAGAAAGCAAGCAGGTTTGAAAATAAGTAAAAATTCAAACTTTACAATTCAATGCTTCAGGGCTATATATCAAATCATAATACAAAATCTTGATTTTTAAAATTAAGATTTCAATTTTTAATATTAAAACCAAGTGCAGTTTCCTATTCACTGTATTTTACTTCTTGGGTTAGCATAGATGATATATGTATTTGTTTAAGTTGGATTTTCTCCTGAAGGTGAGAAGTCATCAGAGATAAGAGGAAAATAGTGGGAAGTTGATCAGGGTATTGTGGAGGAGGTGGTGGTGATTTGGAAATTTGGAACCCTAGTTTACTAGGTTATAGATTTTGTTTTAGTTCGTCTTCATCAGTTGATCGAGTTCAACTATAATTTGGGTAATGGTGGATAGGACTTTGATGAAGCTGTGGCCAGAGCCTCTGGAGTTCTGGTGATCGACAGTGGGAGGACAAGGCATTGACAGGTTGGGATGTTGAACTTCTGAGTCTGTTTCAGGTTGGGAAATTTGTTGTCTCGAGTTTTCTCGGGTAATTCGAGTATATGACTCGAAGTAGGTTAGGCTTTGTCTCGAAGTACTTTAGGCTCTGACTCGAAGCATATTGAGATTTGCTCGGGTAAATTGCAATAATACAGTTTTCTGGAAAAACTGCCTGCATATTTAATTTTAAATCAAAATTTAAATAAATTTCAGTAGTTGGGATAAGATTTGAATAAGTTTAAATCTGCAGAAGAGTTTGGTTTTAAGGAAGTTTGAAATCCTATAAGTTTTTAAAAATTTAAAAGGGGTTTCAGACTTTTTTTTTTAAAATAAAGAATAAAAATATATAAAACCTGCAGTTTGCTGTAAAATTTAATTCTGTTTTGAATCTGAATCATGATTCAAAACAGCGGTTGAATCTAAATCTAAGTTCAGTGTTCTTAAGGTTTTTGAATCTTCAGGTTTTAAGAAAATAAATTGTATTTTTAAAACAAAGGATTTTGAAATCAAGGTTTAATTCTAAAAGGTTTAATTCAAGCTTTAATTCAAATTATTAAATAAGGAATTGTTCAAATGTATTGAATTTAAATCTGGATATTTGAGTAAATTTTTTGAATTTGAATATTTTCAAACAAGTTCAAATTTAAATTATTTATTAGAAATAAATTGTTTCCAATCAAATATTTAAATTTGATTTTCTTTATGAATGAAGTCTTGATAAAGAGTTTATAAAAGAAAGTTAAGTTATTTTTAACTTAAATTTAAAAGGGTAATGTACTTTAAACTAAATTTCAAATGAATTAAGCAGATTAGTTAAAGACTTATCTTATATAAGTTTTAATTATAAGTAATAAATGTTATTTACATTTATTTTAGAAAGAATATAAATGGAATTTAATTTGGTTTATGCTTAAATAAATATCATTTTGAATATTAGATTCAAAATGGAATTTGATTTTAATTTTAATATTGAAATGTTCTAAGTACACAATGTTAATAAAATTAATAATAAGAAATGGATTATCTTAGAAATTATTGAGATATTAAATATAATTAAATAAATTGGATAATTAAGGAATAACTTATTTATTTAATTTATTTAATTAATAATTTGGATTAATTTAAATTAGAGTTAATTAAGAAGTAATTAAAGAATAAATAATAGTTAATTATGGTCATTAACTAAAGTTTATTTAGTAATTAATTAATATGATTAATTTTCAATAATTAATTAAATTAATTAATTAATGTTAATAAATTATGAAATTTATTTAAGTTTAATTACTTAAATAAAAGTAATTAAGACACTAATTACTTAATGTAATTAATGGAGTTTATTAAGATTGGTTTAAATTGATTAATTAAGTTTAATTAATTTTAAACATGAGATTTGATAATAATTACTTGATGTAATTAATGGGATTACTCAGTAAAGTAATTAAAGGTAATTACTGGATGTAATTAGTGGATAATATTGGAATTGAGAAATAATTAGGATTAAATTATTTTGTATAATTAATTAAGGGATTAATTAAAGAATTAGTGAATGGGTAATTGATTTGATAAGTAACTAATGGTAGTTAATTATAAATGAGATTAATCAAGGTGATTTAATATTATGGTTTAAGTGATATTAATTACTGGAAGTAATTAATATTGAGTAATTAATTAAATATAATTAAGAATCATTAATTAATATAATTAATGATGTAATAAAGATTGATTAATTAATATTAATTAATCAATAATAAGTAATTAAGGACAATTAATTAATTGTAATTAATTAAGGTTAAATGTAATTAATTATAGTTAATTAATTAATGAAGTAATTAAAGGTTAATTACTGTATTTGGTTTAGGGTAATTAATTTTGTGAAATTAATTAAGGTATAATTAATCAAGATTGATTAATTAAGATGATAAATTAGAGGTTAATTAATTAATTAATTTGTATTTAATTAATGATAATGTAAGCAATATTTATATTGAGATAGTAATTAATTTAATTCATTTAAATTAATTAGAGATGATGTAATTAATTTAATTCATTTTAAATTAATTATAGATATTATGATTATAAGTCATTGCTTATAGATGGTTGATATTGATTACTTTGAATGGTTTGAATCTCAGAAATGAGATTAGTAATGTTGATTGATATGGATGCATTGGTTGCATTGTGATATTGATATGGATTGTCTTTTAATAGTGATAATGTAAATTATCTGTGGTTATGATAATGATAATTATCTGTTGTGAATCTATGAATTATCTATCTGTGTGTATATAGATGATTTAATTGAATTGTTTTAAACTCTAAAACAACTTGGACCTAAAAGACACGCTTTGGATTTCGATGAGACCGTGATCGGGTTTCCATATTTGGATATCCGAAAACCACATCGATCCAAATTAATGATAGGTCGTGAATCTTTTGTGAAGAGTGAAGACTCGAGGTGTAAGAGCTATACGTCAGTATAACTCTGTGGGTGATTCTGTAATGAGTTTGACGGAATAGTACTTATAGATTCGAGATGGAGATTCAGAGTGCAAGGGTTATTGACGTTAATTCTGAGGGTGATTCCAAAACGAGTGTAACGAGATAATGCCTTCGGTTTCGTTCGAACCCGGAACGAACTTGTATGGATTGAATGCTTTCAGCACATCATAAGGTGGACGATGAGCATTCTAAGATAATGTGTCCACTAAAGGTAATCGTAGCCTCAAGCCTCATCAACCGGAAATGGCTAAAACAGGGGAGGTGCAGCAAGGCTTCGTGGGTAGCACCCACTGGAGAGCAAGATTGATCCCTGTCTAGAGGTCCCTTTTTATTCGGCTTAGTGGGCAGTTGTCAGTGCGCACCAAATGCGGGGTTGTCTTGTTCGGAACTATTCAGTAAGGAATGGTTCCGGCCTTGTGTTGCAGGGAAGTGGGAGTACTCCTCAGTACGTTGATCTAGGCCACGTACTGTGACGGGCAGTACCCCA
The DNA here is from genome assembly GCA_030765085.1 of Allium cepa. Taxonomy (NCBI): domain Eukaryota; kingdom Viridiplantae; phylum Streptophyta; class Magnoliopsida; order Asparagales; family Amaryllidaceae; genus Allium; species Allium cepa. Next base: position 126,537,278 of record CM060932.1, read on the forward strand.
GTAGCCCTGCCATTGTATGGAATCCAAAATCCAATAAGTGCCAACGGTTTTGATTGTATTACCCACTTTTGTGGCTAGTAGATGGAATTTAATAGATGTAACAATTTCGGCTATTTCATATTTACTTGAAAACCCTAGACACTATTATAATATCACCGGATTTCCTATCAAATGTTTTGGTTAGCGTAAGGTAAAAACGTTTCCACGTTTATGTGTGGGAAGTCTTACGTGATACCTTTCTTTTCAAAAGGTTTTTGAAAGTTAAGCAACTTTAACATGTTACTCACACCAGACCCATGTCTGACCCGGAGTTTATTTTTGTTTTCATAAATTCTTGGGTACTCAAATTTTTACGAGTAGCCAAGGGATTCAGGTTAGCTTTGACGAATATTGGAGGAGCAATGGAGCAGGAGGCTTCTGCGTTAGATATATAGTATTCCGCTGTGTATTCTGTGTTGTCTCTGAGTTGTATTATGTTGTAAATCTTGTACAGGTGATTATAACTGTCTAGTATGTGTTGTATATCTGTGTGCTCTGATAGTGGTTGTAAACAATGTAATATTTTATGTTATTAATATAATTTATTCGTTCCGCTGTTTAGATTCTGATGTGTTGTTTCTTCTTTCTTCTCTTCTTTCTTTTCCCTTTTCTATCCCTTCCTTTCTTATTAGCGATGCGACTTCCTGGAGTTTTGGAAGTTGGGTCGCTACAGGTGGTATCAGAGCGTTAGGTTGAGTGAATACCTAGGCTCTGGAGTGGTGTCTTTCTTGAGAGAGCGTATTTGTAATTTTATATATATTTATTTATTTTTATCTATCTGTTAGGTTACCTGTTCAGGTTTCCCAATATAGGTTGTAAAGGTAGATAAGGTAGTAGTGTTTGTAACACGATTACTACCATTGGTTGGAGTCTGATGTTTGAGGCTGGAAGTGTATCCGTCGAGACTGTAGATCTAATACTGTCTCGAGTGAGTTTAGCTTGGAGTAAGTATTTCATCGATCTCTGAAGGAAACCTGTAAGGTTCGGAGACATCTTTGAAGTGCAGAGTTTGGTGAGTAGAGTTTGGCTCTGTCAGTTGAGTTGGAGCAAGTGATAGTATATTGATACCTCAGGAAGTTGTAACTGCATGATGAGATGCAGTGATTATGGATTGTTTCCAAAGATATTTTCTTCGGAACAAGTTTTAGAAAGTGTGACTGCTTCGATGTTGTGGCTGAAGTTTGCAGGATGTTGTGGTTAGTTTTGGAGTCTGAGTTTCTCGAAGAGCTTTGGATTAGGAAGTTTGGCATTGGTGTCAGCAGTGCAGATGGAATGTTCTATGAGCCGACAGGGAGGTCTTAGATGAGTAGTTTCTCTGAAGATGGAGTTCAGAAACTACTAAGTGAATTCGTTTCTTCAATGGATTGACTAGATCAGTGTAAGCTATTCTGTTTGATAAGGAGAGAATAGTTTTCTTTGGGAATTGATCTGGATCGACCGCAAAAGTGACTTGTGATTGTTTGAGAGTTCTCTTGGATGGTAGGAGATTTTATGGAAAGACAAAAGCTTGTCAGCATCTGGAGATTGAGTTTTCTTATCGACTACAATTCCAGGGGTGGAACCGGTGGTTCTGTTTAGTTAGAGAATGATTCTTAGAGATGGAGTTTGATGAAGTAACTTAGTTTTGGAGGAATTTCTGAGTTTTCTTTATGGATTGTAGAACTATATTTCTAGAGATGATGTCCAGTTGGTGCTTGTGTTCTTCGTCAGCATTTTCTTATCTTCTATGGATCAGAGTTGTGCAGCGGAAGCAGTTTGATAGTGTTTCTGATTTTCTTTTCCGGATTGGGAGAAGTTTGTAGTTTTCTGCTGGTTATGGAGTAGGATTGTGTTTTGGTTTTGGATTGATATAGAGGAGATCATTATGTTGGGTTGTTTATGGTTCTGCTTGTTTCTAGAGGAATCAACAAGGGTTGAGCTGATCAGTTTGGATGTTGGCAGCCCAGGATTGTCTGAAGACTTTTGTGGATAAGGGATGGAGAAATTTGGAATTCGAAGTTGGAGACTTCGTAATTTTTGGATTTTTCTCTGATTCAAGAGCTATAAGTTTTGGTAAGATTAGAAAAGCTAGCTCAGTGATGTTTGGATCTTTTATATGTGTTTTGGTTGGATTGGTATTTGGTTTTCAGGATTGAATTTTCAGTTTGAATAACTGGAATTCGATGAGTTTCACGTTTCTCTGAGGGAGTACGTGTATGGTCTATCTCTGGTTTTAGAACCAGCAGTTATGGAGTTTGGTTGCTAAGTCAGACTCGTCTGTAGTCTGATATGTTATCTAGTTCTGTAGATATAAATGAATAGGAGCTCTATAACTTAATAGTATTGATTGTTTGGAATCTATAGAGCGAGTATCCCGATATTTTTAAACCGGGGAAACTCGTGGAAATTCTATCCAGAATTTTTCTGGATAACTATATTTGATTAATTAGATTTGTTTGATTGGGTGAATTGATTGCTATGGTTATTAGCATATCATTGGTATATGCTTGTGTTTTAAAATTTAATTCTTTAAATAGATTATTAAATAACCTTTGTTTTAAATTTCAGGGACGAAATTCTTTTAAGGGGGAAGGAATGTGATGACCCAGAATTTTAAAGCAATATCAATTTAATAATCTGAAATAAAAATTAAATTGATTTGATAATTTTGTTAATAAGACTTGAATTAATTTAATAATTCAATAAAATAAATAGTTAATTGATAGATTTTATCTTTTTAAATCTAATATTTGTTTTATATTTATAATATATATAGAATATTGTATATATTGTAAATAGGTATTGTTTTAAATGAATCATGTTTTCTATAAAATTTATATCTTTAGTAAAATTGGAAATTATGATTTTATTTAAAAGTTAAACTTTTTAAAAGCTATTTAATAAATAAAATATGGTTTTAAATACCTAAGATAAATATTAAATGATTTAAAATATGTGTAACTCAAGTTTAAAATTTAAATAAATAACAGTGAGATTATTTTGAGTTTCTTTTAAATACAATGTGATAAAATAAATAACTTATTAAGAAGAAGATAATTTCTTTTATAAGTTATTTATGGTTATTAAATATTGTTATTTTTAAAAATATAATAATACATTGTTTCAACAAATAAATTTTTAACAAAAAATTATTGTTTTTCAAAATTCAACTTTGTAGTTGTATTTGTAAATAAACTAGGTTTCAAAATTTCAATTTGAACTTGAATTCAAAGTTTTTAAATCTAAAGTGTAAATGTTTTTAATTTGTTTGATTTTGAAATATTTGTATAAGTTTGATATTTATTCATTTTAAAATCTATATACATAGAATAAATACATGATTAACTAATTTATATAAACATAGGTTTACATTTATTTGTATTAACATTTAATAAAATACAAATTAACCTAATTAATACTAATTAACTTTTAAATAAATACTAAGTAAACTTTTAATTATAACTAATTAACATTAAAGACAAATATAAGCATCTTACAAATTAAATGAGCATATGTTAATTAATTAACATACTTACTTGGCAAATGCTAAGAATTAAGACAAGTGTTGTAATATAAAACAAGTGGCATTTTTGAATTTTTGTTTCTCTTTTATTTTATTTAAAACATCTTCAGCCTATTTTTAAACTAAAAATAACCCAAGGCAAATCTGAAGTTCAATTCATCTTCCTCAAATTAGATCCTGTAAACATCTTCCTAAACCAAATTACAAATCTGAAATGAATTAAACACTCCCCTTCAAACCCAAACTTTCTGGAAAACCCACTTCACAAACCTGAAAAAGCCTACATGCTAACCCTTTTTACAAATCAAAATAAAAAATAAAGCCTGCACATCTTTTAACATTCAAGCAATCCTGTCACCGTATTTAGAATCTGTAGCATGCATGTCAGTTGTAAATCTGGGAATAAGGCAAGAAATCTTGCATTTCATTTCCAAGCAAGCAACTTGCATATTTCTCAAATGTAAAAGCCCTGCAATTTCAAAGTTTTGAAACCTGCATCAAAAACATTTGCATTTCCTCCTTTCAAATTTCTAGAATTCAAACCTGCATCAAAGCAATCCTGCATATTTTTGTTCAAATATAAAGCTTCTGCAACTCTGGAATTCAAGGCAGCCTGCACATTTGCAAGATGAAAGCATCCGCATTTTTTGGAATCTAGAGTTTCAAAAGTGCATGCAGTTTTAAAATCAAGTTTTAAAGCATGGACAATTCTGTTTTAAAAGATTCAATGGGTTTTCAAAAATCTGGTGCTTGTCCTCTGTTTTCTAGTGAGTAATTTTTTTTAAAAAAAAATTTAGTATAAAATTATGTTGCATGTTAGTTATATGAAATAAATATTTCTGTGAATAATTGATAGATGAATGCTCTTATGTATGTTGCATACATGCCTGTGATATTTGTAGTTCTCTACATCCAGTTTTTTTTTTTTTTTTTTTTTTTGCTGCTTCTTGTTTGAATCTAAATTCAACTCTTCCTGTTTGGCTGAGTTTAAACTTAAGACTCAAAACATACTCATTTATTTCATCACATACACTAGAGTAAATTTTTTCTTAAGATAGATAATATTGAATTGTTTCTGATTGAAGAAAGCAAGCACGTTTGAAAATAAGTAAAAATTCAAACTTTACAATTCAATGCTTTAGAGCTATAAATCAAATCATAATACAAAATCTTGATTTTTAAAATTAAGATTTCAATTTTTAATATTAAAACCCAAGAGCAGTTTCCTATTCACTGTATTTTACTTCTTGTGTTAGCACAGATGATCTATGTATTTGTTTGAGTTGGATTTTCTCCTGAAGGTGGAGAAGTCATCAGACATAAGAGGAAAAATAGTGGGAAGTTGATCAGGGTACTATAGAGGAGGTGGTGGTGATTTGGAAATTTGGAACCGTAGTTTACTGGGTTATAGATTTTGTTTTAGTTCGTCTTCATCAGTTGATCGAGTTCAACTATAATTTGGGTAATGGTGGATAGGACTTTGATGAAGCTATGGCCGGAGCCTCTGGAGTTCTGGTGATCGACAGTGGGAGGACAAGGCATTGACAGGTTGGGATGTTGAACTTCTGAGTCTGTTTCAGGTTGGGAAATTTGTTGTCTCGAGTTTTCTCGGGTAATTCGAGTATATGACTCGAAGCAGGTTAGGCTTTGTCTCGAAGTACTTTAGGTTCTGACTCGAAGCATATTGAGATTTGCTCGGGTAAATTGCAATAATACAATTTTCTGGAAAAACTGCCTGCATATTTAATTTTAAATCAAAATTTAAATAAATTTCAGTAGTTGGGATAAGATTTAAATAAGTTTAAATCTGCAGAAGAGTTTGGTTTTAAGGAAGTTTGAAATCCTATAAGTTTTTAAAAATTTAAAAGGGGTTTCAGATTTTTTTTAAAATAAAGAATAAAAATATATAAAACCTGCAGTTTGCTGTAAAATTTAATTCTGTTTTGAATCTGAATCATGATTCAAAACAGCAGTTGAATCTAAATCTAAGTTCAGTGTTCTTAAGGTTTTTGAATCTTCAGGTTTTAAGAAAATAAATTGTATTTTTAAAACAAAGGATTTTGAAATCAAGGTTTAATTCTAAAAGGTTTAATTCAAGCTTTAATTCAAATTATTAAATAAGGAATTGTTCAAATGTATTGAATTTAAATCTGGATATTTGAGTAAATTTTTTGAATTAGAATATTTTCAAACAAGTTCAAATTTAAATTATTTATTAGAAATAAATTGTTTCCAATCAAATATTTAAATTTGATTTTCTTTATGAATGAAGTCTTGATAAAGAGTTTATAAAAGAAAGTTAAGTGATTTTTAACTTAAATTTAAAAGGGTAATGTACTTTAAACTAAATTTCAAATGAATTAAGAAGATTAGTTAAAGACTTATCTTATATAATTTTTAATTATAAGTAATAAATGTTATTTACATTTATTTTAGAAAGAATATAAATGGAATTTAATTTGGTTTATGCTTAAATAAATATCATTTTGAATATTAGATTCAAAATGGAATTTGATTTTAATTTTAATATTGAAATGTTCTAAGTACACAATATTAATAAAATTAATAATAAGAAATGGATTATCTTAGAAATTATTGAGATATTAAATATAATTAAATAAATTGGATAATTAAGGAATAACTTATTTATTTAATTTATTTAATTAATAATTTGGATTAATTTGAATTAGAGTTAATTAAGAAGTAATTAAAGAATAAATAATAGTTAATGATGGTCATTAACTAAAGTTTATTTAGTAATTAATTAATATGATTAATTTTCAATAATTAATTAAATTAATTAATTAATGTTAATAAATTGTGAAATTTTTAAGTTTAATTACTTAAATAAAAGTAATTAAGACACTAATTACTTAATGTAATTAATGGAGTTTATTAAGGTTGGTTTAAATTAATTAATTAAGTTTAATTAATTTTAAACATGAGATTTGATAATAATTGCTTGATGTAATTAATGGGATTACTCAGTAAAGTAATTAAAGGTAACTACTGGGTGTAATTAGTGGAAAATATTGGAATTGAGAAATAATTAGGATTAAATTATTTTGTATAATTAATTAAGGGATTAATTAAAGAATTAATGAAGGGGTAATTGATTTGATAAGTAACTAATGGTAGTTAATTATAAATGAGATTAATCAAGGTGATTTAATATTATGGTTTAAGTGATATTTATTACTGGAAGTAATTAATATTGAGTAATTAATTAAATATAATTAAGAATCATTAATTAATATAATTAATGATGTAGTAAAGATTGATTAATTAATATTAATTAATCAATATTAAGTAATTAAGGACAATTAATTAATTGTAATTAATTAAGGTTAAATGTAATTAATTATAGTCAATTAATCAATGAAGTAATTAAAGGTTAATTACTGTATTTGGTTTAGGGTAATTAATTTTGTGAAATTAATTAAGGTATAATTAATCAAGATCGATTAATTAAGATGATAAATTAGAGGTTAATTAATTAATTAATTTATAATTAATTAATGATAATGTAAGCAATATTTATATTGAGATAGTAATTAATTTAATTCATTTTAAATTAATTAGAGATGATGTATTCATTTTAAATTAATTATAGATAGTATGATTATAAGTCATTGCTTATAGATGGTTGATATTGATTACTTTGAATGGTTTGAATCTCAGAAATGAGATTAGTAATGTTGATTGATATGGATGCATTGGTTGCATTGTGATATTGATATGGATTGTCTTTTAATAGTGATAATGTAGATTATCTGTGGTTATGATAATGATAATTATCTGTTGTGAATCTATGAATTATCTATCTGTGTGTACATAGATGATTTAATTGAAATGTTTTAAACTCTAAAACAACTTGGACCTAAAAGACACGCTTTGGATTTCTATGAGACCGAGATCGGGTTTCCATATTTGGATATTCGAAAACCACATCGATCCAAATTAACGATAGGTCGTGAATCTTTTGTGAAGAGTGAAGACTCGAGGTGTAAGAGTTATACGTCAGTATAACTCTGTGGGTGATTCCGTAATGAGTTTGACGGAATAGTACTTATAGATTCGAGATGGAGATTCAGAGTGCAAGGGTTATTGTCGTTAACTCTGAGGGTGATTCCAAAACGAGTGTAACGAGATAATGCCTTCGGTTTCGTTCGAACCCGGAACGAACTTGTATGGATTGAATGCTTTCAGCACATCGTCAGGTGGACGATAAGCATTCTAGGATAATGTGTCCACTAAAGGTAATCGTAGCCTCAAGCCTCATCAACCGGGAATGGCTAAAACAGGGGAGGTGCAGCAAGGCTTCGTGGGTAGCACCCACTGGAGAGCAAGATTGATCCCTGTCTAGAGGTCCCTTTTTTATTCGGCTTAGTGGGCAGTTGTTAGTGCGCACCAACTGCGGGGTTGTCTTGTTCGGAACTATTCAGTAAGGAATGGGTCCGGCCTTGTGTTGCAGGGGAGTGGGAGTACTCCTCGGTACGTTGATCTAGGGCACGTACTGTGACGGGCGGTACCCCAGTAGCCCTGCCATTGTATGGAATCCAAAATCCAATAAGTGCTAACGGTTTTGATTGTATTACCCACTTTTGTGGCTAGTAGCTGGAATTTAATAGATGTAACAATTTCGGCTATTACATATTTACTTGAAAACCCTAGACACTATTATAATATCATCGGATTTCCTATCAAATGTTTTGGTTAGCGTAAGGTAAAAACTTTTCCATGTCTATGTGTGGGAAGTCTTACGTGATACCTTCCTTTTCAAAAGGTTTTTGAAAGTTAAGCAACTTTAACCTGTTACTCACACCAGACCCATGTCTAACCCGAAGTTTATTTTTGTTTTCATAAACTCTTGGGTACTCAAATTTTTACGAGTAGCCAAGGGATTCAGGTTAGCTTTGACGAATATTGGAGGAGCAATGGAGCAGGAGGCTTCTGCGTTAGATATATAGTATTCCGCTGTGTGTTATGTGTTGTCTCTGAGTTGTATTATGTTGTAAACACTGGACAGGTGATTATAACTGTCAAGTATGTGTTGTATATCTGTGTACTCTGATAGTGGTTGTAAACAATGTAATATTTTATGTTATTAATATAATTTATTCGTTCCGCTGTTTAGATTCTGATGTGTTGTTTCTTCTTTCTTCTCTTCTTTCTTTTCTATTTTCTATCACTTTCTTTCTTATTAGCGATGCGACTTCCTGGAGTTTTTGAAATTGGGTCGCTACATCCCTCAACTAAAGTATTACTACGATGGCCGCCCTTAATCAGCCATACTCTCTGCATTAGTAGACATGATTACTTTGTAATTCTCTTTGCTAGTGTTGGTCTCGAGGTGGGGCGTCATAATCCGTATCCTTATATTATTCCGGTCTAGGCTACGATACCAAGTTTTGACGCACCGACTCCAGTGATCGAAATATCAGAGGGTGCTCACCATCTGATGGCTTGGAGTAATGGGCACGGAAGAAGTGATCTCTCGTGCACACTGTTTTGGGTCAACACAGATATGTTTCAATACTTGAACATTCATGAAATAATATGTATCTCGCCTTGATGCAAGACAATATACATAAGCTCTAGAATTAAATAATACAGTGTTAGAGACCCGAATAAACTTTTCCAACTAATAGAATCGGAATGAACATAAATGATGAATTTTATATCACGTCTAAAAATTTAATCCATTATCTCATTATATATACAAGTCCTCACAAAATTACGTCACATTATCCAATACAATGAAATTTCAATTTAAATACAAATAGAGTAAATACAAACCATGGTCATCTGCTCCAACTCGATATCATAACCCATGAAGCATATAAAATCGTAATATTGATATGTAAAACAACCTAAAGTTGAACCAAGGTTGTAAAAAATAACTAACCCTGAGTTAGGCTAGAAATATAATTGTGAGTTAACAAAATTACAAACAATAAATGTGCAGCATCGGGTTTAAAGGTGATATTTTCAAACAAACAGATGTCACTCACATCGTAAAATATCCTTCCTACAATTAATATTCAACGGTAGTGATTACACACGTGTTATCGCTCTTTTCATCGTGACTCATAGTTGAAATCTAATCAACTGGGATATCACAATATATCCATATTATATGAGTTGCATTTTGTTGTATAAATTAAAAACATCATTTCAAATTGTTTGTTTTACAAGGTTGAAATTTCTAGTCGCACTTAAGAGAAGGCTAAATCATCTTCTCATGCTTATGAGAAGGCTAAATCATTTTTTTTGTTCTGTGTGTTCCAATAGGATATCACATCGATAAACCTCCTCGGTGGATTTACCTTCCATATAGACTACCTATCCTGGAAGTCATCATGGTTTCCCCCCAATACTTCTACTCAGTTGTGGTTGGCCCTCAATGATCCTTTTGTTGTCGTACCCTTTAGGTATCTGGAGACATGGTAAATCTTACTCGTGTTATAGTCCACTTCGTCATCATATCTCCAACAGGCGGCGTTGGTTCTCTTCATTTTCATTACACTATTGACAATTCTCTATATCTTCAATAACTTCATATGTCCTAGCAACATATCGTTACCACATTTTAATGAGGGACGAAGTCATTATGATTTAGTTAACAATCCTTGAATCAATCCACTAGGATGGAACCAGCGGTCTAGTAGTCAATACCTCATACTATTCTCATCAAATGTTAAATTTGTTGCTTTCCAAAAAATTTGACTTTCATTTAATTTCCATATTCTTAACTGAAGTTTTATCCCATTTTCATCAATAAATGCCATGTACATGCAAATCAGTATAACAAAATATCAACACTCAAAACTTGGAAATTAAATGCAACGAAGCACACAATATTATCGTGGGATATAATAAACTTGGCATATAATATCATGGATGAATCGTACATCATACACACATACACATATTTAAATTCAAACAAGTATACATAAGCACCCTTGGTTATTCAAGCATGTATTTCATTCAATTGCGTGCAATTCATTCGTAGAATACTTGACAATTAATTATAAATTTGATATAATTATAGTTAACCATTAAGCAATTCGTTTATCTTCAAAATCAACCGAATCTTTAACCACTTAGCTTACCATTAAGCAATTTGATGTTTTATGTTGGTTTTCTAACGTGGCATCGACTAACGATTAGTAAACCAATAGGTGCAAACGTATGGTATGGGACGTACGTTCACGCCTATCGGGTTCCTATTTGAGAGGTTTAGACACATTCAAGATGTTACTAGTACTATAGACCGAGCACACGATTGGAGTCAATACGATGTTTATGATGTTATTTATAGACTCTAATCATCACGATGTTATTACTCGGGTTTTTGATTGGTTGTCATCACGATATTCCCGACTATAGTCAATCAAGTGATCATGAAGTTATGATGTTATGTGACGGTTGAATATGCGAGTATGTGATTTTTGTTTGATGATAATAAACATATATATATTCATTTAAATGTATTTGTTAATATTCTATTTTATTTTTACAGATTAATAAATATTTGATGAATAAAATAAATAACACAGAATTTGAATTCAAACGGATATATTATTCAAACAAATATTTATTATAATTTTTGAATAGTAAAAATTTCAAGCTCTCACTATATATATACAATTCAATTACAATACAAATTTGATTACATGACAATTGACATTTACATTTGCACCTCACTACATATCACTTACACTCGTATTTATCTTCAACTTCATTCCAATGTGAATCCAGCATCTGAGCAATCTGCAAAAATATACATTAACGCAGTAAAATAGAAAATAAAATATTTTTGCAGTATGAAATAAAATGTAATTTTGAAAATAATATTTGCCTCGGTTATTTGGGTTGTTCGTCATCATTTAAATTTGAATTCATCATACACGAACAGCTTGTGACATGCACAGTGTATCACTTTACATGCCATAAGGCCGTGCGCACCGATATATACACTTGATAAATCTACAGGGACAGGTGAGCACAGGTCAAACCCAAATGAAAAGCTGGGTTCAACTCAAGTGCAATAAAAATAATGTCACAATATCACCACAAGATCAAACTCGAGCTCCAAGCTAGATTCAACACAGGTGCAAGTTCATGAAAATGGTCAAGACAACTAAAACAAGCCTCGAACAAAATCCAAATGTACAAATGCAATATGAACCAAACAGTGCACAAAGGCAGTGGTACGAACTACATGAAGACATAGCAGAATGAAAGTGTACAAACAGTGGTGAATGCAGATACAACATGCATCAGATCAGGTCAAAGTAAACCGGAGATCAGCCATGACCAGAGAGAAGACAAAGCAATGAACAGCAAGTGATATAAAAACAACACCAAAACTATATCCAAACTACCCAAATTGACAAAACTAGTGTATACAACCACATGGTGACAGTAGAATACAAACTCGAGACTACAAAACATTCATTTACAAGTTTCACTGACTCGAAGGAGCAAACATATAGAACAAAGGATAGTGCAATGAAGACATGTTAGCAAGACCACAAATCCAAACCAAGTACAACAGTCAAAGCATCATCAACAAAGTGAAGCTACATAGTCAAACTGCACCGTACCAGTTCAAACATGCAGTGATAACAAATGTAAAGACACAACAATGCAGAACTACTCCTGACGGAGATGCAAAAGATGATAGCACATATATGAATACATGAAATAATGAACCAGACAAGCTGTAGAGAAAAATTCAATGGCCAAAGTCGAGCATAAATAATGAAGTCAACCACAAACTCATGATACAGTGAACTACATGATGAACATGTATGCAGTGACAATACACAAAGAAAATGCAAAGTCAAAGTCATTATTTTCTCACAGTAGGTAATATGAGAAACACGAGTTAACAAAAATCAATATCAAGTTTGAAAGTCCCCTGCAGTTCAAATTGAAGTGACCAAAGTCAGAGACATAATGGCCGAGGCCAATATACAAAGTCAATGAAGATGTCAGAAATTCACATCGCAACATCAAGTGGCCGAAATTGCCAAAGATTCAAATGTAACAGCGGTTTTGAACAAAGCATCAGGTGGCAGTTTCAAATAATGTCAACAAAAGTGTCAAAGCCGATATTGAACAAATCAGTTCCAAAGTCGAACCAGCAAAATCAAAACCGTAATGAGCAAGGCAATTCAAAGCCGTGAGTATCAAGTAAATCAGAAATATATCAGAAAAAATCACCAACATCCATACAAAAATCAATGGTCGAGCTATATCAATTTACAAATTCAAATAACTCCAGACGAACGAAAAAAATAGGGATCCGAACCCTATATAAGCAATCGACAACATTGGCAAAAAGTAATCGAGTTCAAGTACGCAAAATCAAAAGAAGTAAAGCAAAAATCACATACCAAAATCAAGAATAGAACTCGGTCGAGATGCAGCCGAGCGCAATTCAAGGAGGCGAATGATCGACAAAGCAAACACGCGAATATTCATTCGATCGATCAACATTTAAGCGGCGGCTTCAAAGAATTTCATTTGCCCTAATTTTTGTTAAAGAGGAACGACCGACATTTTCACAGAAGAAAGGAACAGAGCAAATAAAAGAGGAACCAGGCCGATAAGGAAATAAAAGAAAAGGGGCTGGCCTTTATTGTTTTACAATTATATTTGGGCTTAATCTTTTAATTAGGGTTTTTATTGTTTTAAATTTGTTTTAAATTTAAATTCTTCTATTAAATGTTGTAATTACTAGTCGTGTGATTACGGGACAAAATACGGGGCGTAGTTTGAGAATTCGCAACTCAGTGGCTGAGTTGTGGTAGGGTTTTGAGCATAGAGTTAAGGCTAGTCGATAGCGGGTGTCGCTAGTTTACGTGTGTAAGCGTCTGACTGCTTAATTTCTAGTAGAAACCTTGGGGGCAGCACGTAGGCAGGGTTTTGCCGAAGCTGGGTAAATTCTGTGTCGTTCTATTTCTGCATTTATTATTCTGCTATTATCTATGCTGCTATTATTTTGATATATCTGTGTTGAAATAATTTTATAAGCTTCCGCAATAATTTTTATAATTAATAGCATCACCCTATTCACCCCCCCCCCTTTAGGGTGAAATCGATCCTACGAGTGGTATCAGAGCTAGGTACAAAAGCCATTTTTGTTATAAAAAAATTTGATTTTTTCAAAAACTAATTTTTGTTTTAAAAATTTAAATTTTTAAAAGGGATTTTTAATAATGCTTTTGCGGAGGGTCAGTCCATAGTTGGACCACCAATGTTCAATGGTGAATATGCTTACTAGAAAAATAGGATGGAATTTTTTTTGAAAACCATTGACGCTTGGGATATTGTTGAGACAGGGTATAGAGCACTAACTATAATTGTAAATCACTACATCAAATCAGTGATTTTGTAACATTTATAATCTTCAATTTCCAACACTTATAAATGTTAGTAATTGCTAACATTGAAAAAGCGTTACGATGCCTGAAAATGCGTTAGCAAAAATAAATAATTTTCTGAATGAACTTTGCAACACATTGGTTATATTCACTAACACAGGCAAGTGTTATAATGGTTGGTAAATCAGTAAATAATTCAATAACACTTACCCTCATTAGTAATTTCACACAAGTTTATTTTTCTCATGCTTATTCATTCCATCCCCATTTTGGCCGCATATCCTTTAATTTCAATGCTAGGGTCTCTACTCTTTCCGCGGCGGCTTCCCTCGGCGCCTCCAGCGACATCGACGACTTCCTTCGGTGCCTCCAGAGACATCGGTGGCTTTTCTGGGCGCATCCTCATGGTGACTTCAAGGATGGCTCAGCAGGGGACATGTCGATTCTTCAGGCGGCATCACCAACGTCGACCGCTTTCGTGACTTCATGTTCAGCGCATTATCTCTCTAAGCAACATCAGGTTTGATTTCGATTTCCTCCTAATTGATGTTTTTATTGCTTACCAGCAATGGTGTTTGTACCAAATTTATTCCTATCATAATTGCTGAATTTTTGTCCCTATACTGTTAATTTTAGAATAAATTGGAAGGTGAGTTGTTTCTTTTAGTTAATTTTTGGAGCTCTCTGATCAGTTCTGTTGCATCTGACTGAACCAAGTGAGAGTGATTAACCGCATGAATAAAATTCAGTTGCTGAAGCATGTATTTGCTAGCTAAGACTGAACAATTGAATGAAGTTGAGTTTCAAAATGATTGAATGACTGGATGAAGTTGTTGTACTGATTAGTTGGTGAGAGAGTGATTAAAAGAACATAAGTATGCACGTGCTACATATTGAAGTGTATTCTGAGGTGGCTTACTGCTGCATCAAATTATTTTACAATGAAATTGAAGGTATGTTGCAATACACTTAGTTACATAGTTGATTTTTCTTACTAATTGCTATTTTCATATCGGTTCTTAATATATTTTTCTCAGGTAGATATTAAGATGATTTTTCTGTTATGCTTTATAGGATAATAAGCTTCAATCATAGTTATTATGATGATTATAGTGGAATTGTTTCCGAAATTAATCTATTGTTGAATGATTTGTTGTACTTCACTAGTGCATTAAATGTGAATTAAGGAGACATTAATCTAGCTTATATAGTTACAACTGTTTCTTTATTCCTAAACTTTATAATTTTGTATTTTACTTTGTCATTAACAAAGAACTTCTAAAAATTAATCCATTTCTCGACGAATCATAATTGTGCAATTAACAACATGTATAGATTTAGTATGTAAAAAAGTAGCTAGATTTTAACACTACAAATTCCAATTGGCTCTGTTCAAATGCATACTCAGAAATTAATTTTAGGGTTTTTCTTGTCATTCAAATACTTTAGTTTTTATGATTCAGTTTATTCAAGGCATGTGTAGATCAAATACATGGTAGAGAAGTGCAGAGTTGCTGATGCACTTTTAGTCATTTGATTCAGTTAATAAAAGCAGCCAGAAGTAAAAATATCATATACAAATTAGTTTGCATCTATGATATCAAGCATCATCAACAAATATTGTTTCAAAAATAGGAAGCTAGAATCTGAAAGATTCAACAGCTGTGGGACTGCATAACTTTTATCCTCTTTTTTATAATTGAATTTGATACCCTTTTTTTACTGAATTGATCTATTTTAATGCATTCCAGATTCTTTCCTAATCACTTTGATCAAGATTACATCAAAATTCAGGTATTGTTTCTTTACTGATTGCATGCCCAATTAAAATTAAAATATTCGGTGTTTTGTATCAAATGTTGGTTTGGTCTAAGAATTTTACTACAAATTATTGATTTTTGTGTTTTATCTGCAGATTTCGTAATTTGCAATTTATTTAGCGCTTCAAAATTATTTTGAGTAATTTCATTATACCCAGTTTAACATGTAATACCAATTTGAGAATCGTGGTTTAATGCCGATTGCATTATTTCCCTCAAGAAAGCAAAAACGTTCGCATTATGAGACTTGTTGATTCACAAACTAGTTAATTTTGATCTTCTGATCTATTTTCTTTATCATTATACTTGAATTTTGTTTACATTTCTAGATCATTTTACAAATTTTAGCCTTCCTACTTTGTTGAAAAAGAGTAAAAGTAAAGTACAGTTCTATTATAGGCAACAAAATAAACAACCTCATGGCTTCTTCATTCCTGAGCTGCTTTGATCTCAAGCAAATACAAATGCTAATTGAGTTTGTTAACATGTATTTTGCATAGTAAATTTGTGAATTCATAAATACAAAAAAATTTAGAACATGAGTTGTAACTATTTGACAATGCATATCAGTTATACTTTTTGGACTATTTAGAATTTGCCTGTTTTGGACTATGTTTCCAACTATTTGACACTTCAAGGAGGAGTTTCTTATACCACATACTGTAAAAGAAAAGCTGGTGTGTTAAAAATCCAAAGTATTCTACGTACTGAGCAAGGATACAGTCCTATTTGAAGTCAACTTCCAAAGCCATTAGATAACAATCAAAAGAGTTTTTAGTGTTCTATGACCATACGTGTATGGATGAATACTTTTGAAAAGATAATGTGAAGTCCTATAAGTAGCTGGCTAATTAAATCCTTGCGTTGCAATTTAGGTTATAAATTTCAAATCCAACTTGTTAGCTATAAAACTGAATTAATACAACAACATTTTTATAATCATATCTAAGCAGATGCAGATTTTTTGCTTTTGTTTGCAAGTTTTCTAAAAGGTACTACCATTAGCAAGTTGTCGTTGTGGTGGTGGTCATGGTCAAACATTGCAATTAAGTTAACAATATTTTTAACTATGGTTAACTCTATTTATGATGTTATAAACTATTTGGAATTACAATATTAATTTAATACTAAAGCCTTTGGTCTAACACTGCTAATGTAGTGTAATACAGAAATAGGAATAGCAGATAATGAAAGAAAAATGTATAATGAAGTAATATTTTTCCTAACTACCCGTATGGAGGCCGTGCAAAAGTATTAATGCTAGTTTTATACATTGAATGTCAATGCAAAACACAATATGTATTCCGAAGAAAAAAAATGAATAAAGTAGCAAGCATATTAAAGTAAATAGTATCATTTTCCTTCATCATCTGAGACTCATCGCTCCTAGATCACAATAGGCTGTCAATATCAACAAAAATAGGATGTTCTTTTACTCTTCCAGCAGAGCTGCATATTTATAATTATAATAATGCATATCAGTTATACTCGTACATAATGCAGAATCAAGATAGAAGTTGCCAATGCAGTTTGAAGAATTTGGAAGAAAAGCCATCAGGTCCTGGTAATTTTTCTTCTTTAATTGAGAAGGCTGCATCCTTTAATTCCTTCATTGTAACATGTGTAACTAGTAATCCTTTCCCAAATCATTGCGGTTAATTTCCTCAAACTGATGAATATATTGGTGGTCCCCATTGTATAGATCATAAAAATACTGAAATGCTTCAGCCTGAATATGCATAGTATCAAAAATAAGTTGTCCTAAATAATGCTTTGATGTTATTTCTGCGTTTTCTCATCGAATTTTTGCACAAAAAAAATCTTGAGTTTGAATCCCCTTAGTAAGCCAACTAATTTTTGATTTCTGGACTGCCTATACATATTTTTCATGCATTTTCATTTTTAGAATATTTCCTGCATAATTAGTTCCTCATATGCAAATGCATCCTCTGGATTATTATCTGTTGTCAGCAATTTATCATTATAATATATTTCCAGTTTACTCACTGTTTCAGTATCTTATTCTCTTATTTTGTTCCAAGTTTCGAGATATTTTTTAAATTCTTCTAAATTTTATTATAAATTTCTAAATACCACTGCCCTAAGTAAAATCTAATAAGATGAGCACTACATAATCTGTTACCTCTAGTTTAGTAATGGGTTATTGCAAGTGGTATTGTAAGTGAAAAAAGGAAAAGAAGAAACCCCAGATGTAGTTTGTAACAACCCGCATATTTATCGAGTTTGTATTTAAATATTTTATTTAAATATTAACTCGTTAATCGGATTTTGGTCCGAAAAGCTACTTTTTGCAAACGGTCAAATTAGGACTCGAGATCACTTCCATTGAGTTCGAAATGTCGTTTACAACTTTTTAAGTATAAACATCGATAGGTTTGGGGTTAGTGAAATTTCACTAACTTTTCCCGCTTTGGACTTTGGGTTAGTTTAGCCTATTAAGCCCAAGTTCCAACCCTCTTCTCCTCACTCTTCATAAATTTCCTAACTAATCAAGCTTTGGCATTAATGGTGGAGGGAATGGGAAATTAAAACTCCAAGCACAAATTCAATTGCAAATCCAACATTCAACTCCAAATTCAAGTAGAAGATATTGGATTCAAGCTTTGGATTGCTTCTCCTTGCTTTCAAGCTTCATCTTCATAAACTTTAGTGCAAAGGTGAGATTTTTATCTCATAATTCTAGCCTATAACTATATTGGACTGTTGGGAATGATTCCCTATCATTTTTGCATGCATGTTAGCATTTGGTTTGGATTGGATTGGCGAAAAACTCCAATTTTTAGCGTTTTGGTGAATTTTCTGCACTTAGGTCGTTCTGGCCATTTTTAGGTCGTTCGGAGTTAAGTCGTTCGTCCATGGGTCGTGAGTCGTTCACGAGTTAACTTTAGGTCGTTCGGAGTTAAGTCGTTCGTCCATGGGTCGTGAGTCGTTCACGAGTTAACTTTAGGTCGTTCTGGAAGAATTGGCACTTCGGAATTAGGTCGATCACGAGTTAAGCCTTAAGTCGTAGGTCGCTCACGAGTTAGGCCTTAAGCCGTAGGTCGCTCGCGAGTTAAGCTTTAAGTCTTAGGTCGTTTCCGACCTATAATCTCTAGGCAAACCTTAGGTCGCTCGTCCACTAGTCGGCCTGGTTTATCTCGTAGGTCGTCTCCGACCTAAGCTCCTGATAAGTCGTTCGAGTTAGGTCGTTGGGCCATTTACCTTAGGTCGCTCGTCCACTAAGTCGGCCTGCTTTATCTCGTAGGTCGTCTCCGACCTAAGCTCCAGATAAGTCGTTCGAGTTAGGTCGTTGGACCATTTACCTTAGGTCGCTCGACTCTGTTAAGTCGTAGGTCGTTAGACCTTAGGTCGCTCGACTCTGTTAAGTCGTAGGTCGTTAGACCTTAGGTCGTTCGCCTTCCTTAAGTCGCTCGACCCCTCCACACTAGGTCGCTCGGCTTGCTTGAGTCGTAGGTCGTTGGACCTTAAGTCGCTTGCCTCCCTTAACTCCAGTTAGGTCGCTCAGCCATTGTGTTAGGCCGCGTGAACCCTTAGGTCGTTAGACCTCATTTTGCTTTAGGTCGTAGGCCGCTTGTCTTCACTTAGGTCGTACCGTTTTGGACGGGGCGCTGCCCCGCACCCCGCCGGGGGCGCTGCCCCCTGGACCCCCGCGACCTGACCGGGCAGGTCGAACCCCGTAAGCGGTGGCGTTGCCCCCGCACCCCCACCTTGGGGGGGTTGCCACCCCCCCTGGACCCCCCCCTCCGTAGGGGATCTTATCTGAAAAACATTGAGCTGATTTCCCTGGATTTTATTCACATCTCCGTATGCGATTTTTGTGACTGATTGTTTCTACAATTGCTTCTGTGTTTTGTCACTTTATAATATAAAGGTTTCAATACTAGTAGTAAATATCAAAACTCTTTTAACAAACAATTTCAACTCTATTTTTAATAACAAAGCTCTTTTCTTAAACCGTTTTCCAATCTATTAGTATATACAAGCCTTTACCTCACTCGGATGAGAAATCTAATTAAACGACTTAGTAAAACAAGTGGTATGAAACGCTTGCGTTCACTTCGTCGGTTAATTCTTGGACTTGTTCGATTGAACCTCTTGTGACAATTTTATTAGTGAAGATTTACAGTTTGTTCGTAAATATTTAAGTTAAGCAAGTGGTTATGGGACATGAAGCTAAACTTCTATATTTACTAGCTTAGTGTAATTGACACTTCTCGTTGATCTTGATGATCGCTTTATGAATTAGACTAGCAATTGCGCGATGTCTCTTTCATTGCAAGGTTAGACTAGACACCACTTGTGTGATTCCATTCACACATACCTTTCTGCTTTTTGGTTAGTCTTGACCTCAATCTGTGTGATTCCATTCACACATGCGGGGTAGCTCCCCTTGGTCTTCGGACCGTCATGTGATAGGCCTCTTTCCCTTTTTATGATTTCTGGATTTCTCGTGTTGATTTCTGGAATTT
This sequence comes from Allium cepa, assembly GCA_030765085.1. Lineage (NCBI taxonomy): Eukaryota > Viridiplantae > Streptophyta > Magnoliopsida > Asparagales > Amaryllidaceae > Allium > Allium cepa. The sequence continues at coordinate 126,557,526 of CM060932.1, forward strand.
ATGTCATTGACTTGTTATGAGTACAAGTTTAGGGTATGATGCCCTCTTCGAATCTTTGAGAAGATTCTTGTGATATTGATTATCTCTTATTGATTGATCTTTTGTTGATCATTATTTACATACTTATAGTGGTATGTCGTTATGGATGTTTATGTTTATGCCATATCTTTTATGTTATATCATGTCATCTGATATTTATAGCTAGACTGATCCGTTTATTATTTCCTTAAATAATACTCGGGTCAGACCGAGATGTTACAGGTGCTTCTGCTTGACTTCTTCCCAGGGATTCATCACTCTGACTTTTGGCTAACTGTTTAGATTAGCAGTTTTTGTTGTATACACTTGAGATATAGACTCATAGTTGTATTCTTTTGTATAGCACGTGTTGCTATTCTTTTGTATTATCGTGGATCTTACTGACCACTACTCTGATGTACACTTTCATGTGTTAGTTATATATTCATATCTTCTTCCGCCTTTGTGATATGGATATCTGTGACTGATTTGTGATATGATTATTTCTATGTTTGTTTCCGAAGATTATTTATAGCCACCGTGTGATAAGCAATTACATGGATGGTCGCTCCTCAACAGCCTTATTCTCCGTGCTAGTTGACAGCACTACTCCGGAGTGTTCTTGGCTAGCGTGGGTATAGAGGTGGGGCGTCACATAGTTCACCTTACCCATCCTACAACACTGCAATCAATTTATCATCTTCGGTTAGGATTCGCCTCGCTTGCATCTAGACCATACAATTCTAAGTGGTATGAATTGGTAATGTGGCCAATTTCTGGTTTGTCTATGCTATTAGCATGGTTTTATGGATCTTCTTTCACCGTGGAAAGAAATAAGTTGAAACATTTGAAAATGCAAACATGGGCTATACCCAGATACAATTTTCAAGTGAGCTACATGAATATCACATAAGTAGCTTTTATCTTTGAACAGCAAAAGAATTTTTTCTAACAAGTAGTTATTGCAGTATGATTCATCACGCGAAAAAGAGACAATCAATGATATGATTGAGAAAGCAATTTTGGACGCTGATGAGAAAGGTGTTAAAGTCATGAGTTTAGGACTTCTAAACTAGGTAAACATTGTACATTTAACAGAACAGTTATCATTTTTATTTTCTATTCACATCATTCCGGATGACCAAATCACCGATGCTACTAGTTCACTGATTTCCAGTTCAGGTAGTCATAATTATACTTTCTACAGTGTAGCAAAGATAAATCCATATGTAATACCATGAATAAAGTTATAATATTGTTGCACGCATTGATTAATTTCAATTAATAGACAAAAGATCTAAACAAATATGGTGAAATCTATCTCCAAAATTATCCAAAACTGAAGTTGAGACTTGTGGATGGAAATAGTTTAGCAGCAGCCGTGGTTCTCAACACTATTCCCAAAGAAACGACCCAAGTAACAATCAAAGGACGAATCAACAAGGCAGCTTTTGCAATAGTGCAAGGATTATGCAATAGGGCCATCCAGGTAAAATGACAATATTTCGAGCAAAGTTTGAGTCGGTGAAATATAGAGAAATGTTATTTATGCTATCATCACATAACCAATGAACTCTCCTGAATCAGGTACTATAGACAGATGAGGATGATCTAGATGTTCTGAAGACATATGTATCAGAAAACAGAAAATGTTACTTATCATTTTCATGCAATACCACTTCCAAGGTAATCTCAAGCCTTTTAAGTACTGCATCATCATTAATATAGTTATACTTTTTTATCAATTAGAGAAGTGTCGTTTACCTAAACACCTCAAATTAAACAATTACAGCTACAACAACATAACAATTATCTTTTAAACTATTACTTCTCGTCTTAATAACGAAAATTGCTTGTTGAATGTTGATATGCAAATTCAATGATGATATGCAAACCTGAGCATGCATTTTCGCAATCATAATAACCCATTACATATCCTTTGTTTTTGCATGCATTTTTGCAATTCAAGTTTGATTCTTCGGTGTTAATGCAAATCCCCCGATATCTTTTAATTGTTTCACACGTTTTTTCCCGGTATGCATTTGCTCCTGTCATTTAGAACAACCATATAAATAAACTGGGCATCACAAGTGAAAACATAGTATTCAAAAGAAAAAAGTTCAGGCAACACACCATGATTAAGTTGTATGTTTTAAAACATATTTGTCCTTGTTAGGAGTTAATCACAAAATCTGAATAAGTATAGTCATGACATCTTATGTTTCAAAACGTTGATTGTCACTTCAGACATTTTTAGGTTTCAAGAAGGTATTTTCTCCCATGTATGTTGGACTTTGGTTGGACTTTGGAACGTGAGTTTTGAGATTGAGAGGAAGGCATTTTTGAGGATTAAGATTGTATTTTCTTAAAAACAATGCAACATATTGATTTGGTCTGTTTGATCCATGTGCTATTGGAGACTGTCTGCTGGTTGCAGATGTGTGCTATTACAAAATTCGTTAAAAAGAAACTTTTTATTTTTATGATATTTGCATGTATAATTTGGATTTGGTGTTATTTATTATACAGTTAGAGCATGGTAGATTGTATGATTGAGTTCAAAGGTAGAAAAAAACGTTTAAGCTAAGTTGAAGATCTTACTTATAAAGAGAACAATTTAGTGCAGATCATTAGGGACCAAAATATTTTTTTGCCTCTACTTTAGTGCCTCTAATACTTTGAAAATTGGTAGTGCATTGATATATCTGGAATGTATCCCCTTTCCTTGAGCACCTTGTGAATGTAGTTTAATGATGATAGGATTGTGATCACTAAGTGCTGATGTAGTGGTAGTAGCTATGAAATCTTGGAAGTGTTGCAGAAAGGTGTCACTGATTAATACTTTGTCCATACGTATGGCTACCCCATTTTATCTTCATGTAGTTTGATTAACATGTATTTTGCATACTAAGTGCCGATGTAGTTTGATTAACATCTACTTTTCATACTAAGTTAGCGAATTCATAAATACAAAAAAAAATTAGAACCTGAGTTGTAACTCAGTCTTTAACCTTTTGATTTTAAAGGTATAAGTTTTTATCGAGTGTTTATATTAAATGCAGGAACTTGAAGAAGGATGCTTTGGATTGTTGTATTGGATGTTTAAGAATATTCAAAACCATTAGAGTTTGGAGTGGATGATCACGAATGGTTAGGTTAACCGTAAGTTAAACTTTAAGTGTATTTTGAAATATATTTTTTGAAGCTTATGTTGTAATAATATCTGAATATATGACATTGTGGTATTTTTAGATATGTAAATAATTGTTTATGATATATTATACTACATATGCAGAGCGTTTAAACTTTGCGTTGAATATGTATGATGAATTATTTATGATATGGAAACCATTATTTACAGTGTGTTTATATTTAAACTTTGCGTTTAAGTTTTGTGTAACGACCCGAAAATTTCGATCCCGAAATTTTCAGATAGTTAGTGGAAAGAAGAAAGAGAAATAAGAAAGAGATAGAAGGATAACAGAAAAGAAACACACAATCTCACATTCGCAGCGGATAAAATATAATATCACATAAATAATAGTTATACAAAGAAAACTGTACTTGTCAGATTACACTTTATTATATCAGAGTTACAACAGCTTACAGAACAGATAAATCTATCTGTTTCAGATACTATAATATATTAACATCAGAAGCTCTCCATACGTTCCTGCTCTCCAGCTCGCCTCCTGATCTCCAGAATGTCCTTACCAGAAAATCTGTAATACTCGGTCTGACCCGAGCATTACATCAAAGTAACACCCGGGTCAGGCTGAAAACCAGCGTGAGTAAACCCATCTAACATGAAATACTAATACATAAGCTTGAGTAAATACCAAGGAAACTCATAACTTACGAGTTCTTTCTTTATTATAGTAAATCATTTATCTCACACCACAGTTCTTAGATTAAATGTCCATGTTACATAATTCATTCTTTGCCAGCCTGTTTAATTCCTCACATCCAATTATATAGAACTTAGATTATAGATCGAAGGGATTTCGAGTATTTACTAATACCCGACTCCGGTCTCTTTGAATTCAAAACTACCTTATCATAAGTTATTCAAGTGATTAAAATATAAATACTGGATGTCACTTTTACATAACCATTCATCAAAGACAACCACATTATATCAGTTCAACTCATCATGTCATATTACAAAACATTCCATTTCACAAAACATCACAATCACATATCAAGGATAACAAATAATCCAAGGCATTCAAATATCTATCAATTTTCATAAGCAAGATAAATTAGACATATCATTCCCATAAATCTAATTAACTTACCAATGAATTAGATTGATTACTTATTATTTATACATCTTGCTTATTTGTCATTAATTAATTATATCCAATTATTTAATCATCCCTTAATTATTCATCTTGATTAATCATCCTTGATTAATCATCCTTTAATTACTTTAAGTAATTTCCTTTTTAAATTAATTACACAAATTAATTATTCTTAACCCATCACATTACTTAACCTTTAATTACCATCTTAATTATTTAGCCAAATTAATTATCCAACAATTACATTGATTAATTATTCTTTAATTAATCACACTTATTAATTAGCAAATTCCCTTGGTAATTTCTTAAATAAATCAACCCTTAATTAATTAATTCTTTAATCCATTTATCCTTTAACTAATTACACTAAGAAATTAATCCTTAATTACTTTTCCTAAGTAACTAACCTTTAATTACTTCCCTTTAAGTAATTACACCAATCAATCTTATTAAGTAATTATACTTAATCAATTACCAAGCGATTCTCTTTAATTAATTAACCAATTAAATAATTACATTCATCTCATTAATTACATTTGGGTAATTCACCCATTAATTACCAAATAAACCAATTAATTAATCTTTCATTATAGATTAATTATTCTTTAATTATTGATAAACCTTAACTGTCAATTAATCTCCCTTTTATAGAAAGCAATCAATCCTTAATTACTTATATAATCAATTAATTAATTTATCCTTATTTACTTAAGTCCTTGATTATTCTAAGATAAACTTATTATCTTAATTTATTACTTAACTAACATATAAATCATATTTGAATTGAATGCTTTAATATTTATTTATCAGCATACACAAATTTACTTAAGACCCCTAATTAGCTTAAATTTAATATACTTTTCTTAAATCATCTACTTAATTATTTGAAATTAAATCACATTTGGAAAATACTTGTGAATTAATTTATTATCAATCCTAATAACATAATTATTCCAAATCAACAATTTGAATTCAAAACACACTTTCTTTATAGATTTTAATTCTTGAAAAGCTCTCACAATACCTCATTTAGTATCAGGTGAAAATAACCCGAGCCCAAACTAAATATCTCCAATTGATTACTCGCGCAAACACAAAGACCTCGTACCTCCAAAGTACTTCGAGAATAAAACAAAAAAAAGCACGAATTACCCGAGCTACGACCTTCTTCTCCCAACCAACAACGAGACCAATATCACCCAGCATTGTACACGTGCACACAACGACCCGGTTTTTTTGACCATCGAGGCCGACGCTGGCAAGTGGGCAATGATCCCCTCGCTTGATTCCGACCACCCAGAGATTCAATTTGCTGATAAATCAAAATCTAGCATTTGACCCAAAACTGGAACTAAATCAAATATCAAAAACTTCCTCGCCGACGGTGATCCTCACCACTAGGAAACATAATACCCTAACACGAGCTTCGCGGCGAACTCCCACTTAATTTCCTCCTAGCCCGGACTAACCCGATGCTTCACTGTTCATGCTGCAGCTCATTCCCACCGTTCAACCAAAACTTGGAACAAAACCCTACTTCGATGATCCCCCGTCACCACGTTGATCAAAAAATTCTATGGCCGTTTTTGCCGTAACCCCTGACCTCCCTACCTCCTTCATCTAAGTTCTCATCCACCTCGAGACCTCCGATCGCCAAAAAACCCTCAGAGACCATTTTCTGGTCAAACTAAAATTGCTTATACGTTATCGCAATAAAAATCATGATTTTCTTTTTAAAAACATATTTTACTGAGTCGATTCAATTTATAACATTGAATTAGCAAATTACGTCAGTTGATTTTAACATGATATTAAAATTTCTACTGAATTTTCTTGATTCAACATATCTCAAATCCTAAAATACTTAAACATATTTATATTTTATTTTTCAAAGAAAAGAAAGAAACTAAATTTTGTTTAAACAATCTTGTCCTATTTGAAGACAATTGCTTTCCAGTGATTAAACCAAGAGGGTTTAGATTTTGATTTATTTTAGACTCTGAAACTTTGAAAACAGAGAAACAAAATTTCACACGGTTTCAAAACACAAGCAACATACAGGATCTATACTTCATATATGAACATGCAAAGCACCCATCACTCCAGAAATCACATGAACAGAATAAAATTTCTTAAGTATTTAAAATAAAATGTTTACTCACTTATCAAGGAGATGTAGAGCTTTGAAAAAGAACAGAATTGAAATCTGCATGCATTTGTATCTTGATTCCAGAAACTGAAATTGATCTGCCTACTGATCTTGAATTTAAAGAAGAAAACTTGCTTCTTCTTTTTTTTCTGAATTGAAGAAGATTGCCTTCTTGCTTCTTGTTTTCATATTTCCAGATTTTACATCTTTCATTTTTTCTTTTAGTTGTTTTGTATTTAGTTTTGCTGAAAGAAGAAAGTAATTTGTTGAAGACTAAATCCTTCTTTTACTTTTACAACTTTAAATTTTAAATTAACTTATTAAGAGAATATTGCCATTTGTCCTATTAAGTCCTTGGTTAGCTTACACCTATACACAAATAATTACAAATGTCCTTAATACACATAAAAAGTTTACAAGTATGTTTCTTAATGTTAAATTAATACTTTGAATGTTATTTTCTTTTTAATAATTGGTTTAAGCTATATACATATATTTGTGTAATGTTTAGATAATTATAAAATGTGCATATTTATCTTTTAAAAATAAGTTTTTTAGATAAATATAAAAGTGACTTCATGTTAGTTTATAAATTATTTATGCTTTTAATTAAATTTATTTTAATTCTTCATATAAAAATTTTAAAACAATTTATCTTATGTTAAAATTAAATGAAAGGGTATTAAACAAATAAACCTTTAAATCTAAATCTTATCTAAACTCAAGTTGAACTATATGTTTATAAGAATAAGAAATTAACTTTGTTATTTAAAAATTAATTTAAATTTCAATAGGTAATACATATATTTGTTATAATTTAAATTCATTGATATGTTTTTTTTTAAAATAAGCTATTGTAAAGTTTCTATATTAAATCTAATCAAGTTTTCCAATTTACAATATACATACATACGTATAAATATAAATTTGAAAACATTTCTTATTAAATTTAAATTAAAATCATACTCCTTATTTACAATGTATACACATATATATACATTGTTAAAAAAAAATTCTTTCAATTAGCTTAAAAAGATAAATCTCATTATTAAAATATTTTAACTTTGGAAAGAATAAAATTCCCAAATTAAATTATTATCATTATAGATTTAAAAAGGTAACATTTATCTAATTAAACAATTAGAGATAAATCCTGTTAAATTAGATTGTTAATCGATATTACACATTTTAAAATAATATTAATGGAAATTATTAAATAAACATTGCTTAAATTTCTGGGATATTACATTCCTCCCTCCTTTGAATCTTTTCGTCCTCGAAAAGGAACAAAACCAGAATTTATTAAAATGCTTAAAATCATATAGATTTTCTTTGATCAATTTTTAAAATACTTTAAAAATCTATTTTATATTATAAAATAGTTTTTATAAGAATACTTTTTATAACTCGATATTTTAACAAGTCCATCCTCATTCTCATAGAAATTCGGTCATACGTTGATCAGGCGTACGACTGAAAATCCATAAGTACTTGGTAAACCCGTTTTCAACACCCAGCGAAAAACACTTTAGAAAATAATTTTATTGAAAATATAGAAAACAGTTTTTGAAAATAGAGGATATATCTTTGGTGAGAATACTCTGGAAATCATCACCCCCATCCATGGTCGCAGTTAACCCGGTGATTACGTTGTCGTCCCGACAAAATTCACAGATAACTGTAGGCCTCCGCGCCCCACGATTACACCATGGAACCCGCTACAGATCGCAGCTACAACTGGGATTACGTAGCTATCACAGCTAAAACCCATATAACTGTAGGCATCAGCGCCCTCGAATTTCGCTGCCAAAAATGAAACTTCTCCACTCCACTTGACCATACATCGCAGTCTACCGATGTTGTGTTGCTTTTCCGGCAAAATCAAGTGTAGACCGTTGACAGTCATCCTCCATACGATTTTCGCTATGGTCCCCACAGTAGATCGCAGCGACATCGAGTTACACTGTCGTCACAGCATAACCCAAATGCCCCTGTAGGCATCAGCGCCATCGACTTTCGCTACCCAATAATCCTCAGGAACTAGTTTTATTCGGACTCCTCACAGGATCAACTTTAGAAACCCCCCCTTGGGGCGCAAGGCAGCACCACCCGGTGGTACTCCTGAGAAGTCCATTCCAAGGGAGCGCCTTTTTCCCCAGAGCATCATCAAAACATTTTATACTATACATATATAGTATCTTTAAATCATACACCTAGTATGATCTCATTCAAAGCTCCTTTATACAAAATCGATTATCCCAAAATCGATAATTCTCAAACTAGGCTTTCCAAATATAATATTGATTTTACACAAAAATCAAAAGCCTTTCCAAATTCATGGGTTCCCAAAACCTTTTTCAAAAATCCTCATATGATCCTTTACATATATATATACATACAGATATATATAAATTTTAAAAACTTTGGATCATTTCAAACTTGTTTAAAACTCCTTTATACTTCAAACACCCCCAAAAACCATTTTCTTTCGGCAAAAGATTCATCAAGGGGAGTTTTATCTTATATAACAAAGATATATAACTTTGTTTATTCAAAAATCAAATATTCAAATTTGATTACCCTTTTCAATATCAATTTCATTCAAATCCGTACGATGTACACATCATTCGTACGCTATACCAATCTGATCGCCCACTCGATCACACAATTTCACTTCCGAACTAGTATCGTCCACTCGACTTTCTAGTGCGGAAACAGATCTAGTTTCTTGATCAGAAACCATCATTCTCCTTGCATAGTCATAACTATGATAGAGAATATCCAGAACCAATCAATAACCCATATCCAGGTTCGCCGTCGAAAATCGAGTGGAAAATTCCATTCGGATCGATATAACTATCTCAAAATTCTGTCCTCGAATTTGGATCAAATCACTTTGCGAATAGAATAACATGCGTACACCCTACGTATTTGTCTTATTGGTTATTAGCCAAATTAATTCTCTTTCTATTCATATCCACTTAAATTTTCATTCACTTACTCACAATTGCTTCAATCCATTTGGACTATCACCTCTATTCTTATCTTGATTGGGTATTTAAACAATAACAGTTTAAACTCTGACCTGTTTATTTAGAAAATAGCTTGAAAAATTTGAAAATAGATAAGTAGTTGGAAAATAATTACTAGTTTGTAAAATAGCTATAAAATAGTTCAGTAATTGTAAAATAATTAGAAAATAGTTAAATAGTCATAGAAATTTTAGATAATTGCAAAATAGCTATAAAATATTAATTAGTAGTTGAAAATAGTAATTAGTTTACAAAATAGTTAGAAAGTTGTTAAACGGTTTTAAAAATAATTGTAAAACAAGTATAAGATAGTTTTGCTTTTAAAGAAGGGTTGTTTATATAATGAATAGCTTGAAAAATAAGTTTATATTAAAACAATTTATATTAAAAATAGTCCAGATTTAAAACTGTTCAATTCCCAATCTTCATTCTTATTAATTCAATTTAAATTCCCTCTACCATTTAAATTGACCCAATTCCAATTTCAAATAACTCCAATTTCCATTGGACTTGATTTATTCCCAATTCAAGCTGAATCAATTCTCAATTCCCTTTCAAATTTAAATCAAATTCTATTTGATTTTAAACATATTCAACTTTAATTACAATCCCAAATTATTCCAATCACTTTGGATTAATATCCATTCAATTGAACCCACTTCAATTCCAATCCATTTCAACTCCTGTTTGAATTAATTCCAACTTCAAATTCCATTTCCAAATCAAGTTGAATTATTCTTGATTTCCTCCCAAATTTAGTTCAAATTCCATTTGAATTTTAAAACTATTCAACTTTAATTACGATTCGAAATTATTCAAATCAATTCGGACTAATTTCAAATTGAACCCTCTTCAATTTCAAATCGTTTCAAATTAATCCAATTCAAATTTTCTAATTGAATTTTATACTTATACATCTTTAATCACAATTTCAATTAATCCAAATCAAATTCAATTTGATCTAATTTCAATTCAAATCCCAAATTTAAACCATCTCGAATTATATAAATTCGAGTTAAATTTCAAATGTTGATTTAATTCCTTTAAATCAATTTACCTTTAAAGTTTTTAAACAATTCAATTCTCAGTTCAGACCTAACATATTATACCACACTTCACTTCTCATTCATTTAAACAAATTCAATTCACAATTTAAAGATTATTAATAACAATAGGATGATATCATCCGGTTATTTTTAATCATCCATCAATCTCCGATTTCCAGATCTCAAACCCATTTTGAGATCACACAAACTCCCAATTCAAATCAACCATTTAACTTTCCAAGTTAAATTCCAATTTCATCTTAAAATTTACAAATCAGGTTGAACATTCCAACATATTTAACTTTTCCTCAAGTTAAGCGCAATTCACTTAGTCCAGTCAACCTTACCCAATTTGAATCGTCCATTTCAAATTTTGAACTTCTCATAAATAATCTTCCCACTAATTAAGTTCGAAAACTTATCATTTTGGTTATCACATCTTATTCCAAATTCAAAACTCAATATTTAGAGTTTATTTCAAACCACCTTTGATATTAGGTATATCCACATGTATTCTTATTAACTTCTTTTACATACCAAGTTATACTTTAAAATTTTAAACCACCTTTGGTTTTTAATTTAAAACAAATTTCTTTAAATTAATTACATCATTAATTAATCACCTTCGGTAATTAACTTATTTCTTAATTACCTTTATTAAGTAATTGCCCCTTAAATTACTTACCTCTAGTTACTTCATTAAGTAACCCCCTCTTATTTATCAATTCCAATTATTATCCATAAATTAATCTTATTAAATAAAGTTTAATTAATTACATATAATTAATTATCCTTATCCTAAAACCTTTCCCAAATTTAATTCCAATTTGGTTGTATTTCTATTACTTCTTAATTCTTACTATTACTTTTAGTTTAATTAATACTACAACCAATTCGTTTACTATTTGTTAGAAAGATATATTGCTTTATATATCAAAATATAATCTTATATAAAACCATTTAAAAATTTTATATAAGAAAATAACAAGTACGCTCTCTCATATATATACACACTCAACTCATTCTAGGGTACCACTTACCCTATCCTTAACGAGTTACCCCACCAGAGCCAAGGTTCTCACTTAACCTTCTACTCTGATACCAAATGTAACGACCCGAAAATTTCGATCCCGAAATTTTCAGATAGTTAGTGGAAAGAAGAAAGAGAAAGAAGAAAGAGATAGAAGGATAACAGAAAAGAAACACACAATTTCACATTCGCAGCGGATAAAATATAATATCACATAAATAATAGTTATACAAAGAAAACTGTACTCGTCAGATTACACTTTATTATATCAGAGTTACAACAGCTTACAGAACAGATAAATCTATCTGTTTCAGATACTATAATATATTAACATCAGAAGCTCTCCATACGTTCCTGCTCTCCAGCTTGCCTCCTAAGCTCCAGAATGTCCTTACCTGAAAATCTGTAATACTCGATCTGACCCGAGCATTACATCAAAGTAACACCCGGGTCAGGCTGGAAACCAGCGTGAGTAAACCCATCTAACATGAAATACTAATACATAAGCTTGAGTAAATACCAAGGAAACTCATAACTTACGAGTTCTTTCTTTATTATAGTAAATCATTTATCTCACACCACAGTTCTCAGATTAAATGTCCATGTTACATAATTCATTCTATGCCAGCCTGTTTAATTCCTCACATCCAATTATATAGAACTTAGATTATAGATCGAAGGGATTTTGGGTATTTACTAATACCCGACCCCGGTCTCTTTGAATTCAATACTACCTTATCGTAAGTTATTCAAGTGATTAAAATATAAATACTAGATGTCACTTTTACATAACCATTCATCAAAGATAACCACATTATATCAGTTCAACTCATCATATCATATTACAAAACATTCCATTTCACCAAACATCACAATCACATATCAGGGATAACAAATAATCCAAGGCATTCAAATATCTATCAATTTTCATAAGCAAGATAAATTAGACATAGCATTCCCATAAATCTAGTTAACTTACCAATGAATTAGATTGATTAATTATTATTTACACATCTTGCTTATTTGTCATTAATTAATTATATTTAATTAATTAATCATCCCTTAATTATTCATCTTGATTAATCATCCTTGATTAATCATCCTTTAATTACTTTAAGTAATTTCCTTTTTAAATTAATTACACAAATTAATTATTCTTAACCCATCACATTACTTAACCTTTAATTACCATCTTAATTATTTACCCAAATTAATTATCCAACAATTACATTGATTAATTATTCTTTAATTAATCACACTTATTAATTAGCTAATTCCCTTGGTAATTTCTTAAATAAATCAACCCTTAATTAATTAATTCTTTAATCCATTTATCCTTTAACTAATTACACTAAGAAATTAATCCTTAATTACTCTTCCTAAGTAATTAACCTTTAATTACTTCCCTTTAAGTAATTACACCAATCAATCTTATTAAGTAATTATACATAATCAATTACCAAGTGATTCTCTTTAATTAATTAACCAATTAAATAATTACATTCATCTCATTAATTACATTTGGGTAATTCACCCATTAATTACCAAATAAACCAATTAATTAATCTTTTATTATAGATTAATTATTCTTTAATTATTGATAAACCTTAATTGTCAATTAATCTCCCTTTTATACAAAGCAATTAATCCTTAATTACTTATATAATCAATTAATTAATTTATCCTTATTTACTTAAGTCCTTGATTATTCTAAGATAAACTTATTATCTTAATTTATTACTTAACTAACATATAAATCATAGTTGAATTGAATGCTTTAAAATTTATTTATCAGCATACACAAATTTACTTAAGACCCCTAATTAGCTTAAATTTAATATACTTTTCTTAAATCATCTACTTAATTATTCGAAATTAAATCACATTTGGAAAATACTTGTGAATTAATTTATTATCAATTCTATAAACATAATTATTCCAAATCAACAATTTGAATTCAAAACACACTTTCTTTATAGATTTTAATTCTTGAAAATCTCTCACAATACCTTATTTATTATCAGGTCAAAATAACCCGAGCCCAAACTAAATATCTCCAATTGATTACTCGCGCAAACACAAAGACCTCGTACCTCCAAAGTACTTCGAGAATAAAACAAAAAAACATGAATTACCCGAGTTACGACCTTATTCTCCCAACCAACAACGAGACCGATATCACCCAGCATTGTACACGTGCACACAACGACCCGGTTGTTTTGACCATCGAGGCCGACGCTGGCAAGTGGGCAATGATCCCCTCGCTTGATTCCGACCACCCAGAGATTCAATTTGCTGATAAATCATAATCTAGCATTTGACCCCAAACTGGAACTAAAACAAATATCAAAAACTTCCTCGCCGACGGTGATCCTCACCACCAGGAAACATAATACCTTGACACGAGCTTCGCGGCGAACTCCCACTTAATTTCCTCCTAGCACGGACTAACCCGATGCTTCACCGTTCATGCTGCAGCTCATTCCCACCGTTCAGCCAAAACTTGGAACAAAACCCTACTTCGATGATCCCCCGTCACCACGTTGATCGAAAAATTCTATGGCCATTTTTGCCGTAACCCCTGACCTCCTTCATCTAAGTTCTCATCCACCTCGAGACCTCCGATCGCCAGAAAACCCTCAGAGACCATTTTCTGGTCAAACTAAAATTGCTTATACGTTATCGCAATATAAATCATGATTTTCTTTTTAAAAACATATTTTTCTGAGTCGATTCAATCTATAACATTGAATCAGCAAATTACGTCAGTTGATTTTAACATGATATTAAAATTTCTACTGAATTTTCTTGATCCAACAGATCTCAAATCCTAAAATACTTAAACATATTTATATTTTATTTTTCAAAGAAAAGAAAGAAACTAAAATTTTTTTAAACAATCTTGTTCTATTTGAAGGCAATTGCTTTCCAGTGATTAAACCAAGAGGGTTTAGATTTTGATTTATTTTAGACTCTGAAACTTTGAAAACAGAGAAACAAAATTTCACACAGTTTCAAAACACAAGCAACATACAGGATCTATACTTCATATGTGAACATGCAAAGCACCCATCACTCCAGAAATCACATGAACAGAATTAACTTTCTTAAGTATTTAAAATAAAATGTTTACTCACTTATCAAGGAGATGTAGAGCTTTGAAAAAGAGAAGAATTGAAATATGCGTGCATTTGTATCTTGATTCCAGAAACTGAAATTGATCTGCCTACTGATCTTGAATTTGAAGAAGAAAACTTGCTTCTTCTTTTTTCTGAATTGAAGAAGATTGCCTTCTTGCTTCTTGTTTTCATATTTCCAGATTTTACATCTTTCATTTTTTCTTTTAGTTGTTTGGTATTTAGTTTCGTTGAAAGAAGAAAGTAATTTGCTGAAGACTAAATCCTTCTTTTACTTTTACAACTTTAAATTTTAAATTAACTTATTAAGAGAATATTGCCATTTGTCCTATTAAGTCCTTGGTTAGCTTACACCTATACACAAATAATTACAAATGTCCTTAATACACATAAAAAGTTTACAAGTATGTTTCTTAATGTTAAATTAATACTTTGAATGTTATTTTCTTTTTAATAATTGGTTTAAGCTATATACATATATTTGTGTAATGTTTAGATAATTATAAAATGTGCATACTTATCTTTTAAAAATAAGTTTTTTAGATAAATATAAAAGTGACTTCATGTTAGTTTATAAATTATTTATGCTTTTAATTAAATTTATTTTAATTCTTCATATAAAAATTTTAAAACAATTTATCTTATGTTAAAATTAAATGAAAGGGTATTAAACAAATGAACCTTTAAATCTTAATCTTATCTAAACTCAAGTTGAACTATATGTTTATAATAATAAGAAATTAACTTTTTTTATTTAAAAATTAATTTAAATTTCAATTGGTAATACATATATTTGTTATAATTTAAATTCATTGATATGTTTTTAAAAAAAATAAGCTATTGTAAAGTTTCTATATTAAATCTAATCAAGTTTTCCAATTTACAATATACATACATACATATAAATATAAATTTGAAAACATTTCTTATTAAATTTAAATTAAAATCATACTCCTTATTTACAATGTATACACATATATATACATTGTTAAAAAAAAATCTTTCAATTAGCTTAAAAAGATAAATCTCATTATTAAAATATTTTAACTTTGGAAAGAATAAAATTCCCAAATTAAATTATTATCATTATAGATTTAAAAAGGTAACATTTATCTAATTAAACAATTAGAGATAAATCCTGTTAAATTAGTTTGTTAAATCGATATTACACATTTTAAAATAATTTTAATGGAAATTATTAAATAAACATTGCCTAAATTTCTGGGATATTACATTTTGGTATATATATATGTGTTACTAAATAATCATTTTCCAACACTTATAAGCGTTACCGTGTATTTCTATACCAACACTTGTAAGTGTTACCGTATATTTCGTTACCAACACTTATAAGCGTTACCGTATATTTCGTTACCAACACTTATAAGCGTTACTGTATATTTAGGTACCAACACTTATAAGTGTTAGTAATACGTATGTTTGTAACACTTATAAGTGTTACAAATTTGGTCGCTCCATTCCTCACAGTCCATTAGTAACACTTAAAAAGTGTTATTGAAATTATTTGTAACGCTTATAAATGTTAGAATTTGCCTGTTGGTGTAGTGTAATCAGGAAATAAATAAACCAAAGGATCAATGGACAGAGCTGGAAAATAAATTACAAAATGCTAACGCTAAAGCTATGAATTCTATTATCTGTTCATTGGATCAATTTGAATTTAATCGTGTCTCATATTATCAAACTGCGTAGGAAATATGGCATACACTCGAAGTGACTCACAAAGGAACATCTCAAGTCAAAGAATCTCGTCTTGCCATGCTGCGTAGCGAATACGAGAATTTCACAATGGCCAAGGAAGAAAATGTCAAAGAGATGTACGCACGACTTTCCAATATCGTATACAAATCAAAAGCTCTCGGAAAATCATACACAGAATTGGAAATAGTCCAAAAAATCCTCAGAGTCCTTCCACGAAGTTTTGAAGAAAAAGTAACTGCCATTCAAGAATCAAAAGATTTAAAACAAATCAAAGTGGAAGAACTCACCGGAAATCTCACAACTTATGAGCTAGAAATGAAATTCAAGGAAGAGCGTGAAGGAGGAGATACTCGAAAGAAATTGATAGCTCTCCAAGGAACAACTGATAGTGATGATGGTGACGATGAGGATGGAGCAGCAGAGTTGGAAATGGTAATAAAGAAATTAAAAAGGTGGAACCGCAAATACGGAAATCCAGCTCTAAATCAAAAATTAAAAAGCAGAATAATCAAAGTTTTAGATAAAACAGAACAGCAAAAAATCATCTGTCATAAGTGCAACTAACCTGGACACATCAAGCCCAATTGTCCTCAAAATCGACACGACTTTGAAAAGAAATCAAAAAGGAGAAATTTTGCAGCCACGCGGAATACAAATGATGAAGATAATCAAAGTACTAGCAGTGAGAGTGAGAAAGCAGATATGTGCCTTCGAGGTAATATAACTGATAGCGGCGGTGACGAACCAAGCGAGGTATCAAAACTCACTCACTCATAACTACTTATATATTTCCACGAAGTAAATAGCTGTTTTGAAAGACTTTGGGAGAAATATGCTAAAATTGAATCACAAAGAGATAGTTTGATAGAAGTAAACGACCAACTTGAACAATTAGTTAAAACCTATCAAAGTAGGATCCTAAGTGTGATAAGTGTCCAACATTCAAAGAAGAGATTAAAAAATCAGATATTAAAATTAAATCGCTTGGAAAAGAAATTCTGATTTTAAAAGAGAGTGAAAATACAAGAAGAGAAAATTCTATTAAAAGGCACACACAATTGTTAAACGAAAATGAATCTCTCAAAACACAAGTTAGAAATCGTTGGATATGCTATTAGGAAAACAAACTGTTAATACAGTTAGACAAGGACTTGGATATAATCAATCTGAAAATGTTAGAAACGAGATTAATCAAGTCAATTCAATGTGCATAATATGTAGATAATTTGGACACAATCAAAATAATTGTTGGTATAGACCCAAACACATGAAAACTATACCAATTTGGGTACCAAAAGGCATAAATATAAAATCTCTCAAAGTTAAACAAATCTGGGTGCCAAAAGGAACATATATAAATAGTTACGAGTCTCCGCAAAATTATTTTTTAAAATATTCTGTCACTAACAATCATGGACCATAAAAATAAATAGGTCACAAAAATCTTTTATCGTGTAGGAGTGGTGGCAGGCTAAGGAACAACAATAGTGTTATCTGGATTCTGGCTATTCAGAAACACAACGGGAAACAAAAAAAAGCAAAGTTCCTTAGCCTGGTACAAAAGTGACAGAATCACAATGGGAAACAATGAAAAATTATCGTAAAGCTAAAACAGGTAATGATATATTTTGAACGATATATTAAATGTGACAATTTGCACTGTATTCTGAATTAAATCAGTCAATAATGTGATGACGAAATAAATGATGATTTTGATTCTGACTTATTCAAAATTGTTGGCCAATTATATTCCTATGCCAAGAACACTATAAAAGTCTCTAGAATCTTTGAACTACTTCATATGTAATAGTTTGGATTAATGATAGTGTTTTATTGGTAAATGATAATACATTTGATTATTTTACGGTTGACTTTATATTCACGGTTTTTGATTATTTACACGGCTTCAATTCAAATTCAAGGGAATTTCATTTAAAAATTTGTTAAAAATGATTTTGAGATATTTAGTTGCACAACTCATGATCTGGTCTATTCAACTAATAGTAAGTTTGAGTGAAAAGAAATTCAGATGCAGATTACACTGGTAATCTAGTTGATAGAAAAATTACTGGTGGAACGTGATTTATGATGAGACATTTAGTAACTGCATCGTTTTTCAAAGAAAATATCTGCATATTTTTCATTTCAAATAATTTTCAAATAGCAGAATTTTTTTATAAAACCCCTTCTAGAAAATCATTTCTGACCTTGTTTCAGATTAGTCATTTTGAAAATTTGGTTTTATAATTATTTTTGAATATGATTTTAAATGATTACATTGACTAATCTGACTCCCTAATGATTATCGAAAAGATAAATAGTGATTGAAAAAGTGATGAGTGTTAATATTAATCATATATTATAACTTGAGACGGTATACTTAGTAAATTTCTTTAGATATTTGAACAAGAGTTATAAAAAAAAATTGTTGGTAAAAATTCCATGACCATCTCTATTTCTATCATATTTCTAACGACCATCACTCATCAAAATTCAATATAGTTTGTCGATATGTGGTATTTTAAACAGGAATCATTCGTTTTTTCATTTTATATTTCAAAAAAAAATAAAAAAATAAAAAATAATATAAAAAACCAAAGTATTCACTCTCATTTAAAAGTCCTCACGGTTATGCATGGGTGAATTACTTGGATTTGTTATGTGCTTCCATGCTCATTTAAAAGTCCTCACGGTTATGCATGTATGGAATGCATATCAAAATTGATTTGTTGAATAAACAAGTTGATTTCAATCTCATTTAAAAGTCCTCTTCGTTATGCGTGGTTAGAAGATACTTGAATTCATTTTTTAAAATAAAATTGGAATACTACTAATCTCATTTAAAAGTCCTACCGGTGCATGGTTAGTAGATATTCAAATTCCTGACATAAATATACCACAAATAGACACAACTGTATGGTTTTATATGATGACATAATTCCCATCATTCTAAAAGTGGAATATGCGCCTAACATAGTATTTATGATTTTTGTTTGATTTTTTATTGAAATTTAATATTTATATTCGTTTGAGTTTTAATGTTGTATTACTATCGATCACTTTATCCCTATTTCTCTAACACTATTACTTTTTTTGCTGATAACAAAAGGGGGAGAGAAAAGTTAAGATTTTGTTGAATAAAAGCAAGTAAAGGTCAAATATTTTTATTTGCATCTAGGCTCATTTGCATATTTTTAATTGTATGCATATATGAAGGGGGAGCTTTGTGTAGAGAGGAAGCATTCAAATAGGGGGAGCAAATTGAATAATCAAATACATTTAATATATTCAAAATCTAAAATATATGTTTGTTATCATCAAAAGGGGGAGATTGTTGATTATGCGAGTATATGATTTTTGTTTGATGATAATAAACATATATATATATATATATATATATATTCATTTAAATGTATGTGTTAATATCCTATATTATTTTCACAGATTGATAAATATTTGATGAATATAATAAATAACACAGAATTTGAATTCAAACGAATATTTTATTCAAACAGATATTTATTACAATTTTTGAATAGTACAATTTTCAAGCTCTCACTATATATTTACAATTTCAATTACAATACAAATTTGATTACATCACAATTCACATTTACATTTGCACCTCACTACATATCACTCGCACCCGTACTTATCTTCAACTTCATTCCAATGTGATTCCAGCATCTGAGCAATCTGCAAAAACATACATTGATGCAGTAAAATTGAAAATAAAATATTTTTGCAGTATAAAATAAAATGTGATTTTGAAAATAATATTTGCCTCAGTTATTTAGGTTGTTCGTCATCATTTAAATTTAAATTCATCATACCCGAACAGCTTGTGACATGCACAGTGTATCACTGTACATGCCATAAGGCCGTGCATACCGATATATACACTTAATAAATCTACTGGGATAGGTGAGCACAGGTCAAACCCAAATGAAAAGCCGGGTTCAACTCAAGTACAATAAAAATAATGTCACAATATCAGCACAAGGTCAAATCCGAGCTCCAAGCTGGATTCAATACAGGTGCAAGTTCATGAAAATGGTCAAGACAACTAAAACAAGCCTCGACCAAAATCCAAATGTACAAATGCAATATGAACCAAACAGTGCACAAAGGCAGTGGTACAAACTACATGAAGACACAACAGAATGAAAGTGTACAAACAGTGGTGAATGCAGATACAACATGCATCAGATCTGGTCAAAGTAAACCAGAGATCAGCCATGACTAGAGAGAAACCAAAGCTAATGAACAGCAAGTGATACAAAAACAACACCAAAACTGTATGCAAACTACCCAAATTGACAGAAAAAGTGTATACAACCACATGGTGATAGTAGAATACAAACTCGAGACTACAAAACATTCATATACAAGTTTCACTGACTCAAATGAGCAAACATATAGAACAAAGGATAGTTCAATGCAAACGTATTAGCAAGACCACAAATCCAAACCAAGTTCAACAGTCAAAGCATCATCAAAAAAGTGAAACTACATAGTCAAACTGCACCATACCAGTTCAAACATGCAGTGACAACAAATGTATGGACACAACAATGCAGAACTACTCCTGACGGAGATGTACAAGATGATAGCACATATATGCATACATGAAACAATGAACCAGTCAAGTTCCAGAGAAAAATTCAATGGCCAAAGTCGAGCACAAAGAATGAAGTCAACCACAAAATCATGATACAGTGAACAACATGATGAACATGTACGCAGTGACAATACACAAAGAAAATGCAAAGTCAAAGTCATTGTTTTCTCACAGTAGGTAATATGAGAAACACGAGTTAACAAAAATCAATATCAAGTTTGAAAGTCACCTGCAATTCAAATTGAAGTGACCAAAGTCAGAGACATAATGGCCGAAGCCAATATACAAATTCAATGAAGATGTCAGAAATTCACATAGCAGCATCAAGTAGCCGAAATCAACAAATAACAGAGATTCAAATTTAACAGCGGTTTTGAACAAAGCATCAGGTAGCAGTTTCAAATAATGTCAACAAAAGTGTCAAAGCCGATATTGAACAAATCAGTGCCAAAGTTGAACTAGCAAAATCGAAACCGTAATGAGCAAGGCGATTCAAAGCCATGAGTATCAAGTAAATCAGAAATATACGATTATGAACAAGTTAGAAAAAATCACCATTGTAACGACCCAGAATTTTTAGAAATTAAAAATTTAATATTTAATTAATTTTAAATATTAATAAGTGAATTTATAAGTCAAATAAATTTTTATTTGAATTATTGGATTTAATTGGATAATTAAATCGATAAATTTAATATGTTAAATTTTGGAAATAATTGAAAATATAGTTAAATATGATTGAAAATGATTTGTAAAATTTTATTATATCATATGGAAGTTAGAACGATATTTTAGAACTTTTAAAATCGAATTAAAAGTTAATTTGTGAAAATTGAATATTTTAATATTAAAATCGACTAGTAAAAATAGTCAATTTTTGAACAGTCTCAGAATTGAACGAAACCAGTTCCATTGGATCCGTAATAGTTAGTTATTACCGGATTTCAAATTTCGTGTCAATCGGAGCTATCGTTTGATCGTGGCAGCTCGAAACGCATCGATTTATTTTTAATTTAAATTTGGCGAGCTAAAATAGCCATTTTTCAAAAAGTCTCGGATTTCGACGAAACCAGTTTCATCGGATCCATAATGTGATATTATTGTAAGGTTTCAAATTTCAAGTCAATTGGATTTACCGTTTGTCCGTTACAAATTAAAACGCCTAGAAATCGACTTAAATCGGTTTAATTCAAATTGAGCGTTTACAGCCATAACTCGCACATACTTCCGAATTAGCTTCCGAAACCTGTTCCATTGTGTCCGGAACGCGGGATGAACCCTAGGTACGTCAGTTACGGCGCGTAAATCGGAGTTTTAAAATCCCAGGATGAATAGTGTTTCGAATTTTCTTTATAAATAGCCCTACCCCTTCACAAAAAAAAAAAAAAAAAAAAAACCCTAGCAAAACAGGCCGCCGCCACCCCTATATGAACGACCGAAATCTTCCCACCTTCCCCTCCAAATTTCTTCAAATCCGCGCAACGATTCGACGAACTTCTAACTAGAGAATCGTAGAGCACATCAAGATCTACAAGATCAACGGCTATGATTTGAAACGGAGCTGTAGATCGATGGAAAATTGCGTTCAAAGACCCTAGAGTCGGCCTCGTGATGCGTGCACCAGAGATGGCCGAGCTTCACTAGCTTATGGCCGAAAGTAGCTCAGGTCAAGAGCTTCAAAATGCAAGTTACTGATCGTGTTTTCGTGGAGCGAGGTGGATGCAAAAATTAACCCTAATCTATACGAATGGGTTCGGCGGCTTCGTGCGCGACCTGGAGGTGCATACGAGAGAGAAGGGAGAAGCAAAAGCACGGCTCTGATGTATTTTCAGGGATCTAACGGTTGTGATTAACTTAGGGTTTAAAATTTGTAAATTTATATAAGTTAAAATTCGTGTAACTTCAAAAATGTATATCTTTTTCATACGAGGTCGAAAACGCGCGAAACCAGTTGCGTTGGAATCGTATTGACGAGCACTACGCGATGGAGTTGGTTTGGAGTCGTTTGGAGTTAGTGAGAATTTTGGGTAAAATTAAACGTCCGTTTAATTTTATTCGAAACAAATCGCTAAAACGGAAAATAAAATCAAGGTGAGAATTTCTCACTCAATCGAATCAGTTTCGATTTTATTTTAAATAGTTAGATTTAAAATATTTGAATGCATGTTTGAATGTTGATTAATATCTATTGATTGTTAAAATAGACATTATACGCCGTTAGTAAGCGGATGTTATTTATTAAAAACATATACCGCGAATATTTCATAAACAGTGAAATTGGTATTATAAATAATATCAATATATATATATTGGCATATGTATATATTGCAGTTGATTGATTTCCCGTATTTTTAGCGGATGAGACCCTATTACGCCGTTATTAAGCGGATAATATTTAATAAGAACATATACCGCGATAATTTCGTACTGGAGCGAAATTGGTATTGTGCTAATGTTTGTGATGCAGGAAAACAGGTTGGAGGGATCCAACTGGATTCCTCAACAGTATTTATTTGATTGTGGATATTTTGATATTCGTTGATTATCATATACGATATGTGATATTGTTGTTGTCGTGATTGACTATTTGGTGTGTAGCATCATTGGACCCAGATTTTGGGATTTTAAAATGATTTTAAAGTGATTTTAGAAAGTATACGTTTATAAAATATTTTTTTGGAATTGATTCATTTTAAATAAATAAACGTTATAATTTTAAAGTTATAAAAATTATGATTTTTGAGAAATATAGTTAAAAACTGATTTTTTGAGAATATGATGCTAATGATTTTATAAAATAGTTTAAATTGGATTTTTGAATTTATTATAAAGAGTTTAAATATAGGATTTATAAAATTTAATTATTTTATAAATCAAGAGAATGATGAAGTTTTTAAAGGAATTTAAAGACGTTTTAAAGAATAATATAAATTGATTTATATTAAGAGATTTATAAATGGAAATTTATAAATAGGGATATAGACATTATAAAACGAGTTTTTATAAGTGTTTGAATGAAGTGAAAATGAAACTCATTAATGAATGAAATTTATAGAATTATATAACGGTGAAGTTATAAATGGAAATTTTATAAACAGTAGGTTTATAAAATTTGTAAAGTTCGAAGGAACGATTTTTTTTGCAAATAAATAAATTATAAGTGTTTGACTTATAATTTGGACTTTTGGTTTATAATTAAAATTATAAATCGAATAAGTTAATAAAGAGATTTGTAAAAAGGAAGTTTTTATAAATAAATAGAAATGGAATTTATAAACGTTGTTTTATAAATTCGCAAACAGCTTATTTTGATAAGTTAATTGTTGAAACCTATAAATGGAGTTATATTCACATCTTTGAATAGTGAATAATCCTTTGAATTAAAATGAATAAAAGGATGAAATTGTTAATGAAGTATATTCACATTTTTGACTAGTGAATAATCCTTTGAATTAAAATGAATAAAAGGATGAAATTGTTAACGTAGTATATTCACGTTTTTGAATAGTGAATAAGATGTTAAAGAAATTGTTTTGAATGTGATATTGAAATAGAATTAAAACGATCTAACGAAGTTTTAATTGTGTTGAGATTCGAAACCATAGATTTCAACATTTATTGTTGAAATAGACGTTTTCGAGAAATAAAAGGAGATGATGGACTATAACACTGTTGTTATAGTAAATGATTTCCGAAAGGAAATGTTTTGTATAGTATTGGGATTTATATATCTATTTTAATTTCGAATCCCTATACTAGTGATTTTGGGACGTCGTAACGATGTTCTACGTAACATTCGTTTTGGCCCAAATAAATATGTTAAGAGAATGATTTCCTTAATATAATGAAATATATACTTAATCTCGATTTAAGTATATTGAATATTTTCTAAGTGTTGAAAATAAAAAGATTTGTGAATTACTTATTTTTAATAAGTCTGGAATTGTTTTCCAATATGAAGTGAATAATTAGAATTTATCTTTTTGAAGATAAATTGAAAATGGATAATTGAAATCGTACATGCATGAATATTTGAGGATATAAATTCATTATGGAATTTATAAATGAAAAGTGGAATTGGTTTAGAAAAATAAATATTGATTTATTTTTGAAGTGTTGAAATTATATATCTTGTGAAGATATTTTGGAAAGTAAATAATTTGGAAAATTATTTGGAATCTGGTGATGTGTGCATGTCCAGTGATAGTTCAATAACCGACTATCAATATTTCCCTTTGAATGGGTAATTGATGTGATTTGTTTGAATGTGAATGCTACACTTATTTTTAAATAAGCGCTCACTATTCGGGTTAACCGGGAAAGGACCATGGGGTCGTATAACCCATTCCGAATATGTGATACGTCGTTATAATTGCATTGAAGATCGGTGTTGAAGACCCGGTATTTGCGAGAGCGATAGGATGACCTGTCGATTTACTCTGCACCGAGTTGCTCCGGTATAGAGTTCTCCATATGGGATGGTGAATCCGATCAGGATTGTGAATATCCGGATTGCAAGGACTTCTTTGTAAGTGCCTTCGGTTTTGTTCGATCCCGGAACAAACTTGTATGGATTGTGTGTCTGACATTACAAGTTGAGATATAAAGCCGATTTCTTTCAAATATATTTCTGTTGGTGGCGGAGAATTTATTCTTTTAGCTTAACACCCTTCTCTGAGACGTACGAGCTTAGAGGTTATATAGTTGAAGTTATCAGCGATATATTCCCAATTTGGTAATGTGATATGCTGAGTGATGCTGAAATGATCATTGTGTTGATTATTGTGATAGGATCGTTTATTTGATCGTCTATCTTAGTGATCATTGTGTTGATCATTTGTTGACCCAAAGCATGGCTTTTGTATAAAGTATGTTTTTGTGGACGTGACTTCGTCGAACCTCACACCCCGGAAATGGTCAAAACAGGAAAGATGCGGCAAGGTTATGAGGGGTAGCACCCTTTAGGGTATGTACATTTCCTTCTGGATAGAGGTGGTATCATGGTATGGAGCCCAGATATTTAACCTATGTGGTTACTACGAATTTATTACTTTGTGGTTGTTGGTTTTCGGGATCCCGTGAGAAAGGTCGTTTACGATCAGGGAATGGCGTGCTCGTGTCAGTAGTTACCCAGTTAGGGGTAACCCGGCCTTGTGTTGGCAGAGTTCCGGTTTGGTTCTCGGGGATGTCTTTCCAGAGGCATTCTCATGTGGCAATGGGAAGTTCCTTGGCCTGACCATTTGTTGGAAATCCAAAGAAACAATACGTGACTTGTACGGTTTTAGTTGTATAACCTGCTATGGAATGTGGCGGTAACCTGCTATTGAACATAGTTAGCTATAGTAGGCATACGATAATGGTCGTATGTTGGCTAAGATTTATATTCTACTTTTGAAATGAATTTTTTCTACACTATGCACTAGTAATAATATCAAATGTTATTTTAAATGCGTATCAAGCATCTTTGACTATCATAAGGAGAAATCTCCTCCGATTCTGCGTTTGCATGTGTGTGTGTGCGGGAGGCCTTATGGTAGTCTCATTTTTAAAAGCATTGCGAATTGAAATAAAAATATCTCTCTATTTTCATTTTAAAGATAAATAAACTGTTTTGAGTTCTCACACCAGTCACATGACTGACTTGGAGTTTATTGTTTTCCTTCCTAAACTCTGGGTGCCCACCAATTTCCACATGGGCAGTTAAGAGTTAGGTTTATCAGGATATTCTGGATATTCTTGAGTTGCTGGAGGCAAGCTGGATGGCATGGCGTATTACTTATATAGTATTTCTTTTTCCGCTGCACTGTTTGTTGTTGTTGTATACTCTGATGATATAATGTAATGAAATGTGATGTAATGTAATAACTGATATAGTTCTTTGTTTAAAGATTATTCATTTATTATTATATGTTGTTCCGCTGCGAATTGTGAGATTCTGAGGTTGTTCTGTTGTGTTCTGTCCGTCCTATTTTCTTCTGTTTTTCTATCTCTTCTCTATTTTCTCTTTTTCTTCTATTTTAAAATGTTCTATCTTCTTTTCTGCTTTCTCTTCCCTCCATCTTCTACCTTATCTATTATCCTCTTTTCTTCTCTTCTTTTCTACCTTTTCTTTTCTTAAATTCTTTTTAAAACCCATAACTATTCGGTTTTTCGGCAACGAAAAATCGCTTACGTTACAACCATCATCCATACAAAAATCAATGGCCGAGCTATATCAACTGACAAATTCAAATAACTCCAGACGAACGAAAAAAATAGAGGTTCGAACCCTATATAAGCAATTAACATCATCGGCAAAAAGTAATCGAGTTCAATTACGCAAAACTCAAAAGAAGTAAAAGAAAAAATCACATGCCAAAGTCGAGAATAGAACTCGATCTAGAAGCAGCCGAGCGTAATTCAAGGACACGACGATCGATAAAGCAAACTCGCGAATATCCATTCGATCGATCAACATTCAAGCGGCGGCTTCAAAGAATTTCACAAGCCCTAATTTTTGCTAAAGAGGAAACGAACGAGGAACGACCGACATTTTCACAAAAGAAAGGAACGGAGCAAATAAAAGAGGAACCATGGCGATAAAGAAATAAAAGAAAAGGAGTCGGCCTTTATTGTTTTACAATTATATTTGGGCTTAATCTTTCAAGTAGGGTTTTGATTGTTTTAAATTTGTATTGAACTTAAATTCTTCTTTTAAACGTCGTAATTACTAGTCGTGTGACTAGGGGACAAACTACGTAGTGTAGTTTGAGAATTCGCAACTTAGTGGCTGAGTTATGGCAGGGTTTTAAGCGTAGAGTTAAGGCTAGTCGATAGCGGGTGTCGTGAGTTTACGTGTGTAAGCGTCTGACTGCTTAATTTCTAGTAGAAACCTTAGAGGCAGCACGTAGGGAGGGTTTTGCCGAAGCTGGGTAAATTCTATGTCGTTCTATTTCTGCATTTATTATTCTGCTATTATCTATGCTGCTATTATTTTGATATATCTATGTTGAAATAATTTTATAAGCTTCCGCAATAATTTTTATAATTAATAGCATCACCCTATTCACCCCTCCCCTCCTCTAGGGTGAAATCGAACCTACAGTGACCCCAAGTCATCACGATGAATGGTACCAAATAATAGCAGTACTAGTGAAGATGAAAAGCATGTGCAATTTTCTATGAAGTTTTCGATGTTCGATTTCACCTTTTTGATGATGTTGTTTGAATACGGCCTTGAATATGATATAGGCTACATTTACATTATGCTATATGGTGATTTTGATTATGATTGCCTTTAACTCTTATAGAGTTCTTATGATAGATTATGATGATTTGATGTTTCTCTATGAAGTTATTATATGGTTCTCATCCCTTATCCACTTTACTTATAGATGTCCTTAAGAGAAACCATATGCATGTTATTTATTGAATTCTTTTGAAATAGATAAATGAATCACTGATGCCCCCTTTCTTATGAATGATACGATGAATAATATATTGTTCTGTTGGCAACAACATAGTGATTCTCACCCTTCCACTTATTACCGAGATCCTTACTATTGATAAGTTCTAGCTTGCTTGACCCATGTGTGCTTTTCACTCGGGTCAGACTGTGCTGCAGGTTAGGTATGGATTGCTGCTTCACTTGGATGTTTTGCTAGCTTTTGTTGGGCTTTATCATTTTGGCTTGGATATCATACTTTTTGAGTAGTTGACTCTTATATTATCATGATGTGTATTCTTTTGTGTGTTGGTTGTATATCTTATTCGGTAGTCCATGCTACCTATGTATGATGTACTATTATTATGACGCATGGTGATGTATATATATACTCTAATCTGGGTTTACTGTTCTGTGACTGATATATTTACTTACTCGCATATTGAATTTATTCTGAGACAGTTCGAAACCACCAAAGTATGCATTAGTTATAGACTAAGTGTGTCGACCACTGATGAGGTAATGAAAAAAAATAGAGATACATCCGACATGCTTATCCCTTAACTAAAGTATTACTACGATGGTCGTCCTTAATCAGCCATATTCTCTGCATTAGTAGACAGGATTACTTTGTAATTCTCTTTGCTAGTGTAGGTCTCAGGGTTGGGCGTCATAATCCCTATCCTTATATTATTCCAGTCTAGGCTCCGATACCCAAGTTTGACGCTCCGACTCCAGTGGTCGAAATATCAGAGGGTGTTCACCATCCGATGGTTTGGAGTAATGGGCACGTAAGAAGCGATCTCTCGTATACACTATCTTGGGTCAACATGGATATGTTTCAATACTTGAATATTCATGAAATAATATGTGTCTCTCCTTGATGCAAGGCAATATACATGAGCTCTAGAATTAAATAATACAGTTTTAGAGACCCGAATAAACTTTTCCAACTAACATAATCAAAATGAACAAAAATGATGAATTTTGTATCACATCTAAAAATTTAATCCATTATCTCATTATATATACAACTCCTCACAAAATTACGTCACATTTTCATATACAATGAAATTTCAATTTAAATACAAATAGAGTAAATACTCACCATGGTCATCTGCTCCACCTCCATATCATAACCCACGAAGCATATACAATCACAATATTGATCCGTAAAACAACCTAAAGTTGAACCGAGGTATTAAAAATAACAACTAACCCCGAGTTAGGCTAGAAATATAATTGTGAGTTTAACAAAATCATAAACAATAAATGTGCAGCGTCGGGTTTAAAGGTGATATTTTCAAACAAACAGATGTCACTCACACCGTACTATGTCCTTCCTACAATTAATATTCAACGGTAGTGATAACACACGTGTTATCGCTCTTTTCATCGTGACTCATAGTTGAACTCTAATCAACTGGGATATCACAATATATCCATATTATATGACTTGCATTTTGATGTATAAATTCAAAACATCATTTCAAATTGTTCGTTTCACAAGGTTGAAATTTCTAGTTGCACTTAAGAGAGGGCTAAATCATCTTCTCATGCTTATGAGAAGGCTAAATCATTTTTTGGTCTGTGAGTTCCAATAGGATATCACATTGATAAATCTCCTTGGTGGATTTACCTTCCATATAGACTACCTATCGTGGAAGTCATCATGGTTTTTTTCCCCGTACTTCTACTCAGTTGTGGTTGGCCTTCAATGATCCTTTTGTTGTCGTACCCTTTAGTTATCTGGAGACATGATAAATCTTACTCGTGTTATAGTCCACTTCATCATCATATCTCCAACAGGCGGCGCTAGTTCTCTTCATTTTCACTACACTATTGACAATTCTCTATATCTTCAATAACTCCATATGTCCTAGCAACAGATCATTACCACGTTTTAATGAGGGACGAAGTCGTCATGATTTAGTTAACAATCCTCGAATCAATCCACTAGGATGGAACCAACAGTCTAGTAGTCAATACCTCGTTCTCATCAGATGTTGAATTTGTTGCTTTTCAAAAAATTTGACTTTCATTTAATTTCCATATTTCCAAATGAAGTTTTATCCTATTTTCATCAATAAATGCCATGTACATGCAAACCGGCATAGCAAAATATCAATGCTCAAAACTAGGAAATTAAATGCAATGAAGCACACAATATTATCTTGGGATATAATAAACTTGGCATATAATATCATGGATGAATCACACATCATACACACACATATTTAAAATCAAACAAGTATACAGAAGCACCCTTCGTTATTCAAGCATGTATTCCATTCAATTGTGTGCAATTCATTAATAGCATACTTGACAACTAATTATAAATTTGATATAGTTATAGTTAACCATTAAGCAATTCGTTTATCTTCAAATCAACCGAACCTTTGACCACTTAGCTTACTATGAGTATATTTACATAGCCTGGGTTAAATATTTAAGTTCAATCGCTTATATATTAAAATGAACAATTAACTTCTAATTACTTGACATATATTCAAATATAGTGATCCATTTATTATACTCATGATTTTTATAATAAACATATATACTTGATTTTCATTTTCAAAATCATACCTAAGCAATTATAATTAACCAAGCATT
Source organism: Allium cepa (assembly GCA_030765085.1). NCBI lineage: Eukaryota > Viridiplantae > Streptophyta > Magnoliopsida > Asparagales > Amaryllidaceae > Allium > Allium cepa. The sequence continues at coordinate 126,588,624 of CM060932.1, forward strand.
AAGCAAACATCAGACTTTGTTTTACTTATATCACATAGTTATTTCATTCATGGCCTAAAGTACATGTAACAAATTAACACCACAATGCACATATAATACAATCGTGCCATTCATCCCATCAAGTATTACTTAGGTGACACTAATTTTGCAACTTATTTCAACTCATACAAACATCAATGTGAAAATGTAATGTAAAATGTACGCTAACTAATATAGTGTGTATGCACACTTACTTACCAAAGAATTAGGTATTCATTTTACTTAAATTTCTTTTATATCCATTTCTTTATTCAACTATATTAAAAATTCTAAATTTAAATAACATATGCATTAAGTTTATTGCATTATAATCTTCATGATCAATAACATGGCCCATTAAGCAAGATTAAACAACTGAAAACGAGGCCGTCCCTTCCATCGAAAATTCGTACTTCTTCCATAAATAATTCTATGAATTGCAATCTATTTTATATGATGTATATTGTCTTGAGTGGAATTAACAACACCTTAATCAACCTCTAATCATAGCATAAAGCTAAAGGGAATTAATCAAAATAATATTTGATTCATTGTTTTCTGATTACAGTTGACCCTCTTCATATTAATTTACTTTTATATACTTCAATATAAATTCATATAAATGTATTTTTTTAGATCTAGAACCCTTTTTGAAAATATCAATCTTATACCGGCAACTAAATCAATATAAAGTAATATTTACTGCCTCATATGGTAACAAAATAAAAGAGCATCAACTATACATATACAAGAATAGAAGGAAGTTCAACTCATATTAATCTTGCAACTATTTAATAAAGAATCGGTATACTCACTAGAGTGTATTTAAACCATTCGTCATGAGGAAAAGATTTTATAAACATATGATAAGGTATATCCTTATGGCTAATACATACATACATACATATATGTTATATGGGTGTGTATTGATAAGTAAATAAACATATATATATAAAATTCATCACCTCAATTCAAAATTCAATTCAAATTCATTTATTCTTTTTTTGAAAATAACTCAAATTCAATTAACTAAAATTTTCTACTCATAAAAATAAAAAAAATATTTCAAATGAATATGAATTTTCTACAATATTCAAACTCACATTCCTCATTTAATTTAAATTCAAAATCCACAATATAACTTGAATAATTTCAGGTTTAATATTTTTATAACTTTAAATATAAATATATTTTTAGATATTTTTGGAAGTTCAACCTTTACCCTCCTTATAACACTCAGATGTGAATTCGAGACATCTTATCTTAACAAGTAATAACAGTTCATCAAGTTACCGTAACTTCATTATATGCCCAAATAATTAACCCAATCAAACATCTATTATTAACAACTCAGGCACAACCATCTACTAACCAATATGAAATTTATATATTTATTGTAATTTAAAATGATGTTATACTAACTTATCATTACTACTATAACCTCATACCAACATTCATAATTCTACCTCAACAACCCACTACTGTACAGCGTTCTCTTCGCATCACCTACTTCTGTTATTCCTCCTATATGCTCACGCACCTCTTTCAAATCAATGTGCAACATCAAGCCATCATCATTATGTTGCCGGCCATGCCGTCTCCATGTTCTACCCTATTCGCCGCCTAGGTTGTGCCTGAACGTCATCACTAGGCCCATCGTCATCGTCCAAACCCTGATCTCCACTTGCCATAATCGCATATGCATCCCACCTATGCGACCCACCGGCAGCTGTTCTTTATATCATGCGTCCGTTTGAAATTGATTTGGGATTAGAGATGGAATGGAGATGGTTTTTTACTTCTTTTTTTCTTTCCTGGAAGAGAACAAAATGAAATAAAGAAGCGAAAGTACGGGATAAGCTTGAAGGGTATGAGATAGCAGGATCCAAAGGATAGGGTCCAATAAAAATTAAAAGTGAAATTTGTTTTTCTATTAAATAAAAAATGCCCCTAACCTCCATTAAACCTAACGTCTTTTAATCAACGCATTACAATCATTTCAAAATTCAACTCAAGGCGTTTTATCAAACGTTATTTCATTTTTGAATGATTTGTCGTTTATTAAATTATTGCCACCTAGTTTTTAAGTAACTAAAAATTATTTTTTTATTAGTTCAAAAAATTCCAATTTCCATAAATATTTTTTATTTTTCCAAATAAATTTTCAAACAAAATTTTAGATATTTAAAACGCAATTCAAATTCCCAATTTGAATCTTAAATCAATATTCACCAAAACTTTAATATATTGAATTAAATTCAATAAAACATTCAATTAAATTCTCAAATCCATTTTAATGGATTTATTTTATTAACTTCGAACAGGGATGCTAACGACTCCTGTAACGACCCGTATAAATACAATTTTTAAAATGAATTAAATTAATAAAATTTAAATTTAAATTTAGAAAGAAATAAAAATCTTATTTATTTATATGAAAGCGAATGTTGAAATTAGATGTATCAAGGGTAATTAAAATTTACAAATTAAATTATATATGGCAAGTAATTGTAATAGTGGAAATTGTCGCATTTGGATATAAAGTTAAAAATAAGTAAAAAGGGGCAAGTATTGAATTCATCAATGGAATTAAATATTGATTTATGGAATGTAAATGTAAATGGAGGTAAAAAAGTAATGCAGGGCAATAAATAATTTTTTTAGTACAATCCCTTTTTTTTTGTAAACTATTGTAAGATGTTAATTAACTGAAATGTGAAGATTAGGAGATAGATTCAATATTTATGTTAGACAATGAATTGCAATAATTAGAGTTAATAATTATTGCATTAAATGGAATACCAATTTACTCATAAACGTGAATATAAGAGAACTAATAAATATTGAATAAATTTAGGAAAAGTTGCAATAAATGTTAATTGAGTAAAACCAGTATATGTAAGTAATTACAATGTTGGGGTGTAATTAATGAACCTCTAAAAGTTTAATTAAGAGTTAAGGACTATATTTATTGTACGTTACTTATTTTATTAGGTTGTTAAGTTAATTTGTAATTAATTTCAATTAATTCACAAAATTATGGCAGTTAATGTGGAATAAATTGGTAAGTAAAGAATGTTGAATTCAAATAAGATGTAACCAAAGTAAAATTCCATTCATATTAGGATAATAAATGTGATAAAAAGAAATGAGATCAAAATAAAATTTGGAAAACATAAATGTAATGAAATCTAAAATAATATTAACTATGTTGGTTAAGTAATAAATTGATTCAATATTAAGTTGTAACCGAATAGAAATCAAATTCGGAATTAATTTGCAATCAATTGGATTAATTGCAACTGACATTTGAACATTGTATTTACTGGAATAATTGACACTAAATTGATATGTGAATTTTCTTTTAGTTAATGTATATATCAAAGGGATTAATTGCAATTAAATGGATTTAGTATTTAAAGATTTTGTAGATATTTATTTAGATGAAATTGAAGCCATTATATGAGTATGAATCTAATGTAAATTTTTACTTATAGAATGGACAATTGATATTAAATGAAAGGAATAAAATTTAAGTGGGCCAATAAATTGAAATTTAATGAAATCAAACATCTAAATGTTATGTTAATAGAAATTTAAAATGGAATCTAAGAATATTTGTATAATAGATTTTGAGTCAAATGTTGATTTCATCCAGTATAATATTGAATTTAATAATAAATGAAGTTTTAACTTATATTTTCTAAATTTAATGAAATTTGGAAATTAACGCTGAAATGGATAGATTTATCAACTTCCGATGTACATCTAAACTTGTTTAAACTTCTGCAAATGATTAAGAAATATAAAAGGGAATTTCTGAAATCGATAAATTTAGCAACTTTCAATTAACTTTCAATTGTTAAACTATTGTAATTGATTTAGAAACATAAAGAGTTGCTTATTTATTTGAAGTTAAATTTTGGAAATTGGGTTATTTCAATTTAATGGGAATAAAATGTTAAATGTTACGTTAATGGAGTTTAAGTTGAAAATTTAGAATAACAATATATTAGACCATTAACCAATGCTAATTTATCTACTTGGTGATAATGGAGTGAATAAAAGAATTTAAAAACCAAATAAATGAAATTTAACACTTAATTTTTACGTTAATAGAAAGTTAGATGGAATGTAAGAATATTATGATAGTTTGCAAATTCAATGAAAATTTTTATCCATTTAAGAATAGTGAATTGAATAATAGATATGGAACAAAATAATTATACCATAAGAAGAATGTATTGAAAATAAATGGAAAGCTAATTTCATTGAAAATTTTGGATGATTTAATGTATAATCTATAAACAATTGAAATAGAAGTTAAAGCTTTGAAAGTGTGGAATTTGCAACATCTAATCCATATGAGGAATCTTTGAATTAAAAGGAAAGAGAAGTTAATTGAAATTTATGGCAATTAATATAAGAAACGTACATTTTTGGGTTAAATAGAAAGAGCATTTTTAATGAAAATAAAAGAAAAGTTTGAGAAAAATAAAATGAACGTTTCATTTTAAAGATAAGTAAAATTTTATAAAAAGGAAAATTTTGAATTTTGAAACAACATTTTACATTCATTTTATAACAATCAGAGGCAGTATAGAAGTGATTTTAATGCTAACCTTATATTTTAAAGTAAATTTAATATTTTAAATCGTGATTGCGCTGAGAAAAACGCCGTTTTTAAATTTGAACTTCCAGTCTCGGTTCATCTTTTATTGTGTGCAGCGGCGGTCCCCAGTGACATTAATTGGAGTGTTACATTTTATTTAATGTGTGTTAATAAAATTTAATTGGGTGTTAATAAGGTGTATAATTAGGGTTAATAGAAATTAATTTAGCGGAGTAGACGTTTTGAAATTGGATCTCAAAGTTTTAGTACAACTGGTCCATTTGTTACTTTATATTTATTCGTTACCACCTCTTTGTTTGAAATGTATAAATTTTCATTTTTGCTACCTGAAGCATTCATTTCATTGGTTCCATCCTCCATTAGCCTCATTTCAATTTTCCAATCTCACTGAACTTCATTATGCAAACATGACCCTATTTCATTTTCTCCCTCACCTGCTTGCAACACTTTTTCCTAATCCTTCTTGAAGCTTTGAGTTGCGTGAAAGCCTCTCCACCTCACCCAATCCTTGCCACCACCTTGTTAGCAGGTACCCTAGTCGCCTTATCCCAAAACGTGAAATTTGGTATTTATTTTGTTTATTTTAATATCACTATATATATACACTTTATTATGGCAATGGTCATCTTATAACTTGAATAACATTCGCATACAATGTCCGATTTACGCACGATTTTTTTTTGAAGGATCGTATTGAGATATATGACATTTTGACTCTAGTTTGGGCAGATTCTGAGGCTGTTGAATTTTTGGGTTTAAATTAGATTTTAATTCAATTTAAATCCAAAAGGTGAGTGTTTTAACCCACTCACAACTTCTAAAATTTCTTATGTTTGTTAAATTTATTTGAGATATGAGTAGAAATTTATTTATGACTGTTTTGCATATTTTATTCATCATCTTAGTTAAATCGCATTTATTTAATATAACTGTTAATTAATTTTATTATTGCATATAAATTGACAGTTAAAATTTATTTATTTTGCACATACACTGATTGTTAAACAGTTAAATAAATTTATTGTTGCATATAAACTGTTAGTTAATAACTGTCATTTTACCTGTTATATTTCATATGCTCTATATTGATGTTTGTTTAAATTGGATGATGATTGTAATAAATGGTTGATTATTGATATTTGGATGAATGGATGCTATATTTTATATTGTATAAACTGCAAATTATTATGCATTTTCATTCATTCAGGATTGCGGCTTGAAATGATATACAACCGCAAATTTTTATTTTAAATTGCGGATTGAAATGATAAATATCCGTATCACTTGACCATAGGATAGAAAATTTTATACAGGCACTGCGGCATATATATAAAATTATTTTTGAAATGATTTTTATGGTTTGGATATGATACGGTTTAATAAATATTAAATTTGGATATGATATAAAAATATTTTATACATACATAGTTAAATTGTAGAATTTAAGCTATGCATAAATCTGTTAAATAAAAATGAATAAGTTGAAAAATGGCATTTGATAATTTATATTATACGAGTAAGTACAAGTTTAAGATCTTGTATATGTATATATATAGAGTTTTAAACGATTCAAATAAATCAAGATTGAAAGATACATTGGAAATTACATTGGAATTGAGCTTATTTGAAAAATTAACTCCATAAGTGATGTTAACTTACTAAAATTGGAAACTTTAAGGTATGATATTTATACCGGGATTTAATGAATAATTCTAGTATAAATGAATGGAAGGAAAAAATTTTAGTGTTAATAAATTTAGTTTATTTTAAATGGTTATGGATTTATCATGTAAACCTTTCAAACTAAATAATAGGAAAATGAATTGTTGATTTGAAATTTCCAACCTCAGTTTTGAAATTCATTTAATACTCAAAGTTTGAAAATATTGAAATCAAAGTGTTTTATTCAAACTGAAAGTGAATCTAAAAGTTATGGGTTTAGACTGAATTTAAAGTGAATAAAATTGTGAAGGCGTGGAAATTATTTTCTTTTAAAGAAATTTTAAATTCAACTGCTTTATTTTGTATACTGTTGAATATCCAAACCATTTAAGTTTGAAAGTTATGGTTTTAAAACTATGGATTTCGAAGTATTATGTTGAAAGTTAAAATTCAAATGTTTGGTTTTGAGGTATTATAAATTTTAAAAGTAGCATGATTTTGGAAAGGAAATATATTTGAAATAAAATGATATCACATTTATTTGGGTTTAAAAGGAAATGATATCGTATTCATGGGTTTTGAAATGGATAATTATATTCTGGTTTTGAAAGTATAAACATTTTTAAAGACCGCGGTGTTATAATAACGTTTGGTTGTTGAAGAGACCGGGATCGGAAGTTGTCATACTCTCTGCTAACTCCGAAAACCACTTTAACAACCGTGTACGCGGTGGAGATTCCAGAATGAAGTAGGATGTTGGCGGCGTTTCCTGTAAGGTAAATACGTGGACCCAACTCCCTTGAGTTGACATAAGGTGGCTAAAACAGGAGCGATCGACGAGTTAATAAGGTAGCACCTTTGATCGGACACATCCCTTCGATATTATTCTTTGACTCTTGGATTGATTCAGTGGCCACTTTTGATTTTTATCTGGGGGTGTGGCTCGAGGTGGGCGGTAGCTGCGGCTATGCGTTACCACTGACCCGGAAGCGTAATTGGTATATCTACCCTGGCATTGCCTAGTTGTGCCGTGTCACCTACCCTAGCGCGCCTTATACGATTTTGGTTTTGTACCATACTTATAGAGTGCCCTCTGATGACGCCCAGTACGGGGGAGATTACGGTACTGTACAGACTATGGGAATATATAACTGTGTTAAGGTGGAAAATGTAAAGCCTTAACGCTATTTAACAGTAAGTTTATTTTACAATTAGACACTATATTAATAGCGAAATATACTACATAGTAAATAGTTTAACGGATCCTTAGGAGATGTAAATCCCGAGCATCTCTTGAGTTACTGCACTCATATTCATTTCTATTAATTTAACTTACATCAGATCTTTTAGTTCTGACTCGAGTGTTTTGTCTTTTCAATTCGCTCAGGTCAGTCCGAGCGTTTCAGGATTTGAAGTTTAGCTCTGGAGGACAAAGATGAAGATTTGTATTACTATCATCTACTATTATTCCACTACACTATTTAATTCCGCTGCATTGATATTTATTGGTATGTGAACTCTAATATTTATTGTATAAAAAAAAGAATCAATTGTTTTGTAAACAGTTTTATGAACTGTATATTTATTATTATATTTTATCCCTCCGCTGTGAGATTCTGTTTTATTTTATTTCTTCTCTGTTTTTCTTATTTACCCCATAACAATCCGCCCTTCCGCATGCTTTGAATTGGCACGTGTGTCGATTTGAAGCATGCGAAAAGGAGGGACGTTACAACTCCCCTACTTAAAGAAATTGTGTCTTCACAATTTAGTGGATAATAATGTAATCGATCTAGCCAACAAAATATAATATACACACTACCTTTGTGTGTGTGTGTGTCTATATATATACACATACACAAATTCGTACATAAATACATACATGCATATATAAACCCACACGCACCAAAACTCAACACACATCAAATCATTCAATTCAAATACAACCACGCATTTAATTTATCCATGGTACTTTAACACAAAGTATCCTATTAAAATTCCATCCATTCAAGCCAGATTAATACAATGTAAGTACTTGTACATAAACAAATAAACAATCCATTTCATTCAAATGTCGCATGGCATTATAAATATAACGATCAATATACGAATAGCTTTCAGTAGTTCCTTTGAACAATTACTTTAATTTCAAAAATTATAAAAAATTTCTAAGTAGCGAGATTTTTGAAAAATTTCGGTAGAGTCCCCTTTGTACAGAGAACCTTTCAAATAATTACAATATGATTAAATAGATATACGTCTACCAACCACAATCGAAAATAATTTATATATCAAAGTTATCCATACAATCTAATGCATAATATATATATATATATATATATATATATATATATATAGCTTTTAAGGTAAAAACATACCTTGTTTTTAGCATTTCAAAGCAATTCATTTAATTTTATATGAGCAAAAGCATGTTTGTTTCAGATTCCAATTCAAGTGTCTTTATATACCTATTCTCAACTCAATTCAAATTAATAAGCTCATATAAATAAAATTTTATAACATGATAGTCGTTTAATAAAATGTACATATGTAAGCATGTTTCCAATTAGCTTTTTAAGTTTCGAAAACACAAAATTATTTGATGGATTCAAGAGTAACGTCGTGTCATATTTAATTAGCTTTCCATAACTTCTTCCTGACTACGAAAACATGGTATGTGTTCATAAGTAATGGTTGTTTTGCCCAAAAATACAAACTTTGAAGTGAAATTTAATACGTGAGTCGCTTGTGTTAAACCACATTTTTCACCTCGTAAACCTCAAAATATTGCATAATATTTGAAACAAATGTTGTTACTTATTGTTGTAGCCTTTCGGAAAGTACAATATTGTCGAAAACGGATAATGAGTTTGAAAGTTAAGGTCAAAAAAAAAATTTCCTTAGATTTTTAAATTTTTGAATGGATTCAAATTAAATCAGTTTTTAATATCAATAAATCTCATAAATTTTCATTGCACTTAAAATTAAAGTTCTTCTTCATTGTCTTAGCTTTCCAACAAATACAATATCGTTAAAGACAAATTAACGGTTTGAGAGTTATGATAAAATAATTTAATGTTTTAACCGTGAAATTTTCAAGAACAGTCCAAAGGTTTGCCTTCATTTAAAAAAGCCCTTAACAATAGTAAATTTAAAATTTTATAAAAGTGATAAACATGAAAAAAAAATTCATCTTAAAAACTAGGAGAAGTTTTTTTTTTTTCATTTGTAAATCTATTTGATGTTATCAACCTATTTGCCGTTGCCTCTCTTATATTTATTTTGATCTTAAAAAGTCACAATGTTTTGCTTAAACTAAACAAACATGATTTCATTTGTCTTCTATAAAACTTCGAACATCTTCAGCCTTCAAATATTCAGGATATATTTACTCAAGGAACACCAATCCCAAAACGTTATTAATGAAGATAATAAGTAAATTGACAAACATAACTAAAAGAAAAAAAATTAATTATTAAACTGAATTGGAATTATTGGAGGTTATTTTTGTTATTTATTCCCATGCAATAAATACTGATGAGTTAGTATATATGAATTGCCAATATATACACAGATGGCCATGTCATCAAATACTTTATCTACTTTCAAACCCAAGAGTGATTACATTTATATATGTTCAAACACAGATGGGTATATATGAATTACCTTGTGCAATTCTCATCAAATGTTAAATTTATTGCTTTTCAAAACATTTGACTCTTATTTAATGTCTATATTCCCCAAATGACATTTTTCCCATTTTCATTAACAAATGTCGTGTACGGGCACATCAACATAGCAAAATATCATTGCTCAAAACTTGGAAATTAAATGCGATGAATTGCACAGTATAATCATGGGATATAATAAAACTGCATATAATATCATGGGTAAAGCACACATCATACACACACACCCACACACACTTGAAATTAAAAATCAAATAAGTATTCAGAAGCGCCTATGGTCATTCAAGCATATTTTTCGTTCAATTCACGTGCGATTCATCCATATTATATTTGCAACTAATCATTTATTTGATATAATTCTAGCATTAGTTATAACCAACCATTAAGTAATTCGTTTATTTTCAAATCTGCTAAACCTTCAATCATTTAGCATATCATAGGTATATTTACATTGCCAGAGTGAAATATGTAAATATGTAAGTTCAATCACTTACATCAAAATGAAACATCAATTTCTGACTATCCAAAATATATTCAAATAAATTGATCTATTTATTATATTCACGATTTTTAAAACAAATATTATATATATATATATATATTTGGTTTTTATTTTCTGAATCATACCATTGCCATTATGTTAATTAAAACATCAGACTTTATTTTAGCAACATCATAGTTATTTCATTCATGTCCTAAGTTACACATAGCAAAGTAACACCACAATGCACACATACGAGAATAATGTATTTATGCCATTCATTGCATCAAGTATTACTCAGGTGATACTAGCTTTACAACTCATTTCAACTTATAAAAACATCATTACAAACACTGTATCGTAAAATGTACACCAACTAATATAGTGTGTATGCATTATGCATAATTGTTTATTAATTAATTAGATATTCATTTACTTACATTTTATAACAACCCTAGACTTTGACTATATATTTAAATTTGACTTTATTTCATTTTGAAATTATTTTAAATTTTTTTTATTTGTGTGATATCATTTCTAAACATTTTTAAAATGATAATATAATTTTTCCAAAATTTACTGTATTTATTTCCTATTTTTAAAGGCTGTTTTCTAATTTTCTGCCATTTTCTTCATTTTTAAATTTCTTTATTTTATTTTAAATTTGTTTTATTTGTGAAAATTCATCTCTAAATATTTTTAAAATAATAATAGAATTTTTATAAAAATTACTGTGTTGATTTCCTATTTTTAAGGGCTGTTTTCCAATTTTCTGCTATTTTCTGCATTAAAATTTTATATTTAAATTAAATTTTAAATATTATTTTGTGAATATATTTGTATTTTATGTTATTATTTATGTTTAAAAATAATTTACAAGCTTATATGAATTTTCTAAAAATTATTTCATTTAACTTCAAATTTTGCTGGTCTAGTTCACTGTTTTAACAATTTCCCTTAATTTTACTTTACATAATTGATAAATATTATATATATTTGTATATTTGTTAAAAATTTCGAAATCTTAGCTGATATTATTATTATTTCAGCTACATAAATTTATATAAATAATAAAAGGTAAATTGAAAGGGTGTGTGACCTTTTGTTTCCTATGGCTTTTGATTTTCCCACCTTTTCACATTTTAACTTACTTTTGCCATCAATTAGCCATAACTACTCACACAATTCATCTGCCTACCTCTATTCTTCATTCACGTACATCTTTTTCCTCCTTCCTGAAAAAAATTTCAGCCTCCTCTTGATTGAGAAGTTTGGTAAAATTCTATTTCCTTTTATCTTCTTTTGTTCACTTATGTTGATTTTGTGCACTTGCCTTCACCTATTTTGCTCAGCCCTTGCTCCTCCTTCACCATGGCCACCTCCACCACCACCACATCAGGCCACCACCACCTCCAGCCCACTGCCCATCCATATCCATGCACCACTAGTTGGTCAAACTCCACCAAAATTGCAATATCCACCTTGAAAATGCGCATAGCCTAGCCTAACTTGTTCCACCACCTCCCTCCTCCACTTTGGCTGGCCAAACACCATCACCACCAGCGACAACCTGAGTCTTGGACCTTTGTAGCACCTGTAGTTGATCCTTCCAGATAAGGCCATGCCCAATAGTCCCTTGGCCGAACCCATTTAGGCCTTGAAATCTATGTTGTTGCTTGTAGTTGTGTTGCCTTGTTTTGAAATTCAAGCACATATCCTTCATCTCCTCTTTATATTGCTATGGCCAACCTCTGTATGACCTGAACCTGATCCAAACCTGATCCAAAACCATCCCATTACATTGTCTTTCCAGACCATAGTTGAAATATAAGTGGTTGAATGCAAGTGCAAAAGCTCTAGCTTTGAATTGTGTAGTTATTCCTAGCATTGTTTGTAATATTGTGGTTTGTAATTCATGTTTTTTTTGTGTGTAAATATATTCAAGCCAATTAGTGTTGGCTCTCCACACTCAAATCATATTCAAGTTGTCGTGCCTTCGTAGTCTTTGTGTTGTGTGCTTTGTTGGCAAATCTCCAGCTTTGACAAGTGAGTAAACCTCACCAGACTAATATGTACTTATGTAGTGATAAACTGACATCACCTGAATCTGTAAATGCATATCATCCTGTTATAACTGCTATATTATATTCATATGATGTTCACACCTATATTTACACCTGTTATGTCATACGTTACTATTATTTCATGCTATTCTGTTACTTTCATCAGTTTATCACACTGCAAGTTCCCTGTAGACTAGAATCACTATGGGTTGAAATGATACATACCCGAACGGACTTTAGAATAGGAGAAAATCGTTATGGGCTGAAATGATAGGCCTGAATGATCTTCAATTATCTTCTTTTACTTGGGATTTCGGGTTTGAAATGATCAAACCCAGGTTTTCTTTGTAAATTACGGGTTGAAATGATATATTACCCGTATCACTTTACCTAGGCTAGAAAATGAAATACATACCCATTGTTAAAATATGTTTTTCTACTTTTTTTAAAGTATATTAGAAATTTAAATATTATAATATATTGATTAGATTTGGTTAAAAATGATTTTTTTAAAGCATTATTTATTTTCTGAAAATTTATAAGTGAAATAAATAAATGGTAAAGTTAGAAAATCTGAAATGTAAGTTATTTTGGAAACTAGAATTTGGTGATAAATAAAATTTAAATTAAATATTAAAATATGATAAATTTATGATATTTTGAATTAAATGAATTAAAAATGATTTTTATAATATATTAATGATTTTTGAATAAAGTTAAAATGTGAAATGAATGAATATTTAGGTTGAAATTTGGAAATATAACTAAAATTGGAAATTTGTGAATTTGGTTTAAAAAGTGAATTTTAAGTTAAGTAAATAAAAATGAAATTAAGTTATATTTGAAAATTTTAAACTTAAATGTTAAGTTAAATTTAATTTAATGAATTTAAAAATTTATGTTGGAATTTAATAAGTGAATTATTATTAAATTTTGATTTTTTTTGAATGGAGATTTAACTTTATAAAATCATGAATATAATGGTATTTGAATGACTGTTTTAAAAGTGAAATTATATGATTTTATAAGCTAAAAATGATTTAAATAAAAATATAATTGTTTGTGAAATTATATTGAATACTTGAAGTTAATTAACTGCATTTCTGAAATACTATTAATTCTAATGTAAATGATAATACAGCATTTGTAAATGCTGTAGTTGATAATAATGAACCAAATGGCTAAGTTTACTTAAAGTTTATTATAGCATTTTTTGTAAATGCTATAATTGTTGAATTTAACTAAGTTTTATTTGAAACTAATGTAACCCTATTACAGCATTTTTAAATGCTATCTTTTGTTAAATCGAACTGTTTTGAATGTAACTTTTCGTAGCAATTTCTAAATGTTGCGAAAGTTGAATTTTCATCTGTTTTAATAAATTAAGTTAATAAATGAATTTTGAAAGACTAAAATTTTGTAAATTTAATAATTTAATTATTAAATATAATAACTTCATTTTTATGATTTAAAATGAAGTAATTTGTTTTGAAATATAAACTATTTTGAAATGTGTTTTGTAATGGTATTTAAATTAAATAAAAATGAATGTGGTTTGGAAGATATTATATTTTTGATATTTTGAAATGGATTTTGAACGATATTGAATTTTGAAATGACATTTGAGTTTGAAGTATAAAATACCATTTTGAAATTTTAACCACGGGATGTAAAATTTATAGTTTAACCGATTTTTAAAGGATAGGAGATCCCAAACATCCTTTAAGTTATTGCGTATTTCTACTATAGTTCACCTGAGTTGGTTTACATTATATAAGTATATATTGTCCTGACTCGAGTGTTTTGTGTTTTACTTTACGCTCGGGTCAGCCTGAGTATTTACAGCTTAGCTTTGGATTTCTTTTCTGGAGCTAGGAATTGCTGGAGATTCTGCTTGTCTAGTTATCTATTTCCTTTCAGTTTCCGTTGTTCTATTTTAGCTCTAGTATTTATAAACTTCTACCTATTTGAGATTTCTATTGTATATGTTTCAGACTAATATTATGCATTATGTTTTGAGAGTTTGTTATAGTAGCTTCATGAACTACTATGGTATTTTTATTTCCGCTGCGAGTTATTCTGATATTTCTGTGTCTGTGATTCTGTGATTGTATTTCATTTGCTCCAAATTTATTTACAATGCGGTATTTTGAGCAATTCAAGTCCGAAATGTGCGGATGCGAATGGCTGAAAATATCGGGTCGTTACAGTTGGTATCAGAGCTTTGGTTTTAGGCAAACCTTAGCCTGCGGAGCAAAAACTCATTAGAGATAGGGTAGAAATACCCTAGAATGAGTGAAATCAATCTCAGAATCCTTTCTTTGTGAGAGAACGTATTTTCGAAGTATAAAATGATTTTTAAAGAATTTTTCAAAGATTATTTTGGTATAAAAATGTTCTTATTTCGAAATCAAGATTTTCTAAACTTCATCTCTTCGTTATCCACCTTGTTAGAAATCTTTTGATTAAGATTCTTATTGACTAGGATTCCTTGAACTTTGGAACACTCCCACTTGTTCTGGAATCCAGTCTTGTTTTCCCCATTTTTTCCTTTTAATTTTGGAGCATTTGTAACTCTACTTTGGAATGACCTTTCTAAATAGCGATGATTCCGTAAATCTTTGAATGATTTGTAAAGGGGTGAAACTCCTTTACAATTGGCATTGATTCACTGAAGATTTTTGTATCCTTAGATGTCGATGCTATCTATCTCCTGCTCTACCCGGATTCTATCTCTGGCAATCGAAGGTCGATTTGCCTTAGATTTCCGTATTGATTATATTCCTAAAGTCTCGGTTGACCGGTTAAGTTCGCCCGCGATTTATATAGGCTTATCCATCTTCTATTTGGTAATTAATTACTTATCTTAGTTCGAACTTATCTTTGAATCAGGATTCTAATTGATTAGAGATCCTCTAAATTTGAATCCCTATTTGTTTGAAATCTAACCTTGAGTCATTCTTTGGAGATTTGTGTTTAATTGTATTTTGAATTTGTGCATACATTGAAATTACTATTTTGGGAAGGATGGCCATATTTTATATATAAATAAAATGTTTTTGATAAAGATTTTATATCTTTTAAAAAAATGAAAATTTGAAGCTTTGAAAGGATTTGAAATTTTGAAAATTTATGAAAAATTTAAATTTATATAAAATGATTTATAACTGAAGGGTCTTGAATTTGAATTTAGAGGAATCGAATTCCGGTGTTTCGAAATCAGTTTTAAGATTTTGGAAAATATGTAATAATAATATGATTTAAAGATATTTTTCAAATAAGAAATGTTTCAAATGTATTCGAATGAATTTCAATGATTTCGAAGGAATTTCAAAGAAGTTTTTCAAAGTTAATTGAAGTCCAGAACTCACTTATGTCGCTGGAAAATAATTTCGGTGATGAATGCATGCATCATCGACATTGATTTTCGAGTTTCTGAGTGAGAGAGAGGACATTCTAGTAGCTTTGCGCTGCGAGTGATTTTGTGAAACCAATTTTGATTTTAGATTTCGAAGTATGGTTTGATATTCGAAAGATAGATCCGTGTGTGTGTATATATATATATATATATATATATATATATTTGAAAAGATTTAAAGTAAGCCGGTGTTCAGTTCTCGAGTTTCAGATTTTGAAACCTAACTTTTAAAATTGATTTACTGATTTAGTGTTGATTTTCAACTCTTGGACTGAAAATATGATTTCTTCGACTATTTTGAAGGTTCGAGCACTTCCAAATCAACTTTAACTTTTCAAAGCTAAGAAATTTTGAGAGGTATAAGGTATTTGATAAAGAATATAAGTTTAGTTTGTATGCTTCAAGTATGAAATAATATGATTTGTATAAGTTGAAACTGTTTTGTTAAGTAAATAAATAAGATTATTTTGAATTATACTAAAACGAAATTTAGTTTTGAAATGTTTTGGATAAAAAAAAATTAGTCTTCAAATGTTTGAGATAATTTTGGTTTTAAATGTTTTAACTTAGTAACATCTTTATAAAACTATTTACTTAACAAGTTGGAATAGATACATAAGTTGTACGTATGTTGTTTTATTCGCATAATTAATTTGATCCAAGTTTGAGTACACAAGTTCGAGGTGAATTACACCATTTCGTGTTAGGATTTTTCATTTGATTCTTGATGGCGAACATTTGATATGGATTTTGGGCTTGATTCTAGAATTCTCTATCATAGTATATGGCTATGCAAGGAGACTGATGGCTTCTAGTCAAGAAACCATATCGAAGTCCGCATTAGGGAAGTCGAATGGACAATACTAGTTCGAAAGCGAACTTGTGTGATCAAGCGAGCGATCGAATGTAATGTTGGGAAATAATGACATATATAAGTAATAATGAAGTAAAATTTGAGATATATGAAATTATGAAATTTAGTTTTGAAATATGGTATATTTAAGCCTTGAAACATATTTAAGATTTAATAGTTTATTTTGTAAATCAAATTTATATTTGAAATTGATAATATTTGAAATGGTTTTGTTGGAAAACTAAATTGAAACTGATGGTCTGAATTGAATTAAAATTGGAAATTAGATTTTGGTTTAATTGAAAAAAAAATTGAAATGTAAAGTATTAAGGGCATGTTTTATGATTTCAAATGCATGATTTCTAAATGTTATGATTTTCAAAGTGTAATGATTTCAAGTATTTTAGTTTCGAAAGATTCATAACTTTGAAAGTATTATGACTTTTGAAGTGAATGCATGTTTGAAATGGAAATGGATTTATTTGACCTAAATTTTGTTGATTTGGAAATTTGGATTATTTTCTAAACCTATTGTTTTAAGAAATTTTGAAACTGAATATGTATAACTTGAAAGAAATGATTTGGTGACATCATATATGATTTTAAAATTTATTTGATATCGAAATGGTTTGAAATTTAGAACCTTGTTTTATTAAATACTTGATTTGGGAGCTATCGAACTTATATAAAAATGATTTGTATAAGTAAACTGTTGAATTGGAACTGTTGATTTGAAAGGGTACCCAAATTTTGAAAAGTGAAATCTTATATAATCGAAATCTATATAAGTGTGATTTGATATACTAGTATTTTGAAAAGTATTTGATTTGAAATGAAATCTTATATAAAATGGACTTTATATAAGTATGATATTTGAAAGTGATTTTGAAAGGTACTATATGATACATATTTTCGAAGTAAAGATATGAAAAGTGCCTTCTGCTTGATATCCGCTTTGTGGCCACACTGTGGATTCATTCTATCGATATTATTATCTCTCTTTGATTTGGGTTTTCCAGATATGATACTCGAGTGTCCATCGAATTCCATGGCGATCTCCATGGTCTTATGATCGCGACTGCATAGCGCAACTGCCTGGCTGAGCTGGCCTAGGGTTTCGGATTGTTTCCTGTGGGATCCAGGCGTAACCATTGTGTATCCTGCACTCTATGTAGGTCGCATTAGTAGCGCAAATGCCTGGCTGAGCTGGCCTGGGGGTACGGATTGTTTCCTGGGGGATCCAGGCGTAACCATTGTGTATCCTGCAATCTACTCGTCATCATGGCGTAACTCGCAGGGCTGAGAAAGCTTACGGATACGGATTATTTCTTGGGGGATCCAGGCGTAACCATTGTGTATCTGCGATCCATGGTTAGACAACTGTTTCAGTTTGGTTGATTTGTTTGGATTGTACTTTCCATATCTGTTTTTTTTAAAAAAAAAAAAGAGTTTTCTAGTATTTTCATTGGGTGTTGAAACAAGTCTACTAAGTACCTGGAGAAGTCTAGCTTTGCGCCTGATCAACGCATAGCCAGAGTTTGCAGGAACGAAAGTAAACTTGTTAAGACATCGAGTTATAAAAGTATTTTGATAAAGTACTATATAAAGAATATTTTGATCAGTTATTTTCCCTTCTAAAAATTTAAAATGTTTTAAATATTGTTTACTTTGAACCATCAGATTTGAATCAAATGACTATTCATCATACTAAAAAAAAAAAAATTAAATTGAAGTGTATAATTGTTCAAATAATGGTTCATCCTTGTCTTTCAACCTGCTTTACCTCCTAGCTATCTTTTTTCCTACCTTCTTTCAGGGATGCATTCCAACCTATTACTCTTTCTTGTTGTTTCTCCGCTTCCTTCCTTTTCGAGGACGAAAAGATTTGAGTGGGGGAGAGTGTAACAACCCTAGATTTTGACTATATATTTAAATTTGACTTTATTTCATTTTGAAATTATTTTAAATTTTTTTTATTTGTGTGATATCATTTATAAACATTTTTAAAATGATAATATAATTTTTCCAAAATTTACTGTATTTATTTCCTATTTTTAAAGGCTGTTTTCTAATTTTCTGCCATTTTCTTCATTTTTAAATTTCCTCATTTTATTTTAAATTTTTTTTATTTGTGAAAATTCATCTCCAAATATGTTTAAAATAATAATAGAATTTTTCTAAAAATTACTGTGTTGATTTTCTATTTTTAAGGGCTGTTTTCCAATTTTCTGCTATTTTCTGCATTAAAATTTTATATTTAAATTAAATTTTAAATATTTATTTTGTGAATATATTTGTATTTTATGTTATTATTTATGTTTAAAAATAATTCACAAGCTTATATGAATTTTCTAAAAATTATTTCATTTAACTTCAAATTTTGCTAGTCTAGTTCACTGTTTTAACTATTTCCCTTAATTTTACTTTACATAATTGATAAATATTATATATTTGTATATTTGTTAAAAATTTCGAAATCTTAGCTGATATTATTATTATTTCAGCTACATAAATTTATATAAATAATAAAAGGTAAATTGAAAGGGTTTGTGACCTTTTGTTTCCTATGGCTTTTGATTTTCCCACCTTTTCACATTTTAACTTACTTTTGCCATCAATTAGCCATAACTACTCACACAATTCAGCTGCCTACCTCCATTCTTCATTCACGTACATTTTTTTCCTCCTTCCTGAAAAAAATTTCGGCCTCCTCTTGATTGAGAAGTTTGGTAAAATTCTATTTCCTTTTATCTTCTTTTGTTCACTTATGTTGATTTTGTGCACTTGCCTTCACCTATTTTGCTCAGCCCTTGCTCCTCCTTCACCATGGCCACCTCCACCACCACCACATCAGGCCACCGCCACCTCCAGCCCACTTCCCATCCATAGCCATGCACCACTAGTTGGTCAAACTCCACCAAAATTGCAATATCCACCTTGAAAATGCGCATAGCCTAGCCGAACTTGTTCGACCACCTCCCTCCTCCACTTTGGTTGGCCAAATACCATCACCACCAGCGACAACCTGAGTCTTGGACCTTTGTAGCACCTGTAGTTGATCCTTCCAGATCAGGCCATGCCCAATAGTCCCTTGGCCGAACCCATTTAGGCCTTGAAATCTATGTTGTTGCTTGTAGTTGTGTTGCCTTGTTTTGAAATTCAAGCACATATCCTTCATCTCCTCTTTATATTGCTATGGCCAACCTCTGTATGACCTGAACCTGATCCAAACCTGATCCAAAACCATCCCATTACAGTGTCTTTCCAGGCCATAGCTGAAGTATAAGTGGTTGAATGCAAGTGCAAAAGCTCTAGCTTTGAATTGTGTAGTTATTCCTAGCATTGTTTGTAATATTGTGGTTTGTAATTCATGTTTTTTTTATGTAAATATATTCAAGCCAATTAGTATTGGCTCTCCACACTCAAATCGTATTCGAGTTGTCGTGCCTTCGTAGTCTTTGTGTTGTGTGCTTTGTTGGCAAATCTCCAGCTTTGACAAGTGAGTAAATCTCACCAGACTAATATGTACTTATGTAGTGATAAACTGACATCACCTGAATGTGTAAATGCATATCATCCTGTTATAACTGCTATATTATATTCATATGATGTTCACACCTATATTTACACCTTTTATATCATATGTTACTGTTATTTCATGATATTCTGTTACTTTCATCAGTTTATCACACTACAAGTTCCCTGTAGACTAGAATCACTATGGGTTGAAATGATACATATCCGAACGGACTTTAGAATAGGAGAAAATCGTTATGGGCTGAAATGATAGGCCTGAATGATTTTCAATTATCTTCTTTTACTTGGGATTGCGGGTTTGAAATGATCAAACCCGGGTTTTCTTTGTAAATTACGGGTTGAAATGATATATTACCCGTATCTCTTTACCTAGGCTAGAAAATGAAATACAGACCCGTTGTTAAAATATGTTTTTCTATTTTTTTTTAAAGTATATTAAAAATGTAAATATTATAATATATTGATTAGACTTGATTAAAAATGATTTTTTTAAAGCATTATTTATTTTCTGAAAATTTATAAGTGAAATAAATAAATGGTAAAGTTAGAAAATCTGAAATGTAAGTTATTTTGGAAACTAGAATTTGGTGATAAATAGAATTTAAATTAAATATTAAAATATGATAAATTTATGATATTTTGAATTAAATGAATTAAAAATGATTTTTATAATATATTAATGATTTTTGAATAAAGTTAAAATGTGAAATGAATGAATATTTAGGTTGAAATTTGCAAATATAACTAAAATTGGAAATTTGTGAATTTGGCTTAAAAAGTGAATTTCAAGTTAAGTAAATAAAAATGAAATTAAGTTATATTTGAAAATTTTAAACTTAAATGTTAAGTTAAATTTAATTTAATGAATTTAAAAATTTATGTTGGAATTTAATAAGTGAATTATTATTAAATTTTGATTTTTTCTGAATGGAGATTTAACTTTATAAAATCATGAATATAAGGGTATTTGAATGTCTGTTTTAAAAGTGAAATTATATGATTTTATAAGCTAAAAATGATTTAA
Organism: Allium cepa; assembly: GCA_030765085.1. Lineage (NCBI taxonomy): Eukaryota > Viridiplantae > Streptophyta > Magnoliopsida > Asparagales > Amaryllidaceae > Allium > Allium cepa. Next base: position 126,610,002 of record CM060932.1, read on the forward strand.
ATAAAAATATAATTGTTTGTGAAATTATATTGAATACTTGAAGTTAATTAACTGCATTTCTGAAATGCTATTAATTCTAATGTAAATGATAATACAGCATTTGTAAATGCTGTAGTTGATAATAATGAACCAAATGGCTAAGTTTACTTAAAGTTTATTATAGCATTTTTTGTAAATGCTATAATTGTTGAATTTAACTAAGTTTTATTTGAAACTAATGTAACCCTATTACAGCATTTTTAAATGCTATCTTTTGTTAAATTGAACTGTTTTGAATGTAACTTTCCGTAGCAATTTCTAAATGCTGCGAAAGTTGAATTTTCATCTGTTTTAATAAATTAAGTTAATAAATGAATTTTGAAAGACTAAAATTTTGTAAATTTAATAATTTAATTATTAAATATAATAACTTCATTTTTATGATTTAAAATGAAGTAATTTGTTTTGAAATATAAACTATTTTGAAATGTGTTTTGTAATGGTATTTAAATTAAATAAAAATGAATGTGGTTTGGAAGATATTATATTTTTGATATTTTGAAATGGATTTTGAACGATATTGAATTTTGAAATGACATTTGAGTTTGAAGTATAAAATACCATTTTGAAATTTTAACCACGGGATGTAAAATTTATAGTTTAACCGATTCTTAAAGGATGGGCGATCCCAAACATCCTTTAAGTTATTGCGTATTTCTACTATAGTTCACTTGAGTTGGTTTACATTATATAAGTATATATTGTCCTGACTCGAGTGTTTTGTGTTTTACTTTACGCTCGGGTCAGCCTGAGTATTTACAGCTTAGCTTTGGATTTCTTTTCTGGGGCTAGGAATTGCTGGAGATTCTGCTTGTCTAGTTATCTATTTCCTTTCAGTTTCCGTTGTTCTATTTTAGCTCTAGTATTTATAAACTTCTACCTATTTGAGATTTCTATTGTATATGTTTCAGACTAATATTATGTATTATATTTTGAGAGTTTGTTATAGTAGCTTCATGAACTACTATGGTATTTTTATTTCCGCTGCGAGTTATTCTGATATTTCTGTGTCTGTGATTCTGTGATTGTATTTCATTTGCTCCAAATTTATTTACAATGCGGTATTTTGAGCAATTCAAGTCCGAAATGTGCGGATGCGAATGGCTGAAAATATCGGGTCGTTACACATTTCCTTTATAAATATTTAAATATCTGTTTCTTTATTCAGCTAAATTAAAAATTATAAATTTAAATAACAAATGCATCAAAATTTGTTGCATTATAAGTTCCTTCATGATCATCAGCACCACCAACTAAAAAGTTAAACAAATAAAAATGAGGCCTTCCCCTTTATTCAAAATTTATACTTCTTCCATAAATATTTCTATGCATCATAACCAATTTTATATTATTTTTGTTATCCAAGTAGATCGTTAACAACACCTTAATCAACCTCAGATCAAAGCATCAAATCAAAGAGCATTAATCAAAATAGTATTTGATCCATTGTTTTCTTAGTACAGTTCACCCTTTTCATATAAATTTCCTTTTGTATACTTCAATTTAAATTCATATAACTATTTTTTTGCATCTAGAATAATAGGTTTTGCCTTATATGATAGCAAAGTAAAAGGGTAGGAGAACCAGTTTGGTTAACCTAGTAATAGTTGTTTTTTTGTTATGCAACTATTACTAGGGTAATAACAAATAGAACAGATGGGCATGTCATCAAATACTTTATCTACTTTCAAACCAAAGAGTGATTACATATATAATTTAATTGCCTAAACAATTCAAAATTAAATATCAAATAATAAGGTTTTGGGCAACTACAATGCCGTTAAAGAATTAGGGGAGCGACATACGTGATGAGCCAATAACAAATATAACAGATATATTCTCAAAATTCCCCTTGTTTGTTTCGTATCTATTGTCCCTCAATCAAAAATAAAAATACATAATAAGATGATAGAAAATAATAGTTGCTTTTTTGTTATGATTCGAAAGCCCTATACATGTACTTGAAATTTCTTTTCAAACAAATTTTTCTAAATTAATTATTTCATGAATCATTTTAATACAAATGCACATTCTCACGTGCTTATCAAGTTTATAGCTATAGTTTACCTCAACTAGCCAATCCTTTATAATGACAATGAATAGTTATACATTCCAAAATAAATAAGTTCTTCCTTATCACTTAATTACACATACACAAGCCATGTATTATCAATCACACCAATATATAATATGCAACACATCATATACAACTAAGCAGCAAGGCATACAAATCAACATACAACATTGCATACATAAGTTCAATAAATTAATATATTTTTATGATAGAAACATTGCCTCATCGGATCTTCATTATTAATTTTATCAATTAGCTACAGTGTTGACCACACAATGAAAATCTATCAACACTACCACGTCACTTATCTCAACTTTTTGTAACACGCAATGGCTGTAAACGTCGTACGAATTCATACGAACCATGTATATAAAAATGCTTAACTTGTATATTTTTAAAATATGGAATCAATCATTTAATATTCTCATAGAATTCTATACATATACTATTTTTTTGACTTCTTGGTCAAAATATATATCATTATTATAAAATTACATTTATAAAATAAGAGATCACTTCCTTATATAAGACATACATCCTTCAATTTATAAATTTTCTCTCTTAAATCAATATACTCCTTTTTCATATCAAAATATCATTTGTATATTTTTCTAAAACATCGGTATGTCACAATACCTCATTTCAATGTTTAGGAATTCCTACCAATATGTTAGCTACTCGAATTGACCAGAATTCTTAAAGCACTAAACGGATAGGTCAACACAACTAATTTTCATATCATCTTACATAAAAAAAATCAATAGTATTTTTCTTTATAAATAATTCTCATCAATTTTTATTGTTGGAGGTATCTTTAAGTTCTTATATATATACATCTACTTATATAAATTAAGTACCAGTTTCTACAAATACTTGTTATCTTCAAAATTATATTTTTCTGTTCAATTCTTTTTTTAGTATTTTATGGATAAATCTCTAAACACTTTTAAAAAAAGGCTTGCCTTTGTTCAATTTATTTTTATAAAATCATATACAACATTGTCAATCAAACTTCCAACCAAACCATACCAATCATCAAGTAAGCATATGTTACATCCAAATAAAATTCATTTTAACATATATCAAAATCACATCAAAGTATTCAGATCATACATGTGAATATTGTTTTTATTTTTATTTCAAAGAAACTTTTACATTATAAATTTTCAATACAAATACGTATGTGTGTGTGTATACATATATATAAATATTCTATCAAATTATCGAACCTTTCAATCATTCACAATTCACACATGATAGGTAGGTTGAATAAAATAGGTAACCAAGTCTCATTCTCTAAGGCCAAAGTATATCTCTATGTCTATATTATTCCAACTTAAGCTTTGATACCAAGTTGTGACGTCCCAGCTCCAGTGACGAAATATCAGATATAGTTAACCGTCTGGCAGCTCTAGACAATGGGAATGGAAGGATCGATCTCTCGTATACACTACTTTGGATCAACATGGATATGTTTCAAATACTTGAATATATATATGAAGTAATATATACACATATATATGTATGTATGTATCTTTGTATGTACGTATATGTATATTGTCTCGATGTAAGGTAATATACACGAGTTCTGGAATTGAATAATGTGGTATTAGAGAAACAAATTAAAATTTCCCAACTAACAGAACCAGAGTGAACAAAAATGATGAATTTTATATCATATTTAAAAATATAATGCATTATCTCATCATATACAACTCCTTGCAAAATTACATCGCATTATCCAATACAATGAAATTTCAATATATAAACAAACAGAGTAAATACTCGCCATCATCGTCTGCTCTAAGTTTATATCGTAGCACATAAAGCATATGCAGTCATAATATTAACCTATAAAACAACCTAAGCCTGACCTAAGGTTGTTAAACAAATAAAAAACTCCGAGCCAAGCTAGAAATCTAGTTGTGAGTTTAACAAAATCGAAAATAATAAATATGCAGTGTCAGGTTTAAAGGTGACCATTTCAAACATGTAGATGTCACACATAACATATCAAATCCTGCCTATGATTAATTTTCATAAATAGTGATAACATACGTGTCATGGCTCTATTCATCGTGACCCGCAATTGCAATTTTAGTCAACTGAGATATCACATTCTATCCATACTATATGAGTTGCTTTTTGTTTTATAAATTCAAAACATCATTTCAAATCATTTGTTTTACCAGGTTAACTTTTCTAGCTATATTTTAAGAGAAGGCTAAATCATCTTCTCATTATGTGATTCCTAACAGGATATCATATTGATAGATCTCCTCAGTGGATTTATCTTCTACATAGACTATCTACCCTAGCAAGTCATCAATCGTGTACTTCCAGTCAATTATGGTTGGACACCATAGATCCCTTTGTTTTCATGGCCTTTAGATATCTAAAGACGTGACAAATCTTACTCATGTTGTAATGCACTTCATCATTATATCTCCATCAGGTGGTGCTACTTCTATTCGTTTGCACTACACCTATGATAATTCTCAATATCTTCATTAACTTCACATGTCCTAACAACATATCATTTGTATATTGTGAAGACGGCCGAGATCGTCATGATGGATTGCGATCCTTGAATCATTCTGTTAGGATGAAAATTAGCAGTCTAGTAGTCAATACCTTATACAATTCTTATCAAATGTTAAATTTATTGATTTTCAAAACATTTGACTTTTATTTTATGTTTATATTCCCCGAATGACATTTTTCCCACTTTCATTAACAAAAGTCGTGTATGTGCACATCAACATGGCGAAATATCATTGCTTAAAACTTGGAAATTAAACGCAATGAAGTGCACAATATGATCATGGGATATAATAAAACTGCATATAACATCATGGGTAAAGCACACATCATACACACACATACACCCACACACACTTGAAATTAAAAATCAAATAGGCATTCAGAAGCACCCATGGTCATTCAAGCATATTTTTTGTTCAATTCACGTGCAATTCATCCAAATTATATTTGCAACTAATCATATGTTTGATATAATTCTAGCATTTGTTATAACCAGCCATGAAGTAATTCGTTTATTTTCAGATTAACCAAACCTTCAATCATTTAGCATATCATATGTATATTTACATAGCCAGAGTGAGATATGTAAATATGTATTTTCAATCACTTATATCAAAATGAAACATCAATTTCTAAATATAAAAATATATTCAAATAAAATGATCTATTTATTATATTCATGGTTTTTAAAATAAATATTATATATATATGATTTTTATTTTCTAAATCATACCATTGCCATTATGTTAATCAAACATCAGACTTTATTTTAGCAACATCAAAGTTATTTCATTAATGTCCTAAGTTACACATAGAAAAGTAACACCACAATGCACACATATGACAATAATGTATTTATGCCATTCGTTACATCAAGAATTACTCAGGTGATACTAGCTTTGCAACTCATTTCAACTTATAAAACATCATTACAAACACTGTATTGCAAAATGTATACCAACTAATATAGTGTGTATGCATTATGCACAATTGTTAATTAAATAATTAGATATTCATTTTACTTACATTTCCTTTATAAATATCTAGATATATGTTTCTTTATTCAACTAAATTTAAAATTCTAAATTTAAATAACACATGCATCAAAAATTATTGCATTATAAGTTTCTTCATGATCATCAACAGTACCAACTAAAAAGGTTAAACAAATGAAAATGAGGCCTTCCCCTTTATTGAAAATTTATACTTCTTCCATAAATATTTCTATGCATCACAACCTATTTTATATTATGTTTATTATCCTAGTGGATTGTTAAGAACACCTTAATCAACCTCAGACCAAAGCACCAAACCAAAGAGCATTAATCAAAATAGTATTTGGTCCATTGTTTTCTTTGTACAGTTCACCCTTTTCATATTAAATTTCCTTTTGTATACTTCAATTTAAATTCATATAACTATTTTTTTGCATCTAGAATAATAGGTTAATGCTTATATGATAATAAAATAAAAGGGTAGGAGAACCAGTTTGGTTAACCTAGTAGTGAATATAAATTGAATAAACTTCTAAAAAAATATAATTGCATCAAGAAGGTCAGGAAGACCAGAATATAGGATACTGAAATATAATGGAAAGATATTGGCAGAGGCCAATAGATTTCAAGTAAGCCCATGAAAACTGTATGATATTGGCAGGGGCAAATAGGTTTATAGTCAGCCCACAAAAACTATATATAAAAGAGGATGTCAGATAGACAGGTTCATAGTTAGCCCATGAAAAACCGTGTGTAAATGAAGATGTCAGATAGATAGGTTCATAGTATGCCCATGAAAACTATGTAATTAGACAAAGAGTCCTTAAATGTTTAACCGGTTATTAGTTAGCCCATGAAAACTATTAGGTTAATATGTTTTTAACTGTTGTGGATACAGAACGTTTTAGGATACTACTGAGAGGAAAACCCGTTCCGCTAAGCGATGTGGTCCCACTGGATATCTATTTGGTTTGAGATGATAGACTATTTTTCATACGTCTGACTCGAAGTTTTTCCTTTCTCTTAAACTCTCAGGTACTCAATGGATTTTGAGTAGTTTGAGGTTCAGGGTTTTCAGTTTTTCCTTAGACGAATAAAGCTTTCGGAGGCGTGTAGAAGGTAGATGGTTGTTTAGAGTTTTCTTTTCTATTATGCTTTTGGATGTAAAGGTCGATTTATCGGCCTTACTATATTTCTGATCAACCTATGGGGCATCTTCATATGTCGCTCTTAGTGTATGTGTAATAATTATATTTTGCTGAACCGTTTTGAGACTATGTAATGAACATGAAATATTTTGATTTGAATGTGGAAATATATTTTTGAATTGTTAATTTTTTTCCATATTCTTGTGATCTGTGTATCAATGCATCTAGCACCCCCGTATTTGGTCGTCGAAGATTAATAACTATGGATGACTACAGCATCCGTAGTTGTTAGTTTTCGGCCTCCAAGTAAGGGGATGTTGCAGCATACACCTAACTCTCTCATAAACTAGGTATAGAGTTTATAATTAGTTTCTCTCTCTTGAATTCGAATAAACTGATGTAACATTTGAGTTCATTTAACATCAATTTTAATATGAGCCAGGACCTAAACCCATTAAGGGTTTAGAGCTCGCTTGCTAATAACTAATTTAAATATCCAAAAGATGAGTTTTAAACATTACTTATAAGTAGTTTTGAGTGTACAGTACGAAGTAAAAAGTTTGAATATAGTTAACAATATGGTAAATTTAGTTGTAAAAAATAAAAACAAGTGAATTTAGTATTTGTTGCTTGTGAATTATCGACGTACTCGTTCATTTTTATATTAAACACTCAAGTTGGTACAGTAACAATAACCTATTAGGTTCGATGACCATTTTAAAGAGTTGTCAATGGATACCTGAAAAATATGAAATCCGTCTGAATTCATATCTGAAAAATGGATAAATATCTGATATTGGGAAAAAGGATGTGAACTCGAATATAAAGGAATCCGCATCCAAAAATTATCCATCCATTTTTTTACAAGATTGTAGTTTAAATAATATCTATTTAGTACAATAAAAGATATTTATTTATGGTTTTATCAAGTTAGAAGTTTATATTATACGTACCAAATGCGTATTAACAGCTCAAAACTATTTATTATCATCATATTTATTTATTTTTAACGTTAATATCAATGGGAACGAAAAAACTTTATGTTAAACTAATTTTTTTTATTTATATTTCTTGATTTATCGGCCATTAGCAGATAAGATAATTATTCGATATCCATCTGTATCCACGGATGCGGAAATTCAATATTCGAAAATGGTTTCAGATGCAAATATAGATATGTTACTATCTGCGTCTGAAAATATTCGCTGACATTCCTAACAATTTGTAAATCATTGTTAATGATCACCCACTTAAGCCTGTAAAAAAAAAAAATTGAAGGAGTTCGAGGAGAAAAGTGAGTAAGAAACTCATAAGTGCATTTCTAATAGAGTGGTTATTTGACGGGTGTATGTCCAAAAACAGACCATCAATTTTTCCACATTCCCCAATAGTCGAATGAGAGGAACCGACCATTTCTTAAAAAAGAAAACTATAAAAAAAATGTTTAGAAAGTCGTTTATGATATTCAACGATTTCAGAAACCGCTTTGTACGGCAATCAATTTTTTTTAAGTCGTCTATAGTTACAAACCATTAACCCGAAAACTGTTTAGGCCCTAAATCGTTGTTAGAAAAAGGTGGGCTAAATGCACGACGTCGAGACTATCTTTACTCATTACTAGATTTATCCAAGCCCATACCATTACCGACTTCAATTTACTTTGAACATTTTTTTAACGTTACCCAACCCTCTTTCCATATCATCCACTACCGAAAATTTACCCAGAAAATTTACCACTCCATTTTCACTGTCGAAATTCACTGCACTTTCAATTTTTAAGTCGCCATTCTCGAACCATGCCCCCAAAGAAGAATTTGCAGTGTCGAAGAAGAAGACCTCTTCATCGCAGTCAACTTCAGGTATTTTTTTTTTGTATCTAATTTCAATTATGTTTGAATGTTGAATCTCTTCTGCGGTCGACATTCGAATCGAAAATTTGACAAACCCTGTACCTGGAGAACACCGACTCGGCAGAGATTTTTTGATATTAGTTTTCTTTTATGTCTTATATCGCCGAACTATATAGTGTTTAGGTTTTAACAGGGTCTGCGGTATGGAATTATTTAGATTCATTATTGTTGAAGGGATTTACTATCAAATGAAATGGATATAGGAAATTAAATCATTGGGCAGTTTTTTTTGTATATATGGAGTGGTCGGCATTGTACTTCCGCATGACACACAATATTTTTTTGTGTACATGATGCTTGGCTTGATGTTCATTATAGAGTTTGCTTTAATTAGTAGTGGTCGTTGATTGATGTACTTCATATATTGGTGCTTTCAATTTTTGTTTTTATTTAGGTTATTAACTACTTTGATAAACATATTCAGTTGTTTTAATTGTTTTATGCAGAAGAACATGGAAAAGGACCAATGACTGCCTCGTCACCTGCAAAAGGCTAAAGCAGCAAAAAAAGTTGTCGTAGAGACATTGGAAATGCCAATGGATCATGGTAATTCGTTGAGTGAATCAGAAAGTGACGAAAAGTTTCAACCATTAGACGAACATGGTGATGAAGGCAATTCATACGACGATCAAACAAGCAAAGAAGAATTAGCTTCGCTGTCTCCTTATTTTTATTAGCCACGGATAAAACGAAACCCTAAACCCACCTCTAAGAATAAAACCTATTTTTCACTTTTAAAAAAACGTATTAAGGCACGAGTTTGGCACTAAAGGTCCAATAACACACGGTTCTCTACCGTTGGATGGGGCAAATCAAAAAATAAATTCTTCAAATTACACATATAATATCCTTCACAATGCAATGTGGCCTGGCACCGCCAAATGAGTTGGGTAACTAAAAAAACAACTTCATTTTATCCATTCAAAAGGATTATTAAAATCGTTTCTCTTTATATAGCCGTCTGCTAGTATGTATCGCCTAATATGGGTAAAATACTCTTTTTCTTTTTGGTAAGAAGAACCTCTAAAGTGGTGCATTTAGTGCCTCTCTTATCCACTTTCGAACTTCTGGAGAGGTAGTGAGGAAGAGGAAAGAAAGTGGGATTTGTCCCGGTGCAAGGAAAGACCAAATGCACAAGCTCTAAAGCCTCTTTGTCTTCACTATCAAACATTCTTAGCCAAAAACTCAAAATTATGCCAAAATGAAAATAATAATTTCTGCTTTCATCTTAAACTGTTAAAAAAGTTTAGGGTCTGTTTGGTTTCATTTTTAAATTTTATGTTTTGCGTTTTCAGAATTCATAACAAAATACGGGAAGTGCGTTGGAAAATATTTAAAATTATAGGGAGTTGTGACGATGATGGAGAGAAGACGAAGGATATACATAAAGCAAAACATGGAAAACAAAATAAATTTATTTTTTATTTTGTATGTTAACTTCAATTTTTCAAATTGGTTGTTTTTCACAAAATACATGGTGCTTTTTTGTTTGGACGAAAACACAAAACTAAAATGACCAACCAAACGGGACATGTCATCTTCAATGGAATATTCATTCAGACAAGTAACTTCTGTTTCGCCCTTTTTTATTACATGCCTATAAGTGGACCAATTTGTAAGAAAGTATTTAATTTTCTTTATAACTGTGATATTATTTACTAATTCTCTACTATTTGTTTCGTTTGATTATAACTTTTACAAAGACTTGATATTTAGGTATGTTTTAGCTAGTTTTAATTTTAGTTACTGAAATTATGCCGCGAGGAGTGAAAATTCAGTTATGGATTAAAGCGAGCACTTGCAAATATAGGAGTGATAGTTAAATATGAAGTCTTTCTTAAATGCCAGGTAAAGATAGTGTCTTTTCATTTTGCTCGCAATGTTATATAGATAACTGACATATTTTTATAAATTTATCTTGGAATCCAGCGATTGGTGATTCTGTTATTCTTCTTCTTGCTTTGTTGCACTATTTGGGATTCTGATGTTCAGCAGGCTTAAGTGTATGAAGATGATGGAACAGTTTTGAGCTATGCACAATTCAGAATAAACTGGTTACTGTGATAATTGTGTCCAAAGACAGGTAGAGAGAAAACGAACCTCCTGCTCGTAAATTTTATTATTTAATGTTAGACATATTTCCTTTTAGACCATTATACTCTATTTTTCAGCATGAATATATCAGTTTGGGAAGAAAATATGCAAGTCATAGTATTCTTATAGCCTTGAAAAGTTGAATGGAAGTGGACTGCTTAGTGCTTACATAATTAATCATTTTATATTAGACGATGTAAACCTGTGCAATACATATTACTGAAGTATTTTTATGTTTAACATAAAATCCCAAAGTAAAATACAAGTGGGTCGGGAAAACATATGTAAATTTATGTGCTATAAAACAAATTAATTTACCACTAAACATAGAGAAATATGAATCCATATTCATATGTTGTAATAAAGAAATTGCCATTAAATTCATTTTTCTTCTTCTTTGATTAACCGTCATTAGTTTTATAACATGGATGCTTAGCCCATTACATTTTTTCCTTCGAATTGCAGTACCACAATTCTTCTTTTAGTACAAAGAAATTCTCCTAGTCAAGCCGCACATTAGCATGGTTATCATGATAATAAGGTCATTCTTGCTTACAACATGAGTCCACCTATTGATCCACTAGCTCCTACGGCCGCTCTCTATTCTCGTGTATAATTTGTTGTTTCAATCTTCTTTAAATAATCTGTCTTCTATGTCATTTGTATAGTATTTACTCAAGTTTTTTCAGGTAAAGGAACACAGTATTGCTACTTTTAACAACGTAAATGATGGTAGGAGGCATATGTCTGGTATGGTGTAAAATAGTTTTAAAAGCTGAAGTAACTATGTATGTTAGTACTGATTAGTATTTTTTATTTAGGCAAAGGTATGATCAAAATTGTAAAGTCAACCTTGTCGAATAACTTACCACTATGGAAACACAGGCCGCTGAAGCCAAAGGTACCATTGAATTTTTATTATGCTATTAATTTATGCAGGAGATTTGAATTTGTGTTGTTTTGCATACTTGATCATGTTTCTAGTTAGAGAACTAAAAAGTAGTACATGAAATTTATGTCTATTACATATCAGGCAATTCCTGAAGAGTTTACATTTTAAGCTATGATTATGGTTTATGTTTAATTTTATATGTATATCATTATGAACTTATTTGCTCCAATGATTTCCCGATCTTCAAAGTTGTTGCTTCTTCATAACTATTAACATCTAGTTTATTATCTTAGAAAAAATGTGTTGGTCCAATAAAACTTATATTTTATAGTAACATTTTAAGAATGATGATTAGAGTTATATAATCTAAATGCTCAGTGAAATTATATTTAGATAAAAAAATCTTTTAAAATCCGACCTTAGCTCAGTTGGTAGAGCGGAGAACTGTAGTTGATCGGCAGATAAAATCCTTAGGTCGTTGGTTCGAATCCGGCAGGTCAGATTTTTATTAATTTTTCGTCAATTTTTTGATTTTTTGCATGATGCAATTAGCTCAAATCACTATATCTAGATCGGTACTCTGATGCAATTAAATCTGTATTTCAGTATCCACTGGTAACATAATCACTCTCATGAACTTGCAAATTGATTCTTTTGTCTATTGTAAAACTTTGCATTTTTTGGCTAGTTGTCTTTTAAATTTTTAAGATAATTTCTGGTTATTATATTACCGTAGAAGTTAACTTTGTGATTTGCTTTAGAATGCTATGGCATAATTAAACATTTACTATCGTGTTTGGTTTACTGACCCTTGCTCAATTGAGAGAATGGAGGATTTTAGTTAATTAGCAGGTTAAATCTTCGGGTTGCTGGTTTTTTTTTTACATTTATCAGCTTAGTCAGTATATTTTTATTACCTAACATTCTTATTGACAGAGAACACACAGTTCATGTTGCAGATTGTTGTCGTGGTTAGTACAATATAATCCATTTTGTGGTTTTCGTATCAAAAAGTCCATCTGTAAAAGGAACCTTTCGTGTAGATATAGTGTGATGAGTGGTAAACGTGTTTACAGACAGATTAGAGACGATCGCTGTTTGATGAAGGCGATCAACTACACATCATTACTAGCTGCAGATATTTAGAACAAAATCAAAAAGACTTGGAAATCATAGATGAATGATCCATCTGTGCATGAGAGTTACCCAAATTCCCACGCTTAAAATGCAATGTGAAATTACATAATCAGATTATATAGTTCTCTTGATATAGCTCAATTTTGTGCCAAAATAAATAAATAAATAAATAAGAAAACTTACCAAAATCGTGTCATGATACATAGCCATGGCATGATACCTGAAACGTTGCACAAAAAGTCATTATATTGCTGATGAAACAATCTTTTCTTTCGCTACTTGGAATTGCACTAGCATTCGCACTGGTATTGCTAGAAGAGTTAACCATCCTTGCACTATGACTATCTGTACAATAGAATAATATTACTAGAGATCTAAACACATAAAAAATGCAAGTAATGCAAGTGTTAGATCCAGCGGCACATTTTTCGTTTTCTTTTTTGTTGGTTAGTTTTATGTAGGAACTTTGTGACAACGATACTCGATAGTTCACAAATACTGTGTAGAAGACATGTATTCAGATATGCAAGAATATTTACACCCTTATCTTTCCCTTGAAGAATTTTCTCAAATTGCAGAAACTCTTGAGCAGCTTTTGAGTGTGGAGGAAGTTTCAAAAAACCTGTATGTATTAATTACGTCAATGGGTAAATTTAGGGACAGTATTTGATTCATGAAAGATGAAGAGAAAAAAGGAGCTTGCAGTTGAAAAAAAAAATCCAAGTTTTGGACAGCGAAAGCAGAACACTCAATTATCTAGTCCGTCGACAATTTTAACAATTCCAATCCAATAAAGAGAATAAAAGGAAAAAAATCAAAGAGCACAAATTATAAATAGATAACAGAAAAGGAAAGAATATGCCGATATAACGAAGTTCGGCTATGCCTACATCCTTGGATCTAACAGCCTTTGTTGCTTCTTCACTTTAAAAGGAAGTACAATACGAGAAGAAAACAAATCACTCGATATAAATTTCTCACACTATAATAGATACAGAAATAGGGATCTTATTGAAAATATTTGTGGAGAACTATCTTATTGTCTTGTGATGATAAAAGATGAGCAAAAGCCTTCATATTTATAGGAGCTTGAATGAAGATTGCCTTAGAATTAAGGATGAAATGTTTCTGAATTCGTTTGATTTAATTTCAACACAAATCTAGCATATTTGTGTTTGTTTCCACATATATCTATGGTATGATTGATTTATCAAATCAATCATATCTATTATGATATTAATTGATTCCCTTTCCGATTTGTTTTCCATATTTGACCGATTACGGGAATCAGCTAATATCTTCTTCTTAATAAATTTGAAATAGATTAAAATTGTCCAAACTTAACGCTCGACTTTGATTTAAAAATATTCATAATTCAACAAAATTGATTATTGGGTCAGCCCCCCATGGCGCTAAGTATCTCGTACCACACTAATCAAGTTTGAGCAATGCTCAAACTTATCCTTTTAAACCGAATTTGTCAACATATCATCTGGATTGTGTTTTGTATGTATCTTTGATAGCTTTATCTTATTTCTCTCTTCTTCAAGCATGGGAAAAAAACTCCAAACAACAATGTGTTTTTTCTGTGAGCTGTAGGCTCGATTCTTAACAGGATGAATGATGCCCTGACTATCCGAAAACAACTCCACCATCCTCTGCATCATTTGATGATAAATCCTCCAAAAGCTACAACAAGTACAATTCTTCCTTGGTCGCTTGCACAATAGAATAAGCTCTGCCTCAGTGGTTGATAAAGCTACAACGGATTGTAGCTTGGATCTTTAAGAAATCGGGCCTTTGCCAAGTGTATAAACATAGCCAGAAATCAATTTCCTACCATCTCTATCCTTAGCATATCTGAATCACAATAACCCCTTAGAGTTATGTCGCTACCTCCAAACGACAAGCCAATATAAAAAAATGCCTCTCAAATATCATAGAATCAACTGTACTGCTTGCCAACGAGTCTTGACTGAGTTAGACATGTATCTGCTAACAACACCAACTGCATGAGCTAAATCAGGCCTTGTGCATATTATAAAATACATAAAGCTTCCAAATGCACTAGAGTAAGAAATATTAGCCATATTCTTTTTGTCTTCATCCGATGTAGGACATAAATCTCTGGATAGTTGAAATTGAGAGCATAGTTGAGTAGTTACCGGTTTAGCTTTTTCCATACCAAATCGAGATACGACTTTCTCGATATACCAAATTTGAGTTAGCCTCAAAACTCTTTGATTTCTATCTCTATGAATCACCATCCCTAAAATTTTCTGTGCATTTTCCAAATCTTTCATATCAAACTCCTTGTTGAGCTCCATCTTTAACTTTAAAATCCTAGTCATGCTCTTAGAAGCTATCAACATATCATCAACATAAAGCAACAAATAGATGATGACTTCTCTACACTTCTTACAATAGACACATTGGTCCTTAAAGCTTCTAGAGTAACCATGTGAGATCATAAACTTATCAAATTTCTTATACTACTATATATGAGATTGTTTTAAACCATAAAGGGATTTGTTAAGCTTACAAACATGACTGGACCTGCTGTTTGTAAATGTCCTCCTCGAGGTCACCATGCAATAATGCTGTCTTGACTTCTAATTGTTCTAACTCCATGTCGAAGCGGGCAACCATTGCCAAAAGAATGCGAATGGAAGTGTGTCTGACAACTGGAGAAAAAATATCGTGAAACTCCGCACCTTTTCTCTGAACATAGCCGTTTGCCACTAATCTCCACCATTGTCGCCATCTTTCACCTTATAGATCCATTTACATCCAATTGCTCTCTTGTAGGAAGAAAGTGGCACTAAATCCCAAGTGTGATTTTTGTGCAAAGACTCAATTTCCTCCTCCATAGCTATTAGCCAACTGGAACTATTAATTGAACTAATGACATCTCGATAGTCTTTGGGCTCATCATGAAATATGCTTAATCCATAACCTGCCATGTCATCGAAGTCAATGTCTTCAATGTTTAATCGCACAAAATCATCAAGCCGTCTAGGTCTTTTCCTCTTTCTGATTGGTAAAGTTTAAATTTGAGCTCCATCTTGAGATCGATTCTCTGTCCTCTCCTCGTCAACCACGGTGTCATCGGAAACACTATATTTATGAAAGTATGATGATCTACCTTATGTCTGGTACTCTGAATTTGTCCTCTCAACATCATCATTAAGTGAAGAAGAAGGCTCCACCTCCAGCATAGCATTTTCATAAATGTAACATGTCTGCTAACATGATGAAAATAGTGATTTTTCACTAAAAAAGTGAATATTGGTACATAATTGGTATTAAATTGTGAAAATAATATTTTTAATTGAAAATTTTAGTTTTTAACATTACTAACATATTCCCTTCGTTAAACCATGAAAAATGAAATTTGCTTCATGTAAATCGGAATTTATATGTATAAAATATGTTGAAAACAAGTTTAAACTTGTAGATAACAAACTCAAAAATACACTAAGTGTTAAAATGGTTTTAAAGAGCATAATCGATTGTCCATTAGCCCATCGTCTGGACCCTTCTATTGGGATACGATCCTTTTTCTCCTTACAGTAAACCATCTTCCTCAAAAAGCTTCTCAAGAGAAAACAATGGCTCCATTATAATGAAAATCAAATTTATATCAATATCCTTATGAATCAAGTACTAAGATTCAAGTTAAATACTAAGATCCATGTAATCTCCATCCTTATAAACTCTCTAATCCATCAAAATATGAAATTTTACTATTGTATGTTTCTAATTGCTATATCATTGTCTGCAAGTCTCTTTTATGCTAGCTACGGGTTCTTGAAGCTCAAATCTCAGCTAAATCTTCAATCTATGCTACCAAATCACTACTCCGTCTTTCTAAAACTATTCGGTAAGTAAAATCGCTTACAGCAAGTCATCTAGAATGTGAATTGCTTGGTTTTAGCAAAGTCCGTATGCAAATTTCAGAGTCATTTTGTTATATTGTTGTCCGAAAAGTGACATTTTAGAAACATCATAACATTCTTATCTTTTAGCAAAATACTGTAAAATTTTAATATGTTGTTGTCCTTGTACTAAAGTTTATTGCTGAATTTTTTTTTTCAATTCTGGGCAGCATTGATATCTGAAACATATCAACAAACTTGGCTGGAAACTAGATTTGCAGCTGAGTTCAGTTTTGTGTTTGAAAAGTGTCATTTTAGAAAAATCATCACCTTTTCATCTTACAACGAAATGCTATCAAATTTTAATATTTTGTTGTCCATGTTATAAAATTTATTGCTACAAATTTTTGTCCAATTTTGGTCAGTTTTGACATCTGAAACACATCATCAAACTTGGTTGGAAGCTAGATTTGCAACTGAGCTCATTTTTCTGTTTGAAAAGTGTCATTTTAGAAAAATCATAACTTTCTTGACGCGAAATGCTGTCAAATTTTATTATGTTGTACTCCTTGTTTCATAGTTTAATGACGTAAAATTTCCATCGAATTTGAGTTGTCTAGATTTCGAAAATCAATCGCCGAATTTGGCTAGAAACTAGATTTGTAGATGAGTTCGGTTTTGTGTTTGAAAAGTGTCATTTTAGAAAATTTGTAACTTTCTTATCTTGCAGCGAAATGCTGACAAGTTTTATTATGTTGTTGTCCATGTGCTAAAGTTTATTACTGCAATTTTTTTTTCAATTCTGGGTAGTTTTGGTATCTGAAAATCATCGTCAAATTTGGCCAGAAACAAGATTTTTAATTTGCACATTCTTCATTAGTTTTCGCTGCCGTTTTTGAGTTAATTTATGATAGAATTGAAAAGTTTGATGATGGATTTTGTATCTATGATATCTGATAATGGATTAGCTCAATTTTGAAGAAATTTAGAATTTAATTTTTCTTTTACAAATATCGGTAAATATCGATATTTGGAGAATTTGATGGTTTTAATTGTTTTTGCTTTCAAATAAATTATGGAAAATTTATTAAAAATCATGTTTTGGAAATTAAATTTTTTTAAGTCATTTTAAAGGATTTTTAATCAATTAGTTGGTATTTTAAAGTATTTTATAAATAGATAATCTATTTAAATAAGGGTTTTATCTTTATAAAGCTTAAATATATATAAATTTCTCAAAATCGTTTAAAAATCCTATTTTCTCTATAAAAATTATTTTAAATATATTTTAGCTTATTCTTATGAATTTCGGCATATAAGATTGAGACTTAAACGATTTAGTAAAAATACGTGGTATGGTACATGTATTTTTGCTTTACCACTCAATATCGAACTTGTACGATCGAAACCAATTGGAAGTGATATTTGAGATGATGTAGAGGTAGCCTAATTTTGGCCAAGGTTACTAGTTCGATAACTTCTCTTTTTGAGTGCATTCGATGACGAACCAATTTAGATGCAGTTTTCATATAATTACCGATGAAATGAGGCAATTTTTGATGTTAAAACTTTAATTTGCGATTATGGTTAGAAATGACCATCACGATGTTCTTCATACTTGCGAAGGAGATGAGGCGAGTTTTTTAGTTGATGATGTTTTATGTTGGTTTTCTAATGTGGCATCGACTAACGATTAGTAAACCAATAGGTGCGAACGTATGATATGAGACGTATGTTCACGCCTATCGGGTTCCTATTCGAGAGGTTGAGACACATTCAAGATGTTACTAGTACTATAGACCAAGTACACGATTTGAGTCACTACGATGTTTATGGTGTTATTTATAGACTCTAATCATCATGATGTTATTACTCGGGTTTTTGACTGGGTTTCATCACGATATTCCCGACTATAGTCAATCAAGTGATCATGAAGTTATGATGTTATGTGAATGTTGAATATGCGAGTATATGATTTTTGTTTGATGATAATAAAGATATATATATATATATATATATATATATTCATTTAAATGTATTTGTTAATATACTATTTTATTTTCACAGATTAATAAATATTTGACGAATATTATAAATAACACAGAATTTGAATTCAAACGGATATTTTATTCAAACAAATATTTATTACAATTTTTGAATAGTACAAATTTCAAGCTCTCACTATATATATAAATATATGTATGTATGTATACAACTTCAATTAAAATACAAATTTGATTACATCATAATTCACATTTACATTTGCACCTCACCACATATCACTCACACTCGTATTTATCTTCAACTTCATTCCAATGTGAATCCAGCATCTGAGAAATCTGCGAAAATATACATTGACGTAGTAAAATTGAAAATAAAATATTTTTGCAGTATAAAATAAAATGTGATTTTGAAAATAATATTTGCCTCGGTTATTTGGGTTGTTCGTCATCATTTAATTTGAATTCATCATACACGAACAGCTTGTGACATGCATGGTATATCACTGTACATGCCATAAGGCCGTGCACACCAATATATACACTTGATAAATCTACAGGGACAGTTGAGCACAAGTCAAACCCAAATGAAAGCCGGGTTCAACTCAAATGCAATAAAAATAATGTCACAATATCAGCACAAGGTCAAACCCGAGCTCCAAGCTAGATTCAACACAAGCGCAAGTTCATGAAATAGGTCAAGACAACTAAAACAAGCCTTGACCAAAATCTAAATGCACAAATGCAATATGAACCAAACAGTGCACAAAGGCAGTGGTACAAACTACATGAAGACACAGCAGAATGAAAGTGTACAAATAGTGATGAATGCAGATACAACATGCATCAGATCAGGTCAAAGTAAACCAGAGATCAGCCATGACCAGAGAGAAGCCAAAGCTAACGAACAGCAAGTGATACAAAAACAACACCAAAAGTGTATGCAAACTTCCCAATTTGACAAAACAAGTGTATACAACCACATGGTGACAATAGAATACAAACTCGAGACTACAAAACATTCATATACAAGTTTCACTGACTCGAAGGAGCAAATATATAGAACAAAGGATAGTGCAATGCAGACATGTTAGCAAGACAACAAATCCAAACCAAGTTCAACAGTCAAAGCATCATCAACAAAGTGAAACAACATAGTCAAACTGCACCATACCAATTCAAACATGCAGTACAACAAATGTAAAGACACAACAATGCAGAACTACTCCTGATGGAGATGTACAAGATGATAGCACATATATGCATACATGAAACAATGAACCAGACAAGCTGCAGAGAAAACTTCAATGGCCAAAGTCGAGCATAAAGAATGAAGTCAACCACAAACTCATGATACAGTGAACTACACAATGAACATGTATGCAGTGACAATACACAAAGAAAATGCAAAGTCAAAGTCATTGTTTTCTCACAGTAAGTAATATGAGAAACACGAGTTAACAAAAATCAATATCAAGTTCGAAAGTCACATGCAATTCAAATTGAAGTGACCAAAATCATAGACATAATGGCCGAAGCCAATATACAAAGTCAATAACGATGTCAGAAATTCACATAGCAGCATCAAGCGGCCAAAATCAACAAATGACAGAGATTCAAATCTAACGATCCTGACTCGACCTTCGAAAATCGGCACCGAATACGACACTCGCATTCAAATGCCGCAGATCCAAACGTCGAATCTGGTTCGTCGGAGCTTATAACACATTAAGTACAACACAGTGGAAGAAACAGAATAGCATATATCAATATACAACATTGATACAATATCTGATACAATATGATACAAGATAACAGATGATACAATGAATATACATCAGAGATATGATACAAGATAACAGCAGCGGAAAAGAAAAGATAACACAGCAGCGGAACAAAAATCTCTAATATGGTCTTCAAGAAAGAACTCCAGCATCGGTAATCTCCAACTCCTAGACACCAATCCAGCAATAGCTTGAACTCCCGAATCACGATGCACAAGGATAAGCAAGTGCAGTTCAGATCCAAAGACTGAACTAGCTCCAGATAATATACTAAACCTGACTATCTGAAAAAGCCAACTCTAGACTGCCCGTGTGGGAAAATAGTGGGCACGCAGAGTTTAGGAAAGGAACAATAAACTCCAGGTCAGTCGTGGGACTGGTGTGAGCAAACAGAAACATTTGGTCTTTTAAAACAAACAAAATAATTTAAAGTTTGAAATCCGCAATGCTTTTTCGAAAATGAAACTACCATAAGGCCTCCCGCCACACACACAATGCAAACGCAGAATAGGAGGAAATTTCTCCTTATGATAGTCAAATATGCTTAATACGAGAAATTTTCTTTGATATTATTATTATAAGTGTAAAGTGTGGAAAACCATTTCGAAAGTACAATATAAATCCTAGCCAGCATAGACATTCCGAACTATGCCTACTATAGCTACCATCCAAACAGTGGTGACCACCATAAGTGAATGGCAGGTAATAAAACTAAAACCGTACAAGGCACGTATTGGATGAATGTATTTCCAACAAATGGTCAGGCTAAGGAACTTCCTACTGCCACAAGGGATCGCCTCTGGAGGGACGTCCCGAGAAACTAACGTTACGGTTAGATCTCTGCCAACACAAGGCCGGGTTACCTCTGTAACTAGGTAACTACTACACGAATATGCCATCCCCTGGTCCTTTGGGACCTTTATCCGAGGCGCCTCAAAACCACAAAGCAATCACAAAGTAATAGATCTGCAGTATCCACATGAGTAAGCATTTGGGCTCCATACCATGATACCACCCTTTACCAGAAGGGAACGACACACCCTAAAAGGCGCGACCCTCATAACCTTGCCGCATCTTTCCTGTTTCGACCATTTCCGGGGTGTGAGGTCCTGATGCAGTCTCGTCCACAAAGCTACGCTTTATACAAAAGCCATGCTTTGATCACAAATGATCAACAAATGATCATCATCACACAGCAGCACTCAGCATGCCACATTACCAAATTGGGAATATATCACTGATAAATATCAACTACATAACCTCTGAGCTCGTACGTCTCAGAGAAGGGTGTTAAGCTAAGAGAATAAATTCTCCGCCACCAAGCAGAAATGTATTTGATAGAGACCAGTTTAATATCTCAAAGTGTAATGTCGGACATACAACCATACAAGTCTGTCCCGGGTTCGAACAGAACCGAAGGCACTTCCGAAGAAGCCCTTGCAAATCCGGATAATCCCTAATCACGTCTGGACTTCCCATCACATATGGAGATCTCTATACCGGGGATCAGCCAGTGCAGAGACAATCGACGAGTTATCCTTTCGTTTTCGAAAATATCCGGTCTTCACCACCGGTCTTCAAATGCTATCCATATCGTCGTATCATTATTCGGAATGGGTTACATGACACAAGGTCCTTCCCCGGCTAAACCGAATAATGAGCGCAATATATTTGAAAACATATGGATATGGGATTTTAGTTAAGTCACAACTTTTAAAATCCAAAACCATCCTTCAAATGGTTAAACAAATTACCATTTTAAATCTTTAAACCAAAAGATTTATTTCACAAAGTTTCACCTAGTTTCACAAAGATCTATTCATAGATTCAAAACAACTTCCATTCCAATTGGATTAACTCAATAAATCTTTAAATTAAAGATTAAATTTATAGCTTTCAAAACACGTTCCAAAGATTTATTCATAACTTGGAAAACCATTTTCATTTCAAAACTTGAATTCCTTTTAACACACATTGGAAATCCATATCTTATATGAAAGCTTCTATTATTTGAAAACAACAGTTTTCGTTTCAGAAAAGTCCGATTTATACAAGTTGAAATCTTGGGTTAAATTTAAATTCCAAACATCACTTTTTAAAATGGTTTAAAAACCCATATAAACCCATTTATAAGTTGAATAACTTTTTAAACCCTAGTTCCCAAATTATAGAATTCAACTTCAAATATTGAATTCAAATTTAAATCAAATTATTTAAATTTCAAAACTCAATCAAGTTATTCAAATAACTTTTATTTTTGAAATTCATTTTTTTCAAAAGCTTCAATTCTAATTCCAAAACTATTTTGGATTCAAAAATTCAAATTTAAAAACAATTTCAAAATCTGTGACTTAACCCATTTCCACGTGCAATCCATATTTGTGTGTGTATAAGTGTGGTCCAGGGGTTTTACACAATAGTGCAACATCATCAATCATCACAGATTCAATCATTACTATTCGATGTGGGTTTCGGATAACCAACTGGAATCCAACTCCCTGTCGCATCGAAATTCAAATGCCGTTTTACGGGTAAAAGGATTTGCATATTCATATAATCATATATATATATATATATCACAGAAATAACAGCTTAGCACAAAGGATCAAATAGCACCACATTACATATCAAAATATCAATCCAACACACATCATTCAGTAACAATCAAACATCTACGATTAAGATGAATAAATTGCATGGTTTAAAATAATTAACCACATAATTACTTCCATAAATTATCTTTAATCAATGATTAGTTATCCTTAATAAAAATTAATTGAATCTTAATCATCTTCGTTAATTAATCATTCCTCAATTAATTACCCTAATTAATAAATCCTTAATTGTTCATAAATGAAGCCCTAATTACTTTTATTAATTTATTAAACCTTAAATTTAAGTAATTACTTCTCAAGTAATTATATTATCAATCTTCAATTATTTAATAAATCAGGAGATAAATTAATTACTTTGATTTTTCTTTAGAGCTTGTCTTATAAATTATCTTTATTACATTAGCTAGTTAAAATATTAAGTTTGTTTAAAATAATGTTTATTCTAATTACCTTTATTAATTTCATTATTCAATTTATATAAATAAATTCTTGAGTTAATGTAACAAAATTTAATTTGAGTTTAATTACTTTAAAATGTCTTGTTTAAACTTTAATTAGTTAAAGCTCAAATAAAATCATCATTTAATAAAAGGCAATTAAAATCATTCAAAAAGTTGAAGTTTCATTTTTTTAATACAAAACTGCTTTGTATATAAAACCCGAGGCACTTCGAGTCTTCCCTGGGATTTCTTCCTGCTTGCTTCGAGCTCCTACAAAATTTGACCCGAGCGCTGATATATTTTTCTTTTTTTTTTTCTTTTTTTTTTCCAAATTTTGTTAGGTATTAAAATCAAACCTGATGCAATGCTAATTTATCACTAGCTCGTCTTCGAGTTTTCACCAATTCCCCCCAGGTACTATTTCGATCCCATACTCTTCTTCCCCAAACACCCAACACCATTACCAGACATCCAAATACCCCGTGCACATGCACACGTGCTTCGATGAATTCCGGTCATCCTCGCCGTCACCAGTGAGTCGTCAACGACTAAATCAAACCCTCAGACCACTCAGATCATCGATCCCTTCCAATATTCGAAATCGATCCAAACAATCTTCCCTGGAACCAAACTATCAACCCAAAAAACCCACTTGCACCGAAGAACTCGTTCGCTGGAACCTATGCCGATCAACCCACAGTTACCTCACGTCACCACGTCCTGATTCCTCCATACGCGATAGGCTACAATCCACCAACGATGACGAAATTCCCTCATTAAACCCTGATAACAAAACTGGGACTAAAACCCTAGAATCATGCCGTACAACTCACTTGATCATTGATAAATGTTCCTGTTATTTTTCTAGTGATCTTCATCACTTAAGCTTACCTCAACAGCGATCTCGTTGATCAACTCTGCGCCAATCACCGGAATTTGACAAGAATGTCATTTCCGTTCATCTTGGAAATTCTCAACCATTACTTGATTAAAAATTTTGAAACCTTCACCAAAAATCATTGCTTCATGATACAAATCTAATTATGTAATCAGATTGCAAAATTTAAAGGGTTGATTTTTCTGATATATGATAATTTTACTGTAAATTATTACTTTCAAAATATTTACTTAATATTTTTACATAACATTGTTTGTAGAAATAGCTTCACATTGTTATAAACAATTTCCTTTCTGGAATCGTAGTTTGAAATGATCTATATATGAAGATATGAATTTTCTTGATCAAATGGTAACCTGTAAAGGTTAAACAGAGAGTTTTCATGCTTAACACAGACATGCATCCACTTCTTCTTCATATACATGCAAGTAATTTAACACAATCATATAACAACATCTAACTCATCATTTAAAATAGAATTCCAATCTTCAAGAAATCAAGCCAATCAGGTTTTAAAAAAAAATTATGGTTTGCTCACCTGACAAGTGACAGAGCAAAGATTTTTTTTTTTTGAAAAGACCTTTTTTTTTTGAAACTTTAAAACTGGAAATGGTTTTGCCTTCTAAACTTCAAAACTTCGAGTTACTTGTTGGATACTTGAGTTGCAAATGTTCATTTGCTTCTGATTTAAAAACTGTATGCTTTCTTTATTTTTTTCCAGATTTAAAGAAAATGCAGAGGCCTGATTTTATTTTGAACTGTTTTTTTTTTTAACTTTACTCTATCATATAACAAACTTTACGTAAATCCTAAGTCTTAACAACCATCAGATCAAGAGACAATGCATTTTGATCAGGACTTGGGTTTTGAACTGGAAACAAATGTCTAAGGTAAAACAGAAGAACAAGAAAACAACATATCCAAGCAAAGAAAATCAACACGGGAAAAACCATTCATTCACATGTAAAACCAAAGTGTAAATGGGTTTAGGAGCTTGCTCACCTGAAGTTGGTGAAGAAACAAAAAAAATAGGGAACAGAATGAAGAAATTTGAGCCTGTACACTTTCTCTTCTTTAATTTTGATTTTTCTTGCTTCCTGCAACTGTTTAATATGATTATTTAAACCTCTGCTTTACTATTAGTTAACACCTTAAATTCAAATCTTTTAAAGAAAATTTACTTGCCTTTAACTTATTTTCCAGAGACTTGCATTGGCAAAAGCTGCATCTCCTCTCTCTTTTTTTTTTCTTTTTTTTTTATAAAACAAATCTGCAAATTCTTTCTGAATTTATTTTATGTTAAAACTTGACCTTGAAATCATAATTTATTAAACTATAAAGTTAATATTTACCTGAGAGATTTTGAACAGAGCTTACTTCTTGAATTCACTGCCTAATTTTATTTCCAGGTTTTAAATCTCTGCATTGCCTTTTTAAACTGAGCTTTGAGTTTTGTCTGCTACTTGATCATATTTGAACATTGAAATTTGGTTTTGAAGATGATCTGCTGTTGCCTTTGGGTTTCCAGATTTCAATTTTGAATTTGCTTTTGTTTTTCTTAGCTTTCCTGACCTTAAACCCAGTTGAAATCCCTGAATACTTGAAGCTCTTCAATCTCTACTTTTTATTTTGATTTCTTGTTTGATTTTCTTCTCTGTTTTGTCTTTTTTTCCTGAATTTTGAAAAGCTTCTAGATAATGAATCAGGTTTTGATTCAGGTTTACGATAGAAGAATGGTTTTGATCTTTCTTTTCTCAGATTTTTAGTTGAAAAAAAAATTGAGCAGCCTTGTTTTTTTCATAAATTCTATTCAAAATAAAATGCCACTTGTAAATCTTTATGCCACTTGTTAAAAATGTTCTTTTCCTACTGATTTTCGAAATCTTGCAGCAACCAAGAAAAGATAGGGAAGTTTTGGGGCTGAGATGATTTACATTGATTATCTTTTGTCTTCTTTTTATTTGTTTCATAGCTGCATATAATTATTTCTTTCTTTTTGTAGTTTTAAATTTGATTATTTTATAAATATAATGATGCCATTTGTATATATGTATGTATAAGACCTTAAAGTATGTTATATTGGTTTGTATGTACATATATGCAATATCCTCATGTTTAAAAGAATTGTTCCTTTTTTTTATTTGTTAATATGAGAAAAATTTGTACTATTTATATTTTCATATTTTTAACATTTGTAAACATTTTTACATTCTATATTTTGTGAATATACAACTATATTTATTTTTAAACCAATATTATTTTAAGCTTAGTTTATTATACTTTTGATTTAAAACTATTATATCTTTTTAAAAAATATCAATTATCTATATATATATATTATTTTAAACTTTTATTCCTTATTTTATATACATTATTCTACCATTTATATTTATACTTATTATATTATTTCAAGATTTCTAAACTCAAAAGAAATTGGAATTCGTTCATGTATAGTTTTCCACTCATTTTATTTGTTTATGAATTTTTTTCCAATTTATTCCAAATTAAATTCTAAAAGTTTAAAATATATTATTAATTTATATTGACAAATTTTAGAATGTTATTTTATTTTATTTTATTTATAAGGTATTAAATATAGAACTTCAAATCCATAGTTAAATTTTAAAAATCAATGTTCAAATAACAAATATCCTATTTTAATTTGAAAAATTCAAATTAACCCATAATTTTATTCAAAAAATTATTTTATTTATCAATTCAAATTAAATTAAAAATTGGGATCGTTCCAGATTCCCCCCTTAAAAAAAATTTCGTCCTCGAAATTTGCAAGGAAGACGGGAAAGAAAAGATAAAAGATAGAGAGAAGATTAATCAGATCAGATCGAAATATTTATTCTGCATTTGGTCTACCCAAATCAGAATATCAAAAATATGAGAACAAACTCATACAATTATCTCACAAGATACTCGGGTCCACCGGTCTACGAATATGCAAGGGCATTGATCAGTTAGAAGGGATGACTAATCGTTCGTAGAATATATCGGATCCCAGGGAATAGATAGATGGATTTAATCTTCTACAATTTCTCAAACACTAGATATGGATTCCAAATTAGGGTTGGAATACTCCAAAGTATATATAACTTGTCTTACATCGGACTTTGATATACACAAGAAATTACGATAGAATTTTCAAATTTTGGTTTAATCGATATCGTTTTATTGATACAATTCAAGTTTAGCCTTATATTTGTTAACCAATTTGTTAACCAATTTTACGTAATTTAAATTTCCAATTTATTTCAAATTCAAATTCATTAAAGTTTAGGACGAAAAACTGATAAGAAACGAATGAAGATACGAAGTAAGAATTTTCTACAACGATTCGTAGGGCCACCATCACACCGAACTTCTTCCTGGAGCTATCACGAAGGTATCTAAGAATTTTGGGATCGAATCAAAGGAGATTGATAGAGAAAGTTGTTTTCGTTATTGCAGGATACCGACCATTTGTAGTCGTACTCCCCTGTCCCTTGTCTCGTCCTCTTCTCGCACTCATACTCACTATCGGTGAATAGAAAGAGAATTTACTGAGGCATTCGAACGGATATCTTAAGGATATACTCATTCTAGGGTATACTTCACCCTATCTCTAATGAGTTACTTAATGTGTTATACTCCATAGTTAAAGTTTAACCAAAGCTCTGATACTAATTCTAACGATCCTGACTCGACCTTCGAAAATCGGCACCGAATACGACACTCGCATTCAAATGCCGCAGATCCAAACGTCGAATCTGGTTCGCCGGAGCTTATAACACATTAAGTACAACACAGCGGAAGAAACAAAATAGCATATATCAATATACAACATTGATACAATATCTGATACAATATGATATAAGATAATAGACGATACAATGAATATACATCAGAGATATGATACAAGATAACAGCAGCGGAAAAGAAAAGATAACACAGCAGCGGAACAAAAATCTCTAATATGGTCTTCAAGAAAGATCTCCGGCATCGGTAATCTCCATCTCCTAGACACCAATCCAGCAATAGCTTGAACTCCCGAATCACGATGCACAAGGATAAGCAAGTGCAGTTCAGATCCAAAGACTGAACTAGCTCCAGATAATCTACTAAACCTGACTATCTGAAAAAGCCAACTCTAGACTGCCCGTGTGGGAAAATAGTGGGCACCCAGAGTTTAGGAAAGGAACAATAAACTCCAGGTCAGTCGTGGGACTAGTGTGAGCAAACAGAAACATTTGGTCTTTTAAAACAAACAAAATAATTTAAAGTTTGAAATCCACAATGCTTTTTAGAAAATGAAACTACATAAGGCCTCCCGCCACACACACAATGCAAACGCAGAATAGGAGGAGATTTCTCCTTATGATAGTCAAATATGCTTAATACGAGAAATTTTCTTTGATATTATTATTATAAGTGTAAAGTGTGGAAAACCATGTCGAAAGTACAATATAAATCCTAGCCAGCATAGACATTCCGAACTATGCCTACTATAGCTACCATCCAAACAGTGGTGACCACCATAAGTGAATGGCAGGTAATACAACTAAAACCGTACAAGGCACGTATTGGATGAATGGATTTCCAACAAATGGTCAGGCTAAGGAACTTCCTACTGCCACAAGGGATCGCCTCTGGCGGGACGTCTCGAGAAACTAACGTTACGGTTAGATCTCTGCCAACACAAGGCCGGGTTACCTCTGTAACTAGGTAACTACTACACGAATATGCCATCCCCCGATCCTTTGGGACCTTTATCCGAGGCGCCTCAAAACCACAAAGCAATCACAAAGTAATAGATCTGCAGTATCCACATGAGTAAGCATCTGGGCTCCATACCATGATACCACCCTTTACCATAAGGGAACGACACACCCTAAAGGGCGCGACCCTCATAACCTTGCTGCATCTTTCCTGTTTCGACCATTTCCGGGGTGTGAGGTCCTGATGCGGTCTCGTCCACAAAGCTACGCTTTATACAAAAGCCATGCTTTGATCACAAATGATCAACAAATGATCATCATCACACAGCAGCACTCAGCATGCCACATTACCAAATTGGGAATATATCACTGATAAATATCAACTACATAACCTCTGAGCTCGTACGTCTCAGAGAAGGGTGTTAAGCTAAGAGAATAAATTCTCCGCCACCAAGCAGAAATGTATTTGATAGAGATCAGTTTAATATCTCAAAGTGTAATGTCGGACATACAACCATACAAGTCTGTCCCGGGTTCGAACAGAACCGAAGGCACTTCCGAAGAAGCCCTTGCAAATTCGGATAATCCCTAATCACGTCCGGACTTCCCATCACATATGGAGATCTCTATACCGGGGATCAGCCAGTGCAGAGACAATCGACGAGTTATCCTTTCGTTTGCGGAAATATCCGGTCTTCACCACCGGTCTTCAAATGCTATCCATATCGTCGTATCATTATTCGGAATGGGTTACATGACACAAGGTCCTTCCCCGGCTAAACCGAATAATGAGCGCAATATATTTGAAAACATATGGATATGGGATTTTAGTTAAGTCACAACTTTTAAAATCCAAAGCCTTCCTTCAAATGGTTAAACAAATTACCATTTTAAATCTTTAAACCAAAAGATTTATTTCAAAAAGTTTCACCTAGTTTCACAAAGATCTATTCATAGATTCAAAACAACTTCCATTCCAATTGGATTAACTCAATAAATCTTTAAATTAAAGATTAAATTTATAGCTTTCAAAACACGTTCCAAAGATTTATTCATAACTTGGAAAACCATTTTCATTTCAAAACTTGAATTCCTTTTAACACACATTGGAAATCCATTTCTTATATGAAAGCTTCTATTATTTGAAAACAACAGTTTTCGTTTCAGAAAAGTCCGATTTATACAAGTTGAAATCTTGGGTTAAATTTAAATTCCAAACATCACTTTTTAAAATGGTTTAAAAACCCATATAAACCCATTTATAAGTTGAATAACTTTTTAAACCCTAGTTCCCAAATTATAGAATTCAACTTCAAATATTGAATTCAAATTTAAATCAAATTATTTAAATTTCAAAACTCAATCAAGTTATTCAAATAACTTTTATTTTTGAAATTCATTTTTTTTTCAAAAGCTTCAATTCTAATTCCAAAACTATTTTGGATTCAAAAATTCAAATTTAATAACAATTTCAAAATCTGTGACTTAACCCATTTCCACGTGCAATCCATATTTGTGTGTGTATAAGTGTGGTCCAGGGGTTTTACACAATAGTGCAACATCATCAATCATCACAGATTCAATTATTACTATTCGATGTGGGTTTCGGATAACCAACTGGAATCCGACTCCCTGTCGCATCGAAATTCAAATGCCATTTTACGGGTAAAAGGATTTGCATATTCATATAATCATATATATATCACAGATATAACAGCTTAGCACAAAGCATCAAATAGCACCACATTACATATCAAAATATCAATCCAACACACATCATTCAGTAACAATCAAACATCTACAATTAAGATGAATAAATTGCATGGTTTAAAATAATTAACCACATAATTACTTCCATAAATTATCTTTAATCAATGATTAGTTATCCTTAATAAAAATTAATTGAATCTTAATCATCTTCGTTAATTAATCATTCCTCAATTAATTACCCTAATTAATAAATCCTTAATTGTTCATAAATGAAGCCCTAATTACTTTTATTAATTTATTAAACCTTAAATTTAAGTAATTACTTCTCAAATAATTATATTATCAATCTTCAATTATTTAATAAATCAAGAGATAAATTAATTACTTTGATTTTTCTTTAAAGCTTGTCTTATAAATTATCTCTATTACATTAGCTAGTTAAAATATTAAGTTTGTTTAAAATAATGTTTATTCTAATTACCTTTATTAATTTCATTATTCAATTTATATAAATAAATTCTTGAGTTAATGTAACAAAATTTAATTTGAGTTTAATTACTTTAAAATGTCTTGTTTAAACTTTAATTAGTTAAAGATCAAATAAAATCATCATTTAATAAAAGGCAATTAAAATCATTCAAAAAGTTGAAGTTTCATTTTTTTTTAGAACAAAACTGCTTTGTATATAAAACCCGAGGCACTACGAGTCTTCCCCGGGATTTCTTCCTGCTTGCTTCGAGCTCCTACAAAATTTGACCCGAGCGCTGATATATTTTTTTTCTTTTTTCTTTTTTTTCTTTTTTTTTTCCTCCAAATTTTGTTAGGTATTAAAATCAAACCTCATGCAATGCTAATTTATCACTAGCTCGTCTTCGAGTTTTCACCAATTCCCCCCAGGTACTACTTCGATCCCATACTCTTCTTCCCCAAACACCCAACACCATTACCAGACATCCAAATACCCCGTGCACATGCACACGTGCTTCGATGAATTCCGGTCATCCTCGTCGTCACCAGTGAGTCGTCAACGACCAAATCAAACCCTCAGACCACTCAGATCATCGATCCCTTCCAATATTCGAAATCGAGCCAAACAATCTTCCTTGGAACCAAACTATCAACCCAAAAAACCCACTCGCACCGAAGAACTCGTTCGCTAGAACCTATGCCGATCAACCCACAGTTACCTCACGTCACCACGTCTTGATTCCTCCA
Source organism: Allium cepa (assembly GCA_030765085.1). Taxonomy (NCBI): domain Eukaryota; kingdom Viridiplantae; phylum Streptophyta; class Magnoliopsida; order Asparagales; family Amaryllidaceae; genus Allium; species Allium cepa. Next base: position 126,642,081 of record CM060932.1, read on the forward strand.
TACGCGATAGGCTACAATCCACCAACGATGACAAAATTCCCTCATTAAACCCTGATAACAAAACTGGGACTAAAACCCTAGAATCATTCCGTACAACCCACTTGATCATTGATAAATATTCTTGTTATTTTTCTAGTGATCTTCATCACTTAAGCTTCCCTCAACAGCGATCTCGTTGATCAACTCTACGCCAATCACCGGAATTTGACAAGAATGTCATTTCCGTTCATCTTGGAAATTCTCAACCATTACTTGATTAAAAATTTTGAAACCTTCACCAAAAATCATTGCTTCATGATACAAATCTAATTATGTAATCAGATTGCAAAATTTAAAGGGTTGATTTTTCTGATATATGATAATTTTACTGTAAATTATTACTTTCAAAATATTTACTTAATATTTTTACATAACATTTTTGTAGAAATAGCTTCACATTGTTATAAACAATTTCCTTTCTGGAATCGTAGTTTGAAATGATCTATATATGAAGATATGAATTTTCTTGATCAAATGGTAACCTGTAAAGGTTAAACAGAGAGTTTTCATGCTTAACACAGACATGCATCCACTTCTTCTTCAAATACATGCAAGTAATTTAACACAATCATACAACAACATCTAACTCATCATCTAAAATAGAATTCCAATCTTCAAGAAATCAAGCCAATCAGGTTTTTTTTTTAAAAAAATTATGGTTTGCTCACCTGACAAGTGACAGAGCAGAGATTTTTTTTTTTGAAAAGCCCTTTTTTTTTTGAAACTTTAAAACTGGAAATGGTTTTGCCTTCTAAACTTCAAAACTTCGAGTTACTTGGTGGATACTTGAGTTGCAAATGTTCATTTGCTTCTGATTTAAAAAAATGTATGCTTTCTTTTTTTTTCCAGATTTAAAGAAAATGCAGAGGCCTGATTTTCTTTTGAACTGTTTTTTTTTTAACTTTACTCTATCATATAAAAACTTTACTTAAAACCTAAGTCTTAACAACCATCAGATCAAGAAACAATGCACCAGGACTTGAGTTTTGAACTGGAAACAAATGTCTAAGGTAAAACAGAAGAACAAGAAAACAACATATCCAAGCAAAGAAAATCAACACATGCAAAACCATTCATTCACATGTAAAACCAAAGTGTAAATGGGTTTAGGAGCTTGCTCACCTGAAGTTGGTGAAGAAACAAAAAAAACAGGGAACAGAATGAAGAAATTTGAGCCTGTACACTTTCTCTTCTTTAATTTTGATTTTTCTTGCTTCCTGCAACTGTTTAATATGATTGTTTAAACCTCTGCTTTACTATTAGTTAACACCTTAAATTCAAATCTTTTAAAGAAAATTTACTTGCCTTTAACTTATTTTCCAGAGACTTGCATTGGCAAAAGCTGCATCTCCTCTCTCTTTTTTTTTTCTTTTTTTTTTATAAAACAAATCTGCAAATTCTTTCTGAATTTATTTTATGTTAAAACTTGACCTTGAAATCATAATTTATTAAACTATAAAGTTAATATTTACCTGAGAGATTTTGAACAGAGCTTACTTCTTGAATTCACTGCCTAATTTTATTTCCAGGTTTTAAATCTCTGCATTGCCTTTTTAAACTGAGCTTTGAGTTTTGTCTGCTACTTGATCATATTTGAACATTGAAATTTGGTTTTGAAGATGATCTGCTGTTGCCTTTGGGTTTCCAGATTTCAATTTTGAATTTGCTTTTGTTTTGCTTAGCTTTCCTGACCTTAAACCCAGTTGAAATCCCTGAATACTTGAAGCTCTTCAATCTCTACTTTTTATTTTGATTTCTTGTTTGATTTTCTTCTCTGTTTTGTCTTTTTTTCCCGAATTTTGAAAAGCTTCTAGATAATGAATCAGGTTTTGATTCAGGTTTACGATAGAAGAATGGTTTTGATCTTTCTTTTCTCAGATTTTTAGTTGAGAAAAAAATTGAGCAGCCTTGTTTTTTTCATAAATTCTATTCAAAATAAAATGCCACTTGTAAATCTTTATGCCACTTGTTAAAAATGTTCTTTTCCTACTGATTTTCGAAATCTTGCAGCAACCAAGAAAAGATAGGGAAGTTTTGGGGCTGAGATGATTTACATTGATTATCTTTTGTCTTCTTTTTATTTGTTTCATAGCTGCATATAATTATTTCTTTCTTTTTGTAGTTTTAAATTTGATTATTTTATAAATATAATGATGCCATTTGTATATATGTATGTATAAGACCTTAAAGTATGTTATATTGGTTTGTATGTACATATATGCAATATCCTCATGTTTAAAAGAATTGTTCCTTTTTTTTATTTGTTAATATGAGAAAAATTTGTACTATTTATATTTTCATATTTTTAACATTTGTAAACATTTTTACATTCTATATTTTGTGAATATACAACTATATTTATTTTTAAACCAATATTATTTTAAGCTTAGTTTATTATACTTTTGATTTAAAACTATTATATCTTTTTAAAAAATATCAATTATCTATATATATATATATATATATTATTTTAAACTTTTATTCCTTATTTTGTATACATTATTCTACCATTTATATTTATACTTATTATATTATTTCAAGATTTCTAAACTCAAAAGAAATTGGAATTCGTTCATGTATAGTTTTCCACTCATTTTATTTGTTTATGATTTTTTTTTCCAATTTATTCCAAATTAAATTCTAAAAGTTTAAAATATATTATTAATTTATATTGACAAATTTTAGAATGTTATTTTATTTTATTTTATTTATAAGGTATTAAATATAGAACTTCAAATCCATAGTTAAATTTTAAAAATCAATGTTCAAATAACAAATATCCTATTTTAATTTAAAAATTCAAATTAACCCACAATTTTATTCAAAAAATTATTTTATTTATCAATTCAAATTAAATTAAAAATTGGGATCGTTACATCAAATGTAACAGCGGTTTTGAACAAAGCATCAGGTAGCAGTTTCAATAATGTCAACAAAAGTGTCAAAGCCGATATTGAACAAATCAGTGCCAAAGTCGAACCAGCAAAATCAAAACCGTAATGGCAATTCAAAGCTGTGAGTATCAAGTAAATCAGAAATATAGTCAGAAAAAATCACCATCATCCATACAAAAATCAATGGCTGAGCTATATCAATTGACAAATTCAAATAACTCAAGACGAACGAAAAAAATAGGGATTCGAACCCTATATAAGAAATCGACGTCATTGGCAAAAAGTAATCGAGTTCAAGTACGTAAAATCAAAAGAAATAAAAGAAAAAATCACATACCAAAGTCAAGAATATAACTCGATCGAGAAGCAGCCGAGCGCAGTTCAAGGAGACGAACGATTGACAAAGCAAACACCCGAATATCCATTCGATCGATCAACATTCAAGCGACGGCTTCAAAGAATTTCACAAGCCCTAATTTTTGTTAAAGAGGAAACGAACGAGGAACGACCGGCATTTTCACAAAAGAAAGGAACAGAGCAAATAATATAGGAACCATGCCGATAAAGAAATAAAAGAAAAGGGGCCAGCCTTTATTGTTTTACAATTATACTTGGGGTTAATCTTTCAATTAGGGTTTTAATTGTTTTAAATTTGTTTTAAATTTCAATTCTTCTTTTAAACGTTGTAATTACTAGTCGTGCGACTAGGGGACAATTTACGTGGCGTAGTTTGAGAATTCGCAACCCAATGGTTGAGTCGTGACAGGGTTTTGAGCATAGAGTTAAGGTTAGTCGATAGCGGGTGTCGCGAGTTTACGTGTGTAAGCGTCTAACTGCTTAATTTCTAGTAGTAACCTTGGGGGCAACACTTAGGCAGGGTCTTGCCGAAGCTGGGTAAATTCTGTGTCGTTCTATTTCTGCATTTATTATTCTGCTATTATCTGTGCCGCTATTATTTTGATATATCTGTGTTGAAATAATTTTATAAGCTTCCGCAATAATTTTTATAATTAATAGCATCACCCTATTCAACCCCCCTCTAGGGTGAAATCGATCCTACAAGTGGTATCAAAGCTAGGTACAAAAAACATTTTTGTTTTAAAAAAAATTGATTTTTTCAAAAACCAATTTTTGTTTTAAAAATTTGAAATTTTAAAATGGATTCTTTTAATAATGCTTTTACGGAGGGTCAGTCTATAGGTAAACCACAAGTGTTCAATGGTGAATATGCTTACTGGAAAAATAGGATGGAATTTTTTTTGAAAACCATTGATGCTTGGGATATTGTTGAGACAGGGTATAGAGCACCAACTATAATTGTAAATAATCAGGAAATAAATAAACCAAAGGATCAATGGACAGGGCAAGAAAATAAATTACAAAATGCTAACGCTAAATCTATGAATTCTATTATCTGTTCATTGGATCAATTTGAATTTAATCGTGTCCCACATTGTCTAACTGCGCAGGAAATATGGCATACACTCGAAGTGACTCACAAAGGAACATCTCAAGTCAAAGAATCTCGTCTTGCCATGCTGAGTAGCGAATACGAGAATTTCACAATGGCCAAGGAAGAAAATGTCAAAGAGATGTATGCACGACTTTCTAATATCGTATACAAATCAAAAGCTCTCGGAAAATCATACACAGAATTGGAAATAGTTCGAAAAATCCTCGGAGTCCTTCCACGAAGTTTTGAAGCAAAAGTGACTGCCATTCAAGAATCAAAAGATTTAAAACAAATCAAAGTTGAAGAACTCATCGGAAATCTCACCACTTATGAGCTAGAAATGAAATTCAAGGAAGAGCATGAAGGAGGAGATACTCGAAAGAAATCGATAGCTCTCAAAGGAACAACTGATAGTGATGATGATGACAATGAGGGTGGAGCAGCAGAGTTGGAAATGGTAATAAAGAAATTAAAAAGGTGTAACCGCAAATACGGAAATCCAGCTCTAAATCAAAAATTAAAAAGCAAAATAATCAAAGTTTTAGATAACACAGAACAACGAAAAATCATCTGTCATAAGTGCAACCAACCTGGACACATCAAGCCCAATTGTCCTCAAAATCGACACGACTGAAAAGAAATCAAAAAGGAGAAATTTTGCAGCCATGTGGAATACAAGTGATGAAGATAATCAAAGTAATAGCAGTGAGAGTGAGAAAGAAGATATGTGCCTTCGAGGTAATATAACTAATAGCGATGATGACGAACCAAGTGAGGTATCAAAACTCACTCACTCACAACTACTTATATATTTCCACGAAGTAAATGGCTGTTTTGAAAGACTTAGGGAGAAATATGCTAAAATTGAATTACAAAGAGATAGTTTGATAGAAATAAATGACCAGCTTGAACAATTAGTTAAAACCTATCAAAGTAGGATCCCTAAGTGTGATAAGTGTCCAACATTCAAAGAAGAGATTAAAAAATCAGATATCAAAATTAAATTGCTTGAAAATGAAATTCTGATTTTAAAAGAGAGTGAAAATACAAGAAGAGAAAATTCTATTAAAAAGTGCACACAATTGTTAAACGAAAATGAATCTCTCAAAACACAAGTCCAATTACTGTCAACGATTTTAGATAAATTTTCAAAAAGTAAGAAATCGTTGAATATGTTGTTAGGAAAACAAACTGTTAATACAGTTAGACAAGGACTTGGATATAATCAATCTTAAAATGTTAGAAATGAGATTAGTCAAGTCAAATACACAATCTGTAGAAAATTTGGACACAATCAAAACAGTTGTTGATATAGACCTAAACACATGAAACTATACCAATTTGGGTTCCAAAAGGCACAAATTAAAATCTCTCAAAGTTAAACAAATCTGGGTGCCAAAAGGAACATATATAAATAGTTATGGGTCTCTACAAAATTATTTTTTAAAATATTCTGCGACTAACAATCATGGACCTATAGAAACAAATAGGTCACAAAAATCTTTTATCGTATAGGAGTGGTGGCAGGCAAAGGAACAACAACAGTGTTATCTGGATTCTGGCTGTTCCAGAAACCCAACGGGCAACAACAAAAAAACAAAGTTTCTTAGCCTAGTACAAAAGTGACAGAATCACAATGGGAAACAACAAAAAATTATCGTAAAGGTAAAACATGTAATGATATATTTTGAACGATATATTAAATGTGATAATTTGCACTGTATTCTGAATTAAATCAGCCAATAATGTGATGATGAAATAAATGTTGATTTTGATTCTGAATTATTCAAAATTGTTGGCCAATTATATTCTTATGCCAAAAACACTATAAAAATCTCTAGAATCTTTGAACTACTTCATATGTAATAGTTTGAATTAATGATAGTGTTTTATTGGTAAATGATAATACATTTGGTTATTTGCAGCTGACTCTATATTCACGGTTTTTGATTATTTACATGGCTTCAATTAAAATTCAAGGGAATTTCATTTAAATATTTGTTAAAAATGATTCTGAGATATTTAGTTGCACAACTCATGATCTAGTCTATTCAACTAATAATAAGTTTGAGTGAAAATAAATTCAGATGCATATTACACTGGTATTCTAGTTGATAGAAAAATTACTAGTGGAACGTGATTTATGATGAGACATTTAGTAACTGCATCGTTTTTCAAAGAAAATATCTGCATATTTTTCATTTCAAATAATTTCCAAATAGCGGATTTTTTTTATAAAACCCCTTCTAGAAAATCATTTCTGACTTTGTTTCAGATTAGTCATTTTGAAAATTTGGTTTTATAATTATTTTTGAATATGATTTTAAATGATTACATTGACTAATCTGACTCCCTAATGATTATCGAAAAGATAAATAGTGATTGAAAACGTGATGAGTGTTAATATTATTCATATATTATAACTTGAGACGGTATATTTAGCAAATTTCTTTTAAAATTTGAACAGGAGTTATAAAAACTTTTTGTTGGTAAAAATTCCATGACCATCCTTATTTCTATCATATTTCTAACGACCATCACTTATCAAAATACAATATATTTTATCGATATGTGGTATTTTAAAAAGGAATCATTCGTTTTTCATTTTATATTTTTTTTAAAAATAAAATAAAATAAAAAAATTTGAAAATAAAATAAAAAACCAAAGTATTCACTCTCATTTAAAGTCCTCACGGTTATGCATGGGTGAATTACTTGGAATTTGTTATGCGCTTCCATGCTCATTTAAAAGCCCTCACGGTTATGCATGTATGGAACGCATATCAAAATTGATTTGTTAAATAAACAAGTTGATTCTAATCCCATTTGAAAGTCCTCACGGTTATGCGTGGTTAAAAGATACTTGAATTCATTTTTTAAAATAAAATTGGAATACTACTAATCTCATTTAAAAGTCCTAACGGTTATGCATTTTTGGTAGATATTCAAATTCCTGATATAAATATACCACAAATAGACACAACTGTATGGTTTTATATAATGGCATAATTCCAATCATTCTAAAATTGGAATATGCGCCTAACAGAGTATTTATGATTTTTGTTTGATTTTTTTATTGAAATTTAATATTTATATTCGATTGAGTTTTACTGTTGTATTAATATCGATCACTTTATCTTTATTTTTCTAAAACTGTTACTTTTTTTGCTGATAACAAAAGGGGGAGAGAAAAGTTAAGATTTTGTCAAATAAAAGTCAAATATTTCTATTTGCATCTAGGCTTAATTGCATATTTTTAATTGTATGCATGTATGAAGGGGGAGCTTTGTGTAGAGAGGAAGCATTCAAATAGGGCGAGCAAATTGAATAATCAAATACATTTAATATATTCAAAATCTTAAATATATGTTTGTTATCATCAAAAGGGCGAGATTGTTGAATATGCGAGTATATGATTTTTGTTTGATGATAATAAACACATATATATATTCAATTAAATGTATTTGTTGATATACTATTTTATTTTCACAGATTAATAAATATTTGATGAACAAAATAAATAACACAGAATTTGATTCAGACGGATATTATATTCAAACATATATTTTTTACAATTTTTGAATAGTACAAATTTCAAGCTCTCACTATATATATACAATTACAATTACAATACAAATTTGATTACATCACAATTCACATTTACATTTGCACCTCACTACATATCACTCGCACTCATATTTATCTTCAACTTCATTCTAATGTGAACCCAGCATCTGAGCAATCTTCAAAAACATATATTGTCGCGGTAAAATTGAAAATAAAATATTTTTGCAGTATAAAATAAAATTTGATTTTGAAAATAATATTTTCCTCGGTTATTTGGGTTGTTCGTCATCATTTGAATTTGAATTCATCATACCCGAACAGCTTGTGGCATGCACAATGTATGACTGTACATGCCAGAAGGCCGTACACGCCGATATATACACTTGATAAATCTACAGGGACAGGTGAGCACAGGTCAAACCCAAATGAAAAGCCGGGTTCAACTCAAGTGCAATAAAAGTAATGTCACGGTATCAGCACAAGGTTAAACCCGAGCTCCAAGCTGGATTCAACACAGGTGCAAGTTCATGAAAATGGTCAAGACAACTAAAACAAGCCTTGACCAAAATCCAAATGTACAAATGCAATATGAACCAAACAGTGCACAAAGGCAGTGGTACAAACTACATGAAGACACAGCAGAATGAAAGTGTACAAACAGCGGTGAATGCAGATACAACATGCATCAGATCAGGTCAAAGTAAACCAGAGATCAGCCATGTCCAGAGAGAAGCCAAAGCTAATGAACATCAAGTGATACAAAAGTAACACCAAAACTGTATGCAAACTTCCCAAATTGACAAAACAAGTGGATACAACCACAAGGTGACGGTAGAATTCAAACTCGAGACTACAAAACATTCATATACAAGTTTCACTGACTCAAAGGAGAAAACATATAGAACAAAGGATAGTGCAATGCAGACATGTTAGCAAGACCACAAATCCAAACCAAGTTCAACAGTCAAAGCATCATCAACAAAGTGAAACTACATAGTCAAACTGCACAATACCAGTTCAAACATGTAGTGACAACAAATGTATAGACACAACAATGCATAACTACTCCTGAGGGAGATGTACAAGATGATAACACATATATGCATACATGAAACAATGAACCAGACAAGCTGCAGAGAAAAATTCAATGGCCAAAGTCGAGCATAAAGAATGAAGTCAACCACAAACTCATGATACAGTGAACTACATGACGAACATGTATGTAGCGACAATACACAAAGAAAATGCAAAGTCAAAGTCGTTGTTTTCTCACAGTAAGTAATATGAGAAACACGAGTTAACAAAAATCAATATCAAGTTTGAAAGTCACATGCAGTTCAAATTGAAGTGACCAAAGTCAGAGACATAATGGCCGAAGCCAATATACAAATTCAATGAAGATGTCAGAAATTCACATAGCAGCATCAAGTAGCCGAAACAACAAATAACATAGATTCAAATGTAACAGCGGTTTTGAACAAAGCATCAGGTAGCAGTTTCAAATAATGTCAACAAAAGCGTCAAAGCCGATATTGAACAAATCAGTGCAAAAGTCGAACCAGCAAAATCGAAACCGTAATGAGCAAGGCAATTCAAACTCATGAGTATCAAGTAAATCAGAAATATAGTCATAAAAAATCACCATCATCCATACAAAAATCAATGGCCGAGCTATATCAATTGACAAATTCAAATAACTCCAGACGAACGAAAAAAACAGGGATTCGAACCCTATATAAGCAATCAACATCATCAGTAAGTACGTAAAATCAAAAGAAGTAAAAGCAAAAATCACATACCAAAGTCAAGATTAGAACTCGATCGAGAAGCAGCCGAGCGTAATTCAAGGAGACGAACGATCGACAAAGCAAACACACGAATATCCATTAGATCGATCAACATTCAAGCGGCGGCCTCACAGAATTTCACAAGCCTTAATTTTTGCTAAAGAGGAAACGAATGAGGAACGACCGACATTTTTCCAAAAGAAAGGAACGGAGCAAATAAAAGAGGAACCAGGCCGATAAAGAAATAAAAGAAAAGGAGCCAGCCTTTATTGTTTTACAACTATATTTGAGCTTAATCTTTCAATTAGGGTTTTGATTGTTTTAAATTTGTTTAAATTTAAATTCTTCTTTTAAACGTTGTAATTACTAGTCGTGTGACAAGGGGACAAACTACGTGGCGTAGTTTGAGAATTCGAAACTCAGTGGCTGAGTTGTGGCAGGGTTTTGAGCATAGAGTTAAGGCTAGTCGATAGCGGGTGTCGCGAGTTTACATGTGTAAGCGTCTGACTGCTTAATTTCTAGTAGAAACCTTAGGGGCAGCACGTAGGCCGGGTTTTGCCGAAGCTGGGTAAATTCTGTGTCGTTCTATTTCTACATTTATTATTCTGCTATTATTTGTGCTGCTATTATTTTGATATATCTGTGTTGAAATAATTTTATAAGCTTCCGCAATAATTCTTATAATTAATAGCATCACCCTATTCACCCCCCCCCCCCCCTCTAGGGTGAAATCGATCCTACAGTGACCCTGAGTCATCACGATGAATGGTACCAAATAATAGTAGTACTAGTCAAGATGAAAAGCATGTGCAATTTTCTATGAAGCTTTCGATGTTCGACTTCACCTTTTTGATGATGTTGTTTGAATACGGCCTTGAGTATGATATAGGCTATATTTATATTATACTATATGGTGATTTCGATTATGATTGCCTTTAACTCTTATTGAGATTTCGATTATGATTGCCTTCAACTCTTATTGAGTTCTTATGATAGATTATGATGATTTGATGTTTCTCTATGAAGTTATTATATAGTTCTCATCCCTTATCCACTTTACTTATAGATGTCCTTAAGAGAAACCATATGCATGTTATTTATTGAATTCCTTTTAAATAGATAAATGAAACTACTACAAAACAGGTCATTTGCATCGCCTAATTTCAATCGGTTTAAGTAAAAACTGATGCAAATAGAACTATTTGCATCAGTTCTGTCTTAATATCCGATGCAATTGGTACGCGGAAAGCAGTAGGTAGTAAAAAAGTCAAATTTGCATCAGTTATCACCAACAAATGATGCAAATACGTCGGTGCAAATAGTTTTAGTCGCATCGGTTTTAAAGTCAACCGATGCAACTACGTCCAATGTAATACTTTTGGCATCGGTTCCTTCTCGTACGCGATGCAATTTCAAAATTAGGTTACATCCCGCGTTCCCACTTATTTTGCCGCCGTCCCAGTTTTCATAGAAAAAAAAACTCTACTATTGGATTGATTTGGAGTGCTTCAATTAAATCGTGTGCTTCGAATATTTCGCGTGCTTCAAATAATTCGAGGGTCGAGTGTCAATTTTGCTGATTGATTTGGAGTTTCGAGTTCGCTGGGCGAATTTGCTGGACGATTACGAACCGGAACAGGTACTGTCTATGCTAATTGGTATGTAGCCTTGCACGACAATGTTACAGAAAACGCCAATCTTTTAAATATTTTATGTAGGATTGTTCTATGTTTTTTTTGAAGCAAATATTTTTGTTCCATGTTTATATGTTTTTATGTTTAACTTTTTATTTAAAATTGTCGCTATCATTAATATAAACAAGTTATCCGTTGAAATTGTTATTTCTCTGATATAATATCTGTAATGCAAATTAATGAGTAATTTATTATTTTTGTTTGCCTAATTACCCTAAATTTATACAAACTTAAATTTTTGTTGCAGCTTTAATTCTTGATTTTTTTTAAAGTTGTGTTTGTTGGACATATGGTTTTTTTTGCTTATATAAATGAGCGATGGTTTTGTAGTTGGAAAGTATGTATTTAATTGGATGATGATTTTGAAAAAGTAACGAGTGATTCAGGTAAAAGATACGTTAGTTAATGGACAATAACTTCAGTGGGTTGCATTTCAAGTTGAATAGGATTTCAAGCTTGACGAAGATGAAATGGCTTTCATTGCAAAAACTATCAAAAAGTTTAAGAAGTAAAGAGAGAAAACAAAAAATAAAAACAACAATTCTACATTTAAATGCTTCGGATGTAACAAATTTAGTCATATAGCGAAGGACTATTCAAGTCAGAATATTGGAAAAAAGGATTTCAAAAGAAAAAATAAATATGAAAAATACAAGAAGGAAAAAGCCAGCATTTCGAGCCATATAGAATGATTCTGATTCCTCATCTTCCTCGTAAAGTGGATGATGAGCAAGAAAATGTCTACTTCATGGCTATAGAGAATGAAGTACAATCCAACTATATGCTGAAAGAATGCAGCGTATAGTATGATATGCAGCACTTGGAAATCATGACAACCTCAGTGGTTGTAAGGGAGCATCGATGGATGATGGAAGTTTAAAAATATAGTAGTGGAATGGTTCCACTTTGTTGTTATAGTGGTGAAGTTGCTATTGCTACCTGAAACTAGATCAGTTTAAATTTGATTACTAGTAAAGCATGAGTATTGTTTGATAATGTCGGCTGATATAAGAAGTCAATTTGAAGTTGCTCAAAATTTGTTAGATGAGATCCTGTAGATGAATAGGAATGATAATGAGTGAAGTAGGCCTGTTTGGATTTGTATATATTCAATAAGCATACAAGAAAGAGCCCCATCTCTGCTTGTCAAAGGAGAAATGAAGATACTTAGTATCAAGATGACCCAATTGTGGAGGTCAGTCATGGAGTTAACTCCTAGAATGAAACCAAAATACATTTGTTATGGCGCATCAGTTGCAAAATAGTTAACTTCAACCAATGTGAGCACGTTCAATATGCTAGAAGATCTAGTAGTCAATAACGAATATCCTTACAAATCCATTTAAGATCATATTCTTACAAAGGTAGTGCAAGTGAGAATACCGTATGGTGTGAAGCATAAAAAGCGAGTTTGTTGCTGTAAAATTTTGAGTTTAAGGGGGGGATGTTGAAGTTTAAGCTAAACTCAAACTTTAGTTGATAACCAAATTCAAATAAACAAGTAGGTGTGGTTAAAGTTGCATACACATTTGCTTTTATTATTGGTTTTCTTGATATTGTCTAAGCTAGAAAATAGGCGATGTGGGTTTCTTTGTACTGATCTTATGGTATGTGCTATTAATTAGCTACGTTTATGCATCTGCTTATTAGTTGTTTTCTATAAATAGGTATGATGTACTCAGGTTTAATTAAAGCAGAGCAATAAAATTTCTTTTCTATTTCTCAATTATTTCATTATATTCTATAAATTGTTATTAATTAATAATTACCTATGATACAATCATACAAACACCAAGCTTTCTTTACATGATGCTATTATCTTCCTAAGCTTTTAAAACAGAAGATAAAAGAATCGTACGCAGCCAACAAAATGGTATGGATTGAGGAGCAGGCTTTAAAATTGGAATCGTATGGTACCGTGAAGTTTGATTGAAATTTGAAGGGTACAGGCAATTAATGCAGGAAGTTTTTGGTAAACATAAATAAATTGGAAATACAAGGTTAAAATAGGTCGATGGAGGTGCCAACATTGACATATGGCAGCACATGAGCAATTGTCTCCTTTTACGTAAGAAAAACTGGATCGCTTGTTGTTTTGGTGTTTTATCTATGATGTTGATTCAGAACTAGAATTTCCGTGTATTTTTATTTGGACAATGAGAATTTTTTTGTTTGTTGTGCAGTTTAGTGTGCTTATGTTTGTGGAGTGATGTTGAACTGATTATCCACTCCACTTGAATAAACTAAAAATATTGATTTAATAATGAATGCTCTTCGTAATCCAATGTTTTTTTGCTTGTGTAGTGTGTCTCTAGCATTTGCATATGGATCGTAGTTGGATGTACAACGTAAAACGTAACCATGACGAGTTCCTAAACAAAATTGAAGAGTTCATCAATTGTGCACTGAATGATCAATTAAGAAGAGGGGAAGAAACTATTTTTTGTTCTTGTAGACACTGCAAAAATAAGAGAAGAATTCGTAACATAGATCAGATTAGAGATCACATAATCCGTTATGGGTTTAAGCAAAATTATACGCGGTGGATATGGCATGGTGAAAGTATACTTAGTAGAGCTAGTTCTAATAATCATGAGAATGATGAGAATGACCGAGAAGATAACATGAATAATGACACGAATGATGAGAATGATTGTGTTCATGAGATGTTTCGTGATGCTGAAGAACATTTGATGGTAGAGCCAAAGTTGTATGAAAGAATATTAATTGATGCCGAGAAGCCTTTGTTTCCTAATTGTGCTAAGTTCACAACATTGTCTGTTGTGCTCAAGCTTTTCAATTTAAAAGCAAAGCATGGGTGGAGTGATAAAAGTTTTACATCTTTGTTGGAACTTTTGAATGACATGCTTCCGGAAAGTAATGAGCTTCCAACTTCTAACTATGAGGCAAAAAAAATTATGTGCCCAATTGGTATAGGATATAAAAAGATACATGCATGTCCAAATGATTGTATATTGTATCGAAATGAATATGAGAACTTGCATGAGTGTCCCAAGTGTGGATTATTCCGTTACAAGTCGCGAGGGAACGTTCATAATGACCCAGATAAGAAATGGCCTCCAGCAAAAGTCTTGTGGTATTTGCCAATTATACCAAGGTTTAAACATTTATTTGCAAATAAAGAAAATGCAAAAAACTTAAGGTGGCATGCAGATGTGAGGAAAAATGATGGATTATTGAGGCATCCAGCTGATTCTCCACAGTGGAGAAACATTGATACAATGTATCCTGATTTTGGTGAAGAAATTAGAAATCTCAGACTTGGTCTTTGTACAGATGGCATAAACCCATTTGGCAACTTTAGTAGTCAACACAGTACTTGGACTGTTCTTTTGGTGATTTACAATCTTCCACCTCATTTGAGTATGAAGCGCAAGTATGTCATGTTGTCTTATTTAATCTCTGGACCACGTCAACCAGGAAGCGACATCGATGTTTACCTAACTCTTCTTATTGATGATCTAAAACTTCTATGGGATAAAGGTGTGCGTGTGTTTGACGCATATAGTCAAAGTAATTTTACATTGCGCGCCATGATTTTTTGTACCATAAATGATTTTCCTGCGTATGGTAACTTGTTTGGCTATAGTACAAAAGGTGCCAAAGCATGCCCAATTTGTGAAGATGATATGGTTGTTGAGCGTTTACATTATTGCAAAAAAATGTGTATATGCATCATCGTAGATTTCTCCCTCATAATCATCCTTATCGTAAAAAGAAGAAGCCTTTTAATGGGGAGATAGAGAATGGAGTTGCTCGTTTGCCATTAATAGGAAATGATGTTTACGAACGGGTCAAGGATATTGAAAATGCATTTGGCAAAGTATTTTCTCTTTTAGAAGGCTCGTGGAAGAAGAAATCTATATTTTGGGAACTTCCGTATTGGAGACATTTACAGGTTAGACATTGTCTAGATGTAATGCATATAGAAAAAAATATTTGCGAAAGTATCGTTGTGACACTCTTGAATATACCTGGTAAGACAAAAGATGGTGAGAAAGCTAGGCAAGATATGTTGAAAATGGGTATCCGGAAGGAGTTAGCACCGGTGCAGAAAGGTAAATGTACATATTTGCCCCCGCATGTTATACATTATCCAAAAAAGAGAAAGCTAGTTTATGTGAGTGTCTTCGTGGTGTGAAGGTTCCAACAGGTTATTCTTCAAACATTAGCAGTCGTGTATCAGTGAAGGATTTGAAGTTGACCGGTATGAAGTCTCATGATTGTCATGTGTTAATGCAACATTTATTACCTGTTGCGATTAGAGGTATATTGCCTAAACATGTTAGGCATGTTATTACAAAGCTTTGTCTCTTTTTTAATATAATTTGTAGCAAGGTAATTGATCCTGAAATTATGGATGCTCAACAAGCTGATGTTATTGTTACCTTATGCCAATTTGAGATGTATTTTCCACCTTCATTTTTCGATGTTATGTTGCATTTGGTTATTCATCTTGTAAGAGAAATCAAAATTTGTGGTCCTGTATTTATGAGATATATGTATCCGTTTGAAATGCATATGGGAACTTTAAAAAGAAAAACAAAAAACAGATATAGACCTGAAGCCAGTATCGTAGAAGCTACTGTAGCTGAGGAGGTTATAGAATTTGTCACTCCATACTTAACTGGTGTTGAACCTATTGGACTTCGTAAGTCTCGACATGAAGGACGACTTGATGGCCAAGGCATAATTGGATCAAAATTGATTTCAATTGGTGATGAGATGTTGCACAAAGCTCAGCTACTTGTTTTGCAGCACCTTAGTGAGGTACATCTTTACTTGGAGGAGCACATGGCAATTCTAAAGTCTCAGAATCCTTCAAAGAAAGAAAGGTGGTTGACGAATGAACATTACCGCTTTTTTGTCATATGGTTTAAACATACGGTAATGTTTCAATTGTGTCAAAAAAATCATGGTATTTCAGATACAATAAAATGGTTAGCATATGGGCCTCGATTGCATGTCAATTCATGGGAAGGATATGATATGAGCGGTTATGTCTTTTATACGAAGCGTCAGGATGAGAAGAGAAAAATGCAAAATAGTGGAGTTAGTATCGTTGCATCTTCAAGAGAATTTGCTAGTGCTAAAGATAACAGACCAATAAATGCGACAATGCTATATTATGGGATAATCGAGGATATTTGGGAACTTGAGTATAAAGACTTCACAATCCCGCTATTTCGATGTAGATGGGCTGATAATCGTCGTGTTGTACGAGTGGATGAACATGGATTCACATTGGTTGACTTTGGTCAAGTGAGTCATGATAATGATCCACTCATCTTGGCATCTCAAGCAAAACAAGTTTTTTACGTGACTGATCCTGCCGATAATAAGTGGTCTATTGTTCTTCCCGGCAAAAGACGCATTGTTGGGATTGGTGATGTGGTGGATGAAGAAGAGTATAATCAATTTGATGAGAATCCACCTTTCTCCATCAGCTTAAGTCTACCAGAAGAAGTTGATTTAAATGCAATTTATGCACGTTCTGATCACGATGAGGGGGTTTGGATAGTTGGGTAATTTTTTTTATGCTCATCATGCTTTATTTGCCAGTTGAAATCTTTCATTTTCTGTAATTCTTTAGTTTTTTTGAGAATAATTACTAATAAGATATTTTACAGGGATACTTGATCGCTGTTTTTGTTGCAGACTTCGGATATGAATAATGGACACAATTGCTTCTTGAATTGTTCCATCAAATAAATTAAATCTACTTACTATATTATAATCATTTAATTTGTCTTTTGTCAGTTTTCGAAATCAGGTAGATACTTGATAAAATAAAACTAAGTGAAATTTTGTTGTTGAATGCATACAAATACATGTACTTTTTAATGCCTAACTTAAAGTAAACATTTTTTGTGCAGGCTGAATGGCAAGAGGCATGAAGTGAGCTTTGTTGTTAGAGATTTTGATCACATCTTTCAGTATTTTGGTTGTTAGAAAGTACATCCTCCCAATATGACTGAATAGGGAATGACACGTTGATGGTTGAACAATAAAATCAATTGAAAGGTACAGTTTAACCCTGTTCTTACTTCTCTTTATTATTCCTTTGCTCGACAGTATTAAAAAGTAATAAAGTTTAGTAGATGTCAGAAACTAAAGTTATAATGAAACTTTAGTTCATTTGGGTTGATGACACCAACCAAATCAATTAAGCTTGGTCTTATTATTCGACTAAGTTTCAAAGTGACGTTGACAAATTCCTACTTACCAACCGTTTTCTATGCTTGGCTTCAATTGTTTGGGATTTTTGTATTGTAACCATGTATGTATGCATTCATATGTTTCTTTTTATATTGCAGTATATGATATGCGTAAGTACGTAAACATGTAAAATAACCCTTTAATCCTACTTTTACCTGTCGCAGCGGGTCTTTTTGATCAACGGCAATTAATGTTTTCTTTTATTTCTTTTATTTTAACATGCTAAAATATCATAAATAAATAATTGTTATTAAGTTGATCATTTGGCTAAGTTGGTCTGATGTTCAACCTACAAAACTAAAGATCATGAATTTGATCCTCAAAATCGATGTTTGTATCTTTTACCATGATCAATCATAGTCTCTTTTCAAAACCAAAATCGTTGTTTTCAAACTTCATAATAAAATATATGTATGATGCATGCATTAGACCAAGTAGCAACATTTAGTTGTATGTTTAAAGACGCAATTAACATGTCCAAACGTCATGATTCAATAAATCTTAACTTTAATATATATGTTGAGGTCCAGGCTTTTAGAGGGTAACAAATTCCAAACCATGACACTAGCAACACTAAATAACTTAAATTCATTTTGAACTGTTGTGTTGTACAGATTAATTTTGGGACATAGTTCCTTTGCTTCAGGTCATTAATGATATAATCATGGTTTTGAAATGAAACCTGATCTGTATGACTTCAGTACCTAACATTCTCAAGGTTTAGAATTTTTGGCAACGTGCAGTAACTACGGCTAAATGTGCAACTGAAACAAGTTGCTTGCAATGTCATAATCAGTCACATAATAAAAGGCGTCACTGAGAATGAAGGATAGCTTGAGATACAACTGCTGCTTGTCTGCTCATCATACTGAGCTATTATTGTGTAATGCTGTTGTCTCATTTTTTGCAACTCAAAAATAAATTGTAAACATATGCTCTATTCAGAATTGATATCTTGCCATGCATTATATTGACAAACATAGAACTGACTTGTTTTCAATTCAATATCTTCTCTAATGCATTTTATTTGATTCTGAGCAACCACTTCAGAAATGTTCTCATAGCTGCATTATTTGCATTATCAGTCCTCACTGCTGCATGATAAAAGAAACCTTGAACAGCAACATGATAAAAGAAACCTTCCACGGATATTTCAATTAAAGAGGGAATATCACATTCATGATACTACTGCTCACGTTTTAAGTACTTGTTTTAGCACCGCTCACGTTTTAAGTACTTGTTTTACATTGCTTTGTGTGCTTCACATTTTCGTACTTCCTAGTTCGATTACTACACACTAGTCACATGCGCCACTGCCACTTTTTCTATTATACTACACAACTATCCTATAAAGCATTTCAACTTCATCCACATTTTCTATTTTGTAAAACCACTTGATTTCCTAACATTATTTTGTAAAACCACTTGCTTAGAGCTATTCAGTGGTTCTGTTAGCATTTCTTTATGGGTTATAGCTGTTGTTTTCATAGATTCTATGTTTTCTAAAAGATTGGTTGTACTTGACTTTGTTTATGAAAAATATCATATTTCATGTCTCATCCAAATATTTGGTTACAAAAAATATTCTCAAACATGAGTTCAAGATATATAATCTTGTAAAAAAAAAAATATAAGATTGTTTTGTTTGATTTAATTTTATAAGTGCATGTATATATAACCTATGTATGTGAACAATATCCAAGGAGATAATCAGAACAAACTTAAATAGCAGACCGGGGTTTAGTGGTAATCGCAGTAGTTCTGTTCATAATTCTGACTCCAGGCCGTCTTTTTCAGAATAGTGATAATGGAGATAGAACAATTTGGACAAAATGAAGAACATGATCCTTCTACTTCACAGTCGTTGTCTAAGAAGAGGCGAAGAGGCCCAACAACCGGGAAGAAATATAAAACACAAGAACCAAAATTCATTGAGTGGAGTGATAACGGCAACCCCATTGGAAAGTGGGCGAAGTCTTATAAGGCGTATGTGGGCGATACTGCTAGATCTAAAATTGATATCAATATTAAAAATTGGGATGACGTTTGTAAAGGGCTTAAAGATACTATATGGGAAGATGTTAAGGTATTATAAATTCATTTATTCACTTATTACTTATTCGGCTTTGAAACCCAATTTGACATTTGAAGTCTTATAAGGCGTATGTAACTATGATTTTTTTTAATCTCAGATCGAGTACCACATTGACGACAACATGAAAGATAACGTGTTAAAATATGTCTGTGGACGATGGAAAGATTTCAAAACAAAATTGGTTGGTGGTTGGATTACGAAGACAAGAAAACTTCCAGTGGACCATAAAGAGCCGTACGAGCTTTATGATGGCATTACACAAGCACAGTGGGCGTTCAAGAAGAATTGTGAAACTGAGGAATTTAAGGTAATTTTCGTGAAACTGAGGAATTTAAGGTAATTTTCGTAATTTAAGGTAATTTTCGTAAAACTACCCTTCTGCTTTCCTCTGTTAACAAACCTCCACGTACCTACATTGCCTTGCTCCTCCTCTGTAATCACTTCAACTTCAACTGACACACAAATCAACATCTCTGCAATTGTGGCCACCGCTGTTTCCAATACATACTTCAACAAATATTGCCTCTCACTGCCTCTCTGCCATTCAACATATCCACCACCCTCTGTGCACTGTGCAAACATATCCATATCCCACTGATCTTCAACGGACCATTGCCTTAACTTCTAATCACCAGAACAACAGCCTCTGACCGTTGTGCAGTCATAATCCCATTACAGTGCCATAGTTACCTTTCCACAACCAGTTCTCTACTCTGCCACTACAAACAATTTGTACTTCCTCTATTACAACTACCACAAACAACTGCTGACCACTTTGTACATCCCCATATCCACCTGATCACAGTGCTGCACCATACACTTTTGCCATCTAATTGTATTCATTTGCCAACCATTCACTTCATCACTTCCTACAACTCACCTGACCACATTTCCACTAACTCACTGCTTGCTGCACATTTCCAATGCTTGTTGCACATTTCCACTGCTTGCTGCACATTTCACTGCTTGCTGCCCAGTTCTTCCCTTCTACTGAATCATCTTCCTATGCATAATATTTAGCAATTATTCATTCTCATTAATTGTTGGGGCATTTCAGTTTTGCTGTGTGTGATTTTTTCTCTCTAGTTTTTATTACAAAAAATGTTGGTTAAATTTGTGTGGTATAAGATGCAAATGAAATGAGTATACAAATTAGGTAAGATTCCTACAATCGATTCTTGTTTTGGATTTGGTGATTTTTAGTTGACAGCCCATAGAGTTTCAAAGTATTGTATTTAGGCATATATGATATTGGTAGGCACAACAACTTCCTAATCTCTCGTGCCTAATGTTTTCTTGAAATCTATATAGGGATCTGGCATCATAACTTGTAAAAAAATCCCGTTGCTTTTACTTGTACTGTCCTCTGAAGGTTTCATTTATATTTTTTGGGCGTGATCTAAACTTACGGTTTAGTTAATGGAATCGGGCAAAATTGCAATCTGGAATTCACGTCACCAACTTTAGATTGAAATGTTTTCAGCCGGAATAAGATCCTGCGGTTCTGTATATTTGCAGAAGAAGGATACCAGTTTCAAAACTCAAAACTTGGGTTAGATGTATGCAGATGCAAGAGTGGATAACTGTGTGCATACAAGTATTTATCTATTGCGTGTTGATATAGATTAAATCTTCTGTGGTTATGGTTTGATTTGTTTCCAAAGATAATTCAGCTAGGCAAGATTTCGAACTAGATGTAACATCGGGCTTTACATACCCATTTTGTATTTTACGACGTCATGCAATTTGCAGTTTGGGCGCGTGGAAAGTTGAGTGCAACCGCTTTGTTTTATCATGTACTCTCAGTTTTCATACAAGTATATGTTAGTAGTAGAGTAGCAAGAATTTTATGCAAGAACTTTGGGTATACGTTAATATTCATTTTTTTTGACAGCGATTAAGCGAGAAGGGTAGGAAGAGTCAAGTATACAACGAGCATCCTCACTATTTGGGGCAAGCTGGATATGCAGGGAAGAAAGCTAAGTGGATAACCGAAGGTCATAGTTCATCGACTACATTACCAAGTGGTTCTTTTTTGGATCGAAGTATTGACTGGGTTTTGGCAAGATCAAAAAAAGAAGCTAATGGAAGTTATGTAATCCCTAATGAGAAAACTAGGATAGTTGCAGATAAAGCTGTATGACTAATTTTGATGCATTTTATCCCATTTGGTTAATCTCTTACAAAACAAAGCAATAAATTATTGAGAAAACTAATTTTTGTTGTTGTTGACAGAATGCTTGGAGAGAAAAAGCCATCGAAGGAACATGGGTTCGAAATAGATATGATGATGTCTTAAATCGTGCTCTTGAAAAAAAAGAACATCCAGGTCGAGTTAGAGGAATTGGTGGGACGGTCGGTATCAAAGATGTATTTGGAAAGGTAGTGAAATATAAAGGTCCAAGTGGTGTAATATCAGCAGATGAACTACATCGTATCACTCAGGAAATAGAATCTAAAGTGATCCAAAGATTCGTGTCTATGGCAGATACGGTGGTTGAGCAAAAGATTGCAAACTTTTTCAATAGGAGGGGTATGCAAATGCCCAATGATATTGTGGTCGAAAATGTACCATCATTTGGTCATCGTAGCAGTTGTCAATCAGTACAATTAGACAAATCACAAAATACCAGCACAAATCAAGAGATGTATCCTTATGAAAACTTGCAGGTAACTAATTCAAAAATCTATTTTCGTAAAATTATACGATTCTAAAACGTGTAAGTCAATAATTTTAATGTTGTACTTGTCATTCTAGAGGCCAACTAAATGTCGTTTAGCTGTTAATTTGGAATCCAAAATTGTCGTAGTAGGTCACGGCATGGTGCATCCTGCTTCTAGGCCTGGAGATCAATGTCATAATCAACAAATCTTGACCAATCATGTAAAGGTTGGAATTGACGCAGTAGAGCCTATTCATGTAGGAACCCTTCTTCCGGTTCCAAGTAAATATCACATCACGATAGGAGAAGCACTTGGTAGTTTTGTACAATGGCCTAAAAATCTCGTGCTTTTAGGCGATGATGATAAGGTAAAGAAAACACTTTTCGTATTTTTTTGAGCTTTGCTTGAATAAAATATGCAAACTCCATGCTGCTTACGAATTTTTTGTGTACAGGCTACACATATTAGGAGCAAAGACAAAGTGGAAGAGTGTGTTGCTACGGACATGAATAGTAACCAAAAGATGACAAATGAGCCTGCAAAGCGTAGGACGATCGTGGGTGGAGACATCATCAATACTTTAACGGATGAGTGCAAATATTTCCATGACCTGATAGTTCAAGTGCCATCCCATGATACTAATTTTACCAATGCAATTCATGTGAACAAGGATTTATTTACATACGATGAGGACTTTGAAATCCATGTCACTATGGATGACATTATCCAATTCCTTAGTATGGGATGGTTGAATGGAGAATGGTTGCAAATTTGCATCATGTGAGTATTATATATATATATGTATGTATGATGAATATTCCTATCAGTGTACCAATATAGCTACTATGTGAAATACTTAAGTTACATTTACAACAAATAGCTTATAAATTCATTGTATATGTTCTATTTTATATTATGTATTATACATGAAATGGAAGAATAACAATATTTGTATGTTGTACTTATTTTTAGGTGGTTAAATCATATATGCAATGACCTCGGAGTGGAGACCATCGGGTTTATGTGTCCATGTAAGTTGTCTGAAGTGCGGAAATATCCAGACGCGACAAATATATAAATTTCGAACACATGGCGTGCGTCACAATCGAAGAGCTTACTTTTAGCCCCACACTATAAAGGGTATGAGCAATAAACTTTTATAAACTAGTTTACAAATCTAATGTTGATATTAACTTCATATAAATCTTATAATGTAGGAAACATTGTCTACTGCTTGTTTTTCGTATAGAAAAGAATGAGGTTTATGTTTTGGATCCCCGAGTCGAACGCAAATCTAAATTGGAAATTAGACCACAAGTGAATATGTATGTTTTATCTATTTGCCTTCTGATATCTTTTTTGCTTGATGCAAGTGAATATGTACGTTGTATTTAATTTTTTATTTTATGTGTAGGGCGTTTAAAACTTATAAGGCGTATGGTGGAAAATCTCGAGGAATTTACTTGAAATGGAAGACTATTAAGGTGATTTATTTTGTACAAAATAAAAATAAACTTCTATATTGGATATAAATTCAAATTAACCTATCTATTAAATTATTGTGTAATATTGTTGTAGTGTCCTCAACAATCTAGAACGACGGATTGTGTATACTATGTGATGAGGTATATGTATGATATAGTAAAAAACCACGATCAAAGCACCGACATACTTGAGGTACCACTTTAATTTTTTTCCTTCATAATTTTTGTTACGTACTTATTCGATTAATGTTTCGAAACAATCTTGTAATTGCAGTACTTTGTACAAGATAGTTCTTATAGCCAGCAAGAGATAGATGATGTTCGTGATAATTTAGCTAGTTATATCATGCATAACTGGATGTAGTCTTCTTATATGCTACTATATGGTGAGTTTATTCTTGTCTCTTTCATACTTTCAGCATTACATGATTAGGAGCTAAAAATAAAATAATTATAATTGAACACATTTTTTAAAATAATGACACAATGTTGTTTAAAAAAAATTAGTTAAAAGCTAAACGTACATATCCATTGTTCAAAATTAATATTTTGGCTATTTGTTTAAAAGAAAAAAATTTCAAATGCACATGGTTGTGACTGGAATAATTGAAGTAATGGTGTTGGGGAAGAGTTTTGGTAATTTAGAAATTGGTGGTTTGAAGTACATATATCAAGGAAGAAACTAAAACCAATTAAAACAAAACAACTTATTTTTTCCTTTTGTTTTTTAAAGGAAAAATCAAGTTACACTAAGAAAAAGAAAAGTAAAAAAATAAATTAAACTTAACCCAAAACACACTATAAACAACATTGATTGTCTAACATCAGTAATGCTTACATCAACATTAGAGAAAAAAGGTTTTAATAAGCGGTATGACAATATAACTTCATTCCATATAATAATAGACTATCTTTAATCAAAAATTTTGGTTGCCTATGTTTTTATATGCTTACTTTTAACGATAGCTAAAGAACACCCATTTGGACTGACTGCACAAGTGATACGAAAATTTATCTAAATCTGGATATTTCGGGGTGTAAAGAACTTTTTGCTAAGTACAATACTTACAACCCGATACATTATACCTAGACGTAGAAACACTATAGTTCGAGGTGAAAGGATTGTTGTAGTTCGAATTGTTTGAGGTTATCAGTTAACTGATTAGCAAGATTTGTACCGCTATTTGCTGTAGTGCGATGAAAGGTGATGTCTTGGTGGTTATGTCATTGATATGTGATGGTGAATGCCAGTAAATGGTGAATGATGGAGCAGAGGTATGTATGTTTTATGTGGTGAGTGATAGTAGTTTTTTTTTGTACGTATGAAGATGGACAAAGTGGCAATGTTAGGGGGAGGCAGTGTGGCAAAGAAGTGCTAATGATGGTATGGTATGGTATGGTAGTGAAATGAAGACAAGCAGTGAATGAACCGAGGAAGATGATGTTGTGGGGAGTACTGTTGTGAAGTCATAATACTGAAGCCTCAAGCTCCAGTCCACCATCATTTTCAAAGAAGAAGACTGCATTTGAGGCCATGGATGAAAATGTGGATGCTTTAATAAATGGAGGATGTAAACGGTTGAGGGAACAGGTGGAATCCACAAAAAACTTGAACCTCCTCACTTTCTACTCTAGACTCATAGTTACTGCATTTGATGCTATCAATGCCACAATCGATAAACTCAAACCCGAAACCTTATTTCCAACGGTGGAAGACACTAGTTTATTATCGGTTGAACCTTTTGCTTATGAATATTATTTCGTGAAAGCTTGCTACAGTTTCAAAGAAATTAGAACTATGATTTCAAATTCCATTTTGACAGGCTCACCGATCAAAAACACAGATGGTGATTCAAAGAAGGTTCTGATGTGGAAGAAACAGTGTAACAAGAACATAAAGAATATTGAGTGGTTGATTGAGGATAAGTTTTTGAGGGATTTTCATTCTTGGTTTGATGGGTTTGTGTTATATGGAGTAATGAATGCAGTGGGTTGTCTTTTGATTTGTTTATATGATATTTTGAAGTTGACAGAGTTAGAAGATGATGCAAATTTTGTGAAAAGGGCTGAGAATATCTCTGAAAGCTACGAATCGTTTTATAGAAACTTGATATTTATACGTTATCTGTTGTGAAGGCGGATTAATGAGATTGGCAGGTGAAGTTTTTTGTTGAAGTTGTCGTATGGTATGATAGTCCTGTTGTATTTGATGGAGGGGTATTTGTTGCACTGTTGTTTTGTACAAGGGAAGGAATGTTGGTAATGGAACTGATGTGGCCAGTAAGGTGATGCGTTATGTTGTTGGAGATGGCATATTGATCAGGCAATGATATAGGTATGTCAAGCATGGTTGCTTGTGTGTGTGGTGTGGCACTGTTATGCATGGTGGAGGAGGATGCTGATATGGTCGTGGTAATGAAATATTGTGTTTGGTGGTAGGGTGGTAAGGATGAATTGAGTACCATATCTTTGACCAATCCATTGCAATTATAGACTTTATAATCTAATCTAATGCACGTGTACTCGATTATTTATAAATCAAACCGCTGTCAAGTGGATTTCCACTTTTTACACTCCACTGCCATCCTTTTTTTCATTTTGTTTCGTATAAAGAAAAAGATCACATTGTACTGATCGTTAGTTTTGATTAGCGAGAAAAAGCCGCTATAATTGTTGCTATACCTAACGTTTTTTTCTCCATTGAATGTTTGTATTCTGTAGGATCATATGTAATATCCCAGAATTTTGGACAATATAAATTTAATAATCTGTGTTTAAATTTATATTGAATTGATGATTTTTGTTAATAAATTTGTGAAATTATTTTTAATAAGTTAATAAATCTATTTTTTTTATTTAATAATGTATATGTATTTGTATATATTTTAAATAAATAAGTTGTTCTTAATTAAATTAGTATAGCATAATTTTAATGTTTTAAAAATGGAAATTTTGATTTGTTTTTAATTTAAGCTTTTCAAAAATATTTAATAAAATACTATATGATTTTAAATATGAGATAAATGTTTTATTGGTTTAAAATTCATTTATTTTATTCAAGTTTGAATATTAAAATATGTTACAAAATATTTGTGTTATTCTTTTTAAATTATTAACTGATAATTTTGATTTGTAAATTAATTTGAAATTTAAAATTCAATTTAATTTATGAAACATGTATTCATTAAGTTACAAACTCTTGTGTAAATTTATTTTAATTGTTCAAAAGTTTCTTTTTCAAAAGATTAATTTGTAGGTTGTTTTATTTATTTTAATACTTTGATTATTCTTTAGAAATTTATTTAAAATACATATCTATGTCTAAGAACTAAATAATTTACTAAGTTTAAACATTCATTAAGCTTAATTTTTCTTTAACAATTAATTAAGATAACAAAACATGTACAAAGACATGTGTAAGTTTATCAAAGCATAGTTAAACATGTATTTATGTGTGTGTAAACTTACAAGTGTCTAACATTTGTACAAGTGTGAATCTTATTTTGATTTTTCTTTTAATTCATTAAAGCTGAAATTTCCTTTATATAAACTTACTTCTTCATTCATATATTTTTTTACATTCCTTAATCAAAAGAAAGACCAAATTTCATTTTCCATTTCCATAATCAAAAATCTGCATACACCAAATTTCATTCTTCCACATCCATAATCAAATTTGCAATACTTCAAAACTCAAGTATATTTGCATTATTCACTCTTCTTAAAAATCATTCCCTGCAACTCCTCTTTTCAAAAATACAAACATGCAATTGAATCTGGAAAGGGAAAAGACCTGCATTAATTCATTTTTTTCAAAATTCTGGAACATACAAATTACATCAAGTTGAAGCCTGCATTTCAATTTTAAGCATGAAGGTCTGCATTCATGTTTTCAAGACAATCTGGATCTGAAACTACAAATACAAGTTGCATCTGCATTACAAACAAGCCTGTAGCTCCTCAAAATGCAAAATACAAGCCTGCATGTTTTAAAAAGCAACATTCAAGTTTAAAAAGCATATTACAGAGGGTGTTCTGCATGTTCAATCTGGGCTCTGCATTTTTATTTAAGGCGAGTAACTCAACTTTTTAAGATTTTAAATAGGTAAAAGTTGATTGCATACTTTGATTTAGATATGAAATTATATTATAAATAGGCTTTGAATATATATATGAATATGTTTATGTGTGTGCATGATTGATTACATGAAGCATCCCTGATTTCTCTGATTTCAAGCTTCAGTCAGATGTAATCCTATTGTCTTTTAATTTGATTCTTCATTTGAGTTTATGACTTAAACAAATATGTTTGTTTCATTATAATATTCAGATTAAAATTTGTACTTAAGTTAAAAAAATATAGAATGGCTCTGGAATTTACAATCAGATGATAAATCAGTAAATTGGTGAAATTTCAAGTTTAGAATTTATGAATTCAGAAACTTTAAATCAACTCACCATACTAAATCATGATTTTAAAAAAAAAAAGAAAAATTTCAAATTTTAATGCTCTATTCAAAATGAAGTTTTGAAATTACTGTGTCTTACATATTAGCTAAGCATAGTTAAAGCTTGAAATTGTTTTGGGTGAATTTGATTTAGGAGATTGTATAGCCATCAAAGATTATAGGATTTTTTTTTCTGAATTGTATTGCAATTAAATTTTGAGATAGTGATTTGGGATTTTCTAGTGTGAACCCTAGCTTCATGTAGTCACTATGTTTGGTTCAAATTTGATCGCCTGAGTTGATCGAGTTCAACCACGATTGGTGTGTCAGTAGATGATGGGTTGACGAAGTTGTCACCAGAGTTGCAGAGGGATTTATGACAGGTGGCGAGAGGAATTGGTGATGACAGGTTAGGCAGTGGAAGGAAATGTTGTTCCAAGTTTTTTTGGGTTTCAAAACTTGAATTTAAATTCAAGTTGAATTCTGGATCTTGGAGTGTTGAAGGGTGATGTGAGGATTGTGGTCGATGGGGGATGGCCAGAGGTGATGGTCATAGGTGGCCGAAGATGGTTTAAGAATGCACAGGAAGGAGTTGTGCAGGTTGTGGTGTTTTTTTTTTAGTTGCAGGTTTTTGTCTCGGGATGGTCTCGTGATTTTTGAGGGAAAACTCGAAGTAAGTAGGGTATTGACTCGAAGTCAAATAGGTGGGGTTTTGAGTGTATTTATGTTTCAGGTTTTTAGCAAAATAGAACCTGTTTTGCAGTTTTGAATTAAAAGTTAAGTTTAATTATAAACTAAAAGTTTAGCTTAGGATTTAAACCTGAATCTAAAGATGAATTCAAATAGTTTAATTCTGATTTGAAATAATATGAATTAAGAAATTTAAGTTTGGTTTGAAAAAAAAAAAAGAGGAACAGGAAAAACCTTTTTCCAGTTTTATAAAGTTTGAAATAAATGCAAATTAAAATTTTAACTTAGGATTTTAAACTGAATTCAAATATGAATCCAAATAAGTTTGAATTCTGGTTTCTTTGAAATAATTTAAATTCAGAAAATTTCAAAGTTTGGTTTTTAAATAAAACAGAAACTGTTTTCTGTTTTAAATGTAAAGGTAAGGTTTAAAATTTCAAGTGGAAATTTATTCTGAGTTTTTAAAATCTGAAATTTGGATATGAATTCAAATTTGTTTGTCAGAGATTTAAATTCATTTATGTTTTAAAATTTAAATTTGATTTTCAAACTCACAAGTGTAAATGCATATATGTTTTTTATTTGAATTGAAAGGTTAATATTTAAATTAGAAATTTAAAATGAATCCAAATATGAGTTTTTAAATCTGGGATTTAAAATTCAAATTTCAGATTTTTAAAATAAAGGTTTAAATTTAAATTGCTTTTGAATGATTAAATGATTTGCATTTGAATTAAGGGTGTAGATTTGTGGGAAGAATTTTAAAAAGAGTTAAAACTAAAATGAGTTTGGAAGTTGTAACGATCCAGAATATTTATAAATTAAAATTTGAATATTTAATTAATTTTAAATATTAATAAGTGAATTTATAAGTCAAATAAATTTTATTTTGATTTATTGGATTTATTTGGATAATTAAATCGATAATTTAATACGTTAAATTATGGAAAATAATTAAAAATAGAGTTAAATATGATAGAAAATGATTTGTAAAATTTTATTTAATCATACTGGAGTTATAGAAATATTTTAGAACTTTTAAAATCGAATTAAAAGTTAATTTGTGAAAATTGAATATTTTAATATTTAATAATCGACTGTAAAATAGTCAATTTTTGAACAGTCTCAGAATTGAACGAAACCAGTTTCATTGGATCCGTAATAGTTAGTTATTACCAGATTTCAATTTTCGTGTCAATCGGAGTTATCGTTTGATCGTGGCAGCTCGAAACGCATCGAATTATTTTTAATTTAAATTTGGCGAGTCAAAATAGCCATTTTTCAAAAAGTCTCGGAATTCGACGAAACCAGTTTCATCGGATCCGTAATGTGATATTATTGTAAGGTTTCAAATTTCAAGTCAATTGGATTTACGGTTTGTCCGGTACAAATTAAAACGCCTAGAAATCGACTTAAATCGGTTTAATTTAAATTGAACGTTTTCAGCCATAACTCGCACATACTTCCGAATTAGCTTCCGAAACCTGTTCCATTGTGTCCGGAACGCGGGATAAACCCTAGGTACGCTGGTTACGGCGTCTAAATCGGAGTTCAGAATTTCCGGATGAATAGTGTTCGATTTTCTTCTATAAATAGCACCCTACCCCTTCACAAATAAAAAAAAAAAAAATATAAAACAAAATGGAAACCCTAGCCGCTAGTTTCGTATGAAGGGCCGAAATTTGTCAAGCTTCTTCCTCTTTGATCTCTCAATCCATCAAGTTTTGGCTAAAACTTTCTACATGAAAGTTGTAGAGCACAGCATAATCTGTAAATCCAACGGTCGATTTATCCTATCTCTTCACGGATTGTCGCGAATTTGGGTTTGAAGGAGGCGCGTTCGGCCTCGATTTGCGCGTGATGTTGATGACCGATCTCTGCAAAACTTTGGCCGAGTGTAGCTCTTGGCAAGGCGCTTCAATGGTGAGGAGATGATCGAGTTTTGTTGTTGTTTGAGGGGTGCGAATTTAAACCCTAGAAATCAAAAGTGGGTTCGGCCTTTCGTTCGTTTTCTGTAGAAACGTGCACGCAGGGAAGAAAGCAGGAGCGGCTGTGATGAAGGGAAGTGGAGATCTACGGCCCATGTTAGCTTGGTTAAGAATTTAATTAAAATTAGTAAATTTATATATAGTTTAAATTCGTGCAAGTTCAAATATACATATCTTTTTCATACGAGGTCGAAAAAATGCAAACTCAGTTGCGTTGGAATCGTATGGACGAGCACTACGCGATGGAGTTGGTTTGGAGTCGTTTGGAGTTAGTGAGAATTTCGGGTAAAATTAAACGCGCGTTTAATTTTATTCGAAATAAAAGCTAAAACGGAAATAAAAAAACCAAGGTGAGAACTTCTCACTCAATCGAATAGATTTCGATTTTATTTTAAATAGTTAGATTTAAAATATTTGAATGCATGTTTGAATGATGACTGTAAATTATTGATTGTTAAAATAGACATTATGCGCCGTTAGTAAGCGGATGTTATTTATAAAAACATATACCGCGAATATTTCATAAACAGTGAAATTGGTATTATATATAATATCAATATATATATATTGGCATATGTATATATTGCAGTTGATTGATTTCCCGAATTTTTGTTTAGCGGATGAGACCCTATTACGCCGTTATTAAGCGGATAATATTCAATAAGAACATATACCGCGATAATTTCGTACTGGAGCGAAATTGGTATTGTGCTAATGTTTTTGGATGCAGGAAACAGGTTGGAGGGATCCAACTGGATTCCTCAACAGTATTTATTTTATTTCAGATATTTTGATATTTGATGGATTATCATATCGATATATGATATCGTTGTTAGTCGTGATTGACTATTTGGTGTGTAGCATCATTGGACCCAGATTTTGGGATTTTAAAATGATTTTAAAAGTGATTTTGAAAATATACTATATTTTTGGAATTGATCCATTATTAAGTAAATAAACGTTATAATTTTTAAAGTTATAAAAATTATGATTTTTGTGAAATATAGTTAAAAAAGCTGATTTTTAGAAATACGATTAAAAGTCGATTTTTGAGAAATATGAACTAATGATTTTATAAAATAATTTAGATTGGATTTTTGAATATATGATAAAAGTTTAAATATAGGATTTATAAAATTTGATTATCTTATAAATCGAAATGATGAAATGTAATGTAATAACTGATATGGTTCTTTGTTTAAAGATTATTCATTTATTATTATATGTTGTTCCGCTGCGAATTATGAGATTCTGTTGTTGTTCTGTTGTTTTCTTTTGTCCGTTCTATTTTAAAATTCTTCTATCTTCTATTTTTAAAATTCTCTGTTCTCTCTATTTTCTATCTTCTTTTCCCTCTATTTTTCATTTTCTATTTTCTTTTTCCCTCTTCTTTCTTTTTCTTAATTCTTTTTAAAACCCATAACATCTCGATTTTCGGCCTTTGATTTCTCGACAGTCGATAAAGTGAGTGTCGATGTCGAATTTTCGAAAGTACGAAAATCGTTCGGCTGTTACATTTGGTATCAGAGCTGATGGTTAAGCGACAACCATGGCTCTGTAGGGTATTACTCGTTAGAGATGGAGTCAGTAGTACTCTAGAATGAGTTTGAGTGTAATAATAGCTATGAGAGCGTATTTGTTAGTGAATATAAAATTGTTTTATATTGTGATGATTGGTTTATTGAGTGGCATATGAACTTTCGTCAGCGTGGTCCGCAAGACTATGCCGAAGGGGTTTCTAAACACTTGAATAGAACAATTCGACACAATATTGATTTTAAAATTGGGTAAATGAAATAATTTTACCTTGATTATATTTTTATATATAAAGGAATAATTTTTCAGAATTATTAAAGTGTATATAAGTTGATTGTTAAGTTGTTTGAATAATCTAAATAAAGAATAATTGTATAAGTAAAAGAATTATAAGAATTGAATTATAATTAAAGTAATTTACAATTGTGAAATAAACTTATATATATAAAAAGTGAAACTATATGAATATTTACAAATATGAGTTGTAAATAATCAAGTGGATTAAATAAAAAGTGAACTTGAGTTATATAAATGAAATTCAACTTTAGAAATTGAATGAATTGAATGAATGAATTGAATGTTAATCAATTGAATGTGAATAATTGATATGAAATAATGAATAAAAGTGTTAATTCATTAAAATCTAATGTTATTAGAAGTTGAATAAATTGAATGAAATCAATTTAATAAAACCAATTGGAAAGTAAAGATGTTAAACCAAAATGAATGTAAGTGAAGCAAGGAAATTTGGTTGTAATTGATATACATTGGTTGTTATTTGATTGTTAGTTGATTGTATAAAATTCATTAAGTATTAGTGAAATTTAAAGCTATGAAATTGAATTCAAATTAGAAGTAAATAAATTTGAATAGAATTTAATGTGGATTAGATTTAAATTAGTAAATGATAACTAATTAAAATTTGAGAAGGAATGTTGATAAAATCCAATGTGAATAAATCAAATGTAATTTAAAGTGAAAACCAATTCATTGAAAATTAATGAGAATATGAATATTTATTGATTATGAATGTTAATTGGTTGATAGTTGCATTTGCTATATTATGTAGTAGTTATGTTGATATATGTTGTATATCGATACTATGCTTTATATACATGATTCTCATGTTGTTTGTTGAGTATTTAGTAGGTGCGGATCGCGTTGCTTCGCATTTGGAGTTCGCTTTTGCGCTATATTAGCCGTATATGCTTGCTAATAAAATATAAGGTACATATCTCGGATTAAATATCGTACTTTTACACTTTTTTCCCTTCGGGATGCCTCATTACTTGATGAGATGTATATTTGTGATATATATACTGTCATTTTTTTTTCGGATCGAGCCGCGCAAAGGAGACATGGCGAATTTTTCCGAAAATTTAAGGCGTTAGAAAAATTTTGAGAAAATTGGGAAAATTTTGAAAACTTTAACTTTGATTTTGGAGTTGAAAGTTAAACAATAGTAGTTGTTTTTGAAAAGATAACTAAGTATGATTTGAAAACTTAGTAAAGTATGGTAAAAAGTTTAACTTTGAATTTTGGAAAGTTAATAAATTCTGTAACCTTTCTTACTTGTAATTTCGAGGACGAAATTCTTTTAAGGGGGAAAGATTGTAACGATCCAGAATTTTTATAAATTAAAATTTGAATATTTAATTAATTTTAAATATTAATAAGTGAATTTATAAGTCAAATAAATTTTATTTTGATTTATTGGATTTATTTGGATAATTAAATCGATAATTTAATACGTTAAATTATGGAAAATAATTAAAAATAGAGTTAAATATGATAGAAAATGATTTGTAAAATTTTATTTAATCATACTGGAGTTATAGAAATATTTTAGAACTTTTAAAATCGAATTAAAAGTTAATTTGTGAAAATTGAATATTTTAATATTTAATAATCGACTGTAAAATAGTCAATTTTTGAACAGTCTCAGAATTGAACGAAACCAGTTTCATTGGATCCGTAATATTTAGTTATTACCAGATTTCAATTTTCGTGTCAATCGGAGTTATCGTTTGATCGTGGCAGCTCGAAACGCATCGAATTATTTTTAATTTAAATTTGGCGAGTCAAAATAGCCATTTTTCAAAAAGTCTCGGAATTCGACGAAACCAGTTTCATCGGATCCGTAATGTGATATTATTGTAAGGTTTCAAATTTCAAGTCAATTGGATTTACGGTTTGTCCGGTACAAATTAAAACGCCTAGAAATCGACTTAAATCGATTTAATTTAAATTGAACGTTTTCAGCCATAACTCGCACATACTTCCGAATTAGCTTCCGAAACCTGTTCCATTGTGTCCGGAACGCGGGATAAACCCTAGGTACGCTGGTTACGGCGTCTAAATCGGAGTTCAGAATTTCCGGATGAATAGTGTTCGATTTTCTTCTATAAATAGCACCCTACCCCTTCACAAATAAAAAAAAAAAAATATAAAACAAAATGGAAACCCTAGCCGCCAGTTTCGTATGAAGGGCCGAAATTTGTCAAGCTTCTTCCTCTTTGATCTCTCAATCCATCAAGTTTTGGCTAAAACTTTCTACATGAAAGTTGTAGAGCACAGCATAATCTATAAATCCAACGGTCGATTTATCCTATCTCTTCACGGATTGTCGCGAATTTGGGTTTGAAGGAGGCGCGTTCGGCCTCGATTTGCGCGTGATGTTGATGACCGAGCTCTGCAAAACTTTGGCCGAGTGTAGCTCTTGGCAAGGCGCTTCAATGGTGAGGAGATGATCGAGTTTTGTTGTTGTTTGAGGGGTGCGAATTTAAACCCTAGAAATCAAAAGTGGGTTCGGCCTTTCGTTCGTTTTCTGTAGAAACGTGCGCGCAGGGAAGAAAGCAGGAGCGGCTGTGATGAAGGGAAGTGGAGATCTACGGCCCATGTTAGCTTGGTTAAGAATTTAATTAAAATTAGTAAATTTATATATAGTTTAAATTCATGCAAGTTCAAATATACATATCTTTTTCATACGAGGTCGAAAAAATGCAAACTTAGTTGCGTTGGAATCGTATGGACGAGCACTACGCGATGGAGTTGGTTTGGAGTCGTTTGGAGTTAGTGAGAATTTCGGGTAAAATTAAACGCGCGTTTAATTTTATTCGAAATAAAAGCTAAAACGGAAATAAAAAAACCAAGGTGAGAACTTCTCACTCAATCGAATAGATTTCGATTTTATTTTAAATAGTTAGATTTAAAATATTTGAATGCATGTTTGAATGATGACTGTAAATTATTGATTGTTAAAATAGACATTATGCGCCGTTAGTAAGCGGATGTTATTTATAAAAACATATACCGCGAATATTTCATAAACAGTGAAATTGGTATTATATATAATATCAATATATATATATTGGCATATGTATATATTGCAGTTGATTGATTTCCCGCATTTTTGTTTAGCGGATGAGACCCTATTACGCCGTTATTAAGCGGATAATATTTAATAAGAACATATACCGCGATAATTTCGTACTGGAGCGAAATTGGTATTGTGCTAATGTTTTTGGATGCAGGAAACAGGTTGGAGGGATCCAACTGGATTCCTCAACAGTATTTATTTTATTTCAGATATTTTGATATTTGATGGATTATCATATCGATATATGATATCGTTGTTAGTCGTGATTGACTATTTGGTGTGTAGCATCATTGGACCCAGATTTTGGGATTTTAAAATGATTTTAAAAGTGATTTTGAAAATATACTATATTTTTGGAATTGATCCATTATTAAGTAAATAAACGTTATAATTTTTAAAGTTATAAAAATTATGATTTTTGTGAAATATAGTTAAAAAAGCTGATTTTTAGAAATACGATTAAAAGTCGATTTTTGAGAAATATGAACTAATGATTTTATAAAATAATTTAGATTGGATTTTTGAATATATGATAAAAGTTTAAATATAGGATTTATAAAATTTGATTATCTTATAAATCGAAATGATGAAATGTAATGTAATAACTGATATGGTTCTTTGTTTAAAGATTATTCATTTATTATTATATGTTGTTCCGCTGCGAATTATGAGATTCTGTTGTTGTTCTGTTGTTTTCTTTTGTCCGTTCTATTTTAAAATTCTTCTATCTTCTATTTTTAAAATTCTCTGTTCTCTCTATTTTCTATCTTCTTTTCCCTCTATTTTTCATTTTCTATTTTCTTTTTCCCTCTTCTTTCTTTTTCTTAATTCTTTTTAAAACCCATAACATCTCGATTTTCGGCCTTTGATTTCTCGACAGTCGATAAAGTGAGTGTCGATGTCGAATTTTCGAAAGTCGAAAATTTTCGGGGCGTTACAAAGTTGTACTTCAATTTTGAAATTTTAAAGAAAATTTTAAATTGATTTGAATTTAAATTGAATTTGAAATGTAAATTGTTTTAACTTATTAATAAGGTAGATGTTTAACATATATGATAAAAAGTTTTGAATTGTTTTTAAAATTTTATTTAAGATAAATTTGAAGTCTTAAGTTAAAATGAAGTTAAATATTAAATAAGAAATGTTTATCTAAAAGATAAATAAAATTAAATGATTGGATTCATTTAATTATTAAGGTAATTATGATGAAAATTAATTATTTAATCAATTAATTATGTGGATGTTTAATTAAGTAATTAATGATTTTTTGAAGTTAATTAATTAAATTTGAGATTAATTAATTAAGGTTAATTAATCTATAATTAAGGATGATTAATTAAATTTTAATTTATGATTAAGATTTATTTAATCAAGTGATTAGAGATAATTTAGATTTTAATTAATACATAATTAATTAATAATTAAAGATCAATTAAATGATAATTATGTATTAATTAATTGATAATTAATAATGATTAATTTAAGTTAATTCTTAATTAAGTAATTAAGAAATGTTAATGAGGGTCATTAACTTAAGATTATTTAACAATTAATTAATGTGATTAATTTTGATAATTAATTAGATTAATTAATTAATAATAATCAATTGTTAATTACTTAATGAAGTAATTAATGGATTAATTATTTAGTATAATTAATTTGATGAATGTGATTAGTTTAGATTAATTAAGTAAATTAATTTAAACATTTGTTGATTGTTTGATAATTACTTTATGTAATTTATGAATTTGAAATTACTTAAGGAAGTAATTAATTAATAATTACAGGATGTAATTAAAGATATTTGATATAGAAGTAATTGGATTTAAAATTACTTTGAAACTAATCAAGGGGATTAATTTAGATAATTAATTAAGAATAATTAATTATGGGATGAGTAATTAAAGTAGTAAATTACTGAATGGTTATTAATCATGGGTGATTAATATTTATATGTAGATTAATTTCAGATTAATTACTTATGTAATTAATTTATATTTAGAGATTTATTAATTGTAGTTAGAGTCATTAATTAATTAATTAATGATGTAATTTGGAATCGATTAATCAAGGTATAATTAATAATGAATAATTGATTAATTAATTAAGTAATTACAAGTTAATTATTTGCAAAGGGTTTAATATAATAAACTTGAGTAATTAACTTATAAACTAATTCCTATTGTAATTAGAGATAGTTAATAAATATTAATTGAAATATTGAGATGGTGATTTATAAATTGATTTGAAATCAATGGATGGATAAGTTAAGGAGAATTTTAATGATGAAGTAATTAAATTAATTTATTTTAAATTAATTATAGATTGAGTAATTAATTTAATTCATTTTAAATTAATTATAGGAAGTGTGATCATTAGATCATTGCTTATGTTTGATAAATGGTATTGGTTGCTTGGTATGGTTTGTAATCTCAATTATGAGATGAGTAGTGTATGTGATATGGATGCACTGGTTGCTTTTGGATGATAATATGGATTATCTGATTTTGATATAAATTATCTATTGATAATGATAAGGTTGATTATCTATTATGTTGTGAATTTTCTATCTGTGTATATTTAGATAATGAATTGAATTGTTTTAAACTTAAAACAACTTGGACCTAAAAGACACGCTTTGGATTTCGATGAGACCGGGATCGGGTTTCCATATTTGGACATCCGAAAACCACATCGATTCCAATTAAACGTTAAGTCGTTAATCCAAGTGGAGCGAGTGAAGACTCGAGGTGTAAGGGCTATACGTCAGTATAACTCTGTGGGTGATTTCGTAATGAGTTTGACGGAATAGTACTTATAGATTCGAGATGGTAACTCAGAATGCAAGGGTTATTGTCGTTAACTCTGAGGGTGATTCCAAAATGAGTGTAACGAGATAATGCCTTTGGTTTCGTTCGAACCCGGAGCAAACTTGTATGGATTGAATGCTTTCAGAACATTGTCAAGTGACGATGAGCATTCTAAGTGATATGTCCTATAAAGGTAATTGTAGCCTCAAGCCTCATCAATCGGGAATGGATAAAACATGGAAGGTGCAGCAAAGCTTCGTGGGTCGCACCCACTGGAGAGTAAGATTTACCCCTGTCTAGAGGTCCCTTTATATTTCGGCTGTGTGGACGGTTGATCATGACAACCGTCGGGGTTGTCTTATTCGGAACTGTTCAGTAAGGAATGGGTCCGGCTTTGTGTTGCAGGGGATTGGGAGTAATCCTCGGTACGGTGTTCTAGGCCACGTACTGTGACGGGCGGTACCCCAGTAGCCCTGCCATTGTATGGAATCCAAAATCCAATAAGTGCCAACGGTTTTGATTGTATTACCCACTTCTGTGGATAGTAGCTGGAATTTAATAAATGTAACAATTTCGGCTATTTCTTATTTATTTGAAAACCCTAGACCTATTATAATATCATCGAATTTCCTATCAAATGTTTGGTTAGCGTAAGGTAAAAACTTTTCCCATGTTTATGTGTGGGAAGTCTTACGTGATACCTTTCTTTTCAAAAGGTTTTTCAAAGTTAAGCAACTTTAACCTGTTACTCACACCAGACCCATGTCTGACCCGGAGTTATTTCTGTTTTTCTTTAACTCTTGGGTACTCAAATTTTTATGAGTGGTCAAGAGAATTCAGGTTAGGATTCAAGTTAGCTTTGACGAATTGTGGAGAAGCATATGGAGCAGGAGGCTTCTGCGTATAGTTATATAGTTCCGCTGTGTTGGTATCTCTGAGTGTTTCTGTATTGTGATTGAGTTGTAATAACTAGACAGGTGTTTATAACTGTCTAGTATGTGTTGTATATGTCTGTTTAACTCTGATATTTGGTGTATACTATGTTATACTTTTGTTATTAATATAATTTATTCGTTCCGTTGCTGAGATTCTTGTGTTGTTTCTTCTTTCTCTTCTTTCTTTCTCTTTTCTATCCCTTTCTTTCTTAATTCATGATGCGATTTTCTGGGAGTAGAAAGTAGGGTCGTGACATCATATGCATATGCAGATTGCACAGCTCAACTTCAGGTAGCTCAAGTACAAAATATGATGAATGCTTGTGCATTTAAAGACCATCTTCTGCTTAATTTATCCGCTGTCAACGATACATTCTCTTCTCTGTATATATGTATTTTTGTGTCTACATATAACACGTTGCATTTATTTTTTAGTACTGACTGTATGATTATGTACTGTGGAATTTATTTATGTTTTTCATTCTTCTGTCGAATTATTAAATCTGATTATGTATTTTCCATCAAATTTTATTTTGAATGACTTTAATATTGCATGCAATAATTGTTTGTTATAATCAATAATATATATATATATATAGTCTATTTGAGTGTCGTAATAATGGTTACTGAGAATGGCTTTTTTGCATCAGGTATAAATAGCTGATGCAATAGAGGGATTAGTTTGCATCTGTTGTTATAAAAAACTGATGCAATAGAGGGATTAGTTTTCATCGGTTGTTATGAAAAACAGATGCAACAAGTTACTTTGTTGCATCGG
The DNA here is from genome assembly GCA_030765085.1 of Allium cepa. Classification (NCBI taxonomy): domain Eukaryota; kingdom Viridiplantae; phylum Streptophyta; class Magnoliopsida; order Asparagales; family Amaryllidaceae; genus Allium; species Allium cepa. The sequence goes on from CM060932.1 coordinate 126,682,562, forward strand.
TTTTCATTACAACCGATGCAACATGGGAATATATTCAAGCAACCAACCTTGATATTTTGCATTAGTTGTTAGTAACAACCGATGCAAAAAGGACATTTTTGCATCAGTTTCAGAACTGATGCAAAATTGTTAAGCCTGTTGCATCGGTTGCATATGCATCGGTTGTTGAACTGATGCAAAAGAGGGGTAAACAACCGATGCAAATGACCTGTTTTGTAGTAATGGAATCACCGATGTCCCCTCTCTTATGAATGATATGATGAATTATATTGTTCTGTTGGCAACAACGTAGTGATTCTCACCCTTCCACTTATTACCAAGATCCTTACTATTGATAAGTTCTAGCTTGCCTGACCCGTGTGTGCTTTTCACTCGGGTCAAACCGAGTGGCAGGTTAGGTATCGATTGCTGCTTCCCTTGGATCATTTTGTTGGCTTTTGTTGGGCTTTATCATTTTGGCTTGGATATCATACTTTTTGAGTAGTCGACTCTTATGTTATCATGATGTGTATTCTTTTATGGGATTGTTGTATATGTTATTCGGTAGTCCATGCTACCTATGTATGATGTACTATTATTATGACACATGGTGATGTATATATATACTCTAATTTGGGTTTACTGTTCTGTGACTGATATATTTACTTACTCGCATATTGCATTTATTCTGAGACAGTCCGAAACCACCAAAATGTGCATTAGTTATAGACTAAGTGTGTCGACCAATGATGAGGTAATGAAAAAAAATAGAGACACATCCGACATGCTTATCCCTTAACTAAAGTATTACTATGATTGTCGCCCTTAATCAGCCATATTCTCTGCATTAGTAGACGTGATTACTTTGTAATTCTCTTTTCTAGTGTAGGTCTCAGGGTGGGGCATCATAATCCCTATCCTTATATTATTCCGATCTAGGCTCCGATACCAAATTTTGACGCTCCGACTCCAGTGATAGAAATATCAGAGGGTGTTCACCATCCGATGGCTTGGAGTAATGGGCACGGAAGAAGCGATCTCTCGTATACACTAGTTTGGGTCAACATGGATATGTTTCGATACTTGAATATTCATGAAATAATATGTATCTCCCCTTGATGCAACACAATATACATGAGCTCTAGAATTAAATAATATAGTTTTAGAGACCCGAATAAAATTTTCCAACTAACAGAATCGGAATGAACAAAAATGATGAATTTTATATCACATATAAAAATTTAATCCATTATCTGATTATATACCCAACTCCTCACAAAATTACGTCACATTATCCAATACAATGAAATTTCAATTTAAATACAAATAGAGTAAATACTCACCATGGTCATCTGCTCCAACTCCATATCATAACCCATGAAGCATATACAATCACAATATTGATCTTTAAAACAACCTAAAGTTGAACCGAGGTTGTAAAATAAAATAACTAACCCCGAGTTAGGCTAGAAATATAATTGTGAGTTTAACAAAATCATAAACAATAAACGTGCAGTGTCGGGTGTAAAGGTGACATTTTCAAACAAACAAATGTCACACACACCGTACCATATCCTTCCTACAATTAATATTCAACGGTAGTGATAACACATGTGTTATCGCTCTTTTCATCGTGACTCATAGTTGAACTCTAATCAACTGGGATATCACAATATATCCATATTATTTGAGTTGCATTTTGTTGTATAAATTCAAAACATCATTTCAAATTGTTCGTTTTACAAGGTTGAAATTTCTAGTTGCACTTAAGAGAAGGCTAAATCATCTTCTCATGCTCATGAGAAGGCTAAATCATTTTTTTGTTCTTTGAGTTCCAATAGGATATCACATTGATAAATCTCCTTGGTGGATTTACCTTCCATATAGACTACCTATCCTGGAAGTCATCATGGTTTTTCCCCCCTATACTTATACTCAGTTGTGGTTGGCCCTGAATGATCCTTTTGTTGTCGTACCCTTTAGGTATCTGGAGACATGATAAATCTTACTCGTGTTATAGTCCACTTCGTCATCATATCTCCAACAGGCGGTTCTAGTCTCTTCATTTTCACTACACTATTGACAATTCTCTATACCTTCAATAACTCCATATGTCCTGGCAACAGATCATTACCACATTTTAACGAGGGACGAAGTCGTCATGATTTAGTTAACAATCCTCGAATCAATCCACTAGGATGGAACCAACAGTCTAGTAGTCAATACCTCGTACTATTCTCATCAGATGTTGAATTTGTTTCTTTTCAAAAAAATTGACTTTCATTTAATTTCCATATTCCCAAATGAAGTTTTACCCAATTTCATCAATAAATGCCATGTGCATGCAAATCAGCATAGCAAAATATCAATGCTCAAAACTAGGAAATTAAATGCAACGAAGCACACAATATTATCATAGGATATAATAAACTTGGCATATAATATCATGGATGAATCACACATCACACACACACACTTAAAATCAAACAAGTATACAGAAGCACCCTTCGTTATTCAAGCATGTATTTCATCCAATTGTGTGCAATTCATTAGTAGCATACTTGACAACTAATTATAAATTTGATATAACTATAGTTAACCATTAAGCAATTCGTTTGTCTTCAAATCAACCGAATCTTTAACCACTTAGCTTACTATGAGTATATTTACGTAGCCTGGGTTAAATATTTAAGTTCAATCACTTATATATTAAAATAAACAATTAACTTCTAATTACTCGACATATATTCAAATAAAGTGATCCATTTATTATACTCATGATTTTTAGAATAAACATATATACTTGATTTTCATTTTCAAAATCATACCTAAGCAATTATAATTAACCAAGCATTAAGCAAACATCAAACTTTTTTTTAGCTACATCACATAGTTATTTCATTCATGGCCTAAGGTACATGTAACAAATTAACACCACAATACACATATAATACAACCGTGCCATTCGTCCCATCAAGTATTACTTAGGTGACACTGCCTTTGCAACTTATTTCAACTCATACAAACATCATTGTGAATAATGTAATGTAAAATGTACGCTAACTAATATAGTGCACACTTACTTACCAAAGAATTAGATATTCATTTTACTTAAATTTGTTTTATATCCATTTCTTTATTCAACTATATTAAAAATTCTAAATGTAAATAACATATGCATTAAGTTTGTTGCATTATAATCTTCATGATCATTAACATGGCCCATTAAACAAGATCAAACAACTCAAAACGAGGCCTTCCCTTCTATCAAAAATTCGTACTTCTTCCATAAATAATTCTATGAATTGCAATCTATTTTATATGATGTATATTGTCTTGAGTGGAATTAATAACACCTTAATCAACATCGAATCATAGCGTAAAGCTAAAGGGCATTAATCAAAATAACATTTGATTCATTGTTTTCTGATTACAGTTGACCTTCTTCATATTAATTTACTTTTATATACTTCAATCTGAATTAATATAAATGTATTTTTTTAGATCTAGAACCCTGTTTGAAAATATCAATCTCATAACGGCAACTAAATCAATATAAAGTAATATTTACTGCCTCATATGGTAACAAAGTAAAAGAGCATCAACTATACATATATAAGAATAGAAGGAAGTTCAACTCATATTAATCTTGCAACTATTTAATAGAGAATCGGTATACTCATTGGCGTGTATTTAAATCATTCGTCACAAGAAAAAAGATTTTACAAACATATGATAAGGTATATCCATATGGCTAATACATACATACATATATATTATATGGGTGTGTATTGATAAATAAATAAACACACACACACAAATATATATATATATATATATATATATAATTCATCATCTCAATTCAAAATTCAATTCAAATTCATTTATTCTTTTTTTGAAAATAACTCCAATTCAATTAACTAAAATTTTCTACTCATAAAAATCAAAAAAAAATATTTCAAATGAATATGAATTTTCTACAATATTCAAACTCGCATCCCTCGTTTAATTTAAATTCAAAATCTACAAAATAACTTGAATAATTTCAAGTTCAATATTTTTATAACTTTAACTATAAATATATTTTTAGATATATTTTGGAAGTTCAACCTTTACCCTCCTTATAACACTCAGATGTGAATTCGAGACATCTTATCTCAACAAGTAATAACGGTTCATCAAGTTATCGTAACTTCATTATATGACCAAATAATTAACCCAATCAAACATCTATTATTAACAACTCAGGCACAACCATCTACTAACCAATATGAAATTTATATATTTATTGTAATTTAAAATGATGTTATACTAACTTATCATTACTACAATGACCTCATACCAACATTCATAATTCTACCTCAACAACCCACTATTGTACAGCCTTCTCTTCGCATCACCTACATCCGTTATTCCCCATATATGCTCACGCACCTCTTTCAAATCAATGTACAACATCAAGCCATCATCATTATGTTAACGGCCATGTCGTCTCTATGTTCTACCCTATTCGCGGCTTAGGTCATGCCTGAACGCCATCACTAGGCCCATCGTCATCGTCCAAACCCTGATCTCCACTTGCCATAATCGCATATGCATCCCACCTATACGACCCTCCGGTAGCTGTTCTTTATATCATGCGTCCGTTTGAAATTGATTTGGGATTAGGGATGGAATAGAGACGGTTTTTTCCTTCCTTTTTCTTTCCTGGAAGAGAACAAAATGAAATAAAGAAGCGAAAGTACGGGATAAGCTTGAAGGGTATGAGATGAGCATGATCCAAAGGATAGGGTCCAATAAAAATTAAAAGAGAATTTTGTTTTACTTTTAAATAAAAAAATGCCCCTAACCGCCATTAAACCTAACCGTCTTTTAATCAACGCATTACAATCATTTCAAAATTCAACTCAAGGTGTTTTATCAAATGTTATTTCATTTTTGAATGATTTGTCGTTCATAAATTATTGCCTCCTAGTTTTCAAGTAATTAAAAATTATTTTTTTATTAGTTCAAAAAATTCCAATTTCCACAAATGTTTTCTATTTTTCCAAATAAATTTTCAAACAAAATTTTGGATATTTAAAACGCAATTCAAATTCCCAATTGGAATCTTAAATCAATATTCTCCAAAAATTTAATATATTGAATTAAATTCAATAAAACATTCAATTAAATTCTCAAATCCATTTTAATGGATTTATTTTATTTTAACTTCGAACAGGGATGCTAACGACTCCCCTCCTTAAAGAAATTGCGTCTTCACAATTTAGTGGATAATAATGTAATCGATCTAGCCAACAAAATATAATATACACACTACCTTTGTGTGTGTGTCTATATATATACACATACATAAATTTGTACATAAATACATACACGCATATATATAAACCCGCACACGCACCAAAACTCAACACACATCAAATCATTCAATTCAAATACAACCATGCATTTAATTTATCCTTGGTACTTTAACACAAAGTATTCTATTAAAATTCCATCCATTCAAGCCAAACTAATATATTGTAAGTACTTGTACATAAACAAATAAACGATCCATTTCATTCAAATGTCACGCATGGTGTAACAACCCGCATATTTTACGATCGAGTATTTAAATATTTTATTTAAATATTTCATCGTTAGTCGGATTTTAGTCCGAAAATCTACTTTTTGCAAACAGTCAAATTAGGACTCGAGACCACCCCCATTGAGTTCAAAACAACATTTGCGATCTTTTTGAGTATAAACTTTGGTATGAATTCCTAAAACTTATTCATGTGCATTTGATTTTGACTTGAATTGGTCTTGTGAATATTCCAATTTTTGGTGTTTTGAGTTCAAATCTTCAAAAATCATAGCTTTGTTGTTTGAACATGCTATTGGTGATGCATCGAAGAGCCTATAGGGCCGGGTTGCCGATTGGCATAAATCCCTAATGCCATTGCTCGATCGGTCGCGAATGGGTTGGGTTTGCACGTCATTTGTATAGGCAGAAAAAACTGCCTAGGTTCTAGTCAGTCGACTGGACTTTGAATCCAGTCGACTGGCTATAGCCAATTGGCGTACCAAAGGCAGATAACAGAGACAAGAAGGCTCTGTTTCCTGCAGTCAGTCGACTGAACTCATTGAGCCAGTCGACTGACCTGCTCCTGTTTGCCTATTATGCCTATTTTTGCCTATTTTGTTTGTGATTCCAATTTTTTATCGATTCGTTTTGATCCCTAGTTGATGCTATCAATTATTCGTCTTTGATGACTTCTATTTTGGGATTTTTGGAGCTATCCAATTTTAATGGATTTGATATCAATTTCTTTGGAATTAATTCAAGTCTTCGTATGTGAATTTTAGTGATTGATTGTTTCTACAATCAATTTTTTTGTGATTTGTCACTTTAAAAATATAAAGGTTTTCTATACTAGTAGTAAATATCAAAACTCTTCCACTTAAAATGATTTCAACACTATTTTATTACAAAGCTCGTTTCTTAAACCGTTTTCCAATCTACTAGCATATACAAACCTTCATCTCACTTGTATGAGAAATCTAATTAAACGACTTAGTAAAACAAGTGGTATGAAACGCTTGCGTTCACTTCGTCGGTTAATTCTTAGACTTGTTCGATTGAATCTTTTGTGACAATTTTGTAGTGGAGATCTACAATTTGTTCGCAAATATTTAAGTTAAGCTAGTGGTCATGGGACATGAAGCTAAGCTCATATATTTACTAGCTTAGTGTAATTGACACTTCTTGATGATCTAAGATGATCATTGTTTTTGATTTAGACTAGCAATGTGCGATGTATTTTTGTCTGCGAGGGAGACTAAATCCCGTTTCTATGGAGCTTCGGCTCAATTTGGTGGGGTAGCGACCCATGGTCTTCGGACCGTTTTGTGGAGCTTCGGCTCAAAATAAATGGTTAGCAACCATGGAATAGCGTTTCGTTTTGTGATACACGTGTTGGTGAGTTTTCATGCTCCCGTTTTGTGATAGGCCTCCCCCTTTTTGTGATTTCTGGATTTCCATTGATGATTTCTGGAATTTGTGTTTCACCAATTTTAGTGATTTTTATTCATAAGTTTTATCAATATTTGTGCATTGGTGAATTTGTGTGTCATTAACTTTTGTGATTGGCATTGATATAATTGTCAATATTTATGGTTTGGTGAATAAAAATAAAGAGTATGACATTCTTTTGATCTTTGAGAAGATTCTTGTGATATTGATTAATCTCTAGTTGATTTTCAATTACATACTTATCATAGTATGACACTATGGTTATTATACGTTTTTGTCATATCTCTTATTCTATATCATTTCATATGATATTTATAGTTAGACTGATCCGTTTATTATTTTCTTATTAAATAATACTCGGGTCAGACCGAGATATTACAAGTGCTTCTGCTTGACTTCTCATCTGGGATTATTATCCGTATTTTTGGCTAACTACTAATTTTAGTGGTTTTTGGTTGTATGCATTTGAGATATAGACTCCATGATGTATACTTATTGTTTTGTGAAGCACTTGTATCTTTTTTTTTGTGATATTATGGACCTTGTAGACCACTACTCTGATAAACACTTTTAAGTGTTGTATATTCACATCTATTTCCGCCTTTGTGATATGGATATCTGTGACTGATTTGTGTTATGTTTATTTCTATATTTATTTCCAAAGATTTTATATAGCCACTGTGTAGTAGCTTTGAGTTTGCATCGGCATGTCGGATTTCCTCTTGAAATGAAATGCATCTTAAACTATCTGACACACCGGTGCTCGCACGAAGCAATTACACGGATGGTCGCTTCTCAACAGCCTTATTCTCCGCGCCAGTTGACGGCACTACACCGTAGTGTCCTTGGCTAGCGTGGGTATAGAGGTGGGGCATCATAGCTTGGTATCAGAGCCAAACTTCGAAAAAATATAGAATAATTTAACAAGGATCATCGTCCTAAGTCCATCTTAGGAGTCGTGCCTTAGGATTTTAATTCGTGTCTTCGTACCGTCCTATCCTATTTTCTTTTGTGATTCCTTGTTTTATCAATCATTATTGTTTGACATTCATTTTGTGAATAACCATTTTCTTCTTCTTCTTTCTTTCTTAATGAAGAGAAATGGTTAGACCTGGCCGTCCCAACGCCGGTCAATCTAGTGTTACTCCCCATGATGGAGTATTTATGTCTGCCCAGCAGCATCCTGATCAAGTAAAGAATGCTCAAGCAGCCGGTTCGAATACGGAGTCTACCCACCCTAAGTCTGGATTTGCACGTTTGTGCAACGATTATACCAATTTGGGTGGAAAGCCATTTAAAGGTTCTGAAACCATTATTGAAGTCCAGGCTTGGCTAAGAACATGCGATCGAATCTTTTCTCGCATGAATCTTATTGATCTTCACCGAGTTCAGATGGCCTCTAGTATGCTCCAAGAAAGAGCATTAGACTGGTACGAGCTTCTGATTTCTGAAATGAATGAAACGGATCTTACTTGAGAGAAATTTCGGTAACGATTCGAATTAAAGTTTGTGCCAGAAGCTATGAAGGTGACATTGGCTCGTCATTTTATTGACCTTGTTCAAGGTGAATCCTCCGTGGCAGATTATGTTGCATCCTTCGAGTCACTTTCTAAATACGGGGTCGAATACATAAACACCCCATTGAAGAAGAACCAAAGATTTTTCTATGGCTTGAACAAAAATCTCAAGAAGCCATTACTTCTAAAATTAGAAGTTTCTTTTGATCAACTCATTGATATCGCTCTTCGACTTGAAGAGGCTGATGGAGTAAGTGATGTTGAGGTTGGAGTGCCAAACCGAACTTCACCAACAAGAAAAGGCCTAATAAGTTCAAAGGTCCTTATCCCAACAATAAGAAAGGGAAGTAAGCCTCTCTGGCAACTAAGACTTCTACCTCAAGTGGTGGGCAATGCTACAACTGTGGTTCTAAGGACCATTATGCGAATAAGTGTTCAAAGCCTCGTGCTTGTCGCTATTGCAAAATCCCGGGCCATTATATATCTTCGTGTCCCAAACTTCAAGGCAGGAAGGAGGGGAAGCTTAACGTGGTGCAAACTCCTAGTAACACTTCTTGTGGTCAACATATTTCTCATCCTATCCTTGATGGCATTATTTTATTTCTTGATCAACCTATTCGAGTTCTTTTTGATATGGGTGCGTCCCATTCTTTTATATCAAAAGAACTTGTTGATACTTTTTCTTCAAGTGTTGTTGCTTTAATGGCTTCTTTGAGAATTGCGAATCCGGTTGGTGGATCCACAACAATTAGTTTGCTTTGTAAAGATGTCGAGATTGTTTTGTGTGATTTTTCTTTCCGAGCCGATTTGCATGTTATGCGCTACTTAGTCTTTGGAATGATTTTGGGAATGGATTGGCTTAACCGTTATGAACCTCATATCCTATGTCCTGAGCGGACTATTCATCTTCGACATCCTCAATCTGTTAAGCAGATTTCTATTGATCTTAAATATTCGGATTCCAACTTCACTGCATCTTTGTATTCTTTAAATCCTCATGATGACGATAATGATGATGAGGAAGATGTCATTTCTCTTATTCATGTTGTTCGTGAATTTTCTGACATATTTGAGCCTATTTTAGGACAACCACCTAAGAGAGCAATTGAATTCAGAATTAATCTAATTCCTGGAGCTTTACCTATTACTCGTCCTCCTTATCGTTTGTCCAATAAGGAAAATGAGGAGTTGCGCAAACAATTATCCGAATTGGAGACGAAGCAATTTATTCGCTCTAGTTCCTCGCCTTGGGGAGCTTTGGCTATTTTCGTGAAGAAATCCGATGGTACACTTAGACTTTGCATTGACTACCGCAACCTTAATGTTCTTACTATCAAGAATAAATATGCTTTACCTCGTATTGATGATCTATTCGATCAACTTAGTGGTGCTAGAGTCTTTTCACAATTAGACTTAGCAACCGGTTTTCATCAGCTTCGTATTGCAGAGGATAGCATTCCTTTGACATCGTTCCGTACTCGTTATGGATCTTATGAATGGCTTGTCATGCCATTTGGTTTGACGAATGCTCTAGCTTATTTCGTTGACCTTATGAATAGAGTTTTCAAAGACTTCCTCGATCGTTTTGTTCTCATCTTTACTGATGATATTCTTGTACATTCTAAAACCGAGGAGGAACATGAAAAGAATCTTCAGATTGTGTTGGAAACTCTTAGGAGTAATCAATTAAAAGAAAAATTTTCTAAATGCCACTTTTGGCAATCTCGTGTGAAGTTTCTTGGTCATATTATTTCCGAATTCGGAATTTCCGTGGATCCTTCAAAGATCGAAGCGGTTCAAAACTGGAAGAGACCAGAGAGTGTGATGGAAATCCGTAGTTTTCTCGGATTGGCGGGTTATTACCATCGTTTTATTAAAGACTTTTCTAAAATTGTCGTGCCTCTTACTAGCTTAACAAAGAAAGGTGTTAAATACATTTTGTCGGACAAATGTGAAGCTTCTTTTCAGAAATTAAAAGAACTCCTTTCTGATGCTCCTATTCTTGTTATTCGCGTGGGGAATCAAGATTTTATTGTTTATACTGATGCTAGTCCCGTTGGTTTGGGTGCCGTTCTTATGCAAAGAGAACGTGCTATTGCTTATGCTTCTAGGCAATTGAAGCCAGCAGAGGCTAGATATGCCACTCATGATTTAGAGCTCGCGGCTATTGTTTTCGCCCTTCAAATTTGGCGTCATTATCTTTTGGGAGAAAAATTTATTCTTTACACCGATCATAAATCTTTGAAATATTTATTTTCTCAAAAGGAACTTAATTTGCGTCAACAGCGTTGGCTCGAATTTCTTGCTTCTTATGATCTTGATATACTTTATACTCTCGGAAAGGGAAATCGGGTTGCCGATGCACTTAGTCGCAAGCAACAAGCGGTTGTTTCCATGATGATATCCGAATGGAATGATCTCGAGATTTTATCCACTTATGAGATTAGAGATCGTGTATCCAATTTATGTTCATCTTTGGCTTTATGTAGCCTTGAGGCTCATCCTTCTCTTTTAGACCGCATTCTTGAAGCCCAAAGGTTAGGTCCCGAACTGGCTCTTCTTGGCCAAAATTTTAGGGATAAAATTTGTATTGAAAGTTTGAAAGACTTTGATATTGATTCTCGAGGCGGCATTCGTAAATTTGGTACACTTATCGTGCCAAATATTAGTGATCTTCGTAAAGACATTTTAGAAGATTCTCATTGTTCTAAATTTACCATTCATCCTGGTAGTAGTAAAATGTTCGTGGATATGAAGCGACTTTATTATTGGAAAGGAATGAAATCTGATATTGCTAACTTTGTTAAGTGTTGCATGACTTGCCAACTTGTCAAGGCCGAGCATCAAAGGCCCGTGGGTTATTGCAACCTTTGGAAATTCCAATTTGGAAGTGGGATCAAATTTCCATGGATTTTATTGACGGCCTTCCCCGTTCTCGTTCGGGTCATGATAGCCTATGGGTGATAGTTGATATACTTACTAAATCCACCCATTTTATTCCCGTTTAGTCTAACCGGACCGTTCCTCTTTTGGCCAAACTCTTTATTAAAGAGATTGTTAAATTACATGGAGTTCCTTCTTCTATTGTTAGTGATCGTGATCCATTGTTTACTAGTGGATTTTGGAAGAGTCTTCAAAAAGATTTGGGAACGAAGCTTAATTTTAGCACCGCTTATCATCCTCAGTCCGATGGACAAACCGAGCGTGTGAATCAAACTCTTGAAGATCTTCTTTGTTCATGTGTTCTTGATTTTGGTGGAAGTTGGGAATATCATATTTCTCTTGTTGAATTTTTCTATAATAATAGCTTCCAATCTAGTATTGGTATGGCACCTTTTAAGGCACTCTATGGAAGGCCATGCCGGTCTCCTTCTTATTGGCTTGAGGCTGGTGAGAAGCTGGTTTTAGGTCCAGATTTCATTCGTGATTCCACAGAAAAGATTGACCTTATTCGTCATACGATGAAAGAAGCCCAAAGTAGACAAAAATCCTATGCCGATAACCGAAGAAGGAAATTAGAATTTTCTGTGGGAGATTTCGTGTTTATTCGTGTTTCACCTATGAAGGGTATTGTGCGTTTCAGTCAATCGGGAAAGTTAGCACCTCGATATATTGGTCCATTTCCTATCACCGAACGCATCGGTTCCGTGGCTTATCACCTCTTATTACCGGCTCAATTTTCTGATATTCATGACGTGTTTCGCGTTTCTCAATTATGGAAATGCCTTCGATATTCCGATTCTATTCTTGAGCTCGGTGTTATGGAAGAAATTGAAGTTTCGCCTAATTTAACTTACGAGCAACTTCCTATTCATATTATTTCTTCAGAGGTCAAATGCCTTCGAAATAAAGATGTTCCTCTTGTGAAAGTTCAATGGTCCTCAAATCCTAAGGATTGTTCTTGGGAATCCAGAGAATTCATCGAGCGAACACATCCGGACTTACTTTCTCGTGCTCTTTGAGGTGAACCTCTTGTTTTAAAATTTTCTTCTTTTTGTATTGATAAGCTTTTATGGTTGTTACTTTTCGTTCATTTATTTCTTAAGATTGCGAGGACGCAATTTCTTTAAGGAGGAGAGTCTGTAACAACCCGCATATTTTACGATCGAGTATTTAAATATTTTATTTAAATATTTCATCGTTAGTCGGATTTTAGTCCGAAAAGCTACTTTTTGCAAACAGTCAAATTAGGACTCGAGACCATCCCCATTGAGTTCAAAACGACGTTTGCGATCTTTTTGAGTATAAACTTTGATATGTTTGGAGTTGGTGGAATTTTGCTACTTTTTCACTTAGGGCTTTGGTTTTGTTTCAGCCCATTAGACCCAAGCTTCACCCCTCTTCTCTTCATTACTTCATTTCTATTTCCTAATACTCAAGCTTTAGGAACAAGGGAGAGAGGAATGGGAAGTTAAAACTCCAAGCCCTAGTTTCCATTTGCAAATCAAGTTCTAGCTCTAAATCCAAAGAGAAGCTATTGGTAAGCATCATCTTCTTCTTCTCCAACTCATTCTCCTTTCAATTTTAGAAATTCCTAAACCTAACTTTGGGAATGTTCTTCTTTTGAGCTTAGGTTCAAGCTCATTTGGGTTGTGTTGAAGCGTGGTTGATTCTTTCTTTGCTTTCAAGCTTCTCCTTCCTTATTTTTGTGAAAAGGTGAGATTTTTATCTCACATCTAAGTCTATGATTATATTTGATTGTTAGGTACGAATTCCTAAAACTTATTCATGTGCATTTGATTTTGACTTGAATTGGTTTTGTGAATATTCCAATTTTTGGTGTTTTGAGTTCAAATCTTCAAAAATCATAGCTTTGTTGTTTGAACATGCTTTTGGTGATGCATCGAAGAGCCTATAGGGCCGGGTTGCCGATTGGCATAAATCCCTGTAACATTCCCATTTTTAAATCAAATTTAAATTGGTAATTTATTTAATTTTAGCAATTTAATTGTGGATTAATTTGGTATTTTCCAAATTTAAATAGATATTTGTTTGTTTATTTATGTAAACGAATGTAAATATGATTTTTAAATCGAATTTTTAATTGGAAAATCAAATTAAATATTTTGAAAAAAAGTTGTAACAACTACAGATTTGATTTTTGGATTTAATTTGGAAATTTTGAATAAATATATATAGATTGAAAGTTAAAATGGTAAATGAAATTTTGATTTGGAAAATTCAAAATGTAAATATTTATAAATATATAGGATTTGGAAACTGTACAAATTTAAATACCAATATGAAAATTTGTTTTGTATTTATAATATAATAAGTATATATATAAATGGTAGAGGAATGTATGAATATGTATATATATATATATATATATGTATATATTGATTTTATTATGAGAAGCAATTGTTCAAAATTAAATACTATTTTATATAGGTGTTATTTATTAAAAGCATATTTAATTGAAATCCTTTCTTTCTTTAAATCAATATAAGTAGAAATAATAAAACAAAATGCATATAAAATAAGAAATAAAAGTTTAAAATAAATACATACATACACACACATATATATATAGATGAATATTTATTTAAAAGATATAATGGTTTTAATTCAAAAGAAAAATATAATGAACTAAGCTTGAAATCATATTGGTTTAAAAGTAATATTACAAAATTGATATAAATAAAATTTACAAAAGCTATATAAAGAATTAAATTCCAATATATACGTATTATATACTTATTTATTTGTTTTGATAAAAAGATTTACGATACATCTTCTTTTGAAAATAAATATAGTTGTATATTCACAAAATGTAAAAATGTTTACAAATGTTAGAAATATGAAGATATAAATAATACAAATTACTTCCATATTAACAAATTAATAATACAAAAGGGTGAAACATAAAAAATAATTGTATATATGTATATATCCAAACAAATGTAAACATACTTTAAAGATCTCACATATCTACATATATACAAAATGGCATCATTACTTTTTTTTTAAGTAATGAAATTTAAAATTACAAGAAACCTTTCCATCTCCCCATATACCATTATTAAACTTCTCACCAAATCTGAGTATACAGTAAAGAAGATTTGAGTATCTTATATCTCAACTCCCAAAGAAGAAAAAAAAGAGTGAAAACAAAGAAACAGAAAAAATTCAGAAAAGAAGATGCCATCCACTTGTCAAAAACTCAAAGCAAATCAACCTGTAACAAATCAAAAGATAGAATGCAAATCTTCAACATAGGATTGCAGATCACAAACAAATCTGAAAATAAAGATTTTTCAAAAACATCAGTTTTAACAAGTAGAAATTCCAGGCTCGGGTTCCTCTCTGATCATCATCTCAACAACATTCCATATTTAAACCAAAAATTTGTTCAAAAAGGATTTGAGCAAGCAAAAGTTCAACTAGGAAGAAAAAAAGATAGCAGTTTAAAATTCAAGGATGCAAAAGTTTTCAATCTGAAAGCAATTCAATTCAAAGGCAAGTAATTTTTTTTTTACTTGAATCTTATGTTAGTAATCAGTAACTAAAACAAGATTTAAACAATAAATTACTTGCAGGAGAATCAAGTCCAAGACTTAAGTTAATTCTGTTTTCAAGTTGCAGAGAAAAACAAAAACTTCTCTGTCATTAAACTGTAAGTAAAAAAATCAAAATTGTTATTAATGGATTAAGTGAATAAATACAAGAGTAAATAAAGACTGTATTTGCAATTTACAGAATCTAAACTCCAAGATTTAAGAAGAAACAAAAGAAAAAAAATTCAAGTAGGCTAAACAAAAATAAAATCTTCCAGGCTCAAACACTTTGTTCTCTGTCAAAATTTCCAGGTGAGCAACCTAGCCCTAAATTTATATGTGTTTTGTTGAATGCATGAATGGATTGTCCTCTCTGATATGTGGTATACTGGAATTTAAA
Organism: Allium cepa; assembly: GCA_030765085.1. Lineage (NCBI taxonomy): Eukaryota > Viridiplantae > Streptophyta > Magnoliopsida > Asparagales > Amaryllidaceae > Allium > Allium cepa. The sequence goes on from CM060932.1 coordinate 126,697,973, forward strand.
CTTGTATATAGGTATATGCAATGCATGGCTGAGAAAAAAAAATTGAAATTGCCTCTGTGTATATATTCCAGGTTTTTAAAACCTGTTCAAGGAAAAAAAAAATTCAACTTCAATCCCTCTGATTAAATAAAGGCTTTATGAACTAAATGAGTTATGTTTGTGCTAACTTGTTTCAAGTTTTAAAATTTAAGTTGTGAAAGTTTAATCAAAGATATTCTGGGAATGTAAAGAAAACAGGAAAAAAAAACTCAGTATATGTCGAAAAATCAACCATCATGCTTTCAGGTTTAAGTTATATCATCAAAAACGTTTTTGAAATTAATGATTTTTAAAGGTAGAATCCTAGTTTTTAATCAAGTAATTCTTTAGAAAATTGGGGATGATCAGAATCGTCTTTTTCACCAAATTCTGGTGATCGAGGAAATGATAATCTCGCGATCAAGGGTGGAGCACGTTTGAAGGTCTGTGATCATCGAAAAATTGCTCAATGATTTTATAATTTGTTGTTGGTGGCGCACGAGAAAGAAATAGGGTTTAACAACCCAGTATGGTCGATGGCATTAAAAAGGGAAGTTCGTCATTATCGAGGCAATTCAGGTGATCCGTCAGTGGGGATCAGGAGGGGAAGGCTTTGGCGAGGGTGTGGACACGAGGGTGTGGATGCAGATGGTCGAGTTCGTCGGTGCGAGTGGGTTTGGGTTGATAGTTTGGTTCCAGGGAAATTTTTTCTGGCTCGATTTTGAATACTGGAAGGGATCGATGATCTGTGTGGTCTAAGGGTTTGAGTTGGTCGCCGACGACTCACTGGTGATGGCAAGGATGACCGGAATTCATCGAAGCACGTGTGCATGTGCACGGGGTATTTGGATGTCTGGTAATGGTGTTGGGTGATGAGGAAGAAGGGTTGCTCGGGTATTAACTCGAGATCGATGGGGTTTAACTCGAAGTGAGTGAGGAAGAGAATTTCTCGGGAACGACTCGGGGATTTTGCTGGGTTGACTCGAGTTTCTTTTGAAGGGTATCAAAGTTTAGAATTTGTAAAGCAAACAAGTTTTTTTTTTAAACTACTATGTTAGTCAGGTTTTGTATGAAAGGTAAATTTGTTAACAAGTTTTTAAAGTAAAGCAGGAACAAGTTTTTAAGGTATAAAAAAGTAAATTTAATTTTTCAAAGGTTATTTAAAATAAGACTTAAATAATGATTTTGAAATTAAATAAGACAAATAGTTTATCTCAAGATAATTGGAGTCTTAATCAATTAAAGGGTCTTTGTTGATTTACAACGGGTAATTACTTAATGAAAGTAATTAAAAGATAAATTACTTAATTAATTTATTAAAGGTTAATTTATTAATGCGATTAATTAAAAGATAATTAATCAATGTAATTAAATAAAGGTTAATTAATTAAGTGATGGAAGGATAATTAATAATAAAAGGAAATTAATTAAATTGTGTGATTAATTAATAAATGTGATTTATTATAAGATAATTAATCAAAGTGATTTATTTATGATTTAGGGTTAATTAATTAATAAAAGTAATTAAGAGTTAATTAATTACAAATTAAGGATAATTTAATTAAGATAATTAATTAAGAAATGATTTATTAATGACGGTGATTAAGACTTAATCAATAGTAATTAATGACAATTAATAATTGATTAAAGATAATTTATGAAAGTAATTATGTGGTTAATTATTTTAAACCACGCAATTTATTCATCTTAATTATAAATGTTTGATTTTTACCGAATGATGTGTGATGGATTGATATTTTGATATGTGATGTGATCCTATTTGATGCTTTGTTCTAAGCTGTTATATCGGTGATATATATATGATTACATGAATATGCAAATCCTTTGACCCGTAAAACGACATTTGAATTTCGATGCGACAGGGAGTCGGATTCCAGTTGGTTATCCGAAACCCACATCGAATCGTAATGATTGAATCTGTGATGATTGATGATGTTGCACTATTGTGTAAAACCCTTGGACCACACTTACACACACACAAATATGGGTTGCACATGGAAATGGGTTAAGTCATAGATTTTTGAAATAGTTTTAAAAATTGTATTTTTGAATCCAAAATAGTTTTGGAATTAGAATTGAAGCTTTTGGAAAAGTTATTTTAAATAACTTGATTGGGTTTTGAAATTTAAATAATTTGATTTAAATTTGAATTCAATATTGGGGATTGAATTCTATGGTTTGGAAACTATGGGTTAAAAAGGTTATTCAACTTATAAATGGATTTTATATGGGTTTTTAAACCACCTTAAAGTGAAGTTTTGTAATTTAAATTTAACCCAAGGTTTTCAACTTGTATAAATTAGATTTTTCTGAAATAAAAACTATTCGTTTTCAAATAATAGAAGCTTTCACATAATAAATGAACTTCCAATTTGTGTTAAAAGGATTTTCAAGGCTAAAATGAAATGGTTTTCCAAGTTATGAATAAATCTTTGGAAACGGTTTTGAAAGCTATGAATTAAATTTTGATTTAAATATTTAGTTGAGTCAATCCAATTGAAATGGAAGTTATTTTGGAAATCTATGAATAGATCTTTGTGAAACTAGGTGAACTTTGTGAAATAAATCTTTTTGCTAAAAGATTTGAAATGGTAATTTGTTTAACCATTTGAAGGAAGGCTTTGGATTTTAAAAGTTGTGACTTAACTAAAATCCCATATCCATATGTTTTCAAATATATTGCGCTCATTATTCGGTTTAGCCGGGGAAGGACCTTGTGTCATGTAACCCATTCCGAATAATGATACGGCGATATGGATAGCATTTGAAGACCGGTGGTGAAGGCCGGATATTTCGAAAAACGAAAGGATAACTCGTTGACTGTCTCTGCACTGGCTGATCCCCGGTATAGAGATCTCCATATGTGATGGGAAGTCCGAACGCGATTAGGGATTACCCGGATTTGCAAGGGCTTCTTCGGAAGTGCCTTCAGCTCTGTTCGAACCCGGGACAGACTTGTATGGTTGTATGTCCGACATTACACTTTGAGATATTAAACTGATCTCTATCAAATACATTTCTGCTTGGTGGCGGAGAATTTATTCTCTTAGCTTAACACCCTTCTCTGAGACGTACGAGCTCAGAGGTTATGTAGTTGATATTTATCAGTGATATATTCCCAATTTGGTAGTGTGTCATGCTAAGTGCTGTTGTGTGTTGATGATCATTTGTGATCAAAGCATGGCTTTGATATAAAGCGTAGCTTTGTGGACGAGACTGCACCAGGACCTCACTCCCCGAAAATGGTCGAAACGGGAAAGATGCGGCAAGGTTATGAGGGTCGCGCCCTTTAGGGTGTGTCATTCCCTTCTGGTAAAGGGTGGTATCATGGTATGGAGCCCAGATACTTACTCATGTGGATACTGCAGATCTATTACTTTGTGATTGCTTTGTGGTTTTGAGGCGCCTCGGATAAAGGTCCCAAAGGACCGGGGGACGGCATGCTCGAGTAGTAGTTACCTAGTTACAGAGGTAACCCGGCCTTGTGTTGGCAGGGATCCGGTTAGGTTCTCGGGATGTCCCGCCAGAGGCGATCCCATAGGCAGTAGGAAGTTCCTTAGCCTGACCATTTGTTGGAAATCCATTCATCCAATACGCGCCTTGTACGGTTTTAGTTGTAGAACCTGCCATTTACTTATGGTGGCGCCCCACTGTTTAGATGGTAGCTATAGTAGGCATACGATACTGGTCGTATGTTGGCTAGGATTTATATTATACTTTCGAAATGGTTTTCCACACTTTTGCACTTATAGTAATAATATCAAAGAATTTCTCGTACTAAGCATATTTTACTATCATAAGGAGAAATCTCCTCCAATTCTGCGTTTGCATTGTGTGTGTGGCGGTTGGCCTTATGGTAGTTTCATTTTCTAAAAAGCATTGCGAATTTCAAATTTAAATTCTTTTGTTTGTTTTAAAGACCAAATGTTTTGTTTGCTCACACCAGTCCTATGACTGACCTGGAGTTTATTGTTCCTATCATAAACTCTGGGTGCCTACTATTTTCTCACACGGGCAGTCTAAAGTTGGGTTTTTCAGATAGTCAGGTTTAGTAGATTATCTGGAGCTAGTTTAGTCTTTGGATCTGAACTGCACTTGCTTAGCTTTGTGCATCGTGATTGGGAGTCGAGCTATTGCTGGATTGGTGCTTTGGAGATGGAGATTACCGATACTGGAGTTCTTTCTTGAAGACCATATTAGAGATTTTTGTTCCGCTGCTAATGTTATCTTTTCTTGTCGCTGTTATTTCTTGTATCTCTGATGTATATTCATTGTATCATCTGTTGTATCATATTGTATCTGATATTGTATCAATGTCGTACATTGATATATGTTATTATGTTTCTTCCGCTGTGTTGTACTTAATGTGTTATAAGCTCCGGCGAACCAGATTTGACGTTTGGATCTGCGGCATTTGAATACGAGTGTCGTATTCGGTGCCGATTTTCGAAGGTCGAATCAGAGCTGAAGGTTAAAACTTTAGCTCAGGAGTATAACACATTAAGTAGCTCATTAGAGATAGGGTGAAGTATACCCTAGAATGAGTATATCCTTAAGATATTCGTTCGAACGCCTCAGTAAATTCTCTTACTATTCACCGATAGTGAGTATGAGTGTGAGAGGAGGACGAGATAGGGGACAGGGAAGTACCACTACTAATGGTCAATACCCTGCAACAGTGGAAACAACTTTCTTATCAATCTCCTTTGATTCGTCTTTCCAAAATTCTTTGATATCTTCGAACAGCTCCAGAAAGAAGCTTCTGTGATGGTGGCCCTACAAATCATTGTAGAAAATTCGTACTTCGTATCTTCATTCATTTCTTATCAGCTTTTCGATCTAAACTCTAATGAATTTGAAATTGAAAATTTAAATTAAATAAATTGGAAATTTAAATTAAATAAATTGGAAATTTTAAATTAAGTAAATTGGTTAACTAATATGAAGCTGAATTTGAATTGTATCGATAAAACGATATAGGTTAAAATCAAATTTGAAATTTTATTGTAATTTCTTATTTATATCAAAGTCTGAAGAGGGACAAGTTGGTATATACTTTGGGGTATTCCGACCCGGATTTGGAATCCATATTTAGTGTTTGAGAAATCAAAAAAGATTGAATTCATCTATTTATTCTCTGGTATCCGATATGTTCTACGAACGATTAGTCAGCCCTTCGAACTAATCAATGCCTTTGCATATTCGTAGACCGCTGGACCCAAATATCTCTTGTGTAATATTGTATGAATTTGTTCTCATATTGTCGAAATTCTGATTTGGTAAGCCAAATACAGAATTAATATTCATTTTTATTTGGAAAGATATTTCTCTATCTTCTATTCTTTCTCGTTTTCCTTGCAAATTTCGAGGACGAATTTTTTTTAAGGGGGGACTCTGTAACATTCCCATTTTTAAATCAAATTTAAATTGGTAATTTATTTAATTTTAGCAATTTAATTGTGGATTAATTTGGTATTTTCCAAATTTTAATAGATATTTGTTTGTTTATTTATGTAAACGAATGTAAATATGATTTTTAAATCGAATTTTTAATTGGAAAATCAAATTAAATATTTTGAAAAAAAGTTGTAACAACTACAGATTTGATTTTTGGATTTAATTTGGAAATTTTGAATAAATATATATAGATTGAAAGTTAAAATGGTAAATGAAATTTTGATTTGGAAAATTCAAAATGTAAATATTTATAAATATATAGGATTTGGAAACTCTACAAATTTAAATACCAATGTGAAAATTTGTTTTGTATTTATAATATAATAAGTATAGATATAAATGGTAGAGGAATGTATGAATATGTGTGTGTGTGTATATATATATATATGTATATATTGATTTTATTATGAGAAGCAATTGTTCAAAATTAAATACTATTTTATATAGGTGTTATTTATTAAAAGCATATTTAATTGAAATTCTTTCTTTCTTTAAATCAATATAAGTAGAAATAATAAAACAAAATGCATATAAAATAAGAAATAAAAGTTTAAAATAAATACATACGTACACACACATATATATAGATGATTATTTATTTAAAAGATATAATGGTTTTAATTCAAAAGAAAAATATAATGAACTAAGCTTGAAATCATATTGGTTTAAAAGTAATATTACAAAATTGATATAAATAAAATTTACAAAAGCTATATAAAGAATTAAATTCTAATATATACGTATTATATACTTATTTATTTGTTTTGATAAAAAGATTTAAGATACATCTTCTTTTGAAAATAAATATAGTTGTATATTCACAAAATTTAAAATGTAAAAATGTTTACAAATGTTAGAAATATGAAGATATAAATAATACAAATTACTTCCATATTAACAAATTAATAATACAAAAGGGTGAAACATAAAAAAAAATTGTATATATGTATATATCCAAACAAATGTAGACATACTTTAAAGATCTCACATATCTACATATATACAAAATGGCATCATTACTTTTTTTTAAGTAATGAAATTTAAAATTACAAGAAACCTTTTCATCTCCCCATATAGCATTATTAAACTTCACACCAAATCTGAGTATACAGTAAAGAAGATTTGAGTATCTTATATCTCAACTCCCAAAGAAGAAAAAAAAAGAGTGAAAACAAAGAAACAGAAAAAAATCAGAAAAGAAGATGCCATCAACTTATCAAAAACTCAAAGCAAATCAACCTGTAACAAATCAAAAGATAGAATGCAAATCTTCAACATAGGATTGCAGATCACAAACAAATCTGAAAATAAAGATTTTTCAAAAACATCAGTTTTAACAAGTAGAAATTCCAGGCTCGGGTTCCTCTCTGATCATCATCTCAACAACATTCCATATTTAAACCAAAAATCTGTTCAAAAAGGATTTGAGCAAGCAAAAGTTCAACCAGGAAGAAAAAAAGATAGCAGTTTAAAATTCAAGGATGCAAAAGTTTTCAATCTGAAAGCAATTCAATTCAAAGGCAAGTAATTTTTTTTTTACTTGAATCTTATGTTAGTAATCAGTAACTAAAACAAGATTTAAACAATAAATTACTTGCAGGAGAATCAAGTCCAAGACTTAAGTTAATTCTGTTTTCAAGTTGCAGAGAAAAACAAAAACTTCTCTGTCATTAAACTGTAAGTAAAAAAATCAAAATTGTTATTAATGGATTAAGTGAATAAATACAAGAGTAAATAAAGACTGTATTTGCAATTTACAGAATCTAAACTCCAAGATTTAAGAAGAAACAAAAGAAAAAAAATTCAAGCAGGCTAAACAAAAATGAAAGCTTCCAGGCTCAAACACTTTGTTCTCTGTCAAAATTTCCAGGTGAGCAACCTAGCCCTAAATTTATATGTGTTTTGTTGAATGCATGAATGGATTGTCCTCTCTGATATGTGGTATGCTGGAATTTAAACTTGTATATAGGTATATGCAATGCATGGCTGAGAAAAAATAATTGAAATTGCCTTTGTGTATATATTCCAGGTTTTTAAAACCTGTTCAAGGAAAAAAAATATTTCAACTTCAATCCCTCTGATTAAATTAAGGCTTTATGAACTAAATGAGTTATGTTTGTGCTAACTTGTTTCAAGTTTTAAGATTTAAGTTGTGAAAGTTTAATCAAAGATATTCTGGGAATGTAAAGAAAACAGGAAAAAAAACTCAGTATATGTCGAAAAATCAACCATCATGCTTTCAGGTTTAAGTTATATCATCAAAAACGTTTTTGAAATTAACGATTTTCAAAGGTAGAATCCTAGTTTTTAATCAAGTAATTCTTGAGAAAATTGGGGATGATCAGAATCGTCTTTTTCACCAAATTACGGTGATCGAGGAAATGATTAATCTCGCGATCAAGGGTGGAGCACGTTCGAAGGTCTGTGATCATCGAATAATTGCTCAATGATTTTATAATTTGTTGTTGGTGGCGCACGAGAAAGAAATAGGGTTTAACAACCCAGTATGGTCGATGGCATTAAAAAGGGAAGCTCGTCATTATCGAGGCGATTCAGGTGATCGGTCAGTGGGGATCAGGAGGGGAAGGCTTTGGCGAGGGTATGGACGCGAGGGTGTGGATGCAGATGGTCGAGTTCGTCGGTGCGAGTGGGTTTTGGGTTGATAGTTTGGTTCCAGGGAAAAAATTTTTGGCTCGATTTTGAATACTGGAAGGGATCGATGATCTGAGTGGTCTAAGGGTTTGAGTTGGTCGTCGACAACTCACTGGTGATGGCAAGGATGACTGGAATTCATCGAAGCACGTGTGCATGTGCACGGGGTATTTGGATGTTTGGTAATGGTGTTGGGTGATGAGGAAGAAGGGTTGCTCGGGTATTAACTCAAGATCGATGGGGGGTTAACTCGAAGTGAGTGAGGAAGAGAATTTCTCGGGAACGACTCGGGGATTTTGCTGGGTTGACTCGGTTTTCTTTTGAAGGGTATCAAAGTTTAGAATTTGTAAAGCAAACAAGTTTTTTTTTAAACTACTATGTTAGTCAGGTTTTGTATGAAAGGTAAATTTGTTAACAAGTTTTTAAAGTAAAGCAGGAACAAGTTTTTAAGGTATAAAAAAGTAAATTTATTTTTTCAAAGGTTATTTAAAATAAGACTTATATAATGATTTTGAAATTAAATAAGATAAATAGTTTATCTCAAGATAATTGGAGTCTTAATCAAGTAAAGGGTCTTTGTTGATTTACAACGGGTAATTACTTAATGAAAGTAATTAAAAGATAAATTACTTAATTAATTTATTAAAGGTTAATTTATTAATGCGATTAATTAAAAGATAATTAATCAATGTAATTAAATAAAGGTTAATTAATTAAGTGATGGAAGGATAATTAATAATAAAAGGAAATTAATTAAATTGTGTGATTAATTAATAAATGTGATTGATTATAAGATAATTAATCAAAGTGATTTATTTATGATTTAGGGTTAATTAATTAATAAAAGTAATTAAGAGTTAATTAATTACAAATTAAGGATAAATTAATTAAGATAATTAATTAAGAAATGATTTATTAATGATGGTGATTAAGACTTAATCAATAGTAATTAATGACAATTAATAATTGATTAAAGATAATTTATGAAAGTAATTATGTGGTTAATTATTTTAAACCACGCAATTTATTCATCTTAATTATAGATGTTTAATTGTTACCGAATGATGTGTGATGGATTGATATTTTGATATGTGATGTGATGCTATTTGATGCTTTGTGCTAAGCTGTTATATCGGTGATATATATATGATTACATGAATATGAAAATCCTTTGACCCGTAAAACGACATTTGAATTTCGATGCGAAAGGGAGTCGGATTCCAGTTGGTTATCCAAAACCCACATCGAATCGTAATGATTGAATCTGTGATGATTGATGATGTTGCACTATTGTGTAAAACCCCTGGACCACACTTACACACACACAAATATGGGTTGCACGTGGAAATGGGTTAAGTCACAGATTTTTGAAATAGTTTTAAAAATTGTATTTTTGAATCCAAAATAGTTTTGGAATTAGAATTGAAGCTTTTGGAAAAGTTATTTTAAATAACTTGATTGGGTTTTGAAATTTAAATAATTTGATTTAAATTTGAATTCAATATTGGGGATTGAATTCTATGGTTTGGAAACTATGGGTTAAAAAGGTTATTCAACTTATAAATGGATTTTATATGGGTTTTTAAACCACCTTAAAGTGAAGTTTTGTAATTTAAATTTAACCCAAGGTTTTCAACTTGTATAAATTGGATTTTTCTGAAATAAAAACTATTCGTTTTCAAAAAATAGAAGCTTTCACATAAGAAATGAACTTCCAATTTGTGTTAAAAAGATTTTCAAGGCTAAAATGAAATGGTTTTCCAAGTTATGAATAAATCTTTGGAAACGGTTTTGAAAGCTATGAATTAAATTTTGATTTAAAGATTTAGTTGAGTCAATCCAATTGAAATGGAAGTTATTTTGGAAATCTATGAATAGATCTTTGTGAAACTAGGTGAACTTTGTGAAATAAATCTTTTTGCTAAAAGATTTGAAATGGTAATTTGTTTAACCATTTGAAGGAAGGCTTTGGATTTTAAAAGTTGTGACTTAACTAAAATCCCATATCCATATGTTTTCAAATATATTGCGCTCATTATTCGGTTTAGCCGGGGAAGGACCTTGTGTCATGTAACCCATTCCGAATAATGATACGGCGATATGGATAGCATTTGAAGACCGGTGGTGAAGGCCGGATATTTCGGAAAACGAAAGGATAACTCGTTGACTGTCTCTGCACTGGCTGATCCCCGGTATAGAGATCTCCATATGTGATGGGAAGTCCGAACGCGATTAGGGATTACCCGGATTTGCAAGGGCTTCTTCGGAAGTGCCTTCAGCTCTGTTCGAACCCGGGACAGACTTGTATGGTTGTATGTCCGACATTACACTTTGAGATATTAAACTGATCTCTATCAAATACATTTCTGCTTGGTGGCGGAGAATTTATTCTCTTAGCTTAACACCCTTCTCTGAGACGTACGAGCTCAGAGGTTATGTAGTTGATATTTATCAGTGATATATTCCCAATTTGGTAGTGTGGCATGCTAAGTGCTGTTGTGTGTTGATGATCATTTGTGATCAAAGCATGGCTTTGGTATAAAGCGTAGCTTTGTGGACGAGACTGCATCAGGACCTCACTCCCCGGAAATGGTCGAAACAGGAAAGATGCGGCAAGGTTATGAGGGTCGCGCCCTTTAGGGTGTGTCATTCCCTTCTGGTAAAGGGTGATATCATGGTATGGAGCCCAGATACTTACTCATGTGGATACTGCAGATCTATTACTTTGTGATTGCTTTGTGGTTTTGAGGCGCCTCGGATAAAGGTCCCAAAAGACCGGGGGATGGCATGCTCGAGTAGTAGTTACCTAGTTACAGAGGTAACCCGGCCTTGTGTTGGTAGAGATCCGGTTAGGTTCTCGGGACATCCCGCCAGAGGCGATCCCATAGGCAGTAGGAAGTTCCATAGCCTGACCATTTGTTGGAAATCCATTCATCCAATACGCGCCTTGTACGGTTTTAGTTGTAGAACCTGCCATTTACTTATGGTGGCGCCCCACTATTTAGATGGTAGCTATAGTAGGCATACGATACTGGTCGTATGTTGGCTAGGATTTATATTATACTTTCGAAATGGTTTTCCACACTTTGCACTTATAGTAATAATATCAAAGAATTTCTCGTATTAAGCATATTTGACTGCATAAGGAGAAATCTCCTCCAATTCTACGTTTGCATTGTGTGTGTGGCGGGAGGCCTTATGGTAGTTTCATTTTCTAAAAAGCATTGCGAAATTGAAATTCCTTTGTTTGTTTTAAATACCAAATGTTTTGTTTGCTCACACCAGTCCCATGATTGACCTGGAGTTTATTGTTCCTATCCTAAACTCTGGGTGCCCACTATTATCCCACACGGGCAGTCTAGAGTTGGGTTTTTCAGATAGTCAGGTTTAGTAGATTATCTGGAGCTAGTTTAGTCTTTGGATATGAACTGCACTTGCTTAGCTTTGTGCATCGTGATTGGGAGTTCGAGCTATTGCTGGATTGGTGCTTTGGAGATGGAGATTACCGATACTGGAGTTCTTTCTTGAAGACCATATTAGAGATTTTTGTTCCGCTGCTAATGTTATCTTTTCTTGTCGCCGTTATTTCTTGTATCTCTGATGTATATTCATTGTATCATCTGTTGTATCATATTGTATCTGATATTGTATCAATGTCGTATATTGATATGTGTTATTCTGTTTCTTCCGCTGTGTTGTACTTAATGTGTTATAAGCTCCGGCGAACCAGATTTGACGTTTGGATTTGCGGCATTTGAATACGAGTGTCGTATTCGGTGCCGATTTTCGAAGGTCGAGTCAGGGTCGTTAGAATCCCTAGCGCCATTGCTCAATCGGTCGCGAATGGGTTGGGTTTGCACATCATTTGTATAGGCAGAAAAAAACTGCCTAGGTTCCAGTCAGTCGACTAGACTTAAAATCCAGTCGACTGGCTATAGCCAATTGGCGTACCAAAGGCAGATAACAGAGACAGGAAGGCTCTGTTTCCTACAGTCAGTCGACTGAACTCATTGAGCCAGTCGACTGACCTGTTCCTGTTTGCCTATTATGCCTATATTTGCCTATTTTGTTTGTGATTTCAATTTTTTATCGATTCTTTTTTATCCCTAGTTGATGCTATCATTTATTCGACTTTGATGACTTCTATTTTGGGATTTTTGGAGATATCCATTTTGATGGATTTGATATCGATTTCTTTGGAATTAATTCACGTCTTCGTATGTGAATGTTAGTGATTGATTGTTTCTACAATAAATTTTTCTGTGATTTGTCACTTTAAAAATATAAAGGTTTTCTATACTAGTACTAAATATCAAAACTCTTCCATTTAAAACGATTTCAACACTATTTTATTACAAAGCTCGTTTCTTAAACCGTTTTCCAATCTACTAGCATATACAAACCTTCATCTCACTCGTATGAGCAATCTAATTAAACGACTTAGTAAAACAAGTGGTATGAAACGCTTGCGTTCAGTTCGTCGGTTAATTCTTAGACTTGTTCGATTGAATCTCTTCTGATAATTTTCTTGTGGAGATCTATAATTTGTTCGTAAATATTTAAGTTAAGCTAGTGGTTATGGAACATGAAGCTAAGCTCATATATTTACTAGCTTAGTGTAATTGACACTTCTTGATATCTAAGATGATCATTGTTTTTTATTTAGACTAGCAATGTGCGATGTCTCTTTGTCTGCGAGGGAGACTAAACCCCGTTTCTGTGGAGCTTCGGTTCAATTTGGTGGGGTAGCGACCCATGGTCTTCAGACCGTTCTGTGGAGCTTCGGCTCAAAATAAATGGTTAGCAACCATGGAATAACGTTCCGTTTTGTGATACACGTGTTGGTGAGTTTTCATGCTCCCGTTTTGTGATAGGCCTCCCACTTTTTGTGATTTTTGGATTTCCATTGATGATTTCTGGAATTTGTGTTTCACCAATTTTAGTGATTTTTATTGATAAGTTTTATCAATATTTGTGCATTGGTGAATTTGTGTGTCATTAACTTTTGTGATTGGCATTGATATAATTGTCAATATTTATGGTTCGGTGAATAAAAATAAAGAGTATGACATTCTTTTGATCTTTGAGAAGATTCTTTGATATTGATTAATCTCTAGTTTATTTTCAATTACATACTTATCACAGTATGGAATTATGGTTATTATACGTTTTTTCATATCTCTTATTCTACATCCTTTCATCTGATATTTATAGTTAGACTGATCCATTTATTATTTTCTTATTAAATAATATTCGGGTCAGACCGAGATATTACAGGTGCTTCTGCTTGACTTCTCATTTGGGATTATTATCCGGATTTTTGGCTAACTACTAATTTTAGTGGTTTTTGGTTGTATACATTTGAGATATAGACTCCATGATGTATACTTATTGTTTTGTGAAGCACTTGTATCTTGTTTTTTATTGTGATATTGTGGACCTTGTAGACCACTACTCTGATAAACACTTTTAAGTGTTGTATATTCATATTTATTTCCGCCTTTGTGATATGGATATCTGTGACTGATTTGTGTTACGTTTATTTCTATATTTGTTTCCGAAGATTTTATATAGCCATTGTGTAGCAGCTTTGAGTTTGTATCGGCATGTCGGATTTCCTCTTGAAATGAAATGCATCTTAAACTATCTGGCATACTAGTGCGCGCACGAAGCAATTACACGGATGGTCGCTCCTCAACAGCCTTATTCTCCACGCCAGTTGACGGCATTACACCGTAGTGTCCTTGGCTAGCGTGGGTATAGAGGTGGGGCGTCACACATGGCATTATAAATATAACGATCAATATAAGAATAGCTTTCAGTTGTTCCTTTGAATAATTACTTTAATTTCAAAATTATAAAAAATTTCTAAGTAGCGAGATTTTTGAAAAATTTCGGTAGAGTCCCTTTCGTATGGAGAACCTTTCAAATAATTACAATATGATTAAATACATATACGTCGACCAAATCACGATCGAAAATAATTTATATATCAAAGTTATCCATACAACATCTAATGCACAATATATATAGCTTTTTAAGTAAAAACATACCTTATTTTAGCATTTCAAAGCAATTCATTTAATTTTATATGAGCAAAAGCAAGTTTGTTTCAGATTCTAATTCAAGTGCCTTTATGTACCTATTCTCAACTCAATTCAAATTAATAAGCTCATATAAATAAAATTTTATAACATGATAGTCGTTCAATCAAATGTACACATGTAAGCAAGTTTCCAATTAGCTTTTTAAGTTTCGAAAACACAAAATTATTTGATGCTTTCATGAGTAACGTCGTGTCATATTTAATTAGCTTTCCATAACTTCTTCCTGACTACGAAAACATGGTATGTGTTCATAAGTAATGGTTGTTTTACCCAAAAATACAAACTTTGAAGTGAAATTTAATACGTAAGTCGCTTGTGTTAAACCACATTTTTCACCTAGTAAACCTTAAAATATTGCATAATATTTAAAACAAATGTTGTTATTTATTTTTGTAGCCTTTCAGAAAGTACAATACTGTCGAAAACGGATAATGTGTTTGAAAGTTATGGTCAAAACAAAATAATATTTTGCCTTAGATTTTTAAATTTTTGAATGGATTCAAATTTAATCAGTTTTTAATATCAATAAATCTCATAAATTTGCATTGCGCTTGGTATTAAAGTTCTTCTTCATTGTCTTAGCTTTCCAATAACAATATCATTAAAGATAAATTAACGGTTTGAGAGTTATGATAAAATAATTCAATGTTTTAACCCTGAAATTTTCAAGGACAGTCCAAAAATTTGCCTTCATTTGAAAAAGCCCTTAACAATAGTAAATTTAAAATTTTATAAAAGTGATAAACATGAAAAAACTTTCATCTTAAAAACCAGGAGAAGTTTTTTTATTCATTTGTAAATCTATTTGATGTTATCAACCTATTTACTGTTGCCTCTCTTATATTTATTTTGATCTTAAAAAGTCACAATGTTTTGCTTAAACTAAACAAACATGATTTCATTTGTATTCTACAAAACTTCGAACATCTTCAGCCTTCAAATATTCAGGATATATTTACTTAAGGAACACCGATCCCAAAATGTTATTAATGTAGATAATAAGTAAATTGACAAACATAACTAAAAGTAAAAAACAAATTAATAATTAAATAGAATTGGAATTATTGGAGGTTATTTTTGTTATTGATTCCCATGCAATAAATACTGATGAGTTAGTATATATGAATTGCCAATATATACAAAGATGGGCATGTCATCAAATACTTTATCTACTTTCAAACCCAAGAGTGATTACATATATAGTTTAATTGCCCAAAAAATTCAAAATTAAATATCAAATAATAAGGTTTTGGGCAACTACAACACCGTTAAAGAAATAGGGGGAGCAACATGCGTGATAAGCTAATAACAAATAGAACAGATATATTCTCAAAATTCCACTAGTTTGTTTCATATCTATTGTCCCTCAATTAAAAATAAAAATACATAATAAAATGAAAAAAAGTAATAGTTGCTTTTTTGTTATGATTCGAAAGCCCTCTATATGTACTTAAAATTTATTTTCAAACAAATTTTTCAAAATTAATTATTTCACGAATCATTTTAATACAAATGCACATTCTCATGTACTTATCAAGTTTATAGCTATGGTTTACCTCAAGTAGCCAATCCTTTATAATGACAATGAAAAGTTATTTTTTACATTTCAAAATAAATCAGTTCTTCCTTATCACCTAATTAGACATACACAAGCCATGTATTGTTAATCACACCAATATATAATATGCAACACATCATATATAACTAAGCAGCAAGGCATACAAATAAACATACAACATTGCATACATAAAGTTTAATAAATTAATATATTTTTATTATAGAAACATTGCCTTATCGGATCTTCATTATTAGTTTCATCGATTAGCTATAGTATTGACCTTACAATAAAAATCTATCAACACTACCTCGCCAGTTATCTCAACTTTTTGTAACACCCAATGGCTGTAAATGTCGTACGAATTCATACGAATCATGTATATAAAAATGCTTAACTTGTATATTTTTAAAATACGGAATCAATAATCTAATATTCACTTAAAAATTCATATATAAACTAATTTTTTTGACTTCTTGGTCAAAATATATATCGTTATTATAAAATTACACTTATAAAATAAGGGATCACTTCCCTATATAAGACATATATCCTACAATTTACAAATTTTCTCTCTTTAATCAATATACTCCTTTTCCATATCAAAATATCCTTTGTATATTTTTCTAAAACATCGGTATGTCACAATACCTCATTTTAATGTTTAGGAATTCCTACAATATGTTAGCTACTCGAATTGACCAGATTTCTTAAAGCACTAAACGGATAGTCAACACAAATAATTTTCATATCATCTTACATAAAAATAAATTTCAGTAGTATTTTTGTTTATAAATAAATCTCATCAATTTTTATTGTTGTAGATATCTTTATTTTCTTATATATACATCTATTTATATAAAATAAGTACCAATTTCTACAAATATTTATTATCTTCAATATTATATATTTCTGTTCAATTCTTTTTTAAATATTTTATAGATAAATTTCTAAACTCTTTTAATAAAAGCTTGCCTTTGTAATTTCAATTTATTTCTATAAAATCATATACAACATTGTCAATCAAACTTCCAAAAAACCATACCAGTCATCAAGCAAGCATATATTACATCCAAATAAATTTCATTTTAATATATATCAAAATCACATCAAAGTATTCACATCATACGTGTGAATATTATTTTTATTTTTATTCCAAAGAAACTTTTACTTTATAAATTTTCAATACAAATACGTGCGTGTATATACATACGTATATAAATGTTCTATCGGATTATTGAACCTTTCGATCATTTATAACTCACACATCATAGGTGAGTTGAATAAAATAGGTAACCAAGTCTCATTCTCTAAGGCTAAAGTATATCTCTATGTCTATATTATTCCAACTTAAGCTTTGATACCAGGTTGTGACGTCCCAGCTCCAGTGACCTAAATATTAGATATAGTTAACCTTCTGGTAGCTCTAGACAATGGGCATGGAAGGATCGATTTCTCGTATACACTACTTTGGATAACCATGGATATGTTTCAATACTTGAATATATATACGAAGTAATATATACATATATGTATGTATGTATGTATCTTTGTATGTATATGTATATTGTCTTGATGTAAGGTAATATACACGAGTCTGGAATTGAATAATGTAGTATTAGAGAAACAAATTAAAATTTCCCAACTAACAAAACCGTCATCATCTGCTCTAAGTTTATATCGTAGCACATAATGCATATGGAGTCATAATATTAACCTATAAAACAACCTAAGCCTGACCTAAGGTTGTTAAACAAAAAAAAATCCGAGCCAAGCTAGAAATCTAGTTGTGCATTTGACGAAATCGTAAATAATAAATATGCAGTGTCAGGTTTAAAGGTGACCATTTCAAACATGTAGATGTCACACATACCATATCAAATCCTGCCTATGAGTAATTTTCATAAATAGGGATAACATACGTGTCATGGCTCTATTCATCGTGACTCGCAATTGCAATTTTAGTCAACTGAGATATCACATTCTATCCATACTATATGAGTTGCGTTTTGTTTTATAAATTCAAAACATCATTTCAAATCATTTGTTTTATTAGGTTAGCTTTTCTAGTTATATTTTAACAGAAGGCTAAATCATCTTCTCATTATGTGATTCCTAACAGGATATCATATTGATAAATCTCCTCAGTGGATTTATCTTCTACATAGACTATCTACCCTGGCAAGTCATCAATCGTATACTTCCAGTCAATTATGGTTGGCCGCCATATGATCCCTTTGTTTTCACGGCCTTTAGATATCTAGAGATGTGACAAATCTTACTAATGTTGTAATGCACTTCGTCATCATATCTACATCAGGTGGCGCTACTTCTATTTGTTTGTACTACACCTATGATAATTCTCAATATCTTCATTAACTTCATATGTCCCAGCAACATACCATTTAGATGTTGTGAAGACGGCCGAGATCGTCATGATTGGATTGCGATCCTTGAATCATTCTGTTAGGATGAAAATTGGATGAAAATTAGTAGTCTAGTAGTAAATACCTTGTACAATTCTCATCAAATGTTTAATTTATTAGTTTTCAAAACATTTGACTTTTAGTTAATGTCTTATTCCCCAAATGAAATTTTCCCATTTTCATTAACAAATGTCGTGTACGTGCACATCAACATAGCAAAATATCATTGCTTAAAACTTGGAAATTAAATGCGATGAAGTGCACAATATGATCATGGGATATAGTAAAACTGCATATAATATCATGGGTAAAGCACACATCATACACACACACACCCACACACTTGAAATTAAAAAAAAAATAAGTATTCAGAAGACCCATGGTCATTCAAGCATATTTTTCGTTCAATTCACATGCAATTCATCAATATTATATTTGCAACTAATCATATGTTTGATATAATTCTAGCAATTGTTATAACCAGCCATGAAGTAATTCGTTCATTTTCAAATTAACCAAACCTTCAATCATTTAGCATATCATAGGTATATTTACATAGCCAAAGTGAAATATGCAAATATGTAAGTTCAATTACTTATATCAAAATGAAACATCAATTTCTAATTATCTAAAATATATTCAAATAAAATGAACTATTTATTATATTCATGATTTTTAAAATAAATATTATATATATAAATATATATGGTTTTTATTTTCTAAATCATACCATTACCACTATGTTAATCAAACATCAGACTTTATTTTAGCAACATCATAGTTATTTCATTCATGTCCTAAGTTACGCATAGCAAAGTAACACCACAATGCACACATATGACAATAATGTATTTATGCCATTCGGTACATCAAGTATTACTCGGGTGATACTAGCTTTGCAACTCATTTCAACTTATAAAAACATCATTGCAAACACTGTATTGCAAAATGTATACCAACTAATATAGTGTGTATACATTATGCACAATTGTTAATTAAATAACCGGATATTCATTTTACTTACATTTCCTTCATAAATCTATTCAACTAAATTTAAAATTCTAAATTTAAATAACATGCATCAAAATTTATTGCATTATAAGTTTCTTTATGATCATTAACACTACCAACTAAAAAGGATAAACAAATAAAAATGAGGCATTCCCCTTTATTCAAAATTTGTACTTCTTCCATAAATATTTCTATGCATCACAACCTATTTTATATTATGTTTATTATCCTAGTGGATCGTCAACAACACCTTAATCAACCTCAGACCAAAGCATCAAACCAAAGAGCATTAATCAAAATAGTATTTGATTTATTGTTTTCTTATTACAGTTCACCCTTTTCATATTATATTTCCTTTTGTATACTTCAATTTAAATTCATATAACTATTTTTTTGCATCTAGAATAATAGGTTAATGCCTTATATAATAATAAAGTAAAAGGGTAGGTGAACCAGTCTGGTTAACCTAGTAGTGAATATAAATTGAATAAACTCATAAATAAGTATAATTGCATCAAGGAGGTCTGGAAGACCAGAATATAGGATACTAAGATATAAAGGAAAGATATTGGCAGAGGCCAATAGATTTCCAGTAAGCCCATGAAAACTGTATGATATTGGCAGGGGAAATTATGTTTATAGTCAGCCTACGAAAACTATATATAAAAGAGTATGTCAGATAGACAGGTTCATAGTTAGCCCATGAAAAACTATGTGTAAATGAAGATGTCAGATAGATAGGTTCATAGTAAGCCCACGAAAACTATGAAATTGGACAGAGAGTCCTTAAATGTTTAACCGGTTATTAGTTAGCCCATGAAAACTATCAGGTTAATAGTAATCTTATAAACTATAATTTAGACAGATAGTCAGAATAAATGGGGATGGAAAATTCAGATTTGATTTTCTTGTTTTGCATATCATCATAATATTTTAAAATATTATGTTTTTTACTGTTGTGGATGCAGGAGCACAGTTTATGGTTTTAATAACATTTTAGGATACTACTAAGAGGAAAACCCGTTCCGCTAAGCGATGTGGTCTCACTGGATATCTATTTGGTTTGAGATGATGGACTATTTTTCATACGTCTGACTCAAAGTTTTTCCTTTCCTCTTAAACTCTCAGGTACTCAATTGATTTTGAGTAGTTTGAGGTTCAGGGTTTTCAATTTTTCCTTAGACGAATAAAGCTTCCGGAGGCGTGTAGAAGGTAGATGGTTGTTTAGAGTTTTTTTTCTACTGTGTTTTTGGATGTAAAGGTCGATTTATCAGCCTTACTATATATTCTGATCAACCAATGGGGCATCTTCATATGTCGCTCTTATTGTATGTGTAATAATTAAATTTTGCTGAACCGTTTTGATATTATTAATGAACATGAAATGTTTTGATTTGAATGTGGAAATATGTTTTTGAATTGTTAATTTTTTTCCATATTCTTGTGATCTGTGTATCAATGTATCTAGCACCTCCATATTTGGTCGTCGAAGATTAATAACTATGGATGACTGCAGCATTCGTAGTTGTTAGTTTTGGGCCTCCAAGTAGGGGGATGTTGCAGCATACGCCTAACTCTCTCATAAACGAGGTATAGAGTTTATAATTAGTTTCTCTCCCTTGAATTCGAATAAACTGATGTAACATTTGAGTTCATTTAACATCAATTTTAATATGAGCCATGACCTAAACCCATTAAGGATTTAGAGCTCGCTTGCTAATAACTTAATTTAAATATCCAAAAGATGAGTTTTAAACATTAACTTATAAGTAGTTTTGAGTGTATAGTAAGAAGTAAAAATGTTTGAATATAGTTAAAAATATGGTAAATTTAGTTGTAAAAAATTAAAATAAATGAATTTAGTATTCGTTGCTTGTGAATTATCGACATACTCGTTCATTTTTAGATTAAACACTTAAGTTGCTACAGTAACAATAACTTATTAGGTTCGATGGCCATTTTAAAGAGTTGTCAATGGATACCTGAAAATATGAAATTCGTTTGAATTCGTAACCGAAAAGCGGATAAATACCTGATATTGAGAAAAACGGATGTGAACTCGGATATAAAGGAATCCGCATTCGAAAATTATCCATCCATTTTTTTACAAGATTGTAGTTTAAATAATATCTATTTAGTACAATAAAAGATATTTATTTATGGTTATATTAAGTTATAAGTTTATATTATACTCACCAAATGTGTATTAACAGCTCAAAACTATTTATTATCATCATATTTATTTATTTTTAACGTTAATAATCAATGGGATTTGTAACGACCCGTGTAAATACGATGTTTAAAATGAATTTAATTAATATGATTTTTATTTTAATTTAGAAAGAAACAGAAATCTTATTTATTTATATGAAAGTGAATGTTGAAATTAGATGTATCAAGGGTAATTAAAATTTACAAATTGAATTATGTATTGAAATTAATAAGTGTAATAGTGGAAATTGTTGCGATTGGATATTAAGTTGGAAATAAATAAAATAAAGGCAAGTATTGAATTCATCAATGAAAATAAGTTTTATCTGATACAAGCCCTGTATTTGTAAACTTTTGTAAGGTGTTAATGAATTATGAAAATTTAGAAATAGATTCAGTTGTATGTTAGATAATCAATTGCAATAATTTAAGGTTAGTAATTTATATATTGGGTGGAATGATTAATTAGATGTAGAATCTTAATTTGTATGTGTGCATATATTTATAATGGAGAACAAAAGGGTAAATAATAATATACAAATATACTAAACATTAAATAGTAGGATTACTAGAAAATTCAATCATTTACCAATATAGATAGTTGATGCGCCTTAATTGTAATTAAGAAACAACGAAAGGTGTAAATGAAATTTTTTAGAGTATAAATTATATTTGGACAAAGATTTTAGTATAAAATGTTAATGCAAGGAAATTAATGCTGAATTTAAGGCAATAGTAAAGAATAGGAATTTATTTAAAAAAAAAATTGTAACACCTATCATAAAAATCTATCTGCTTATTTGTTAATGGGATTAGGATCGGTAATAGGTGGTAATAATTAAATGAATGTTACACTAATTGAAAGTGGAGTAACGTTCGTTTAAAAGTTGAGAAATTATAGGAGCATATTTATTAAGCGTTACTTTAAAATTTATGTTTGATTGTGAAATTTATACAAGAAGTTGCAAAGTAATAATTAAGAAAGAATACATATAAATTGTTTATAACCTAAAACTTAAGGGTAGTTAAATGTTGAAATTGAATCTAATCAATTGGAAACTTAATTAAATTGGGTTCAATGTAAATAAAGGGTTATTTTAAGAAATTGAAATAAATATTATAATTGGCAAATTTAGTTACTTTAAAGTGAAATGGAAAATATTAACGCAATAGTTTGAATGCAATATTTAATTCATCTAATTTATATTAAAGATTCGTTAGATTAATTTAATAGAAATTTTGGGACATTTAATAGATAATCGCTGATTTTGAATGGAATTAAAGGAATTATTGAAATCGAAATTTAGCAACTTTTAAACCTTTGCAATTGATTTTGAATATAAAGAGTCAATGGAAATTTGTGGATTAATTTATGAATTCATGAAATCAGTGTATTGACTTAGTTGTAACTATATGTAAATGTACGCAATAAGGTTGTGCAATACCAATTATTTGGATTCAAATTTATATTAAATATAATGTTGGTAGCAAATTGGAATTTACCGTTTTGCAAAATAAATGAGAAATCAAGTCAAATGTAAATTATATCGTAAAGGATAAATTCATTTAAACAGTAAGATTTTTAAATAAATAAACGTTTCACTTAGGTTTCATTTGGATAATTTATGTAGTTTAATGGGAAAGCAATTGAAATTGATTACCCTAAATTTGTGCAGTTAGGGTAGTTTTGATTTGTCACTTAAGATGGTAAATTCTATAAAATGTGATAAATGTAGTTTTAATTAAATTATGACGATTGGGTATTTAAGAAGTGATAAACCAAAATTTATTGATTTATTTGAAATTAAATTGTGGATTTATTTCAAATAAGTGAAATTTATGTTTAACTATTACATCAATAGGAATTAATCTAATTTAAGGATATGTGTGACGCCCCACCTATATACCCACGCTAGCCAAGAACACTCCGGAGTAGTGCTGTCAACTAGCACGGAGAATAAGGCTGTTGAGGAGCGACCATCCATGTAATTGCTTATCACACGGTGGCTATAAATAATCTTCGGAAACAAACATAGAAATAATCATATCACAAATCAGTCACAGATATCCATATCACAAAGGCGGAAGAAGATATGAATATATAACTAACACATGAAAGTGTACATCAGAGTAGTGGTCAATAAGATCCACGATAATACAAAAGAATAGCAACACGTGCTATACAAAAGAATACAACTATGAGTCTATATCTCAAGTGTATACAACAAAAACTGCTAATCTAAACAGTTAGCCAAAAGTCAGAGTGATGAATCCCTGGGAAGAAGTCAAGCAGAAGCACCTGTAACATCTCGGTCTGACCCGAGTATTATTTAAGAAAATAATAAACGGATCAGTCTAGCTATAAATATCAGATGACATGATATAACATAAAAGATATGGCATAAACATAAACATCCATAACGACATACCACTATAAGTATGTAAATAATGATCAACAGAAGATCAATCAATAAGAGATAATCAATATCACAAGAATCTTCTCAAAGATTCGAAGAGGGCATCATACCCTAAACTTGTACTCATAACAAGTCAATGACATAAATTCTAGAAATCAACACGAGAAATCCAGAAATCATAAAAAGGGAAAGAGGCCTATCACATGACGGTCCGAAGACCAAGGGGAGCTACCCCGCATGTGTGAATGGAATCACACAGATTGAGGTCAAGACTAACCAAAAAGCAGAAAGGTATGTGTGAATGGAATCACACAAGTGGTGTCTAGTCTAACCTTGCAATGAAAGGGACATCGCGCAATTGCTAGTCTAATTCATAAAGCGATCATCAAGATCAACGAGAATTGTCAATTACACTAAGCTAGTAAATATAGAAGTTTAGCTTCATGTCCCATAACCACTTGCTTAACTTAAATATTTACGAACAAACTGTAAATCTTCACTAATAAAATTGTCACAAGAGGTTCAATCGAACAAGTCCAAGAATTAACCGACGAAGTGAACGCAAGCGTTTCATACCACTTGTTTTACTAAGTCGTTTAATTAGATTTCTCATCCGAGTGAGGTAAAGGCTTGTATATACTAATAGATTGGAAAACGGTTTAAGAAAAGAGCTTTGTTATTAAAAATAGAGTTGAAATTGTTTGTTAAAAGAGTTTTGATATTTACTACTAGTATTGAAACCTTTATATTATAAAGTGACAAAACACAGAAGCAATTGTAGAAACAATCAGTCACAAAAATCGCATACGGAGATGTGAATAAAATCCAAGGAAATCAGCTCAATGTTTTTCAGATAAGATCCCCTACGGAGGGGGGGTCCAGGGGGGTGGCAACCCCCCAAGATGGGGGTGCGGGGGCAACGCCACCGCTTACGGGGTTCGACCTGCCCGGTCAGGTCGCGGGGGTCCAGGGGGCAGCGCCCCCGGCGGGGTGCGGGGCAGCGCCCCGACAAAACGGTACGACCTAAGTGAAGGCAAGAGGCCTACGACCTAAAGCAAAATGAGGTCTAACGACCTAAGGGTTCACGCGACCTAACACAATAGCTGAGCGACCTAACTAAGTGCGCGACCTAGTGGGTAAGGAGGTCGAGCGACCTAAGGAGAAAGGAGGCAACGACTTAAGAGTGCAAGATAGGTCGAACGACCTAACGGTGCTGAGTCATACGACCTAACTGGGGTAGAGGGGACACGCGACCTAAAGGTACGCGACCTAAGAAAGCACGCGACCTATCGGCAACAAGGATCGAGCGACCTAACGGCAACATGGGTCGAGCGACCTAACTTTGCCGCGACCTATAAATGTCACGACCTAAGGCCATAACGACCTAAGAAACAAAGGGGAGCGACCCAAAAGAGGAAGGGTTTAACGACCTAAGCAGTGAATAGGCCAAGCGACCTAGCGTGGTCAACGACCTAAAAGGGTTCACGCGACTTACGACCTAAGGAAAGCAGGCGATCTAACTCCACACACAAGGCCTAACGACCTAAGAGTTAAACGACCTACGACCTACGCCACCAACTCACGAGCGACCTAAGTACTAGGTCGTGAACGACCTAACTCCGAACACACGAAAAGTGGCCAGGACGATCTAGGAGCTATCTCGTACGCGACCTACGACCTAAGATCCACACGACCTAACTCCGAACGACCTAAAATGGCCAGAACGACCTAAATGCAGAAATTTTGCCAAAACGCCAAAAATCGGAGTTTTTCGCCAATCCAATCCAAACCAAAAGCAAATATGCATGCTAAAGTGATAGGGAATCATTCCCAACAACCCAAGATAGTTATAGACTAGAACTGTGAGATAAAAATCTCACCTTTGTACTAAAATTTATGAAGATGAAGCTTGAAAGCAAGGAGAAGCAAGGAGAAGCAATCCAAAGCTTGAATCCAATATCTTGTACTTGAATTTGGAGTTGAATGTTGGATTTACAATTGAATTTGTGCTTGGAGTTTTAATTTCCAATTCTTTTCACCATTAATGCCCAAGCTTGAGTTAGTTAGGAAATTTATGAAGAGTGAGGAGAAGGGGGTTGGAACTTGGGCTTAATAGGCTAAACTAACCCAAAGTCCAAAGCGGGAAAAGTTAGTGAAATTTCACTAACTCCAAACCTATCGATGTTTATACTTAAAAAGTTGTAAACGACATTTCGAACTTAATGGAAGTGGTCTCGAGTCCTAATTTGACCATTTGCAAAAAGTAGCTTTTCGGACCAAAATCCGATTAACGAGTTAATATTTAAATAAAATATTTAAATACAAACTCGATAAATATGCGGGTTGTTACAATATGTTAATATAAATTGGGCAAAAGGGTGTTTGGACTAGGGAATAATATTAATCGGTTTTAGAAACCTTAAATATAAAATGGGAAGTAGACAAAATTTAACGTTACAACCATTTATACAAAATCCAGGATGTGTGTAGAAGTATTTATGGAATAAAACGTAAACAATTGTTGGATAAAAAGAGTAGGAATCAACATTTATTTATTTAATTGGATATAACTACGATAGTATGATTTATTGCATTTAAATGAAATCTAATATATAGAACATTGCCTAAAAAGGAAGAATAGATAAAATTAATGATAAATCTATATACTATATAAGATTTATTGATTTAAAGACAAAAGGGGCAAGATGTATAAATTAGATTAAGTGCAACCTTCAGTAAATAGAATTTGATGGAATAAGAACATTTGGGTAATTTATTTCCAATTAAATCAATTCACGTTTCAAAATTTAATGCTAGTTTATTACATGTATGTTTATGCCTAAATTTAAACTTATGTTTAGATCCAATCCGATCCATCTATTATTTTTCAGCCTTGTCTATATATAACCTATTATAAACCCTAGCCACTCCTTATTTTCATTTTTCTATATGTAGATCTCCTTCTCAACTCCTCATTCTAATGGCAGAAAAAAAACCTAATTCTCAAATTCCAAAAAATAATAATTTCAATTTCAAAAAAAAAAAAAAAAAATTTCGGATCTGCAGCAGCTTATGGTCGCGCTTCGGGTTTCAGGGGAGAAAACCCTAGAGCAACTTCGGGTCAGGAAGAAAATGACTAGGGTCGCTCCGGGTCGTTTTGGCGAAAACTCCAAGCAAGCACCGGGGAATTGAGGCGGCGCACCGAAGTCGAACCCGAAGTCGACCCAGGACCAGAATTTTTCATTTTTCAAATTTTCATAACTTTTGCATACGAGCTCGGATTCGCGCGCGGTTTGTTTTGATGGGATCGTATCGGAATTTCTGACGTTTTGGCACTAGTTTGGATGAATTTGGAGACTGTCTAAATTTTGGGTTTAAATTGGATTTGAATTCAATTTAAATTCAAAAAGGTGAGTGTTTTAACCCACTCACAACTTCTAAAAGTTTTTATGTTTGTTAAATTTATTTTAGATATGAGTAGAAATTTATTTATGAATGTTTGGCATGTTTTATTCAGCATATCTGTTAATTCGCATTTATTTAATTTAATTGTTAATTTAGTTTATGTATTTCATATTAATTGACAGTTAGAATTTATTTATTCGCCTATAAACTGCTAGTTAACAGCTATAAAATTTATTAATGAATATAAACTGTTAGTTTAATAGTTGTTAAATTATTTTGAATATAACTGCCAGTTATTACCTGCATATTATTATCAGATATATATTGATATTGTTTTATTTTGGATGATGATTGTGATTTGGATGGTGGATGATGTGGATGAATGGATGTTTTTATTTTATATCATTTAAACTGCAAGTTATCATGCATATTTCATTTCATTCGGGATTGTGGTTTGAAATGATATACAACCGCAAATTTTATTTTTTAAATTGCGGATTGAAATGATAAATATCTGTATCACTTGACCATAGGATAGAAAATTTTATACAGGCACCGTGGTCTATATATAAATTATTTTAAAATTAATTTCTATGGTTTGGATGTGATACGATTTATAAAATTTAATTTTGATATTTTATGAATATTATTCTTCCATTTATTTATATACATACGAAGTTTAACTTTTGAATTTAAGCTGTGTATAAATCCGTTAAATAAAATGGAATAAAAATTTAGAAATGAGATTGATAATTTATAATATATCTTAAGTTTGGAAATTTTAAAGATATGATATGTATAAACTGAATTTTCCTAAATAAACTTAAAAATGGATATTCTAGTATAAAGTAAAGTTGAGAAATTATTTAATTACTAGAATTTGGAGTTTCATTTATAAATTGTATATGGATACTCAAACCTAAATAATAAAACATTTAATTTGTTGAAAGAATAAATTCCAACTTTAGTTTTGAATATTAATACTCCAAATGGATGTATATATATATAGAAATTGAAATGGGTTTTGGAACTTGAAGTGATATTTAAATTAAGGTTTAGACTTTAAATAAAGAAATATATTTGTAAAACCATGTAAATTATTTTCTTTACAAAGTAACAGTAAAGTTAAACCATTTAATTCATATACCGTTGAATATCCAAACCATTCAAGTTCTAGAAGTTATGGTTTTAAATTATGAATTTCGAAAAATTATGCTTTGAAAAGATATTTGGCTTTCAGACGTTATAAATTTTAAAGCATTATGATTTTTGGAAAAGATTTATATTTGGGATAAATGATACCATATTGTTTTGGGTTTTAAAATGATATCGTATTCATAATTTTAAGATGGAAATGTTTATTCTGGTTTTAAAGTATAAACTATTTTTAAATGACCGTGGTGTTATAATAACGATAGGTTGGCAAAGAGACCGGGATCGGATATGGACATACTCTCTGTCGATACCGAAAACCACTTTGACTAACCGTGTACGCGGTGGAGATTCCAGAATGAAGTAGGTGGTGGCGACGTTTCCTGTAAGGTAAATACGTGGACCCAACTCCCGTGAGTTGGCATAAGGTGGCTAAAACAGGAGCTATTCCCAGGCCAATGAGGTCATTCCTCTGATCGGACACTCCTCTTCGATATTATATTATGACTTTGGATTGATTCAGTGGCCACTTTTATTTGATTTTGGAGAGTTTGTTCGAGGTGGGCGGTAACTGCGGCTACGCGTTTCCATCAGCCTGGGTACGCAATTGGTATATCTACCCTGGCATTGCCTTGTTGTGCCGTGTCACCTACCATACCGAGCCTTTACTACGAGTTATGTTTTGTACCATACCTATGGAGTGTCCTCTGACGACGCCCAGTACGGGGGAGATTACGGTACTGTATAGACTATGGGAATATATAAATGTGTTAAGGTGGAAAATGTAAAGCCTTAACGCTATTTAAAAGTAGGTTTATTTTATAAATAGACACTACTATAATAGCGCAATATACTACATAGTAAATAGTTTAACGGATCCTTAGGAGATGTAAATCCCGGGCATCTCTTGAGTTACTGTACTCATATTTATTTTTGTTTATTTAACTCACATAAGATCTTTTAGTTCTGACTCGAGTGTTTTTGTCTTTTCAAATTCGCTCGGGTCAGTCCGAGCGTTTCAGGATCGAAGACTTTAGCTTTGGAGGACGAAGACGAAGAATCCGTATTATTATTATTTATAGTATTGCACCACTCTCATAATGTTCCGCTGCATTGAATGTATTGGTATGTGTAACTCTGATATTTATTGTATAAAGAAGAATCAAGTGTTTTGTAAACCGTTTATGAACTGTATATTTATTATTATATTTTATCCTTCCTCTGTGAGATTCATTTTGGTTTTTTTTCTTCTCTGTTTTTCTTATTTACCCCATAACAATCCGCCCTTCCGTATGGTTTTAATTGGCACGTGTGTCGGTTTAAAGTGTGCGAAAAGGCGGGATGTTACAGTTGGTATCAGAGCTTTGGTTTAGCGATAAACTTTGGCTTTGTGGGGTTTGACTCTTTGTTAATAGGGTAGTAATACCCTATGGGAGTCGCTGAGTGTACATATATGAGAGAGCGTATTTGTTAGTGTTATAAAAAGATTTTGATATTGTGTTAATCTGTTCCGTTTTGTATTTATAAATTCTGGTTAGTGCATGGGACGCTATGACATCAATAGGGATTTCTAAACACTTAATAGAACAGACCGACATAATATTTGTTTTAAATATAGGTAAATGAAATAATTTTGCCTATTATATTTTCTATATATAAAATAAATTTTTAAATGATATTATATATATATATATATATATTCTGGTTGTAATAGATTGATTGTTAGGAATAAAATTTTAAATAATAGGTAAGATAAGATTGAAATTAAAATCAATGAAATTTGGAAATTTTAGGACTTAAGTCCGGGATTTTTGAAAGTTTCTTTCAATGGATTTATGAAATATAATAATTGTTTATAAGTATTTTCTTATATAAATATTTAGTATAATTCGGAAGAATTGTTTTAAAGAAGATTTTGGAGAAAATAAGTTTCGTACTTTCCTCTCTGTCGCTGGAAAATAATTTCGGTGATGGCGGCCGCATCATCGACTTTCATTTTCGAGTTTCGAAGGGGAAAGGCCACTGTGGAAAATTCTACTGCAGATTTATTTTGAAATTATCTAAAATTTTAATTGTTTTAAATATAATTAGAGACATATAAGTTGTAAGAAATTATTTATCTATTATTTTAAAATAATTTGAGATTTGACCCGGTATTTAATTCCTAAATTTCCATTAATTAATTGTTTAAATTACTTTAGTGGAATAAAAGGTAAGCAATTAATGAATTGAAATCTCTAATTTAGATAAGAGAATTAATGCAAAGTTATAAAAAGGAAATTTGAAATTTTTAACATATAAGACAAAGAGTAATATTGTTGAACATTAAATTTAATTAAAAGATGAGATAAAACTTGTATAAGTTCTTTTGCATTTTCTTTAACATATATAACTTACCAAATATGAAAAGTTGAAATGTTAAATAAGAGATGGGAATAGAATATTATACAAGTAGAAATTTTGGAAATAATGAATTGTTGTTATAAATGAGAATTTAATGGTATAAACTTAAGTTGCAATTGAAATTTTACTAAAATTAAAGGTAAGTATTATTAATAGGTGATTTAAACTTAAGTAAATAAAATGAAATTCTCTAATAAATAAGGATGGATGTGTAAGGTTATTAACTTAAGTATGATTTAAATGCTACTAGTCTAATATAATAAAAAGTAGGTAATACAAATAAATGACTGTAAACCCTAGGTAATAAATTAATAAAATCCCTTAATTATAAGAATGAAGGTTATAAGGTTAAAAATTTAGGTATAACTAAAAGGGTTACTGTAATTAAATATAATAGAATGTAAGCATTTAATAAATGATTGAAAAGTGAGAAG
Source organism: Allium cepa (assembly GCA_030765085.1). Classification (NCBI taxonomy): domain Eukaryota; kingdom Viridiplantae; phylum Streptophyta; class Magnoliopsida; order Asparagales; family Amaryllidaceae; genus Allium; species Allium cepa. The sequence continues at coordinate 126,729,242 of CM060932.1, forward strand.
TGCATTAAATGTAATACAATAGAAGAAACTTACATGACCTAAATTAATGGAAAGGAATAATTGTAAGTAATAAGTAAAAATAAAGGATACAACCACTAACGAGAAAATAAAATTTGAAGTTGTTAGAAATAAATGTAAACTATAAATTGGAAAGGAAATCAAACAACTAAAGTATGTAATGAATTGATATAAGTTAATTTGATTGGTTGGTTTGAATTGTTTTTGTTTGATTATGGTTGGTCGGGTAAGGAAATTTGAAGTAGTTGGATGAATAAATAATCTATTCGATCTCATCTAAGACTGTTGAGTAAATGATGCACTGGATAGTTATTGTTCATTCCGTACCATTTCAAGCTTTGAACCCAAGCAACTATCTGTTTGTTGATTATATGGTTGTTTATATTTGTTGTGTATGATGGTTGTTGGTTGTTGGATTGATTTGTTGTTAGTGATTGAAACCACTTAGAGATTATTTGAAAATGCTTTCCAAACTTTATTTATCTAAGTATAAAAAGATATAATGATTATAAAACAGGTATATTTTATTTAAGGTAATAAATTTAGTAAATTATTGTTTATAAGTTAATATCTGAAATAAGCTGTACTGTTTATTAAATTCTTCCTTCTCTTTTCTTTTCCTTTTCAGGGACGAAAAGTTTTGAGTGGGGGAGAGTGTAACGACCCATGTAAATACGATGTTTAAAATGAATTTAATTAATAGGATTTTTATTTTAATTTAGAAAGAAACAGAAATCTTATTTATTTATATGAAAGTGAATGTTGAAATTAGATGTATTAAGGGTAATTAAAATTTATAAATTGAATTATGTATTGAAATTAATAAGTGTAATAGTGGAAATTGTTGCGATTGGATATTAAGTTGGAAATAAATAAAATAAAGGCAAGTATTGAATTCATCAATGAAAATAAGTTTTATCTGATACAAGCCCTGTATTTGTAAACTTTTGTAAGGTGTTAATGAATTATGAAAATTTAGAAATAGATTCAGTTGTATGTTAGATAATCAATTGCAAAAATTTAAGGTTAGTAATTTATATATTGGGTGGAATGATTAATTAGATGTAGAATCTTAATTTGTATGTGTGCATATATTTATAATGGAGAACAAAAGGGTAAATAATAATATACAAATATACTAAACATTAAATAGTAGGATTACTAGAAAATTCAATCATTTACCAATATAGATAGTTGATGCGCCTTAATTGTAATTAAGAAACAACGAAAGGTGTAAATGAAATTTTTTAGAGTATAAATTATATTTGGACAAAGATTTTAGTATAAAATGTTAATGCAAGGAAATTAATGCTGAATTTAAGGCAATAGTAATGAATAGTAATTTATTTAAAAAAAAAAATTGTAACACCTATCATAAAAATCTATCTGCTTATTTGTTAATGGGATTAGGATCGGTAATAGGTGGTAATAATTAAATGAATGTTACACTAATTGAAAGTGGAGTAACGTTCGTTTAAAAGTTGAGAAATTATAGGAGCATATTTATTAAGCGTTACTTTAAAATTTATGTTTGATTGTGAAATTTATACGAGAAGTTGCAAAGTTATAATTAAGAAAGAATAGATATAAATTGTTTATAACCTAAAACTTAAGGGTAGTTAAATGTTGAAATTGAATCTAATCAATCGGAAACTTAATTAAATTGGGTTCAATGTAAATAAAGGGTTATTTTAAGAAATTGAAATAAGTATTATAATTGGCAAATTTAGTTACTTTAAAGTGAAACGGAAAATATTAACGCAATAGTTTGAATGCAATATTTAATTCATCTAATTTATATTAAAGATTCGTTAGATTAATTTAATAGAAATTTTGGGACATTTAATAGATAATTGCTGATTTTGAATGGAATTAAAGGAATTATTGAAATCGAAATTTAGCAACTTTTAAACCTTTGCAATTGATTTTGAATATAAAGAGTCAATGGAAATTTGTGGATTAATTTATGAAATCAGTGTATTGACTTAGTTGTAACTATATGTAAATGTACGCAATAAGGTTGTGCAATACCAATTATTTGGATTCAAATTTATATTAAATATAATGTTGGTAGCAAATTGGAATTTACCGTTTTGCAAAATAAATGAGAAATCAAGTCAAATGTAAGTTATATCGTAAAGGATAAATTCATTTAAACAGTAAGATTTTTAAATAAATAAACGTTTCACTTAGGTTTCATTTGGATAATTTATGTAGTTTAATGGGTAAGCAATTGAAATTGATTACCCTAAATTTGTGCAGTTAGGGTAGTTTTGATTTGTCACTTAAGATGGTAAATTCTATAAAATGTGATAAATGTAGTTTTAATTAAATTATGACGATTGGGTATTTAAGAAGTGATAAACCAAAATTTATTGATTTATTTGAAATTAAATTGTGGATTTAGTTCAAATAAGTGAAATTTATGTTTAACTATTACATCAATAGGAATTAATCTAATTTAAGGATATGTTAATATAAATTGGGCAAAAGGGTGTTTGGACTAGGGAATAATATTAATCGGTTTTAGAAACCTTAAATATAAAATGGGAAGTAGACAAGATTTAACATTACAACCATTTATACAAAATCCAGGATGTGTGTAGAAGTATTTATGGAATAAAACGTAAACAATTGTTGGATAAAAAGAGTAGGAATCAACATTTATTTATTTAATTGGATATAACTACGATAGTATGATTTATTGCATTTAAATGAAATCTAATATATAGAACATTGCCTAAAAAGGAAGAATAGATAAAATTAATGATAAATCTATATACTATATAAGATTTATTGAATTAAAGACAAAAGGGGCAAGATGTATAAATTAGATTAAGTGCAACCTTCAGTAAATAAAATTTGATGGAATAAGAACATTTGGGTAATTTATTTCCAATTAAATCAATTCACGTTTCAAAATTTAATGCTAGTTTATTACATGTATGTTTATGCCTAAATTTAAACTTATGTTTAGATCCAATCCGATCCATCTATTATTTTTCAACCTTGTCTATATATAACCTGTTATAAACCCTAGCCACTCCTTATTTTCATTTTTCTATACGTAGATCTCCTTCTCAACTCCTCATTCTAATGGCAGAAAAAAACCTAATTCTCAAATTCCAAAAAATAATAATTTCAATTTCAAAAAAAAATAAAAAAAAAAAGTTTCAGATCTGCAGCAGCTTCTGGTCGCGCTTCGGATTTCAGGGGAGAAAACCCTAGAGCAACTTCGGGTCAGGAAGAAAATGACTCGGGTCGCTCCGGGTCGTTTTGGCGAAAACTCCAAGCAAGCACCGGGGAATTGAGGCGGTGCACCAAAGTCGAACCCGAAGTCGACCCAGAACCAGAATTTTCCATTTTTCAAATTTTCATAACTTTTGCATACGAGCTCGGATTCGCGCGCGGTTTGTTTTGATGGGATCGTATCGGAATTTATGACGTTTTGGCACTAGTTTGGATGAATTTGGAGACTGTCCAAATTTTGGGTTTAAATTGGATTTGAATTCAATTTAAATTCAAAAAGGTGAGTGTTTTAACCCACTCACAACTTCTAAAAGTTTTTATGTTTGTTAAATTTATTTTAGATATGAGTAGGAATTTATTTATGAATGTTTGGCATGTTTTATTCAGCATATCTGTTAATTCGCATTTATTTAATTTAATTGTTAATTTAGTTTATGTATTGCATATCAATTGACAGTTAGAATTTATTTATTCGCCTATAAACTGCTAGTTAACAGTTATAAAATTTATTAATGAATATAAACTGTTAGTTTAATAGTTGTTAAATTATTTTGAATATAACTGCCAGTTATTACCTGCATATTATTATCAGATATATATTGATATTGTTTTATTTTGGATGATGATTGTGATTTGGATGGTGGATGATGTGGATGAATGGATGTTTTTATTTTATATCATTTAAACTGCAAGTTATCATGCATATTTCATTTCGTTCGGGATTGTGGTTTGAAATGATATACAACCGCAATTTTTATTTTTTTAAATTGCGGATTGAAATGATAAATATCTGTATCACTTGACCATAGGATAGAAAATTTTATACAGGCACCGTGGTCTATATATAAATTATTTTAAAAGTGATTTCTATGGTTTGCATGTGATACGATTTATAAAATTTAATTTTGATATTTTATGAATATTATTCTTCCATTTATATATATACATACGAAGTTTAACTTTTGAATTTAAGCTGTGTATAAATCCGTTAAATAAAATGGAATAAAAATTTAGAAATGAGATTGATAATTTATAATATATCTTAAGTTTGGAAATTTTAAAGATATAATATGTATAAACTGAATTTTCCTAAATAAACTTAAAAATGGATATTCTAGTATAAAGTAAAGTCGAGAAATTATTTAATTACTAGAATTTGGAGTTTCATTTATAAATTGTATGTGGATACTCAAACCTAAATAATAACACATTTAATTTTTTGAAAGAATATATTCCAACTTTAGTTTTGAATATTAATACTCCAAATGGATGTATATATATATATATAGAAATTGAAATGGGTTTTGGAACTTGAAGTGATATTTAAATTAAGGTTTAGACTTTAAATAAAGAATATATTTGTAAAACCATGTAAATTATTTTCTTTACAAAGTAACAGTAAAGTTAAACCATTTAATTCATATACCGTTGAATATCCAAACCATTCAAGTTCTAGAAGTTATGGTTTTAAATTATGAATTTCGAAAAATTATGCGTTGAAAAGATATTTGGCTTTCAGACGTTATAAATTTTAAAGCATTATGATTTTTGGAAAAGATTTATATTCGGGATAAATGATATCATATTGTTTTGGGTTTTAAAATGATATCGTATTCATAATTTTAAGATGGAAATGTTTATTCTGGTTTTAAAGTATAAACTATTTTTAAATGACCGCGGTGTTATAATAACGATGGGTTGGCAAAGAGACCGGGATCGGATATGGACATACTCTCTGTCGATACCGAAAACCACTTTGACTAACCGTGTACGCGGTGGAGATTCCAGAATGAAGTAGGTGGTGGCGACGTTTCCTGTAAGGTAAATACGTGGACCCAACTCCCGTGAGTTGGCATAAGGTGGCTAAAACAGGAGCTATTCCCAGGCCAATGAGGTCATTCCTCTGATCGGACACTCCTCTTCGATATTATACTATGACTTTGGATTGATTCAGTGGCCACTTTTATTTGATTTTGGGGAGTTTGTTCGAGGTGGGCGGTAACTGCGGCTATGCGTTTCCATCAGCCTGGGTACGCAATTGGTATATCTACCCTGGCATTGCCTTGTTGTGCCGTGTCACCTACCATATCGAGCCTTTACTACGAGTTATGTTTTGTACCATACCTATGGAGTTCCCTCTGACGACGCCCTGTACGGGGGAGATTACGGTACTGTATAGACTATGGGAATATATAAATGTGTTAAGGTGGAAAATGTAAAGCCTTAACGCTATTTAAAAGTAAGTTTATTTTATAAATAGACACTACTATAATAGCGCAATATACTACATAGTAAATAGTTTAACGGATCCTTAGGAGATGTAAATCTCGGGCATCTCTTGAGTTACTGTACTCATATTTATTTCTGTTTATTTAACTCACATAAGATCTTTTAGTTCTGACTCGAGTGTTTTTGTCTTTTCAAATTCGCTCGGGTCAGTCCGAGCGTTTCAGGATCGAAGAATTTAGCTTTGGAGGACGAAGACGAAGAATCCGTATTATTATTATTTATAGTATTGCACCACTCTCATAATGTTCCGTTGCATTGATTGTATTGGTATGTGTAACTCTGATATTTATTGTATAAAGAAGAATCAAGTTGTTTGTAAACCGTTTATGAACTGTATATTTATTATTATATTTTATCCTTCCGCTGTGAGATTCATTTTGTTTTTTTTCTTCTCTGTTTTTCTTATTTACCCCATAACAATCCGCCCTTCCGTATGGTTTTAATTGGCACGTGTGTCGGTTTAAAGTGTGCGAAAAGGCGGGATGTTACAGGATTAAAAAAAATTATGTTAAACCAAAATTTTAAATTTATTTTTCTTGATTTATCGATCATTAGCAGATAAGATAATTATTTGAAATCCGTCTGTATCCACGGATGCAGAAATCCGATATTCGAAAATGGTTTCAGGTGCAAATACCAATATGTTACTATCTGCATCTGAAAATATTCGTTGACATTCTTAACAATTTGTAAGTCATTGTCAATGAAACACCCGCTTAAGCCTGTAAAAAAATAAAAATGAAGGAGTTTGATGAGAAAAGTGAGTAAAAAACTCATAAGTGCATCTTTAATAGAGTGGTTATTTGATGGGTATACGTCCAAAAACAGATTATCAATTTTTCCACCTTCCCCAACAGTCGAATGAGAGGAACCGGCCATTTCTTAAAAAAGAAAACTATAAAGAAAAAATGTTTAGAAAGTCGTTTATGATATTCAACAATTTCAGAAACCGCTTTGTACGACAATCAATTTTTTGTAAATCATCTATAATAACAAACCTTTAACCCGAAAACTGTTTAGGCCCTAAATCGTTGTTAGAAAGAGATGGGCTAAATGCACGACGTCGAGACTCATCTTTACTCATTACCAGATTTACCCAAGCCCATACCATTACCGACTTCAGTTTACCCCGAACATTTTTTTTAACGTTACCCAACCCTCTCTCCGTATCATCCACTACCGAAAATTTACCCAAAAAATTTACCACTCCATTTTCGTTGTCGAAATTCACTACACTTTCAATTTTTAAGTCGCCATTCTCGAACCATGCCCCCAAAGAAGAATTTGCAGTGTCGAAGAAGAAGACCTCTTCATCGCAGTCGACTTCAGGTATTTTTTTTGTATTTAATTTCAATTATGTTTGAATGTTGAATCTCATCTGCGGTCGACATTCGAATCGAAAATTTGACAAACCCTGCACCCTGAGAACACCGTCTCGGCAGAGATTTTTTGATATTAGTTTTCTTTTATGTTTTATACCACCGAACTATATAGTGTTTAGGTTTTAATACGGGTCGGCGGTATAGAATTATTTAGATTCATTATTGTTGAAGTGATTAACTATCAAATGAAATGGACATAGGAATTGAATCATTCGGGCAGGTTTTTATTATTTTTTTGGTATATATGGAATGGTCGACATTGTACTTCCGCATGACACGCAATATTTTTTTGGTACATGATGCTTAGCTTGATGTTCATTATAGAGTTTGCTTTAATTAGTAGTGCTCGTTGATTGATGTACTTCATATATTGGTGCTTTCAATTTTTGTTTTTATTTAGGTTATAACTACTTTGATAAACATATTCAGTTGTTTTAATTGTTTTATGCAAAAGAACATGGAAAAGACCAATGACTGCCTCGTCAGTTGCAAAAGGCTAAAGCGGCAAAAAAAGTTGTCGTAGAGACGTTGGAAATGCCAATGGATCGTGGTAATTCATTGAGTGAATCGGAAAGTGACGAAAAGTTTCAAACATTAGAAGAACGTGGTGATGAAGGCAATTCATATGAGGATCAAACAAGCAAAGAAGAATTAGCTTCGTTGTCTCCATATTTTTATTAGCCATGGATAAAACGAAACCCTAAACCCACCTCTAAGAATAAAACCTATTTTTCACTTTAAAAAAAACGCATTAAGGTGCGAGTTTGGCACTAAAGGTCCAATAACACACGGTTCTCTACTGTCAGATGGGGCAAATCAAAAATTAAATTCTTCAAATTACCCATATAATATGCTTCACAATGCCGTGTGGCCTGGAACCGCCAAATGAGTTGGGTCACTAAAAAAACAACTAAAAAAAACTTCATTTTATCCATTCAAAAGGGTATTAAAATCGTTTCTCTTTATATAGCCGTCTGCTAGTATGTATCGCCTAATATGGGTAAAATACTCCTTTTCTTTTTGGTAAGAAGAACCTTTAAAGTGGTGCATTTTAGTGCCTCTCTTATCCACTTTCGAACTTCTGGAGAGGTAGTTTGGAAGAGGAAAGAAAGCGGGATTTGTCCCGCTGCAAGGAAAGACCAAATGCACATGCTCTAAAGCCTCTTTGTCTTCACTATCAAACATTTCATAGCCAGAAACTCAAAATGATGCCAAAATGGAAAATAAGAATTTCTGCTTTCATCTTAAACTGTTAAAAGAGTTTAGGGTCTGTTTGATTTCATTTTTCAATTTTATGTTTTGTGTTTTCAGAATTCATAACAAAATACGGGAAGTGCGTTGGAAAATATTTAAAATTATAGGGCGTTGTGACGATGATGGAGAGAAGACGAAGGATATACAACAACGGCGGACGACGGTGAAGGGGATGGAGGGAAGGCGTTGGGGTGAATTTCTAAAAACACGGAAAACAAACAAAATTTATTTTTCATTTTGTATGTTAACTTCATTTTTTCAAATTGGTTGTTTTTCACAAAATACATGCATCGTGTGCTTTTTTGTTTGGACGAAAACACAAAACTAAAAATGACAAACCAAACGGGACCTGACGTCTTCAATGGAATATTTATTCAGACACGTAACTTCTATTTCGCCCTTTTTTAACTTCTATTTCGCCCTTCTTTATTACATGCCTATAAGTGGACCAATTTGTAAGAAAGTATTTAATTTTCTTTGTAACTGTGATATTATTTACTTATTCTCTACTATTTTTTTCGTTCGGTTATAACTTTTACAAAGACTTGATATTTTGGTATGTTTTAGCAAGTTTTAATTTTAGTTATTGAAATTATGGCGCGAGGAGTGAAAATTCAGTTATGGATTAAAGCGGGCACTTGCAAATATAGGAGTGATAGTTAAATATGAAGTCTTTCTTAAATGCCAGGTAAAGATACTGTCTTTTCAATTTGGCTCGCAATGTTATATAGATAACTGACAGATTTTTATCAATTTATCTAGGAATCCAGCAATTGGTGATTCTGTTATACTTCTTCTTGCTTTGCTGCACTATTTGGGATTCTGATGTTCAGCAGGCTTAAGTGTATGAAGATGATGGAACAGTTTTGAGCTACGCACAATTCAGAATAAGCTGGTTACTGTGATAATTATGTCCAAAGATAGGTAAAGAGATAACGAACCTCCTGCTCGTAAATTTTATTATCTAGTGTTGACATATTTCCTTTTAGACCATTATACTCTATTTTTCAGCATGAATATATCAGTTTGGGAAGAAAATATGCAAGTCATAGTATTCTTTTAGCCTTGAAAAGTTGAATGGAAGTGGACTGCTTAGTGCTTACATAATTAATCATTTTATATTAGACGATGTAAACCTGTGTAATACATATTACTGAAGCATTTTTATGTTTAACATAAAATCCCAAAGTAAAATACAAAGTGGGTCGGGAAAACATATGTAAATTTATGTGCTATAAAACAAATTAATTTACCACTAGATATAGAGAAATATGAATCCACATTCATATGTTGTAATAAAGAAATTGCCATTAAATTCATTTTTCTTCTTCTTTGATTAACTATCATTAGTTTTATAACATGGATGCTTAGCCCATTACATTTTTTTTTCCTTTGAATTGCAATACCACAATTCTTCTTTTAGTACAAAGAACTTCTCCTGGTCAAGCCACACATTAGCATGGTTATCATGATAATAAGGTCATTCTTGCTTACAACATGTGTCCACCTATTGATCCACTAGCTCCTGCAGCCGCTCTCTAGTCTCGTGTATAATTTGTTATTTCAATCTTCTTTAAATAATCTGTCTTCTATGTCATTTGTATAGTGTTTACTCAAGTTTTTTCAGGTTAAGGAACACAATATTGCTACTTTTAACAACGTAAATGATGGTAGGAGGCATATGTCTGGTATGGTGTAAAATACTTTTAAAAGCTGAAGTAACCATGTATGTTAGTACTGATTAGTATCTTTTAATTTAGGCAAAGGTATGATCAAAATTGTAAAGTAAACCTTGTCGAATAACTTACCATTGTGGAAACACAGGTCGCTGAAGCCAAAGGTACCATTGAATTTTTATTATGCTATTAATTTATGCAGGAGATTTGAATTTGTGTTGTTTTGCATACTTGATTATGTTTTTAGTTAGAGAACTAAAAATTAGTACAAGAAATTTATGTCTATTACATATCAGGCAATTCCTGAAGAGTTTACATTTGAAGCTATGATTATGGTTTATATTTAATTTTATATGTATATCATTATGAACTTATTTGCTCCAATAATTTCTCGATCTTCAAAGTTGTTGCTTCTTCATAACCATCAACATCTACTTTATTATCTTAGAAAAAATGTGTTGGTCCAATAAAACTTATATTTTATAGCAACATTTTAAGAACAATGATTAAAGTTATATAATCTAAATGCTCACTGAATTTATATTTAGATAATCAATTTTTTAAAATCCGACCTTAGCTCAGTTGGTAGAGCGGAGGACTATAGTTGATTGGCAGATAAAATCCTTAGGTCGCTGGTTCGAATCCGGCAGGTCGGATATTTATTAATTTTTCGTCAATTTTTTGATTTTTTGCATGATGCAATTAATTATTTAATCGAAACAAAGTTTGGAAATGCACCTGAGGTGTCTTCGAATTGGCAGAGCATGCAAGGTCGTCATTGCTCTTAGGCCGCTGGTTCGAATCCGGCAGGACGGATTTTTATTAAATTTTCCCTAATTTTTTGATTTTTTGCATGATGCAATTAATTGTTTAATGGAAACAAAATTTTGAACTGCACCTGAGGTGTCTTCGAATTGGCAGAGCATGTAAGGTTGTCATTGCTCAAATCACTATATCCAGATCGGTACTCTGATGCAATTAAATCTATATTTTAGTATCCACTGGTAACATAATTACTCTCATGAACTTGCAAATTGATTCTTTTGTCTGCTGTAAAACTTTGCATTTTTTGGCTAGTTGTCTTTTAAATTTTTAAGATAACTTCTGGTTATTATATTACCATAGAAGTTAACTTTGTGATTTGCTTTAGAATGCTATGGCATAATTAAACATTTACTATCGTGTTTGGTTTACTAACCCTTGCTCAATTGAGAGAACGGAGGATTTTAGTTAATTAGCAGGTTAAATCTTCAGGTCGCTGGTTTTTTTTACATTTATCAGCTTAATCAGTATATTTTTATTACCTAACATTCATATTGACAGAGAACCCATAGTTCATGCTTGCAGATTATTGTCGTGGTTAGTACTATATAATCCATTTTGTGGTTTTCGTATCAAAAAGTCCATCTGTAAAAGGAACCTTTCGTGTAGATATAGTGTGATGAGTGGTAAACGTGTTTACAGACAGATTAGAGACGATAGCTGTTTGATGAAGGCGATCAACTTCACATCATTACTAGCTGCAGATATTTAGAACAAAATCAAAAAGACTTGGAAATCATAGATGAAAGATCCATCTGTGCATGAGAGTTACCCAAATTCCCACGCTTAAAATGCAATGTGAAATTACTTAAACAGATTATATAGTTCTCTTGATATAGCTCAATTTTGTGCCAAAAAAATAAAAATAAATAAATAAATAAAACTTACCAAAATCATGTCATGATACATAGCCATGGCATGATACCTGAAACGTTGCAAAAAACGTCATTCTATTGCTGATGAAACAATCTTTTCTTCCGCTACTTGGAATTGCACTAGCATTCGCACTGGTATTGCTAGAAGAGTTAACCATCCTTGCACTATGACTATCTGTACAATAGAATAATATTACTAGAGATCTAAACACATAAAAAAATGCAAGTAATGCAAGTGTTAGATCCAACGACACATTTTTCCTTTTCTATTTTGTTGGTTAGTTTTATGTAGGAACTTTGTAACAACGATACTCGATAGTTCACAAATACTTTGTAGAAGACATGTATTCAGATATGCAAGAATATTTACACCCTTATCTTTCCCTTGAAGAATTTTCTCAAACTACAGAAACTCTTGAGCAGCTTTTGAGTGTGGAGGAAGTTTCAAAAAACCTGTATGTATTAATTACGTCAATGGGTAAATTTAGGGACAGTATTTGATTCATGAAAGATGAAGAGAAAAAAAGGAGTTTGGAGTGAAAAAAAAATAATCTAAGTTTTGGACAGCGAAAGCAGAACACTCAATTATCTAGTTTGTCGACAATCTCAACAATTCCAACCCAACAAAGAGAATAAAAAAAATCAAAGAGCACAAATTAAAAATAGATGACGGAAAATGAAAGAATACGCCGATATAACGAAGTTCGGCTATGCCTACCTCCTCGGGTCCAACAGCCTTTGTTGCTTCTTCACTTTAAGAGGGAGTACAATATGAGAAGAAAACAAATCACTCGATATAAATTTCTCACACTACAATAGATACAGAAATAGAGATCTTATTGAAAATAATTGTGGAGAACTCTCTTCTTGTCTTGTGATGATAAAAGATGAGCAAAAGTCTTCATATTTATAGGAGCCAGAATGAAGATTGCCTTGGAATTAATGATGAAATGTTTCTGAATTCGTTTGATTTAATTTCAACACAAATCTAGCATATTTGTGTTTGTTTCCACACATATCTATATTATGATTGATTTATCAAATCAATTAATATCTATTATGATATTAATTGATTCCCTTTCCAATTTTTTTCCATATTTGACCGATTACGAAAGTTAACTAATATCTTCTCCTTAATAAATTTGAAATAGATTAAAATCGTCCAAACCTAACGCTCCACTTCGATTTAAAAATATTCATAATTCAACAAAATTGATTATTGGGTCAGCCCCCCATGGAGCTAAGTATATCATACCACACTAATCAAGTTTGAGCAATACTCAAACTTGTCCTTTTAAACCGAATTTGTCAACATATCAGCTGGATTGTGTTTTGTATGTATCTTTGATAGCTTTATCTTATTTCTCTCTTTTTAAAGCATGAGAAAGAAACTCCAAACAGTAATGTGCTTTTTCTATGAGCTGTAGACTTGATTCTCAACAAGATGAATGATGCCCTACTATCCAAAAACAACTCCATCGTCTTCTACATCATTGATAAATCCTCCAAAAGCTGCAACAAGTACGATTCTTCCTTGGTCGCTTGCACAATAGAATAAGCTCTGCCTCAGTTGTTGATAAAGCTACAACGGATTGTAGCTTGGATCTTTAAGAAATCAGGCCTTTTCCAAGTGTATAAACATAGCCATAAATCGATTTCCTACCATCTCTATTCTTCGCATAAATTGAATCACAATAACCCCTTAGAGTTATGTTGCTGCCTCCAAACGACAAGCCAATATAAAAAAATGCCTCTCAAATATCGTAGAATCAACTATACTGCTTGCCAACAAGTCTTGGACGAGTTAGACATGTATCTGCTAACAACACCAACTACATGAGCTAAATCAGGCCTTGTGCATATCATAACATACATGAGGCTTTCAACTGCACTAGAGTAAGAATTATTAGCCATATTCCTTTTGTCTTCATCCGATGTAGGACATAAATCTCTAGATAGTTGAAATTGAGTGCCTAATGGAGTAGTCACCGGTTTAGCTTTTTCCATACCAAATTGAGATACGACTTTCTCGATATACTGAATTTGAGTTAGCTTCAAAACTCTTCGATTTCTATCTCTATCCTTATTTTTATTCCAATTATAAAATGAAACGGAGAGTGCATTTGATAAATATATTTTCATTGACTTTTGCCAAAGTCAAATAGGAGAATTTACCTTTGTGACCAGCGCAACAAGTTGAGGGTGCAAACTAAAATTAACACATGATTTTAAATTTGAAAATGGATTGCATTATTCCCATCTTAACATGGGCAAATGATAGGGAAACACGTTGTCAAAGTTGGCTAGAAATTAGATTTGCAGCTGAGCTCACTTTTGTGTTTGAAAAGTGTCATTTTAGAAAAATCATAACTTTCTCATCTTGCAGCGAAATGTAGTCAAATTTTTCTATCTTGTATTAATTGTGTCATAGTTTAATGCTGCAAAATTTCACTCGAATCTGAGTTGTCTAGATGCCGGAAATCAGTCGCCGAAGTTGGCTAGAAACTAGATTTGCAGCTGAGTTCGGTTTTGTGTTTGAAAAGTGCCATTTTAGAAAAATCATAACTTTCTCTTCTTAATGCGAAATGATGTCAAATTTTAGTATGTTGTTGTCCATGTGCTATTGTTTATTGCTGCAAATTTTTGTTCATTTCTGGGCAGTTTTGATATCTGAAACGCATCGTCAAAGTTGGCCACAAACAAGATTTTCAATTTGCAACATTCTTCATTAGTTTTCGCTGCTGTTTTTGACTTAATTGATGATTGAATTGAAAAGTTTGATGATGGATTTTGAAGCTATGATATCTGATAATGGATTAGCTCAGTTTTGAAGAAATTTGGAAATTAATTTTTTTTTAAATATTATTTAAATTCAAATATTGGTAAATATCGATATTTGGAGAATTTGATGGTTTTAATTGTTTTTGCTTCCAAGTAAATTTTGTAAAATTTCTTAAAAATCATGGTTTGGAAAGTAAATGTTTTTAAGTTACTTTAAAGGATTTTTAATCAATTAGTTAATATTTTAAATTATTTTATAAATAGATAATCTATTTAAATAAGGGTTTTCTCTTTATAAAGCTTATATATATATATATATATATATCTAAAAATCATTTAAAAATCTGATTTTATCTATAAAAATTATTTTAAATATAGTTTACTTTATTCTTATGAATTTAGGCGTATAAGAGTGAGAATTAAACGATTTAGTAAAAATACATGGTATGGGACATGTGTTTTTGCTTTATCGCTCAATATCGGACTTGTACGATCGAAACTAATTTGAAGTGATATTTGAGATGATTTAGAGGTTGCCTAATTTTGGCGAAGGTTACTAGCTCGAGAACTACTCTTTTTGAGTGCATTCGATGACGAACCAATCTAGATGCAGTTTTCTTATAATTACCGATGAAATGAGGCAATTTTTGATGTTAAAACTTTAATTTGCGATTATGGTTAGAAATGACCATCACGATGTTCTTTATGCTTGCGAAGGAGATGAGGCGAGTTGTTTAGTTGATGATGTTTTATGTTGGTTTTCTAATGTGGCATCGACTAACGATTGGTAAACCAATAGGCGCGAACGTATGGTATGGGACGTACGTTTACGCCTATCGGGTTCCTATTCGAGAGGTTGAGACACATTCAACATGTTATTAGTACTATAGACCGAGTACACGATTGAAGTCGCTACGATTTTTATGATGTTATTAATAGACTCTAATCGTCACAATGTTATTACTCGGGTTTTTGACTGGGTGTCATCACGATATTCCCGACTATATTCAATCAAGCGACCATGAAGTTACGATGTTATGTGACCCCAAGTCATCATGATGAATGGTACCAAATAATTGTAGTACCGGTCAAGATGAAAAGCACGTGGAATTTTTTATGAAGTTTTTGATGTTCGATTTCACCTATTTGATGATGTTGTTTGAATACGGCCTTGAGTATGATATAGGCTACATTTATGTTATGTTATATGGTGATTTTGATTATGATTGCCTTTAACTCTTATTGAGTTCTTATGATAGATTATGATGATTTGATGTTTCTCTATGAAGTTATTATATGGTTCTTATCCTTATCCACTTTAATTATAGATGTCCTTAAAGGAAACCATATGCATGTTATTTATTGAATTCCTTCGAAATAGATAAATGAATCACTGATGTCCCCTTTCTTATGAATGATATGATGAATAATATATTTTTCTGTTGGCAACAACGTAGTGATTCTCACCCTTCCACTTATTACTGACATCCTTGCTATTGATAAGTTCTAGCTTGCCTGACCCGTGTGTGCTTTTCACTCGGGTCAAACCGAGTTGCAGGTTAGGTATGGATTGCTGCTTCCCTTGGATCGTTTTGTTGGCTTTTGTTGGGCGTTATCATTTTGGCTTGGATATCATACTTTTTGAGTAGTCGACTCTTATGTTATCATGATTGTATTCTTTTGTAGGATTGTTGTATATGTTATTCGGTAGTCCATGCTACCTATGTATGATGTACTATTATTATGACGCATGGTGATGTATATATATATACTCTAATCTAGGTTTACTGTTCTATGGCTGATATATTTACTTACTCGCACATTGCATTTATTATGAGATAGTCCGAAACCACCAAAGTGTGCATTAGTTATAGACTAAGTGTGTCGACCGCTGATGAGGTAACGAAAAAAAATAGAGACACATCCGACATGCTTATCCCTCAACTAAAGTATTACTACGATGGTCGCCCTTAATCAGGCATATTCTCTACATTAGTAGACAGGATTACTTTGTAATTCTCTTTGCAAGTGTAGGTCTTGGGGTGGGGCGTCACAATCCCTATCCTTATATTATTCCGGTCTAGGCTCCGATACCAAGTTTTGACACTCCGACTCCAGTGATCGAAATATCAGAGGGTGTTCACCATCCGATGGCTTGGAGTAATGGGCACAGAAGAGGCGATCTCTCTTATACACTATTTTGGGTCAACACGGATATGTTTCAATACTTGAATATTCATGAAATAATATGTATCTCGCCTTGATGCAAGGCAATATACATGAGCTCTAGAATTAAATAATACAGTGTTAGACCCAAATAAACTTTTCCAACTAACAGAATCAGAATGAACAAAAATTATGAATTTTATATCACATCTAAAAATTTAATCCATTATCTCATTATATATACAACTCCTCACAAAATTACGTCACATTATCCAATACAATGAAATTTCAATTTAAATACAAATAGAGTAAATACACACCATGGTCGTCTGCTCCAACTCCATATCATAACCCATGAAGCATATACAATCACAATATTGATCTGAAAAACAACCTAAAGTTGAACCGAGGTTGTAAAAAAAAACTAACCCCGAGTTAGGCTACAAATATAATTGTGAGTTTAAAAAAATCATAAATAATAAATATGTAGTGTCGGGTTTAAAGGTGACATTTTCAAACAAACAGATGTCACTCACACCTTCCCATATCCTTCCAACAATTAATATTCAACGATAGTGATAACACATGTGTTATCGCTCTTTTCATCGTGACTCATAGTTGAACCCTAATCAATCGGGATATCAAAATATATCCATATTATATGAGTTGCATTTTGTTGTATAAATTCAAAACATCAAATTGTTCATTTTTACAAGGTTGAAATTTCTAGTTGCACTTAAGAGAAGGCTAAATCATCTTCTCATGCTTATGTGAAGGGTAAATCATTTTTTTTGTTCTGTGGGTTCCAATAGGATATCACATTGATAAATCTCCTCGGTGGATTTACCTTCCATATAGACTACCTATCCTTGAAGTCATTATGGTTTTTCCCCCTATACTTCTACCGAGTTGTGGTTGTCCCTCAATGATCCTTTTGTTGTCGTACCCTTTAGGTATTTGGAGACATGATAAATCTCGTGTTATAGTCCACTTCGTCATCATACCTCCAACAGGCGACGCTCATTCTCTTCATTTTCACTACATATTGACAATTCTATATATCTTCAATAACTTCATATGTCCTGGCAACAGATCGTTACGACATTTTAATAAGGGGCGAAGTCATCATGATTTAGTTAACAATCCTCGAATCAATCCACTAGGATGGAACCGGAGGTCTAGTAGTCAATACCTCACACTATTCTCATCAAATGTTAAATTCGATGTTTTTCAAAAAAATTGACTTTCATTTAATTTCCATATTCCCAAATGAAGTTTTATCCCATTTTCATCAATAAATGCCATGTGCATGCAAATCAGCATAGCAAAATACCAATGCTCAAAACTTGGAATCTAAATGCAACGAAGCACACAATATTATCATGGGATATAATAAACTTGGCATATAATATCATGGATGAATCACACATCATACACACACACACGTGTTTAAAATCAAACAAGTATACAAAAGCACCCTTGGTTATTCAAGCATGTATTTCATTCAATTGCGTGCAATTCATCCATAGCATACTTGACAACTAATTATAAATTTGATGTAATTATAGTTAACCATTGAACAATTCATTTGTCTTCAAAATCAACCGAATCTTTAACCACTTAGCTTACTATGAGTATATTTACGTAGCCTGGGTTAAATATTTAAGTTCAATCATTTATATATTAAAATGAAAAATTAACTTCTAATTACTCGACATATATTCAAATAAAGTGATCCATTTATTATACTCATGATTTTTATAATAAACATATATACTTGATTTTCATTTTCAAAGTCATACATAAGCAATTATAATTAACCAAGCATTAAGCAAACTTCAGACTTTGTTTGAGCTACATCACATAGTTATTTCATTCATGGCCTAAGGTACATGTAACAATTTAAAACCACAATGCACATATACAACAATCGTGACATTCGTCCCATCAAGTATTACTTAGGTGACACTAGCTTTGCAACTTATTTCAACTCATACAAACATCATTGTGAATAATGTAATGTAAAATGTGCACCAACTAATATAGTGTGTAAGCACACTTACTTACCAAAGAATTAGATATTCATTTGACTTAAATTTCTTTTATATCCATTTCTTTATTCAACTATATTAAAAATTCTAAATTTAAATAACATATGCATTAAGTTTGTTGCATTATAATCTTCATGATCATTAACATGGCCCATTAAACAAGGTCAAACAACTCAAAATGAGGCCTTCCCTTCTATCGAAAATTTGTACTTCTTCCATAAATAATTCTATGAATTGCAATCTATTTTATATGATGTATATTGTCTTGAGTGGAATTAACAACAGCTTAATCAAGCTAGGATCATAGCGTAAAGCTAAAGGGCATTAATCAAATTAATATTTGATTCATTGTTTTCTTATTATAGTTGACCCTCTTTATATTAATTTGCTTTTATATACTTCAATCTAAATTCATATAAATGTATTTTTTAGATCTAGAACCCTGTTTGAAAATATCAATCTCATACCGACAAGTAAATCAATATAAAGTAATATTTACTGCCTCAAATGGTAACAAAGTAAAAGAGCATCAACTATACATATATAAGAATAGAAAGAAGCTCAACTCATATTAATCTTGCAACTATTTAATAGAGAATCGGTATACTCACTAGCGTGTATTTAAATCATTTGTCACAAGGAAAAAGATTTTATAAATATATGATAAGGTATGTCCACATGGCTAATACATACATACAAAGATATATATTATATGGGTGTGTATTAATAAATAAATAAACATATACATATATATATGTATATAATTCATAACCTCAATTCAAAATTCAATTCAAATTCATTTATTCTTTTTTTTGAAAATAACTCAAATTCAATTAACTAAAATTTTCTACTCATAAAAATCAAAAAAATATATTTCAAACGAATATGAATTTTCTACAATATTCAAACTCACATCCCTCGTTTAATTTAAATTCAAAATCCACAAAATAACTTGAATAATTTCAAGTTTAATATTTTTATAACTTTAACCATAAATATATTTTTAGATATATTTCGGAAGTTCAACCTTTACCCTCCTTATAACACTCATATTTGAATTCAAGACATCTTATCTTAACAAGTAATAACGGTTCATCATGTTATCGTAACTTCATTATATGACCAAATAATTAACGCAATCAAACATCTATTATTAATAACTCAGGCACAACCATCTACTAACCAATATGAAATTATATATTTATTGTAATTTAAAATGATGTTATACTAACTTATCTTTACTACTATAACCTCATACCAACATTCATGATTCTACCTCAACAACCCACTGTTGTACAACCTTCTCTTCGCATTACCTACTTCCGTTATTCCCCCTATATGCTCACGCACCTCTTTCAACTCAATGTGCAACATCAAGCCATCATCATTATGTTGCCGGCCATGCCGTCTCCATGTTCTACCCTATTCGCCGCCTAGGTCGTGCCTAAACGCCATCACTAGGCACATCGTCATCGTCCAAACCCTGATCTCCGCTTGCCATAATCGCATATGCATCCCACCTATGCGACCCTTCGGCAGCTGTTCTTTATATCATGCGTCCGTTTGAAATTGATTTGGGATTAGGGATGGAATAAAGATGGTTTTTGTGATAACCCGGATTTGTTTGGCATCAGATAATTGCATAATTATCTGATTTAAATAAATAAATAGAATAGAATATTGATTTATGGACTAAACAAATAATCTGATGATAAATATTTAGACTGGGACAGATATTTATTTGATAATCTTCTAGTATAATAATTTTAAAATTTTCAAAATCATTATTTTCAAAACACATTTAATGTGTGTTTGTTTAAAATATGTATATGAGTCAATTTAAATTGAATTTGAGGTTTGAAATTCAAAGAATTATTATATTAGTGTATAATTAAGATTTTTCAAAGTCTTCTCTTTTGAAAATTTTTATATGTATAAATACTAGAAAGGTATGAATATAAATATAAAATATAAATTGATAAAATTGTTATCTTTGAATATAAATAACCAATTAATTTATAATGTGATGTTTTAAATCATGATTTTAGACTGTATACATATAAAATTTAGAAAAAACATTTATAAATTTATAAATGTATTTGTTAATTAGGAATTTAATAAGAAGAGCTTTTCATATCATTTAAAAATAAAGTAAATATAAATAATGACAAGTGGCATCATGTATCTATTAAATTTGGATAAAATTAGATAAAGGATTTAATATACTTAAGACATTTACATAAGAACTAAATTGGGCATATTATAAATATATATATTAAAACATACTTATACATGAAATTTCAAATGTAACATATAGCCATATACAAAATAATAAATGTAAACTAAATTGATAATACATATTAATATATGTACATAGGAGTAAAACATAAAGAATTTTAAGATAAATTTTTTTAACATTTGTAAATACATAAGGCATGTAAAATCCAAGTGGAAGTTAAGGACAACATACATTGACATTTGTTAACTTAGTGTTACAAGTGGCAAACTTAAACTTTCTCTAAAAAAATTAATTTCAAATAAAAGAAAAAAAGGGGTAAGGAAAAGATATAAAAAACAAAAGAGAAAGAAGAGAGAAACTCAGATTTGTTAAACATTCTCAACTAATCAGAACAAATCTTCAACCAGATCTGTAAAACAATTTCAATCCATCAGATAATCAAAAGGGTGACCAAATTTGCAAATCTGAGAGCCAGAGGAAAATGCAATACCTGGGATCAAACTAACAATTAAAAAAAAAAAGGTTGCAAGATTCAGTCTTAAAGGAATCTCAGATCTTAAGTAATCAAGTTTTCAACTTTCAAAAAAAAAAAAAAGCTGTAGCTTCCAGTTTTTAGGCCTCTGTTTTAAAGCCCTGTTCTTCATCTTATTACAGGTGAGTAAACAAATCTTAGTTTAATTTGAGATGCATGTGTTTAAATCTGTTAAGCAAAGACATAAGCTTGGTTGCATGGATTAGTTTTTATCTGATTTTAGTTCAGTTACAGTTGTTTGTTTCTGTATGTAGTTGAGTGTTGTCTATTGGATAGTATTGTGTACCCGAAACTCTTGAACATCAACAAGAAAATTTATATCTATCCGTACTGTCAAATTCAAACCTGGGAATGTAAACAGAAAATGTTTGTAATATGATAGTTTCAATTTTAAAAATAATTTCGAATAGGATTATGGATTATGTATTACAAAATGAAGAATTACAGGTCTGATTCAACAATAAGAGCAAATTCTAATTTCTGGAATTCATGCTTTGAATTGATAATCTGATTCTAAATTGCGAATGACGAATTTAGACATAGGAATCATGTTTTTAAAACTTTTAAATCAAGGGAATCTGAATATTAGTCGAAAATTAGATTTCGAGTATTTCCTGATGATCGGCGAAGATTAGGGTTCCAAGTTTGTGGCTGTAGTTGCCCCGGAGATGGACGGAGTTGGCAAAATTAGTCGTTAAGATTTTTTGTCACGGTGGTGGCTGGTCGAATGAAATTTAGGGTTTAACAACCCATTTAGGCGACGATGTGGATGTGATGAATTAGTAGCCGAGGGTGAACTATAAGTGACCGGTCGTGGGGAAAAGGAGCGATGGCTAGTGGCGAGGCTGTGGTTGGATCGGCGAAGCCTCTGGTGGTTGAGTTCACCGTTGGCAGGTAGTTTTGTAGCTATGGGTTATTTCCAGTTTCTGGGTTCAGTTCGTTCGATTTTGGATCTCAGGAGTTATGGACGATTTGATTGATCGAAGGTGAAAGCGAGGCCATTGTTAACTTGCCGAGGTGGGTTTTGAAGATCGGAGCGACGCCGATGAATTGTGCACGTGCACGTTGTGTCAGGGGATGTTTGGCTGTGCTTTGAGATTGGGGTTCTCGGAGACGAGCTCGGGAGAGTTGGGATTCTACTCGGAGTAGAAGTGGATCGATGATACTCGTGTTTTGCTCAGGTAAAACAGATGGGGTTCGGGTTGTCTTGAGTTATGTTCAAGGTTTTAAGGTTGATGGCAACCAGTTTCATTGTTAAATAAAAAGTGCAATTTTTTTTTGAACGAAGTTTTTAAACAAATTTAAAGTTTAAATAATCTAGAATTAAAAGAAATGTTTAGTTAATTTAAGTGTGATTAAATGGATATGTTTGTAAAATAAATTCTTTAGCAAGCTTTTAAACTTAGGTAATTAAAGTGATAAAGATTTTAAAAGGGGTTACAACAAGTCTCTAAGTAGTTTTTTTTTAGATTTTAAATGTTTTAAACAAGTTCCTAGTTAAGGAAATAATTAATTCCAAGGTAAAAATTTAACGGGTTTCAAATTTATTTAACGTAGTTGAGTTTTAAGGATATTATAGTTAAGTTTTTAAGAATAAATTTATTTGAACAAGTTTGAAATGATTTGCAAAGATTTTAAATAACCAAATTTAAATGGTTAAATTGTTTTGTTCTCAAGTAAAATTATAAATTTTCAAAATATATAATTAAAGGGATTTATTACTCTATGTAATTAATTAGTATGATAAGTTTAAGTAATCACTTGATGATGGGATTAAGTATAATTTGTTAATGAAGTTTATAAAGTGTAATTACTTAATGAAGTAATTAGTAATGGTGATTACAGAATGTAATTAATAGGAGATTGAAAGTAAGTTTTGGGTTAATTACCCTGTGTAATTAATATGAAAAATAATTACCTAGTAGAAGCAATTAATAATTAATTACTTAGTGTAACTAATATAAGAATTGACAAATAAAAATTATGGGAAGTTAATTAAGTGATGTAATTAATTAAGAATAATTAATTACAGAATGAGATTAATCAGGGGTGATTAATAAATACAATTAATTAAAGATTAAGTATAATTACTAAGGTAATTAATAAGATGTAATTACTTAAGTGAAGCAATGAGTGTATAATTACTGGATGTAATTAATTAAAAAGGAAATTACTTGATAGGATGTAATTAAATGATAATTACTTAGAGGAAGGAATTAAGCGATAATTACTTAATGTAATTAAAGGATTAATTAATATAATTAATCAAGGGGTTGTTTTAATTGATGGAGTAATTTAGAAAGTCAATTTATGATTGTGATTAATCAAGGATGATTAATGAATGTAATTAAGTTAAAGGTTAATCATTAAATGAAAATAAGAATAATTAACCAATGAAAGTAATTTAAAGGATCATTAACTAATGTAATTGATGGAAGGAATCAATCTAGTTTATGAATGATTGAATGATGATGAGTGTTTTGAATTGGTTGATATCTCTGATATGATTTGTTATGTGATATGATACGTTGAATGGACGGTGATAATGTGATTATCTATCAATTGTGAATTGCTGTATAAAAGTGTTATCTGGAAAATTAAAGATTGAATGGTATTTAAATTTGATAACTTGGGTTTAGATGACATTGGATTCGAAGAGACCAGAGTCGGGTATTAATAAATACCCGAAACCACTTCGATTCCTTATAGATGGATATGTGAAACCAATAGGCTGGTTTGGAATGGTTTAAGTGAATTGGACCTTTTAATCTAAGTATTCACACTTAGAAATTGATGTGTGAATTATGATATTTCTATAACAACTTGTGAAGTTGAAAAGTGATATGAGTTACCCGGGTTCATATATGTTGTATGCTTTTGTATTCTTGTTAAATGGGTTTACTCATGCTAGTTTCCAGCCTGACCCGGGTGTTACTTTGATGTAATGCTCAGGTCAGACCGAGTATTACAGATTTTCAGGTAAGGACGTTCTGGAGCTCAGGAGGCGAGCTGGATGGCAGGAACGTATGAGGTGTTTCGCTGTATTTATCTGGAACAAGTTAGTTTTTAACTGTCCGGTATTTGTGTAATAATATAACTCTGATGAATAAAGATATAAGTGTAACGATGTAGTTCTTCTTGTAAAACTATTATTTATGTGATATTATATTTTATCCGCTGCGAATGTGAGATTGTGTGTTTCTTTTCTGTTCTTCTTCTATCTCTTTCTTATTTCCCTTTCTTCTTTTCACTAACTATCTGGAAATTTCGGGATTGAAATTCCCGGGTCGTTACATTTGGTATCAGAGCCGAAGGTTAAGCGAGAACCTTGGCTCTGGTGAGGGATACTCATTAAGGAAAGGGTCAATGGTACCCTAGAATGAGTTGAGTGTATAAATATGAGAGAGCGTACTTGTTATTTTCTTGTATAAAGATTTTAAATGGTTTTATATAAGAATATATTTTGATATATAAAGCAATATATCTTTCTAACAAATAGTAAAGGAATTGGTTGTTAAATTATTAAGTTAAATTAAGAAGTAATTGAAATACAACCAAACTGAAATTAAATCTTGAATTTGGGAAAGGTTTCAGGATAAGGATAATCAGTTAATTTATGTAATTAATTAAACTTTATTTAGATTAATTAATGGATAATAATTGGAAATGATAAATTAAAAGGAAGTTACTTAATGAAGTAACTAGAGGTAAGTAATTTAAGGGACAATTACTTAATGAAGGTAATTAAGAAATAAGTTAATTACCGAATGTGATTAATTGAAATTAATTAATGACGTAATTAATTTAAAGAAACAATAAATATTATTATTTAATGCATATGGATGAAATGGTCCTATTTCAAACAAGAATTGTTTGAAAATTCAAAAAGAAATTTGTTTTGAATTAAAACCAAAGGTGGTTTAAAATTTTAAAGTATAACTTGATATGTAAAAGAAATTAATATTTATACACGTGGATATACATAATATCAAAGGTGATTGAAAATAAACTAAAAATGGTGAGTTTTGAATTTGGAATAAGATGTGATACCCAAGGTGATAAGTTTTTGAACTTATAAATGGAAAGATTATTAATGTGAAGTTTAGAATTTGAAATGGAAGTTCAAACTGGGTAAGGTTGACTGGATTAATTGAATTGAGTTTAACTTGGGAAAGGTTAAATAAGTTGAGATGATCAACCTGATTTGGAAATTTCCAGATGGAATTAAGTTTTAACTTGTTAAGTTAAATGATTGATTATATTTGAGAGTTTAAGTGATCTCGAATTGGGTTTGAGATCCGAAAATTGGAAATGGATGAATGTTTTGAAATAACTAGATGATACCATCCTATTGTTATTAATAATCTTTAAATTGTGAATTGGAATTGTTTAAATGAATGAGAGATGGAGTATGGTAATCCATCGTTGAGATAAAAGGAAAATTAAACTTTAATTTGAAATTAAGGGTATGGAATTACCTTGAACTAAAAATTTGAGTAATTGAATTTGTAGATTAATATTGTCTGAAACTCTTACTTGAACCTTGTAATGAGTTAAGTAAAGATAATTTAGAATGAAATTTTGAGAATTTGACTCAAAATTAATTTTTTTAAAGGTTAATTTGATTTGTGGTATAATATGTTAGGTCTGAACTGTGAATTGAATTGTTTAAAACTTTAAAGGTAAATTGATTTAAAGGAATTAAATCAACATTTGAAGTATTAACTCGAATTTATATAATTCGAGATGGTTTAAATTTGAAATTTGAATTAGTTCAAATTGAATTTGATTTGAATTAATTGAAATGGTGATTGAAGATGTATGAATATAAGATTCAAATGGAAATTTTGAATTGGATTGATTTGAATAATTTGGAATTGTAATTAAAATTGAATAGTTTTAAATTCAAAAGGAATTTGAATTAAATTTCGGAGGAAATTAAGAATAATTCAACTTGATGTGGAAATGGAGTATGAAATTGGGATTAATTCAAATGGGAGTTGAAATGAATTAAAATTGAAACTAGTTCAATTGAAATATATTTGAATTAGTAGAATTTGAGATCAAGGATGAATAAAGTTAAATTTGGAAAGAAACTGAGGTTAATTCAATTTGATTTTGATTTGAATCAATTTCAATGGAAATTGAAATTATTTAAATTTGAATTGGGTCAATTTAAATGGTAGAGGAAATTTAAATTCAATTGATGAGAATGGAGATTGGGAAGTGAACAGTTTTGACTCTGGACTATTTTTAATATAAATTGTTTTAATATAAACCTATTTTCTCCAAGCTATTCATTATATATACAGCCTTTCTTTTAAAGGCCAAACTATCTTATACTTGTTATACAATTATTTTTGGAACTATTTAACAATTTTCCAACTGTTTTATAAGCTAATTACTATATTTCAACTATTTTACAAAACTAATTACTATCTTACTATTATTTTGCAATTATCTAAAATTTCTATAATTATTTTAACTATTTTCCAACTATTTTACAACTACCTAACTATTTTACAACCATTTTACAAACTAGTAATTAGTTTCCAACGACTTATCTATTTTTAACTTTTCAAGCTATTTTCTAAATAAACTGGTCGGAGTTCAAACTTTTATTGGTTAAATACCCTATCGAGATAAGAATAGAGAAGATAATCCGAATGGATTAAAGTAATTGTGAGTAAGTGAATGAAAGTCAAAGTGAATAGAAATGAAATTAATTTGGCTAATAACCAATAAAGATAAATACGTAGGGTGTACGTTTGTTATTCTATTCGCATAATGATTTGATCCAGATCCGAGCACAAAATTTCGAGATAGTTATATCGATTTGAGTTGGAATTTTTCCACTCGATTTTTGAAGGCGAACCTAGATATGGATTGTTGATTGGTTCTGAATATTCTCTATCATAGTTATGACTATGCAAGGAGAATAACGGTTTCTGATCAAGAAACTAGATATGTGTCCGCACTAGGAAATCGAGTGGACGATACTAGTTCGGAAGTGAAATTGTGTGATCGAGTGAGCGATCAGATTGGTATGGCGTACGAATGATATGTGTACATCGTACGGATTTGAATGAAATTGATGTTGAAAAGAGTAATCAAATTTGAATATTTGATTTTGAATAAACAAAGTTATATATCTTTGTTATATAAGATAAAACTCTCCTTAATGAATCTTTTGCCAGAATAAAATGGTTTTTGGAGGTGTTTGAAGTATAAAGGAGTTTTATACAAGTTTGAAATGATCCAAAGTTTTAAAATTTATATATATATATATATATATATATATAAAGGATTTTATGAGGATTTTGGAAAAGAGGTTTTGGAAACCTATGGATTTGGAAAGGATTTTGATTTTTGGGTAAAATCAATATTGAATTTGGAAAGCCTAGTTTGAGAATTATCGATTTTGGGATAATCGATTTTGTGTAAAGGAGCTTTGTATGAGATCATACTAGGTGTATGATTAAAAGATACTATATGTGTATAGTATAAAATGTTTTGATGATGGCTCTGGGGGAAAAAACGCTCGCTTGGAATGGACTTCTCAGGAGTACCACTGGGTGGTGCTGCCTTGAGCCTCATGGGGGGGTTCTAAAGTTGATCCTGTGAGGAGTCCGGACAAACTAGTTCCTAAGGATTTTTGGGTAGCGAAAGTCGAGGGCGCTGATGCCTACATGGGTATTTGGGTTATGCTGTGACGACAGTGTAACTCGATGTCACTACGATCTCCTGTGGGGACTATAGCGAAAATCGTGTGGAGGATGAGTGTCAACGGTCTACACTTGATTTTGTCGGGAAGGAAACACAACATCGGTAGACTGCGATCAATGGTCAAGTGGAGTGGAGAAGTTTCATTCTTTTGGCAGCGAAATTCGAGGGCGCTGATGCCTACAGTTATATGGGTTTTTGCTGTGATAGCTACGTAACCCCAGTTGTAGCTGCGATCTATAGCGGGTTCCATGGTGTAATTGAGGGTCGCGGAGGCCTACAGTTATCTATGGATTTTGTCGGGATGGAAACGTAACCATCGGGTTAACTGCAACCATGGATGGTGGTGATGATTTCCAGAGCATTCTCACCAAAGATATATCTTCTATTTTCAAAAATTGTTTTCTATATTTTCAATAAAATTATTTTCAAAGTATTTTCACTGTATGTTGAAGATAAGTCTACTAAGCACTTGTAGATATTCAGTCCTACGCCTGATCAAAGTATGACCGAATTTCTTTGAGAACGAGGACGGACTTATTGAAACATCAGGTTATAAAAAAATGTTTTCATAAAAACTATTTTATAATACTATATAGACTTTAAAAGTGTTTAAAAATAATCAAAGAGAAATTTATTTGATTACAAGCATTTTAATAAATCTGGTTTCGTTCCTTTTCGAGGACGAAAAGATTCAAAGAGGGGAGGAATGTGATAACCCGGATTTGTTTGGCATCAGATAATTGTATAATTATCTAATTTAGATAAATAAATAGAATAGAATATTGATTTATGGACTAAACAAATAATCTGATGATAAATATTTAGACTGGGACAGATATTTATCTGATAATCTTCTAGTATAATAATTTTAAAATTTGCAAAATCATTATTTTCAAAACACATGTATTGTGTGTTTGTTTAAAATATGTATACGAGTCAATTTAAATTGAATTTGAGGTTTGAAATTCAAAGAATTATTATATTAGTGTATAATTAAGATTTTTCAAAGTCTTCTCTTTTGAAAATTTTTATATGTATAAATACTAGAAAGGTGTGAATATAAATATAAAATATAAATTGATAAAATTGTTATCTTTGAATATAAATAACCAATTAATTTATAATGTGATGTTTTAAATCATGATTTTAGATTGTATACATATAAAATTTAGAAAAAACATTTATAAATTTATAAATGTATTTGTTAATTAGGAATTTAATAAGAAGAGCTTTTCATATCATTTAAAAATAAAGTAAATATAAATAATGACAAGTGGCATCATGTATCTATTAAATTTGGATAAAATTAGATAAAGGATTTAATATACTTAAGACATTTACATAAGAACTAAATTGGGCATATTATAAATATATATATTAAAACATACTTATACATGAAATTTCAAATGTAACATATAGCCATATACAAAATAATAAATGTAAACTAAATTGATAATACATATTAATATATGTACATAGGAGTAAAACATAAAGAATTTTAAGATAATTTTTTTTAACATTTGTAAATACATAAGGCATGTAAAATCCAAGTGGAAGTTAAGGCATACATTGACATTTGTTAACTTAGTGTTACAAGTGGCAAACTTAAACTTTCTTTAAAAATTTAATTTCAAATAAAAGAAAAAAAGGGATAAGGAAAATAAATTAAAAACAAAAGAGAGAAGAAGAGAGAAAATCAGATTTGTTAAACATTCTCAACTAATCAAAACAAATCTTCAACCAGATCTGTAAAACAATTTCAATCCATCAGATAATCAAAAGGGTGACCAAATTTGCAAACCTGAGAGCCAGAGGAAAATGCAATACCTGGGATCAAACTAACAATTCGAAAAAAAAAGGTTGCAAGATTCAGTCTTAAAGGATTCTCAGATCTTAAGTAATCAAGTTTTCAACTTTCAAAAAAAAAAAGCTGCAGCTTCCAGTTTTTAGGCCTCTGTTTTAAAGCCATGTTCTTCATCTTATTACAGGTGAGTAAACAAATCTTGGTTTAATTTGAGATGCATTTGTTTAAATCTGTTAAGCAAAGACATAAGCTTGGTTGCATTGATTAGTTTTTATCTGATTTTAGTTCAATTACAGTTGTTTGTTTCTGTATGTAGTTGAGTGTTGTCTATTGGATAGTATTGTGTACTCGGAACTCTTGAACATCAACAAGAAAATTTATATCTATCCATACTGTCAAATTCAAACCTGGGAATGTAAACAGAAAATGTTTGTAATATGATAGTTTCAATTTTAAAAATAATTTCGAATAGGATTATGGATTATGTATTTCAAAATGAAGAATTATAGGTCTGATTCAACAATAAGACCAAATTCTAATTTCTGGAATTCATGCTTTGAATTGATAATCTGATTCTAAATTGCGAATGACGAATTTAGACATAGGAATCATGTTTTTAAAACTTTTAAATCAAGGGAATTTGCATATTAGTCGAAAATTTGATTTCGAGTATTCCCTGATTATCGGCGAAGATTGGGGTTCCTAGTTTGTGGCTGTAGTTGCCCCGGAGATGGACGGAGTTGGCAAAATTGGTCATTAAAATTTTTTGTCACGGTGATGGCTGGTCGAATGAAATTCAGGGTTTAACAACCCATTTAGGCGACGATATGGATGTGATGAATTAGTAGCCGAGGGTGAACTATAAGTGACCGGTCGTGGGGAAAAGGAGCGAGGGCTAGTGGCGAGGTTGTAGTTGGATTGGCGAAGCCTCCGGTGGTTGAGTTCACCGTTGGCAGGTAGTTTTGTAGCTATGGGTTATTTCCAGTTTCTGGGTTCAGTTCGTTCGATTTTGGATCTCAGTGGTTATGGACGATCTGATTGATCGAAGGTGAAAGCAAAGCCATTGTCAACTTGCCGAGGTGGGTTTTGAAGATCGGAGCGAAGCCGATGAACTGTGCACGTGCACGTTGTGTCAGGGGATGTTTGGCTGTGCTTTGAGATTGGGGTTATCGGAGACGAGCTCGGGTGAGTTGGGATTCTACTCGAAGTAGGAGTGGATCGATGATACTCATGTTTTGTTCAGGTAAAACAGATGGGGTCCGGGTTGTCTTGAGTTATGTTCAGGGTTTTAAGGTTGATGGCAACCAGTTTCAATGTTAAATAAAAAATGCAGTTTTTTTTTAACGAAGTTTTTAAACAAATTTAAAGTTTAAATAATCTAGAATTAAAAGAAATGTTTAGTTAATTTAAGTGTGATTAAATGGATATGTTTGTAAAATAAATTCTTTAGTAAGCTTTTAAATTTAGGTAATTAAAGTGATAAAGATTTAAAAAGGGGTTACAACAAGTCTCTAAGTAGTTTTTTTTAGATTTTAAATGTTTTAAACAAGTTCCTAGTTAAGGAAATAATTAATTCCAAGGTAAAATTTAACGGGTTTCAAATTTATTTAACGTAGTTGAGTTTTAAGGATATTATAGTTAAGTTTTTAAGAATAAATTTATTTGAACAAGTTTGAAATGGTTTGCAAAGATTTTAAATAACCAAATTTAAATGGTTAAATTGTTTTGTTCTCAAGTAAAATTATAAATTTTCAAAATATATAATTAAAGGGATTTATTACTCTATGTAATTAAGTAGTATGATTAGTTTAAGTAATCACTTGATAATGGGATTGAGTATAATTTGTTAATGAAGTTTACAAAGTGTAATTACTTAATGAAGTAATTATTAATGGTGATTACAGAATGTAATTAATAGGAGATTGAAAGTAAGTTTTGGGTTAATTACCCTGTGTAATTAATATGAAAAATAATTACCTAGTAGAAGCAATTAATAATTAATTACTTAGTGTAACTAATTTAAGAATTGACAAATAAAAATTATGGGAAGTTAATTAAGTGATGTAATTAATTAAGAATAATTAATTACAGAATGAGATTAATCAGGGGCGATTAATAAATACAATTAATTAAAGATTAAGTATAATTACTAAGGTAATTAATAAGATGTAATTACCTAAGTGAAGCAATGAGTGTATAATTACTGGATGTAATTAATTAAAAAGGAAATTACTTGATAGGAAGTAATTAAATGATAATTACTTGGAGGAAGGAATTAAGCGATAATTACTTAATGTAATTAAAGGATTAATTAATATAATTAATCAAGGGGTTGTTTTAATTGATGGAGTAATTTAGAAAGTCAATTTCTGATTGTGATTAATCAAGGCTGATTAATGAATGTAATTAAGTTAAAAGTTAATTATTAAATGAAAATAAGAATAATTAACTAATGAAAGTAATTTAAAGGATCATTAACTAATGTAATTGATGGAAGGAATCAATCTTGTTTATGAATGATTGAATGATGATGAGTGTTTTGAATTGGTTAATATCTCTGATATGATTTGTTTTGTGATATGATACGTTGAATGGACGGTGATAATGTGATTATCTATCAATTGTGAATTGCTGTATAAAAGTGTTATCTGGAAAATTAAAGATTGAATGGTATTTAAATTTGATAACTTGGGTTTAGATGACATTGGATTCGAAGAGACGGGAGTCGGGTATTAATAAATACCCGAAACCACTTCGAATCCTTATAGATGGATATGTGAAACCAATAGGCTGGTTTGGAATGATTTAAGTGAATTGGACCTTTTTATCTAAGTATTGACACTTAGAAATTGATATGAGTTACCCGGGTTCATATATGCTGTATGCTTTTGTATTCTTGTTAAATGGGTTTACTCATGCTGGTTTCCAGCCTGACCCGGGTGTTACTTTGATGTAATGCTCGGGTCAGACTGAGTATTACAGATTTTCAGATAAGAACGTTCTGGAGCTCAGGAGGCGAGCTGGATGACAGGAACGTATGAGGTGTTTCGCTGTATTTATCTGGAACAAGTTAGTTTTTAACTGTCCGGTATTTGTGTAATGATATAACTCTGATGAATAAAGATATAAGTGTAATGATGTAGTTCTTCTTGTAAAACTATTATTTATGTGATATTATATTTTATCCGCTGTGAATGTGAGATTGTGTGTTTCTTTTCTATTCTTCTTCTATCTCTTTCTTCTTTCCCTTTCTTCTTTTCACTAACTATCTGGAAATTTCGGGATTGAAATTCCCGGGTCGTTACAGTTTTTTACTTATTTTTTCTTACCTGGAAGAGAACAAAATGAAATAAAGAAGCGAAAGTACGGGATAAGCTTGAAGGGTATGAGATGAGCATGATCCAAAGGATAGGTCCAAAAAAATTAAAAGAAATTTTTTTTTCTTTTAAATAAAAATATGCCCCTAACCGCCATTAAACCTAACCGTCTTTTAATCTACGCATTACAATCATTTGAAAATTCAACTCAAGGCATTTTATCAAACGTTATTTTATTTTTGAATGATTTTTCGTTTATTAAATTATTTCCTCCTAGTTTTTAAGTAATTAATTTTTTTTATTAGTTCAAAAAATTCCAATTTCCATAAAAATTATTTATTTTTCCAAATAAATTTTCAAACAAAATTTTAGATATTTAAAACGCAATTCAAATTCCCAATTTGAATCTTAAACCAATATTCTCCAAAATTTTAATATATTGAATTAAATTCATTAAAACATTCAACTAAATTCTCAAATCCATTTTAATGGATTTATTTCATTTTAACTTCGAATGGGGATGTTAATGACTCCTCTCCTTAAAGAAATTGCGTCTTCACAATTTAGTGGATAATAATGTAATCGATCTAGCCAACAAAATATAATATACACACACCTTTGTGTGTGTGTGTCTATATATATACACATACATAAATTCGTACATAAATACATACATGCATATATATATATATAAACCCACACACACCAAAACTCAACACACATCAATTCATTCAATTCAAATACAACCATGCATTTAATTTATCCATGCTACTTTAACACAAAGTATTCTATTAAAATTCCATCCATTCAAGCCAGATTAATATAATGTTAGTACTTGTACATAAACAAATAAATAATCCATTTCATTCAAATGTGTCGCATGGCATTATAAATATAACTATCAATATACGAATAGCTTTCAGTAGTTCCTTTGAATAATTACTTTAATTTCAAAAATTATAAAATTTTCGAAATTTTTCTAAGTAGTGAGATTTTTGAATATTTCTGTAGAGTCCCTTTTGTACGGAGAACCTTTCAAATAATTACAATATGATTAAATAGATATACGTCGATTAAGTCATGATCGAAAATAATTTATATGTCAAAGTTATCCATACAACATCTAATGCGCAATGTATATAGCTTTTTAAATAAAAACATACCTTGTTTTTAGGATTTCAAAGCAATTCATTTAATTTTATATGAGCAAAAGCAAGTTTGTTTCAGATTCCAATTCGAGTGTCTTTATGTACCTATTCTCAACACAATTCAAATTAACAAGCTCATATAAATAAAATTTTATAACATGGTAGTCATTCAATCAAATGTACACATGTAAGCAAGTTTCCAATTAGCTTTTTAAGTTTCGAAAACACAAAATTATTTGATGCTTTCAAGAGTAACGTCGTGTCATATTTAATTAGCTTTCCATAACTTCTTCCTGACTATGAAAACAATGTATTTGTTCATAAGTAATGGTTGTTTTGCCCAAAATACAAACTTTGAAGTGAAATTTAATACGTACATCGCGTGTTTAAACCTCATTTTTGTAACGACCCTAGATTTTAATTTAATTTAAATTAATAATTAAATGAATTTCTGAATAAAATTGTAAGGGAAATTGATTATAAATGGAAGCGAGTTTCCCCAAGTTCAAATATATTCTATATAAATCATTTAAATTTTTAAATATTATATATATATATATATGTATATATATGTGAATGTATATATATATATGTATATTTGGGTATATATGAGTCAATTTGAAATTATAAAATCTTGAGTGTATATATATATATATTTTGATTTGAATTTAAATCTTAGATGAATGGTTTAATAAATATTTGAGTTATAAAATAAATTAAGAAAAATATATATATATATATAGTAACTCATAATTAAATATTAAAGTAAGATAATAATAAATATTTAAACTAGAAATAGAAAAATAATATGAGATAAATTTTAATAAAAATAGGAAGTAGAACATTTGCTAAATTCTAACAACATAATAAAATAGAAATTTATTTATATTTCAAAACAAGAAGATTTAAAGAAAATAAAATACATTTAAATATGAAAAGAATGTAGACGAAAATAAAACAAACAAATACAATACAAAGGACTAAAACAAAAGAAATAACATATATAGTAACACATTAGTGTAAAATAGGAAGTAAATGCATAAAAGAATAAACTATAACAACATGACAAAAGTAGAACTTCATTTTATTTCAAAGTGATAAAGACAAGTAAAATGATATTTTTAGTTAACAATAGAAATTTATTCATATTCCAAAGTATAAGTTAAATATAAAATACATTTAAACTATAAAAAGAATACAAAGCAAAATATCCACAAACTAACTACATACATAATTTAAAAACAAAGCAAATATAACTAAAACAAAAGTATGCATACAAATACATACAAAGTATAAGTGTGTAAACTGAAAACAAACAATTATGCAGACAAAAGAAAGATAAATAAAATATATTGTAAAGCAATGTACAAAGCAATATAGAAGTAAAAAATACAAGATAGTAGGCAAATAAATATGCCTGTAGTGTTTTGAAACACTTAAAACAAAACCAAAGCAAAAGCTTAAACAAAATGCCAGGTAAGTAAGAATATGTATAAGTATGGGGACATATACCTTGGCATTAAATGCAATATCATCTCAGCCAAGATATGGGCAAATATAATACGTTGCCTGTAAAATAGGAATGCAAGACAATATAATATGAAACATGAAGTACATAGTATGATACTTATCAGCCATGCCCATAGTACAACAAAGGATATCACCCTGCACACTTTTCTTTTATATATATCACCTTCTTATTTTTTTTTTTGCTCATCAACAAACTGTGTATCAAATAAAAAGAAAAAAAAAACTACAACCTGATAATCAAGGTGAAGGTTCAGTTTGAAATTACACAAGGCTGTTCAAACAAAAGCAAATTCATTTTTCCAGTTCTTAGAGCACTTCCAGCTGCTCATGCTCTCTGTTTAAACTAAGTACCGTGAGTAACATTCTTTTTAAAAACTCAAAGTATAAACTTATTTTGAATGTAAATGTTTGCTTGCGCGTGTAAGTATACATAAAAATGATGTATGCAGGTTTGAAAATGTGTATAAGTGTACATAAAAATGATGTATGCAGGTTAAAAAAAAAAAATGAAAACATCTTCTCTGTTTAAACTAAGTACTGTGAGTAAACACAAACTTTAGAGCTTTAAGTTTGATTAAAAAGAAATGTTGCAACTACATGTCTGTGAATACATAAGTATGTGTGTGTTCTTGGTAATGGAATGGGTGTGCAGGCTGATATTTAAATACCTCTCTATTTTAAGTTCATGAACAAAACATCTTTGATTCAAAATTCTTTTTCTTTCAATCTACTTATAGAGTGGACTTAGAATCAAAATGGAAATTGGTTGTTATAGTATAAACTTGAGATTAAAAATTTATAGAAGTTAAAACCAAGTTTAACTTTCTCTGGAAAGTAAAATAACCCAGCTAAGTTCAAAAAGAGCAAGAATTCAAACTTCGTAATTTATGAATTCAGATGCATAAATGGGATTGTTATACTTTAATATGATTTTTAAAGCTTGAATCAAAAATTTTAGAGCTAGGATTAAGCTATAGTTCCGGGATGAACGAAAATGGGTTATGGTCGATTTTTGGGTGATAGAGTGGACCGGAATACTCGGCGTTTCGTGTGGGGGTGAAGGAGCCTCCGGAGGAGTTGGGAAAATTATCTGGAGTTGCTCCAGTTCGACGTGGAAGCGGCGGTGGCGAGGTTTAGTTTCTAAACCTAATTTTGTAGCGGCTGAGTAATTTGAATCGTTCGTCCCCGATGGACGATCGAGCGTTGCGTGGCTCTGGGTGAAAGTAGAGGGGATGCTGGCGATCGTGTAGACGAAGTTTCACGTGTTCCGGTGGTTGTGGTGGCGTGAATGTGGCGATGACAGGTTTCGAAGGGGTGGATGCATTTTTGTTTCAGGTCTGGGTCAATTTGTTCGATTTTGAATTCGCTGTTGTTTTGAGTATCTGAGTGTTTGTGAGGCTCATAGAGATCATGGCTGATGTGTTGACGATCGCAGCTTGGATCGGAGGAGGCCAGAAGGGTGGTGCACGTGCACGCGTGAATGTGGTATCTGGGTTTGGAAAGTTGTGGAAGAAGAAGAAGCAAGTTTGGGTCGCCGCGTACTTTTGCTCGAGAAAATTTGGAAGTTGCTTCGGGTTTCTGGATCGCGTGCGCGTATAGGCCTGATGCTTGAATGTGTACTGTAGTTTAAAACTTAACTTTGCTGTAGGGAAAAACTCGAAGCACTCAGGCATTTTTCTCGGGTCACTCTCGAAGTAAAGAGGTAGGCGACTCGAAGTAGTGTGCTGTCTTAAGTTTGTTAGTTCCAGGCATTTTAAAAACAGAGGCCTGTTCTTCTGTTTGAATTCAAGCCTGGGTTTGTTAAATTTAAAAAGGGTATTGTTCTACACATTAATATGTATTTAATCATTAATAAAGAAATAAATAAATTACCTTAGAGATAATTAAGGTATTAAATGATTCGATTAAATAAGATAATTAAGGAATGATTTATTTATCGAATTTATAAATTAATGATTTAGATTAATTTATAATTAGAGATTAATTTAAATGTAATTAAGAAATTTTATTAGTTAATGAAGATAATTAACTAGGAATTATTAAGTAATTAAATTAATGTGATTAATTTTGATGATTTATTAGATTAAATTAATTAAGATAATCAATTGTAAATTGTTAATTACTTAATGAAAGAAATTAAGGGGTTAATTACTAATTGTAATTAAACTTGAATATTTTGATTTAAATTAATGATAAAGATAAATTGGTAATTCATGATTTGTTATTTTGAGATAATTGCTTAATGATAAGTAATTAAAGAGTAAATTTCTTGAAATAATGAATTAAGAAGTAAATTAATTATATATAATTGGTTCAAGAGTCGATTTAATTAATATGATTGATTAAGAATAATTTAATTAATTAAAGTGTTTGATAAATTAGTTTATATCAAATGATTTGAATTAAGAAACCAGAATGGGATGATAAATTCATAAGTAATTTAATTTTATTTACTTGGAAATAAATTGAATTAATTAGGATTAAAACAATTAATTAATCCTGCTTATAAATGATTATTAAATGCTTGACCTTACTTATGAATGATTGTATTGTATGAGATATCTTGAATTGATTGTCCTTTCTGATCTGTGATATTTTGTTCTATGGATCGAGCTGTGTATGATTCATTATTTATTTATATTTGTATATTATCTGTGAATGGACGATGAGCGTTATAGTTATATCGCTTATCAACTATATTCCTGTATCCTGATCTGTGATGATTGTATGCTGTTGCACTACTGTGTATAACCCCTGGACCACACCATACACACACAAATATGGATTTCACGAGGAAATCGATTAAGTCGCAGATTTTTGAAATAGTTATATTTGAAATTTTAAATTCAAATGTTTTGGAAATGGAATCGGAATAAATGTGAAAAGCTTTTAGAATGAAATTTCAAAATAAAATTTATTATTTTTAAATTACTTGATTAAGTTTTGGAATTTAAATAATTTGATTTAAATTTAAATTCAATACTTGAAATTGAATTCTATGGTTTGAAATTAGGGATTAAAGATGTTATATTGGTTATATAAGGATTAAACCACTTTTAAGTATTGTTTTTGGGAATTTGAATTTAACCCAAGGACTTCAACTCGTATAAATGAATCAGATTTCCAAAATGAAAACTGTTGTTTTCAAATGATAAACACTTTTAGATAAGAACTGAGATTCCAGTTAATTAGGGGAATTTCAAGATTGAATAGAGAAATGATTTTCCTAAGTTATGAATGAATTCTTTTTGAAAACTATGAATTAAATCTGTTTATTTTTAACAGATTTAAATTGATGATTTGTTTAAATCAAATTGAAATGAAATTGTTTTGAAGGCTATAAGTTAAATCTTTGATTTAAAGATTTAACGAGTTAATCAAATTGAAATGAAGATTGATTTGGAAAATCTGTGAATGAATCTTTTGTTTAAAAGATTAAAATGTGAAAATTGTTTAAACCGTTAAAGGTTGTAAAAAAATGAATCTTTTTGTTTAAAAGATTGAAAATAGTAATTTATTTAAACCATTTGAAGAAAAGTTTTGGGAAATAAGTTATGACTTAATTGAAATCCCAATATCCATATATTTTTAAAATATTTTTGCTCACTATTCGGTTTAGCCGGGAAAGGACCTTTGGGTCGTATAACCCATTCTGAATATGTGATTCGACGTTATGGATAGCATTTGAAGACCGGTGATGAAGACCGGGTATTTGCGAAAGCGATAGGATGACCTATCGATTATCTCTGCACTGGGTAGCTCCTGGTATAGAGATTCCCTAAGTGATGGGAAATCCGATCGGGATTGTGAATATCCGGGTTGCAAGGACTTCTTTGTAAGTGCCTTCGGTTCTGTTCGATCCCGGAACAGACTTGTATGGATTGTATGTCTGACATTACAAGTTGAGATATAAAGCCGATTTCTTTCAAATATATTTCTGTTGGTGGCGGAGAATTTATTCTTTTAGCTTAACACCCTTCTCTGAGACATACGAGCTCAGAGGTTATATAGTTGAAGGTTATCACCGATATGTTCCCAATTTGGTAATGTGACATACTGAGTGTTGCTGTGAAATGATCATTGTGTTGATTATTTGTGATAGGATCATTTATTTGATCGTCTATCTTAGTGATCATTTCTATGATCATTTGTTGACCCAAAGCATGGCTTTTGTATAAAGTATGTTTTTGTGGACGTGACTTCGTCGAGCCTCACACCCCGAAAATGGTCAAAACAGGAAAGATGCGGCAAGGTTATGAGGGGTAGCTCCCTTTAGGGTATGTGCATTTCCTTCTGGATAGAGGTGGTATCATGGTATGGAGCCCAGATATTTAACCTATGTGGTTACTACGAATTTATTACTTTGTGGTTGTTGGTTATCGGGATCCCATGAGAAAGGTCGTCTACGATCGGGGAATGACGTGCTCGTGTCAGTAGTTACCCAGTTAGGGGTAACCCGGCCTTGTGTTGGCAGAGTTCCGGTTTGGTTCTCGGGGATGTCTTTCCAGAGGCATTCTCATGTGGCAATGGGAAGTTCCTTGGCCTGACCATTCGTTGGAAATCCAAAGAAACAATACGAAACTTGTACGGTTTTAGTTGTAGAACCTGCCATCTAATATGGTAGCTATAGTAGGCATAATATAATGGTACCTATGCTGGCTAAGATTTATATTCTACTTTCGAAATGATTTGTTCTACACTATGCACTAGTAATAATATCAAATATTTCTTTTTAATACGTATCAAGCATCTTTGACTAACATAAGAAGAAATCTCCTCCAAGTCTGCGTTTGCATTGTGTGTGTGGCGGGAGGTCTTATGGTAGTCTCATTTCAAAAAGCATTGCGAATTAACTTTAAAATATTTCTTTGAATGTTTTAAAAGATAAACTGTTTTTGTTGCTCACACCAGTCCCACGACTGATCCGGAGTTTATCGTTTCTTTCCTAAACTCTGGGTGCTCATTATTTTCTACACGAGCAGTCTAGAGTTGGGTTTTACAGATAGTTAGATATAGTGGATTATCTGGAGTTAGTTCAGTCTTTGGATCGCACCAGTCTTGCTGAGCTTGGTGATATGTTATTGGGGGTTCGAGCTATTGCTGGATTGATTCTTGGAAATGGAGTTGCAGTTATCTTTGGAGTTCTTCCCTGAAGACTATCTTAGAGTTATTTTCTTCCGCTGCTAGATGTTATCTATCGTTTTCTTTTCCGCTGCTATTTTATTGTATCATATCTCTGATGTATATTGATATCTATTGGATCATCTGTTG
The DNA here is from genome assembly GCA_030765085.1 of Allium cepa. NCBI lineage: Eukaryota > Viridiplantae > Streptophyta > Magnoliopsida > Asparagales > Amaryllidaceae > Allium > Allium cepa. The sequence goes on from CM060932.1 coordinate 126,770,372, forward strand.
TATCAGATATTGTATTAAAGCTGTATATCAATGTATTATCCTTTTATTCCGCTGTGTTATTTACTTAATGTTGTTATAAGCTCCGGCGAATCGGATTTGAGCGGTCGAATCTATGGCATTCGAATACGATTTGAAGTATGGATGTTATTTTCGAGCGGGCAAAATCCGAGTCGTTACAATTTTTCACCTTGTAAACCTCAAAATATTGCATAATATTTGAAACAAATGTTGTTACTTATTGTTGTAGCCTTTCGAAAAGTACAATACTGTGGAAAACGGATAATACGTTTGAAAGTTATGGTCAAAAGAAAGTAATATTTTGCCTTAGATTTTTAAATTTTTGAATGGATTCAAATTAAATCAGTTTTTAATATCAATAAATCTCATAAATTTGCATTGCACTTAAAATTAAAGTTCTTCTTCATTGTCTTAGCTTTCCAGCAAATACAATATCGTCAAAGACAAATTAACGGTTTGAGAGTTATGATAAAATAATTCAATGTTTTAACCGCGAAATTTCGTGGACAGTCCAAAAGTTTGCCTTCATTTAAAACAACCCTTAATAATAGTAAATTCAAAAATTTCCAAAAGTGATAAACATGAAAAAACTTTCATCTTAAAAACTAGGAGAAGTTTTTTTTATTCATTTGTAAATCTATTTGATGTTATCAACATATTTGATGTTGCCTCTCTTGTATTTATTTTGATCTTAAGAAATCACAATGTTTTGCTTAAACTAAACAAACATGATTTCATTTGTCTTCTATAAAACTTCGAACATCTTCAGCCTTCAAATATTCAGGATATATTTACTTAAGGAACACCAATCCCAAAATGTTATTAATGAAGATAATAAGTAAATTGACAAACATGACTAAAAGAAAAAAACAAATTACTTATTAAACTGAATTGGAATTGTTGAAGGTTATTTTTGTTATTGATTCCCATGCAATAAATACTGATGAGTTAGTATATATGAATTGCCAATACACACAGATGGGCATGCCATCAAATACTTTATCTACTTCCAAATCAAAGAGTGATTACATATATAGTTTAATTGCCCAAACAATTCAAAATTAAATATCAAATAATAAGGTTTGGGCCAACTACAACACTGTTAAAGAAATAGAGGGAGCAACGTATGTGATAAGCTAATAACAAATAGAACAGATATATTTTCAAAATTCCACTTGTATGCTTCATATCTATTATCCCTCAATCAAAAATAAAGATAAATAATAAGATGAAAGAAAGTAATAGTTGCCTTTTTGTTATGATTCGAAAGCCCTATATATGCACTTAAAATTTATTTTCAAACAAATTTTTCTAAATTAATTATTTCATGAATCATTTTAACAAAAATGCACATTCTCATGTACTTATCAAGTTTATGGCTATAATTTACCTCAAGTTGCCAATCCTTTACAATGACAATGAATAGTTATTTTTTACATTTCAAAATAAATCAGTTCTTCCTTATCACCTAATTACACATACACAAGCCATGTATTATTAATCACACCAATATATAATATGCAACACATCATATACAACTAAGCAGCAAGGCATACAAATCAACATACAACATTGCATTCATAAAGTTCAATAAATTAATATATTTTTATTATAGAAACATTGCCTCATCGGATCTTCGTTATTAGTTTCATCGATTAGCTATAGTATTGACCACACAGTGAAAATCTATCAACACTACCTCGCCACTTATCTCAACTTTTTGTAACACCCAATGGTTGTAAACGTCATACGAATTCATACGAATCATGTATATAAAAATGCTTAACTTGTATATTTTTAAAATAAGGAATCAATCATTTAATATTCACTTAAAATTTCATATATATACTATTTTTTTTTGACTTCTTGGTCAAAATATATATCATTATTATAAAATTACATTTATAAAATAAGGGATCACTTCCCTATATAAGACATACATCCTACATTTTACAAATTTTCTCTCTTTAATCAATATACTCCTTTTCCATATCAAAATATCATTTGTATATTTTTCTAAAACATCGATATGTCACAATACCTCATTTTAATGTTTAGGAATTCCTACCAATATGTTAGCTACTTGAATTGACCAGAATTCTTAAAGCACTAAACGGATAGTCAACACAACCAATTTTCATATCATCTTACATAAAAATAAATTTCAATAGTATATTTATTTATAAATAAATCTCATCAATTTTTATTGTTGGAGGTATCTTTGAGTTCTTATTTATACATCTACTTATATAAAATAAGTACCAATTTCCACAAATACTTATTATCTTCAATATTATATTTTTCTATTCAATTATTTTTTAAGTATTTTATAGATATATTTCTAAACTCTTTTAAAAAAAAGCTTGCCTTCATAATTTCAATTTATTTCTATAAAATCATATACAACATTGTCATTGAAACTTCCAACCAAACCATACCAATCATCAAGCAAACATATATTACATCCAAATAAAATTCATTTTAATATATATCAAAATCACATCAAAGTATTCACATCATCCATGTGAATATTATTTTTATTTCAAAGAAACTTTTGCTTTATAAATTTTCAATACAAATATGTGTGTGTGTATACATACGTATATAGATGTTTTATCGGATTATCGAACCTTTCGATCATTCACAACATACACATCATAGGTGAGTTGAATAAAATATGTAACCAAGTCTCATTCTCTAAGGCCAAAGTATATCTCTATCTCTATATTATTCTAACTTAAGCTTTGATACCAGGTGGTGACGTCCCAGCTCCAGTGACCGAAATATCATATATAGTTAACCATCTGGTAGCTCTAGACAATAGGCATGGAAGGATCGATCTCAGGTATACACTACTTTGGATCAACATGGTTATGTTTCAATACTTGAATATATATATGAATTAATATATATATATATATATGTATGTATGTATGTATGTATGTGTATATTGTCTCGGTGTAAGGTAATATACATGAGTTATAGAATTGAATAATATAGTATTAGAGAAACAAATTAAAATTTCCCAACTAACAGAACCAGAGCGAACAAAAATGATGAATTTTATATCATATTTAAAAATTTAATGAATTATCTCATCATATATACAACTCCTCGCAAAATTACATCACATTATCCAATAAATGAAATTTCAATATATAAATAAACAGTGTAAATACTCACCGTCATCATCTGCTCTAAGTTTATATCGTAGCACATAATGCATATGGAGTCATAATATTAACCTATAAAACAACCTAAGCTTAACCTAAGGTTGTTAAGCAAATAAAAATCTCCGAGTCAGGTTAGAAATCTAGTTGTGAGTTTAAAAAAATCGTAAACAATAAATATGCAGTGTCAGGTCTAAAGGTGACCATTTCAAACATGTAGATATCACAAATACCATATCAAATCCTGCCTATGATTAACTTTCATAAATAGTGATAAAATATGTGTCATGTTCTATTCATCGCGACTCGCAATTGCAATTTTAGTCAACTGAGATATCACAATCTATCCATATTATATGAGTTGCTTTTGTTTTATAAATTCAAAACATCATTTCAAATCATTTATTTTACCAGGTTAGCATTTCTAGTTATATTTTAAGAGAAGGCTAAATCATCTTCTCGTTATGTGATTCCTAACAGGATATCACATTGATAAATCTCCTCAGTGGATTTATCTTCTACATAGACTAGTATACTTCCAGTCAATTATGGTTGGCCGCTATATGATCCCTTTTTTTCATGGCCTTTAGATATCTAGAGACGTGACAAATCTTACTCATGTTGTAATGCACTTCATCATCATATCTCCATCAGTTGGTGCTACTTCTATTTGTTTGCACTACACCTATGATAACTCTCAATATCTTCATTAACTTCATACGTCCTAGCAACATATCATTTGGACATTGTGAAGATGGCCGAGGTCATAATGATTGGATTGTGATCCTTGAATCATTCTGTTAGGATGAAAATTAGCAGTCTAGTAGTCAATACCTTGTGCAATTCTTGTCAAATGTTGAATTTATTGCTTTTCAAAACATTTGACTTTTATTTAATACCTATATTCCCCAAATGATATTTTTCCCATTGTCATTACCAAATGTCGTGTACGGGCACATCGACAAAGCAAAATATCATTGTTCAAAACTTGGAAATTAAACACGGTGAAGTGCGCAATATAATCATGGGATATAATAAAACTGCATATAATATCATGGGTAAAGCACACATCATACACACACACATTTAAAATTAAAAATCAAATAAGTATTCAGAAGCACCCATGGTCATTCAAGCATATTTTTCATTCAATTTGCGTGCGATTCATCCATATTATATTTGCAACTAATCATATGTTTGATATAATTCTAGCATTAGTAATAACCAGCCATTAAGTAATTCGTTTATTTTCAAATTAGCCTAACCTTCAATCATTTAGCATATCATAGGTACATTTACATAGCTAGAGTGAAATATGTAAATATGTAAGTTCAATCACTTATATCAAAATGAAACATCAATTTCTAATTATCTAAAAGATATTCAAATAAATTGATCTATTTATTATATTCATGATTTTAAAACAAATACTAAATATATATATATATATATTTGGTTTTTATTTTCTAAATCATACCGTTGCCATTATGTTAATTAAAACATCAGACTTTATTTTAGCAACATCATAGTTATTTTATTCATGTCCTAAGTTACACATAGCAAACTAACACCACAATGCACACATATGACAATAATGTATTTATGCCATTTGTTACATCAAGTATTACTCAGGTGGTCCCCCTTAGTGACCAGATTCCTCTTCCTCGTCCGCCTGTCCGGAAGTGGGTGAAGAAGGTTGCTCCTCAAGTTCCCTTAGTTGATGCTCCGTTAGCACCCATTATTGTACCCCCCATTGTGGACCCTCCTGCTGATGCTCCGGTTTGCGTAGATCCTACTATTTCAGCGCCTGTTATAGCCCCATCTTCTGTTTCTCCTCCTTCATCCCTGGAGGTGGCTCCTTCGACCCTGGAGGTGGATCACTCTGCTTCCACAACTGATATCATTTCCTGGAATTCTGACGAACGTGCTTGGGTTAATGCTCCTTCTAATATGAGATATTCGCCGGAGAGGGACACATTTTATGCATTTATCAGTGATGTTGGGGGCGAGACTCGTTTTCTTATCTACCATATTGAGGGAGATAGTTTGTGCCTCACTAGGGTGGGGGAGATTGGTGAGGAGAACAAAAGTAAGTTTTATGATGTCACATGGGATAGGAAATTTCTTTACTCACGTAACTCTGTTGGATATGATCCTCGTCGGGATGCTCTCTTCTCAGGGTTTTCTCATGTTATTGGACCTTCTTCGTGATTGTTCATCCTCTTCTGAGGAGGATTAGTCATGCCTTTTTAGTAGTTTAGGCACTTTTGTCTAGCTCCTGTGCTTTCAAATTTTGCCCTTTTAGTTGCTCTGTGCATGTGCAGAGCACCTATTTTCCCATTATATATTCAGTGGCACAGCCCACTATAAAGCCGGCTAGCTTTGCTAAAAAAAGTATTACTCAGGTGATACTGGCTTTGCAACTCATTTCAACTTATAAAAACATCATTACAAACACTGTATCGTAAAATGTACACCAACTAATATAGTGTGCATGCATTATGCATAATTGTTTATTAATTAATTAGATATTCATTTTACTTACATTTCCTTTATAAATCTTTAAATATCTGTTTCTTTATTCAGCTAAATTAAAAATTCTAAATTTAAGTAACACATGCATCAAAATTTGTTGCATTATAAGTTTCTTCATGATCATCAACAGCACCAACTAAAAAGGATAAACAACTAAAAATGAGGCCTTCCCGTTTATTCAAAATTTATACTTCTTCCATAAATTTTTCTATGCATCATAACCTATTTTATATTATGTTTATTATCCAAGTAGATCGTTAACAACCCCTTAATCAACCTCAGACCAAAGCATCAAATCAAAGATCATTAATCAAAATAGTATTTGATTCATTGTTTTCTTATTATAGTTCACCCTTTTCATATTAAATTTCCTTTTGCATACTTCAATTTAAATTCATATAACTATTTTTTGCATCTAGAATAATAGGTTACTGCCTTATACGATAATAAAGTAAAAGGCTAGGAGAACCAGTTTGGCTAACCTAGTAATAGTTGCTTTTTGTTCATGCAACTATTACTAGGGTAATAACAAATAGAACAGATGGGCATGTCATCAAATATTTTATCTACTTTCAAACCAAAGAGTGATTACATATATAGTTTAATTGCCTAAACAATTCAAAATTAAATATCAAATAATAAGGTTTTGGGCAACTACAACACCGTTAAGGAAATAAGTGGAACGACATACGTGATGAGCTAATAACAAATAGAACAGATATATTCTCAAAATTCCACTTATTTGTTTCATATCTATTGTCCCTCAATCAAAAATAAAAATACATAATAAGAAGATAGAAAGTAATAGTTACTTTTTTGTTATGATTCGAAAGCCCTATACATGTACTGAAAATTTCTTTTCAAACAAAATTTTATAAATTGATTATTTCATGAATAATTTTAATACAAATGCACATTCTCATGTACTTATCAAGTTTATAGCTATAGTTTACCTCAACAAGCCAATCCTTTAGAATGACAATGAATAGTTATACATTTCAAAATAAATCAGTTCTTCCTTATCACCTAATTACACATACACAAGCCATGTATTATTAATCAAACCAATATATAATATGCAACGCATCATATACAACTAAGCCTCAAGGCATACAAATCAACATACAACATTGCATACATAAAGTTCAATAAATTAGTATATTTTTATTATAGAAACATTACCTCATCGGATCTTCGTTATTAGTTTCATCGATTAGCTACAGTGTTGACCACACAATGAAAATCTATCAACACTACCACGCCACTTATCTCAACTTGTTGTAACACCCAATAGTTGTAAACGTCGTATGAATTCATACGAACCATGTATATAAAAATGCTTAACTTGTATATTTTTAAAATATGGAATCAATCATTTAATATTCACTTAAAATTATATATATATATATATATACACACACTAATTTTTTTGACATCTTGGTCAAAATATATATCATTATTATAAAATTACATTTATAAAATAAGGGATCACTTCCCTATATATGACATACATCCTATAATTTATAAATTTTCTCTCTTAAATCAATATACTCCTTTTCCATATCAAAATATCATTTGTATATTTTTCTATAACATCGGTATGTCACAATACCTCATTTTAATGTTTAGGAATTCCTACCAATATGTTAGCTACTCGAATTGACCAGAATTCATAAAGCACTAAACGGATAGGTCAACACAACTAATTTTCATATCATCTTACATAAAAATAAATTTCAATAGTATTTTTCTTTATAAATAAATCACATCAATTTTTATTGTTGGAGGTATCTTTAAGTTCTTATATATACATCTACTTATATAAAATAAATACCAATTTCTACAAATACGTATTATCTTCATAATTATATTTTTCTATTCAATTCTTTTTTAACTATTTTGTAGATAAATTTCTAAAATCTTTTAAAAAAAGCTTGCTTTTGTTCAATTTATTTTTATACAATCATATACAACATTGTCAATCAAACTTCCAACCAAACCATACCAATCATCAAGCAAGCATATATAACGTCCAAATAAAATTCATTTTAATATATATCAAAATCACATCAAAGTATTCACATCATACGTGTGAATATTATTTTTGTTTTTATTTCAAAGAAACTTTTACTTTATAAATTTTCAATACAAATATGTATGTGTGTATACATATATACATATACATATACACACACACACACATATTTATATGCATTCTATTAGATTATTGAACCTTTCAATCATTCACAACTCACACATCATAGGTGGGTTGAATAAAATAGGTAACCAAGTCTCATTCTCTAAGGCCAAAGTATATCTCTATATTATTCTCCTTGATACCAGATTGTGACGTCCCAGCTCCAGTGACCAAAATATCAGATATAGTTAACCGTCTGGTTGCTCTAGACAATGGGCATGGATGGATCGATCTCTCGTATACACTACTTTGGATCAACATCGATATGTTTCAATACTTGAATATATATGAAGTAATATACATACACATGTATATATATATGTATATGTATATATATATATATATATATATATATGTATCTTTGTATGTATATGTATATTGTCTCGATGTAAGGTAATATACACGAGTTCTAGAATTGAATAATATAGTATTAGAGAAACAAATTAAAATTTCCTAACTAGCAGAACCAGAGTGAACATAAATGATGAATTTTATATCATATTTAAAAATATAACGCATTATCTCATCATATATACAACTCCTCGCAAAATTACATCACATTATCCAATACAATGAAATTTCAATTTATGAACAAACACAGTAAATACTCGCCATCATCATCTGCTTTAAGTTTATATCGTAGCACATAAAGCATATGTAGTCATAATATTAACCTATAAAACAACCTAAGCCTGACCTAAGGTTGTTAAACAAATAAAAAACTTTGAGCCAAGCTAGAAATCTAGTGTGAGTTTAACGAAATCGTAAATAATAAATATGCAGTGTCGGGTTTAAAGGTGACTATTTCGAACATGTATATGTCATACATACCATATCAAATCCTGCCTATGATTAATTTTCATTAACAGTGATAACATGCGTGTCATGGTTCTATTCATCCTGACTCGCAATTAGAATTTTAGTCAACTGAGATATCACATTCTATCCATACTATATGAGTTGCTTTTTGTTTTATAAATTCAAAACATCATTTCAAATAACATGAAATAGATTTGAAATAGATATCTAATATCTTCTCCTTAATATCTTTGACCGATTACAGGAATCAACTAATATCTTCTCCTTAATAAATTTGAAATAGATTAAAATCGTCCAAACTTAACGCTCCACTTTGATTTAAAATATTCATAATTCAACAAAATTGGTTATTGGGTCAGCCTCCATGGCGCTAAGCATATTGTACCACACTAATCAAGTTTGAGCAATGCTCAAACTTGTCCTTTTAAACCAAATTTGTCAACATGTCAGCTGGATTGTGTTTTGTATGTATCTTTGATAGCGTTATCTTATTTCTCTCTTTTTCAAGCATGAGAAAGAAACTCCAAACAGCAATGTGCTTTTACTGTGAGCTGTAGACTTGATTCTCAACAAGATGAATGATGACCTGATTATCCAAAAACAACTCCACAGTCTTCTGCATCATTGATAAATCCTCCAAAAGCTGCAACAAGTACAATTCTTCCTTGGTCGCTTGCACAATAGAATAAGCTCTGCCTCAGTGGTTGATAAAGCTACAACGGATTGTAGCTTGGATCTTTAAGAAATCAGGCCTTTGCCAAGTGTATAAACATAGTCAGAAATCGATTTCCTACCATCTCCATCCTTAGCATAAATTGAATCACAATAACCCCTTAGAGTTATGTTGCTACCTCTAAACGACAAGCCAATATAAAAATGCCCCTCAAATATCGTAGAATCAACTATACTGCTTGCCAACAAGTCTTGGCTGAGTTAGACATGTATCTGCTAACAACACCAACCGCATGAGGTAAATCAGGCCTTGTGCATATCATAACATACATAAGGCTTCCAAATGCACTAGATTAAGAATTATTAGCCATATTCCTTTTGTATTCATCCGATGTAGGACATAAATCTCTGCATAGTTGAAATTGAGAGCCTAATGGAGTAGCCACCGGTTTAGCTTTTTCCATACCAAATCGAGATATGACTTTCTCGATATATCGAATTTGAGTTAGCCACAAAACTCTTTGATTTCTATCTCTATGAATCCATCCCTAAAATTTTCTGTGCATTTTCCAAATCTTTCATATCAAACTCCTTGCTGAGCTCTATCTTTAATTCTGAAATCCTAGTCATGCTCTTAGAAGCTATAACCATATCATCGACATAAAGTAACAAATATATGATGTCTTCTTTACACTTCTTACAGTAGACACATTGGTCCTTAAAGCTTTTAGAGTAACCATGTGAGATCATAAACTTATCAAATTTCTTATACTACTGTATATGAGACTATTTTAAACCATAAAGAGATTTGTTCTAACGACCCTGACTCGGCCTTCGAAAATCGGCACCGAATACGACACTCGTATTCAAATGCCGCAGATCCAAACGTCGAACCTGGTTCGCGGGAGCTTATAACACATTAAGTACAACACAACGGAAGAAATGAATAGCATAAATCAATATACAACATTTGATACAATAACTGGTACAACATGAATGGTACAACAGAATGGTACAATAGATATCAACATTATCGGAGATACCAAGAATAGCAGCGGAAAGATAATGATAACACTAGCAGCGGAACAAAAACTCCAATATAGTCTTCAAGGAAGAACTCCAGCATCAGAAATCTCCATCTCCAAGACACCAATCCAGCAATAGCTTGAACTCCCAAATCACGATGCACAAGGATAAGTAAGTGTAGTTCAGATCCAAAGACTGAACTAGCTCCAGATAATCTACTAAACCTGACTATCTGAAAAACCCAACTCTAGACTGCCCGTGTGGGAAAATAGTGGGCACCCAGAGTTTAGGAAAGGAACAATAAACTCCAGGTCAGTCATGGACTGGTATGAGCAAACAAAACATTTGGTCTTTTAAAATAAGCAACAAAGAATTTAAAATAAATCCGCAATGCTTTTTGGAAAATGAAACTACCATAAGGCCTCCCGCCACAGACACAATGCAAACACAGAATTGGAGGAGATTTGTCCTTATGATAGTCAAATATGCTTAATACAAGAAAGTTTTCTTTGATATTATTACTAGTGCATAGTGCAGAAAATCATTTCGAAAGTAGAATATTAATCCTAGCCAGCATACGACATTTCGTCGTATGCCTACTATAGCTACCATGTTCAATAGCAGGTTACCGCCACATTCCATGGCAGGTTATACAACTAAAACCGTACAGGGCACGTAGTGTTTTGATTGGATTTCCAACAAATGGTCAGGCTAAGGAACTTCCTACTGCCACATGGGATCGCCTCTGGCGGGACGTCCCGAGAACTAACGTTACGGTTAGATCTCTGCCAACACAAGGCCGGGTTACCTCTGTAACTAGGTAACTGCTACACGAATATGCCATCCCCGGTCCTTTGGGACCTTTATCCGAGCGCGTGCAACAACAACCACAAAGTATCATAAAGTAATAGATCTGCAGTATCCACATGAGTAAGCATCTGGGCTCCATACCATGATACCACCCTTTTCCAGAAGGGAATGACATACCCTAAAGGGCGCGACCCTCATAACCTTGCCGCATCTTTCCTGTTTCGACCATTTCCGGGGTGTGAGGTCCTGATGCTGTCTCGTCCACAAAGCTACGCTTTATACAAAAGCCATGCTTTGATCACAAATGATCAACAAATGATCATCATCACACAACAGCACTCAGCATGTCACATTACCAAATTGGGAATACATCACTGATAAATATCAACTACATAACCTCTGAGCTCGTACGTCTCAGAGAAGGGTGTTAAGCTAAGAGAATAAATTCTCCGCCACCAAGCAGAAATGTATTTGATAGAGATCGGTTAACATCTCAAAGTGTAATGTCGGACATACAACCATACAAGTCTGTTCCGGGTTCGAACAGAACCGAAGGCACTTCCGAAGAAGCCCTCGCAAATCCGGGTATCCACAATCCCGATCGGACTTCCCATCACTTAGGGAATCTCTATACCGTAGCTACTGGGTGCAGAGACAATCGATAGGTTATCCTATCGTTCTCACAAATACCCGGTCTTCACCACCGGTCTTCAATGCTATCCATAACGACGTATCACATATTCGGAATGGGCTATATGACACAAAGGTCCTCTCCCGGCTAAACCGAATAGTGTGGGCAAAATTAAAAAAAAACATATGGATATGGGATTTTAGTTAAGTCACAACTTAAAAATCCAAAGCCTTTATTTTCAATGGTTAAACAAATCACCATTTTAAATCTTTACACAAAAAGATTTTATTTCACAAAGTTTCACCCGATATCACAAAGATCTATCCATAGATTTCAAAACAATTTCCCATTCAATTTAGATTAACCCAATTAAATCTTTAAATTAAAGATTTATAGCTTTCAAAACACATTTCCAAAGATTTATCTAAAACTTGGAAAACTATTTTCATTTTAAGACTTGAAATCCTTTAACACAAATTGGAAATTCATTCTTATGTGAAAGCTTCAATCGTTTGAAAACAAATAGTTTTCTTTTTGGAAAAATCCGATTTCATTTATACAAGTTAAGATCTTTGGGTTAAATTTAAATTCCAAAACATCACTTTTAAAATGATTTTAAAAACACATATAAACCCATTTATAAGTTGAATAACCTTTTAAACCATAGTTTCCAAATTATAGAATTCAATTTTCAAATATTGAATTCAAATTTAAATCAATTCATTTAAATTTCAAGATTCAATCAAGTTATTCAAATAACTTTTATTTTTGAAATTCATTTTTCAAAAGCTTCAATTCTAATTCCAAAACTATTTTGGATTTAAAAATTAAATTTTAAAACAATTTCAAAATCTGTGACTTAACCAAATTTCCACGTGAAATCCATATTTGTGTGTGTATAAGTGTGGTCCAGGGGTTTTACACAATAGAAGTGCAACATCATCAATCAGCACAGATTAAATCATTACAATTCGATGTGGGTTTCGGATAACCAAATGGAATCCGACTCCCTGTCGCATCGAAACTCAAATGTCGTTTTACGGGTCAAAGGGATTGCATAACAATATATACATCACAGAAATAACAGCTTAGCACAAAGCATTACATAGCATCACATCACATATCAAACATATCCATCCATCACATAGCATTCAATAAAAATCAAATATCTTTAATTAAGATAAATAAACCGTGTGGTTATGAATTTATTATTCCCATAATTACTTCTATTTGTAATCTTTAAATCAATGATTAATCATCATTAACTATAATTGATTAAGTCTTAACCACTTTCATTTATTTATCATTTATTTAATTAATTATATTAATTAATTAACCTTTAATTGTAATTAATTAAATCTTAATTACTTTTATTAATCAGCCTCTAATTAATTACTTTAATTAATAAATCCTTAATTATCTATTAATTAATCTCTAATTATCTAATAAATCAAGTGTTAATTATCACTTACTTAATCCTTAACAACTTGATTAATTAATCCTTAATCATTGATTAAAATCTAATTAATAATTCTTAATTACAGATTAATTAACCTAAATTAATTAATCTCAATCATTAATTAATTTAAAAACTCTTAATTATTTAATTAATCATCCATATTATTGATTTATTAAATAATTAATTATCCAACTTAATAATTTAATGAACCCAAATGATTTATCTTTAAGATAACATTTCTTACTTGATTAAGCATTTAAAATCAATTTTTTTTTAAAATTTACTTTAAGTTCCATTTAAACTCATCTTAAATTTAAGATACAAATTTAACTTAAACAAGGTTTTTAAGACAATTCAAAACCTCTTATCTCATATGTCAAAAGAATAACCATTTTATAAAATAAGTCTAAAATAATATAAAGTTTAAATCAGTTTAAACCTGCACTTCAAACATTCTAAGTTATTTAAAAATAAATACAAATTCAAAAATTTCCTTAATTTCAAAACTGAAATACAGATTGAATCTTTTATTCCAGATTTAAACTTAAAACTTTAAAGCTTTACTTACATTTTTCATCTTTATTTTAAAATTCAAATTATTTAACCATTTCTAAAACAAATTAAATTCAAAAACTTATTTTATTTAAAAACTGAAATTCAAATCAAATTTTAGATTTTTAAATCTCAAATTCAAACTTATTTTAAAGCTTATATTTTACAATTTAAACTTCTAGTTTAAATTTAAAACCAATATACTTTTATACTTAAAAGTTTTTAAAACTAAATTTAAATTTCAAAATTTAAATTATTTCAAAAACCATGATTCAAACTATTGAATTTAGATTCAATTCAAGTTTTAAACCCTAATTTAAATTCCAGTTTATATTCAAACTTTGCTTTTAATTTTAAAAACAGAAACAGGTTTCTGTTTTGTTAAAAACCTGAAACAAAGTGATATGCCCGAGACCTTAATATTACTTCGAGTAAAATCATCACCCACTTCGAGTTTTGTGCCAGAACGACCCGAGTTATTACTGAATTCCCTCCGAGACCAATTTCGTGTAACTCACCTTTTCAACTGCTTCGAGCCATTACTGCAATTCTTCGAGCCGTCCCCGAGAATACTTTATCTTCTTCCTCGAACAAACCACACCCCAAAAATACTGATACCCAGATATCACCGTGCATATGCACCACCACCTGAAGCAACGCCGAACATCGCCACACCTTCCGGCACATCACCTACGACCATCTCAACTCCATCAATTACCCACATCAACGATTCGAGCCAAAAACAATGATCGAGCTACTCGACTCGGCCTTGAACAAAACAGTTCATCAGAAACTCCCTTCAACCCATCGCCTCAGGTCACCGGAGACCTCGCAACTCCGTCCCTAGCCCCGCCACATCACCATGCTCCAATTCCCCACCTTGCGATCCAGTCCGGCCTACCCACGTTGACGCAGTTTCCACAATTCCGACATCGCCCAAAGTAACACCATGAACCCTAATTTGCCCACGCCAGGCAACTCCGGTCATCAGAATTTTTTTTGTACTATTTGTTTATTCATTTCATCAATAACAAAAATTTTAATTTACTTACCTACAGTTTAAATTCTTGGGTACAGGGATATATGGTCTGCAGTTGCAAACCAGAAATCACTTTAGCCCTTAAACTTGATTTGTTTTCCTGCAACCGATTTACAAGGTTGTTTAAATCTTTTGCTTAAATACTGATTAACAATATTTAGTTCAAATCAAAAAAAAAATGTTACTTGCCTTTGAAACTGTTTCCAGAGATTGATTTTAAAACCATACTTGGTTTGTACTGCAGTTTGAATTGGTTGAAGCTTGATCTTCTGAACAGATCTTTGTTTTTAGATTCTATCTGAAACTTTGAACTTGCATTTTCCTTTTGTTTTCTTTTTCTTTTTATCTTTGATTTGCTCTTTGAACTTAATCTTGCTTCCAGGCTTGAAGACTTGAATGAACCATTGCAGGTTGAAGAATTTGAGACTAAGAGCTTCCAGATTTGACTTTGGCTTGAGTTTTGTTTTGTATGGTTTCAGATTTTCGAACTTGAATTAAGGCAGAGAGCATTTTTTTTTTCTGTTTTTTTTTTCGGTTTGATGGTTATTAAGATTTGCAAGGTCTTCTACTTTATTTTTCTTGGATGTTGAGATTTGAGATTCTCAAATCTATTGTTACTATTTGCTGAGGTATCTATTGATTGCCTTGTGGGGAAATGAAAAGTTTCTAAAAAAAATTAATCTTATTATTTTATTCGATTTATTATGGTGAATTCCATTTCTAAGAAGAAATGATTATGAGATCTATGCATGTTTATTTTCTTTGCTTATCTCTATTATGTATGTTAACATTTATTTTAAATTCCAATTCAAATTGAATTATAACCACTTATGTACATTTATATATATTCATATCCATACATTTATTTAGAAAAAATTTATATCTACACAATTTACATTCATACATATTTTTATTTATTTATTTATTTTTGTACAATCTTTTATAAAAAGAAAAGAATGACTTTTAAATACTTTGATTTTATATTAACAATAGTTAAATTTATTTATTTGAGGGAATTTGACTTAAGACTAATATTTCAAAAATGAGTACACTAATTTTTTTCTTTTTAACCACTTCCAAAGATTAATATAATTAAAAATTTAGAAAACAACTTTTACTATCATTTTATTAATCTCAAGCTTTTAAATTCCATTTTTATTTTTAATACATTATATTTTGAAATTCAATATTTATTTTATAGATCACTTATCCTTAAATTCCTAATGTAAATTTCTATTTATAATCAAAATTATTTACTTATTATAAAAATCTTTAAATACTTCACAATTTATTTTCCAAAATAAATTTAATTGCCAATTAAACTTGATAAATTTCAGGAATGTTACATTTGTTAAGCTTACAAACATGACTGGGCCTGTTATTGGTAAATGCTCTCCTCGAGGTCACCATGCAAGAATGTTGTCTTGATTTCTAATTGTTCTAACTCCATGTCGAAGTGGGCAACCGTTGCCAAAAGAATGCGAATGGAAGTGGGTCTGACAACTGGAGAAAAAATATCGTGAAACTACACACCTTTTCTCTGGACATAGCCCTTCGCCACTAATCTCCACCATTGCCACCGTCTTTCACCTTATAGATCCATTTACATCTTATTGCTCTCTTGCGGGAAGGAAGTGGAACTAAATCCCGAGTGTGATTTTTGTGCAAAGACTCAATTTCCTCCTCCATAGCTACTACCCAACTGGAACTATCAACTGAACTAATGACATCTCGATAGTCTTTGGGCTCATCATGAAATATGCTTAATCCATAAGCTGTCATGTCATCGAAGTCAATGTCTTCAATGTTTAATCCCACAAAATCATCAAGCCGTCTAGGTCTTTTCTGCTTTCTGGTTGGTAAAGTTTGAATTTGATCTCCATCTTGAGATAGATTCTCTGTCCTCTCCCCATCAACCACGGTGTCATCGGAAACACCATATTTATGGAAATCTGATGATCTACTTTGTGTCTGGTACTCTGAATTTGTCCTCTCAACATCATCATTAAGTGAAGAAGATGGTCCACCTCCAACATAGCATTTTCATCAAATGTAACGTGTCTGCAAGTAACAATCTTTTGGATAGTTGGACACTACAACCTATAACCCTTAATTCCTCTCCTATAGCCACGAAAAATATACCTGCGCGATCTTGTATCCAACTTCTCTTTGCTCTCATGCACGTAAGCTGGACAACCAAGCACTTTGAGAAAAGAATATGAAACGGGCTTCATAAAGTTTCATCCTTGGACTGCTTCTCAACAAGAGATAGGCATAAGACTGCTTCTCAACAAAAGATTTTCAACTTTAAAACCTATTAAAGGTTTCATCCTTGGACTTCATACAGTAAGCCCATACCTTTCTAGAAAAATCATCAATAAATGAAACAAAATACCTAGCTCCTCCAAAAGATAGACATGGTGCAGGGCCCCAAACATCGGTGTGAACATACTCTAAAATATCTTTAGACTTATGCTCTACAATGCCAAAAGAAACATTTGTTTGCTTTCCAAGTATGCATTCTTCACAAAAGCCAAGTTTTGAATGATAAATACCGTCAATCAAACCTCGTTTTCACAATACTTCCGAACTGCGCTCTCCAATGTGTCCCATATGAAAATGTCACACTTTGGTAGAATCAGAATCAACAAAGCGAACAACGAAAGAAGACTCTACAACAACAATGGTATCCTTCAGCAAATATAGATTTCCAGCATTTACCCCTTTCATCACTATCAACGAGCCATTTGTAATTTCCAATGAATCTTTTTCTATTACACATTTCAAGCCAAGATTGCACAATGCTCCAATGGAAATCAAACTACGTCTCAAATCAGGCACATGTCTAACATCACATGAACAGCACCATTAAACATCCTGATCTTTACCGTTCAAATACCTATCATGCAACAAATAGCATTCTTTACCGTTCAAACACCATCAAACATCCAAAAAGAGTGTTTATCAGGTGTCATATGATAAGATTTTCAGAGTCAATAATCCATATAGTACTCTTCATAGAGGATGGAGAAGCTGTAAAAATGCCAGGATCACTCTTTAAATCTGATCTTTCCACGGTAGCAGCTGAAGCCTTTTGGGTAACAACTTTATTTTTACTCTCCAACTTGGGTCAACTAACAATATATTGTCCATATCTTCTACAATAATGAAAAACTCCCATCGGAGCTCCGCTTAATTGAGATCTTGACTTGGCTCTATATCCACTACAACAAAAAGACCCTTTAGCGTTTAAAAAATGCTGTAAAAGGCTTTTACAGTGTATTTATAAACGCTGTAAATCAACATGTTGTAATAAATCAATGACCTATTATTGCAACAGAAAAAACGCTGTAAAAAATCATGTTTTTTATAACATTTTGAAAATGCCATGAAAAGTCTTATCAATGGCCTTTTTCATATGCTATAAAAGGCTTTTACAGCATTTTCATAAACGATGTAAATCAACACGTTGTAATAAAACAGTGACTTATTAATGCAATAGACGAAACGCTATATTTGTTCTGAACATGCTATAAAAAGTCTTATTAATGGCATTCTAAACAGCGTTTTAAAAATCATTTTTGTAGTAAGTACACATTCATTATCATATTATAATTGACAAATTTGCATAAACATAATGTATCATTTAACACAATAATATATATCACATTAAAGGAAAAATAATTAACCATTCAACATTCATATAGAATAATGCATAACATATCGTAATATTTAATTAACATTACATTAGAAGTGTAAATAATACAAGTGATGAAAAGATCGTACTACACATGACGATTAAATGTGCAAATCAAAGAAATTGTTATTTCAAAAGAACTTTAAATCACTTATATACAACAGCATGTTGCCATTTGTATGCACCATAGATGGGTAATTACCTATGAAAAAGAAATTCAACAATTAGCAATTATAACTATACTTACATACATATGTGTGTGTGAAACTTAATTACATAAATTTAATTAATTTACATGGAACTTAATTAATTTGTATATAACATGATTAACATAGTTATTTTTATAAAATTAAATTAATTTATATAAACTTTAGTTGATTTTATAAAATTTAGTTAATTTATATAATCATATGGAAACGATATCAATAGCATATGGAATTTCCTGAAATGGATGTAAATTTTGTTTAAAATACTTTATTAAACAATTGCATGTATATTGTTATAAACTTAATAATTTTTATAAAACTTAATTAAATTTTATAAACTTATTTAATTTTTAAAAAATAGTTAGCTTGTTTAAATATTAGGAAACTTAATTAACTTAGTTACTTATTTTAAACTTGGTTAATATTTTGTTATTGTTATTATTTTTATAATATTCATATTATTATATTATTTTACTACCATTTTTATTATATTATATTATATTATTCTTGTAAATTTTAGTTAATTTTTATAAACCTTAGTTAATTTAATTAAAAAAAATTTGTTAAGTTTTATAAAACTTAATTAATTTAGTTAATTTTAATATAAGTTGGTTAATTTTTATATCCTTTAATTAATTTTTACTTAATAACTTAGTTGAATATTTATAAGACTTAGTTTATAAATTGGTTAAATCATTTTAGTTAATTTTTATATAACTTAGTTAATTTTTATAAGAATAACTAAATTTTTATAAACTTTTAGTTGATCTAATCAAATTTGTATAAATTTGATAAAGTAGTTAACTTTTATAAAAATTAATTAATTTTTATAAATTAAGTAAAAAAATTGATTTAATTATTTTTTATATAACTCAGTTAATTTTCATAAATATATTTAAATTTTATATATTTTTATTGATATTTAGATATTTATTTAATATATTATAAAACTGAGTTAATTTTTAGAAAATTATTTATTTTTTATAAGACTTGGTTAGCTTAGTTAATTCTTATAAACTTTGTTGATTTTTATAAACTTATCGGATTTCATGAATTTTTGACGGCACTTCCTTTGCGTAGTTAATGCTTTCCCATATCATTTACATGATCAAAGTTGGCTAGAAACTAGATTTGCAGCTGAGCTCACTTTTGTGTTTGAAAAGTGTCATTTTAGAAAAATCATAACTTTCTCATCTTGCAGCGAAATGTAGTCAAATTTTTGTATGTTGTATTACTGATGTCATAGTTTAATGCTGCAAAATTCACTCGAATTTGAGTTGTCTAGATGACGGAAATCAGTTGCCGAAGTTGGCTAGAAACTAGATTTGCAACTGAGTTCAGTTTTGTGTTTAAAAAGTGCTATTTTAGAAAAAATCATAACTTTCTCTTCTTGATGCGAAATGATGTCAAATTTTAGTATGTTGTTGTCCATGTGCTAAAGTTTATTTTTGCAGATTTTTTCTCAATTCTGGGCAGCTTTGATACCTAAAACACATCGTCAAAGTTGGCCAGAAGCAAGATTTTCAATTTGCAACATTCTTCATTAGTTTTCGCTGCTGTTTTTGACTTAATTGATGATTGAATTGAAAAGTTTGATGACGGATTTTGAAGCAATGATATCCGATAAAGGATTAGCTCGGTTTTGAAGAAATTTGGAAAAAAAGTTTTAAATGTTATTTAAATTCAAATATCGGTAAATATCGATATTTGGAGAATTTGATGGTTTTAATTGTTTTTTGCTTCCAAGTAAATTTTGTAAAATTTCTTAAAAATCATGGTTTGGAAAGTAAATGTTTTTAAGTCTTTTTAAAGGATTTTTAATCAATTAGTTAGTATTTTATAAATAGATAATCTATTTAAATAAGGGTTTTCTCTTTATAAAGCTTATATATATATATATATATATTTGTCAAAATCGTTTAAAAATCCTATTTTATCTATAAAAATTATTTTAAATATATTTTACTTTATTCTAATGAATTTAGGCGTTTAAAAGTGAGAATTAAATGATTTAGTAAAAATTCATGGTATGGGACATGTGTTTTTGCTTTATCGCTCAATATCGGACTTGTACGGTCGAAACCAATTTGAAGTGATATTTGAGATGATTTAGAGGTTGCCTAATTTTGGCAAAGGTTACTGGCTCGAGAACTACTTTTATTGAGTGCATTCGATGACCAACCAATCTAGATGTAATTTTCTTATAATTACCGATGAAATGAGGCAATTTTTGATGTTAAAACTTTTATTTGCGATTATGGTTAGAATGACCATCACGATGTTCTTCATACTTGCGAAGGAGATGAGGCGAGTTGTTTAGTTGATGATGTTTTATGTTGGTTTTCTAATGTGGCATCGACTAACATAATTAAACCAATAGGTGCGAACATATGGTATGGGACGTACGCTCACGCCTATCACGTTCCTATTCGAGAGGTTGAGACACGTTCAAGATGTTACCAGTACTATAGACCGAGTACACGATTGGAATCACTACAATGTTTATGATGTTATTAATAGACTCCTATTATCACAAAGTTATTACTTGGGTTTTTGACTGGGTGCCATCACGTATTCCCGACTATAGTCAATCAAGTGATCATGAAGTTATGTTACCCCAAGTCATCATGATGAATGGTACCAAATAATAGTAGTACTAGTCAAGATGAAATGCACGTGCAATTTTTTATGAATTTTTCGATGTTCGATTTCACCTTTTTGGTGATGTTGTTAGAATACGGCCGTGAGTATGATATATGCAACATTTATATTATGCTATATGGTGATTTCGATTATGATTGCCTTTAACTCTTATTGAGTTCTTATGATAGATTATGATGATTTGATGTTTCTCTATGAAGTTATTATATGGTTCTCATCCTTATCCACTTTACTTATAGATGTCCTTAAGGGAAATCATATGCATGTTATTTATTGAATTCCTTTGAAATAGATAAATGAATCATCGATGTCCCCTTTCTTATAAATGATATGGTGAATAATATTTTGTTCTGTTGGCAACAACGTAGTGATTCTCACCCTTCCACTTATTAATGACATCCTTACTATTGATAAGTTCTAGCTTGCCTGACCCGTATATGCTTTTCACTCGGGTCAGACCGAGTTGTAGGTTAGGTATGGATTGCTGCTTCCCTTGGATCATTTTGCTGGCTTTTGTTTGGCGTTATCATTTTGGCTTGGATATCATACTTTTTGAGTAGTCGATTCTTATGTTATCAAGATGTGTATTCTTTTGTAGGATGGTTGTATATGTTATTCGGTAGTCCATGCTACCTATGTATGATGTACTATTATTATGATGCATGGTGATGTGTATATATATACTCTAACCTGGGTTTACTGTTCTGTGACTGATATATTTACTTACTCGCATATTGCATTTATTCTGAGACAGTACAAAACCACCAAAGTGTGCATTAGTTATAGACTAAGTGTGTCGACCACTGATGAGGTAATGAAAAAAAATGGAGACACATCCAACATGCTTATCCCTCAACTAAAGTATTACTACGATGGTCGCCCTTAATCAGCCATATTCTCTGCACTAGTAGACAGGATTACTTTGTAATTTCTTTGCTAGTGTAGGTCTCGGGGTGGGGCGTCATAATCCTTATCCTTATATTATTCTGATCTAGGCTCCGATACCATGTTTTGACGCTTCGACTCCAGTGATCGAAATATCAGAGGGTGTTCACCATCCGATGGCTCGGATTAATGGGCACGGAAGAGGCGATCTTATACACTATTTTGGGTCAACACGGATATGTTACAATACTTGAATATTCATGAAATAATATGTATCTCGCCTTGATGCAAGGCAATATACATGAGCTCTAGAATTAAATAATACAGTGTAAGAGACCCAAATAAACTTTTCCAACTAACAGAATCGGAATGAACAAAAATGATGAATTTTATATCACATCTAAAAATATAATCCTTTATCTCATTATATAAACAACTCCTCACAAAATTACGTCACATTATCCAATACAATGAAATTTCTATTTAAATACAAATAGAGTAAGTACTCAACATGGTCATCTGCTCCAACTCCATATCATAGCCCATGAAGCATATGCAATCACAATATTGATCTGTAAAACAACCTAAAGTTGAACCAAGGTTGTAAAAAAATAACTAACCTTGAGTTAGGCTAGAAATATAATTGTGAGTTTAACAAAATCATAAACAATAAATGTGCAGTGTCGGGTTTAAAGGTGACATTTTCAAACAAACAGATGTCACTCATGCTGTACCATATCCTTCCTACAATTAATATTCTACGATAGTGATAACACATGTGTTATCGCTCTTTTCATCGTGGCTCATAGTTGAACTCTATTCAACTAGGATATCGCAATATATCCATATTATATGAGTTGCATTTTGTTGTATAAATTCAAAACGTCATTTCAAATTGTTCGTTTTACAAGGTTGAAATTTCTAGTTGCACTTAAGAGAAGGCTAAATCATCTTCTCATGCATATGAGAAGGCTAAATCACTTTATTTGTTCTGTGAGTTCCAATAGGATATCATATTGATAAATCTCCTCGGTGGATTTACCTTCCATATAGACTACCTATCCTGCAAGTCATCATGGTTTTTCCCCCTATACTTCTACTCAGTTGTGGTTGTCCTTCAATGATCCTTTTGTTGTCGTACCCTTTAGGTATTTGGAGACATGATAAATATCACTCATGTTATAGTCCACTTCGTCATCATATCTCCAACAGGCGGCGTTAGTTCTCTTCATTTTCACTACACTGTTGACAATTCTCTATATCTTCAATAACTTCATATGTCCTGGCAACAGATCGTTACCACATTTTAATGAGGGTCGAAGTCATCATGATTTAGTTAACAATCCTCGAATCAATCCACTAGGATGGAACCAGCGGTCTAGTAGTCAATACCTCATACTATTCTCATCAAATGTTAAATTTGTTTCTTTTCAAAAAAATTGACTTTCATATAATTTCCATATTCCCAAATGAAGTTTTATCCCGTTTTCATCAATAAATGCCATGTACATGAAAATCAGCATAGCAAAATATCAATGCTCAAAACTTGGAAATTAAATGCAACGAAGCACACAATATTACCATGGGATATAATAAACTTGGCATATAATATCATGGATGAATCACACATTATACACGCACACACATTTAAAATCAAACAAGTATACAGAAGCACCCTTGGTTATTCAAGCATGTATTTCATTCAATTGCGTGCAATTCACTCATAGCTTACTTAACAACTAATTATAAATTTGATCTAATTATAGTTAACCATTAAGCCATTCGTTTGTCTTCAAAATCAACCGAATCTTTAACCACATATCTTACTATGAGTATATTTACGTAGCCTAGGTTAAATATTTAAGTTCAATCACTTATATATTAAAATGAAAAATTAACTTCTAATTACTCGACATATATTCAAACAAAGTGATCCATTTATTATACTCATGATTTTTAGAATAAACATATATACTTGATTTTCATTTCAAAGTCATACCTAAGCAATTATAATTAACCAATCATTAAGAAAACATCAGACTTTGTTTTAGCTACATCACATAGTTATTTCATTCATGGCCTAAGGTACATGTAACAATTTAACACGACAATGCACATATACAACAATTGTGCCATTCGTCCCATCAAGTATTACTTAGGTGACACTAACTTTGCAACTTGTTTCAACTCATACATACATCATTGTGAATAATGTAATGTAAAATGTACACCAATTAATATAGTGCGTAAGCACACTTACTTACCAAAGAATTAGATATTCATTTTACTTAAATTTCTTTCGTATCCATTTCTTTATTCAACTATATTAAAAATTCTAAATTTAAATAATATATGCGTTAAGTTTGTTGCATTATAATATTCATGATCATTAACATGGCCCTTTAAACAAGATCAAACAACTCAAAACGAGGCCTTCCCTTCTATCAAAAATCTGTACTTCTTCCATAAATAATTCTATGAATTGCAATCTATTTTATATGATGTATATTGTCTAAAGTGGAATTAACAACACCTTAATCAAGCTCGGATCATAGTGTAAAGCTAAAGGGCATTAATCAAAATAATATTTGATTCATTGTTTTCTGATCACAGTTGACCCTGTTTATATTAATTTACTTTTATATACTTCAATCTAAATTCATATAAATGTATTTTTTAGTTCTAGAACCCTGTTTGAAAATATCAATCTCATACCAGCAAGTAAATCAATATAAAGTAATATCTACTGCCTCATATGGTAACAAAGTAAAAGAGCATCAACTATACATATATAAGAATAGAAGGAAGTTTAACTCATATTAATCTTGCAACTATTTAACAGAGAATCGGTATACTCACTAGCGTGTATTTAAATCATTCGTCGCAGGGAAAAAGATTTTATAAATATATGATAAGGTATATCCACATGGCTAATACATACATACATATATATTATATGGGTGTGCATTGATAAATAAATAAACATACATACATACATACATACATATATATATATACATATATATATATATATATATATAATTCATCACCTCAATTTAAAATTCAATTCAAATTCATTTATTCTTTTTTTGAAAATAACTCAAATTCATTAACTAAAATTTCTACTCATAAAAATCAAAAAAAATATTTCAAATGTATATGAATTTTCTACAATATTCAAACTCACATCCCTCGTTTAATTTAAATCCAAAATCCACAAAATAACTTGAATAATTTCAGGTTTAATATTTTTATAACTTTAGCTATAAATATATTTTTAGATATATTTCGGAAGTTCAATCTTTACCCTCCTTATAACTCTCAGATTTGAATTCGAGACATCTTATCTTAACAAGTAATAACGGTTCATCAAGTTATCGTAACTTCATTATATGACCAAATAATTAACGCAATCAAACATTTATTATTAACAACTTGGGCACAACCATCTACTAACCAATATGAAATTTATATATTTATTGTAATTTAAAATGATGTTATACAACTTATCATTACTACTACAACCCCATACCAACATTCATCATTTTACCTCAACAACCAATGTTGTACAGCCTTCTCTTCGCATCACCTACTTCTGTTATTCCCCCTATATGCTCACGCACCTCTTTCAAATCAATGTGCCACATCAAGCCATCATCATTGTGTTGTCGGCCATGCCGTCTCCATGTTCTACCCTATTCGCCGCCTAGGTCGTGCCTGAAAGCCATCACTAGGCCCATCGTCATCGTCCAAACCCTGATCTCCGCTTGCCACAATCGCATATGCATCCCACCTATGCAACCCCTCGGTAGTTGTTCTTTATATCATGCGTCCGTTTGAAATTGATTTGGGATTAGGGATGGAATAGAGATGGTTTTTTACTTATTTTTTCTTACCTGGAAGAGGACAAAATGAAATAAAGAAGCGAAAGTAAGGATAAGCTTGAAGGGTATGAGATGAGCATGATCCAGAGGATAGGGTCCAATAAAAATTAAAAGAGAATTTTGTTTTTCTTTTAAATAAAAAAATGCCCCTGACCCCATTAAACCTAACCGTCTTTTAATCATCGCATTACAATCATTTCAAAATTCAACCCAAGGCATTTTACCAAACGTTATTTTATTTTGAATGATTTGTCGTTTATTAAGTTATTGCCCCCTAGGTTTTAGGTAGCTAATTTTTTTTATTAGTTCAAAAAATTCCAATTTCCACAAATATTATTTATTTTTCCAAATAAATTTTCAACCAAAATTTTAGATATTTAAAACGCAATTCAAATTCCTAATTTGAATCCTAAATCAATATTCTCCAACAATTTAATAAGTTGAATTAAATTCAATAAAACGTTCAGTTGAATTCTCAAATCCATTTTAATGGATTTATTTTATTTTAACTTCGAACAGGGATGTAAACGACTCCCCTCCTTAAAGAAATTGCAACTCATATAATAGCTTTCAGTAGTTCCTTTGAATAATTACTTTAATTTCAAAAATTATAAAAATTTTGTAATTTTTCCAAGTAGCGAGATTTTTGAAACTTTCGGTAGAGTCCCTTTTGTATGGAGAACCTTTCAAATAATTACAATATGATTAAATAGATATACGTCGACCAAATCACGATCGAAAATAATTTATATATCAAAGTTATCCATACAACATCTAATGCATAATATATATATATATATATATATATATATATATATAGCTTTTTAAGTAAAAACATACCTTATATTTAGCATTTCAAAGCAATTCATTTACTTTTATATGAGAAAAAGCAAGTTTGTTTCAGATTCCAATTCAAGTGTCTTTACGTACCTATTCTTAACTCAATTCAAATTAATAAGCTCATACAAATAAAATTTTATAACATGATAGTCATTCAATCAAATGTACACATGTAAGCAAGTTTCCAATTAGCTTTCTAAGTTTCAAAAACACCAAATTATTTGATGCTTTCAAGAGTAACGTCGTGTCATATTTAATTAGCTTTCCATAACTTCTTCCTGACTATGAAAACAAGGTATGTGTTCATCAGTAATGGTTGTTTTGCCCAAAATACAAACTTTGAAGTGAAATTTAATACATAAGTCGCTTGTGTTAAATGTGACGACCCAAACTCGATGTCCGATAAACGACATCAAATTCGCATCGCCGGAGCTTATAACAACAATTAGATCAATATAAAACAGCGGAACAGAATCAATATCATAAATATCATCACAGTTACAACATCAACTTAATATCCATACTACAACAGAGTATATAATACATACACCACAACTCTAAATACAACATCATGATAATACAACAATGATCATATATCCAAAAGTCCTCAAATGAGAGAGATGATATCGAACTCCCAAAAGCTAAACACCTGAAATCTCCAAAAGCTCCTAAGATATCTCCAAGATAAAAAGCTCCAAAATATTTCTCCTCCAAAATACAGAAACCTGCTACTAGGCTGCCCGTGTGGAAATAATGGGCACCCAGACTTTAGGAAAGAAAACAATAAACTCCGGATCAGTCATGGGACTGGTATGAGTAAACAAAACAACAGTTACTTTTTAAAGAAACTAGATTTATAAAAGAAATTTCGGTATGCTTTTAAAAATGGAACTACCATAAGACCTCCCGCCACACACACAATGCAAACGCAGAATTGAAGGAGATTTCTTCTTATGATAGTTAAATATGCTTGGTACGAGAAAAGAAATTCTTTGATATTATTACTAGTGCAAAGTGAGGAAAGCGTTTCAAAAATAGTGTGACAGCCCGCAAATCCCCTCTTGAATCAACACTAATCTACCTCTATTGACTCAAAAGGCCCAGAAATATGAACCATTAGGGTTAAAGAAGAAGAGATAGAAGAAGAAGGAACTAAACAATATCAGAATCTCACAGTCGCAGCGGAATAAAATATAATAGTAAATATATAACTTTACACAAAATGAAATCTATAACTGTTTTATATACATCATAACATCAGAGTGTCTCATACATCAACAATCACAAATCAGACATACCATACAATCATAGCAGCGGATATATATAGGTACATATAATACGTCTCGGACTCCAGCTCCTCTCCTGCTCCATAGCATCCTGACCTGAACAAATAATACTCGGTCTGACCCGAGCATTATAATGGAATAACACCCGAGTCAGTCTGGAATACCAGCTGATACTAAATATGCATCCAACATGATTATTAAAGTTTCAAAAATCCTTTGAAAACAAAAGCATCTCGTAAGACCACGCCACAAATAAACATGTCGGGTTTTTACCTTACGATAGCTAAAACACTTTTTGTAGAAATCCTCTGATATTATAATAGGGTCTATTTACAAATACTTATAAAATAGCCAAAATTGTTACATCTATTAAATTCCAACTACTAGCCACCGAAGTGGGTAATACAAACAAAACTCGTAAAAGGCTCGTAGGGAAAATGGATTTCCAACAATGACTAGGCAATGGGGTACCACCTGTCACAGTACGGGGCCTAGATCACCGTACCGAGGACTACTCCCTTCATCCCCTGCAACACAAGGCCGGAACCATTCCTTACTGAACAGTCCCGAACAAGATAAATCCCGTGGTTGGCGTGACCAACCACCCACTAAGCCGAAATATATAAAGGACATCTAGACAGGGGAAATATCTTGTCCTGCTTGGGCATGACCCACCTAACCTTGCTGCATATCCCTTGATTTTCAGTCATTCCCGGTTGATGAGGCTTGAGGCTAAGCGTTACATTTAGAACGTTTTCACTTAGAATGCCCATCGCCCACCTGACGATGTTTCGCAAGCATTCATCCATACAAGTCTGTCCCGGGTTCGAACGGAACCGAAGGCATTACACCTACTACATCCATTTTGGAAATATCCTCAGGATTAGTAGCGATTAGCCCTTGCACTTCACTGCTCCATCTTCGACTTCGAACATGTTTTTTGCACGAAACGTACAAATCGGATCGAAGTGGTTTTCGAGAAATGAATCTCGATCCCCGTCTCTTCGAAACGATCAACGCATTTGTCCAATATTGATAGTCGGTGATTTAACTATCAATTTATATTCGCAAACATCCATAAGCATCCATCACATAATAAATAAGTCCCACATTATTTATTTGCCTCAAATATCTTTAAAAGACATTCTCAAATTTTCAAAGCTCATTTGAAAACAATTCTCAAAGTTCTTCTTTTACAAGGTAAATCCCATATATTCCCATTGGAAATAACCAAGTTCAAAACAATTTAGGTTTAAAATAGTTAAAATATTTTATACTGAAATAAACTTTAAAATAGGTAAATTTACTACTAGTTATTTACTCAAAATATAATTTCAAAATATGTACAGTAAAACAATTTATTAAGATATAAACTTTGATTTTAAATAAGGTTTTTAATAAACTAAATTTAAAAGTAGTGTTTTTAATAAGACAAATACTCATTTCAAATGACTTAAGTCCAAAACTAGTCTTTTAAACAAATCCATTTGTAAAAATAATTATTAAGGTATTTATAAAATTTACTATTGCTGATTATTAATAATTACTTTAAAATAATAATTTCCAAAACACTCTTTTACACAAGCTTGAATTTTTAAAACTTCCCTTTTTATAAAATCAGTTTAAACTCGAACTTGGTTTTCCCAGGGAATCTCATTTTCACTTAAACATCACAGAAATCCTTCTCACGATTTCTGTCGATTTATTTCAATTTAGTTTTATGGTTTAATAACATAAATTTACTTTCACATTTATCAATTGATAAAATTTCTCTTTGTTTATCATTTCGGATTTTACAAATTTCAATTTTCATTCCAATAGATTTCAAAATTTAATTCTTTTAAATTCATTATCTAACAATATCGCAATATTCCAATACAAATTTTATTTCAGTTTTTTTCCCAAACAGATCCTAATTTTTTTTATATTCCTTTAAATTTCTTATTTATAAATTTCTTAATTTCTTTTGAAACCCAATTTAATTTCTTTATAATTAAAAATCCAAATTTCTTTATAATTAACATTTTGGGTTTAGTTTATCTCACAATATCACAATGCAATTAAATTCCAAATTTATCAATCACAATATATAAACAGGCATCATCATCAACTATAAAAATATTACTACACGGCGAGGAATCCAGTTGGATCCCTCCAACCTGTTTTCCCTGCATCCACAAATATTAGCACATCACAAATATAAATATCCATCCAGACTGATAATAACAATAATATGCAACCAATCACACTGATATTTAAAAATTTATTATTTAAATCAGCCAATATCCAGATGTGAGTGAGAATAACTCACCTTGAGTTTCGGCGAGCGTTCGAAATTTAAATTAAACCGAACGATGTCCGATTTAACCTAAATTTCTACTTGCCCGGATTGATTCCGGATCTGCACCATCGCGTAGTACGCGTCTCTGCGATTCCGACGATACCAAATTCGTTACAATCTGACACCGTACGAACAAGTTATCAAAATTTAAAGTTTTGTATATCAATTTAAAACAAATTCTTTTTTTTTTTTTAAACCAAACAAGCATCACTGTACCCAGAAACAAAAACGAGGCCGCATAGGTCTTCTTCCTCACGCGATAAAACAGCAACAACGAACCCAACATCACTTAGCTAGGGTTAAAAATCGCGATCACCACGGTCAACTTGAGGTAGATCGAGCACCACCCCTACGTAGCCCACAACCTCCTCCCTACTCGGCCCAGATCCGGTGGAACACGGCACCCCCACCTCACCATAAAACGCGTGCGAACGGCCCAGCTCCAACGTCGAACTGCCGCCAATCCTTCGAAGTTTGAGTTGTCCTGCCGTACTGATGTGTAGAGCTCGAAGTCGACTTCATTTCTCTAGTTGGAATTTGTTGGAATCGTAAGTTAGATCGAGAGATCTTTAGGGAAGAAGCCTGGGATATTTCGGCCATTGGTAGTATAGGTGGCGGCCGGTAGAAAATAGTCTAGGGTTTGGGTTATGAATATAAATATATATAATATTATTTAATATTAATTTAATCTCGTTCTTCAACTTTTAACAACCTACTCAAACGAACTCCAATTCTCACGTACCAATAGGCGTTCCTAAGGTTTTTCCTCGATCCGGACACAATGGAACAGTTTCGCAAGCTAATTTGATCGTATGCGCGGGTTTCGGAATTAAACAATCAATTTAAAATTAAATCGATTAAAACGATTTCGATGCGTTTCGAGCTGCCGGGGTCAAACGACAACTCCGATTGCTACGAAAATTGAAATCCGATAATAACTAACTATTACGGATCCAATGAAACTGGTTTCGTCGAATTCCGGGACTGTGCCCCAGAAGGCTATTTTAACTCGTCTATTAAATCGGGCAATTATCCAAATTGTCGAAAACGCTTAAAATTTTACTATTAAATTTTTATTAACTTTACAATAAAACATATAACATTTATAAGCACATTAACAATCATTTTGACTCATTTCGAATTAAAATTCGATTAATTGCATTTTTATATTATTAAATCCTATTATTAAATTAATATAAAATCCCCAAATTCAATCTATTAACTTTTATTCTCTTCTAATGGTCCAATATTAAAACTCAAACCCAATTAGACTTAAATTAAAATTTAGAATCTAATTTTATCTCCATTTACACTCGAAATTACCAATTACCCCAATTCTAATATTGAATTAGTATTATTCAGTTACCAATTAAATTCCCGATTCAATATTTAACTACTGTTCTCCATTATTTGAAATTGAATAGAATTACTATAACTAAAAATTATAGCTTATTTTATTTCAAGATTCAATTTATAATCCATATTCAACATTTAAAATGAATTAAATGTTCAAATTCAATGGCTTAAAAGTACGGGATGTTACAAATAGAATATAAATCTTAGCCAACATACGACCATTATCGTATGCCTACTATAGCTACCATGTTTTGTGGCAGGTTACCGCCACGCTGCATGACAGGTTTAACAACTAAAACCGTACAGGGCTCGTATTGTTTCTTTGGATTTCCAACGAATGGTCTGGCCAAGGAACTTCCCATTGCCACATGGAAACGCCTCTGGAAAGACTCCCCGAGAACCTAATCGAATCTTTTCCAACACAAGGCCGGGTTATCCTTCAAACTGGGTAACAACCGACACGAGTATGCCATCTCCCGGTTGTAACCAACCTTTAACCGGGGCCCCAGCAACAAATCACAAAGTAATATATATATACACACACACACACACACACACACACACACACACACACACACACGATCTCAACATAAGTTAAGTATCTGGGCTCCATACCATGATACCACTTCTATCCAGAAAGAAATGCACATACCATAAGGGGTGCTACCCCCAATAACCTTGCCACATCTTTCCTGTTTCGACCATTTCGGGTGTGAGGCTCGACGAAGTCTCTTCCACAAAGCCATGCTTTATACAAAAGCTGTGCTTTGGGTCAACAAATGATCAGAGTAATGATCGCCAAGATAAATGATCAAGCAAATGATCATATCACAAATGATCAAACAATGTTCATCTCACAGCAACACTCAGCATGCCACATTACCAATTTGGGAATATATCACTAGTAATCATCAACTACATAACCTCTGAGCTCGTACGTCTCAGAGAAGGGTGTTAAGCTAAGAGAATAAATTCTCCTCCACCAACAGAAATATATTTGATAGAAACCAGCTTTACATCTCAATTTGTAATGTTAGGCACACAATCCATACAAGTCTGTTCTGGGTTCGAACAGAATTGAAGGCACTTCCAAAGAAGTCCTTGAAATCTGGATATCCACAATCCTGATCGGATTCCCCATCACATATGGAGAACTCTATACCGGAGCAACTTGGTACAGAGTCAATCGATAGGTCATCCTATCGCTCTCGCAAATACTCGGTCTTCAACGCTGGTCTTTAAATGCTATCCATAACGTCGAATCACATATTCGAAATGGGTTATACGACACAAAGGTCCTTTCCCGGCTAGTTCGAATTGTGAGTGTCAAATTTTAAAACATGTGGATGTCATTCACAAATATTCACAGGTTCGATGTGGGTTCGGATAACCAACTGAAATCTAATTCTCTGTCGCATCGAAGTTTAAATACCGTTTTACGGGAAAACAGGGTTTCACATCAATACAGAACAAACCACAATCATAGTACAGTACATAGAAATTTATATCACACAGTATCACAATCAGAACAGAAATATCAATATAGAGCACAACTATAGTTAATCATTTTCCAAAGTGGTTCAAATAAATTTACCACTAAATTATTTTAAATCAATGATAAAAATTTGGATAAATAAATTTAATCTTAATTAACTCGATTTATTGTTTCAAAATTAGTTATTTAAATTAACTGCTAATTTTCTAGATTTATCAAATTAAATTAATTTGAATAACAAATTCTCAGTTACAATTAAATTTGAACTCTTAATTAAATTTCAAATTGTATATCATTTTTAATATCTTTTCAAATTTATAAATTAATAAAAATAATCATTTACCTTAATTATCGTTTTAAATCTTCTTTATATCCTCAAAATCAATTTATTTTGCATTTGAAATTTCAAGGTAAATTAACTTCAATTCTTATTTTAAATTAAATTACTTAATTTAAATATTAATTAAGGTTTTATAAGCATTGATATATATTTACTTAGTCAATAATTTAAACAGATTTTCAACTTAATTTTTTTTCAACATGGTTCAATTTAACACTTACACTTGATAGATTTGGGTTAAACCCATTTTTAAAATATACTCGAGTAAAACCCAAGTCTCACTCGCGTTTACCCCGGGTCCTTCACATTACATCCCCGAGACCTTCCCTTTCTCTCCTCATCCCAGTTTCTTTTCTTCTTCCAGTTTTTTTTCTTCCAAGTTTAAACTTTAGCTTACTAAAATAGCATCTGGGAGAACTCGCTCGAACACGAGTACCCACCCGAAGCATCACTTAAAAATTTTCGAGTCTCTCCCGAAGCCAAGCACACGCGAAAATTTCCAATTCCCAAACGAGCGTTGTGCACGTGCACATCGTCACGGCGCCACTCCGGTCGAACTTCTGGTCGTCCACACATCATCAACGACGTGCTCGAGCCTCTCAAACACTCACAAGTTCGAACTAATCACGATTTCGAAATCTCGTTCCCAAACCCAAAAGCTGGAACGAACAACCCCTCAAATAATTGCCTCGCCACGACGCCAAAGATCGCCAGAAACCAAGCAACTTCGTCCATAGTTGCCTTAATGACCCCTGACCCTTAACCCCCCGGGACCGATCATCTCAGGCCCCTCGACGAAGAAGCGGTTTGCTCGAAAACGTGGGCAACCCAAACCTGCCCACAAACCTCATATCCTCCTCGTATAGCTTCTCTGATGATTTAAAAATGTTGTGACCATTTTTCTGGTGACCATCAGCGCTCAAGCTATCCCTGACACCAAGCTCGAGATCATACGATCTCGAGGTCACCGGAATTTGCCACAAGTTGAATTTCCGTTCAACTCGAAATGCCGCTCGGTCAATCAAGTTAAAAATCTAGATTTTTGCTTTAAAAATCATGGTTTTTGAAGAGAAATTATATCGTGCCATTGAATCAAGATTTCAAAACATTCGAATTTTATGCAATTTCAAGTTCTACTGTATATTTTTCTTCCTCAGTAAGATATATATATTTTTCTCTTCCAATCTCCACTAGAAATATATTTAAAGCTTGGATCTCACTTTAACAAACACGTCTTATTGATGCCTAAAAGTATACCAAAGATTTGAGGGAAAGTTTTAAGCTTTTAAAACAATTCTGAAACCTATTAACACATAACATATCACTGTGTATCATACATACTATCAATTTCATACACATATGTACATACATAAAACAACATGCAGGCATATTAACCATCATTCAAGAGCATCATCAAAACAATATCACTGGGTATAGGCAAATAAAAGTGGGTTTGCTCACTTTGAAATATGAAACAGAGAGGCTTCTGCTTTAAAAAAGAAACAGCTTATATCTTCTTCTCTTTTTTATTTGGTTGTATAACCGAGCTTTGAATTTACAAAGTAAATGCTTGCTTTTTTTTTGTTTTCAGGCTTTGCTAAGATTTGTTTAAATGAAATAAAGCAACTATGCATGAGTATATATAAAGGAATGTACAGGGTTTAGCAACATTTCTTTTTTTCTTTTTCTTTTATCCTGAAGCTAATCAGGGAGTTACATTCTTATGCAATCATACACAGGGCAACATTCATTCACTTACTCAAAATTCTTGCATGCAACCTAATGATCAACTCTACTATATTATCCAAGAATTCACACAGCAACAAGATTGGGAAAGAACAAAAGCTTACTCACTTTGAAATATGAAACAGAGACTATAAATTTGTTTTGTTTTGATTCTGCAGTTGAAGCTCCCTTCAGTAATTTTCCTTTCAAGCTTGAATAAAAATGATGTTTGCTTCCCTTTTTATTTTCTGATCTTTGCTAAAATTTGTTGAATGATGTTTGAGTTTATAAAATTATGATGTTTGGTTTTCTTTTCTTTTTCAGGCTTGCTAAGTTTTGCTGGACAAACTAAAATAGGATGCCTTGCATACATATATAGATAGAAGAAAACAATGTTATACAAATAGGTGTTATCAGGTATGGGTTTATTTCTTTTGTTGACTAAGCAATGCTTGTTTTCAGCTGAGATGGTATCAAGTAGTGCTGAGAGGATAGGCATTAAATGCAAGCATTTAATGGAAGCATGTAATGTTCATGCTGTTTGATTTTTTTTGTAAGTACTATCTTATTTGAATTCTTTACTCTCTTGCATTTTCTTGGTTTCCTTTACAGTTTATATTTCTTCTTACTGTTTTGTTATCTTGTTTAATTATTTGTTTATTTGTTCATTTGTTTATTTGTTTAATTATTTGTTCATTTGTCCATTTGTTTATTTGTTTAATTATTTGTTTATTTGTTCATTTGTTCATTTGTTTAATTATTTGTTTATTTGTTTAGATGTTAGATTATAATTATGTGATTTAAATTTTATAATTTCATCATAACTTACTTTAACAATTTTATTCCTATTAAAAGCTCATCTTTCAATATTTAAATTTATAACCCATATTTCATTTAATGGTTTTAAGACAATTTCTTATTTTACTTTGTTAAAAAGAAAAGTTGTTTTAGTTATTAACATTAAATAACTATGTGATTTTATTACAATATTTTATTTCTTTTGAAATTCAGTTAATTTAAATTCAAAAGTTCAAATTATTTATCGAAATTAAATTAACTAAATTCTGGAATGTTACATTATCCCCTCCTTAAGAAAATTTCGTCCTCGAAATTGAAAGAGAGAGAAACGCAAACAAAGAATAGACGAATTCAGAAAACAAGGAAATGACTTACAGTTTAAGCTGAGATGTCTATTCTGCAGTTGGGATATTATTTCTTCATATTATCTTCAGTCTCCCAAGTACAGTCCTTTGGATCGCCACTCTATTGAACTTTGACCAGCTTCACAATCTTGTTTCTTAATCGTTTCTCATCACGATCTACAATTTTTATTGGCTCTCTTCTAATTGCCAAGTTAGGAGTGATCTATAGATCCTGCTGAGCAGCTTCTTCAATAATATCATCTGGATCGTGCACATATTTCCGAAGATTAAAAATGTGGAACACATCATGTACGCCAGACAACCAGCTGGGTAACTGCACTCGATATGCTAGAGGACCAATCCTTTCCAGAGTAGGAAAAGGACTAATATAACGTGGTGCTAGCTTTCTAGTTTTCCCAAATCTCAATACATCCCGCATCGGAGATACTTTCAGAAATACAGAATCTCCAACTTGAAATTCCAAATTTCTTCTTCGGCGGTCATAATAGCTCTTCTGACGGCTTTGGGCGGTTAATAACTTCTTTCGAATAAAGTCTACCTTCTCAGTGGCTTCTTTTATCATATCCGGTCCAAGAACAAGTCTATCACCTGATTCGATCCAGCATGTAGGTGATCGACACGGACGACCATATAAAGCTTCGAAAGGAGCCATTTCTACACTGGCCTGATAACTGTTATTATATGAGAATTCAACCAGATGCAAATTGTCCTCCCAAGAACCACCAAAATCATGAACACAAGCACGCAGTAGGTCTTCTAAAATTCGGTTGACCCCCTCAGTCTGTCCATCTGATTGTGGGTGATAAGCAGTACTGAAATTTAATTTCGTTCCCAATGCGTCTTGGAATGCTTCCCAAAATCTACTAGTGAAGATCGGATCACGATCACTTACTATACTGCTGGGAATACCATGGAGGCGAACAATTTCCTTTATATATATACACCTGCCAAGCTTGCTGCAGTCCGGGTGGATTTCACTGGAATAAAATGAGCAGTTTTGGTTAGACGATCCACAATAACCCAAATCGCTTAATTGCCTTTCTTGGTTCGTGGCAATCCGTCGATGAAATCCATCGATACCTGATCCCATTTCCATTTCGGTACTTCCAAAGGTTGAAGTAAACCGACCACTTTCATTTGATCGCTTTTGATTTGCTGACAAGTAGCACAGCGACTCACATAGATAGATATGTCTCTCTTCATCGTTTTCCACCAGAATGTTCTTTTAATATCTCGATACATTTTGTTGACTCTTGGTTGGATACTGAATTTGGACTTGTGGCATTCGTCCAATACTTCACGTTCAGTTCTGGAATGTCAGGACACAAATTCTGCCCTTCATCCTTATAACTTCAATATCATCAATTTAAAAATCAGAAGCTTCACCTCGACATATTCTTCTACGAATTTCTCGAAGGAACTTGTCTTCAGTTTGCTTGTTGGCGATCTTCTCAAGGAGAGTAGGAGTGATAACAAGATATGCAAGAACAACATGTATCCTACTTAAAGCATCGGCAACCACATTGGCTTTTCCCGGCGTATATTGGATATCTAGGTCATATGATGCCAGAAATTCCAACCAACGTTGTTGTCGCAATTTCAAATCCTTCTGGGTGAAAAGATATTTCAAGGATTTATGGTCGGTGAATAATTCGAATTTTTCACCTAAAACAAAGAAGTTTATTAGGTATATTCCTTTAGTTAAGTTAGTTTCATAAATTGTTAAGAAAGCTGAAAAGATTCTTACCCAGAAGATAGTGTTGCCAGATTTTTAAAGCGAAAACAACAGCCAAAAGTTCCAAATCGTGCGTTGGGTAGTTTTTCTCATGCAGACGTAATTGTCTACTCGTGTAGGCAACTACCTTTCCATTTTGCATTAATACTGCACCTACCCCATCACCACATGCATCAGTATAGACAGATAAGCCTTGGTTTCCGTTAACAATAGTGAGAACATGAGCAGTGGTCAATCTCTTTTTCAACTCCTGAAAAACTTCTTCACATTCTGGAGCCCAAATGAACTTTGCATTTTTCATTGTTAGCTTAGTCAATGGGCTAGCCAACTTAGAAAAATCTTGAACGAATTTCTGGTAATAGCCTGCTAAACCCAAAAAGCTTCAAACTTCTTTTGGAGTAGTGGGTTGTTTCCAATCAAGAATAGCGGAAATTTTGCTAGGATCTACCGAAATTCCTTCTTCATTAACAATATGGCCACGGAATTTGACTTCATTGACCCAGAAGTGGCATTTGGAAAATTTTGCAAATAGAACATTTCTCCTCAATATTTCCAATACGATTTTAAGATGTTCGACATGCTCTTCTTTAGTCTTAGAATAGATCAAAATATCATCAATGAATACAAGCACAAATTTATTCAGAACTTCCCGAAACACATGGGTCATAGATCTACGAAGTATGCTTGAGCATTGGTTAGCCCAAAAGGCATAACTAACCATTCATAGAACATATCAGGACCTCTAAAAGCGGTCAAATGGACACAATCTTTGGCAATTCGTAATTGATGGAATCCTTGGGCTAGATCCATTTTTGAAAAGAAACGAGCGCCGTGCAACTGATCAAATAAATCATCAATTCTGGGCAGTGAAAATTTATTCTTGAGAGTTTGTTTATTTAGATCACGGTAATCTACGCACAATCTCAAAGATCCGTCTGATTTAGCAACAAATACGACGGCTGAGCCCCATTCAGAAACACTGGGTCGAATTAATCCTTTTGCTCGTAGTTCATCAGTTTGATAAACCAATTCAATCTTTTCCTTGGGTGCCATCCTACAACTTGCGTGAACAACAGGACGAGCATTGGGTACAAGATCAATTCGGAATTCTATTTCTCGGTGAGGAGGTAAAGATTTCACTTCTTCAATACGTTGGAAAATTCCCGAACAATAGGTATAGACTGCAAAGTGGGTTGAAGATATCCCAAGGTATACATCAATCTGTCTCTCCTTGGACTTGGATTCTCACAAGAGATTTCAATAAAATTTCCAAAACTTGTTTTGATTAAAACTGTCCGATTGTTACAATCCAATACAGCTTCGTATCTCGATAACCAGTTCATACCGAGTAAGATTTCAAATTCATTAAATTCGAGGACAAAAAAGTTGATAGGAAATCGATAGCTAGCATATGAAATAGGAACTCTCTTACAATATGAACAAATATTTGCGAGACCTCCAACCGGATTTTTCATGCAAATAGGATCGTCAACAAATTTAGTTTTAAGTCCTAATTCATTTACGGTTTGTTGAGAGATAAAGCTATCTGAAGCTCCTGTGTCAAATAAAACTCTAACAGTTCTATCATTAATAGTAAGGTTACCTTCCAAAACACTCTTCCCTTTATCAGCTTTTGAAGATGAGGGGTCCTTCTTTATCGTATAAACTTTTGCCACCTGCGCTGGCTTCATTACTGGGCAATCTTTAACAAAATGTCCCGGCTTGTGACAATTGTAGCATTCTTTAGCTCCTCTAACAGTTTCTTGCTTCTTCGGTTTTGGGCAGTTATTTGAATAGTGGCCCTTCTCTTTGCAGTTGTAACAAGTGACATTTTCTGCTGCGCTTCCTTGAATGCTCCACTTCTTCTCGTTGCCTTGCCAAGGCTTCTTGCCTCCAAATTTCCGCTTTTTATAATTTTGACTACCTGAATTTCCTTTCTCTTCCGGGGCTTCTTGCACATCAAGGGTAGAGTATCTGTAACCCATATCTACTAAATCTGAAAAAGATTCTTTAACGTGGCCCGTCATTCTTTCATGATATTTCTGGTTCATTCCACGGATAAACCTTTCGTTTTTCTTAAGAGGTGTGTTTAACAATTCCGGACCAAACCGAGATAGTTCGCTGAATTTATTTAAGTATTCTTCAAATGACAAACGTCCTTGTTTCAAATCCAGAAATTCCTGATACATTCTGGAAACTCCCGCCGACGGCATGTAACGTTTCTCAAATACTTCCTTAAAATGATCCCAAGTAAATTCTTCCTCGGGTTCATCTATAATGATGGTTTCCCACCAAGCTGAAGCTTCTCCTTGGAGTTGCCAAGAAGCTATAAGTCTCTTCTGCTCGTCCTGTAGTTTTAGCCCTTTAAAAATCTTCTCACACGATCTTACCCAAGCTTGAGCCTCAATAATTGACTCCTTGCCGGTAAACGGTTTGCCACCAAGCTTTTCGAACTTCTTATATAAATCAGCCAAATCCAGTTGTTGCTGAATATCTATTACTGCTTCTGCGGCTGGGGGAATTTGATTGGGTGCTGCGGCATTGCCTTGACCCCTAGCTCTTCCTCTGCGTCCACTCATTTTCACTATCTAAGATTAGTAAGAAAATTGATTTAGATATACAGACGAGATATCTTAAGGAATATCAGCAGTAAAAAGAAATAGACTAAGAAAATTTAAAGTTTCAGTCTTGGTTATACTCATTCTAGGGTATGCTTCACCCTATCGCTAATGAGCCATCTAACTTGTTATACTCCGTAGCTAAAGTTCTTACTCAACCAACAGCTCTGATACCACTTTGTGACGACCCAAACTCGATGTCCGATAAACGACATCAAATTCGCATCGCCGGAGCTTATAACAACAATTAGAAGAATATAAAACAGCGGAAAAAAATCAATATCATAAATATCATCACAGTTACAACATCAACATAATATCCATACTACAACAGAGTATATAATACATACACCACAACTCTAAATACACCATCATGATAATACAATAATGATCATATATCCAAAAGTCCTCATATGAGAGAGATGATATCGAACTCCCAAAAGCTAAACACCTGAAATCTCCAAAAGCTCCTAAGATATCTCCAAGATAAAAAGCTCCAAAATATTTCTCCTCCAAAATACAGAAACCTGCTACTAGGCTGCCCGTGTGGAAATAATAGGCACCCAGACTTTAGGAAAGAAAACAATAAACTCCGGATCAGTCATGGGACTGGTATGGGTAAACAAAACAACAGTTACTTTTTAAAGAAACTAGATTTATAAAAGAAATTTCGGTATGCTTTTAAAAATGGAACTACCATAAGACCTCCCGCCACACACACAATGCAAACGCAGAATTGGAGGCGATTTCTTCTTATGATAGTTAAATATGCTTGGTACGAGAAAAGAAATTCTTTGATATTATTACTAGTGCATAGTGAGGAAAGCATTTCAAAAATAGAATATTAATCATAGCCAACATACGACCATTATCGTATGCCTACTATAGCTACCATGTTTTGTGGCAGGTTACCGCCACGCTGCATGACAGGTTTTACAACTAAAACCGTACAGGGCTCGTATTGTTTCTTTGGATTTCCAACGAATGGTCTGGCCAAGGAACTTCCCATTGCCACATGGAAACGCCTCTGGAAAGACATCCCGAGAACCTAACCGGATCTCTGCCAACACAAGGCCGGGTTACCCTTCAAACCGGGTAACAACTGACACGAGTATGCCATCTCCCGGTTGTAACCAACTTTTAACCGGGGCCCCAGCAACAAATCACAAAGTAATATATATATATATATATATATATATGCGATCTCAACATAAGTTAAGTATCTGGGTTCCATACCATGATACCACTTCTATCCAGAAAGAAATGCACATACCCTAAGGGGAGCTACCCCCAATAACCTTGCCTCATCTTTCCTGTTTCGACCATTTCGGGGTGTGAGGCTCGACGAAGTCTCGTCCACAAAGCCACGCTTTATACAAAAGCTGTGCTTTGGGTCAACAAATGATCAGAGTAATGTTCGCTAAGATAAATGATCAAGCAAATGATCATATCACAAATGATCAAACAATGATCATCTCACAGCAACACTCAGCATGCCACATTACCAATTTGGGAATATATCACTAGTAACCATGAACTACATAACCTCTGAGCTCGTACGTCTCAAAGAAGGGTGTTAAGCTAAGAGAATAAATTCTCCGCCACCAATAGAAATATATTTGATAGAAACCAGTTTTACATCTCAATTTGTAATGTCAGGCACACAATCCATACAAGTCTGTTCTGGGTTCGAACAGAACCGAAGGCACTTCCAAAGAAGTCCTTGAAATCCGGTTATCCACAATCCTGATCGGATTCCCCATCACATATGGAGAACTCTATACCAGAGCAACTCAGTGCAGGGTCAATCGACAGGTCATCCTATTGCTCTCGCAAATACCCGGTCTTCAACACCGGTCTTCAAATGCTATCCATAACGTCGAATCACATATTCGAAATGGGTTATACGACACAAAGTTCCTTTCCCGGCTAGTTCGAATAGTGAGTGTCAAATTTTAAAATATGTGGATGTCATTCACAAATATTCACAAGTTCGATGTGGGTTTCGGATAACCAACTGAAATCCGATTCCCTATCGCATCGAAGTTTAAATGTCGTTTTACGGGCAAACAGGGTTTTCACATCAATACAGAACAAACCACAATCATAGTACAGTACATAGAAATTTATATCACACAGTATCACAATCAGAACAGAAATATCAATATAGTGCACAACGATAGTTAATCATTTTCCAAAGTGGTTCAAATAAATTTACCACTAAATTATTTTAAATCAATGATAAAAATTTGGATAAATAAATTTAATTTTAATTAACTCGATTTATTGTTTCAAAATTAGTTATTTAAATTAACTGCTAATTTTCTTGATTTATCAACTTAAATTAATTTGAATAACAAATTCTCAATTACAATTAAATTTGAACTCTTAATTAAATTTCAAATTGTATATCATTTTTAATTTCTTTTCAAATTTATAAATTAATAAAAATAATCATTTACCTTGATTATCGTTTTAAATCTTCTTTATATCCTCAAAATCAATTTATTTTGCATTTGAAATTTTAAGGTAAATTAACTTCAATTCTTATTTTAAATTAAATTACTTAATTTAAATATTAATTAAGGTTTTATAAGCATTTATATATATATATTTACTTAGTCAATAACTTAAACAGATTTTCAACTTAAATTTTTTTCAACATGGTTCAATTTAACACTTACACTTGATAGATTTGGGTTAAACCCATTTTTAAAATATACTGGAGTAAAACCCAGGTCTCACTCGCGTTTACCCCGGGTCCTTCACGTTACATCCCCGAGACCTTCCCTTTCTCTCCTCATCCCAGTTTCTTTTCTTCTTCTAGTTTCTTTTTTTTCTTCTAATTTTAAACTTTAGCTAACTAAAATAGCAT
Organism: Allium cepa; assembly: GCA_030765085.1. Taxonomy (NCBI): domain Eukaryota; kingdom Viridiplantae; phylum Streptophyta; class Magnoliopsida; order Asparagales; family Amaryllidaceae; genus Allium; species Allium cepa. Next base: position 126,814,407 of record CM060932.1, read on the forward strand.
CAGGGAGAACTCGCTCGAACACGAGTACCCAACCGAAGCATCACTCGAAATTTTTCGAGTCTCTCCCAAAGCCAAGCACACGCGAAAATTTCCAATTCCCAAACGAGCGCTTTGCACGTGCACATCATCACGGCGCCACTCCGGTCGAACTTCTGGTCGTCCACACATCATCGACGACGTGCTCGAGCCTCTCTAACACTCACAAGTTCGAACTAATCACGATTTCGAAACCTCGTTCCCAAACCCAAAAGCTGGAACGAACAACCCCTCAAATAATTGCCTCGCCACGACGCCAAAGATCGCCAGAAACCAAGCAACTTCGTCCATAGTTGCCTCAATGACCCCTGACCCTTACCCCCCAGGACCGATCATCTCAGAGCCCTCGACGAAGAAGCGGTTTGCTCGAAAACGCGGGCAACCCAAACCTGCCCACAAACCCTATATCCTCCTCGTATAGCTTCTCTGATGATTTAAAAATGTTGTGACCATTTTTCTGGTGACCATCAGCGCTCAAGCTATCCCTGACACCAAGCTCGAGATCATACGATCTCGAGGTCACCAAAATTTGCCACAAGTTGAATTTCCGTTCAACTCGAAATGCCGCTCGATCAATCAAGTTAAAAATCTAGATTTTTGCTTTAAAAATCATGGTTTTTGAAGAGAAATTATATCGTGCCATTGAATCAAGATTTCAAAACATTCGAATTTTATGCAATTTCAAGTTCTACTGTATATTTTTCTTCCTCAGTAAGATATATATATTTTTCTCTTCCAATCTCCACTAGAAATATATTTAAAGCTTGGATCTCACTTTAACAAACACGTCTTATTGATGCCTAAAAGTATACCAAAGATTTGAGGGAAAGTTTTAAGTTTTTAAAACAATTCTGAAACCTGTTAACACATAACATATCACTGTGTATCATACATACTATCAATTTCATACTCATATGTACATACATAAAACAACATGCATGCATATTAACCATCATTCAAGAGCATCATCAAAACAATATCACTGGGTATAGGCAAATAAAAGTGGGTTTGCTCACTTTGAAATATGAAACAGAGAGGCTTCTACTTTGAAAAAGAAACATTTTATATCTTCTTCTCTTTTTTGTTTGGTTGTATAACTAAGCTTTGAATTTACAAAATAAATGCTTGCTTTTGTTTGTTTTCATGCTTTGCTAAGATTTGTTTAAATGAAATAAAGCAACTATGCATGAGTATATATAAAGGAATGTACAGGGTTTAACAACATTTCTTTTTTTTTTCTTTTATCCTGAAGCTAATCGGGGAGTTACATTCTTATGCAATCATACACAGGGCAACATTCATTCACTTACTCAAAATTCTTGCATGCAACCTAATGATTAACTCTACTATATTATCCAAGAATTCACACGGCAACAAGATTGGGAAAGAACAAAAGTTTACTCACTTTGAAATATGAAATAGAGACTATAAATTTGTTTTGTTTTGATTCTGCAGTTGAAACTTTCTTCAGTAATTTGCCTTTAAAGCTTGAATAAAAATGATGTTTGCTTCCCTTTTTATTTTCTGATCTTTGCTAAAATTTGTTGAATGATGTTTGAGTTTATAAAATTACGATGTTTGGTTTTCTTTTCTTTTTCATGCTTGCTAAGTTTTGCTGGACAAAGTAAAATAGGATGCCTTGCATACATATATAGATAGAAGAAAACAATGTTATACAGATAGGTGTTATCAGGTATGGGTTTAGTCCTTTTGTTGACTAAGCAGTGCTTGTTTTCGGCTGAGATGGTATCAAGTAGTGCTGAGAGGATAGGCATTGAATGCAAGCATTTAATGGAAGCATGTAATGTTCATGCTGTTTGATTTTTTTTAAGTACTATCTTATTTGAATGCTTTACTCTCTTGCGTTTTCTTGGTTTCCTTTACAGTTTATATTTCTTCTTACTGTTTTGTTATCTTGTTTAATTATTTGTTTATTTGTTCATTTGTTCATTTGTTTATTTGTTTAATTATTTGTTTATTTGTTCATTTGTTTATTTGTTTAATTATTTGTTTATTTGTTCATTTATTCATTTGTTCATTTGTTTAATTATTTATTTATTTGTTTAGATGTTAGATTATAATTATGTGATTTAAATTTTATAATTTCATCATAACTTACTTTAACAATTTTATTTCTATTAAAAGCTCATCTTTCAATATTTAAATTTATAACCCATATTTCATTTAATGGTTTTAAGACAATTTCTTATTTTACTTTGTTAAACAGAAAAGTTGTTTTAGTTATTAAAATTAAATAACTATGTGATTTTATTACAATATTTTATTTCTTTTGAAATTCAATTAATTTAAATCCAAAAGTTCAAATTATTTATCGAAATTAAATTAACTAAATTCTGGAATGTTACATTAAACCTCATTTTTCACCTAGTAAACCTCAAAATATTGCATAATATTTGAGACAAATGTTGTTACTTATTGTTGTAGCCTTTCAGAAAGTACAATACTGTCGAAAACAGATAATGCTTTGAAAGTTACGGTCAAAACAAAATAAATTTTGCCTTAGATTTTTAATTTTTTTTATGGATTCAAATTAAATCAGTTTTAATATCAATGAATCTCATAAATTTGCATTGCACTTAAAATTTAAGTTCTTCTTCATTGTCTTAGTTTTCCAGCAAATACAATATCGTCAAAGACAAATTAACGGTTTAAGAGTTATGATAAAATAATTCAATGTTTTAACCGTGAAATTTTCAAGGACAGTCCAAAAGTTTGCCTTCATTTAAAACAGCCCTTAACAATAGTAAATCTAAAATTTTCCAAAAGTGATAAACATGAAAAAACTTTCATCTTAAAAACTAGGAGAAGTTTTTTTTATTCATTTGCAAATCAATTTGATGTTATCAACCTATTTGATGTTGCCTCTCTTATATTTATTTTGATCTTAAGAAGTCACAATGTTTTGCTTAAACTAAACAAACATGATTTCATTTGTCTTCTATAAAACTTCGAACATCTTTAGCCTTCAAATATTCATGATATATTTACTTAAGGAACACCAATCCCAAAACGTTATCAATGAAGATAATAAGTAAATTGACAAACATGACTAAAAGAAAAAAACAAATTAATTATTAAACTGAATTGGAATTGTTGGACGTTATTTTTTTTATTGATTCCCATGCAATAAATACTGACGAGTTAATATATATGAATTGCCAATATATACACAGATGGGCATGTCATCAAATACTTTATCTACTTTCAAACCAAATAGTGATTACATATTAGTTTAATTGCCCAAACAATTCAAAATTAAATATCAAATAGTAAGGCTTTGGGCAACTACAACACCGTTAAAGAAATAGGGGGAGCGACGTACGTGATAAGCTAATAACAAATAGAACAGATATATTCTCAAAATTCCACTTGTTTGTTTCATATCCATTGTCCCTCAATCAAAAATAAAGATACATAATAAGATGAAAGAAAGTAATAGTTGCTTTTTTGTTATGATTCGAAAGCCCTATATATGTACTTAAAATTTATTTTCAAACAAATTTTTCTAAATTAATTATTTCATGAATCATTTTAACACAAATGCACATTCTCATGTACTTATCAAGTTTATAGCTATAGTTTAACTCAAGTAGCCAATCCTTTATAATGACAATGAATAGATATTTTTTACATTTCAAAATAAACCAGTTCTACCTTATCACCTAATTACACATACACAAGCCATGTATTATTAATCACACCAATATATAGTATGCAACACATCATATACAACTAAGCAGCAAGGCATACAAATCAACATACAACATTGCATACACAAAGTTCAATAAATTAATATATTTTTATTATAGAAACATTGCCTCATCGGATCTTCGTTATTAGTTTCATCGATTAGCTATAGTATTGACCACACAATGAAAATCTATCAACACTACCTCGCCCCTTATCTCAACTTTTTGTAACACCCAATGTCTGTAAACGTCATACTAATTAATATGAATCATGTATATAAAAAAGCTTAACTTGTATATTTTTAAAATACGGAATCAATCTTTTAATATTCACTTAAAATTTCATATATATACAAAAAAAATTGACTTCTTGGTCAAAATATATATCATTATTATAAAATTAAATTTATAAAATAAGGGATCACTACCGTATATAAGACATACATCCTACAATTTACAAATTTTCTCTCTTTAATCAATATACTCCTTTTCCATATCAAAATATCATTTGCATATTTTTCTAAAACATCGGTATGTAACAATACCTCATTTTAATGTTTAGGAATTCCTACCAATATGTTAGCTACTCGAATTGACCAGAATTCTTAAAGCACTAAACGGATAGTCAACACAACCAATTTTCATATCATCTTACATAAAAATAAATTTCAATAGTATTTTTATTTATAAATAAATGTCATCAATTTTTATTGTTGGAGGTATCTTTAAGTTCTTATATATACATCTACTTATATAAAATAAATACCAATTTCTACAAATACTTAATATCTTCAATATTATATTTTTCTATTCAATTCTTTTTTAGGTATTTTATAGATAAATTTCTAAACTCTTTTAAAAAAAAGCTTGCCTTTTTAATTTCAATTTATTTCTATAAAATCATATACAACATTGTCAATCAAACTTCCAACCAAGCCATACCAATCATTTTTTTTTTTGAACTGGTACTTTATATACAACAAATCAGTGGGACAACATATCCCATGTCAAATAAACGTTCGAAAGCAAGTTTCGAACTTGTGACATCCTGCACCAAGCCGAATCAACTAACCACTTGGACAATGATGCTAGCCAAGCCATACCAATCATCAAGCAAGCATATATTACATCCAAACAAAATTCATTTTAATATATATCAAAATCACATCAAAGTATTCACATCATATGTGTGAATATTATTTTTATTTTTATTTCACAGAAACTTTTATTTTATAAATTTTCAATACAAATATGTGTGTGTGTGTATACATACGTATATAAATGTTTTAACGGATTATTGAACCTTTCGATCATTCACAACTCACACATCATAGGTGAGTTGAATAAAATAGGTAACCAAGTCTCATTCTCTAAGGCCAAAGTATATCTCTATCTCTATATTATTCCAACTTAAGCTTTGATGCCAGGCTGTGACGTCCCAGCTCCAGTGACCGAAATATCAGATATAGTTAACCGTCTAGTAGCTCTAGACAATAGGCATGGAAGGATCGATCTCTCGTATACACTACTTTGGATCAACATGGATATGTTTCAATGCTTGAATATATATGAAGTAATACATACATACATACATATATATTTATGTATATATGTATGCATGTGTATGTATATTTTCTCGGTGTAAGGTAATATCCATGAGTTATAGAATTGAATAATATAGTATTAGAGAAACAAATTAAAATTTCCCAACTAACAGAACCAGAGTGAACAAAAATGATGAATTTTATATCATATTTAAAAATTTAATGCATTATATCATCATATATACAATTCCTCGCAAAATTACATCACATTATCCAATATAATGAAATTTCAATATATAAATAAATAGTGTAAATACCCACCGTCATCATCTGCTCTAAGTTTATATCATAGCACATAAAGCATATGCAGTCATAATATTAACCTATAAAACAACCTAAGCCTGACCTAAGGTTGTTAAACAAATAAAAAACTCCGAGTCAGGCTAGAAATCTAGTTGTGAGTTTAACAAAATTGTAAATAATAAATATGCAGTGTCAGGTTTAAAGGTGACCATTTCAAACATGTAGATGTCACACATACCATATCAAATCCTGCCTATGATTAATTTTCATAAATAGTGATAACATACGTGTCATGGCTCTATTCATCGTGACTCGCAATTGCAATTTTAGTCAACTGAGGTATCACAATCTATCCATATTATATGAGTTGCTTTTCATTTATAAATTCAAAACATCATTTCAAATCATTTGTTTTACCAGGTTAGCATTTCTAGTTATATTTTAAGAGAAGGCTAAATCATCTTCTCGTTATGCGATTCCTAACAGGATATCACATCGATAAATCTCCTCAGCGAATTTATCTTCTACATAGACTACCTACCCTGGCAAGTCATCAATCGTATAATTCCAGTCAATTATGGTTGGCCGCCATATGATCCCTTTTTTTCACGGCCTTTAGATATCTAGAGACGTGACAAATCTTACTCATGTTGTAATGCACTTCATCATCATATCTCCATCTGGTGGTGCTACTTCTATTTGTTTGCACTACACCTATGATAACTCTCAATATCTTCATTAACTTCATATGTCCTAGCAACATATCATTTGGACATTGTGAAGACGGCCGAGGTCATCATGATTGGATTGTGATCCTTGAATCATACTGTTAGGATGAAAATTAGTAGTCTAGTAGTCAATGCCTTGTACAATTCTCATCAAATGTTAAAAAAATTTCTTTTCAAAACATTTGACTTTTATTTAATGTCTATATTCCCCAAATGATATTTTTCCTATTTTTATTAACAAATGTCGTGTACGGGCACATCAACATAGCAAAATATCATTGCTCAAAACTTGGAAATTAAACGCGGTGAAGTGCGCAATATAATCATGGGATATAATAAAACTACGTATAATATCATGGGTAAAGCACACATCACACACACACATACCTACACACACTTGAAATTAAAAAATCAAATAAGTATTCAGAAGCACCCATGGTCATGCAAGCATATTTTTCGTTCAATTCGTGTGCGATTCATCCATATTATATTTGCAACTAATCATATGTTTGATACAATTCTAGCATTAGTTATAACCAGCCATTAGGTAATTCGTTTATTTTCAAATCAGCCAAACCTTCAATCATTTAGCATATCATAGGTTCATTTACATTGCCAGAGTGAAATATGTAAATATATAAGTTCAATCACTAATATCAAAATGGAACATCAATTTCTAATTATCTAAAATATATTCAAATAAATTGATCTATTTATTATATTCATGATTTTTAAAACAAATATTATATATATATATATATATATATATATATATATATATAAAGTTTTTATTTGGTTTATATTTGGTTTTTATTCATACTTTAATTTAGCAACATCATAGTTATTTCATTCATGTCCTAAGTTACACATAGCAAACTAACACCACAATGCACACATATGACAATAATGTATTTATGCCATTCGTTACATCAAGTATTACTCAGGTGGTCCCCCCTGGTGACCGGATTCCTCTTCCTCGTCCGCCTGTCCGGAAGTGGGTGAAGAAGGTTGCTCCTCTAGTTCCCTTAGTTGATGCTCCAGTAGCTCCCATTGTTGTACCCCCATTGTGGATCCTCCTGCTGATTCTCCGGTTTGCGTACATCCTACTATTTCAGTGCCTGTTATAGCCTTATCTTCTGTTTCTCCTCCTTCGCCCTGGAGGTGGATCCTTCGACCCTAGAGGTGGATCACTCTACTTCCACATCAGATATCATTTCTTGGAATTCTGACGAACGTGCTTGGGTTCATGCTCCTTCTGATATGAGATATTCGCCAGAGAGGGACACATTTCATGCATTTATCAGTGATGTTGGAGGCAAGACTCGTTTTCTTATCTACCATATTATAGGAGATGGTTTGTGCCTCACCTGGGTGGGAGAGAATGGTGAGGAGAACAAAAGTAAGTTTTATGATGTCACATAGGATATGAAATTTCTTTACTCACGTGACTCTATTGGATATGATCCTCATTTGGCTACTCCCTTCTCAGGGTTTTCTCATGTTATTGGACCTTCTTCGGTTGGTGGTCGTGATTGCTCATCCTCTTCCGAGGAGGATTAGTCATGCCTTTTTAGTAGTTTAGGCTCTTTTGTCTAGCTCCTGTGCTTTCAAATTTTTTCCTTTTAGTTGCTCTATGCATGTGCAGAGCACCTGTTTTCCCATTATATATTCAGTGGCACGGCCCACTATAAAGCCGGCTAGCTTTGCTAAAAAAAGTACTACTCTGGTGATACTAGCTTTGCAGCTTCAACTTATAAAAACATCATTACAAACACTGTATCGTAAAATGTACACCAACTAATATAGTGTGTATGCATTATGCATAATTATTTATTAATTAATTAGATATTCATTTTACTTACATTTCCTTTATAAATCATTAAATATCTGTTTCTTTATTCAGCTAAATTAAAAATTCTAAATTTAAATAACACATGCATCAAAATTTGTTGCATTATAAGTTTCTTTATGATCATCAACACCACCAGCTAAAAAGGTTAAACAAATAAAAATGAGGCCTTCCCCTTTATTCAAAATTTATGCTTCTTCCATAAATATTTCTATGCATCATAACCTATTTTGTATTATGTTAATTATCCAAGTAGATCGTTAACAACACCTAAATCTACCTCAGACCAAAGCATCAAATCAAAGAGCATTAATCAAAATAGTATTTAGATTCATTATTTTCTTATTATAGTTCACCCTTTTCATATTAAATTTCCTTTTGTATACTTCAATTTAAACTCATATAACTATTTTTTGCATCGAAAATAATAGGTTACTGCCTTATATGATAATAAAGTAAAAGGTTAGGAGAACCAGTTTGGTTAACCTAGTAATAGTTGCTTTTTTGTTATGCAACTATTACTAGGGTAATAACGAATAGAACAGATGGGCATGTCATCAAATACTTTATCTACTTTCAAACCAAAGAGTGATTACATATATAGTTTAATTGCCCAAACAATTCAAAATTAAATATCAAATAATAAGGTTTTGGGCAACTACAACACCGTTAAAGAAATAGGGGGAGCGACATACGTTATGAGCTAATAACAAATAGAACAGACATATTCTCAAAATTCCACTTGTTTGTTTCATATCTATTGTCCCTCAATCAAAAATAAAAATACATAATAAGATGATAGAAAGTAATAGTTGCTTTTTTGTTATGATTCGAAAGCCTTATACATGTGCTTAAAATTTCTTTCCAAACAAATTTTTCTAAATTAATTATTTCATGAATCATTTTAATACAAATGCACATTCTCATGTATTTATCAAGTTTATAGCTATAGTGTACCTCAACTAGCCAATCCTTTATAATGACAATGAATAGTTATACATTTCAAAATAAATCAGTTCTTCCTTATCACCTAATTACATATACCCAAGCCATGTATTATTAATCACACCAATATATAATATGCAACACATCATATACAACTAAGCAGCAAGGCATAAAAATCAACATACAACATTGCACACATAAAGTTCAATAAATTAATATATTTTTATTATAGAAACATTGCCTCATCAGATCTTCGTTAATAGTTTCATCGATTAGCTATAGTGTTGACCAAACAATGAAAATCTATCAACACTACCACGCCACTTATCTCAACTTATTGTAACACCCAATGGCTGTAAACGTCGTACGAATTCATACGAACCATGTATATAAAAATGCTTAACTTGTATATTTTTAAAATATGGAATCAATCATTTAATATTAACTTGAAATTATATATATATGCACTAACTTTTTTGACTTCTTGGGCAAAATATATATCATTATTATAAAGTTACATTTATAAAATAAGGGATCACTACCCTATATAAGACATACATCCTATAATTTATAAATTTTCTCTCTTAAATCGATATACTCCTTTTCCATATTAAAATATCATTCGTATATTTTTCTAAAACATCGGTATGTCACAATACCTCATTTTAACGTTTAGGAATTCCTACCAATATGTTAGCTAATCGAATTGACCAAAATTCATAAAGCACTAAACGGATAGGTCAACACAACTTATTTTTATATCATCTTACATAAAAATAAATTTCAATAGTATTTTTCTTTATAAATAAATCTCATCAATTTTTATTGTTGGAGGTATCTTTAAGTTCTTATATATACATCTACTTATATAAATAAGTACCAATTTCTACAAATACTTATTATCTTCAAAATCATATTTTTCTGTTCAATTCTTTTTTAAGCATTTTGTAGATAAATTTCTAAAATCTTTTAAAAAAAAGCTTGCCTTTGTTCCATTTATTTTTACAAAATCATATACAACATTGCCAATCAAACTTCCAACCAAGCCATACCAATCATCAAGCAAGCATATATTACATCTAAATAAAATTCATTTTAAAATATATCAAAATCACATCAAAGTATTCACATCATACGTGTGAATATTATTTTTATTTTTATTTCAAAGAAACTTTTACTTTATAAATTTTTAACACAAAACGTATATGTTGCATTATAAGTTTCTTCATGATCATCAACACCACTAACTAAAAAGGTTAAACAAATAAAAATGAGGCCTTCCCCTTTATTCAAAATTTATACTTCTTCCATAAATATTTCTATGCATCATAACCTATTTTATATTATGTTTATTATCCAAGTAGATCGCTAACAACACCTTAATCAACCTCAGACCAAAGCATAAAATCAAAGAGCATTAATCTACCCTGGCAAGTCATCAATCGCATACTTCCAATCAATTATGGTTGGCCGCCATATGATCCCTTTTTTTTCACGGCCTTTAGATATCTAGAGACGTGACTAATCTTACTCATGTTGTAAGGCACTTCATCATCATATCTCCATCAGGTGGTGCTACTTCTATTTGTTTGCAATGCACCTATGATAATTCTCAATATCTTCATTAACTTCATATGTCGTAGCAACATATCATTTGGACATTGCGAAGACGACCGAGATCGTCATGATTGGATTGCGATCCTTGAATCATTGTGTTACGATGAAAATTAGCGGTCTAGTAGTCAATATCTTGTTTAATTCTCATCAAATGTTAAATTATTTCTTTTCAAAACATTTGACTTTTATTTAATGTCTATATTCCCCAAATGACATTTTTCCCATTTTCATTAACAAATGTCGTGTACGTGCACATCAACATAGCAAAATATCATTGCTTAAAATTTGGAAATTAAACGTGATCAAGTGCACAATATGATCATGGGATATAATAAAACTACATATAATATCATGGGTAAAGCACACATCACACACACACACCCCCACTTGAAATTAAAAATCAAATAAGTATTTAGAAGCGCCCATGGTCATTCAAGCACATTTTTCATTTAATTCACGTGCAATTCATCCATATTATATTTGCAACTAATCATATGTTTGATATAATTCTAGCAATTGTTATAACCAACCATGAAGTAATTCGTTTATTTTCAAATTAACCAAACCTTCAATCGTTTAGCATATCATAGGTATATTTACATAGCCAGAGTGAAATATGTAAATATGTAAGTTCAATTACTTATATCAAAATGAAACATTAATTTCTAATTATCTAAAATATATTCAAATAAAACGATCTATTTATTATATTCATGATTTTTAAAATAAATATTATATATATATATATATATTTGGTTTATATTTTCTAAATCATATCATTGCCATTATGTTAATCAAACATCAGACTTTATTTTAGCAACATCATAGTTATTTCATTCATGTCCTAAGTTACACATAGCAAAGTAACACCACAATGCACACATATGACAATAATGTATTTATGCCATTCGTTACATCAAGTATTACTCAGGTGATACTAGCTTTGCGACTCATTTCAACTTATAAAAACATCATTACAAACACTTATTGCAAAATGTACACCACCTAATATAGTGTGTATGCATTATGCGCAATTGTTTATTAAATAATTAGATATTCATTTTACTTACATTTCCTTTATAAATCTTTAAATGTATGTTTCTTTATTCAACTAAATTTAAAATTCTAAATTCAAATAACACATGCATCAAAATTTATTGCATTATAAGTTTCTTCATGATCATCAACACTACCAACTAAAAAGGTTAAACAAATAAAAATGAGGCCTTCCCCTTTATTCCAAATTTATACTTCTTCCATAAATATTTCTATGCATCACAACCTATTTTATATTATGTTTATTATCCAAGTGGATCGTTAACAACACCTTAATCAACCTTAGACCAAAGCATCAAACCAAAGAGCATTAATCAAATTAGTATTTGATTCAATGTTTTCTTATTACAATTCGCCCTTTTCCTGTTAAATTTCCTTTTGTATACTTCAATTTAAATTCATATAACTATTTTTTTGCATCTAGAATAATAGGTAACTGCCTTACATGATAATAAAATAAAAGGGTAGGAGAACCAGTTTGGTTAACCTTGTAGTGAATATAAATTGAATGAACTCCTAAATAAGTATAATTGCATCAAGGAGGTCAGGAAGACCAGAATATATGATACTGAAATATAAAGGAAAGATATTGGCAGTGGCCGATAGATTTCCAGTAAGCCTATGAAAACTGTATGATATTGGCAGGGGCAAATAGGTTTATAGTCAGCCCATGAAAACTATATATAAAAGAGGATGTCAGATAGACAGGTTCGTAGTTAGCCCATCAAAACTATGTGTAAATGAAGATGTCAAATAGATAGGTTCATAGTAAGCCCATGAAAACAATGTAATTGGACAGAGAGTCCTTAAATGTTTAAGCGGTTATTAGTTATCCCATGAAAACTATTAGGTTAATAGTAATCTTGTAAACTATAATTGAGACAACTAGTCAGCATAAATGGGGATGGAAAATTCAGATTTGATTTGCTTGTTTTGCTATCATCATAATGTTTTGAAATACTATGTTTTTAACTGTTGTGGATGCAGGAGCACAGTATATGGTTTTAATAATGTTTTAGGATACTACTGAGAGGAAAACCCATTCCGCTAAGTGATGTGATCTCACTGGATATCTATTTGGTTTAAGATGATAAACTATTTTTCATACTTGGATTTATGTTTAACTTGAAGTTTTTCCTTTCCTCTAAAACTCTCGCGTACTCAATTGATTTTGAGTAGTTTGAGGTTTAGGGTTTTCAGTTTTTTCTTAGACGAATAAAGCTTTCGGAGGTGTGTAGAAGGCAAATGGTTGTTTAGAGTTTTCTTTTATACTGTGTTTTTGGACGTAAAGGTCGATTTATCAGCCTTACTATATATTCTGATCAACCAATGTGGCATCTTCATATGTCGCTCTTAGTGTATGTGTAGTAATTATATTTTGCTGAACCGTTTTGAGATTATGTAATGAAATTAAATGTTTTTATTTGAATATGGAAATATGTTTTTGAATTGTTAAATTTCATATTCTTGTGATATGTGTATCAATGTATCTAACACCCCCGTATTTGGTCGTCGAAGATTAATAACTATGGATGACTGTAGCATCCGTGGTTGTTAATTTTAGGCCTCCAAGTAGGGGGATGTTACAGCATACGCCTAACTTTCTCACAAACTAGGTATAGAGTTTATAATTAGTTTCTCTCTCTTGAATTCGAATAAACTGATGTAACATTTGAGTTCATTTAACATCAATTTTAATATGAGCCATGACCTAAACCCATTAAGGGTTTAGAGCTCGTTTGCCAATAACTTAATTTAAATATCCAAAAGATGATTTTTAAACATCAACTTATAAGTAGTTTTGGGTGTATAGTAAGAAGTAAAAATGTTTGAACATAGTTAAAAATATGGTAAATTTAGTTGTAAAAAATTAAAATAAGTGAATTTCGTATTTGTTGCTTGTGAATTATCTACGTACTCGTTCATTTTTAGATTAAACATTTATATCGCTACAGTAACAATAACTTATTAGGTTCGATGGCCATTTTAAAGATTTGTCAACAGATACCTGAAAAATATGAAATGCTTCCGAATTCGTATCCGAAAAGCAGATAAATATCTGATATCGGAAAAAACGGATGTGAACTCGGTATAAAGGAATCCGCATCCGAAAATTATCCATCCATTTTTTTACAAGATTGTAGTTTAAATTATATCTATTTAGTACAATAAAAGATATATATTTATGGTTTTATTAAGTTATAAGTTAATATTATACGTACCAAATGCGTATTAACAGCTCAAAACTATTTATTATCATCATATTTATTTACTTTTAACGTTAACAATCAATGGGATTGAAAAAACTTTATGTTAAACCAAAATTTTATATTTATATTTCTTGATTTATCGATCATTAGCAGATAAGGTAATTATTTGATATCCGTCTGTATCAACGGATGCGGAAATCCGATATTCGAAAATGGTTTCAGATGCAGATACAGATATGTTACTATTTGCATCTGAAAATATTCATTGACATTCCTAACAATTTGTAAGTCATTGCCAATGAAACACCCGCTTAAGCATGTAAAAAAATAAAAATGAAGGAGTTTGATGAGAAAAATGGGTAATAAACTCATAAGTGCATCTCTAATAGAGTGATTATTTGACGGGTGTACGCCCAAAAATAGACCATCATTTTTTCCACCTTCCCCAATAGTCGAATGAGAGGAACCGACCATTTCTTAAAAAATAAAACTTTAAAAAATATGTTTAGAAAGTCGTTTATAATATTCAACGATTTCAAAAACCGCTTTGTACGGCAATCAATATTTTGTAAATCGTCTATAACAACAAACCTTTAACCCGAAAATTGTTTAGGCCCTAAATCGTTGTTAGAAAAAGGTGGACTAAATGCACGACGCCGAGACTCATCTTTACTCATTACCAGATTTACCCAAGCCCGTACCATAACCGACTTCAATTTACCCCGAAATTTTTTTTAACGTTAGCCAACCCTCCCTCCGTATCATCCACTACCGAAAATTTACCCAAAAAATTTACCACTCCATTTTCACTGTCGAAATTCACTACACTTTCAATTTTTAAGTCGCCATACTCGAACCATGCCCCCAAAGAAGAATATGTAGTATCGAAGAAGAACACCTCTTCGTCGCACTCGACTTCAGGTATTTTTGTGCATTTAATTTTAATTATGTTTGAATGTTGAATCTCATCTGCGGTCGACATTCGAATCGAAAATTTGACAAACCCTGTACCCTGAGAACACCGACTCGGCAGAGATTTTTTGATATTAGTTTTCTTTTATGTTTTATGCCGCCGAATTATATAGTGTTTAGGTTTTAACAGGGGTCTGCGGTATGGAATTATTTAGATTCATTATTGTTGAAGTGATTTACTATCAAATGAAATGGATATAGGAAATTAAATCATTGGGCAGTTTTTTTTGTATATATGGAATGGTCGGCATTGCACTTCTGCATGACATACAATATTTTTTTGCTACATGATGCTTGGCTTGATGTTCATTATAGAGTTTGCTTTAATTAGTAGTGGTCGTTGATTGATGTACTTCATATATTGGTGCTTTCAATTTTTGTTTTTATTTAGGTTATTAACTACTTTGATAAACAAATTCAGTTGTTTTAATTGTTTTATGCAGAAGAACATGGAAAGGGACCAATGACTGCCTTGTCAGTTGTAAAAGGCTAAAGCGGCAAAAAAAGTTGTCATAGAGACGTTGGAAATGCCAATGGATCGTGGCGATGAAGGCAATTCATATGAGGATCAAACAAGAAAAGAAGAATTAGCTTCGCTGTCTCCTTATTTTTATTAGCCATGGATAAACCGAAACCCTAAACCCACCTCTAAGAATAAAACCTATTTTTCACTTTAAAAAAACGTATTAAGGCGCGAGTTTGGCACTAAAGGTCCAATAACACACGGTTCTCTACTGTCAGATGGGGCAAATCAAAAAATAAATTCTTCAAATTACCCATATAATATGCTTCCCAATGCCGTGTAGCCTGGCATCGCCAAATGAGTTGGGTAACTAAAAAACCACTTCATTTTATCCATTCAAAAGGGTTATTAAAATCGTTTCTCTCTATATAGCCGTCTGCTAGTATGTATCGCCTAATATGGGTAAAATACTCTTTTTCGTTTTGGTAAGAAGAACCTCTAAAGTGGTGCATTTAGCGCCTCTTTTATCCACTTTCAAACTTCTGGAGAGGTAGTGAGGAAGAGGAAAGAAAGCGGGATTTGTCCCGCCGCAAGGAAAGACCAAATGCACATCTTCTAAAGCTTCTTTGTCTTCACTATCAAACATTTCTTAACCAGAAACCAAAATGGTGCCAAAATGGAAAATAAGAAGTTATGCTTTCATCTTAAACTGTTCAAAAAGTTTAGGGTCTGTTTGATTTCATTTTTGAATTTTATGTTTTGCGTTTTCAGAATTCATAACAAAATACGGGAAGTGCATTGGAAAATATTTAAAATTATAGGGCATAGTGACGATGATGGAGAGAAGACGAAGGATATACAGGAACAACGGAGGATGGCGAAGGAGTGGAGTGGAAGGCGTTGTGGTGAATTTCTCAAAACACGAAAAACAAAATAAAATTTTCATTTTGTATGTTAACTTCAATTTTTCAAATTGATTGTTTTTCACAAAATACATGCATCGTGTGCTTTTTGTTTGGACGAAAACACAAAACTAAAAATGAAAACCAAACAGGACCTGGCGTCTTCAATGAAACATTCATTCAGACACGTAACTTTTATTTCACCATTTTTTAACTTCTATTTCGCCCTTTTCTAACTTCTATTTCGCCCTTTTTTATTACATGCCTATAAATGGACCAATTTGTAAGAAAGTATTTAATTTTCTTTGTAACTATGATATTATTTACTAATTCTCTACTTTGTTTCATTCGGTTATAACTTTTACAAAGACTTGATATTTAGGTATGTTTTAGCAAGTTTTAATTTTAGTTACTGAAATTATGCCGCGAGGAGTGAAAATTCAGTTATCGATTAAAGCGGGCACTTGCAACTATAGGAGTGATAGTTAAATATGAAGTCTTTCTTAAATGCCAGGTTAAGATACTATCTTTTCAATTTGGCTCGCAATGTTATATAGATAACTGACAGATTTTTATCAATTTATCTAGGAATCCAGCAATTGGTGATTCTATTATTCTTCTTCTTGCTTTGCTGCACTATTTGGGGTTCTGATGTTCAACAGGCTTAAGTGTATGAAGATGATGTTCAGCAATTGGTGATTCCGTTACATTTCTTTTTCCTTCGAATTGCAGTACCACAGTGCTTTTAGAACAGAAAACTTCTCCTGGTCAAGCCGCACATTAGCATGGTCCACCTATTGATCCACTAGCTCCTGCAACCGCTCTCTATTCTCATGTATAATTTGTTATTTCAATCTTCTTTAAATAATTTGTCTTCTGTGTCATTTGTATAGTATTTACTCAAGTTTTTTCAGGTAAAGGAACACGGTATTGCTACTTTTAACAATGTAAATGATGGTAGGAGGCATATGTTTGGTATGGTGTAAAATACTTTTAAAGGCTGAAGTAACTATGTATGTTAGTACTGATTAGTATCTTTTAATTTAGGCAAAGGTATGATCAAAATTGTAAAGTCAACCTTGTCGAATAACTTACCATTATGGAAAACACAGGTCGCTGAAGCCAAAGGTACCATTGAATTTTTATTATGCTATTAATTTATGCAGGAGATTTGAATTTGTGTTGTTTTGCATTCTTGATTATGTTTCTAGTTAGAGAACTAAATAGTAGTACAAGAAATTTATGTCTATTACATATCAGGCAATTCCTGAAGAGTTTACATTTTAAGCTATGATTATGGTTTATATTTAATTTTATATGTATATCATTATGAACTTATTTTCTCCAATAATTTCCCGATGTTCAAAGTTGTTGCTTCTTCATAACCATTAACATCTAGTTTATTATCTTAGAAAAAATGTGTTGGTCCAATAAAACTTGTATTTTATAGCAACATTTTAAAAAAAAATGATTAAAGTATATAATCCAAATGCTCACTGAATTTATATTTAGATAATTAATTTTTTAAAGTCCGACCTTAGCTCAGTTGGTAGAGCGGAGGACTGTAGTTGATTGGTAGATAAAATCCTTAGGTCGCTGGTTCGAATGCTGCAGGTCGGATTATTATTAATTTTTCGTCAATTTTTTGATTTTTTGCATGATGCAATTAATTATTTAATCGAAACAAAATTTGGAACTGCACCTGAGGTGTCTTCGAATTGGCAGAGCATGCAAGGTTGTCGTTGCTCTTAGGTCGCTGGTTCGAATCCGGCAGGTCGATTTTTTATTAAATTTTCCTCGATTTTTTGATTTTTTGCATGATGCAATTAGTTATTTAATGGAAACAAAATTTTGAACTCCACCTGAGGTGTCTTCGAATTGGCAAAGCATGTAAGGTTGTCATTTCTCAAATTACTATATCCAGATCAGTACTCTGATGCAATTAAATCTGTATTTCAATATCCACTGGTAACATAATTACACTCATGAACTTGCAAATTGATTCTTTTGTCTACTGTAAAACTTTGCATTTTTTGGCTAGTTGTCTTTTAAATTTTTAAGATAACTTCTGGTTATTATATTACCGTAGAAGTTAACTTTGTGATTTGCTTTAGAATGCTATGGCATAATTAAACATTTACTATCGTGTTCGGTTTACTGACCCTTGCTTAATTGAGAGAATGGAGGTTAAATCTTCAGGTCGCTGGTTTTTTTTACATTTATCAGCTTAATCAGTATATTTTTATTACCTAACCTTCTTATTGACAGAGAACCCATAGTTCATGTTACAGATTGTTGTCATGGTTAGTACTATATAATCCATTTTGTGGTTTTCGTATCAAAAAGTCCATCTGTAACAGGAACCTTTCGTGTAGATATAGTGTGATGAGTGGTAAACGTGTTTACATATAGATTAAAGACGATGGCTGTTTGATGAAGGAAATCAAATTAACATCATTACTAGCTGCACATATTTAGAGCAAAATAAAAAAGACTTGGAAATCATAAATAATGATCCATCTGTGCATGAGAGTTACCCAAATTCCCACGCTTAAAATGCAATGTGAAATTACCTAAACAGATTATCTAGTTCTCTTGATATAGCTCAATTTTGTGCTAAAAAAATTAAATAAATAAATAAATAAATAAACTTACCAAAATCGTGTCATGATACATAGCCATGGCATGATACCTGAAAAATTAAATCCTTAAGTTGCCTTCACAGATTAAAGTGGCTATTAAATGGTTAATAATAGATGGATACACTTGTCGAAAGAAATCGTGCTAGATTTAGTTTATTCAGTACATACTCTGGCAATGTATTGCCTCACAATGGTTATGTGGGAAGAAGAAAAATGTAGAACACAAGCCTAGTATAGTTTAGGATTGTTGCTGTTTGTCAAGAATAATCATTTAGCATGAACCAGTTTATGAATTTATATACTTCTCTAAAAATTGATCCATATGAGATGGAAGTGGTGCTTAAAAGTCTTCATGTAGGAAACAAAAAGCCATAATTACATGAAATCTACCAACTATTCGATAGTGCAGAGAGTAGGAATAGCGACAAAGTAAACATTGCACAAAACGCCATTCTATTGCTGATGAAACAATCTTTTCTTCCGCTACTTGGAATTGCACTAGCATTCGCACTGGTATTGCTAGAAGAGTTAACCATCCTTGCACTATGACTATTTGTACAATAGAATAATATTACTAGAGATCTAAACACATAAAAAATGCAAGTAATGCAAGTGTTAGATCCAGCGGTACATTTTTCCTTTTCTTTTTTGTTGGTTAGTTTTATGTAGGAACTTTGTGACAACGATACTCGATAGTTCACAAATACTGTGTAGAAGACATGTATTCAGATATTTAAGAATATTTACACCCTTATCTTTCCCTTGAAGAATTTTCTCAAACTACAGAAACTCTTGAGCAGCTTTTGAGTGTAGAGGAAGTTTCAAAAAACCTGTATGTATTAATTACGTAAATGGGTAAATTTAGGGACAGTATTTGATTCATGAAAGATGAAGAGGAAAAAAGGAGCTTGGGGTGAAAAAAAAAAATCTAAGTTTTGGACAGCGAAAGCAGAACACTCAATTATCTAGTCCGTCGACAATCTCAACAACTCCAATCCAATAAAGAGAATAAAAAAAAATTAAAGAGCACAAATTATAAATAGATGACGGAAAATGAAAGAATACGCCGATGTAACGAAGTTCGTCTATGCCTACCTCCTCGGATCCAACAACCTTTGTTGCTTCTTCACTTTAAGAGGGAGTACAATATGAGAAGAAAACAAACCACTCGATATAAATTTCTCACACTACAATAGATACAGAAATAGAGATCTTATTGAAAATAATTGTGGAGAACTCTCTTATTGTCTTGTGATGATAAAAGATGAGCAAAAGTCTTCATATTTATAGGAGCCAGAATGAAGATTGCCTTGGAATTAATAATGAAATGTTTCTGAATTTGTTTGATTTAATTTCAACACAAATCTAGCATATTTGTGTTTGTTTCCACACATATCTATATTATGATTGATTTATCAAATCATTTAATATCTATTATGATATTAATTGATTCCCTTTCCAATTTGTTTTCCATATTTGACCGATTGTGGAAATCAACTAATATCTTCTCCTTAATAAATTTGAAATAGATTAAAATCGTCCAAACTTAACGCTCCACTTCGATTTAAAAATATTCATAATTCAACAAAATTGGTTATTGGGTCAACCCCCCATGGCGCTAAGTATATCGTGCCACACTAATCAAGTTTGAGCAATGCTCAAACTTGTCCTTTTAAACCGAATTTGTCAACATATCAGCTGGATTGTGTTTTGTATGTATCTTTGATAGCTTTATCTTATTTCTCTCTTTTTCAAGCATGAGAAAGAAACTCCAAAGAGCAATATGCTTTTTCTGTGAGCTGTAGACTTGATTCTCAACAAGATGAATGATGCCTTGACTATCCGAAAACAACTCCACCGTCTTCTATGTCATTGATAAATCCTCCAAAAGCTGCAACAAGTACAATCCTTCTTCGGTCGCTTACACAATAGAAATAAGCTCTGCGTCAGTGGTTGATAAAGCTACAATGGACTGTAGCTTAGATCTTTAAGAAATCGGGCATTTGCCAAGTGTATAAACATAGTCAGAAATCGATTTCCTACCATCTCTATCCTCAGCATAATCTGAATCACAATAACCCCTTTGAGTTATATTGCTACCTCCAAACGACAAGCCAATATCAAAAATTCCTCTCAAATATCATAGAATCAACCGTATTGCTTGCCAATGAGTCTTGGTTGAGTTAGACATGTATCTGCTAACAACACCAACTGCATGAGCTAAACCAGGCCTTGTGCATATCATAACATGCATAAGGCTTCCAACTTCACTAGAGTAAGAAATATTAGCTATATCCCTTTTGTCTTCATCCGATGTAGGACATAAATCTTTAGATAGTTGAAATTGAGAGCCTAATGGAGTAGTCAGCGGTTTAGTTTTTTCCATACCAAATCGAGATACGACTTTCTCGATATACCGAATTTGAATTAGCCTCAAAACTCTTTGCTTTCTATCTCTCTGAATCTACATCCCTAAATTTTCTGTGCATTTTCCAAATCTTTCATACCGAGCTCTGTCTTTAACTCTGAAATCCTAGTCATGCTTTTAGAGGCTATCAACATATCATCAACATAAAGCAACAAATAGATGATGTCTTCTTTACACTTTTTAAAATAGACACATTGGTCCTTAAAGCTTCTAGAGTAACCATGTGAGATCATAAACTTATCAAATTTCTTATACTACTGTATATGAGACTGTTTTAAATCATAAAGAGATTTGTTAAGCTTACAAACATTACTGGGCCTACTGTTAGTAAATGTCCTTCTCGAGATCACCATGCAAAAATGCTGTCTTGGCATCTAATTGTTCCAACTCTATGTCGAAGTGGGCTACCAGTGCCAAAAGAATGTGAATGGAAGTGTGTCTGACAACTAGAAAAAATATATCATGAAACACCATACCTTTCCTTTGAACGTAACCCTTCGCCACTAATCTCCACTATTGCCGCTGTCTTTGACCTTATAGATCCATTTACATCTAATTGCTCTCTTGCCGGAAGGAAGTGGCACTAAATCTCAAGTGTGATTTTTGTGCAAAGACTCAATTTCCTCCTCCATGGCTACTAACCAACTGGAATTATCAACTGAACTAATGACATCTCGATAGTCTTTGGGCTCATCATGAAATATTCTTAATCCATAGGCTGCCATGTCATCGAAGTCAATGTCTTTAATGTATAATCCTATAAAATCATCAAGCCATCTAGGTCTTTTCCTCTCTCTGATTGGTAAAGTTTGAATTTGAGCTCCATCTTGAGATTGATTCTCTGTCCTCTCCTCATCAACCACGGTGTCATCGGAAACACCATTTTTATGGAAGTTCGATGATCTACTTTTCTGTTTGGTACTCTAAATTTGTCCTCTCAACATCATCATTAAGTGAAGAAGATGGCTCCACTACAGCATAGCATTTTCATCAAATGTAACATGTCTGCTAGTAACAATCTTCTGGATAGTAGGACACCACAACCTATAACCCTTAACGCCTATCCTATAACCAAGAAAAATACACCTGCGCGATCTTGGATCCAACTTCCCTTTGCTCTCATGCACATAAGCTGGACAACCAAACACTTTCAGAAAAGAATATGAAATGGGCTTCATAAAGTTTCATCCTTGGACTGCTTCTCAACAAGAGATAGGCATAAGACTGCTAAAACATTTTCAACTTTGAAACCTATTAAAAGTTTCATCCGTGGACTTCATAAAGTAAACCCATACCTTTTTAGAAAAATCATCAATAAATGAAATAAAATATCTAGCTCCTCCAAAAGATAGGCATGGTCGGGGTCCCAAACATCGGCGTGATCATACTCTAAAATATCTTTAGACTTATGCTCTGCAATGCCAAAAGAAATTTTTGTTTTCTTTCCAAGTACGCATCCTTCACAAAAGCCAAGTTTTGAATAATAAAACAATCAATCAAACCTCGTATTCTCAATACTTCCAAACTGCACTCTTCAATGTGTCCCATATGAAAATGCCACAATTTGGTAGAACCAGAATCAACAGAGCATACAACGAAAGAAGACTCTGCAACAACAATGGTATCCTTCAGCAAATATAGATTTCCAGCTTTTGCCCCTTTCATCAATATCAACGAGCCATTTGTAATTTCCAAGGAATCTTTTTCTATTACACATTTCAAGCTAAGATTGCAAAATGCTCCAATGGAAATCAAACTACGTCTCAAATCAGGCACATGTCTAACATCACACAAAGTATGAACAACACCATCAAACATCCTGATCTTTACCGTTCAAATACCTATCATGCGACAAATAGTATTGTTTCCCTTAAGGACATCTTCTCCATGAAACTTACGATTAGTGAAAAAAGAGTGTCTATTATGTGTCATATGATAGGATGTTTCAGAGTCAATAATCCATATGGTACTCTTCATAGAAGATGGAGAAGGTGTAAAAATGCCAGGATCACTCTTTGAATCTGATCTTTCCACGGTAGCAGTTGAAGCCTTTTGGGTAACAACTTTATTTTTACTCTCCAACTTGGGTCAACTAGCAATATAATGTCCATATCTTCTACAATAATGAAAAACTCCCTTCGGAGCTCCGTTTAATTGAGATCTTGACTTGGCTCTATATCCACTACAACAAAAAGACCCTCTAGCGTTTAAAAAATGATGTAAAAGGCTTTTACAGTGAATTTATAAACGCTGTAAATCAACATGTTGTAATAAATCTATGACCTATTATTGCAACAGAAAAAACGCTGTAAAAAATCATGTTTTTATAGCGTTTTGAAAATGCCATGAAAAGTCTTATCAATGGCCTTTTTCATATGCTATAAAAGGCTTTTACAGCTTTTTCATAAACGCTGTAAATCAACATGTTGTAATAAAACAGTGACTTATTAATGCAATAGACGAAACACTATAAAAAAACATGTTATTTTATTGTTCTAAACATAATATAAAAAGTCTTATTAATGGCATTCTTAACAGCGTTATAAAAATTATTTTGTAGTAAGTACATATTCATTATCACATTATAATCGAAAAATTTGCATAAACATAATGTATCATTTCACACAATAATATATATCACATTAAACGAAAAATAACTAACCATTCAACGGTTACATAGAATAATGCATAACATATCGTGATATTTAAATAACATTACATTAGAAGTTTAAATAATATAAGTGATAAATAGATCGTACTACGCATGATGATTAAATGTGCAAATCAAAGAAATTGATATTTCAAAAGAACTTCAAATCACTAATATACAACAACATGTTGCCATTTGTATGCACCATAGATGGGTAATTACCTATGAAAAATAAATTCAACAATTAGCAATTATAACTATACTTACATACATGTGCGTGTGTGAAACTTAATTACATAAATTTAATTAATTTATATGGAACTTAATTAATTTATATACAACTTGAATAACTTAGTTATTTTTATAAAATTAAATTGATTTATATAAACTTCAGTTGATTTTATAAAATTTAGTTAATTTATATAATCATATGGAAACAATATCAGTAACATATGGAATTTCCTGAAATGGATGTAAATTTTGTTTAAAATACTTTATTCAACAATTGCATGTATATTGTTGTAAACTTAATAAATTTTATAAAACTTAATTAAATTTTATAAACTTATTTAATTTTTAAACAATAGTTGGCTTATTTAAATATTAAAAAACTTAATTAACTTGGTTACTTATTTTAAACTTAGTTAATTTTTGTTGTTGTTGTTATTTTTATTATATTAATATTATTATATTGTTTTACTACCATTTTATTATATTATATTATATTATTATTGTAAATTTTAGTCAATTTTTATAAAACTTTGTTAATTTAATTAAAAAGGTTAAATTTTGTTGATTTTTATAAAACTCAATTAATTTTGTTAATTTTTATATAATTTGGTTAATTTTTAGATCCTTCAATTAATTTTTATTAAACTCACTTAATAACTTAGTTGAATATTTATAAGACTTAGTTTATAAATTGGTTAAATCATTTTAGTTTATTTTTATATAACTTAGTTAAATTTTATAAGAATAAGTAAATTTTTGTAAACTTTTAGTTGATCTAGTTAAATTTGTATAAACTTGATAAGGTAGTTAACTTTTATAAAAATTAGTTGAATTTTATAAATTAAGTAAAAAAGTGATTTTAATTATTTTTTATATAACTCAATTAATTTTCATAAATATATTTAAATTTTATAAATTTTATTGATATTTAGATATTTATTTAACATATTATAAAATTTAGTTAATTTTAATAAAACTTGGTTAACTTAGCTAATTCTTATAAACTTTATTGATTTTTATAAACTTATCGGATTTCATAAATTTTCGACGGCACCTCCTTTGCGTAGTTAATGCTTTCTTGCACATCCCAATTCAATATAAATTTACACGATCAAAACAATATTGGATTTATATCATATATAGCAAAATATACTACATAATAGCATACACATTCAAATGCATAAAAACTTATCTTGTATTAGCAACTTTAGCTAGCAATCTTCCATGTAGCACAGGAATGCTTTGTATACCTATATTGAAAAGTAAAAGAAATAATTAGTAAAGATGGGCATCTCATGTTATAATTGAAATTAGACTATATGAAATTTCTTAGGATAATTCGTAGGATATAAATGATGTCAGTAGAATGCCAACATCTCATATTAAATTGAAATTAGAGTACAAAATTTCTTAACACCAACTGAGAGAAGATTAAGATCATGTATATTACTTTATATTATATTTCTATGAGATAAGTTTAGATTTTAATTGCCCAAGCCAAACAAAAAAAGTAAAATAAAAATATGGAATTGTTTATACTTGTTTAAAATTTCTACAGTTGCAGCGAATAGCGATTTTTACCTAAGTCGGATAGATCCTAGAAGCGAGAAAGTCTATTCTCTATCCTTGTTTTTATTCTAATTATAAAATGAAACAGAGAGTGCATTTGATAAACATATTTTCTTTGACTTTTGCCAAAGTCAAACAGGAGAATTTACCTTTGCGACAAGCGCAACAAGTTGAGGGTGCAAACTAAAATTAACACATGATTTTACATTTGAAAATAGATTGCATTATTCCTATCTTAACATGGGTAAAATGATCAGCAAACACGTTGTCATAGATGGCTAGAAACTAGATTTGCAGTCGAGCTCATTTTTGTGTTTGAAAAGTGGCATTTTAGAAAAATCATAACTTCCTCATCTTGCAGCGAAACGCAGTCAAATTTTGTATGTTGTATTACTTATGTCATAGTTTAATACTGCAAAATTTCACTCGAATCTGAGTTGTCTAGATACCGAAAATCAGTCAACGAAGTTGGCTAGAAACTAGATTTGTAGTTGAGTTCAGTTTTGTGTTTGAAAAGTGCCATTTTAGAAAAATCATAACTTTCTCTTCTTGATGTGAAATGATGTCAAATTTTAGTATGTTGTTGTTCATGTGTTAATGTTTATTGCTGCAAATTTTTGTTTAATTCTGGATAGTTTTGATATCTGAAACACATCGTCAAAGTTGGACAGAAATAAGATTTTCAATTTGCAACATTCTTCATTAGTTTTCGTTGCTGTTTTTGACTTAATTAATGACTGAATTGAAAAGTTTGATGATGGATTTTGAAGCTATGATATCTGATAATGGATTAGCCATGTTTTGAAGAAATTTGGAATTTAATTTTTCTATAAATATTATTTAAATTCAAATATCGGTAAATATCGATATTTGAAGAATTTGATGGTTTTAATTGTTTTTGCTTCCAGGTAAATTTGAAAATTTCCTAAGAATCATGGTTTAGAAAGTAAATGTTTTTAAGTCATTTTAAAGGATTTTTAATCAATTAGTTAGTATTTTAAAGTATTTTATAAATAGATAATCTATTTAAATAAGGGTTTTCTCTTTATAAAGCTTATATATATATTTCTCAAAATTGTTTAAAAATCCTATTTTCTCTATAAAAATTATTTTAAATATATTTTAGCTTATTCTTATGAATTTAGGCGTATAAGAGTGAGAATTAAATGATTTAGTAAAAATACATGGTATGGGACATGTGTTTTTGCTTTATCGCTCAACATCGGACTTGTACGATCGAAACCAATTTGAAGTGATATTGAGATGATTTAGAGGTCTGATTTTGACGAAGGATACTGGCTTGAGAACTACTCTTTTTGAGTGCATTCGATGACGAACCAATCCAGATGCAGCTTTCTTATAATTATCGATGAAACGAGGCAATTTTTGATTTTAATACTTTAATTTGCGATTATGGTTAGAAATGACCATCACGATGTTCTTCATACTTGCCAAGGAGATGAGGCAAGTTTTTTAGTTGATGATATTTTATGTTGGTTTTCTAATGTGGCATCGACTAACGATTAGTAAACCAATAGATGCGAACGTATGAGATGGGACGTACGTTCACGCCTATTGGGTTCCTATTCGAGAGGTTGAGACACATTCAAGATGTTACTAGTACTATAGACCGAGTACACGATTGGAGTCACTACGATGTTTATGATGTTATTACTAGACTCTAATCATCACGATGTTATTACTTGGGTTTTGTGACCGGGTGTCATCATGATGTTCCCGACTATAGTCAATCAAGATGATCACGAAGTTATAATGTTATGTGACCCCAAGTCATCACGATGAATGGTACCAAATAATAGTAGTACTAGTCAAAATGAAAAGCACGTGCAATTTTCTATGAAGTTTTCGATGATTGATTTCACCTTTTTGATGATGTTGTTTGAATACGACCTTGAGTATGATACGGGCTACATTTATATTATGCTATATGATGATTTCGATTATGATTTCCTTTAACTCTTATTGAGTTCTTATAATAGATTATAATGATTTGATGTTTCTTTGTGAAGTTATTATATGGTTCTCATCCCTTGTCCACTTTACTTATAAATGTCCTTAAGAGAAACTATATGCATGTTACTTATTGAATTCCCTTGAAATAGATAGATGAATCACTGATGTCATCTTTCTTATCAATGATATGATGAATAATATATCATTCCATTGGCAACAATGGAGTGATTCTCACCCTTCCGTTTATTACTAAGATCCTTGCTACTGATAAGTTCCGGCTTGCCTGACCCGTATGTGCTTTTCACTCAGGTCAGACCGAGTTGCAGGTTAGGTATGGATTCCTGCTTCCCTTAGATCATTTTTCTGGCTTTTGTTGGGCGTTATCCTTTTGGCTTGGATATCATACTTTTTAGCAGTCAACTCTTAGGAATAAATTCTAATGAACTTATGAATAAATTTTTATTGGTGGAAAATGATGAAAATAGTGATTTTTCACTAAAAATGCAAATATTGATAAATAATTGGTATTAAATTGTGAAAATAATATTTTTAATTGAAAATTTTAGTTTTTAACATTACTAACATATTCCCTTCGTTAAACCATGAAAAGTGAAATTTGCTTCATGTAAATCGGAATTTATATGTATAAAATATGTTGAAAACAAGTTTAAACTTGTAGATCACAAACTCAAAAATACACTAAGTGCTAAAACGGATTTAAAGAGCATAATTAATTACCCGTTGGCCCATCATCTTGATCCTTCTGTTGAGAGACGATCCTTTTTCTCCTTATAGTAAACCATCTTCCTCAAAAAGCTTCTCAAGAGAAAAAAATGCCTCCATTCTAATGAAAATCAAATTTATATCAATATCCTTGTGAAATAAGTACTAAGATTCAAGTTAAATACTAAGATACAGGTAATTTCCATCCTTATAAACTCTCTAATCCATCAAAATCTGAAATTTTGCTATTGTATGTTTCTAATTGCTATATCATTGTCTGCATGTCTCTTTTATGCTAGCTATGGGTTCTTGAAGCTCAAGTCTCGGCTAAATCTTCAATCTATGCTACCAAATCATTGGTACATCTTGCTAAAACTATTCGATAAGTAAATTTGCTTACAGCAAGTCGTCTAGAATGTGAATTGCTTGGTTCCAGCGAAGTCCGTATGCAAATTTCGGAGTCTTTTTGTTTATATTGTTGTCTGAAAAGTGCCATTTTAGAAAAATCATAACTTTCTCATCTTGCAGAAAAATACTACCAAATTTTAACACATTGTTTTCCATATACTAAAATTTATGGCTGCAAATTCTTGTTCAATTATAGATAGTTTTGATATCTGAACACATCGTCAAACTTGGCTAGAAACTAGATTTGCAGCTGAGTTCAGTTTTGTGTTTGAAAAGCGTCATTTTAGAAAAATCATTACTTTCTCATCTTAGAACGAAATGCTTTAAAATTTTAATATTTTGTTTTCCATCTGCTAAAGTTTATTTCTTAAAATTTTTATGCAATTCTGGGCAGTTTTGATATCTGAAACACATCGTCAAAGTTGGCTTGAAACTTGATTTGATGTTCAGCTCATTTTTGTGTTTGAAAAGTGCCATTTTAGAAAAATCATAACTTTCTAACTTTGCAGCAAAATGATGCCAAATTTTAATATGTTGTTGCTAAAATTTATTGTTGCAAACTTTTTTTTAATTTTTTATAGTTTTGACACTTGAAACACATCATCAAACTTGACCGGAAACTAGATTTGCAACTGAGCTCATTTTTGTGTTTGAAAAGTGCCATTTTAGAAAAATCATAACTTTCTTGAAGCAAAATGCTGCAAAATTTTATCATGTTTTACTCCTTATGTCATAGTTTAATGGTGAGAATTTTCCATCGAATTTGAGTTGTCCAGATGCCAGAAATAAGTCGCCGAAGTTGGCTAGAAACTAGATTTGCAACTGAGTTCGATTTTGTGTTTGAAAAGTGCCATTTTTGAAAAATTGTAACTTTCTTACCTTGCAACGAAATGCTGTCAAATTTTAGTATGTTATTTTCCATGTGCTAAAGTTTATTACTGCAAATGTTTTTTCAATTCTGGGTAGTTTTGGTATCTTAAACACATCATTAAATTTGGCCAGAAACAAGATTTTTAATTTGCAGCATTCTTCATTAGTTTTCGCTATTGTTTTTGAGTTAATTTATGATAGAATTAAAAAGTTTGATGATGGATTTTGAAGCTATGATATTTGATAACAGATTAGCTCAGTTTTGAAGAAATTTGGAATTTAATTTTTCTTTTAAATTTTATTTAAATTCAATTATCCGTAAATATCGATATTTGGAGAATTTGATGGTTTTAATTATTTTGGCTTTCAAATAAATTTTGGAAAATTTCTTAAAAATATTGTTTTGGAAATTAAATGTTTTTAAGTCATTTAAAGGATTTTTAATCAATTAGTTAGTATGTTAAAGTATTTTATAAATAGATAATCTATTTAAATAAGGGTTTTATCTTTATAAAGCTTAAATATATATAAATTTCTCAAAATCGTTTAAAAATCCTATTTTCTATATAAAATTTATTTTAAATATATTTTAGCTAATTATTATGAATTTCGGCATATAAGATTGAGAATTAAATGATTTAGTAAAAATACATGGTATGGGACATGTATTTTTGCTTTATCACTCAATATCGGACTTGTTCGAAACCAATTTGAAGTGATATTTGAGATGATTTAGAGGTTGCCTAATTTTGGAAAAGGTTAGTGGTTCGAGAACTACTCTTTTTGAGTGCATTCGATAACGAACCAATCTAGATGCAGTTTTCTTATAATTACCGATGAAATGAGGCAATTTTTGATGTTAAAACTTTAATTTGCGATTATGGTTAGAAATGACCATCACGATGTTCTTCATACTTGCCAAGGAGATGAGGCGAGTTGTTTAGTAGATGATTTTTTATGTTGGTTTTCTAATGTGGCATCGACTAACGATTAGTAAACCAATAGGTGCGAACGTATGGTATGTGACGTATGTTCACGCCTATCGGGTTCCTATTCGAGAGGTTGAGACACATTCAAGATGTTACTAGTACTATAGACCGAGTACACGATTGGAGTCACTATGATGTTTATGATGTTCTTAATAGACTCTAATCTTCACGATGTAATTATTCGGGCTTTGTGACTAGGTTCCATCACAATATTCCCGACTATAGTCAATTAAGTGATCACGAAGTTATGATGTTATGTGACCCCATGTCATCACGATCAATAGTACCAAATAATAATAGTACTAGTCAAGATGAAAAGCACGTGCAATTTTCTATGAAGTTTTCGATGTTCGATTTCACCTTTTTGATGATGTTTTTTGAATACGGCCTTGAGTATGATATATGTTACATTTATATTATGCTATATGGTGATTTCGATTATGTTGCCTTTAACTCTTATTGAGTTCTTACGATAGATTATGATGATTTAATGTTTCTTTATGTAGTTATTATATGGTTCTCATCCCTTATCCACTTTACTTATAGATGTCCTTAAGAGAAACCGTATGCATGTTACTTATCGAATTCCCTTGAAATAGATAAATGAATCACCGATGTCCTCTTACTTATGAATGATATGATGAATAATATATTGTTCTATTGGCAACAACGTAGTGATTCTCACCCTTCCACTTATTACTGAGATCCTTACTATTGACAAGTTCTAGCTTGCCTGACCCGTGTGTGCTTTTCACTCGGGTTAGACCGAGTTGCAGGTTAGGTATGGATTGCTGCTTCCCTTGGATTGTTTTGCTGGCTTTTGTTGGGCTTTATCATTTTGGCTTGGATATCATACTTTTTGAGTAGTCGACTCTTATGTTATCATGATGTGTATTCTCTTGTGGGATGGTTGTATATGTTATTCAGTAGTCCATGCTACTTATGTATGATGTACTATTATTATGACCCATGGTGATGTATATATATACTCTAATCTGGGTTTACTGTTCTGTGACTGATATATTTACTACTCGCATATAGCATTTCTTCTGAGATAGTCCGAAACCACCAAAGTGTGCATTATTTATAGACTAAGTGTGTCGACCATTGATGTGGTAATGAAAAAAAATAAAGACACATCCGACATGCTTAGCCCTAAACTAAAGTATTACTACGATGGTCGCCCTTAGCCAGCCATATTCTCTACATTAGTAGACATGATTACTTTGTAATTCTCTTTGCTAGAGTAGGTCTCGGAATGGGGAGTCATAATCCCTATCCTTATATTATTCTGGTCTAGGCTCCGATACTAAGTTTTAACGCTCCGACCCCAGTGATCGAAATATCAGAGGGGTTCACCATCCGATGGCTTGGAGTAATGGGCACGGAAGAAGCAATCTCTCGTATACACTATTTTGGATCAACATGGATATGTTTCAATACTTGAATACTCATGAAATAATATGTATCTCGCCTTGATGCAAGGAAATATACATAAGCTCTAGAATTAAATAATACAGTGTTAGAGACCCAAATGAACTTTTCCAATTAACATAATCGAATGAACTAAAATGATGAATTTTATATCACATCTAAAAATTTAATCCATTGTCTCATTATATATACAACTCCTCACAAAATTACATCACATTATCCAATACAATGAAATTTCAATTTAAGTACAAATAGAGTAAATACTCATCATGGTCATCTGCTCCAACTCCATATCATAACCCACGAAGCATATACAATCACAATACTGATCTGTAAAACAACCTAAGGTTGAACCGAGGTTGTAAAAAAAAACTAACCCAGAGTTATGCTAGAAATATAATTGTGATTTTAACAAAATCATAAATAATAAATGTGCAGTGTCGGGTTTAAAGGTGACATTTTCAAACAAACAAATGTCACTTATACCGTACCATATCCTGCATACAATTAATATTCAACGGTAGTGATAACACATGTGTTATCACTCTTTTCATCGTGACTCATAGTTGTAACTCTAATCAACTGGGATATCACAATATATCCATATTATATGAGTTGCATTTTGATGTATAAATTCAAAACATCATTTCAAATTGTTCGTTTTATGAGGTTGAAATTTCTGGTTGCACTTAAGAGAAGGCTAAATCATCTTCTCATGCTTATGAGAAGGCTAAATCATTTTTTTATACTATTAGTTCCGATAGGATATCACATTGATAAACCTCCTCGGTGGATTTACCTTCCATATAGACTACCTATCCTGGAAGTCATCATGGTTTTCCCCCTATACTTCTACTCAGTTGTGGTTGGCCCTCAATGATCCTTTTGTTGTCGTATCCTTTAGGTATATGGAGACATGATAAATCTTACTCGTGTTATAGTCTGCTTCTTCAGCATAGCTCCAATAGGCAGCGCTAGTTCTCTTCATTTTCACTACACTATTGATAATTCTCAACATCTTCAATAACTTCATATGTCCTGGCAACAGATCGTTACCACATATTAATGAGGGATGAAGTCGTCATGATTTACTTAACAATCCTCGAATCAATCCACTAGGATGGAACCAGCGGTCTAGTAGTCAATACCTCATACCATTCCCATTAAATGTTAAATTTATTTTTTTTCAAAAAATTTGACTTTCATTTAATTTTCGTATTCCCAAATGAAGTTTTATCCCATTTTCATCAATAAATGCCATGTACATGCAAATCAGCATAGAAAAATATCAATGCTCAAAACTTGGAAATTAAATGCAACAGAGCACACAATATTATCATGGGATATAATAAACTTGGCATATAATATCATGGATGAATCACACATCATACACACACACGCTTATTTAAAATCAAACAAGCATACAGAAGCACCCTTGGTTATTCAAGCATGTATTTAATTCAACTGCGTGCAATTCATTCATAGCATACTTGACAACTAATTATAAATTTGATATAATTATAGCTAACCATTAAGCAATTCATTTGTCTTCAAATCAACCGAATTCTTAACCACTTAGCTTACTATGAGTATATTTACGTAGCCTGGATTAAATATTTAAGTTCTATCACTTATATATTAAAATGAACAATTAACTACTAATTACTCAACATATATTAATAAAGTGATCCATTTATTATACTCATGTGTTTTAGAATAAACATATATACTTGATTTTCATTTTCAAAATCATACCTAAGCAGTTATAATTAACCAAGCATTCAGCAAACATCAAGCTTTCTTTTAGCTACGTCACATAGTTATTTCATTCATGGCCTAAATTACATGTAACAAATTAACACCACAATGCACACATACAACAATCGTGCCATTCGTCCCATCAAGTATTACTTAGGTGACACTAGCTTTGCAACTTATTTCAACTCATACAAACATCATTGTGAATAATGTAATGTAAAATGTACACCAACTAATATAGTGTGTATGCACACTTACTTACTAAAGAATTATATATTCATTTTAATTAAATTTCTTTTATATCCATTTCTTTATTCAACTATATTAAAAATTCTAAATTTAAATAACATATGCATTAAGTTTGTTGCATTATAATCTTCATGATCATTAACATGGCCCATTAAACAAGATCAAACAACTCAAAACAAGGCCTTCCCTTCTATCAAAAATTTGTACATCTTCCATAAATAATTCTATGAAATGCAGTCTAATTTGTATGATGTATATTATCTTGAGTGGAATTAACAACACCTTAATCAACCTCGGATCATAGCGTAAAGCTAAAGGGCATTAATCAAAATAATAATTGATTCATTGTTTTCTGATTATAGTTGACCCTCTTCATATTAATTTACTTTTATATACTTCAATCTAAATTCGTATAAATGTATTTTTTTAGATCTAGAAAACTGTTTGAAAATATCAATCTCATACGGCAACTAAATCAATATAAATTAATATTTACTGCCTCATATGGTAACAAAGTAAAAGAGCATCAACTATGCATATATAAGAATATAAGGAAGTTCAACTCTTATTAATCTTGCAACTATTTAATAGAGAATCGATATACTCACTTGCATGTGTTTAGATCATTCGTCACAAGGAAAAAGATTTTATAAGTATATGATAAGGTATATCTAAATGTCTAATACATACATACATACATACATACATATTATATGGGTGTGTATTGATAAATAAATAATCACACACACGCACACACACACATATATATATAGTTCATCACCTCAATTCAAAATTCAATTCAAATTCATTTATTCTTTTTTTAAAATTACTCAAATTCAATTAATTAATATTTTCTACTCATAAAAATCAAAAAAATATTTCAAATGAATATGAATTTTCTACAATATTCAAACTCACATCCTTCGTTTAATTTAAATTTAAAATCAACAAAATAACTTGAATAATTTGAAGTTTAATATTTTTATAACTTTAATTATAAATATATTTTTAGATATATTTTGGAAGTTCAACCTTTACCCTCCTTATAACACTCATATTTGAATTCGAGACATCTTATCTTAACAAGTAATAAAGGTTCATCAAGTTATCGTAACTTCATTATATGACCAAATAATTAACGAAATCAAACATCTATTATTAACAACTCAGGCACAAACATCTACTAACCAATATGAAATTTATATATTTATTGTAATTTAAAATGATGTTATACTAACTTATCATTACTACTATAACCTCATGCCAATATTCATAACGGGGCTTTGCACATAAGGTCCTTATTTATGACGCTGTTACATGAAAAGTCCCTGTAGCAATGTATTTGTGAATAAGGTCCCTGTTTTTCTAAATCAGAAAGTGCAACGTAGCTTGCACTTTTTTGATAGAAATTACAAGTTAACTTGCGCTTTTAAAAACTTCAAAATTTTTAAAATTTTCAAAAAAATTTCAAAATCAAAAAGTGCAAACTAGCTTGCGTTTTCAAAATTTTCACAAAAAATTTCAAATTTTGAAAAGTGCAAGTTGTTTTGCATTTTCCGTCAGAAAAATGCAAGGCAGCTTGCGTTTTCTATTTTTCAAAAATATGGACCAAATTTACATATAAATTTCTCCAGGGACTTTTCCCATAACAACATTAAAAACAGGGACCTGTAGCTTTTTTCTTGATTCATAATTCTACCTCAACAACCCACGGTTGTACTGCCTTCTCTTCGCATCACCTACTTCCGTTATTCCCCCTATATGCTTACGCACCTCTTTCAAATCAATGTGCAACATGAAGCCACCATCATTATGTTGTCGGCCATTCCGTCTCCATGTTCTACCCTATTCGCCACCTAGGTCGTGCCTGAATGCCATCACTAGGCCCATCGTCATCATTCAAACCCTGATCTCCGCTTGCCATAATCGCATATGCATTCCACCTATGTGACCCCCCGGTAGCTGTTCTTTATACGTTACGTCCGTTTGAAATTGATTTGAGATTAGGGATGGAATATAGATGATTTTTTGTTTCTTTTTTCTTTCCTGGAAGAGAACAAAGTGAAATAAAGAGGCGAAAGTACGGGATAAGCTTGAAGGGTATGAGATGAGTATGATCCAAAGGATAGGGTCCAATAAAAATTAAAAGAGTATTTTTTTTCTTTTAAATAAAAAAAATGCCCCTAACCGCCATTAAACCTAACCGTCTTTTAATCAACGCATTACAATCATTTCAAAATTCAACTCAAGGCGTTTTATCAAACGTTATTTCATTTTTGTAACGATATGTCGTTTATTAAATTATTGCCTCCTAGTTTTTAAGTAATTAGAAATTATTTTTTTATTAACTAAAAAATTCAAATATCCACAAATATTAATTATTTTTCCAAATAAATTTTCAAACAAAATTTTAGATATTTAAAACGCAATTCAAATTCCCAATTTGAATCTTAAATCAATATTCTCCAAAAAATTAATATATTGAATTAAATTCAATAAAACTTTCAATTAAATTCTCAAATCCATTTTAATGGATTTATTTTAATTTAACTTCGAACAGGGATGTTAATGACTCCACTCCTTAAAGAAATTGCATCTTCACAATTTAATGGATAATAATGGAATCGATCTAGCCAACAAAATATAATATACACACTATCTTAGTGTGTATGTCTACATATATACACATATATAAATTCATACATAAATACATACATGCATACATATAAACCCACACATGCACCAAAACCCAACACACATCATATCATTCAATTCAAATACAACCATGCATTTAATTTATCCAAGTTACTTTAACACAAAGTATTCTTTTAAAACTCCATCCATTCAGACCAAATTAATATAATGTAAGTACTTGTACATAAACAAGTAAACAATCCATTTCATTCAAAATGTGTCGCACGGCATTATAAACATAACGATCAATACACGAATAGCTTTCAGTAGTTCCTTTGAATAATTACTTTAATTTCAAAAATTAGAAAAATTTTGAAAATTTTCGAAATAACGAGATTTTTGAAAAATTTCGGTAGAGTCCCTTTTGTACGAAAAACCTTTCAAATAATTACAATATGATAAAATAGATATATGTCGACCAAATCACGGTCGAAAATAATTTATATATCAAAGTTATCCATACAACATCTTATGCACAATATATATAGCTTTTAAAGTAAAAACATACCTTGTTTTTAGCATTTCAAAGCAATTCATTTAATTTTATATGAGCAAAAGCAAGTTTATTTCATTAAGCTCATATAAATAAAATTTTATAACATGATAGTCATTCAATCAAATGTACACATGTAAGCAAGTTTCCAATTAGCCTTTTAAGTTTCAAAAACACAAAATTATTTGTTGCTTTCAAGAGTAACGTCGTGTCATATCTAATTAGCTTTCCATAACTTCTTCTAGACTATGAAAACTTGGTATGTGTTCATAAGTAATGGTTGTTTTACCCAAAAATACAAACTTTGAAGTGAAATTTAATACGTAAGTCACCTGTATTAAACCTCATTTTTCACCTAGTAAACCTCAAAATATTGCATAATATTTGAAACAAATGTTGTTACTTATTGTTGTAGCCTTTCGAAAATTACAATACCGTCGAAAACGGATAATGTGTTTGAAAGTTATGGTCAAAACAAAATAATATTTTGCCTTAGATTTTTAAATTTTTGAATGGATTCAAATTAAATCAGTTTTTTAATATAAATAAATCTCATGAATTTGCATTGCACTTAAAAATAAAGTTCTTCTTTATCGTCAAAGCTTTCCAGCAAATTCAATATCGTCAAAGACGAATTAATGGTGTAAGAGTTATGATAAAATAATTCAACATTTTAACCGTGAAATTTTCAAGGACAGTCCAAAAGTTTGCCTTCATTTAAAACATCCCTTAACAATAGTAAATTTAAAATTTTCCAAAAGTGATAAGCATGAAAAACTTTCATCTTAAAACCTAGGAGAAGTTTTTTATTCATTTGTAAATCTATTTGATGTTATCGCCTTTCTTATATTTATTTTGATCTTAAAAAGTCACAATGTTTTGCTTAAACTAAACAAACATGATTTCATTTGTCTTCTATAAAACTTCCAACATCTTCAGCCTTCTAATATTCAGGATATATTTACTTAAGGAACACCAATCCCAAAACGTTATTAATGAAGATAATAAGTAAATTGACAAACATGACTAAAAGAAAAATATAAATTAATTATTAAACTGAATCGGAACAGTTGGAGGTTATTTTGTTATTGATTCCTATGCAATAAATACTGATGAGTTAGTATATATGAATTGCAAATATATACACAGATGGGTATGTCATTAAATACTTTATCTACTTTCAAACCAAAGAGTAATTACATATATAGTTTAATTGCCCAAACAATTTAAAATTAAATACCAAATAATAAGGTTTTGGGCAACTACAACACCGTTAAAGTAATAGGGGGAGCGACATACATGATAAGCTAATAACAAATAGAACAGATATATTCTCAAAATTCCACTTGTTTGTTTCATATCTATTGTCCCTGAATCAAAAATTAAAATACATATTAAGATGAAACAAAGTAATAGTTGTTTTTTTGTTACGATTCGAAAGCCCTATATATGTAATTAAAATTTCTTTTCAAACAAATTTTTCTAAATTAATTATTTCATGAATCATTTTAATACGAATGCACATTCTCATGTGCTTATCAAGTTTATAGCTATAGTTTATCTCAATTAGCCAATCCTTTATAATGACAATGAATAGTTATTTTTTACATTTCAAAATAAATTAGTTCTTCCTTATCACCTAATTACACATACACAAGCCATGTATTATAAATCACACCAATATATAAGCAACACATCATATACAACTAAGCAGCAAGGCATACAAATCAACATACAACATTGTATACATAAAGTTCAATAAATTAATATATTTTTATTATAGAAACATTGCCTCATCGGATCTTCATTATTAGTTTCATCGATTAGCTATAGTATTGACTACACAATGAAAATCTATCAACACTACCTCCCCACTTATCTCGTCTTTTTGTAACACCTAATGGCTGTAAGCGTCGTATGAATTCATACGAACCATGTATATAAAAATGCTTAACTTGTATATTTTTAAAATACGAAATCAATCATTTAATATTCACTTAAAATTTCATATATATACTAATTTTTTGACTTCTTGGCCAAAATATATATCATTATTATAAAATTACATTTATAAAATAAGGGATCACTTCCCTATATAAGACATACATCCTACAATTTACAAATTTTCTCTCATTAATCAATATACTCTTTTTCCATATCAAAATATCATTTGTATATTTTTCTAAAACATCAGTATTTCATAATACCTCATTTTAATGTTTAGGAATTCCTACCAATATGTTAGCTACTCGAATTAACCAGAATTCTTAAAGCACTAAACGAATAGTCAACACAACCAATTTTCATATCATCTTACATAAAAATATGTTTCAATGGTATTTTTATTTATAAATAAATCTCATCAATTTTTATTGTTGGAGGTATCTTTATGTTCTTATATATACATCTACTTATATAAAATAATTACCAATTTCTACTAATACTTATTATCTTCAAAATTATAATTTTCGGTTCAGTTCTTTTTTAAGTATTTTATAGATAAATTTCTAAACTCTTTTGAAAAAAAGCTCGCCTTTGTAATTTCAATATATTTCTATAAAATTATATACAACATTGTCAATCAAACTTCCAACCAAACCATAACAATCATCAAGCAAACATATATATATATATATATATATTTGAAATGGTACTTTATATACAACAAATCATTGGGACAACATATCCCATGTCAATAAATGTTCGAAAGCAAGTTTCGAACTTGTGATCACTTGCACCAAAGCCAAATCAATTAACCACTTAGACAATGGTGCTTGTCCAAGTATATATTACATCCAAATAAAATTCATTTTAATATATATCAAAATCACATCAAAGTATTCACATCATACGTGTGAATATTATTTTTATTTTTATTTCAAAGAAACTTTTACTTTACAAATTTTCAATACAAATACGTGTGTGTGTATACATACATACATACATACATACATACATATATATATTCTATCGGATTATTGAACCTTTCGATCATTCACAACTCACACTCATGGGTGAATGGAATAAAATAGGTAACCAAGTCTCATTCTCTAAGACCAAAGTATACTCTATATCTATATTATTCCAACTTAAGCTTTGATACCAGGTTGTGACATTCCAGCTCCAGTGGCCGAAAATCAGATATAGTTAACTGTCTGGTAGCTTTAGACAATGGGCATGGAAGGATCGATCTCTCATATGCACTACTTTGGATCAACATGGATATGTTTCAATACTTGAATATATATGAAGTAATACATACATACATACATACATAGATATATATATATATATATGTATCTTTGTATGTATATATATGTATATTGTCTCGGTGTAAGGTATTGTACATGAGTTATAGAATTGAATAATATAGTATTAGAGAAACAAATTAAAATTTTCCAACTGACAGAACCAGAGTTAACAAAAATGATGAATTTTATATCATAGTTAAAAATTTTAATGCATTATCTCATCATATATACAACTCCTCGCAAAATTACATCACATTATCCAATACAATGAAATTTCAATATATAAAAAAACAGTGTAAATACTCGCCATCATCATCTGCTCTAAGTTTATATCATAGCACATAAAGCATATGCAGTCATAATATTAACCTATAAAACAACCTAAGCCTGACCTAAGGTTGGTAAAAAAATAAAAAACTCCGAGTCAGGCTAGAAATCTAGTTGTGAGTTTAATGAAACCATAAATAATAAATATGCACTATCGGGTTTAAAGTTGACCGTTTCAAACATGTAGATGTCACACATATCATATCAAATCCTTCTTATGAACAATTTTCATAAATAGTGATAACATACGTGTCATGGCTCTATTCATCGTGACTCGCAATTGCAATTTTAGTCAACTGAGATATCACAATCTATCCATATTATATGAGTTGCTTTTGTTTTATAAATTCAAAACATCATTTCAAATCATTTATTTTACCAGGTTAGCATTTCTAGTTATATTTTAAGAGAAGGCTAAATCATCTTCTCGTTATGTGATTCCTAACAGGATATCCCATTGATAAATCTCCTCAGTGAATTTATCTTCTACATAGACTATCTACCCTGGCAAGTCATCAATCGTATACTTCCAGTCAATTATGGTTGGACGCTATATAATCCCTTTGTTTTCACGGCCTTTAGATATCTAGAGACGTGACAAATCTTACTCATGTTGTATTGCACTTCATCATCATATCTCCATCAGGTGGTGCTACTTCTATTTGTTTGCACTACACCTATGATAATTGTAACAACCCAGGAATTTCTCACCAATTTGTAATCATCGTCATTTCGATTTAATGGTGATAGTTATTGCTGTTGGAATTTTAAAATCGGGTTGAAATTCTTTTATAAAAGTTATTAAAGGGTTTATCGGGCTTTAATATAAACTTGGCCCATATTTCTTTTGTTTGATGCTATGAAGTTTTCGAGTTATAACCGTTCCCCTCTTCATTAATCAAACCCGCCCCCGTTATTATTTTAAAACCCTAATTAAATCGATTGAGAAAAAAATAATGGCGGCATCTCATTCTTCCCCCTTTCGAGATTAGGGCTTCGTCAATTATGGCTGCTCGTCTTCGCGCTCGTTCGTCTTCAGGAGGTAGGGCCCGTTCAGTTCGAAGGCGACGACTTCATTGGCTCCTGCGTTCGTCTTCAATTTCGCGGCTTCGTCACCTCGTTCGAGTTCAACTTCGTCACCTCGAACGGCGATTTCAAGGCTTCGGCCACTTCGACAAAGCAAAGGTGAGTACTTTATAGTACTCACATCTAATTAGACTCAGTTCAACTTCGTTTGCTTTTCTGTTTTCGTGGTCTTCAGCTTTGATTTGATATTTGTTCGTTGTTGATACTTTTATGCCTTGAGTTCGTTTTGGGGCTGTTGATATTTGATATGGTTTGACTGGTTCGACTCTTTGTTCGAAATGATTTCAACTAGCGTGAGCATTTTTCGGCTTTGTTCGACCCATGTCTTCTGTTTGATGTGGTTGTTGGTCTGTAGCTCCATGTTATGATGTTCACCTCTCTTGTGTCATTGGTATTCATGACAATTGCATTGCATATGTCTTAACTATGCACTGTCTATTGTCCATTCAAGTCTGCATAATATTGTAGTTGCATAACCTGATCGTTCAAGTTGTAGTTTGCACTGTCCAATTTGTAGTTTGAGCATTGAGCATATTGTAGCCTTAGTCATTGCATTTGAGGTCAGTAGCATTCGTGCATCATTGTTATCTAGGTTTGCATCTGACATTTCATTTCTTGACCTGTTGCACTTGTGTACTTCTGTATTTGACATTGTCGAACTCAGTGGTGTAACTGGATTTGTGATCTGGTTCATGTATGGCCTCCATTGCATATATAATCTCGAGCCTTGTAGCATGGCTTGCATCACTGATTCATTTGAAGTCGTAACCTAGGACATTGGTCCCATGTCCGCTCTTTTGAGTTGCAATTCATGTCTTTAGTTCACTGTCTTGACTCATGTTTATTTTATACTTTGACTGCTGAAGCAGTTGCATTGATATTGAGACCTGTATTTCGATGTTTTGGTTCGAGGCTACACTTGTGTAGTTCTCTGGTCTTCCATCTGCTGATGTTGTCTTCTTACTAATTGCATTGACTTTGATTGTTGATAATAAATGTTATTGGCATGACTGCCACTCCCTGTTGTTGCAGTTTCCTTTTGATTCACAGTAATTTGGTTTTGGGAGACTGTTTGATATTTTTTTTCACTTGTATTCCATCGGTTGTTACTGCATTTTTCATTGTGGCATCCATCCTCTTCCACTCTGATTAAGTTGTAGTGTTCAATTATGGTTATTTAGAACCATTTCATTGTTGGGAACTGTAACCTTGAATTGATGTCTTGGCCTCATTTCATTGGGTCACCATTGCATACATGTTTATGCACTTTCTTCCTTTAGCTTGTGTTAGCTGCAGCTTCAACTTTGCTTTGAATTGCAGTCAACATTTGTTTTGTTCTACACTTGTAGTATTGTTGCA
Organism: Allium cepa; assembly: GCA_030765085.1. NCBI lineage: Eukaryota > Viridiplantae > Streptophyta > Magnoliopsida > Asparagales > Amaryllidaceae > Allium > Allium cepa. Next base: position 126,857,877 of record CM060932.1, read on the forward strand.
GTGAGCTTTGTGCTTGTTGCTGGGTTACCTTATCTTGGGCACACATGTTTGTTTCACTGCATTCATGTCTTTTATGTTGCATATGCTCTGTGGCACTCTTGAACTTGTTTATGCTAGTTGCCACTGTTTCATATATGACATAGTCGCATTTGAGTTGTTACTGTTGCCTTGAACTGCTGCAACTGCATCTTTTGCTGTGTCACTTACTTAGTGCATTCGTTTGCGCTGTGCATTCATGTGTTTGCTCTGTTCAGTATTCTACAAGTATATTTCATATACTGGTTGCCATCGACTTAAAAACCTATTGCATTCCTCTTATTCATTTTATGTTGGAACCATTTCCTTGTGACCTTATTATTGCTGCAATTCAATTGCAGTCTGCCCCTTTTTGAAGTGTGTTATGGTGCCATTTCATTGGTGCTCTCACCTTCATTTGGCTGTGTCTTCATGTTGTACACTGCCTTGTGCACTTGCTCATTTGAGTATACTTCTTCTCGTGCACCCCTCTGATTCTTTTTGTCTTGTGCGGTATGTTATGTACATTCATCATGTACATCTTTTACATTCATTGGGAACATCGTCACTGTTGTGGCGCGGCAGTGCACGCAAGCGTGAACTGCAGCCACACGGTATTCTTTGGGTACATTATCACTGTCGTGGCAAGGCAGTGCACGCAAGCGTGAACTGCAGCCACACGGTACTGCTTTTATTATTATTTCTTCTGCTTTTGATTTTAGGATATTTTGCGTATTATTACTGCTTCTATGCACTAATAACTGAGTTTGAATTAGACTGACCCGGGTATTATTTTCTTTTGAATTTAATACTCGGGTCAGACCGAGTATTCACAGGTTGTAGATTCTTAGCTTCGGGATGCTGCTTGAGCTATGAAGTTCTTTCATATCTTTTGGAGTAGTCGTCATGTATAGTAGTCGATGTAATTGTATATGAAGATATGTATTCATGTATATTATATTGAAAATGTACTTGTATGTATAACTTCCTGAGTCAACTGTTGTAGTTGCATCATATGTACCATATCAAATGTATTGTAACTGCCATCAGTTATTATATATATGAGATTTTTCTGTTCAATCTGTGTTCCGCATTTATTTAAAATCTTCTGTGTTATTGTGGATCTTGTTAGACCACTTCTCTGATAAACACTTTTAAGTGTGGTTTATTCATATCTATTTCCGCCGTTGTGATATGAATTATCTGTGACTGATTTATGTTATGCTTATTTCTATATTTGTTTCCGAGGATTATATATAGCCACCGCGTGATAGCTTTGAGTTTGCATCGGTATGTCGGATTTCCTCCTTAAATGAAATGCATGCTGTACTATCTGACATATCAATGTTCGCGCAAAGAAATTACACGGATGGTCGCTCCTCAACAGCCCTATTCTCCGCGCTAGTCGACAGCATTACACCATAGTGTTCTTGGCTAGCGTGGGCATAGAGGTGGGGCGTCACAGCTTGGTATCAGAGCCAAACTTCGGAACAATATGGAATATTATAACAAGGATCATCGTCCTAAGTCTATTTTAGGAGTCGTGCTTTAGGATTTAATTCGGGTCTTCGTACCGTTCTATCCTATTCTCTTTATGATTCCTTGTTTTATCAATCAAGTTTGATTGAAATTCATTTTTGTGAATATCGTTTTCTTCTTCCTTCTTTCTTTTCTTAAAGAAGAAGAATTGGTTGAATCTGGCAGTCTTAGTGCTATTCAATCCAGTAGTCGATCTCTGGATGGCATATTCATATCTGCCCAACAACTTTTGGATCCTGTAAAGAATCAAAAGTTTATCTGTGCTTAGTTGAGATAGAGTCGCTGACTTGATCGACTTTTGCCCTGCTATTTTCTGTCTCGAGTACCTTGCTCGTTTTGCTTTGATTTTTCCAATTGTTAATCGATTCTTCTTTTCCGTTTAGTTGTTATCATCTTTGTCGACTTTGATAACTTCTATTTCTGGAATTTTTGGGTATTCCAACTTTGACGGATTTGGAATCGAATTCTTTGGATTTTATTCACGTCTTCGAATGTGAATTTTAGTGAATTGATTTGATTTCTTAATTTAATCAATTCTTGAATATTTTCCCGATTTGTTGCTATTATTTATTAGCAACTTTGGTGATATTTTCTTCGGGATTTTTGTGAACATACTTTTTGAAGGTTCAATATTGATTCTTTCGGATTCTATCTTTGTATGTGAATTCTTGTGAATTGATTTGGTTTCCAAATTTTAATCGATTTCTTTCGATTCTATTCACGTCTTCGAACGTGAATTCTTGTGATTGATTGTTTCTACAATCATTTTGGTGAATTGTCACTTTAAAAAAATATAAAGGTTTCTATACTAGTAGTAAATATCAAAACCCTTTTCTCCAAATGATTTCAAAACTATTTTACTACAAAGCTTTTTTCTTAAACCGTTTTTCAATCTACTAGCATATACAAATCTTTATTTCACTCGTATGAGAAATCTAATTAAACGGCTTAGTAAAACAAGTGGTATGAAACGCTTGCGTTTACTTCGTCGGTTAATTTTTGGACTTGTTCGATTGAACCTCTTGTGACAATTTTTCTAGTGACGATCTACAGTTTGTTCGTAAATATTTAAGTTAAGCTAGTGGTTATGGGACATGAAGCTAAACTTTTATATTCACTAACTTAGTGTAATTGACACTTCTCGTTGATCATGACAATCATTCTTATGATTTAGACTAGCAATTGTGCGATGTCGCTTTTGGTTAGGCTAGACACCATTTGTGTGATTTCGTTCACACATACCTTTTCGGTTAGCCTAGACACCATTTGTGTGATTTCGTTTCGCACATATCTCTTTGTCGGCGTGGATAGCTTAGGCCTCGTCGGTGTGATTTTGACTCACACATATCTCTTTGTCGGCGTGGATAGCTTAGGCCTCGTCGGTGTGATTTTGACTCACACATATCTCTTTGTCGGCGTGGATAGCTTAGGCCTCGTCGGTGTGATTTTGACTCACACACATCTCTTTGTCGGCGTGGATAGCTTAGGCCTCGTCGGTGTGATTTTGACTCACACACATCTCTTTGTCGGCGTGGATAGCTTAGGCCTCGTCGGTGTGATTTTGACTCACACATATCTCTTTGTCGGCGTGGATAGCTTAGGCCTCGTCGGTGTGATTTTGACTCACACATATCTCTTTGTCGGCGTGGATAGCTTAGGCCTCGTCGGTGTGATTTTGACTCACACACATCTCTTTGTCGGCGTGGATAGCTTAGGCCTCATCGGTGTGATTTCGTCTCACACATACCTCTTTTGATTTTTGGTTAGTCTGGACCTCAATCTGTGTGATTTCGACTCACACATGTGGGGTAGCGCCCCACGGTCTTCGGGCCATTCGTGTGTCAAAATTAATGGCTTGCAACCATGAGATAGCGTCTCGCTTTGCGTTGCACGTGTTGATGATTTTTCATGCTCGCGGGTAGGTGAGATTCCGTGCTCCCGTTCTCGCTTTGCGTTGCCCGTGTTGGTGATTTTCATGCTCACGTGTAGGTGAGATTCCGTGCTCCCGTTCTCGCTTTGCATTGCACATGTTGGTGATTTTCATGCTCATGTGTAGGTGAGATTCCGTGCTCCCGTTCTCGCTTTGCGTTGCACGTGTTGATGATTTTTCATGCTCGCGGGTAGGTGAGATTCCGTGCTCCCATTCTCGCTTTGCGTTGCACGTGTTGATGATTTTTCATGCTCGCGTGTAGGTGAGATTCCGTGCTCCCGTTCTCGCTTTGCGTTGCTCGTGTTGGTGATTTTCATGCTCACGTGTAGGTGAGATTCTGTGCTCCCGTTCTCGCTTTGCGTTACATGTGTTGATGAATTTTCATGCTCGTGTGTTGGTGAGTTTCCATACTCTCCTTTGAGTTTTCATACTCCGTTCGAGTTTTCATACTCCGATTGAGTTTTCATACTCCGTTTGAGTTTTCATACTCTGTTCGAGTTTTCATACTCCGTTTGAGTTTTCATACTCCGTTCGAGTTTTCATACTCGCGTTCGAGTTTTCATACTCCGGTTCGAGTTTTCATACTCGCGTTCGAGTTCTCATACTCTTAGCTTGTGTTTTCTGGATTTCTTGTGAGGATTTCTAGAATTTGTGCTTCACCAATTTTCGTGATTTCTATTGATAAGTTTTATCAATTCTTGTGCATTGGTGAATTCGTGTGTTATTGACTTGTTATGAATACAAGTTTAGGGTATGATACCCCTTTCTATCTTTGAAAAGATTCTTGTGACTCTTTGGATAAATGAAAATCCACTTATCGAAGTTGCTTCGGATGTCGTTGTTTTAATCACATATTTTAAAATTTGTTTCAAAATATAAATCAAAATTGTTTTCAAAATTTTTACGATTTGCGCTTTCAAAAGAATGAGGAAGCGAATTAAACGTTTCAGTAAAATCAAGGACTATGACCCCTTTCTTTTACTGATTCGCTTAATTCCGGACTTGTCCGTTTGAGAACGTAAAATGTTATTTATTTAAAATACACAATTTAACACTTTCAAGGAAACGATGAAGTGAATTAAACGATTTAGTAAAACTCGTGGTTATGAGTCATGTGCGTTTGCTATTTCGGTTAATTTCGGACTCGTTAATTGAAAAATTTGTAATTTGAAATTTGATTACCGTTGTGGTAATTTCTGATTATCGTTTTGATAATTGAATGTTTATGATTTCTGATTTATCGTTTTTGATAATCAGATATTTATTGTTTCTGATTATCGCTTGTGATAATCAGATATTTGAGATCTAATTATCGTTTGTGATAATTAGATATTTGTGATTTGATTATCAATTGTGATAATTAAATAATCGTTGATTCGTGATTTCTGATTTATCGTTTTTGATAATCAGATATTTATTGTTTCTAATTATCTATTGATAATTAGATATTTGAGATTTAATTGTCGTTTGTGATAATTAAATATTTGTGATTTGAACTCGCATTGTTTATTCGAACTGCTATATATATGCATTCTTATCTCTGATTCGTGTACTTAATGCAGTCTCCATACAATTGGGTTTTGGATATCAATCTTTGAGACAAATTGCATTCCAATTGTCGACTCTGTCTGTTTATCCATGGTTTGTTGGTTTTCATGTGTCTCTCTCTGATAGTTTTAAAATTTCTTTGGTATAAAAGAAATTTTCTTGGACTTTGCCTTGTCGATATCGACGTTGACTTGACTTTTACTTTTGCTAAGGTCATTCAAGCATTTATGCTCGTTCTGCTTTGTTTTTCCAATTGTTGATCGGTTCTTCTTTTCCGGTTAGTTGTTATCACCAGATTTGACTTTGAGCAAGCACGTTCAAGCTCTCTCTCTCTTTCATACTCTATATGGTGAACTTCTTATTTTCAAATTTCGTCATTTTTATGATGATATGCTTTTATGGTTGTTACCTTTTGTCCATTTATTCCTTATGATTGCGAGGACGCAATTTCTTTAAGGAGGGGAGTCTGTAACAACCCAGGAATTTCTCACCAATTTGTAATCATCGTCATTTCGATTTAATGGTGATAGTTATTGCTGTTGGAATTTTAAAATCGGGTTGAAATTCTTTTATAAAAGTTATTAAAGGGTTTATCGGGCTTTAATATAAACTTGGCCCATATTTCTTTTGTTTGATGCTATGAAGTTTTCGAGTTATAACCGTTCCCCTCTTCATTAATCAAACCCGCCCCCGTTATTATTTTAAAACCCTAATTAAATCGATTGAGAAAAAAATAATGGCGGCATCTCATTCTTCCCCCTTTCGAGATTAGGGCTTCGTCAATTATGGCTGCTCGTCTTCGCGCTCGTTCGTCTTCAGGAGGTAGGGCCCGTTCAGTTCGAAGGCGACGACTTCATTGGCTCCTGCGTTCGTCTTCAATTTCGCGGCTTCGTCACCTCGTTCGAGTTCAACTTCGTCACCTCGAACGGCGATTTCAGGGCTTCGGCCACTTCGACAAAGCAAAGGTGAGTACTTTATAGTACTCACATCTAATTAGACTCAGTTCAACTTCGTTTGCTTTTCTGTTTTCGTGGTCTTCAGCTTTGATTTGATATTTGTTCGTTGTTGATACTTTTATGCCTTGAGTTCGTTTTGGGGCTGTTGATATTTGATATGGTTTGACTGGTTCGACTCTTTGTTCGAAATGATTTCAACTAGCGTGAGCATTTTTCGGCTTTGTTCGACCCATGTCTTCTGTTTGATGTGGTTGTTGGTCTGTAGCTCCATGTTATGATGTTCACCTCTCTTGTGTCATTGGTATTCATGACAATTGCATTGCATATGTCTTAACTATGCACTGTCTATTGTCCATTCAAGTCTGCATAATATTGTAGTTGCATAACCTGATCGTTCAAGTTGTAGTTTGCACTGTCCAATTTGTAGTTTGAGCATTGAGCATATTGTAGCCTTAGTCATTGCATTTGAGGTCAGTAGCATTCGTGCATCATTGTTATCTAGGTTTGCATCTGACATTTCATTTCTTGACCTGTTGCACTTGTGTACTTCTGTATTTGACATTGTCGAACTCAGTGGTGTAACTGGATTTGTGATCTGGTTCATGTATGGCCTCCATTGCATATATAATCTCGAGCCTTGTAGCATGGCTTGCATCACTGATTCATTTGAAGTCGTAACCTAGGACATTGGTCCCATGTCCGCTCTTTTGAGTTGCAATTCATGTCTTTAGTTCACTGTCTTGACTCATGTTTATTTTATACTTTGACTGCTGAAGCAGTTGCATTGATATTGAGACCTGTATTTCGATGTTTTGGTTCGAGGCTACACTTGTGTAGTTCTCTGGTCTTCCATCTGCTGATGTTGTCTTCTTACTAATTGCATTGACTTTGATTGTTGATAATAAATGTTATTGGCATGACTGCCACTCCCTGTTGTTGCAGTTTCCTTTTGATTCACTGTAATTTGGTTTTGGGAGACTGTTTGATATTTTTTTTCACTTGTATTCCATCGGTTGTTACTGCATTTTTCATTGTGGCATCCATCCTCTTCCACTCTGATTAAGTTGTAGTGTTCAATTATGGTTATTTAGAACCATTTCATTGTTGGGAACTGTAACCTTGAATTGATGTCTTGGCCTCATTTCATTGGGTCACCATTGCATACATGTTTATGCACTTTCTTCCTTTAGCTTGTGTTAGCTGCAGCTTCAACTTTGCTTTGAATTGCAGTCAACATTTGTTTTGTTCTACACTTGTAGTATTGTTGCAGTGAGCTTTGTGCTTGTTGCTGGGTTACCTTATCTTGGGCACACATGTTTGTTTCACTGCATTCATGTCTTTTATGTTGCATATGCTCTGTGGCACTCTTGAACTTGTTTATGCTAGTTGCCACTGTTTCATATATGACATAGTCGCATTTGAGTTGTTACTGTTGCCTTGAACTGCTGCAACTGCATCTTTTGCTGTGTCACTTACTTAGTGCATTCGTTTGCGCTGTGCATTCATGTGTTTGCTCTGTTCAGTATTCTACAAGTATATTTCATATACTGGTTGCCATCGACTTAAAAACCTATTGCATTCCTCTTATTCATTTTATGTTGGAACCATTTCCTTGTGACCTTGTTATTGCTGCAATTCAATTGCAGTCTGCCCCTTTTTGAAGTGTGTTATGGTGCCATTTCATTGGTGCTCTCACCTTCATTTGGCTGTGTCTTCATGTTGTACACTGCCTTGTGCACTTGCTCATTTGAGTATACTTCTTCTCGTGCACCCCTCTGATTCTTTTTGTCTTGTGCGGTATGTTATGTACATTCATCATGTACATCTTTTACATTCATTGGGAACATCGTCACTGTTGTGGCGCGGCAGTGCACGCAAGCGTGAACTGCAGCCACACGGTATTCTTTGGGTACATTATCACTGTCGTGGCAAGGCAGTGCACGCAAGCGTGAACTGCAGCCACACGGTACTGCTTTTATTATTATTTCTTCTGCTTTTGATTTTAGGATATTTTGCGTATTATTACTGCTTCTATGCACTAATAACTGAGTTTGAATTAGACTGACCCGGGTATTATTTTCTTTTGAATTTAATACTCGGGTCAGACCGAGTATTCACAGGTTGTAGATTCTTAGCTTCGGGATGCTGCTTGAGCTATGAAGTTCTTTCATATCTTTTGGAGTAGTCGTCATGTATAGTAGTCGATGTAATTGTATATGAAGATATGTATTCATGTATATTATATTGAAAATGTACTTGTATGTATAACTTCCTGAGTCAACTGTTGTAGTTGCATCATATGTACCATATCAAATGTATTGTAACTGCCATCAGTTATTATATATATGAGATTTTTCTGTTCAATCTGTGTTCCGCATTTATTTAAAATCTTCTGTGTTATTGTGGATCTTGTTAGACCACTTCTCTGATAAACACTTTTAAGTGTGGTTTATTCATATCTATTTCCGCCGTTGTGATATGAATTATCTGTGACTGATTTATGTTATGCTTATTTCTATATTTGTTTCCGAGGATTATATATAGCCACCGCGTGATAGCTTTGAGTTTGCATCGGTATGTCGGATTTCCTCCTTAAATGAAATGCATGCTGTACTATCTGACATATCAATGTTCGCGCAAAGAAATTACACGGATGGTCGCTCCTCAACAGCCCTATTCTCCGCGCTAGTCGACAGCATTACACCATAGTGTTCTTGGCTAGCGTGGGCATAGAGGTGGGGCGTCACAATAATTCTCAATATCTTCATTAACTTCATATGTCCTAGCAACATATCATTTGGACATTGTGAAAACGGCCGAGGTCATCATGATTAGATTATGATCCTTGAATCATTCTGTTAGGATGAAAATTAGAAGTCTAGTAGCGAATACCTTGTACAATTCTCATCAAATGTTAAATTTATTGTTTTTCAAAACATTTGACTTTTAGTTAATGTCTATATTCTCTAAATGACATTTTTCCCATTTTCATTAACAAATGTCGTGTACGTGCACATCAACATAGAAAAATATCATTGCCCAAAACATGGAAACTAAACGCGATGAGGTGCATAATATAATCATGGGATATAATAAAACTGCATATAATATCATGGGCAAAGCACACATTATACACACACAGGCACCCACACAAACTTGAAATTAAAAATCAAATAAGTATTCAGAAGCACCCATGGTCATTCAAGCATATTTTTCGTTCAATTCATGTGTGATTCATCCGTATTATATTTGCAACTAATCATATGTTTGATATAATTCTAGCATTAGTTATAACCAGCCATTAATTCGTTTATTTTCAAATCAGCTAAACCTTCAATCAATTGGAATATCATATGTGATGTCCCGGAAATTTAGGCAATAATTATTTGATAATTTCTTTGATAATTATTTTAAAATGTGAAAATATTGATTCAATAATTTAATTCAAATTGAAATTCTCTTTTGAAAATTTATAATTATTTAATTTGTAAATGGATTGATTTGATTTAAATTATATTGTAAACTTTTCAATAGTTTGTTTTAAAGATCTATCTTATAATTTTCATAGAAGTAAGTAAGTACTTATTTTGTTTTTAAGAATAAATATAGTTTAGATCTTATTTTATTAATAAAAGTTATTTTGTTTTGTTTTGTTTTAAAATTCTGTTCTTTTGAAATGTAGTTTCATATAGAATATTATTTTAAAAATAATTAAACAAGCATTAAAATGTAAATGTATAGTTTTATAAAGAAGTGTATATGTTTTTATTTAAAAACTAATGTTAATAAAACATTTGTAACTTGCTAAAACAAATTAGAAATAGTTTTAAGATAATTCAAATACATATACAAATTTAGAAATGGCTTTTAAATATTAACACGCATATGTGTTAATCATTTAACTAATGGAAGAGACACTTGTAAAATTTTCTACACCTAAACATAACAAGTGGCATTTGATTTCAAAGCTTTTTAATTTAATTTATATTGATAAGGGAATATAACAAATACTTTGGGGTTAAAACATTTTTTATTCAGATTGAAAAACCTGAAAACCAGATTTTCAGAAAATCAGAAAATCTAAAATACAATTTCTAACTTATGTTCAATAAACCAAATACAAATCATATTTCAGTAAAGATCAAAACCCCAAAACAGATTGCATATTTTAAAATCTGCAATCTTTCTCTTTAATTCTCAATTCTGCAAATCAATCTCTGCATTCAACTTTAAAACCTGCAAATAACAAATCTGCAAAGATCAACTTCAAATCAAAATTTAGAATTGAGTCTGCATACAATCTACATCATCAAGTAAAGCAACATCAACTTGCTAATGGCATCCAGGTTCATCATGCATTTGAAAAACAGTTCCTGGAAATTGGAATCTGCAGCTAAATTATTTTCAACATCAAATTGCTTTGCATCTAGTTTGTTCTGCATTCTTCAAATTAAAAGGTGAGTAAACCTTTACTTTTAAAAACAGTTTCTTTTAGATCAAAATTATACAAAATTTTCAGAACCTAAGCTTCATATGTAAACAGTTTTTTTCAAATCTGCTGTGATTAAAATTGCTCTGTTATTTATTTGTTTGTAAGAACCTCAATGCCAAAGTTTGAATCTATCTGATGCATGTGAAAATGTAAGATTGTGTATACTTGTATGATTTTATTGTGATTAATATGGTGTGTGAATATACATAGATATATATGGAATTACAGAAATCTTGATTTACAGTTTTCTGTTTAAACTAAGTTTAATAGAAAACTTTATTTACTTGTTTAACTTCTATTAGGAATTAATATGAGCAAACAAGTAATGTTGTTTAAAAATAAAATTATGTTCTTAAATCATAATTTTGATACTTTGATAAAAATCTGTTTCTTCTGAAACAAATACAGCAGTAAGCACTTGTAATAAAACAAATATTACAGTTTTAAATAAACTGTGGGATTTGAAATTCTGTTTTGAACAGGATTTGTAATTTTGTAATTTATCTGTTAGGCTAGTTAATGTCAGGTGTTAAGAAGCTTTCTATTAGTAGAGTATTGATGTAAAAATGGGGTAGTTGGTGATAGATGATCAGGAAGAGAGAGGAGTTGGAGATTTGGTTTTCCAGGTTTTCAAACCTAGTTCCAATATTGCAGTTTCTTAAATTATCCACATGCTCTCTGTTGCTTCAAATAATTTGGGGCTTTGGGAAACTTCAGAGGGGATGTAGGTGAGTCTTTTGCTAAAGCTGCAGCGATGATAATGATCGGAGAATGTGAGTTTATGGCTATTGACAGGGTAGAGTGGGTGTAGCTTGTTTTTTTTCAGGTTGCTGTTGTTTCCTTAATTTTGATTTCAACTGATATAGGGTGGTTTGGATGATTGTGTTGATGTAAGGAGATGATCAGTGTCTTGTGGAAGGGGGTTAGCATGGCTGGAGTTCGCCGGAGCGACGGTACATGTGCACCATTTCAGGTTGAAGTCTGGTGGTCTTTTGGTTGTGTGCAGGGTTTTGACCCGAAGTAGAACTCGGGATTTTGTGAAATGATCTCGAAGCAAGGAGTAGTGAAACTCGAAGTAGATATAGGTTGGGCTCGGGTAGGTTTACAGAGTTGGATCTGAGAGTTTGCAGGTTGAATGAAATTTAAATTTTAGAGTGGGAATTTGATATTAGGTGGAAGTAAAAACAGAATTCAAATAAAGTTTTGAATTCAAAGTTTTAAAAAAATGAAAATCTAAAATTTAAACAAGTTTTAATCCTGTTTAAAATCAAAATTTAAAACTGTTCAGGTTTAAGCTTGAGAAGTTTTGCGGTTTAAATTTTTGAATAAATTCACATTTTAAGTTGAAAACTTGATTCAGGTAATACTTGAATCTGAATTCAAATGTAGCTTTGAATTCAAAGTTTTTTTTTAAGTAAAATCTTAAATTTAAACAAGATTTAAATTCAGTTTTAAATCAAAATTATAACAGTTTCAGGTTTTAAACCAGAGAGTTTGCAGTTTTTTAAAAAAAAATGATTAATTGAGATTCAAAACTTTAGTGCAGTTTTGATTTAAGTGAGAATTAAATCTGAATTCAAATGGAGTTTGAGTTCAAGGTTTTAAAAATGGAATTTTAAATTTAAACAAGTTTAAATTCTCTTTTCAATCAAGTTTTAAAAACAGTTTTACCCAGAGAGACTTTTGCAGTTTTGAATTTTAATGAGTTGTAATTGAATTCAAGTGTAGTTGAAATTCAAAAGTTTTAAAAATGAAAATCTTAACTTCAAACAAGATTTAAATATGGGTTTAAGTCAAGATTTTAAAAAAAGGTTTTCAAGATATCTTTCAAAACCAGAGTTTGAATTTAAACAGTTTTTGTATGTTTTAAAACTTTGAACAGATTTGAATGTTTTAAGTAAGTTTTAAACTCAGTTTGAAATCAATTTAAAAACTTTTTCCCAGATTTCTTTGAAACCCAGTTTAATTTCAAAACAGTTTTTAAATTTAAAATGAATAAACATTTTTGAATGTTTAAAAGTGAATTTGAAAATAAAATTTGATTTCAAATAAGTTTAAACTTGAAAGAATTTAGTTCCTTTAGTATTTGAAAGTATTTGAATTAAAATATGAAGTGTTGATTTAAATTTGAAAGTTGAAAATAGTCAATTTATTTTCAATGTTTAATTTATCAAGTAATTTAGTTTTAAATCTTTCTTTATATTTAAGCGATGAATGTTGTTTAAAAACATTCATTTTTATTTTATGGTTTATAATTATTTTTGGAATTAATGTTTAAATAGTTACACATTTGAATCTTTAAAATAAAATTTGAATTTGAATTAAATTTTAGAAATGTATTGTTTTAATACATTTTGAATTTAAATGAGTCATTTAATTAGTAATTAAATTATTTTGAAAAAATATTTTAGATAATTAAGGATTTACTTAATTATTTGATTTTAAATAATGGTTTAGATTAATTTTGATAATTAATCTAATTTAATTCTCTTAAGTATATAATTAATGAAATGATGTTAATTAATAATTGGTGATAATTATCTAAGGATAATTAAGTAATTAATTAATGTCAATAAATTTTAATATTGTGATTTGTTAAGTTAATTAATTCAGTTTAATTAATTTTAATAAATCATTTGGAGATTTTAGAGTGTAATTACTTAATGTAATTAATCGAGCAGGACTACTTTATAATATCTCGGATGTAATTAGTAATTTGGATAATTACTTATGTAATTAATTAAGGAATTAATTAATGATTAATTATTGGTTAATTAATTTATAAATGAGTAATTAAAGATAGTTAATTACTTAATTTAATATTAATCCAAGGTGATTAATAATTGGATTAATTACTAAATGCAATTAATTTTAATTAAGTAATTTATTAAATATTAGAGATCATTAATTATTATAATTAATGATGTAATTAAGGATTGTTTGATTAAATAATAATTAATTAATAAATGATTAATTATTGTAATTACTTATGATTAAGGTTAATTAATTTATGAAATTAATTTAATACTAATTACTTATTGTAATTAGTAAATGATTAATCAGAATTGTTTAATCAAGTTGAATACTTAGGAAGTGAATTAATTAACTGGGTTAATTAATTAATGGATGTTAAGCAAGATTTAAATATGTTAATTAATTTAATTTAATTTAAATTAATTAGGGATAGTTGTAATTAATTTAATTCATTTTAAATTAATTATAATTGATGATTAATGAATCTTTGCTTATGGATGTTATTGATTGAATAGTTGTGATCTCAGTGATGAGACTAGTTGTGTATCTGTATGATATGGATGATTGGTTTAAGTATGATAGTTTGTGATGGATTATTTGGTTGAATGATTTTCTGTTTATGGATGATACAGATTATCTGTTATGATATGAATGTGCTTATCTATTGTTAGATGTAGTTTATCTATCTCTGTAAAGTAGATAGTAATGAAATGAATTAATTATTAAAAACCCTTAAGTACAACTTGGACATTAAAATGGCGTTTGGTTTTGATGGGACCGGGATCGGGTTTCCATATTTGGAATTCCGAAAACCACATCGATTCCAATTAAACGTTAGGTCGTTAATCCAAGTGGAGAAAGTGAAGACTCGAGGTGTAAGGGCTATACGTCAGTATAACTCTATGGGTGATTCCGTAATGAGTTGACGGAATAGTGCTTATAGATTCGAGATGGTGATATAGAGTGCAAGGGTTATCGTCGTTAACTCTAAGGGTGATTCCAATATGAGTGTAACGAGATAATGCCTTCGGTTTCGTTCGAACCCGGAACGAACTTGTATGGATTGAATGCTTTCAGAACATCGTCAGGCGGACGATGAGCATTCTAAGTTTGTTATGTCCAAAAAGGTAATCGTAGCCTCAAGCCTCATCAACCGGGAATGGCTAAAACAGGGGAGGTACAGCAAAGCTTCGTGGGTAGCACCCATTTGAGAGTAAGATTTATCCCTGTCTAGAGGTCCCTTTATATTTCGATTGTGTGGCAGTTGGTGACGACCAATCTGCGGGGTAGTCTTGTTCGGAACTGTTCAGTAAGGAACGGGTCCGGCTTTGTGTTGCAGGGGATGAAGGGAGTAATCCTCGTTACGGTGATCTAGGCCATGTACTGTGACGGGCGGTAACCCAGTAGGCCTTCCATTGATGGAAACCCGTTTACCCTATGAGACCCTACGGTTTTGTTTGTATTACCCACTTTTGTGGCTAGTAGCTGGAATTTAATAGATGTAACAATTTCGGCTATTTCTTATTTATTTGAAAACCATAGACACTATTATAATATCACTGGATTTCCTATCAAATGTTTTGGTTAGCGTAAGGTAAAAACTTTTCCATGTTTATGTGTGGGAAGTCTTACGTGATACCTTTTGTTTTTAAAGGATTTTCTAAAGTTAAGCAACTTTTAACCTCGTTTACTCACACCAGACCCCTGTCTGACCTGAGTGTTTATTTTCTGTTTTATTAAACTCTTGGGTACTCGTATTATGTATGAGTAGTCAAGTGTTCAGGATTTCTTTGACGAGTTCTGGAGGAGATAATGGAGCAGGAGGCTTCAGCGTGTAGATATATTTAGTAGTTCCGCTGTGTTTGAGTTGTATCTGTTTCTCTGATGTACTTGGATTGTAAATTGCTAGACAGATGTTTATAATTGTCTAGTTTTGTGTTGTATTAGCTGTATTACTCTGATGTATAAGATACTATGTAAAGTTTTATGTGATATATTATAATTTATTCGATTCCGCTGTGAGATACTGATGTGGTCTGTTCTTTCTTTCCTTTCTTTTCTCTTTTCTATCCCTTTCTTTCTTCTTAACGATGCAACTTTCTGGAGTATGGAAGTTGGGTCGTTACAAAGTGGTATCAGAGCATTAGGTTGAGTAAATACCTAGGCTCTGTAGTGGAGTCTGTCTTGAGAGAGCGTATTTGTAATTCTGAATATATATATATATACACACACATATATATATATATATATATATATATATATATATATGTATGTATGTATGTATGTATGTATGTATATGTATATTTCTGCCTATTTGTTGGGTTACCTGTTCAGGTTTTCCAATATAAGTAATAAAGGTAGATAGGGTAGTGGTGTGTGTAGCACAACTACCAATGGTTGGAGTTCGAATGTTTGAGGTTGGAAGTGATCTGCTAGGGCAGTGTTGGGCATCTTGAGTAGTTTGGTAGTTTGGTGTGAAGAATTTCACCAATCTCTGAAGGAAATCTTTTCAAGATTCAGAGTTTATCTTTGGATTGTAAGCTGGATTGCACTCGTGTGTGTGGTTTTTTTCTTAAATTCGGATTAGTAGGAAGTTCTGAAGCCAGCAAAGGGTATCTTGGCAACTTCAGGAAGGAGTTCTGTCTATGTTTGAGTTTTGAGACTCAGTTTGGTAGAGTGTTTTATGTTTGGTTTGGGAGCGAGTCTCCTGAGAGATATCTGTCTATCTGGAAGGCTCTATTGTGAAGAGGTTGGCGTAGCTTTGTGATTCGATGAGCTTTTGGATAAGAAAGTTTTGGCAGCAGTAGCAGCAGTGAGTGGCCTGTTTCTTCGATGGTTCAGAAATCTCTGTGATTCTTCTGTCAGTAGTCCGGCATATGGTGTGGCTTGTCCATTTCTTCTGGAAGCTCTGTTGGGTGTGATGTTAGTGGTTAAGAGGTGGACCACTAGTTTCTCCTTTTGAAGCCTTTAGCTGTTCTGATTGTTAAAGTGAGAACGATTTCTTAGAATTTGATCTGAGTGGAATCGCAAAAGTGACTTGCGATGGTTCGGAGGTTCTCTGTGTAATTTTTGTTGTGTGTTATGACTGAACCGGATAAGTCACTGAGATTTTATGGAATTTGATGAACAATATTCCGGGATAAGTTGATCAAGTTTATACTCGTGTTCATCAACAGCATTCTTGAATCAGAATTGCGCAGTGGAAGCATGGTGGTAGCTATTGCAGAATAGAAGCAGCAACCGATTCTTTGGGAATTTGAGTTTTGTCTTGGATCAAAGGATTTCTACAGGAAATTTATTTTGGATCTGGAAGCTTGGATGTTTGTGCTCCTGTTCTGTTTCAAAATAGAATAGTATGTTTATAATTTTCTGATATTTGTGAAGAAGAGCTGTGTGGTAGATTTGATTGATCTAGAGTTGAAGGCAGCCAGGATCATCAGGAGAGATTTATGGATATGACTATTTGATCTTTCTGTTTCTCTTGAGAATGGAGTGTTGTTCTACAGGATTGAATTTCCAGTTCGGATGGCTGGAATTTGTTTTGTTTTCACGTATCGCTGAGAGAGTGCGTGTATGGTTTATCTCTGGTTTTGGACTCAGTAGTTCTGAGAGGTTTGGGAATTGATCAGGACTTGTCTGTAGTCCTGTATTCTGTTTAGATTTGTAGGTCTAGATATAGGAGCTCTAGGTCTGAGTGGTGTAGCTAGTTTAGATTCTAAAGGGCGAGTGCCCCGGTGTTTGTACTTGGGAAACTCCGGGGAATCCTATCCAGAATTTTGTCTGGATAATTAGAATTGTTTGTTTGAATTGGTTGCTATGGTTGCTAGTATCTGGTTGATAGTATATGTTTGCTACTTTAAATTTTAAAATGTGTATGGGATTATTAAATTTACTTTGCTTCTAAATTTCGGGGACGAAATTCTTTTAAGGGGGGAGGAATGTGATGTCCCGGAAATTTAGGCAATAATTATTTGATAATTTCTTTGATAATTATTTTAAAATGTGAAAATATTAATTCAATAATTTAATTCAAATTGAAATTCTCTTTTGAAAGTTTATAATTATTTAATTTGTAAATGGATTAATTTGATTTAAATTATATTGTAAACTTTTCAATAGTTTGTTTTAAAGATCTGTCTTATAATTTTTATAGAAGTAAGTAAGTATTTATTTTGTTTTCAAGAATAAATATAGTTTAGATCTTATTTTATTAATAAAAGTTATTTTGTTTTGTTTTATTTTAAAATTCTTTTCTTTTGAAATGTAGTTTCATATAGAATATTATTTTAAAAATAATTAAACAAGCATTAAAATGTAAATGTATAGTTTAATAAAGAAGTGTATATGTTTTTATTTAAAAACTAATGTTAATAAAACATTTGTAACTTTCTAAAACAAATTAGAAATAGTTTTAAGATAATTCAAATACATATACAAATTTAGAAATGGCTATTAAATATTAACATGCATATGTGTTAATCATTTAACTAATGGAAGAGACACTTGTAAAATTTTCTACACCTAAACATAACAAGTGGCATTTGATTTCAAAGCTTTTTATTTTAATTTATATTGATAAGTGAATATAACAAATACTTTGGGGTTAAAACATTTTTTCTTCAGATTGAAAAACCTGAAATCCAGATTTTCAGAAAATCTGAAAATCTAAAATACAATTTCTAACTTATGTTCAAGAAACCAAATACAAATCACATTTCAGTAAAGATCAAAACCCCAAAACAGATTGCATATTTTAAAATCTGCAATCTTTCTCTTTAATTCTCAATTCTGCAAATCAATCTCTGCATTCAACTTTAAAACCTGCAAATAACAAATCTGCAAAGATCAACTTCAAATCAAAATTTAGAATTGAGTCTGCATACAATCTACATCATCAAGTAAAGCAACATCAACTTGCTAATGGCATCCAGGTTCATCATGCATTTGAAAAACAGTTCTTGGAAATTGGAATCTGCAGCTAAATTATTTTCTGCATCAAATTGCTTTGCATCTAGTTTGTTCTGCATTCTTCAAATTAAAAGGTGAGTAAACCTTTACTTTTAAAAACAGTTTCTTTTAAATCAAAATTATACAAAATTTTCAGAACCTAAGCTTCATATGTAAACAGTTTTTTTCAAATCTGCTGTGATTAAAATTGCTCTGTTATTTATTTGTTTATGAGAACCTCAATGCCAAAGTTTGAATCTATCTGATGCATGTGGAAATGTAAGATTGTGTATACTTGTATGATTTTATTGTGATTAATATGGTGTGTGTGAATATACATAGATATATATGGAATTACAGAAATCTTGATTTGCAGTTTTTTGTTTAAACTAAGTTTAATAGAAAACTTTATTTACTTGTTTAACTTCTGTTAGGAATTAATATGAGCAAACAAGTAATGTTGTTTAAAAATAAAATTATGTTCTTAAATCATAATTTTGATACTTTGATAAAAATTTGTTTCTTCTGAAACAAATACAGCAGTAAGCACTTGTAATAAAACAAATATTACAGTTTTAAATAAACTGTGGTATTTGAAATTCTGTTTTGAACAGGATTTGTAATTTTGTAATTTATCTGTTCGGCTAGTTAATGTCAGGTGTTAAGAAGCTTTCTATTAGTAGAGTATTGATGTAAAAATGGGGTAGTTGGGGATAGATGATCAAGAAGAGAGAGGAGTTGGAGATTCGGTTTTCCAGGTTTTCAAACGTAGTTCCAATATTGCAGTTTCTTAAATTATCCACATGCTCTCTGTTGCTTCAAATAATTTGGGGCTTTGGGAAACTTCAGAGGGGATGTAGGTGAGTCTTTTGCTAAAGCTGCAGCGATGATAATGATCAGAGAATGTGAGTTTATGGCTATTGACAGGGTAGAGTGGGTGTAGCTTGTTTTTTTTTCAGGTTGCTGTTGTTTCCTTAATTTTGATTTCAACTGATATAGGGTGGTTTGGATGATTGTGTTGATGTAAGGAGATGATCAGTGTCTTGTGGAAGGGGGTTAGCATGGCTGGAGTTCGCCGGAGCGACGGTACATGTGCACCATTTCAGGTTGAAGTCTGGTGGTCTTTTGGTTGTGTGCAGGGTTTTGACCCGAAGTAGAACTCGGGATTTTGTGAAATGATCTCTAAGCAAGGAGTAGTGAAACTCGAAGCAGATATAGGTTGGGCTCGGGTAGGTTTACAGAGTTGGATCTGAGAGTTTGCAGGTTGAATGAAATTTAAATTTTAGAGTGGGAATTTGATATTAGGTGGAAGTAAAAAACAAAATTCAAATAAAGTTGAATTCAAAGTTTTAAAAAAATGAAAATCTAAAATTTAAACAAGTTTTAATCCTGTTTAAAATCAAAATTTAAAACTGTTCAGGTTTAAGCTTGAGAAGTTTTGCAGTTTAAATTTTTGAATAAATTCACATTTTAAGTTGAAAACTTGAATCAGGTAATACTTGAATCTGAATTCAAATGTAGCTTTGAATTCAAAGTTTTTTTTAAGTAAAATCTTAAATTTAAACAAGATTTAAATTCAGTTTTAAATCAAAATTATAACAGTTTCAGGTTTTATACCAGAGAGTTTGCAGTTTTTTTAAAAAAAATGATTAATTGAGATTCAAAACTTTAGTGCAGTTTTGATTTAAGTGAGAATTAAATCTGAATTCAAATGGAGTTTGAGTTCAAGGTTTTAAAAATGAAATTTTAAATTTAAACAAGTTTAAATTCTCTTTTCAATCAAGTTTTAAAAACAGTTTTACCCAGAGAGACTTTTGCAGTTTTGAATTTTAATGAGTTGTAATTGAA
This sequence comes from Allium cepa, assembly GCA_030765085.1. Classification (NCBI taxonomy): domain Eukaryota; kingdom Viridiplantae; phylum Streptophyta; class Magnoliopsida; order Asparagales; family Amaryllidaceae; genus Allium; species Allium cepa. The sequence continues at coordinate 126,877,906 of CM060932.1, forward strand.
TTCAAGTGTAGTTGAAATTCAAAAGTTTTAAAAATGAAAATCTTAACTTTAAACAAGATTTAAATATGGTTTAAGTCATGATTTTTTTAAAAAAAAAACTGTTTTCAGGATATCTTTCAAAACCAGAGTTTGAATTTAAACAGTTTTTGTATGTTTTAAAACTTTGAACAGATTTGAATGTTTTATGTAAGTTTTAAACTCTGTTTGAAATCAATTTAAAAACTTTTTTCCAGATTTCTTTGAAACCCAATTTAATTTCAAAACAGTTTTTAAATTTAAAATGAATAAACATATTTGAATGTTTAAAAGTGAATTTGAAAATAAAATTTGATTTCAAATAAGTTTAAACTTGAAAGAATTTAGTTCCTTTAGTATTTGAAAGTATTTGAATTAAAATATGAAGTGTTGATTTAAATTTGAAAGTTGAAAATAGTCAATTTATTTTCAATGTTTAATTTATCAAGTAATTTAGTTTTAAATCTTTCTTTATATTTAAGTGACGAATGTTGTTTAAAAACATTCATTTTTATTTTATGGTTTATAATTATTTTTGGAATTAATGTTTAAATAGTTACACATTTGAATCTTTAAAATAAAATTTGAATTTGAATTAAATTTTAGAAATGTATTGTTTTAGTACATTTTGAATTTAAATGAGTCATTTAATAAGTAATTAAATTATTTTGAAATTTTTTTATAGATAATTAAGGATTTACTTAATTATTTGATTTTAAATAATGGTTTAGATTAATTTTGATAATTAATCTAATTTAATTCTCTTAAGTATATAATTAATGAAATGATGTTAATTAATAATTGGTGATAATTGTCTAAGGATAATTAAGTAATTAATTAATGTCAATAAATTTTAATATTGTGATTTGTTAAGTTAATTAATTCAGTTTAATTAATTTTAATAAATCATTTGGAGATTTTAGAGTGTAATTACTTAATGTAATTAATGGAGCAGGACTACTTTATAATTACTGGGATGTAATTAGTAATTTGGATAATTACTTATGTAATTAATTATGGAATTAATTAATGATTAATTATTGGTTAATTAATTTATAAATGAGTAATTAAAGATAGTTAATTACTTAATTTAATATTAATCCAAGGTGATTAATAATTGGATTAATTACTAAATGCAATTAATTTTAACTAAGTAATTTATTAAATATTAGAGATCATTAATTATTATAATTAATGATGTAATTAAGGATTGTTTGATTAAATAATAATTAATTAATAAATGATTAATTATTGTAATTACTTATGATTAAGGTTAATTAATTTATGAAATTAATTTAATACTAATTACTTATTGTAATTAGTAAATGATTAATCAGAATTGTTTAATCAAGTTGAATACTTAGGAAGTGAATTAATTAACTGGGTTAATTAATTAATGGATGTTAAGCAAGATTTAAATGTGTTAATTAATTTAATTTAAATTAAATTAATTAGGGATAGTTGTAATTAATTTAATTCATTTTAAATTAATTATAATTGATGGTTAATGAATCTTTGCTTATGCATGCTATTGATTGAATAGTTGTGATCTCAGTAATGAGACTAGTTGTATCTGTATGATATGGATGATTGGTTTAAGTATGATAGTTTGTGATGGATTATTTGGTTGAATGATTTTCTGTTTATGGATGATACAGATTATCTGTTATGATATGAATGTGCTTATCTATTGTTAGACGTAGTTTATCTATCTCTGTAAAGTAGATAGTAATGAAATGAATTAATTATTTAAAACCCTTAATTACAACTTGGACATTAAAATGGCGTTTGGTTTCGATGGGCCGGGATCGGGTTTCCATATTTGGAATTCCGAAAACCACATCGATTCCAATTAAACGTTAGGTCGTTAATCCAAGTGGAGCAAGTGAAGACTCGAGGTGTAAGGGCTATACGTCAGTATAACTCTGTGGGTGATTCCGTAATGCGTTGACGGAATAGTGCTTATAGATTCGAGATGGTGATATAGAGTGCAAGGGTTATCGTCGTTAACTCTAAGGGTGATTCCAATACGAGTGTAACGAGATAATGCCTTCGGTTTCGTTCGAACTCGGAATGAATTTGTATGGATTGAATGCTTTCAGAACATCGTCAGGCGGACAATGAGCATTCTAAGTTTGTTATGTCCTATAAAGGTAATCGTAGCCTCAAGCCTCATCAACCGGGAATGGCTAAAACAGGGGAGGTGCAGCAAAGCTTCGCGGGTAGCACCCATTTGAGAGTAAGATTTATCCCTGTCTAGAGGTCCCTTTATATTTCGATTGTGTGGCAGTTGGTGACGACCAATCTGCGGGGTAGTCTTGTTCGGAACTGTTCAGTAAGGAACGGGTCTGGCTTTGTGTTGCAGGGGATGAAGGGAGTAATCCTCGGTACGGTGATCTAGGCCATGTACTGTGACGGGCGATACCCCAGTAGCCCTGCCATTGATGGAAACCCATTTACCCTACGAGACCCTACGGTTTTGTTTGTATTACCCACTTTTGTGGCTAGTAGCTGGAATTTAATAGATGTAACAATTTCGGCTATTTCTTATTTATTTGAAAACCATAGACACTATTATAATATCACTGGATTTCCTATCTAATGTTTTGGTTAGCGTAAGGTAAAAACTTTTCCATGTTTATGTGTGGGAAGTCTTACGTGATACCTTTTGTTTTCAAAGGATTTTCTAAAGTTAAGCAACTTTTAACCCCGTTTACTCACACCAGCCCCCTGTCTGACCTGAGTGTTTATTTTCATTTTTATTAAACTCTTGGGTACTCGTATTATGTATGAGTAGTCAAGTGTTCAGGATTTCTTTGACGAGTTCTGGAGGAGATAATGGAGCAGGAGGATTCAGCGTGTAGATATATTTAGTAGTTCCGCTGTGTTTGAGTTGTATCTGTTTCTCTGATGTACTTGGATTGTAAATTGCTAGACAGATGTTAATAACTGTCTAGTTTTGTGTTGTATTAGCTGTATTACTCTGATGTATAAGATACTATGTAAAGTTTTATGTGATATATTATAATTTATTCGATTCCGCTGTGAGATACTGATGTGGTCTGTTCTTTCTTTCCTTTCTTTTCTCTTTTCTATCCCTTTCTTTCTTCTTAACGATGCAACTTTCTGGAGTGTGGAAATTGGTTTGTTACATCATAGGTATATTTACATAGCCAGAGTGAAATATGTAAATATGTAAGTTCAATCACTTATATCAAAATGAAACATCAATTTCTAATTATCTAAAATATATTCAAATAAAATGATCTACTTATTATATTCATGAATTTTAAAATAAATATTATATATATATATATTTGGTTTTTATTTTTAAATCATACCATTGCCATTATGTTTATCAAACATCAGACTTTATTTTAGCAACATCACAGTTATTTCATTCATGTCCTAAGTTACACGTAGCAAACTAACACCACAATGCACACATATGGAAATAATGTATTTATGCCATTCGTTACATCAAGTATTACTCAGGTGATAAAAGCTTTGCAACTCATTTCAACTTATCAAAACATCATTACAAATACTGTATCGTAAAATGTACACCAACTAATATAGTGTGTATGCATCATGCATAACTGTTTATTAATTAATTTGATATTCATTTTACTTACATTTCCTTTGTAGATCTTTAAATATCCGCTTCTTTATTCAGCTAAATTAAAAATTCTAAATTTAAATAACACATGCATCAATTGTTTTTGCATTATAAGTTTCTTCATGATCATCGACACCACCAACTAAAAAGGTTAAACAAATAAAAATGAGGCCTTCCCCTTTATTCAAAATTTATACTTCTTCCATAAATATTTCTATGCATCATAACCTATTTTATATTATGTTATTATCTAAGTAGATCGTTAACAACACCTTAATCAACCTCAGACCAAAGAATCAAACTAACGAGCATTAATCAAAATAGTATTTGATTCATTGTTTTCTTATTGCAGTTCACCCTTTTCATATTAAATTTCCTTTTGTATACTTCAATTTAAATTCATATAACTATTTTTTTGCATCTAGAATAATAGGTTACTGCCTTATATGATAATAAAGTAAAAGGGTAGGTGAACCAGTTTGGTTAACCTAGTAATAGTTGATTTTTTGTTATGCAACTATTACTAGGGTAATAACAAATAGAACAGATGGGCATGTCATCAAATACTTTATCTACTTTCAAACCAAAGAGTGATTACATATATAGTTTAATTGCCCAAACAATTCAAAATTAAATATCAAATAATAAGGTTTTGGGCAACTACAACGCGGTTAAAGAAATAGGGGGAGCGACATACGTGATGAGCTAATAACAAATAGAACAGATATATTCTCAAAATTCCACTTGTTTGTTTCATATCTATTATCCCTCAATCAAAAATAAAAATACATAATAAGATGAAAGAAAGTAATAGTTGCTTTTTTGTTATAATTCGAAAGCCCTATATATGTACTTAAAATTTCTTTTCAAACAAATTTTTCTAAATTAATTATTCATGAATCATTTTAATACAAATGCACATTCTCATGTACTTATCAAGTTTATAGCTATAGTTTACCTCAACTAGCCAATCCTTTATAATGACAATGAATAGTTATTTTTTACATTTCAAAATAAATCAGTTCTTCCTTATCACCTAATTACACATGCACAAGCCATGTATTATTAATCACACCAATATATAATATGCAACACATCATATAAAACTAAGCGGCAAGGCATACAAATCAACATACAACATTGCATACATAAAGTTCAATAAATTAATACATTTTTATTATAGAAACATTGCCTCATCGGATCTTCGTTATTAGTTTCATCGGTTAGCTACAGTGTTGACCACATAATGAAAATATATCAACACTACCTCGCCACTTATCTCAACTTTTTGTAACACCCAATGGCTATAAACGTCGTACGAATTCATACGAACCATGTATATAAAAATGCTTAACTTGTATATTTTTAAAATATGGAATCAATCATTTAATATTCACTTAAAATTCCATATATATACTAATTTTTTTGACTTCTTGGTCAAAATATATATCATTATTATAAAATTACATTTATAAAATAAGGGATCACTTCCCTGTATAAGACATACATCCTACAATTTACAAATTTTCTCTCTTAAATCAATATACACTTTTCCATATCAAAATATCATTTGTATATTTTTCAAAAACATCGGCATGTCACAATACCTCATTTTAATGTTTAGGAATTCCTACCAATATGTTAACTACTCGAATTGACCAGAATTCTTAAAGCACTTAACGGATAGGTCAACACAACCAATTTTCATATCATCTTACATAAAAATAAATTGCAATAGTATTTTTCTTTATAAATAAATCTCATCAATTTTTATTGTTGGAGGTATCTTTAAGTTCTTATATACACATGTACTTATATAAAATAAGTACCAATTTCTACAAATACTTATTATCTTCAAAATTATATTTTTCTGTTCAATTATTTTTTAAGTATTTTATAGATAAATTTCTAAACTCTTTTAAAAAAAAGCTTGCCTTTGTTCAATTTATTTTTATAAAATCATATACAACATTGTCAATCAATCTTCCAACCAAACCACACCAATCATCAAGCAAGCATATATTACATCCAAATAAATTCATTTTAACATATATCAAAATCACATCAATGTATTCACATCATACGTGTGAATATTATTTTTATTTCAAAGAAACTTTTACTTTATAAATTTTCAATACTAATTCGTGTGTGTGTGTATACATACATATATGAATATTCTATCAGATTATTGAACCTTTCAAACATTTACAACTCACACATCAAAGGTGAGTTGAATAAAATAGGTAACCAAGTCTCATTCTCTTAGGCAAAAGTATATCTCTATCTCTATATTATTCCAACTTAAGCTTTGATACCAGGTTGTGACGTCCCAGCTCCAGCGGTCGAAATATCAGATATAGTTAACTGTCTGGTAGCTCTAGGCAATGGGCATGGAAGGATCGATCTCTCGTATACACTACTTTGGATCAACATGGATATGTTTCAATACTTGAATATATATGAAGTAATATACATATATATATATATATATATGTATATTGTCTCGATGTAAGGTAATATACACGAGTGAGAAACAAATTAAAATTTCCCAACTAACAGAACCAGAGTGAACAAAAATGATGAATTCTATATCATATTTAAGAATATAATGCATTATCACATCTATAACTCCTCGCAAAACTACATCACATTATCCAATATAATGAAATTCCAATATATAAACAAACAGAGTAAATACTCGCCATCATCATCTGCTCTAAGTTTATATCGTAGCACATAAAGCATATGCAGTCATAACATTAACCTATAAAACAACCTAAGCGTGACCTAAGGTTGTTAAACAAATAAAAAACTCCGATCCGGGATAGAAATCTTGTTGTGAAAATAATGAAATCGTTATTAATAAATATGCAGTGTCGGGTTTAAAGGCGACCATTTCAAACATGTAGATGTCACACAGACCATATCAAATCCTGTCTATGATTAATTTTCATAAATAGTGATAACATACGTGTCATGGCTCTATTCATCGTGACTCGCAATTGCAATTTTAGTGAACTGAAATATCACAATCTATCCATAATATATGAGTTGCTTTTTGTTTTATGAATTCAAAACATCATTTCAAATCATTTGTTTTACCAGGTTAGCATTTCTAGTTATATTTTAAGAGAAGGCTAAATCATCTTCTCGTTATGTGATTCCTAACAGGATATCACATTGATAAATCTCCTCAGTGGATTAATCTTCTACATAGACTATCTACCCTTGCAAGTCATCAATCGTATACTTCCGGTCAATTATGATTAACCGCCATATGATCCCTTTGTTTTCACGGCCTTTAGATATTTAGAGATGTGACAAATGTTACTCATGTTGTAATGCACTTCATCATCATATCTCCATCAAGTGGTGCTACTTCTATTTGTTTGCACTACACCTATTATAATTATCAATATATTCATTAACTTCATATGTCCTAGCAACATATCATTTGGACATTGTGAAGACGGCCGAGATCGTCATGATTGGATTGCGATCCTTGAATCATTCTGTTAGGATGAAAATTAGCAGTCTAGTAGTCAATACCTTTTATAATTCTCATCAAATGTTAAGTTTATTGCTTTTCAAAAAATTTGACTTTTATTTAATGTCTATATTCCCCAAATGACATTTTTTCCATTTTCATTAACAAATGTCATGTACGTGCACATCAATATAGCAAAATATCATTGCTCAAAACTTGGAAATTAAACGCAATGAAGTGCACAATTTGATCATAGGATATAATAAAACTGCATATAATATCATGGGTAAAGCACACATCATACACACACACACCCACACACCTCCTGGTTGTCTAAGTTTCGGTTGTCGAAGCTCTCGAAATTAAAAATAAAATAAGTATTCAGAAGCACCCATGGCTATTCAAGCATTTTCAATTCAGCGCGATTCATCCATATTATATTTGCAACTAATCATATGTTTGATATAATTTTAGCATTAGTTATAACTATCCATGAAGTAATTCGTTTATTTTCAAATTAGCCAAACCTTCGATCATTTAGCATATCATAGATATATTTACATAGCCAAAGTGAAATATGTAGACATGTAAGTTCAATCACTTGTATCAAAATGAAACATCAATTTGTAATTATCTAAAATATATTCAAATAAAATGATTTATTTATTATATTCATGATTTTTTAAATAAATATTATATATATACACACACACATTTGGTTTTTATTTTCTAAATCATACCTTTGCCATTATGTTAATCAAACATCAGACTTTATTTTGGCAACATCATAGTTATTTCATTCAAACTAACACCACAATGCACACATATGACAATAATGTATTTATGTCATTCGTTACATCAAGTATTACTCAGGTGATACTTGCTTTGCAACTCATTTCAACTTATAAAAACATCATTACAAACACTGTATTGCAAAATGTACACCAACTAACATAGTGTGTATGCATTATGCACAATTGTTTATTAAATAATTAGATATTCATTTTACTTACATTTCCTTTATAAATCTTTAAATATATGTTTCTTTATTCAGCTAAATTTAAAATTCTAAATCTAAATAAGACATGCATCAAAATTTATTGCATTATAAGTTTCTTCATGATCATCAACACCACCAACTAAAAAGATTAAACACATAAAAATGCGGCCTTCTTTTTTATTCAAAATTTATACTTCTTTCATAAATATTTCTATGCATCACAACCTATTTTATATTATGTTTATTATCCAAGTGGATCGTTAACAACACCTTAATCAACCTCGTACCCAAGCATCAAACCAAAGAGCATTAATCAAAATAGTATTTGATTCATTTTTTTCTTATTACAGTTCACCCTTTTCATATTAAATTTCCTTTTGTATACTTCAATTTAAATTCATATAACTATTTTTTGCATCTAGAATAATAGGTTACTGCCTTATATGATTATAAAGTAAAAGGGTAGGAGAACCGGTTTGGTTGACCTAGTAGTGAAAATAAATTGAATAAACTCCTAAATAAGTATAATTGCATCAAGGAGGCTAGGAAAACCAGAATATAGGATACCGATATAAAGGAAAGATATTGGCAGAGGCCAATAGATTTCCAGTAAGCCCATGAAAACTGTATGTTATTGGCAGGGGCAAATATGTTTATAGTCAGCCCATGAAAACTATATATAAAAGGGGATGTCAGATAGACATGTTCATAGTTAGCCCATGAAAAACTATATGTAAATGAAGATGTCAGATAGATAGGTTCATAGTAAGCCCATGAAAATAATGTAATTGGGTAAAGAGACCTTAAATGTTTAACCGGTTATTAGTTAGCCCATGAAAACTATTAGGTTAATAATAATCTTATAAACTATAGTTGAGATAGATGGTCAGAATAAATGGGGTTGGGAAATCCTGATTTGATTTGCTTGTTTTACATATCATCATAATGTTTTGAAATACTATATTTTTAACTATTGTGGTTGCAGGAGCGTAGTATATGGTTTTAATAACGTTTTAGGATACTACTGAGGGAAAAATCCATTCCGCTAAGCGGTGTGGTCTCACTGGATATCTATTTGGTTTGAGATGATAGACTATTTTTCATACTAGGCTTTATATCTGACTCGAAGTTTTTCCATTCCACTTAAACTCTCGGGTACTCAATTGATTTTGAGTAGTTTGAGGTATAGGGTTTTCAGTTTTTTCTTAGACGAATAAAGCTTCCGGAGGCGTGCAGAAGGCAGATGGTTATTTAGAGTTCTCTTTTCTATTATGTCTTTGGATGTAAAGGTCGATTTATGAGCCTTACTATATATTCTGATAAACCAATGGAGCATCTTCATATGTCGTTCTTAGTGTATGTGTAATAATTATATTTTGCTGAACCGTTTTGAGATTATGCAATGAACATGAAATGTTTTGATTTGAATGTGGAAATATGTTTTTGAATTGTTAATTTTTTTTCATATTCTTGTGATCTGTGTATCAATGTATCTAGCACCGTCGTATTTGATAGCCGAAGATTAATAACTATGGATGACTGCAGCATCTGTAGTCGTTAGTTTTGGGCCTCCAAGTAGGAGGATGTTACAGCATACGCCTAACTCTCTCATAACCTAGGTATAGAGTTTATAATTAGTTTCTCTCTCTTGAATTGGAATAAACTGATGTAACATTTGAGTTCATTTAACATCAATTTTAATAAGGGCCATGACCTAAAGCCATTAAGGGTTTAGAGCTCGTTTGCTAATAACTTAATTTAAATATCCAAAAGATGAGTTTTAAACATTCACTTATAAGTAGTTTTGAGTGTATAGTAAGAAGTAAAAATGTTTGAATATGGTTAAAAGTATGGTAAATTTAGTTGTAAAAACTAAAATAAATGAATTTAGTATTTGTTGCTTGTGAATTATCAACGTACTCGTTCATTTTTAGGTTAAACATTTAAGTTGCTACAGTAACAATAACCTATTAGGTTCGATGGCCATTTTAAAGAGTTGTCAATGGATACTTGAAAAATATGAAATCCGTCCGAATTCGTATCCGAAAAGCAGATAAATATGTGATATCGGAAAAAGGATGTGAACTCGGATATAAAGTAATCCGCATCCAAAAATTATCCATCCATTTTTTTACAAGATTGTAGTTTAAATTATATCTATTTAGTACAATAAAAGATATTTATTTATGGTTTTATTAAGTTAGACGTTTATATTATACGTACCAAATGCGTATGAACAGCTCAAAACTATTTATTATCATCATATTTATTTATTTTTGATGTTAATAATCAATGGGATTAAAAAAAACTATGTTAAACTAAAATTTTATAGTTATATTTCTTGATTTATTGATCATTAACAGATAAGATAATTATTTGATATCCGTCTGTATCCGTGGATGCGGAAATCCGATATTCAAAAATTGTTTCAGATGCAGATATAGATATGTTACTATCTGCATCGGAAAACATTCGTTTACATTCCTAACAATTTGATTGTCATTATCAATGAACCACCCGCTTAAGCCTGTAAAAAATAAAAATGAAGGAGTTTGATGAGAAAAGTGAGTAAGAAACTCATAAGTGCATCTCTCATAGAGTGGTTATTTGACGTCCAAAAACAGATCATTAATTTTTGCACATTCCTCAGCAGTCGAATGAGAGGAACCGACCGTTTCTTAAAAAAGAAAACTATAAAAAAATGTTTAGAAAGCCGTTTGTAGTAATCAACGATTTCATAAACCGCTTTGTACGACAATCAATTTTTTGTAATTCGTCTATAATAACAAACCTTTAACCCGAAAACTATTTAGGCCCTAAATCGTTGTTAGAAAGAGGTGGGCTAAATGCACAACGTCGAGACTCATCTTTACTCATTACCAAATTTATCCAAGCCCGTTATTTTTATAACGTTACCCAACCCTCCCGAAAATTTACCCAAAAAGTTTACCACTCCATTTTCACTGTCGATATTCACTACACATTCAATTTTTAAGTCGCCATTCTCGAACCATGCCCCCAAAGAAGAATTTGCGATGTCGAAGAAGACCTCTTCATCGCAGTCGACTTCAAGTATTTTTTGTATTTAATTTCAATTATGTTTGAATGTTGAATCTCTTCTGCGGTTGACATTCGAATCGAAAATTTGACAAACCCTGTACCTTGAGAACAACGACTCGGCAGAGTTTTTTGATATTAGTTTTCTTTTATGTTTTATACCGCCGAACTATATAGTGTCTAGGTTTTAACAGGGGTCTGCGGTATGGAATTATTTAGATTCATTATTGTTGAAGTGATTTACTATCAAATGAAATGGATATAGGAAATTAAATCATTGGGCAGTTTTTTTTGTATATATGGAATGGTCGGCATTGTACTTGCACATGACACGCAATATTTTTTTGGGTACATGATGCTTGGCTTGATGTTCATTATAGAGTTTGCTTTAATCAGTAGTGGTCGTTGATTCATGTACTTCATATATTGGTGCTTTCAATTTTTTCTTTTATTTAGGTTATTAACTACTTTGATAAACATATTCGGTTGTTTTAATTGTTTTATGCAGAAGAACATGGAAAAGGACCAATGACTGCCTCGTCAGTTGCAAAAGGCTAAAGCGGCAAAAAAAGTTGTTGTAGAGACCTTGGAAATGCCAATCGAACGTGGTAATTCGTTGAGTGAATCAGAAAGTGATGAAAAATTCTTCTTCTTCTTGCTTTGCTGCACTATTTGGGATTCTGATGTTCAACAGGCTTAAGTGTATGAAGATGATGTTCAGAAATTGGTGGTTCCATTACATTTCTTTTTCCTTCGAATTGCAGTACCACAGTCCTTTTAGTACAGAAAACTTCTCCTGGTCAAGCCGCACATTAGCATGGTCCACCTATTGATCCACTAGCTCCTGCAGCCGCTCTCTATTCTCGTGTATAATTTTTTATTTCAATCTTCTTTAAATAATCTGTCTTCTGTGTCATTTGTATAGTATTTACTCAAGTTTTTTCAGGTAAAGGAACACGGTATTGCTACTTTTAACAACGTAAATGATGGTAGGAGGCATATGTCTGGTATGGCGTAAAATACTTTTAAAAGCTGAAGTAACTATGTATGTTAGTACTGATTAGTATTTTTTATTTAGGCAAAGGTATGATCAAAATTGTAAAGTCAACCTTGTCGAATAACGTTCCATTGTGGAAAACACAGGTCGCTGAAGCCAAAGGTACCATTGAATTTTTATTATGCTATTAATTTATGCAGGAGATTTGAATTTGTGTTGTTTTGCATACTTGATTATGTTTCTAGTTATAGATCTAAAAAATAGTACAAGAAATTTATGTCTATTACATATCAGGCAATTCCTGAAGAGTTTACATTTGAAGCTATGATTATGGTTTATATTTAATTTTATATGTATATCATTATGAACTTATTTGCTCCAATAATTTCCCGATCTTCAAAGTTTTTTCTTCTTCATAACCATTAACATCTAGTTTATTATCTTAGAAAAAATGTGTTTGTCCAATAAAACTTATATTTTATAGCAACATTATAAGAACAATGATTAAAGTTATATAATCTAAATGCTCACTGAATTTATATTTAGATAATTATTTTTTTAAAATTCGACCTTAGCTCAGTTGGTAGAGCGGAGGATTGTAGTTGATTGGCAGAGAAAATCCTTAGGTCGCTGGTTCGAATCTGGCAGGTCGGAATTTTATTAATTTTTTGATTTTTTGCATGATGCAATTAATTATTTAATTCAAACAAAATTTTGAACTGCACCTGAGGTGTCTTCGAATTGGCAGAGCATGAAAGGTTGTTGTTGCTCAAATCACTATATCCAGATTGGTACTCTGATGCAACTAAATTTGTATTTCAGTATCCACCGGTAACATAATTACTCTCATGAACTTGCAAATTGATTCTTTTGTCTACTGTAAAACTTTGCATTTTTTTGCTAGCTGTCTTTTAAATTTTTAAGATAACTTCTGGTTATTATATTACCATACAAGTTAACTTTGTGATTTTCTTTAGAATGCTATGACATAATTAAACATTTACTATTTTGTGTTCGGTTTACTGACCCTTGCTCAATTGAGAGAACGGAGGATTTTAGTTAATTAGCAGGTTAAATCTTCAGGTCGTTGGTTTTATAGCTTGAAAGCTTGGGATTTTTTTTACATTTATCAACTTAATCAGTATATTTTTATTACCTAACCTTTTTATTGACAGAGAACCCACGGTTCATGCTTGTAGATTGTTGTCGTGGTTAGTACTATATAATCCATTTTGTGGTTTTCGTATCAAAAAGTCCATCTGTAAAAGGAACCTTTTGTGTCGATATAGTGTGATGAGTGGTAAACGTGTTTACAGACGGATTAGAGACGATGGCTATTTGATGAAGGTGATGAACGTCGCATCATTACTAGCTGTAGATATTTAGAACAAAATAAAAAAGACTTGGAAATCATAGATGAATGATCGATCCGTGCATGAGAGTTACCCAAATTCCCACGCTTGAAATGCAATGTGAAATTACCTAAACAGATAATATAGTTCTCTTGATATAGCTCAATTTTTTGTGAAAAAAGAAAACCTTACCAAAATCGTGTCCTGATACATAGCCATGGCATGATACCTGAAAAATTAAATCCTTAAGTTGCCTTCACAGATTAAAGTGGCTATTAAATGGCTAATGATAGATAGATACACTTGGCGAAAGAAATCATTCTAGATTTAGTTTATTCAGTATATACTTTGGCAATGTATTGCCTCACAATGGTTACGTGGGAAGAAGAAAAATGGAGAACACAAGGCTAGTATAGTTTAGGATTGTTGCTGTTTGTTAAGAATAATCTTTTAGCATGAACCAGTTTATGAATTTATATGTCGCTCTAAAAATTGATTCATATGAGATGGAAGCGGTGCTTAAAGTCTTCATGCAGGAAACAAAAAGCCATAATTACATGAAATCTGCCAACTTATTCTATGGTGCAGAGAGTAGGAACAACGACAGAGTAAACATTGCACAAAACGTCATTCTATTGCTGATGAAACAATCTTTTCTTCCGCTACTAGGAATTGCACTAGCATTCGCACTGGTATTGCTAGAAGAGCTAACCATCCTAGCACCATGACTATCTTTACACTAGAATAATATTACTAGAGATCTAAACACATAAAAATGTGAGTAATGCAAGTGTTAGTTCCAACGGCACATTTTTCCTTTTCTTTTTTGTTGGTTAGTTTTATGTAGGAACTATGTGACAACGATACTCGATAGTTCACAAATACTGTGTAGAAGGCATGTATTCAGATATGCAAGAATATTTACACCCTTATCTTTCCCGTGAAGAATTTTCTCAAACTGCAGAAACTCTTGAGTAGCTTTTGAGTTTGGAGGAAGTTTCAAAAAACCTGTATGTATTAATTACATCAATGGGTAAATTTAGGGACATAATTTGATTTATGAAAGAAGAAGAGAAAAAAGGAGCTTGTAGTGGAAAAAAAATTTCAAAGTTTTGGACAGCGAAAACAAACACTCAATGATCTAGTCCGTCAACAATCTCAACAATTCCAATCCAACGAAAGAATAAAAAGAAAAAAATCAAAGAGCACAAATTATAAATAGATGATAGAAAAGGAAAGAATACGCCAATATAACGAAGTTCGGCTATGCCTACATCCTCGGATCCAACAGCCTTTGTTACTTCTTCACTTTAAGAGGGAGTACAATATGAGAAAAAAACAAATCACTCGATATAAATTTCTCACACTACAATAGACATAGAAAAAGGGATTTTATTGAAAATATTTGTGGAGAACTCTCTTATTGTCTTGTGATGATAAAAGATGAGCATAAGTCTTCATATTTATAGGAGCTAGAATGAAGATTGCCTTAGAATTAAGGATGAAATGTTTCTGAATTCGTTGATTTAATTTCAACAAAAATCTATCATATTTGTGTTTGTTTCCACATATATCTATATTATGATTGATTTATCAAATCAATTAATATCTATTATGATATTAATTGATTCCCTTTCTGATTTGTTACCGATTACGGGAATCAACTAATATCTTCTCCTTAATAAATTTGAAATATATTAAAATCGTCCAAACTTAACGCTCCACTTCGATTTAAAATATTAATAATTCAACAAAATTGGTTATTAGGTCAGCCTCCCATGGCGCTAAGTATCTCGTACCACATTAATCAAGTTTGAGCAATTCTCAAACTTATCCTTTTAAACCGACTTTGTCAACATATCAGCTGGTTGTGTTTTGTATGTATCTTTGATAGCTTTATTTTATTTCTCTCTTCTTCAAGCATGAGAAAAAAACTCCAAACAGCAATGTGCTTTTTCTGTGAGCTGTAGGCTTGATTCTTAACAAGATGAATGATGCCCAAACTATCCGAAAACAACTCCACCGTCTTCTGCATCATTTGATGATAAATCCTCCAAAAGCTACAATAAGTACAATTCTTCCTTGGTCGCTTGCACAATAGAATAAGCTCTACCTCAGTGGTTGATAAAGCTACAACGGATTGTAGCTTGGATCTTTAAGAAATCGGGCCTTTGCCAAGTGTATAAACATAGCCAGACATCAATTTCCTACCATCTCTATCCTTAGAATATCTGAATCACAATAACCCCTTACATTTATGTCGCTACCTCCAAACGACAAGCCAATATTAAAAAATGCACCTCAAATATCGTAGAATCAACTGTACTGCTTGCCAACGAGTCTTGGCTGAGTTAGACATGTATCTGCTAACAACACCATCTGCATGAGCTAAATCGGGCCTTGTGCATATCATAACATACATAAGACTTTCAACTGCACTAGAGTAAGAAATATTAGCCATATTCCTTTTGTCTTCATCCAATGTAGGACATAAATCTCTGGATAGTTGAAATTGAGAGCCTAGTTGAGTAGTTATCGGTTTAGCTTTTTCCATACCAAATCGAGATACGACTTTCTCGATATACCGAATTTGAGTTAGCCTCAAAACTCTTTGATTTCTATATCTATGGATCTCCATCCCTAAAATTTTCTATGAGTTTTCCAAATCTTTCATATCAAACTCCTTACTGAGCTCCATCTTTAACTCTAAAATCCTAGACATGCTCTTAGAAGCTATCAACATATCATCAACATAAAGCAACAAATAGAAGATGCCTTCTTTACACTTCTTACAATAGACACATTGGTCCTTAAAGCTTCTAAAGTAACCATGTGAGATCATAAACTTATCATATTTGTCATACTACTGTATATGAGACTGTTTTAAACCATAAAGAGATTTGTTAAGCTTACAAACATGATTGTGCCTGCTGTTGGTAAATGTCCTCCTCGAGGTCACCATGCAAGAATGCTGTCTTGACTTCTAATTGTTCTAACTCCATGTCGAAGCGGGCAACCATTGCCAAAAGAATGCGAATGGAAGTGTGTTTGACAACGGAGGAAAAAATATCGTGAAACTCCACACCTTTTCTCTGAACATAGCCCTTCACCACTAATCTCCACCATTGCCGCCGTCTTTCACCTTATAGAACCATTTACATCTAATTTCTCTCTTGCAGGAAGAAAGTGGAACTAAATCCCAAGTGTGATTTTTGTGTAAAGACTCAATTTCCTCCTCCATAGCTACTAGCCAACTGGAACCATCAACTGAACTAATGACATCTCGATAGTCTTTGGGCTCATCATGAAATATGCTTAATCCATAAGCTGCCATGTCATCGAAGTCAATGTCTTCAATGTTTAATCCCACAAAATCAACAAGTCGTCTGGGTCTTTTCCTCTTTCTGATTGGTAAAGTTTGAATTTGAGCTCCATCTTGAGACTGATTCTCTGTCCTCTCCTCGTCAACCACGGTGTTATCGGAAACACCATATTTATGGAAGTCTGATGATCTACTTTATGTCTGGTACTTTGAATTTGTCCTCTCAACATCATCATTAAGTGAAGAAGATGGCTCCACCTCCAACATAGCATTTTCATCAAATATAACATGTTTGCTAGTAACAATCTTTTGGATAGTAGGACACTACAACCTATAACCCTTAACTCCTCTCCTATAGCCAAGAAAAATACACCTGTGCGATCTTGGATCCAACTTCCCTGTGCTCTCATGCATATAAGCTGGACAACCAAACACTTTGAGAAAAGAATATGAAACGGGCTTCATAAAGTATCATCCTTGGACTGCTTCTCAATAAGAGATAAGCAAAAGACTGCTTCTCAACAAAAGATTTTCAACTTTAAAACCTATTAAAAGTTTCATCCTTGGACTTCATAAAGTCATCCTTGGACTTCATAAAGTAAACCCATACCTTTCTAGAAAAATCGTCAATAAATGAAATAAAATACCTAGCTCCTCCAAAAGATTGGCATGGTGCGGGGCCTCAAACATCAGTGTGAACATACTATAAAATATCTTTAGACTTACGCTCTGCAATGCCAAAAGAAACCTTCGTTTGCTTTCCAAGTATGCATCCTTCACAAAAGCCAAGTTTTGAATGATAAATACCGTAAATCAAACATCGTTTTCTCGATACTTCCAAACTGCGCTCTCCAATGTGTCCCATATGAAAATGCCATAATTTGGTGGAAGCAGAATCAACAGAACGAACAACGAAAGAAGACTCTACAACAACAATGGTATCATTCAGCAAATATAGATTTCCAGCTTTTACCCCTTTCATCACCATCAATGAGCCATTTGTAATTTTCAATGAATCTTTTTCTATTACACATTTCAAGCTAAGATTGTAGAATGCTCCAATGGAAATCAAACTACGTCTCAAATCAGGCACATGTCTAACATCACACAAAGTATGAACAACACCATCAAACATCCTGATCTTTACTGTTCAAATACCTATCATGCGATAAATATCATTGTTTCCTATGAGAACCTCTTCTCCATCAAACTGACGATAAGTGAAAAAAGAGAGTCTATCAGGTGTCATATGATAGGATGTTTTAGAGCCAATAATCCACATAGTACTCTTCATAGAAGATGTAGAAGCTGTAAAAATACCAGGATCACTCTTTGAATCTGATCTTTCCACGGTAGTAGCTGAAGCCTTTTGGGTAATAACTTTATTTTTATTCTCCAACTTGGGTCAACTAGCAATATAATGCCCATATCTTCTACAATAATGAAAAACTCCCTTCAGAGCTCCCCTTAATAGAGATCTTGACTTGGCTCTATATCCACTACAACAAGAAGACCCTTTAGCATTTAAAAAATGATGTAAAGGCTTTTACGGCGTATTTATAAACGTTGTAAATCAAAATGTTGTAATAAATCAATGTCCTATTATTGCAACAGAAAACGCTGTAAAAAATCATGTTTTTTATAGCGTTTTCAAAATGCCATGAAAAATCTTATCAATGGCGCTTTTCATATCTATAAAAGGCTGTTACCGCATTTTCATAATGCTGTAAATCAACATGTTGTAATAAAACAGTGACTTATTAATGCAATAGACGTAACGCTATAAAAAACATGTTTTTTATTGTTATGAACATGCTATAAAAAGTCTTATTAATGGCATTCTTAACAGCGTTTTAAAAATCATTTTTGCTGTAATTACACATTCATTATCGCATTATAATTGACAAATTTGCATAAATATAATTTATCATTTAACAAAATAATATATATAACGTGAAATGAAAAAATAACTAACCATTCAACAATCACATAGAATAATGCATAACATATCGTAATATTTAATTAACATTACATTGGAAGTGTAAATAATACAAGTGATAAAAAGATCGTACTACACATGACGAATAAATGTGCAAATCAAAGAAAATATTATTTCAAAAGAACTTTAAATCACTATTATACAACAGCATGTTTCCATTTGTATGCACCATAGATGGGTAATTACCTATGAAAAAGAAATTCAACAATTAGCAATTATAACTATACTTACATACATATGTGTGTGTGTGAAACTTAATTACATAAATTTAATTAATTTATATGAAACTTAATTAATTTGTATAAAACTTGATTAACTTAGTTATTTTTATAAAATTAAATTGATTTATATAAAATTTAGTTGATTTTATAAAATTTAGTTAATTTATATAATCATATGGAAACGATATCAATAGCATATGGAATTTCCTGAAATGGATGTAAATTTTATTTAAAATACTTTATTCAACAATTGCATGTATATTGTTATAAACTTAATAATTTTTATAAAACTTAATTAAATTTTATAAACTTATTTAATTTTTGAAAAATAGTTGGCTTATTTAAATATTAAAAAACTTAATTAACTTAGTTACTTATTTTAAACTTAGTTAATATTTTGTTGTTGTTGTAATTTTTATTATACTAATATTATTATATTATTTTAATACCATTTTTATTATATTTTATTATATTATTCTTGTAATTTTTAGTTAATTTTTATAAAACTTAGTTAAATTAATTAAAAAAAAAATTTGTTGATTTTTATAAAACTCAATTAATTTAGTTAATTTTTATGTAACTTGGTTAATTTTTAAATCCTTTAATTTTTATTAAAATCACTTAATAACTTAGTTGAATATTTATAAGACTTAGTTTATAAATTGGTTAAATCATTTTAGTTAATTTTTATATAACTTAGTTAAATTTTATAAGAATAAGTAAATTTTTATAAACTTTTAGTTGATCTAGTTAAATTTGTATAAACTTGATAAAGTAGTTAACTTTTATAAAATGTAATTTATTTTTATAAATTAAGTAAAAAAAATTCGATTCTAATTATTTTTTATATAACTCAGTTAATTTTCATAAATATATTTAAATTTTATAAATTTTTATTGATATTTAGATATTTATTTAATATATTATAAAACTTAGTTAATTTTTAGATAATTATTTATTTTTTATAAAACTTGGTTAACTTAGTTAATTCTTATAAACTTTGTTGATTTTTATAAACTTATCGGATTTCATGAATTTTTGACGGCACCTCCTTTGCGTAGTTAATGCTTTCCCGTGCATCCCAATTCGTTATACATTTACATGATCAAAACAATATTGGATTTATATCATATATAACAACATATACTTCATAATAGCATACACATTCAAATGCATAAAAACGTATCTTTTATTAGCAGCTTTAGCTAGTAATCTTCCATGTAGCAAAGGAATGTTTTGTATACCTATATAGAAAAGTAAAAGGAATAATTAGTAAAGATGGACATCTCATGTTATAATTGAAATTAGACTATATGAAATTTCTTAGGATAATTCGTAGGATATAAATGATGTCAGTAGAATGCCAACATCTCATATTAGATTGAAATTAGAGTACAAAATTTTCTTAACACCAATAGAGAGAAGATTAAGATCCTGTATATTGCTTTATATTATATTTCTATGAGATAAGTTTAGATTTTAACTACCCAAGCCAAACAAAAAAAGTAAAAGAAAAATCTAGAATTGTTCATACTTGTTTAAAATTTCTGCAGTAGCAACAAATAGTGATTTTTACCTGAGTCGGATAGATCTTAGAAGCGAGAAAGTCTATTCTCTATCCTTGTTTTTATTCCAGTTATAAAATGAAACGGAGAGTGCATTTGATAAACATATTTTCATTGACTTTTGCCAAAGTCAAATAGGAGAATTTACCTTTGCGACCAGCGCAATAAGTTGAGGGTGCAAACTAAAATTAACACATGATTTTACATTTGAAATAAAATTGCATTATTCCCATATTAACATGGGTCAAATGATCGGGAAATACGTCGTCAAAGTTGGTTAGGAACTAGATTTGCAGCTGAGCTCATTTTTGTGTTTGAAAAATGTCATTTTAGAAAAATCATAACTTTCTCATCTTGCAACGAAATGTAGTCAAATTTTTGTATGTTGATTATTTATGTCATAGTTTAATATTGCAAAATTTCACTCGAATCTGAGTTGTCTAGATACCAGAAATCAGTCACCGAAGTTGGCTAGAAACTAGATTTGCAGCCGAGTTCAGTTTTGTGTTTAAAAAGTGCCATTTTAGAAAAACCATAACTTTCTCTTCTTGATGCGAAATGATGTCAAATTTTAGTATGTTGTTTTCCATGTGTTAAAGTTTATTATTGAAAATTTTTGTTCAATTCTGGGCAGTTTTGATATCTGAAACACATCGTCAAAGTTGGCCGGAAACAAGATTTTCAATTTGCAACATTCTTCATTAGTTTTCGTTGCTGTTTTTGACTTAATTGATGATTGAATTAAAAAGTTTACTGACGGATTTTGAAGCTATGATATTCGACAATGGATTAGCTCATTTTTGAAGAAATTTGGAATTTTATTTTTTAAATATTATTTAAATCCAAATATCGATAAATATCGATATTTGGAGAATTTGATGGTTTTAATAGTTTTTGCTCCAAGCAAATTTTGTAAAATTTCTTAAAAATCATGGTTTGGAAAGTAAAAGTTTTTAGATCATTTTAAAGGATTTTTAATCAATTAATTAATATTTTAAAGTATTTTACAAATAGATAATCTATTTAAATAAGGGTTTTCTCTTTATAAAGCTTATACATATATATATTGCTCAAAATCGTTTAAAAATCCTATTTTGTCTATTAAAATTATTTTAAACATTTTTTACTTTATTCTTATGAATTTAGGCGTATAAGAGTGAGAATTAAATGATTTAGTAAAAATACATGGTATGAGACATGTGTTTTTGCTTTATCGCTCAATATCGGACTTGTACGATTGAAACCAATTTGAAGTGATATTTGAGATGATTTAGAGGTTGCCTAATTTTGGCGAAGGTTACTGGCTCGAGAACTACTCTTTTTGAGTGCATTCGATGATAAACCAATCTAGATGCAGCTTTCTTATAATTACCGATGAAACGAGGCAATTTTTTATTTTAAAATTTTAATTTGTGATTACGGTTCGAAATGACCATCACGATGTTCTTTATACTTGCCTAGGAGATGAGGTGAGTTGTTTAGTTGATGATGTTTTATGTTGGTTTTACTAATGTGGCATTGACCAACAATTAGTAAACCAATAGGTGCGAACATATGGTATGGGACGTACGTTCACGCCTATTGGGTTCCTATTCGAGAGGTTGAGACACATTGAAGATGTTACTAGTACTATAGAACGAGTGAATTATTGGAGTCACTACGATGTTTATGATGTTATTACTAGACTCTAATCATCACGATGTTAATACTCGGGTTTTGTGACTGGGTGTCATCACGATGTTCTCGACTATAGTCAGTCAAGATGATCAGGAAGTTATGATGTTATGTGACCCCAAGTCATCACAATGAATGGTACCAAATAATAGCAGTACTAGTCAAGATTAAAAAGCATGTGCAATTTTCTATGAAGTTTTCGATGTTCGATTTTACCTTTTTGATGATGTTGTTTGAATACGACCTTGAGTATGATATAGGCTACATTTATATTATGCTATATGGTGATTTCGATTATGATTTCCTTTAAATCTTATTGAGTTGTTATGATAAATTATGATGATTTGATGTTTCTTTATGAAGTTATTATATGGTTCTCATCCCTTGTCCCCTTTACTTATAGATGTCCTTAAGAGAAACCATATGCATGTTACTTATTGAATTCCCTTGAAATAGATAGATGAATCACTGATGTCCTCTTTTTTATCAATGATATAATGAATAATAAATTGTTCCATCGGCAACAACGGAGTGATTCTCACCCTTCTGCTTATTACTAATATCCTTACTACTGATAAGTTTCGGCTTGCCTGACCCGTATGTGCTTTTCACTTGAGTCAGATCGAGTTGCAGGTTAGGTATGGATTGCCGCTTCCCTTGGGTCATTTTGCTGGCTTTTGTTGGACTTTATCATTTTGGCTTGGATATCATACCTTTTTAGTAGTCAACTCTTAGGAATAAATTCTAATAAACTTAGGAATAAATTTTAATGAACTTAAGAATAAATTTTTATTAGTGGAAAATGATGAAAATGGTGATTTGTCACTAAAAATGTGAATATTGGTAAATAATTGGTATTAAATTGTGAAAATAATATTCTTAATTGAAAATTTTAGTTTCTAACATTACTAACTATTCCCTTTGTTAAACCATGAAAAATGAAATTTGCTTCATGTAAATCAGAATTTATATGTATAAAATATGTTGAAAACAAGTTTAAACTTGTAGATAACAAACTCAAAAATACACTAAGTGTTAAAATGGTTTTAAAGAGCATAATTAATTGTCCATTAGCCCATCATTTGGATCCTTCTATGGAGATACGATCCTTTTTCTCCTTACAGCAAACCATCTTCCTCAAAAAGCTTCTCACGAGAAAGCAATGGCTCCATTCTAATGAGAATCAAATTTATATCAATATCCTTGTGAATTAAGTACTAAGATTCAAGTTAAATACTAAGATGCAGGTAATCTTCATCCTTATAAACTCTCTAATCCATCAAAATCCGAAATTTTGCTATTGTATGTTTCTAATTGCTATATCATTGTCTGCATGTCTCTTTTATGCTAGCTAGGGGTTCTTGAAGCTCAAATCTCAGCTAAATCTTCAATCTATGCTACCAAATCACTGCTACATCTTGCTAAAACTATTCGGTAAGTAAAATCGCTTACAGCAAATCATCTAGAACGTGAATTGCTTGGTTTCAGCGAAGTCCGTATGCAAATTTTGGAGTCTTTTTGTTTATATTGTTGTCTGAAAAGTGCCATTTTAGAAAAATCATAACTTTCTTATTTGCAGCAAAATGCTGTCAAATTTAAATATGTTGTTGTCTGTGTGCTAAAGTTTATTGATAAAAAATTTTGTTCAATTCTGGACAGTATTGATATCTGAAACACATTGTCAAACTTGACAGAAACTAGATTTGCAGCTGAGTTCAGTTTTGTGTTTGAAAAGTGCCATTTTAGAAAAATCATAACTTTTTCATATTATAACGAAATGCTGTCAAATGTTAATATTTTGTTTTCCATGTGCTTTTGTTTATTGCTGAAAATTTATATTTGATTCTGGGTAGTTTTGATATCTGAAACACATCGTCAAAGTTGACTAGAAACTAGATTTACTACGGAGCTCATTTTTGTGTTTGAAAAGTGCCATTTTTGAAAAATCATAACTTTTTGAAGCAAAATGCAGTCAAATTTTATTATACTATACTCCTTATGTCATAGTTTAATGACGCAAAATTTCCATCGAATTTGAGTTGTCTAGATGCCGGAAATCAGTCGCCGAAGTTGGCTAGAAACTAGATTTGCAACTGAGTTCAGTTTTGTGTTTGAAAAGTGTCATTTTAGAAAAATTGTAACTTTCTTATCTTGTAGCAAAATGCTGAAAAATTTTAGTATGTTGTTTTCCATGTGCTAAAGTTTACTACTGCAAATTTTTTTTCAATTCTGGGTAGTTGTGATATCTGAAATCATCGTCAAATTTGGCCAGAAACAAGATTTTTAATTTGCAGCATTCTTCGTTAGTTTTCGCTGCTGTTTTTGAGTTAATTTATGATAGAATTGAAAGTTTGATGATGGATTTTGAAGCTATGATATATGATAATGGATTAGCTCAGTTTTGAAGAAATTTAGAATTTTATTTTTCTTTTAAATTTTATTTAAATTCAAATATCGGTAAATATCGATATTTGGAGAATTTTATGGTTTTAATTGTTTTTGCTTTCAAATAAATTTTGGAAAATTTCTTAAAAATCATGTTTTGGAAATTAATATGTTTTTAAGTCGTTTTAAAGTATTTTTAATCAATTAGTTAGTATTTTAAAGTATTTTATAAATAGATAATCTATTTAAATAAGGGTTTTATCTTTATAATAAATATATATAAATTTCACAAAATCGTTTAAAAATCCTATTTTCTCTATAAAAATTATTTTAAATATATTTTAGCTTATTCTTATGAATTTCGGCATATAAGATTGAGAATTAAACGATTGAGTAAAAATACGTGGTATGGGACATGTATTTTTGCTTTATCACTCAATATTTAACTTTTATGATCGAAACCAATTTGAAGTGATATTTGAGATGATTTAGAGGTTGCCTAATTTTGGCGAAGGTTTATGGTTCGAGAAGTACTCTTTTTGAGTGCATTCGATGACGAATCAATCTAGATGCAGTTTTCTTATAATTAACGATGACATGAGGCAATTTTTGATGTTAAAACATTAATTTGCGATTATGGTTAGAAATGACCATCACGATGTTCTTCATACTTGCGAAGGAGATGATGGGAGTTGTTTAGTTGATGATGTTTTATGTTGGTTTTCTAATGTGGCATCAACTAACGATTAGTAACCAATAGGTGGGAACGTATGGTATGGGACGTACGTTCACTCCTATCGGGTTCCTATTCGAGAGGTTGAGACACATTCAAGATGTTACTAATACTATAGACCGAGTACACGATTGGAGTCACTACGATGTTTTTGATGTTATTAATAGACTCTAATCATCACGATGTTATTACTCGGGTTTTTGACTGTGCGTCATCATGATATTCCCGACTATAGTCAATCAAGTGATCATGAAGTTATGATGTTATGTGACCCCAAGTCATCAGGATGAATGGTACCAAATAATAGTAGTACTAGTCAGGATGAAAAGCACGTGCAATTTTTTATGAAGTTTTCGATGTTCGAATTCACCTTTTTGATGATGTTGTTTGAATACGGCCTTGAGTTTGATATAGGCTACATTTATATTATGCTATATGGTGATTTCGATTATGATTGCCTATAACTCTTATTGAGTTCTTATGATAGATTATGATGATTTGATGTTTCTATATGAAGTTATAATATGGTTCTCATCCTTATCCCCTTTACTTATAGATGTCCTTAAGAGAAACCATATGCATGTTATTTATTGAATTCCTTTGAAATAGATAAATGAATCACCGATGCCCCCTTTCTTATGAATGATATGATGAATAATATATTGTTCTGTTGGCAACAACGTAGTGATTCTCACCCTTCCACTTATTACTGAGATCCTTACTATTGGTAAGTTCCAGCTTGCCTGACCCGTGTGTGCTTTTCACTCGGGTCTGACCGAGTTGCAGGGTAGGTATGGATTGCTGCTTCCCTTGGATCGTTTTACTGGCTTTTGTTTGGTTTTATCATTTTGGCTTGGATATCATACTTTTTGTGTAGTCGACTCTTATGTTATCATGATGTGTATTCTTTTATGGGATGGTTGTATATGTTATTCGGTAGTCCATGCTACCTATGTATGATGTACTATTGTTATGACGCATGGTGATGTATATATACTCTAATTTGGGTTTATTGTTCTGTGACTGATATATTTACTTACTCGCATATTGCATTTATTCTGAGACGGTCCGAAACAACCAAAGTTTGCATTAGTTATAGACTAAATTTGTCGAACACCGATGAGGTAATGAAAAAAATAGAGACACATCCGACATGCTTATCCCTCAACTAAAGTATTACTACGATGGTCGCCCTTAATCAGCCATATTCTCTGCATTAGTAGACATGATTACTTTGTAATTCTCTTTGCTAGTGTAGGTCTCGGGGTGGGGCATCATAATCCGTATCCTTATATTATTCCGGTCTAGGCTCCGATACCAAGTTTTGACGCTCCGACTCCAGTGATCGAAATATCAGAGGGTGCTCACGATCTAATGGCTTGGAGTAATGGGCACGGAAGAAGCGATCTCTCGTGCACACTATTTTGGGTCAATACAGATATGTTTCAGTACTTGAATATTCGTGAAATAATATGTATCTCTCCTTGATGCAAGGAAATATACATAAGTTCTAGAATTAAATAATATAGTGTTAGAGACCCGAATAAACTTTTCCAACTAATAGAATCGGAATGAACAAAAATGATGAATTTTATATCACATCTAAAAATTTAATCCATTATCTCATTATATATACAACTCCTCACAAAATTACGTCACATTATCCAATACAATGAAATTTCAATTTAAATACAAATAGAGTAAATACTCACCATAGTCATCTGCTCCAACTCCATATCATAACCCATAAAGCATATAAAATCACAATATTGATCTGTAAAACAACCTAAAGTTGAACCAAGGTTGTAAAAAATAACTAACCCCGAGTTAGGCTAGAAATATAATTGTGAGTTTAACAAAATCATAAACAATAAATGTACAGCATCGGGTTTAAAGGTGATATTTTCAAACAAACAGATGTCACTCACATCGTACAATATCCTTCCTACAATTAATATTCAACGGTAGTGATAACACACGTGTTATCGCTCTTTTCATCGTGACTCATAGTTGAACTCTAATCAACTGGGATATCACAATATATCCATATTATATGAGTTGCATTTTGTTGTACAAATTCAAAACATCATTTCAAATTGTTTGTTTTACAAGGTTGAAATTTCTAGTTGCACTTAAGAGAAGGCTAAATCATCTTCTCATGCTTACAGTTTCAAAATCTAGTTATTATGATATTATATATGCTAGTATATATAGATTAAAAGTACGATGCAGGCGTTGCGTTTAAATCTGTAAGCAAAAGGCAGCTGGTTTAGTGTAAAGAAAATTGCCTGTACTGGTAGTGAGCATCTGAGCACAAAGACAAAAAAAATCAATAAGTACCCAGATTTTGCTGTAAGTACCTAGATTTAACAGTTTCAAACCCATCAAGTTTAATCTTTGGCAGGAGGGTTTTGTGAAACTTTCCATCTAATTAAAACTATGAAGTAAGTAACCAATGAAATCACTACTTTACAAAGAATAAAATGTTGATTTTCATTAATCAAAGATAAAAAAGCTAGGCTCAACGGTAAAAATAAGTAATGTCGAACCACAGATAGTCACTGGATTAGAAAAATCGTATACAGAAAATATTACAAACATCTCCAAGGCTAATGTCAAATATAGACACACACATACACACATGTTCGAAATATAGACACACACATAGTTTTAGCATTAACAATTTACTTACTATGTACCCTACTTTTACAATTCTAATACTAGTTTGGTTGTCTTTTTTGCATACACAACTAAATATAGACACACACACGCGTATAGGCAAGTTGAAACTGAAATAGTATGCATTGGGTCCAATTTAGAACCAGGCAAGTGTAAGGACCTGTGAGTGCACACTATGAATAGAAGGTGTTGAAATGTTAGTTGAGGATATCTGTGAGAGAAGTAGGCAGCTACATCTACTGAGTGGACAGAGTTGAGTGCAGGCAGGCGAACACCAGTTAGCTATCTAGATAGAGATTCAGCTGGTGCGAATTGCTATTGTATTTGTTGTCAAGAAGCTCGGGATGGATGCTGCAAGTGTATTGCAGGCATCAGTATTTAATGTTGAATTATAAGACGCAGATGAAACTGAGTGTGCTGAAGTGTAGACAGGAAAATGATCGCCTGATGAGCTACTACACTCGGCAAGCTCTAGACAGGGAGTGGCAGGCTTATGGCACATGACTGAAACACATTGGTAGGCAGTGTCGGGACTCATTGTCATGCTAGGTCTCCGGGAGTAGAGGGATAAAGCTAGCAGATAGGGATAAAGCTACGCTACGATATTTACAACCAACTACGCACACGTATATAAATAAACACACATACACACATGTTCGAGAAGTATGCATATATTCTTTTTCATAAACAAAGCAGTCTTTATTTTTCTAAACAAATCAAGAAGGAGATAAATCAATGTTAATTTACTTGAATATCATTGAGTATCATGCATTAAGATTAAGAGGAGGAATACACATACCACATAAGCAAATGAAATGCAAAATAGGTTTTCCTTGACTGTTGATATATGATAGAATGCAAAGAACTAATACACATACGCAAAAGCTCTTGACTATCTCCATGAAAGTGTGGTTGAAGGTCGAGAGGAGAGCAGAAGAAGAAGAAGAAGAAGTAGAAGAAGAAGAAGAAAGCAAAAGAAGACGATCAGAAAGATTGTAACAATCATGATAACATAAACGAATTCCAATTTCAAAGATCAATGTGACATTTTCAGAGAGAAGAATAACTCATTATATGAAAAATTAGTAAATGTTCGTCAGGGTCAAAATTTGGCAAACAATTATAAGGAGAGCTGCAACCAACTGAACAAGTTAATAAATGCATATGCTACTGAGTTACAACAAAAAGCCAAAATAAAATGGTTAACAATGGGTCATAAGCTCATGGATTTTTTTTATATGTGAAAAATAATGCTACTAAGAGAAGAACATGTCTCTCTCAAATTATAAATATGATGGCAACATGTCAATACTGTGGATATTAAAAGACTCAAATCAATGTCATGGATTTTTATATTAGTTAATTTTTGACAGTATTCTTAGATAAAAGAGAGATAATTTTCAGGCTAGAGTTGTCTAATAAAATAAGAACTCAAATAGTGTTTAAGTAATATATCTTAATATGCTGCAAACATAGTTGTTTAAGAGTGATAACCAATCTCGTGGTCTAAAAGGCCATTTAACATCACGAACTGTTTAGCAAATGAAAAAAAAATTACCTCTTAATATCAAATTGTTGCTCTAGTTAAACACAGATTTTTCAGCATATACTCATTTGAGGAACAAATATCAGACAGATCTTGATGCATTTTTGCAATTGATTTTTGCAAAGATTTTAGAGATGTGAGAAGACTTTGAGAATTTTGATGAAAAAACTAACGATGGGCCTTACAGATCTCCTGAAACAATAAAATTTGAATAATCTAAGCATGTTCTACTTCATTAAAACAGAAATTTTGATCCAAAAACAAACCTGACACCATTGAAGGCAAAATTCAAGATGTGGACAATTCTCTACGAGATCTCCAAAAGCCTCGACTAACCATTGTATATAACTGATTGGTATCGAAGAAGCACCTCGTAAACCCAATACCCAACACCCAAGTCTTCCTTGCCAAGTTTCCACGAACAACCTCGTAAACCCAAATCACCCAAAGCGACTACCATCGTGGAATCTCTGTCGAATACGAACTGTGGAATCTATAGAAATTGATCGGTTAACGGTGATTTAACGTACGGTGACAAACCAATTTTAGGTTTTTCTTTTTTTTGGCTGCTGGGCGAATTATTTGAGGAAAAAATGGGAGCGGGAAAAAAAAATTAGAAACGCGGGATGTAATACGTGAACAACGAATAACCTAAATAATATTGCATCGCCTTTAGAAGGAACCGATGCGAAAATTATTATTTTGGACGTAGTTGCATCGGTTGACTTTAAAACCGATGCAAATAAAACTATTTGCATCGACATATTTGCATCGGTTGTTGGTGATAACTGATGCAAATTTGATTTTTTATTGCCTATTGCTTTCCACGTACCAATTGCATCGGTTATTAAGACAGAACTGATGCAAATAGTTCTATTTGCATCAGTTTTTACTTAACCGATTCAAATGAGGCGATGCAAATAGCCTGTTTTGTAGTAGTGGACCTCTAGACAGGGGAAAATCTTGCTCTCCAGTGGGAGCTACCCACGAAGCCTTGCTACACCTCCCATGTTTTAGCCATTCCCGGTTGGTGAGGCTTGAGGTTACGATTACCTTTATAGGACACATTATCTTAGAATGCTCATCGTCCACCTGACGATGTGCTGAAAGCATTCAATCCATACAAGTTCGTTCCGGGTTCGAACGAAACCGAAGGCACTATCTCGTTGCACTCATTATCGGAATCACCCTCAGAGTCAACGACCACAGCCCTTGCACTCTGATTCGCCATCTCGAATCTATAAGCACTATTCCGTCAAACTCATTATGGAATCACCCACAGAGTTATACTGACGTATAGCCCTTACACCTCGAGTCTTCACTTGCTCCACTTGGATTAACGACCTAACATTTAATTGGAATCGATGTGGTTTTCGGATTCCAAATATGGAAACCCGATCCCGGTCTCACCGAAACCAAACGCCATTTTAATGTCCAAGTTGTACTTAAGGGATTAAACAGTTTAAACTTATATTCAGGATGATATAAACAAATAGATGAATTATATTATCATAACAGATAATTCATATCAGCATTCATCTCACAAAGCAGCATATCACAAATATCAGAAATATCCAAATCATCCAATATCAACCAATCACCCAATATCAAACCAATATCAAACATCCGATATCAACCAATCGTCAATCTCCAAATGTTGATCATCCAATATCAATCAATTAACCAATATTAATCAATCAATCCATATTAATCAAACATCCAAAACAGAATTGATTACCTCTTAATCAATTGGATTACTAAAATCCTTCTTCATTAATTATTATTCCAAATAAATTAATCATCATCTCTAATGATCTTCACTAATTAATTAATTATCTTAATTACATTCAACTAATTGTCCTTAACCATATTCAGTAATTAACCTTAATTACTACCATTAATTACAATAATTAACGATCATTCATTAATTAATTAACTATAATTAATTACATTAATTCTTAATTAATTACAATTAACTAATCACATTTAAATTAATTACTTATATTAATCAACCTTGATTAATATCATTAATCACATAAATTAATGATTCTTATTAATTAATAATACGTTAATTAATTAATTAACTTATAATTAATCAATTCATTAATCATAATCAGTAATTAACAATTTGTAATTACTCAACTAAATTAATTAACTTCTCAATTAATTAATTTCTAATTTAATTATTTTAATCCTTGATTAATTAATTAATCCTTAATTACTTCATTAAGTAATTATTAACCAATTTAAATTAACAATTAATCCCTATTTAATTACTTAATTTAATTAATTACATTTTAATTAATTACCCTTGGTAATTAATCTTAAATTAATCACATTCAATAATTAATTAATTATATTAATAAATTAACTAAAATAAATTAAGTAATTAACTCTTAATTACTTACGTAAGTAATTACCTCCAATTACTTTTATTAATAAACCTTAATTAATCTCTTAATTAATTATTTAACAAATAATTAATCACATCATTAAATAATTCTTAATTCTTCAATTAATTAATCACTTCATAATTAATTAACTTCAACAATTATATAAATCAATTCTTTAATTGATATTATTAAGTGATTAACCAATAATCACTTCAACTAATTACTCCACGAGTAATTATTATTAATTACTTCCGTAAGTAATTAACTTCCTTAATTACATTCAACAATTAATCATTAATTACTTTATTAAGTAATTACACTTAATTAATCCATAATTAAGTGATTATTTAAAAATAAATTAACTAATTATTTAAAATTAATTAAATAATTAATTAATTAACTTCCTAGATTTAAAAATCCTTAATTAATTAAGAAAACATTAATAAATCATATTTATTAAGTATTCTTAAATCCATATTAAAATAATTTAACATCATTTATCTTTATATATAAGTCATTTGAAATTAATCAAATTTAATAACTTAATCAACTTATCCTATTTGGATTTCAAAATCATAACAATAATCTTATTTGAAAATAAGGCATTTAGAAATCCAATTTAAAATTTAAAACAATTAAATTTTCTAATTTAAACTTTCATTTTCAATATAATTTTGAAAACTTAGTTTAAGATATTACTAAAACTTCGATTTAATCAAAACATTTTTTTTATTATTAAAATTCAAACTTTAATTAAGTTAAATTACTTTCATGGAAATCACCTCAACATTTAATTTTGAAAGTACATTTGACTTACATTTTTAAAGTTTGATTAACTTAATTTCAAATCAACGAGTTTTAACTTTATACATTTGTTACCTTTATAAACTTGTTTTAAATTTGAAGCTTGATCACAATTATTTCAATAACAGGTAAATTCTGTAACTTAGTATTTCAGAACCTAACTAAACTCAATAACCTATCACTCGAGTCTGCCCAGAAAACAACCCAGCACCCTTCCTTCGAGTTTACCCCAACGAATACGCGAACAATACCTCAGTCACAACCCAACTTCCCATAGCAAAACCCATCTTCTTCGAGTTGATCATGAGCGAAACGCGAGCAATACTTCGAGTCGCGTTTGAGAAAACGCGAGAGCTCCAACGGTACGACCCCTTTCTTCCCTAAAAAAACTTCCCTGATACAATGTCGTGCACAGTGCACGTGCACCGTTCGTCTCGGCCGACGTCGATCACCACGGCAATCCCTAACAACCCCAAAACCTCACGCGAACACGAATCCAACCCAGTTCGAGCAATAACTATGCGAAACAAAAATTGGATCATCACGCTCGAAAGTTTGCAGAACAACTCGACGCAAAATCACCCACGGCCAACGCCACGACGCTGTTCAACAATCACCGTCCTCACCATCGAACACTATGGCCATGAGCCACCTTCTCCCCAAAAGCGAAAACCTCCGATCACATATTCACGTCACAATCTCCACTACAGTCAAGCCCAATTCGAAACCCACCAAAACCCTAGTTTCTTAAATTCCCATCAATCCACAACTTTGAAAAATTAATCTGTATTTTTCCCATGATCTATAGCTTACATACAAGCTACGATCCAAGAATCAATTCGAATTATTATGTATTAAATCTGCAGTTCATGAAAATCCCAAAATTGTTCAACCTCGAAATTCTCTTGATTCTTTAAACTAAAAATCATGAAACTTGTATTAAAATTCACGATTTCCCAACACGAGTCCATTTATTCAATCTAAACTATAAATTTAATTCAGTGATTTTTAACATGTATTAGTTGTTTACTGAGTTTTCCCTATTTAATATTATTTGTAAATTAAAACTACAGAAACTAAATTTTAAAATTTCTTTCAATAATAACACATAATCTTTCATTCAATCATCCTGCCGAAATACTGATCTTTAATGTGAGATTCAAGATTTTTGATGTAAAATCTGTTCAAAGAAACAGAATACTGAGTTCCACAAATAAACATAGACCCATACTTGCATCATTCAATAAAATAGAGATCATTCATATAAATTCAATTTATAGAACTTCAATACCAGATAATATCATCACATGCATGAAAGTAAAAACAATTCAAACTGTTTTTAAAGAAGTTTACTCACCTCTATATATATGCAGATCAGACTTTATTTTCCAAGCACTTATAAAATCTAAAAATTGCTGTTGTAAATTTTGCATGCATTATAATTTGATGTTGTTGATTTCCCTTGCATGTTGAAAATTGCAGTTTAATTCTGAATTGTAGGTTGAACTTGATTCTATCAGTAGCAGGTTGAAATTGCTGGTGAACATTATTTGAAATGAAAGTTGATGTTGAGAAGAACCTTAATTTGCAGGACTTTAATTTCAGATTTGAATTCAAGCTTCAGATTTGAAGTTTGTTGATATGAAGAATTTTACTTTTGATTTTAAAATCTCAGGTTTTCAGGTTTGTAAGTGAATTTTTGATTTTACCATTAACATTTGAAAAGAAGCAAAACAAAGAAAATGATGATGTTAAGTTTATTAAAGAAAAATGTAGACACTTGTTATTTTAAAGTTACATTTGTCCTCCATATTGCCTAAATGCCTTACATGTGTTAAAGATGACTTAAGATAGTTACATATGTCTCTTAATTACTTTAATAAATTTTTCATTTAATTTAAATGACAATATAAACTTTCTTAATTAAGTTGCATAAATAAATAAATATTTACATAGGTATATAAATTTACTTTTTTTAAAAGAAGTTATTCTAAACTAATTATAATGTAAATAATTCTTACACATAAATTTAAAAATCTAAAACATATACATATACATTTTTAACCATATAAAATTAAACACTTTAAAGAAATAAAACAAAACTTTATTTAAATCCTTTTTATAAACTAGCATATTAAAAATAAACAATTATCTTATATTTTAAAAACAAATGAATTAATCCAAATTAACTTTTGAAAAATATCAATTTTATAAAAAAGCTTTAAATTATAATCTCAAACATATTCAAATTATCAATAGATTAAAATTAAATTTCAAACAACTCAAATTATAACATATACATATATATTACAATTTGAAACTTCAATCTTTAATTTAAAAACAAAAGCTCTTCTATTCACAATATATATCAAATGTATATATTATAAACAGAATAAAATCTGATTAGCTTTGAAAAATAAATCTTATCAAGTTTAAATTGTCAGAAGATATTGATTACCATTAACAGATTAAATATTTATTAACCATAAAAAGAATAAATTAGCCAATTTTAAATTAAAATTATAAAGAAAATTATCAAACCAATTAAATTATTAACACAGATTATTAAATTGATATTGCTCAAAATTCCGGGTCGTTACAATCCTCCCCCCTCAAAAGAATTTCGTTCCCGAAATTTAAAAGCAAAGGTAATTTAATAATCTAGTACAGATTTTAATTTCAATCAGCAAAGCATTCCTAACAACCAGTTACTAACATCCATAGCAATCAAATAAACGAACAAACCTAATAACTAATTATTCTGACACAAATCAGAATAAATCTCTAATACTATCTCGAGTTTCCCCAAGTATAAATCACCGGGAGACTCGCTCTACAAAAACCAACAAACTAACTACACTACCAAAATCCAGAGCTCCACTCATCTTTATATCCTTCAATCTGAACAGAACATCAGATTACGCTCAAATCCAGCTCAACATCCAACTCCAACTGAACTACAGATTCAATAACCAACAATAAATCATATACGTATTCCCTCAGAGATACGTGATACACAATTAATTCCAGCTATCCAAACTGGTAATTCAATCTTATCCTATCAAAACCACAAATAAGAAATCTCAAATGCCCCAGCACTAACCAACCAATCTTATCGAATATCTGTTCTCTTAACCAGAGAATCCTAACAACACTGAAGATTCAAACTTCAAATTCCAAACTCCTCATCTCATATCTGAAACTCAACAGACAATCCAAGGCTGCTAATATTCTTCCTGATCAGCTCAACCTATGCTGATACTTCCAGAAATAACTAGACCAAAACAAACAAGCTTCAGGATCCTATCCAACGGAAAAAACTTCCAAATCCGTCGAAATCCAGAATTCAAGCTTTACTATTCAAGCAATAGCAAACTGAACTCGCTTCGTTCCTTGCACAGCAGCTACCTTGCTTCCTGTAACAGCCCGCAAATCCGTACCCCTTGAGTCAACACTATTCTACCTAAAACAACTCAAGTTGCACAGAAATACGAACCATTTTGGTTAAAGAAGAAGAGGTAGAAGAAGAGAAAACTAAAACAACATCAGAATCTAACCATCGCAGCGGAATAAAATATAATAGATAGTAAATAATCTTTACTCAAAAATCAAATCTATCTGTTTACATATATTACATCATCAGAGTACATCAGTCAGCTCACATCAATAACATACAATGGATACACAACAACTCAAACAGTGGAATATATATATACAAGTACGAGAATATGTGTCGTCATCCAGCTCGTCTCCTGAGCTCCACAGCATCATATCCTGTATCCTATAATACTCGGTCTGACCCGAGCATTACAGTTAAATAACACCCGAGTCAGTCTGGAATACCAGCGTGAGAAAAATCACACCCAATTGATTATTAAAGTTTCAAAATTCTTTGAAAACAAAAGCATCTCGTAAGACCACGCCACAAATAAACATGTCGGGTTTTTACCTTATGATAGCTAAAACAATTTTTATAGAAATCCTCTGATATTATAATAGTGTCTATAGAAAGTAAATAGAATCTAGCTGAAATGCTTGCATCTCACGTTTCAGCAATAGTTGGGCACAATCAAAACCGTACGGGCGCATAGGGAAAATGGATTCCAACTAATGGCTAGGCACTGGGGTACCACCTGTCACAGTACCTGGTCTAGATCAGCGTACCGAGGAGCCACCCTAACTCCCCTGCAACACAAGACCGGAACCATCCCTTACTGGACAGTCCCGAGCAAGATCACCCCGTGGTTGGGATCAGCAACCGCCCACACAGCCGAAATAAAGGGACATCTAGACAGGGATGACCTCACCCTCCAGTGGGGGCTACCCACGAAGCCTTGCTGCATATCCCCTGATTTTCAGCCATTCCCATTTGATGAGGCTTGAGGCTAAGCGTTACCTTTATAGAATATATCCCTTAGAATGCCCATCGTCCACCTGACGATGTTTTCGCAAGCATTCATCCATACAAGTCCGTCCCGGGTTCGAACG
Source organism: Allium cepa (assembly GCA_030765085.1). NCBI lineage: Eukaryota > Viridiplantae > Streptophyta > Magnoliopsida > Asparagales > Amaryllidaceae > Allium > Allium cepa. The sequence goes on from CM060932.1 coordinate 126,915,242, forward strand.
GAACCGAAGGCACTATTCCTACTACATCCATTTTGGAAATATCCTCAGGATTAGTAGCGACTAGCCCTTGCACTTCACTGCTCCATCTTCGAATCCAAATCGTTTACACGAAACGTACAAACCAGATCGAAGTGGTTTTCGAGAAATAAATCTTGATCCCGGTCTCTTCGAAACGATCAGCGCATTTGGCCAATATTGATAGTCGGTGATTTAACTATCAATTAATATTCACAAACATCCATCAAACAATAAATAATTTTTCCAAATTATTTATTTATCTCAAAATATCCTCAAAGATATATTTCTATTTTCAATCCTTTGAAAACAGTTTCAAAATCATCTTTCCTTCAGAATAAACTTTCCCAACTATTTTCTATCTCCTCTGAAATTTACCAAGCACAAAACTAGATTTCAAAAATAATTTAAAACACTTTATTTTGAAATATACTTTAAAAATCATTTATTTTAAACTACTTCATTGTAAAAATATACATACTATATGAATGTTTGAAAATAAGGTTACTAAATAAAATATAAAACTAGATTTTCACTTTTTAAAAAAAATAAAGTACTAAGTCACTCTTTAAATAATTACTGCTATAATAGATTAAAAGGAAATACTTGCTTTAGAATTTAAATATTTAGGAAATAGTAAATTTTCAAAACATACTTCTTGAACTACTTTAAACTTTTAAATCTATATTTAAAAATTCACTTTGGGAACGTACTTGGTTATTCAGAGAGAATTACAAATCTCAATCATTCAAGTCAATTTCTCAAATTGATTTCCACTTTACTCAATTTAAAATAAATTTCCTTACTTATCAGTTCATTTCAAAAATCCATTAGTTATGGTCTTTATTATTATTATTTTCTGACTGATTTCAAACCCCTTTAACTGAAATATACAAATTTCAGCTTATTCTCAATTTCTTCTTTATTCTTTCCAATAATTTAAATCCTGAATTTGTAATAAATGTATAGATTTCAAAATTCATTACCTTCCTGTTTATTCAAATTTTCCTTTCTATACTCTCACAATTTCTTATTAGAAATTTAAAATCACTTTATTCCTTTTCCAATTCATTCTTAAATTCATTCAAATTTTCCTATAATTATTTTACTTACAATTTCACTTCTTTTATTTTCTTTTCAAAATCTCATCTATATATTTTTGATAATTCATTATACCCAATTATATCCAATCGAACCATACATTCAACATACCAATTATCAATAATATCAATAATATTCATCACAGAATATAGAATAATCACAACAGAGGGTATTAAACAATTTAAATAAATGTTGAGGGATCCAGTTGGATCCCTCCAACCTGTTTTCCCTGCATCCACAGATATTAGCACAATATACAATATCAATCCCAAATGTATATCACATTATAGCACAACAATCCATCCAATTATTCAAACAATTATTTAATCATTTAAATTAAAATAAAAATTCACTGAGTGAGATTAACTCACCTTTGCTTTTGTTCGACAATCCACTACCAATTTAGCTTGTTTCCACCATTTCTTGGCCTTGTATAAATATTAGACGATATATTAATATTTGAACAACTTGAGTAATAAATTTCCATTTGATAGTTTTAATTTAATTTAATTTATTTTATTTTAATTAATGATTTAATTTGAACAGATCATTAAGTATAAAACTGATTTTTCTTTTAAAAACCTTTTTGTAACTAAAATAATTGGTTACCCATTTAAACAAAATATTTCCTTGATAACTACTAACCTGGTAAATTAAAAATGTAAATACGTATATTTATTTCCGCTTTTGAAATTGCATATATATATATATATATATATATATATACTTATATAAGAGTCAATATAGATTTAAAAATCTATTCTTATATACATTTCCAAGCCTTCTAAAATCCCTAATCTTCTCAACTCCATCTACATATATATACGTATCCATATATACTTTTTTTTTTTGTGTTATCTGTGAAGACCCTATATAAAAAACTGTATTGATCTATGATTCAATCTCTTTGTTCCGAGCGTCTAAATAAATATATATATATATAAGACTAAACAAATTGTTTATATAAATGTATATCCTATTGTAGGCATATAAATCCCTCTGTATACGATTTAAACCTCAACAGTAATTTGTTAATTTCAAAATTAAATTGCAGATCAAGGCATACCTTACTGCCTACAGTACAGGCCGCTGCCATCGAACAACTTCCATCATCGCTCACTAAAGTCGCCATCGCCTTCACCTCACCTCGGCCTCGTCCCACCTGCAAGCGCCACCCACTCGAACCCTAGCCCTATCTCCACGCGACAACGCGCCTCCGAACCCTAGCTCTGCATCGAGCCGCCCCTCCCATCAGATTACACGGTTGATGCACCGCCACCACGTCGCGACTAGAGTCGCGCTTCCACCAAATCGCGACTGACAGCCACTCGACCGATTCGACCCACTGCTCAAACAATCTTGCGACCATCAGAAACCCATCACGAGCAGCTGCCGTGCGCCCCAACGTCGCCTTCAAACTCGCGCCGATCTCGAACGTTGGTTCGTTGCATTCCCAAATCGCGACGCCTCCGATGATGAGCATACGCGAGCGCCTTCCCCCTTTTTTTTTTTTATCTGACTTCGTGTTTTAATTTGTGGAAACAGGAGACAACTTCGTTGATTTCTGGATTCAGGCTTTCAATTAGAAGTGAAAAGAGAAGGGGTGGGGGTATACGCGAATCGAGATAGAAGCGGCCATGATTTTCTTATGTTTTTTTTTTCTATTTCACGAATTGGGGAAAGGAAAAAGGGTTTAGAAGAGAAAGCATCGTTTACTCACTCGGTTGTAAGTATAAAGGAAAGAAGCGTGTAGAGGAATAAATAAAGGATGGCGTATAAGAAAAGCTTCTATTTAATTAAATTTAAATTTCATTAGATTAATATCAATTAGATTTACAATGCGTTTATATATCGTACACTCACATACTAACTCCGATCAATACGAAATTTGAAATCTGACAATAATTAAATATCACGGACCCAATGGAACTGGTTTCGTCGAATTCCGAGACTGTGCCTCGGAAGACTATTTTTAAATTCTATTTAAACGATATAAAATTTTAAAACTGGACAAACCACTGTTAAATGTAATTATAAAACTTCTATTATCTTCAGTGATATCAATATAAACTTTATAAGCCTTCAATTTATATTTTTAACGGGCTTAAAATCTCAGGTTTTGTATCTTATCCAATTCAAATTATTTAATTCAACAATCTAATTGCCAAATAAATTATGATATTCGTAATTCAAGCTAAAATTATTCTATTGAATATTCAAAATCAATTAAATATTCCGATTTTAAATGCTTAAAAATTCCGGATCGTCACATTCCTCCCCCCTTAAAAGAATTTCGTCCCCGAAATTACCAATTAGGAAGAATGATCCAATACCCGTTTATTATTTCCCTAAAACCAAACAGTTTCTAACAACTTACCAGCTATCTCTTATAAAAGATCCAATATCATTCTTATTAACTTTCCAACCCTTTCCCAGTTTGCAAATAATCCTATTTGCTTAACCATTCAAGTTTCAATTTAAAACCAAATTTTGAATTATCAAAATTTTTCTAACACCCTAAATTCCCGAAAAATTTCGCCAGCGTCTCCTTTGCGCGGTTAGCTCGGTACAACTACAAAATGGCTCTACGGCCTCCCAAATCCAAAAGGAAAACAAAAGGCCAAGTGGCTCAATCCAAATCCAAATCCCAATCAAATTCCATACCAAATTTAAATGTGTACCTTTTTGTCGGGCAATTCAAATTTTATCTTTTGGTGTCAAACCCAATTTTCTTTTTCCTTTATAATACCTGCATACCTGCTTAGCACCAATATCCAAACACAATATTCCAAAACAATTCATCGACTTTTCACAAAATGCCAATATCTATTTATCCAAATATAAACTTGGAATATATTTATATTATCAACTTCCAATTAATAGCATAAGCATTTTATATGTTTCTTATATTTCTTCATCTTACCATTTTAGTTTATATCCATTCTCTAATTCTATTCAAGTTGATACCTTATTTACATATGAGTTCAATTCACCTTAAACTCTAAATTTTAAGACTTTATTTCCTATTAATATAATTCATATCATTACTTTAAGTTGGTTTTGCTTTACCAATTTATTTTAGTTTCCAATTTGAATTTGTTTGTTGTTAACAAAATTCTCCAAATTTTTCAAAAATTTTCTAACTCCCAAAATTTCTGAAAATTTTTGGCAGAGTCTCCTTTGTACGGAGGAGCTTTTGCAATTTGACAAAAGAGATAAATATATATACATCGACCCACACGGTCGGAAAAACCAAAAACAGTTCATATTTCCTATTTTTATTGCGTAGGCGTACCTTATTTAGCATTTTTAGCAAGCGGCTTAATATTTTTAGCAAATAGCCCAACCCAAATCCAGCCATACGGCTTCCAGGTACCTGTACTTACTCAATTTAAACATGTAAGTGCCAAATATATGCAGTTTAACTATATTTCCCTTATTAGCAATAGTTAAAACATATGAATTCTAAAAGACACAAATACCAAACATTTTTCTGTAAGCAATTTATACAGGTCCCATGCTAATTTAACTGTTCCAATTTATTTATAACCATTTTCACTCAGTTCAGATGGTTTTCGATTCATTCGTATACAATTCCAACAATTTGAATGGTTTAGAATTCAATTGCATACTTTTAATTTATTCTTAAGCAAATTGAACTCATATTTAATTCAATTGCTTTCAAAATCAATTTATTTTACTTCCACCAACTCATAGAATTTTAATTACTTCCATTTACATCCTCTGACAATTTGTTCTATGCAATTTGACAAGCTTTTTTGTGAATAAGTAAGTATTTATGTTTATAACCAATTTAAATTGACTCCAACTCAATTTATACTTAATTCTGTTCCATTTCGGATTTATTCACAATCCATATATTCTCAATTTCATTGCATTTCAATTTCATTAACAAAATTAGTTCATTCAAAACCATTAACAATTTAGGTACATCTCCATTACCAATTAAATTTCCTTCTTATTTTAATTCATTCACATCCATTCATTTACATTTAAAACCATTCCAAAATTTTTTATTCCAAACTATTTTATTTAGCTCGAAAACAATTCAGGCTATTTCATTCAATAACAATTTCTCAACTCATTTAAACCAACACTTCATTTGGTTCTTATTTATCCCATCCATTTTGAATTTTCATTTTCTTAAATTTTATTCACAACCCATCAAATTTTATTCCGATCCAAATTTATTTTTACTTGGTTTAAATTCCATCCAATATCATTAAGCTTGGTTTTAAGTTGAATTCAATTCAACTATTCCCTTTATATTCAACCTAAGTCAATTTATATCGATTTATTCAGATTTTATACTTAAGCTTAGTTTCATTTCACGAATAAATATTTTTCTCTTCCATACAACTTAATTCTATCCAAGTTAAATCTCATTTTAAAATTTACAATTTCATTTAATAAGTTATTATAAAATTTAGCTTCCAGATTTAACTCGTTTAATTTATTACAAGGCCATTTCCAAGTTATCTTCACTTATGGATTTTATTTGCACATTCAAATCGTTGCTTTTTTAATCCATTTACATTTTTATCCGATACATTTCAATTATATTTAATTTGTTAACATTCCAAGTTAAATTTTAATCTATAACTCAAGTTCTAGATCCATTATTCATTTTCAAATTACCATTCACTTTTAAATTACCGTCCAAGTTTATTAACTTACATTGCAATTTCATTCACAAATAAATAAATTAATTTCATGGCCATTTTTAATTATATTTTCTTCATCGACAATGTAAGTCGAATTTAATTATAACTTGAGTTTTATTTTAAAACCTCATCATAAACTCACAATTCAATTTTATTAACTAATTTATTAACAAATTAGTTCTCTCCTATTTATAGTACAATACTTGATTTTATTTCCAAATATCACTTCATTAAATTTTTCTTGGTTCAATTTATTTATTTTATTTTCCTCTTTTTAAATTTTGGATTTTCCTTCGTTTTATTATCCAAAACATCAAACAATATTTATTTTGGATTTTCTATCCCACTTTTCAAATTTAATAAGTCACAACTTATTATTTTCACACATTTCCATTCATCCTAGGCTTAAATATGTTCATCTTTAAGCCTTATGCTTATTTATAACCCAAGCATATCTTGTTCCATGGATTTTGATTCCTTTACAAGTTATTCTAACTTATTTACTTCAATCCAATCCTTACCCAATTTAATTTCCATTTATTCAGGTAAGAATCTAATTCCATTCTATAGCTTAATTGACTTCTTATTCCAATTCAATTTAATTTTAACTCAGATTTATTTCACTCAATTCGATTTCAACTTACTTCGAATACAACTGGATATTATTTTCAGCTTATTCAATTAATTTCAATCTAGTTACATTTTTATTTCATCAATCCAAGTTAATTTCATTTTCAACTTTTCTCTATAAATTTAAACTCCAACCCTCAAAGCTTATATCCCATTCCTGATTTAAAAATCATCTCAATTTATAAGCTTACAACCCATCCTATCAGGATTTTTAAACTCCCGGCTTTTGGTTTCAAATCATTTTGAAATCTTCAACATCACAAATCACTTTTCTCAAAGGCCAGCCCAATCCTGGTTTTATTCCCAACAAATTTTTTTTGGAATTTCAAAAACAAACAGGTTTTCGTGAAAAAAAATCAAATTTTGGCAGCAGTCCGTCACTTAGAAATTCGAGAATGAATACTGATGATGCGGCCGTCATCATCAGAATTATTTTCCAATAATCCAAGTGATTTCAATGCTATATCACTTTCAAAACCCATTTAAAACCATTCTAATAATGCTATTAGTTATCTCCAAAACAATTGTGCCATAATTTATCTTCAAAACATTTCAATACACACTTCCAAAGTCTCCGGAATTTTAAATTTCCAAATCCTGCTTAAATCACTTTTACTATAATTCATTTGCATATCTTATGCTCATACAAATTCTTATTTGATTATATTTCAATTTATAAATTTCATTTATGACTCATACTTACGAATTTCATTTTATAATGAATTTATTCCCTTCAACTTTGGTTATACTTTCAATTTCTAGTTAAATTCACTTAACAAAGATAATACTTTAATATTATCATTTCTAACATCCAAGCAACCATATAATAGCTATATAGTTTACCAAAAACTTTCTTTATATCAAAAATATATTTTTGGGTAAAATTATTTCATTTACCCATATTTAAAACAATACCGTGTCGATTGTTCTATTCAAGCGTTTAGAAACCCCTTCAATACAGTTGTCCAGACTGTGCCGACGAAAGTTCATATGCCACTCAATAAACCAATCAACACAATATTAAAAAAATTTATATTCACTAACAAATACGCGCTCATATTCATTTATACGCTCAAACTCATTATAGAGTACTACGGACTCTATTTTAAATGAGTAATTTCCACCAGAGCCAAGGTCATCACCAACCTAAGCTTTGATACCAAGTGTAACAGCCCGCAAATCCGTACCCCTTGAGTCAACACTATTCTACCTAAAACAACTCAAGTTGCACAGAAATACGAACCATTTTGGTTAAAGAAGAAGAGGTAGAAGAAGAGAAAACTAAAACAACATCAGAATCTAACCATCGCAGCGGAATAAAATATAATAGATAGTAAATAATCTTTACTCAAAAATCAAATCTATCTGTTTACATATATTACATCATCAGAGTACATCAGTCGGCTCACATCAATAACATACAATGGATACACAACAACTCAAACAGTGGAATATATATATACAAGTACGAGAATACGTGTCGTCATCCAGCTCGTCTCCTGAGCTCCACAGCATCATATCCTGTATCCTATAATACTCGGTCTGACCCGAGCATTACAGTTAAATAACACCCGAGTCAGTCTGGAATACCAGCGTGAGAAAAATCACACCCAATTGATTATTAAAGTTTCAAAATTCTTTGAAAACAAAAGCATCTCGTAAGACCACGCCACAAATAAACATGTCGGGTTTTTACCTTACGATAGCTAAAACAATTTTTATAGAAATCCTCTGATATTATAATAGTGTCTATAGAAAGTAAATAGAATCTAGCTGAAATGCTTGCATCTCACGTTTCAGCAATAGTTGGGCACAATCAAAACCGTACGGGCGCGTAGGGAAAATGGATTCCAACTAATGGCTAGGCACTGGGGTACCACCTGTCACAGTACCTGGTCTAGATCAGCGTACCGAGGAGCCACCCTAACTCCCCTGCAACACAAGACCGGAACCATCCCTTACTGGACAGTCCCGAGTAAGATCACCCCGCGGTTGGGATCAGCAACCGCCCACACAGCCGAAATAAAGGGACATCTAGACAGGGATGACCTCACCCTCCAGTGGGGGCTACCCACGAAGCCTTGCTGCATATCCCCTGATTTTCAGCCATTCCCATTTGATGAGGCTTGAGGCTAAGCGTTACCTTTATAGAATATATCCCTTAGAATGCCCATCGTCCACCTGACGATGTTTTCGCAAGCATTCATCCATACAAGTCCGTCCCGGGTTCGAACGGAACCGAAGGCACTATTCCTACTACATCCATTTTGGAAATATCCTCAGGATTAGTAGCGACTAGCCCTTGCACTTCACTGCTCCATCTTCGAATCCAAATCGTTTACACGAAACGTACAAACCAGATCGAAGTGGTTTTCGAGAAATAAATCTCGATCCCGGTCTCTTCGAAACGATCAGCGCATTTGGCCAATATTGATAGTCGGTGATTTAACTATCAATTAATATTCACAAACATCCATCAAACAATAAATAATTTTTCCAAATTATTTATTTATCTCAAAATATTCTCAAAGATATATTTCTATTTTCAATCCTTTGAAAACAGTTTCAAAATCATCTTTCCTTCAGAATAAACTTTCCCAACTATTTTCTATCTCCTCTAAAATTTACCAAGCACAAAACTAGATTTTAAAAATAATTTAAAACACTTTATTTTGAAATATACTTTAAAAATCATTTATTTTAAACTACTTCATTGTAAAAATATACATACTATATGAATGTTTGAAAATAAGGTTACTAAATAAAATATAAAACTAGATTTTCACTTTTTAAAAAAAATAAAGTACTAAGTCACTCTTTAAATAATTACTGCTATAATAGATTAAAAGGAAATACTTGCTTTAGAATTTAAATATTTAGGAAATAGTAAATTTTCAAAACATACTTCTTAAACTACTTTAAACTTTTAAATCTATATTTAAAAATTCACTTTGGGAACGTACTTGGTTATTCAGAGAGAATTACAAATCTCAATCATTCAAATCAATTTCTCAAATTGATTTCCACTTTACTCAATTTAAAATAAATTTCCTTACTTATCAGTTCATTTCAAAAATCCATTAGTTATGGTCTTTATTATTATTATTATTTTCTGACTGATTTCAAACCCCTTTAACTGAAATATACAAATTTCAGCTTATTCTCAATTTCTTCTTTATTCTTTCCAATAATTTAAATCCTGAATTTTTAATAAATGTATAGATTTCAAAATTCATTACCTTCCTGTTTATTCAAATTTTCCTTTCTATACTCTCACAATTTCTTATTAGAAATTTAAAATCACTTTATTCCTTTTCCAATTCATTCTTAAATTCATTCAAATTTTCCTATAATTATTTTACTTACAATTTCACTTCTTTTATTTTCTTTTCAAAATCTCATCTATATATTTTTGATAATTCATTATACCCAATTATATCCAATCGAACCATACATTCAACATACCAATTATCAATAATATCAATAATATTCATCACAGAATATAGAATAATCACAACAGAGGGTATTAAACAATTTAAATAAATGTTGAGGGATCCAGTTGGATCCCTCCAACCTGTTTTCCCTGCATCCACAGATATTAGCACAATATACAATATCAATCCCAAATGTATATCACATTATAGCACAACAATCCATCCAATTATTCAAACAATTATTTAATCATTTAAATTAAAATAAAAATTCACTGAGTGAGATTAACTCACCTTTGCTTTTGTTCGACAATCCACTACCAATTTAGCTTGTTTCCACCATTTCTTGGCCTTGTATAAATATTAGACGATATATTAATATTTGAACAATTTGAGTAATAAATTTCCATTTGATAGTTTTAATTTAATTTATTTTAATTAATGATTTAATTTGAACAGACCATTAAGTATAAAACTGATTTTTCTTTTAAAAACCTTTTTGTAACTAAAATAATTGGTTACCCATTTAAACAAAATATTTCCTTGATAACTACTAACCTGGTAAATTAAAAATGTAAATACGTATATTTATTTCTGCTTTTGAAATTGCATATATATATATATATACTTATATAAGAGTCAATATAGATTTAAAAATCTATTCTTATATACATTTCCAAGCCTTCTAAAATCCCTAATCTTCTCAACTCCATCTACATATATATACGTATCCATATATACTTTTTTTTTTGTGTTATCTGTGAAGACCCTATATAAAGAAACTGTATTGATCTATGATTCAATCTCTTTGTTCCGAGCGTCTAAATATATATATATAAGACTAAACAAATTGTTTATATAAATGTATATCCTATTGTAGGCATATAAATCCCTCTGTATACGATTTAAACCTCAACAGTAATTTGTTAATTTCAAAATTAAATTGCAGATCAAGGCATACCTTACTGCCTATAGTACAGGCCGCTGCCATCGAACAACTTCCATCATCGCTCACTAAAGTCGCCATCGCCTTCACCTCACCTCGGCCTCGTCCCACCTGCAAGCGCCACCCACTCGAACCCTAGCCCTATCTCCACGCGACAACGCGCCTCCGAACCCTAGCTCTGCATCGAGCCGCCCCTCCCATCAGACCACACGGTTGATGCACCGCCACCACGTCGCGACTAGATTCGCGCTTCCACCAAATCGCGACTGACAGCCACTCGATCGATTCGACCCACTGCTCAAACAATCTTGCGACCATCAGAAACCCATCACGAGCAGCTGCCGTGCGCCCCAACGTCGCCTTCAAACTCGCGCCGATCTCGAACGTTGGTTCGTTGCATTCCCAAATCGCGACGCCTCCGATGATGAGCATACGCGAGCGCCTTCCCTTTTTTTTTTTTGTCTGACTTCGTGTTTTAATTTGTGGAAACAGGAGACAACTTCGTTGATTTCTGGATTCAGGCTTTCAATTAGAAGTGAAAAGAGAAGGGGTGGGGGTATACGCGAATCGAGATAGAAGCGGCCATGATTTTCTTATGTTTTTTTTTTCTATTTCACGAATTGGGGAAAGGAAAAAGGGTTTAGAAGAGAAAGCATCGTTTACTCACTCGGTTGTAAGTATAAAGGAAAGAAGCGTGTAGAGGAATAAATAAAGGATGGCGTATAAGAAAAGCTTCTATTTAATTAAATTTAAATTTCATTAGATTAATATCAATTAGATTTACAATGCGTTTATATATCGTACACTCACATACTAACTCCGATCAATACGAAATTTGAAATCTGACAATAATTAAATATCACGGACCCAATGGAACTGGTTTCGTCGAATTCCGAGACTGTGCCTCGGAAGACTATTTTTAAATTCTATTTAAACGATATAAAATTTTAAAACTGGACAAACCACTGTTAAATGTAATTATAAAACTTCTATTATCTTCAGTGATATCAATATAAACTTTATAAGCCTTCAATTTATATTTTTAACAGTCTTAAAATCTCAGGTTTCGTATCTTATCCAATTCAAATTATTTAATTCAACAATCTAATTGCCAAATAAATTATGATATTCGTAATTCAAGCTAAAATTATTCTATTGAATATTCAAAATCAATTAAATATTCCGATTTTAAATGCTTAAAAATTCCGGGTCGTCACACTTCCGCTGCACAACTCTAATTCTGAAATAGATGAGAATACTTCTGATGAACATAGATACAAACTTATCCAATATCTGAAAAGCTTTGTTCATCAAATCCATAAAAATCTGAGTGACACATCCGACTCAGTCACAACCTTATAGTAGAATCCATCTCAAAACAAGATCTGACCAAATCCAAATCCAAAAATAATTCTGAGCTGCTATGCCAACTCTCCTTTTCCAAGAACCACCCAACTAACAGGCTAACTACCAAAATTTGCTTCCGGAATCAAAACAATATGGAACTTAATTCCAGATGCAGACAATCTTCAGATTACCTTAGTAGCTCCTACTTCCACATGAGAATTCTCAGTCTCAACAAAAGAATGCTCAAGAAAAATTCTCAACTAATCGCAAGTCACTTTTGCGATCCTACCTAGTTCGGATTCCAAATAAAACTGTCCCCTCTTTACCCATTTAGAACAGCTTAAAGCTTTTCCAAACAAGGTTAACCCTTCAAGAAAACATCACCACCTTCAGCCCGGACTGCTGAAAGAGAACCACAAAGATTTCTGAACCACCAGAGAAATAACCAACACTGTTGTTTCCAAACTCTACCTCGATGATACTGCGAAGACAAAAGAACTCCTCGTCAGCACACCGAACACTTCGAGTTGCGCTGCTACCACAGCTAACCAAAGACTTCAAATCAAAAGGCTTCTTCAAAACCAAAACCACAGTGACAACCCCATATTTTCTGATCATTGTAATTATATATTTTAATTATTTTAATTTAAATTCCTAATTTAAATACTTTATTTTATTTATTAAAATGAACATATTTTGTTACTTTAAATATAAATGTTTATTTTGATGTGGATTAGAATTTCAATCATGCGTAAATGGAATATTTCCAGAAAAGTGAATTTTGGTCAATTTGGTCAAACTTTGACTTTTAAATTTAAATTTTAAAAGTTTGAAAATTTGAATTTTATCTTTTGTTATGAAAGTAAATAAAATTTCAATAACACTGCTTTTCGTTTCGTTGAAATCCGAATAATATTGTGAAAGTTATGCTTTTTACAAAATTGGGTGTAAATTGTTTTATTTAACAATATTGTTTATTTTAAATCATATAAATAATATTTTTAATTGCCATATCTTATTCTAATTTGTATTATATGTTATGTTACATATATTCTTACCTTTTAAATATTTTTAAAGTGATGTTTGAATTTTTCCAAAGCTTATTGAATTTATTTTCTATTTTTAAAGCATAGTTTCCATTTTTCTGTTATTTTCTTTATTTAAATTATATTTAATTAAAATTTATTTATTCATTTTTATGTATGCATCTTATTTTTATGTTTTGATCTTTATTTATAAATATTTTTCATGTACATACAATTTTTCCAAAGTTCATTTCATTTATTTTCAAATTTTCAAGCCTAATTTACATTTTCTTTGTTATTTTCTTAATTTAATTATATTTAATTAATATTTATTTATTTATTTTTGTTTATTTACTATATTTTCGTATTTTACCTGTATTTATACATATTTTATATGTATTTAAAATTTAAAAAGAAAATAGAAAACAAAGAGGCAAAGTCTTTTCATTTTCTAGTCTTTTCATATCCTTGTCTTTTCATTTGCTTTCGCCTTTTCCTCTTCTTTCTTTTAACCGTACCTTTTTTCTTGCTTAGCCGTGTATCTCCCTTCAAAATTCACGTGAGGAAACATCATTCTTCACTTAAACTCACGGCATTTCAATTTGAGAAAAAAAAATGGCAAAGTTCATGGTCTTCTTCTTCTGCTTTTCCTTCCTATTTTCATAGTTTTGCCTAGATCTCTCTTCAACTTTGCTTGGCCCCTACCACCCACCATCACCACCATACTCTCCACCATCTACAACAGCACCAACCCCTCTCCTCTCACCACCACCTCTGGCCATGACCATTAGATGAATCCACCACCTCAAATTTGCAAAGCACTTCAACAAAACAATGCTAGCCAAGCCTGTACTCCACTATTGCCTTTATAGTTGATTTTGGCCACCCCTTAGCCGCCACCACCTTCATCGACTTCACCTTTGGCTGCCCCTTTCACTGCTATCCAGATCTAAACTAACATGAAGACCCCATGGCTGAGCCTATATGGGGTCATAGCCGAACCAAAATGCACCAAAAACTTCACCTATTTTGCCTTGTCCATTGATATGCTTCATGTTGCAAACCCTACCTTTTATATTCCTTCTAGCCATGCTTTATGGATGCCATACCCGAGCTAAACCTGATCATGACTGAATGTATGCACCACTTAGGCTATGCATTTGAGTGATAAGGCAAGGTCAAGTCACTTTGCTCTTTATTGCTTTGTATTTCAACTTGTTCAATATTGTTTTGTGTTGTATATTCATGTGTTGCATTGTCTTGTTTGTGTTTATTGGATTGTTACAAGATGATCATCTAGGCTCTCTCCACTTATTTGAATCCATTGTCGTGCTTGTCTTGCCCTTGGAATCATGTTTGTGTGTCGTAGTGGTCTTCAGCTTGAAAAGGTGAGTCCATCTCACTCTGACATTCATACTTATGAAACATTGAATTGATGACAAGTGTTTAGTAATATAAAATGTTTATGCAAGTTAATGATGATCATATGATATATTATTCCATGATATTACCATGTTAAAACTGTTAATTATCACCTGACATCTGATATATGACATTGTATTGTGACATTGACACTGTTTATATTGTTTATGCATATATTCGCACTGCAAGTTCCCTGTTAGAATAGAATCACTATGGGTTGAAATGATACATACCCGAACGGACTTTAAAATAGGGAAAAATCGCTATGGGCTGAAATGATAGGCTTGAGCGATTTTTATTGTATTTTATTTGACTTGGGATTGCGGGTTTGAAATGATAGAACCCGGGTTTTCTTTGTAAACTGCGGATTGAAATGATATATATCCGTATCACTTGACCTAGGTTAGAAAATTATATACAGACCCCGTGGTATATTTTTAAATGATTTTTTTCTAAATGTGTATTTTTAAAAGTATGAAATTTTGATTTAAAAATATATATTTTATTGTTTTAAGAAAATTAAATATTAAGTCTTGAAATTGTGAATTTAAGTATGTAAATTTGAAGTAATTGTGATTTTTGACTTTAAATTTTATTTTAAATGTAAATAAATAATGGAAATTAAATTTAAAGTTTTGAGATGATATTTGAAGTAAAATGTTAAGTTTTATTAAATTTATTAGTTAATAAACAGTGAATTTTGACTTAATAAATGAATGGAGTTTTTAAATTGAATATTTGATCTTAAAAATTTTATTGTGTTAAATCATATGTTAAAATGATTTTAAATGTGAAATTTTGAAGTCTAGAAGTATGATTTGTAAGTTACAATATTAAAAATTTGGAGTTTTATTGTTATTTTGAAAAGTTAAAATAAAATCTGGAATTTTATAGCATTTCCAAAATGTTGTAGTCTTTTGACAGAATTTTTAAATGTTGTTGTTTTTGGAATTTAACTATGATTGAAATAGTTGAATATCTATTTCGGCATTTTATAAATGCCGTTATTCTTGAACTAAACTATTTTGGAAATTATAAGCTATGATAACACCTTATAAATGCTGTCGCTGGTATAAATTTGACAATGTTTGAATGTTATAGATTTTAACACTATTTGTGTTATATTTTAAAGTGTTAAATGATTTAACTTTTGGAAATTGATTATTTGTGAATATAAGGAGTTTTGAATATATTTTTAATATTTAAATTTTAACTTTAAGGAATTTAAATTGAATTTGAATTTAAATAAAGTTTACTTGGTTATGTGTTAAACGGAATGAAATGTAATATAATAAATGAATTTTGAATGGAATTTTGGAATGTATTTTTGGTAATGATGTTTGAAATAATAAATGAATGACATATTTGATTTTTAAAAGATATTTAACTTTGAATATTTGGATTTGAATTCAAATAATGAATTGATTATGAAGTTTTGTAAGGATGTAATATTTTAATGATTTTGAAATGGTTTGGAAATGATTTGATCTTTATTTTAATAAGGAATGTGAATGTTGAATGATATTTGATTTTGTTTTATTTGATAAAGGAATATTTGAAGTTTATATTTGTATGAAGAGATATTTGGTTTAATTGTAATTTAAGTTTATTTTAATAATATTGGATTTATGAAATGAATATTTCAAAACTACATAATAATGAAATTAGATTTGAGATATGAATATATGGAATTATAAAGTTTAGTTTTGAAATGTGGGATATTAAAGTTTGGAAACATATTAGAATTGGGTAGTTATTTTGTAGATCAAATCTATATTTGAAATTTATAAGATTTGAAATGTTTTGTTAGAAAACTGAATTGAATTGAAATTGATGGTTTGATTTGAATTAAATTGAAAATTTGAAATTTTGAATTAAATTGGAAATAAATTTGTAAAATGTAAAGAATTAAATGAATGTTTCATGATTTCAAATGTATGATTTCAGAATGTTATAATTTTCAAAGGGTAATGATTTCAAGTATTTTGGTTTCGAAAGAGTTATAACTTTGAAAGTATTATGATTTTTGGAAGTGAATATAGGTTTGAGATGGAAATGATAAGTATAAACTATTTTGATTTGAATATAGTTTTGAAATAAAAATGATTTTGGTTTCGAAATATAAACTATTTTGATTGAATAAATAGCTTTGAAATAAAATGATTTGATCCTTTTGAAATATAAACTATTTTGAAATGACCACGGCGTTATAATAACGTTTGGTTGTTGAAGAGACCGGGATCGGAAGTTGTCATACTCTCTGCCAACTCCGAAAACCACTTTAACAACCGTGTACGCGGTGGAGATTCCAGAATGAAGTAGGATGGTGGCGACGTTCTTGAGGTATATTACGTGGACCCAACTCCCGTGAGTTGGCATAAGGTGGCTAAAACAGGAGCGACCTCGGGCCAAGTGAGGTCATTCCTCCGATCGGACAGATTCCTTCGATACTATACTCTTACTAGTGATTGATTAGATGGCCATCCTCCGATTTTGATATGGGAGTGTGTTCCGAGGTGGGCGTATGTGGCTGCTGCGTTACCACCAGCCCGTGTGTGTAATTGGTATATCTACCCTGGCATTGCCCTATGTGCCGTGTCACCTACCATACCGAGCCTTTACTACGAGTTTGTTTTTCTCCCATAGCCCGTGTGGTATCCTCTGACAGTCACCCAGAGTGGAGATGGCATGATATTGGATGGACTACTGGGACTATTATGTGTGAAGGGTGATATGGGTAGCTCGAAACGCTATTTAAAAGTATGTTTATTTTACTGTAGACATTATTATAGTAGCGCAATATTACTACATAGTAAATAGTTCAACGGATCCTTAAAGGATGGGCGATCCCAAGCATCCTTTAAGTTACTGATGCATTTTTGTTACTGTTCACTTGAGTTTATTTACAATTCATAAGTATTTATGTCCTGACTCGAGTGTTTTGTATTTTGCTTTACGCTCGAGTCAGATTGAGTGAGTTAGCATTCAAGATTCACCTTCGGAGTTGGAGCTTTCCTTGAAGATCCAGCCATCTATTTTGCTTTCTGTATCCAATGAT
The DNA here is from genome assembly GCA_030765085.1 of Allium cepa. Lineage (NCBI taxonomy): Eukaryota > Viridiplantae > Streptophyta > Magnoliopsida > Asparagales > Amaryllidaceae > Allium > Allium cepa. The sequence goes on from CM060932.1 coordinate 126,932,902, forward strand.
TTCAGTGATGTATTCTGATTTTTACCTGATGTATCATGTTACTTTTTGTTGTATAATGTTTAACTCTGATGTATCTTATTTTTATATAGTAGCTTCATGAACTACTATTTCTTTTAAATTCCGCTGCATTATTAAATACTCTGTGTCTGTGATCTGTGATTACGTATTTACTGTATATTCTGAGATTTGCCAAATTTTATTTACAACGCGGTATTTTGAGCAATTCAAGTCCGACATGTGCGAATGCGAATGGTTGAAAATATCGGGTCGTTACAGTTGGTATCATAGCTTTGGTAGCTCTAGGAAAAACTCAGTATATAGGGTAAATGAAATTGCAGAATCACTTCCATTCGAGTTTAAATCTCTTCATTTTGACTCGATTCATTTGAATTTTTGGAACATTCCCTGCGGTTCCAAAATCCATTCTTGTTCCCCATTATTCATCTTCATTTGATTTCGGAGTATCCCATAACTCCACTTCGAATGATCTTTATAGTGAATTGGCGGTCTCACCAGTGTTCTAATTTTCTTGTAAAAGGGGTGAAACTCCTTTACAATTAGCATCGATTCACCAGAGATTTATATTTATCCTCGGTTTAGATGCTAGTATCTCCTATTATCCAAACTTTATCTCTTGAGGTCGAATGTAGATTTACCCAGAAAATCCACATCGATCTTATTCTTTAAGTCACGGTTGACCCGGTTAAGGTTGCCCACGGTTTATTTCAGCTTATCCACCTCCCTACTCTGTATTTTATCATCCTGTCTTTTGTTTCCAATCTATTCTTCCAAACATTTTGAATTGTACTTGTAAATCTATATTTTGTTTTATATATTGTGTTGTTTGAGTTGTTGATGTTGGATTGAGTTTCTGATCGATTCTCTGATCAATGCTATCGATAAGATTTCCAAAACACTTGAACAGAGCAAACTGACACAATATGTTTTTAAAATTTAGTAATGAAATAAATTTTGTGAAATAAATTTTGTAACTATATTATAAATCTTTATCTGGATTTTATTTGAATTGGTTGTTAAGAAATAATATTTGATTTTATATATCATTTTCTATTGTTTCATATATCTAATTGAACTATAAAACATGGTTATAAATTTATTTGGAAATTTAAATTGAACGTAAAACAAGAATTTGAGAATTTAATTCCCGATGTATTTCAAACTTTGTGTTTAAAGTTTTATAGGATATATTATTTAAAGTATTTTCGAATAGAAATTTGTTTCCAAAGAATTTTAAATTTAAATTTAGTGCTCTTCTCTTTGTCGCAGGAAAATAATTTCGGTGATGACTGCAGCATCATCAACATTCATTTTCGAGTTTCGAAGTGAAGAAACAGTTCGGTAGTCTTACTACAGCTTTGTTTTGGGAATTTAATTGATTTGAATTTCTAAAATATGACTTGATTTTAATATATATAGATATATGATTGAAATTTGATTTGACATACTATGTATATATTATTACTTATCTCTAAATGGTTTGAATGGAATCAGAAATTTAATTCCTAAATTTTATCTTCAAGGATAATTTCTAAGTATAATTTCAAGATTTGGATAAATATTCAAGCTTGAAATAATTGAATTAGAAAGTTTTATTTGTATAATACACAATTTCATTCCAATATAACTTACCTTAATTTTCAGAAGTTGAATATGTAATTGGATAATGTACAATAAAAAAAAGATTTTATAAATAAAATTTGAGTGGTTATTATAAATGTTATATACTTAAATTTTAGTTATAAAAGAGATTGACAGAGGTAAATAAAGAAAAGGGTAATGGAATAATTTACAATATAAAATGATGTTAAAGAAACTGAGAATAAATTAAAGCAGTTATAATTAGTATAAATATATTTAACATGGGTGATAAGATATATTGAGAGAAATAAACTTAATTTTAATTAGAAATGAAGAAGAATTAAATTTTATTTGGCACATTTTGAGTATAATAAAAGATTTTTCAAATACATGATTTTAGGGATTTGTTAATTTAAGATAATTGGATGATAAGATAATGAAATTAGAGATTAAGATTTATTTAACTTATGTAAAATTAATTTCCAATTTAAGTTGAAATTTTTAGGGTTTTTAATTTATTATATTATTTTGTTTTTCAAACTATCTTCTGGTTGTCTTTATTCTCGTATCTTGCTATAGAATGAGAAAGCTATTGCTTATACCTGTCTGTTTAGAAATCTTTCTATAACTTTTGGTATTCATTTTGAATCTGAGCACTACTTGTCATCCACAGACCGTCGGTCAAACGGAAAGGGTGAATCAGATTCTAGAAGATTTTTTTTTGTGTTTGTGTTCTTGATTCTGGAAGATCTTGGAAAGATCATCTCCACATTGTTAAACATACCTATAGCAACAGTTATCAGGTATGATTTTAATTTTCTTGTCATCTTGTCTTAATACTATTTCATACTATCTTTTTCTGTACTTTCCCGTACTTCATTCCTTTTCGGGGACGAAAAGTTTTGAGTGGGGGAGAGTGTAACAGCCCTATATTTTATGATCATTGTAATTATATATTTTAATTATTTTAATTTAAATTCCTAATTTAAATACTTTATTTTATTTATTAAAATGAACATATTTTGTTATTTTAAATATAAATGTTGATTTTGATGTGGATTAGAATTTCAATCATGCGTAAATGGAATATTTCCAGAAAAGTGAATTTAGGTCAATTTGGTCAAACTTTGACTTTTAAATTTAAATTTTAAAAGTTTGAAAATTTGAATTTTATCTTTTATTATGAAAGTAAGTAAAATTTCAAGAACACTGCTTTTCGTTTCGTTGAAATCCGAATAATATTGTGAAAGTTATGCTTTTTACAAAATTGGGTGTAAATTGTTTTATTTAACAATATTGTTTATTTTAAATTATATAAATAATCTTTTTAATTGCCATATCTTATTCTAATTTGTATTATATGTTATTTTACATATATTCTTACCTTTTAAATATTTTTAAAGTGGTGTTTGAATTTTTTCAAAGCTTATTGAATTTATTTTCTATTTTTAAAGCCTAGTTTCCATTTTTCTGTTATTTTCTTTATTTAAATTATATTTAATTAAAATTTATTTATTCATTTTTATGTATGCATCTTATTTTTATGTTTTGATCTTTATTTATAAATATTTTTCATGTACATACAATTTTTCCAAAGTTCATTTCATTTATTTTCAAATTTTCAAGCCTAATTTACATTTTCTTTGTTATTTTCTTAATTTAATTATATTTAATTAATATTTATTTATTATTTTTGTTCATTTACTATATTTTCGTATTTTATCTGTATTTATACATATTTTACATGTATTTAAAATTTAAAAGAAAATAGAAAACAAAGAGGCAAAGTCCTTTCATTTTCTAATCTTTTCATATCCTTGTCTTTTCATTTGCTTTTGCCTTTTCCTCTTCTTTCTTTTCGCCGTACCTTTTTTCTTGCTTAGCCGTGTATCTCCCTTCAAAATTCCTGTGAGAAAACATCATTCTTCACTTAAACTCACGGCATTTCAATTTGAGAAAAAAAATGGCAAAGTTCATGGTCTTCTTCTTCTACTTTTCCTTCCTATTTTCATAGTTTTGCCTAGATCTCTCTTCAACTTTGCTTGGCCCCTACCACCCACCATCACCACCATACTCTCCACCATCTACAGTAGCACCAACCCCTCTCCTCTCACCACCACCTCTGGCCATGACCATTAGATGAAGCCACCACCTCAAATTTGCAAAGCACTTCAACAAAACAATGCTAGCCAAGCCTGTACTCCACTATTGCCTTCATAGTTGTTTTTGGCCACCCCTTAGCCACCACCACCTTCATCTACTTCACCTTTGGCTGCCCCTTTCACTGCTATCCAGATCTAAACTAACATGAAGACCCCATGGCTGAGCCAATATGGGGTCATAGCCGAACCAAAATGCACCAAAAACTTCACCTATTTTGCCTTGTCCATTGATATGCTTCATGTTGCAAACCCTACCTTTTATATTCCTTCTAGCCATGCTTTATGGATGCCATACCCGAGCTAAACCTGATCATGGCTGAATGTATGTTCCACTTAGGCTATGCATTTGAGTGATAAGGCAAGGTCAAGTCACTTTGCTCTTTATTGCTTTGTATTTCAACTGGTTCAATATTGTTTTGTGTTGTATATTCATGTGTTGCATTGTCTTGTTTGTGTTTATTGGATTGTTACAAGATGATCATCTAGGCTCTCTCCACTTATTTGAATCCATTGTCGTGCTTGTCTTGCCCTTGGAATCATGTTTGTGTGTCGTAGTGGTCTTCGGCTTGAAAAGGTGAGTCCATCTAACTCTGACATTCATACTTATGAAACAGTGAATTGATGACAAGTGTTTAGTAATATAAAATGTTTATGCAAGTTAATGATGATCATATGATATATTATTTCATGTTATTACCATGTTAAAACTGTTAATTATCACCTGACATCTGATATATGACATTGTATTGTGACATTGACAGTGTTTATATTGTTTATGCATATATTCGCACTACAAGTTCCCTGTTAGAATAGAATCACCATGGGTTGAAATGATACATACCCGAACGGACTTTAGAATAGGGAAAAATCGTTATGGGCTGAAATGATAGGATTGAGCGATTTTTATTGTATTTTATTTGACTTGGGATTGCGGGTTTGAAATGATAGAACCTGGGTTTTCTTTGTAAACTGCGGATTGAAATGATATATATCCGTATCACTTGACCTAGGTTAGAAAATTATATACAGACCCCATGGTATATTTTTAAATGATTTTTTTTAAATGTGTATTTTTAAAAGTATGAAATTTTTATTTAAAAATATATATTTTATTGTTTTAAGAAAATTAAATACTAAGTCTTGAAATTGTGAATTTAACTATGTAAATTTGAAGTAATTGTGATTTTTGACTTTAAATTTTATTTTAAATGTAAATAAATAATGGAAATTAAATTTAAAGTTTTGAGATGATATTTGAAGTAAAATGTTAAGTTTTATTAAATTTATTAGTTAATAAACAGTGAATTTTGACTTAATAAATGAATGAAGTTTTTAAATTGAATATTTGATCTTAAAATTTTTATTGTGTTAAATCATATGTTAAAATGATTTTAAATGTGAAATTTTGAAGTCTAGAAGTATGATTTGTAAGTTACAATAATAAAATTTGGAGTTTTATATTATTTTGAAAAGTTAAAATAAAATCTGGAATTTTATAGCATTTCCAAAATGTTGTAGTCTTTTGACAGAATTTTTAAATGCTGTTGTTTTTGGAATTTAACTATGATTGAAATAGCTGAATATCTATTTCGGCATTTTATAAATGCCGTTATTCTTGAACTAAACTATTTTGGAAATTATAAGCTACGATAACACCTTATAAATGCTGTCGCTGGTATAAATTTGACAATGTTTGAATGTTATAGATTTTAACACTATTTGTGTTATATTTTAAAGTGTTAAATGATTTAACTTTTGGAAATTGATTATTTGTGAATATAAGGAGTTTTGAATATATTTTTAATATTTAAATTTGAACTTTAAGGAATTTAAATTGAATTTGAATTTAAATAAAGTTTACTTGGTTATGTGTTAAACGGAATGAAATGTAATATAATAAATGAATTTTGAATGGAATTTTGGAATGTATTTTTGGTATTGATGTTTGAAATAATAAATGAATGACATATTTGATTTTTAAATGATATTTAACTTTGAATATTTGGATTTGAATTCAAATAATGATTTGATTATGAAGTTTTGAAAGGATGTAATATTTTAATGATTTTGAAATGGTTTGGAAATGATTTGATCTTTATTTTAATAAAGAATGTGAATGTTGAATGATATTTGATTTTGCTTTATTTGATAAAGGAATAGTTGAAGTTTATATTTGTATGAAAAGATATTTGGTTTAATTGTAATTTAAGTTTATTTTAATAATATTGGATTTATGAAATGAATATTTCAAAACTACATAATAATGATATTAGATTTGAGATATGAATATATGGAATTATAAAGTTTATTTTTGAAATGTGGAATATTAAAGTTTGGAAACATATTAAAATTGGATAGCTTATTTTGTAGATCAAATCTATATTTGAAATTTATAAGATTTGAAATGTTTTGTTAGAAAACTGAATTGAATTGAAATTGATGGTTTGATTTGAATTAAATTGGAAATTTGAAATTTTGAATTAAATTGGAAATAAATTTGTAAAATGTAAAGAATTAAATGAATGTTTCATGATTTCAAATGTATGATTTCAGAATGTTATGATTTTCAAAGTGTAATGATTTCAAGTATTTTGGTTTCGAAAGAGTTATAACTTTGAAAGTATTATGATTTTTGGAAGTGAATATAGGTTTGAGGTGGAAATGATAAGTATAAACTATTTTGATTTGAATATAGTTTTGAAATAAAAATGATTTTGGTTTCGAAATATAAACTATTTTGATTGAATAAATAGTTTTGAAATAAAATGATTTGATCCTTTTGAAATATAAACTATTTTGAAATGACCACGGCGTTATAATAACGTTTGGTTGTTGAAGAGACAGGGATCGGAAGTTGTCATACTCTCTGCCAACTTCGAAAACCACTTTAACAACCGTGTACGCGGTGGAGATTCCAGAATGAAGCAGGATGGTGGCGACCTTCTTGAGGTATATTATGTGGACCCAACTCCCGTGAGTTGGCATAAGGTGGCTAAAACAGGAGCGATCTCGGGCCAAGTGAGGTCATTCCTCCGATCGGACACATTCCTTCGATACTATACTCTTACTGGTGATTGATTAGATGGCCATCCTCCGATTTTGATATGGGAGTGTGTTCCGAGGTGGGCGTATGTGGCTGCTGCATTACCACCAGCCCGTGTGCGTAATTGGTATATCTACCCTAGCATTGCCCTGTGTGCCGTGTCACCTACCATACCGAGCCTTTACTATGAGTTTGTTTTTCTCCCGTAGCCCGTGTGGTATCCTCTGACAGTCACCCAGAGTGGAGATGGCATGATATTGGATGGACTACTAGGACTATTATGTGTGAAGGGTGATATGGGTAGCCTGGAACGCTATTTAAAAGTATGTTTATTTTACTGTAGACATTATTATAGTAGGGCAATATTACTACATAGTAAATAGTTTAACGGATCCTTAAAGGATGGACGATCCCAAGCATCCTTTAAGTTACTGATGCATTTTTGTTACTGTTCACTTGAGTTTATTTACAGTTCATAAGTATTTATGTCCTGACTCGAGTGTTTTGTATTTTGCTTTACGCTCGAGTCAGATTGAGTGAGTTAGCATTCAAGATTCACCTTCGGAGTTGGAGCTTTCCTTGAAGATCCAGCCATCTATTTTGCTTTCTGTATCTAGTGATTTCAGTGATGTATTCTGATTTGTACCTGATGTATCATGTTACTTTTTGTTGTATCATGTTTAACTCTGATGTATCTTATTTTTATATAGTAGCTTCATGAACTACTATTTCTTTTAAATTCTGCTGCATTATTAAATACTCTGTGTCTGTGATCTGTGATTACGTATTTACTGTATATTCTGAGATTTGCCAAATTTTATTTACAACGCGGTATTTTGAGCAATTCAAGTCCGACATGTGCGGATGCGAATGGTTGAAAATATTGGGTCGTTACAACCACCAACAAACCACGCAACGGACCTCCGAGATGGCAGATAACCTCTCAAGAATCTCGGACTCCAAACCAAGCATCCATATCTCGCTTTCCTTAAGGAATAACAATGATACCATGCCTGGAGAGAAACAACTCATAGACCTTAGTCTCATATTCCAAAAACAGCCAAACTCCTTACTAAAGATCCAAACAACTTCTATACAGACGAGTCTTCTCTGCGGCAGATAAAGACTACTCCTCAACTACTTCTAAACTGCTTCAAGAGAAAACACCTTCAGAAAATATCCAAGGATACTGCATCTCATCACGCAGTTACCAAGATACCATCACTATTATCTGCACTTCCAACAGATTCAAACTCAAGAAAAATTCGCTCGCCCGAGAGAAATCCAAACTTACACTTCAAAGATACACCCCGAATCTTTAAAAGGATTTCCTTCGGATATCAGAGAAATCCTTACTCCAAACTACACATCTTACTCAAGAAGGTATTAGGCCTACAGTCTCGACAAATACTTCCAACATCAAACATATGGACCTCTTCCATCAGTGGTAATCGTGTTACACACACACCACTACTCCATCCACCTCTAAAACTTATGTTGGAAAATCCGTACAGATAACCCAACCTATTAGGTAGACACACACACACACACACACACACACACACACACAAATATAGTTATATATAAAAATTACAAGTACGCTCTCTCAAGAAAGACACTACTACAGAGCCTAGGTATTCACTCAACCTAATGCTCCCTAAAGAAAGACACACTTCAGAGCCTAATGCTCTGATACCAAGTGAGACGACCCGACTTTCTACTCCCAGAAAATCGCATCATCTTGAAGAAAGAAAGGGATAGAAGAAGAAAAGAAAGAGAAAGAAGAACACAAACAACATTAGAGAACTCACAATGGAACAAATGAAATATAATAATTAACATAAAATATTTCATAGTATCTTACTACATCAGAGTACACAACTTAAACAACTGATAATAGACAGTTATAAACTTTTGTCTAACTATACAACTCAAGAACAACAGATACAGATACAAACAAACACAGCGGAACCAATATATATCTACACGTCGAAGCCTCCTGCTCCATATCTCCTCCAGAATTCGTCAAGCAAACCTGATCCACTTGACTACTCATACATAATATGAGTACCCAAGAGTTTAATAAAACAGAAAATAAACAATCGGGTCAGACAGGGGTCTGGTGTGAGTAAACGGTTTAAAAATTGCTTAACTTTAGAAAACCTTTGAAAAGAAAAGGTATCACATAAGACTTCCCACACATAAACATGGAAAAGTTTTTACCTTACGCTAACCAAAACATTTGATAGGAAATCCAGTGATATTTAATAGTGTCTAGGGTTTTCAAGTAAATAAGAAATAGCCGAAATTGTTACATCTATTAAATTCCAGCTACTAGCCACAAAAGTGGGTAATACAATCAAAACCGTAGGGTCTCGTAGGGAAAATAGATTTCCATCAATGGCAGGGCTACTGGGGTACCGCCCGTCACAGTACATGGCCTAGATCAACGTACCGAGGAGTACTCCCACTCCCCTGCAACACAAGGCCGGAACCATCCCTTACTGGACAGTCCCGAACAAGACAACCCGTAGTTGGCGCGACCAACCACACACTAAGCCGAAATATAAAGGGACCTCTAGAGAGGGGAAAATCTTGCTCTCCAGTGGGAGCTACCCACGAAGCCTTGCTACACCTCCCCTGTTTTAGCCATTCCCGGTTGATGAGGCTTGAGGTTACGATTACCTTTATAGGACACATTATCTTAGAATGCTCATCGTCCACCTGACGATGTGCTGAAAGCATTCAATCCATACAAGTTCGTTCCGGGTTCGAACGAAACCGAAGGCACTATGTCGTTGCACTCATTATTGGAATCACCCTCAGAGTCAACTACCATAGCCCTTGCACTCTAATTCGCCATCTCGAATCTATAAGCACTATTCCGTCAAACTCATTACAGAATCACCCATAAAGTTATACTGACGTATAGCCCTTACACCTCGAGTCTTCACTTGCTCCACTTGGATTAACGACCTAACATTTAATTGGAATCGATGTGGTTTTCGGATTCCAAATATGGAAACCCGATCCCGGTCTCACCGAAACCAAACGCCATTTTAATGTCCAAGTTGTACTTAAGGGATTAAACAGTTTAAACTTATATTCAGGATGATATAAACAAATAGATGAATTATATTATCATAACAGATAATTCATATCATCATTCATCTCACAAAGCAGCATATCACAAATATAAGAGATATCCAAATCATCCAATATCAACCAATCACCCAATATCAAACCAATATCAAACATCCGATATCAACCAATCGTCAATCTCCAAATGTTGATCATCCAATATCAATCAATTAACCAATATTAATCAATCAATCATATTAATCAAACATCCAAAACAGAATTGATTACCTCTTAATCAATTGGATTACTAAAATCCTTCTTCATTAATTATTATTCCAAATAAATTAATCATCATCTCTAATGATCTTCACTAATTAATTAATTATCTTAATTACATTCAAGTAATTGTCCTTAACCATAATTAACCTTAATTACTACCATTAATTACAATAATTAATGATCATTCATTAATTAATTAACTATAATTAATTACATTAATTCTTAATTAATTACAATTAATTAATCACATTTAAATTAATTACTTATATTAATCAACCTTGATTAATATCATTAATCGCATAAATTAATGATTCTTATTAATTAATAATACTTTAATTAATTAATTAACTTATAATTAATCAATTCATTAATCATAATCAGTAATTAACAATTTGTAATTACTCAACTAAATTAATTAACTTCTCAATTAATTAATTTCTAATTTAATTATATTAAGCCTTGATTAATTAATTCAATTAATTAATCCTTGATTACTTCATTAAGTAATTATTAACCAATTTAAATTAACAATTAATCCTTATTTAATTACTTAATTTAATTAATTACATTTTAATTAATTACCCTTGGTAATTAATCTTAAATTAATCACATTCAATAATTAATTAATTATATTAATAAATTAACTAAAATAAATTAAGTAATTAACTCTTAATTACTTACGTAAGTAATTGTCTCTAATTAATTTTATTAATAAACCTTAATTAATCTCTTAATTAATTATTTAACAAATAATTAATCACATCATTAAATAATTCTTAATTCTTTAATTAATTAATCAATTCATAATTAATTAACTTCAACAATTATATAAATCAATTATTTAATTGATATTATTAAGTGATTAACCAATAATCACTTCAACTAATTACTCCATGAGTAATTATTATTAATTACTTCCATAAGTAATTAACTTCCTTAATTACATTCAACAATTAATCATTAATTACTTTATTAAGTAATTACACTTAATTAATCCATAATTAAGTGATTATTTAAAATAAATTAACTAATTATTTAAAATTAATTAAATAATTAATTAATTAACTTCCTAGATTTAAAAATCCTTAATTAATTAAGAAAACATTAATAAATCATATTTATTAAGTATTCTTAAATCCATATCAAAATAATTTAACATCATTTATCTTTATACATAAGTCATTTGAAATTAATCAAATTTAATAACTTAATCAACTTATCCTATTTGGATTTCAAAATCATAACAATAATCTTATTTGAAAATAAGGCATTTAGAAATCCAATTTAAAATTTAAAACAATTAAATTTTCTAATTTAAACTTTCATTTTCAATATAATTTTGAAAACTTAGTTTAAGATATTACTAAAACTTCGATTTAATCAAAACATTTTTTTTATTATTAAAATTCAAACTTTAATTAAGTTAAATTACTTTCATAGAAATCACCTCAACATTCAATTTTGAAAGTACATTTGACTTACATTTTTAAAGTTTGATTAACTTAATTTCAAATCAATGAGTTTTAACTTTATACATTTGTTACCTTTATAAACTTGTTTTAAATTTGAAGCTTGATCATGATTATTTCAATAACAAGTAACTTCTGTAACTTAGTATTTCAGAACCTAGCTAAACTTAATAACCTATCACTCGAGTCTGCCCAGAAAACAACCCAGCACCCTTCCTTCGAGTTGACCCCCACGAATACGCGAACAATACCTCAGTCACAACCCAACTTCCCACAGCAAAACCCATCTTCTTCGAGTTGATCACGAGCGAAACGCGAGCAATACTTCGAGTCGCGTTTGAGAAAACGCGAGAGCTCCAACGGTACGACCCCTTTCTTCCCCAAAAAAACTTCCCTGATACAATGTCGTGCACAGTGCACGTGCACCGTTCGTCTCGGCCGACGTCGATCACCACGGCAATCCCTAACAACCCCAAAACCTCACGCGAACACGAATCCAACCCAGTTCTAGCAATAACTACGCGAAACAAAAATTGGATCATCACGCTCGAAAGTTTGCAGAACAACTCGACGCAAAATCACCCACGGCCAACGCCACGACGCTGTTCAACAATCACCGTCCTCACCATCGAACACTACGGCCATGAGCCACCTTCTCCCCAAAAGCGAAAACCTCCGGTCACATATTCACGTCACAATCCTCACTACAGTCAAGCCCAACTCGAAACCCACCAAAACCCTAGTTTCTTAAATTCCTATAAATCCACTACTTTGAAAAATTAATCTGTATTTTTCCCATGATCTATAGCTTACATACAAGCTACGATCCAAGAATCAATTCGAATTATTATGTATTAAATCTGGAGTTCATGAAAATCCCAAAATTGTTCAACCTCGAAATTCTCTTGATTCTTTAAACTAAAAATCATGAAACTTGTATTAAAATTCATAATTTCCAAACACGAATCCATTTATTCAATCTAAACTATAAATTTAATTCAGTGATTTTTAACATGTATTAGTTGTTTACTGAGGTTTCCCTATTTAAGATTATTTGTAAATTAAAACTACAGAAACTAAATTTTAAAATTTCCTTCAACAATAACACATAATCTTTCATTCAATCATCCTGTCGAAATACTGATCTTTAATGTGAGATTCAAGATTTTTGATGTAAAATCTGTTCAAAGAAACAGAATAGTGAGTTCCACAAATAAACATAGACCCATACTTGCATCATTCAATAAAACAGAGATCATTCATATAAATTCAATTTATAGAACTTCAATACCAGACAATATCATCACATGCATGAAAGTAAAAACAATTCAAACTGTTTTTAAAGAAGTTTACTCACCTCTATATATATGCAGATCAGACTTTATTTTCCAGGCACTTATAAAATCTGAAAATTGCTGTTGTGAATTTTGCATGCATTACAATTTGATGTTGTTGTTTTCCCTTGCATGTTGAAAATTGCAGTTTAATTCTGAATTATAGGTTGAACTTGATTCTATCAGTTGCAGGTTGAAATTGTTGGTGAACATTATTTGAAATGCAAGCTGATGTTGAGAAGAACCTTAATTTGCAGGACTTTAATTTCAGATTTGAATTCAAGCTTCAGATTTGAAGTTTGTTGATATGAAGAATTTTACCTTTGATTTTAAAATCTCAGGTTTTCAGGTTTGTAAGTGAATTTCTGATTTTAACATTAACATTTGAAAAGAAGCAAAACAAAGAAAATGATGATGTTAAGTTTATTAAAGAAAAATGTAGACACTTGTTATTTTAAAGTTACATTTGTCCTCCATATTGCCTAAATGCCTTACATGTGTTAAAGATGACTTAAGATAGTTACGCATGTCTCTTACTTACTTTAATAAATTTTTCATTTAATTTAAATGACAATATAAACTTTCTTAATTAAGTTGCATAAATAATTAAATATTTACATAGGTATATAAATTTACTTTTTTTAAAAGAAGTTATTCTAAACTAATTATAATGTAAATAATTCTTAAACATAAATTTAAAAATCTAAAACATATATACATTTTTAACCATTTAAAATTAAACACTTTAAAGAAATAAAACAAAACTTTATTTAAATCCTTTTTATAAACTAGCATATTAAAAATAAACAATTATCTTATATTTTAAAAACAAATGAATTAATCCAAATTAACTTTTGAAAAATATCAATTTTAAAACAAAGCTTTAAATTATAATCTCAAACATATTCAAATTATCAATAGATTAAAATTAAATTTCAAACAACTCAAATTATAACATATACATATATATTACAATTTGAAACTTCAATCTTTAATTTAAAACAAAAGCTCTTCTATTCACAATATATATCTAATGTATATATTATAAACAGAATAAAATCTGATTAGCTTTGAAAAATAAATCTTATCAATTTAAATTGTCAGAAGATATTGATTACCATTAACAGATTAAATATTTATTAACCATAAAAAGAATAAATTAGCCAATTTATATTAAAATTATAAAGAAAATTATCAAACCAATTAAATTATTAACACCGATTATTAAATTGATATTGCTCAAAATTTCGGGTCGTTACACAATAGGCTGTCAATATCAACAAAATTAGGATGTTCTTTTACTCTTCCAACAGAGCTGCATATTTATAATTATAATAATGCATATCAGTTATACTCGTACATAATGCAGAATCAAGATAGAAGTTGCCAATGCAGTTTGAAGAATTTGGAAGAAAAGCCATCAGGTCATGGTAATTTTTCTTCTTTAATTGAGAAGGCTGCATCCTTTAACTCCTTCATTGTAACATGTGTAACTAGTAATCCTTTCCCAAATTATTACAGTTAATTTCCTTAAACTAATGAATATATTGGTGGTCCCCATTGTTCAGATCATAAAAATACTGAAATGCTTCAGCCTGAATATGCATAGTATCAAAAATAAGTTGTCCTAAATAATGCTTTGATGTTATTTCTGCATTTTCTCATCGAATTTTTGCACAAAAAAATCTTGAGTTTGAATCCCCTTAGTAAGCCAACTAATTTTTGATTTCTGGACTGCCTGTACATATTTTTCATGCATTTTCATTTTTAGAATATTTCCTGCATAATCAATTCCTCATATGCAAATGCATCCTCTGGATTATTATCTGCTGTCAGCGATTTATCATTATAATATATTTCCAGTTTACTCACTGTTTCGGTATCTTATTCTCTTGTTTTGTTCCAAGTTTCCAGATTTTTTTTTAATTCTTCTAAATTTTATTATAAATTTCTAAATACCACTGCCCTAAGTAAAATCTAATAAGATGAGCACTACATAATCTGTTGCCTCTAGTTTAGTAACGGGTTATTGTAAGTGGTATTGTAAGTGATAAAAGGAAAAGAAGAAACCCCAAATGTAGTTCACCTTACCCATCCTACAACACTGCAATCAATTTATCATCTTCGGTTAGGATTCGCCTCGCTTGCATCTAGACCATACAATTCTAAGTGATATGAATTGGTGATGTGGCCAATTTCTGGTTTGTCTATGCTATTAGCATGGTTTTATGGATCTTCTTTCACTGTGGAAAGAAATAAGTTGAAACATTTGAAAATGCAAACATGGACTATACCCAGATACAATTTTCAAGTGAGCTACATGAATATCGCATAAGTAACTTTTATCTTTGAACAGCAAAAGAATTTTTTCTAACAAGTAGTTATTGCAGTATGATTCATCACGAGAAAAAGAGACAATCAATGATATGATTGAGAAAGCAATTTTGGACGCTGGTGAGAAAGGTGTTAAAGTCATGAGTTTAGGACTTCTAAACAAGGTAAACATTGTACATTTAACAGAACAGTTATCATTTTTATTTGCTATTCACATCATTCTGGATGACCAAATCACCGATGCTGCTAGTTCACTGATTTCCAGTTCAAGTAGTCGTAATTATACTTTCTACAGTGTAGCAAAGATAAATATATATGTAATACCATGAAAAAAGTTATAATATTGTAGCACGCACTGATTAATTTCAATTAATAGACAAAAGATTTGAACAAATATGGTGAAATCTATCTCCAAAAGTATCCAAAACTGAAGTTGAGACTTGTGGATGGAATTAGTTTAGCAGCAGCCGTGGTTCTCAACACTATTCCCAAAGAAATGACCCAAGTAACAATCAAAGGACGAATCAACAAGGCAGCTTTTGCAATAGTGCAAGGATTATGCAATAGAGCCATCCAGGTAAAATGACAATATTTCAAGCAAAGTTTGAGTCAGTGAAATTTAGAGAAATGTTATTTATGATATCATCACATAACCAATGAACTCTCCTGAATCAGGTACTACAGACAGATGAGGATGATCTAGATGTGCTAAAGACACATGTATCAGAAAACAGAAAATGTTACTTATCACTTTCATGCAATACCACTTCCAAGGTAATCTTAAGCCTTTTAAGTACTGCATCATCATCAATATAGTTATATATTTTTATCAATTAGAGAAGTGCCGTTTACCTAAACACCTCAAATTAAACAATTATAGCTACAACAGCATAAAAATTATCTTTTAAACTATTACTTCTCGTCTTAATAACAAAAATTGCTTGCTGAATGTTGATATGCAAATTCAATGATGATATGCAAACCTGAGCATGCATTTTCGCAATTACAATAACCGTTACATATCCTTCGTTTTTGCATGCATTTTCGCAATTCAAGTTTGATTCTTCGGTGTTAATGCAAATCCCCCGACATCTGTTAATTGTTTCACACGTTTTTTCCCAGTATGCATTTGCTCCTGTCATTTAGAACAGCCATATAAATAAACTGGGCATCAAAAGTGCAAACATAGTATTCAAAAGAAAAAAGTTCAGGAAACACACCATGATTAAGTTGTATGTTTTAAAACATATTTGTCCTTGTTAGGAGTTAATCACAAAATCTGAATAAGTATAGTCATGACATCTTATGTTTTAAAACGTTGATTGTCACTTCAGACATTTTTAGGTTTCAAGGAGGTATTTTCTCCCATGTATGTTGGACTTTGGTTGGACTTTGAAACGTGAGTTTTGAGATTGAGAGGAAGGCATTTTTGAGGATTAAGATTGCATTTTCTTAAAAACAATGCAACGTATTAATTTAGTCCGTTTGATCCATGTGCTATTGGAGACTGTCTGCTGGTTGTAGATGTATGCTATTACAAAATTCGTTAAAAAGAAACTTTTTATTTTTATGATATTTGCATGTATAATTTGGATTTGGTGTTATTTATTATACAGTTAGAGCATGGTAGATTTTATGATTGAATTCAAAGGTAGAAAAAAACGTTTAAGCTAAGTTAAAGATCTTACTTATAAAGAGAACAATTTAGTGTAGATCATTAGGGACCAAAAAAATTTTTTCCTCTAGTTTAGTGCCTCTAATACTTTGAAATTGGTAGTGCATTGATATATCTGGAATGTATCCCCTTTCCTTGAGCACCTTGTGAATGTAGTTTAATGATGATAGGGTTGTGATCACTAAGTGCTGATGTAGTGGTAGTAGCTATGAAATCTTGGAAGTGTTGCAGAAAGGTGTCATTGATAAATACTTTGTCTATACGTATGGCTACCCCATTTTATCTTCATGTAGTTTGATTAACATGTATTTTGCATACTAAGTGCTGATGTAGTTTGATTAACATGTATTTTGCATACTAAGTTCATGAATTCATAAATACAAAAAAAAATAGAACCTGAGTTGTAACTCAGTCTTTAACCTTTTGATTTTAAAGGTATAAGTTTTTATCGAGTGTTTATATTAAATGCAGGAACTTGAAGAAGGATGCTTTGGATTGTTGTATTGGACGTTGAAGAATATTCAAAACCATTAGAGTTTGGAGTGGATGATCGCGAATGGTTAGGTTAACCGTAAGTTAAACTTTAAGTGTATTTTGAAATATATTTTTTGAAGATTATGTTGTAATAATATCTGATTATATGACATTGTGGTATTTTTAGATATGTAAATAATTGTTTATGATATGTTATACTACATTTGCAGAGCGTTTAAACTTTGCATTGAATACGTATGATGAATTATTTGTGATATGGAAACCATTATTTGTAGTGTGTTTATATTTAAACTTTGCATTTAAGTTTTGGTATATATATATGCGTTACTAAATAATCATTTTCCAACATTTATAAGCGTTACCATGTATTTCTGTACCAACACTTATAAGTGTTGCCGTATATTTCGTTACCAACACTTATAAGCGTTACCGTATATTTCTGTACCAACACTTATAAGTGTTACCGTATATTTCGTTACCAACACTTATAAGCGTTATCGTATATTTAGGTACCAACACTTATAAGTGTTAGTAATACGTATGTTTGTAACACTTATAAGTGTTACAAATTTGGCTGCTCCATTCCTCACGGTCCATTAGTAACATGTAATGTAACGACCCGGAATTTTGAGCAATATCAATTTAATAATCTTTGATAATAATTAAATTGATCATTTTATATAATAAATTGACAAGTTAAATTTATTTTAAAGATTAATGAAAATAATTTGCTAATATCTATTAATAAGTTTCTTGACAATATGAATAGGCAAGATTTAATTCTTTTGAAAGCTTATAATAATTGATTTGGAAATATTTATTTTGGTAAATAAGAAGTTTTTAATGTAATAAAACATTATATTCAAATTGTAATATATATAAATGTATATATTGTAATTTGAGATTTGTTTTAAAGTTTAATATGGAAATTAATAAATTTAATGTTGGAATGTTTCTATTTGAAATGTGTATATATATTTGTATATATATTTGAAATAGGAAATTTATTTAACCATAATTTAATAAGTGTTTTCAAAAACTTTAATATATATATAATTTGTGATTTGAAAAGTTAATTTGATTTATACTTTTGGAAATGATATTTAAGATTTAAATTAAAAGTTCATTTGTTTAATAGTCTTTCAATTTTAATTTTAACACAAGATAAATTTGTTTTAAAATCTTAAGAGTTAAAATAAATTTAATTAAAAGCATAAATAAATTATAAACTAACATGAAGTTACTTTTATATTTATCTAAAAGCTTATTTTTAAAAGATAAGTATGCACATTGTGACAGCCCGCAAATCCGTACCCCTTGAATCAACACTATTCTATACAAATTGACTCAAGTGGCACAGAAATACGAACCATTTAGGGTTAAAGAAGAAGAGATAGAAGAAGAAGAAACTAAACAATATCAGAATCTCATAGTCGCAGTGAAATAAAATATAATAGTAAATATAGAACTTTACACAAAATGAAACCTATAATTATTTTATACATCATATCATCAGAGTATCTCATATATCAAATTTACCAATCAGACATACCATTCAATCACAACAGCGGAATACACATATATATAGGTACATATAATACGTCTCGGACTCCAGCTCCTCTCCTGCTCCATGGCATCCTGACCTGAACAAATAATACTCGGCCTGACCCAAGCATTATAATGAAATAACACCCGAGTCAGTCTGGAATACCAGCTGATAATAATGCATCCAAATTGATTATTAAAGTTTCAAAAATCCTTTGAAAAACAAAAGCATCTCGTAAGACCACGCCACAAATAAACATGTCGGGTTTTTACCTTACGATAGCTAAAACAATTTTTATAGAAATCCTCTGATATTATAATAGGGTCTATTTACAAATACTTATAAAATAGCCGAAATTGTTACATCTATTAAATTCCAGCTACTAGCCACAAAAGTGGGTAATACAAACAAAACTCGTACAAGGCTCGTAGGGAAAATGGATTTCCAACAATGACTAGGCACTGGGGTACCACCTGTCATAGTACGGAGCCTAGATCACCGTACCGAGGATTACTCCCTTCATCCCCTGCAACACAAGGCCGGAACCATTCCTTACTGAACAGTCCCGAACAAGATAAACCCCGTGGTTGGCGCGACCAACCACCCACTAAGCCGAAAATATATAAGGGACATCTAGATAGGGGAAATATCTTGTCCTGCTTGGGCATGACCCACCTAATCTTGCTGCATATCCTCTGATTTTCAGTCATTCCCGGTTGATGAGGTTTGAGGCTAAGTGTTACCTTGAGAACGTTTTCACTTAGAATGCCCATCGTCCACCTGACGATATTTCGCAAGCATTCATCCATACAAGTCCGTCCCGGGTTCGAACGGAACCGGAGGCACTATTCCTACTACATCCATTTTGGAAATATCCTCAGGATTAGTAGCGACTAGTCCTTGCACTTCACTGTTCCATCTTCGTATCCAAACTCGTTTTCCCACGAAAACGTACAAACCGGATCGAAGTGGTTTTCGAGAAATAAATCTCGATCCTGCACTCTTCGAAACGATCAGCGTATTTGTCCAATATTGATAGTCGGTGATTTAACTATCAATTAATATTCATAAACATCCATAGCATCCATCACAAAATAAATAATTCCCAAATTATTTATTTGCTTCGAATATCTTTAAAAGATATATTTTCAAATTTTCTAACTCATTTGAAAACAATTTCCAAAGCTCTTTCCTTTACAAGGTAAATCCTTTACCAAATATTCCCATTGGAAATAACCAAGTTCAAAACATTTAGATTTAAAATAATTAAAAATACTATATTCTAAAATATATTTTAAAATATAGAAATTTTCTTATTTCTCAAAAATATGATTTCAAAATATTTAAAATAAAACTATTTATTAGGATATAAATCTTAGTTTCAAATAAGGGTTTTAGTTCAAACTAACTTATAAGTAAAGTTTTAAAAAGGTAAATACTAATTTCAATAACTTAAGTCAAAACTAGCTTTTTAAACAAATCTATTTGTAAAAATAATTATTAAGGTATTTATTAAATTTACTATTTCTAATTTATAAATAATTACTTTAAAATAATAATTTCCAAAACACTCTCTTTTTAAACAAGTTTAAATTTTCAAAACTTCCTTTTTATAAAATCGGTTTAAACTCGAACTCGGTTCTTCCCAGGGAATCTCATTTCCACATAAACATCACAGAAATCCTTCTCACGATTTCTGTCAATTTATTTCAATTTAGTTTTATGGTTTGAATAACATAAATTTACTTTCATATTTATCCACTGATAATATTTCTCTTTGTTTATCATCTCAGATTTTACAAATTTTCAATTTTCATTCTAAATAGATTTCAAATTTTAATTCTTTTAAATTCAATATTTAACAATATCTTTTATTTCTCTAATATTCAATTTATCCATTTATAATTAATTATGGATTTATAATTTACTCAGCAATATTCCAATACAATTTTATTTCAGTTTTCCCTCCAAACAGATTCTAATTTATATATTCCTTTAAATTCCTTATTTATAAATTTCTTAATTTATTTTTGGCAACCCAATTTAATTTCTTTATAATTAAAACTCCAATTTTCTTTATAATTAACATTCTGGGTTTTATAATTTATACCACAATATCACAACGCAATTCAATTCCAAATTTATCAATCACAATATAAAAACAGGCATCATCATCAATTATAAAAATATTACTACACTGTGAGGAATCCAGTTGGATCCCTCCAATCTGTTTTCCCTGCATCCACAAATATTAGCACATCTATATATATATATATATCGATTCAATTCGATAATAATCAACAAATTCAGCTAAACATCCAAACAAACAGTCAATATTAGCTGTCTAACTTTACTAGTATCCAGATGTGAGTGAGAATAACTCACCTTGAGTTTCGGCGAGCGTTCGAAATTTAAATTAAACCAAACAACGTTCGATTTAACTCAAATTTCTACTTGCCCGGAATGAATCCGGAACTATTCCACTGCGTAGTACTCTCCTCTGCGATTCCGGCGCTACCGAACTTGTCGAATTCTGATAACGTATGCAAGAGTTATTAAAATTTAAAGGTTTGAATCAAATTTGAAATAAATTTCTTTTTTTAAATTTTAATTTACTTTACTTCAAGCAAAACATGGCCCAAACCCGCTCCCTTTCTCCCTCATCTTCACGCAACTACCAGGCAAAGCCGAACCCACCCAAAACTCAAAACCCTAATTGCCGCTTTCTCCTTGATGGTCGAGACGACGATCAGACACCGCCTAATCGAGCGCCCAAGCATGCTCTATCAACGGCCCAAGCCTTCTCAAGCTCGAATTCCCATAGATCTCAAAAAAAGCGCCTAATCGTATGACCTACTCGAGCCGATCCTGACCTCCACGGCGAGTTTCGAGCCACTCCACCGTACGGATGTGAAGCCCTCGTCGAGTACTTTGATTCTCTAGTTGGAAGAATCGCGAATAGATGCGTAGATTGATTGAAAATTGAAGATGAAAATCGATGAGTTTCGTCCATTGAAGTGGTGATAAGCGGCGGCCTGAAGTTTTTGCTAGGGTTTAGAACGAAAAAGTTTATATATATAATTATTTAATAATATTTAATCTCGTTCTTCACATTTTAATACCCTATGCAAACGAACTCCAATTCTCACGTTCCGATAGGCGATTCTAGGGTTTTTCCGCGTTCCGAACACAATGGAACAGGTTTCGTAAGCTAATTCGGTCGTATACACGAGTTACGGAATTAAACGATCAATTTTAAATTAAATCGATTAAAATGATTTCGATGCGTTTCGAGCTGCCATGGTCAAACGACAACTCCGATTGCTACGAAAATTAAAATCCGGTAATAACTAACTATTACGGATCCAATGAAACTAGTTTCGTCGAAGTCCGAGACTGTGCCCCGGAAGGCTATTTTAACTCGTCTATTAAATCGAGCGATTTCCAAAATTTACGGAAACGCTTAAAATTTCCACTTTTAAAATTTTATTAACTTAATGATAATTCATATAAAATTTATAATCACATTAAAAATCATTCTGGCTCATTCCGGACTAAAATCTGATTTATTGCATTTTAATAATATTAAATTCATTTTTAAATTATTATAAAATTCCAAATAATAACTTATCAACTTTTAAATTCTTCCAAAAAACCAACAATATCAATTATGTCCAATTGAACTTAAAAACTCATTTAAACATCATTTTTTATAACCATTCACATCCAATTTCTCAAATTCTCTCAGTCCAATATTCAATTATTATTATTCCATTTCAAATTAAATTCCGGCCTTAGCAATTATAACTTGTTATTATAATTTAAACTAATTCCTTTAGTTCAAAATAAATCTTAAACCCATAGTAAACATTTAAAATGCATTAAATGTTCACAAATCCCGTGTTAAAAATTCCGGGATGTTACACACATTTTACAATCATATAAATATTTCATAATAAAATCAATAAGTAAGCGTTAAATACACATTTTCATATTACCTAATCACATATACATGTTACATGCGAGGCTTAAATAAACTATTAAAAATAAAATAACATCTAAAAGAAAACATTAACCAAACATAACAACACTTGTAAACATTTTAGTATAGGTTAGAGACAAATATAAATTAAATTGCTTAGGTGTAAGTTAATCAAAACATAAGAGGTGACAAATGTCATTCTCTTGAATAATTAAATTTAAAATTTAATTGTAAATAAAAGATGGTTTTATTCTTCAGCAAAAGATTTTCTTCTTCTCAACTAAAATGTGAATCAAAAACAAGATGAATACAAATCTGAAGGAAAAAAAATATACAAAACAAAGTTCAAATTTCTGGAAGCTGTAAAGAAATCTGAATGAAAAGAAGAAAGAAGCAAAATTTGGATTCAAATCAACTGCAAGATTAAAATTCAACATGAAAGTTTATTCAAGAACATGCAAATTTGGAGCATCAGCAGATTAAAATTTCAACATGCAGTGGAATTCAATAAGCCTGGAAACCATTTTTCTGATTTCTGCATATTGTCAGGTGAGTAAATAAAATTTAAGAACAGTTTTAAATTTTAAATTTCACCCTGTTCTTATGTATGGAATTCTTGATGAATTGACTGGATTCTTGGATTTTAACTGTTGCATGATTTAGTATGTGGTTTGAATCTCTGTGTTGTTTAAAAATATACTACTGTATATAAAAACAGTTTCAAACTTTAGAATAAATTCAATAACTAACTTATGAATTCGAACTTGACTTAGAATTGTGAATTGAAGTTGTTTGTAATCAACTAACTTATCATCTAAAAATAATTTTAGGTTTTTAAATTGGATAATTAGCTTTAAAACCTTGAATTTACAGTAAAATGGTAAATGGGGTCAAAATTTTATTAAAACAATTTTAAGTTTTGATTGCACAATTGAAGTAGCAATTGAAATTCATGAATTTTAGTGTGATTGTTATAATTTTTAATGTGGGGATTTGTGAGTATTTTGGGATTTTCTATTTTGGGGTTTTCGGCCAAATCACGGTAATCTACGGTGAATTGGACATCGCCGTTGATCATGAAGGTGGAGGGGGTTTCGGAGATCATGTAAAAAATACTATTGTATTTTATTTAGGTGTGTGGTGATCGTGGTTTTAGATAGTAGGGTTTTAGGTGCTGTTTTTATCGTGAGTGTTCCTATGGGTTTCGCGGTAACGTGAAGTAACCGGAGGCTGTCGCGAGTGAAGCTATGGTTTCGAGGTGACATGGAAAGGTCATGGCAGTAGCCGCAAGGTTGCTCGAGTTTGGTGTTGCCGTGGAGGGATGGATTTGGGTGATGGTGGTTTCGAACGTTTTCAGGTTGAAGGTCGAGATTTCGTTCTCGATTGAATTAGTGATTTCTGGGTTTAGTATGTTGATGTCGAAGTCGAAGTCGACCTGGGGATGAGCGTAGAGGGGTTCGTCGTTGGCGAGGTTGGTCGTGCACGTTGATGTGCACGGCTTTGTGCATCTGGAAATGGGGAGTGGGAGAAGAAGATGGAGACCCGAAGATTGCATCGTGACTAGTGGTGTGGGACTCGAAGCAAGAAGGAAAGTGGAAGTACTCGGGTTTTCCTAGTTTTGCTCGGGGAAGTCTCGGGGTTGACACGAGTTTTTGGAGAGGGGTTCTCGGGTTTTTGTTTTGCTGTTGTGTGTTCGAGTTTGTATGGGTTTAACTGCATTATTAAGGAAGTTTTGATACAGGAATTTGGTTTTCGAAATGTTGATTTAAGTTTAAACAAAAATGAAACTAGTTTTTCTCTTATAATCTAATTTGGTTTCAAAGATAAGTTTTAATAATTTTATATTCTGAAACATTAAGGTTTTAAAAATGAAATAAATGGATTTTAATAATGAGTATTTTATTTAATCACTTTGTAAAGTTCAAACATTTTAATTTGAATGTTTCAATGGTTTTAATTAAAACTGATTTCTAAAGTATTTTATTTTAATTAAGTTAAATAATTAAGATTTAGAGATCAATTAAAAATAAGGATTATCTTTAGTGATTTAGAATTTGATTTATTTAAAGATAATTAAATTTTTAAAGATAATTGAGATAATTAAATTATTTTTAATTATCAAGTTATATTTGTTCATAAATGATTTAATTAAGATGATGTTTTCTTAATTAATAATCTTTTTAACATAATAAATTAAAGAATCATTTAATTAATTTTAAATGATTAAGTTAAATAGTTAATTAAGTAATTAAGTTGTGATAAATTAAGATAATCACTTATGAGTTAATTTAATACAATTACTTAGGGAAGTAACTTAAGTAATTAAGTGATTAATTTAGAAGGTAATTAAGTAAAGGATAATTACTTTATGGAAGTAATTAAGTAATGTGATTAAGAGTTAATCAATTAGTTATAAATTAAAGAATTAATAATTAGTTAAAGATTTAAATTATTTGTTAATAATTAATTAATAAAAGTATTAAGAGTAATAAATTAAGTAATTAATTACATGTTAAAGTAATTTAACTAATAAAGTAACCATTAATTAATGAAAATGATTAATTAATTGTTAATTAATAATTTAAGAATAATTAATTTATAATTTAGTTTTAATTACTAAATGTAATTAAAGTAATTAATCAAAGGTGATTAATTAAAAAGTAATTAATTAAGTATGATTAATTACGAGTAATTAATCAAGTGTGATTAATTAAAAATAATTAATCAAGTAAAATTAATTAAAGGTAATTAAGAAATAATCACCAGAATAATTAGAGGATAATTAATCAAGGTTGATTAATTTAGAAAGTAATTAAGAGGTAATTACTTAGTATATTTTGGAAGTAATTAATCGGGATGATTAATTAATATGGTAATTAAGTAAGTATTACTTAAAGTAATTAAGTGATAATTAATCAGGAAAGATTAATTGAGTTGGGTAATTAAGTGATGTTAGTTAATTAATTAATTTGGAATTAATTAATGAATAAGAAGTTGGATTGAAGATAATCCAAGTGTTTAAGTAAGAATTAATTTAATTTAAGGATTAATTAAATTAATCAAATTTGAATGAAACTTGTTTATAAATGATTAATGATTGGATGATATATCATTAGATAAATTAATGATATTGGTTGTTATTGGATGACTTTGATTGATGGGTGATGATGTGAATATGCTATATCTGAATGTGATATATATGTTGTTATGTGATATGTATAGATGCATGTGATAATAAATGATTATCTATCTGTGTTGTGAATACACCCATTTATGTTAAGAGATATTTCTAAATATCTATTGTTTAAATCCCTTAAGTATAACTTGGACATTAAAATGGCGGCTAGTTTCGGTGAGACCGGGATCGGGTTTCCATATTTGGATATCCGAAAACCACACCGATTCCAATTAAACGTTAGGACGTTAATCCAAGTGGAGCAAGTGAAGACTCGAGGTGTAAGGGCTATACGTCAGTATAACTCTGTGGGTGATTCCGTAATGAGTTTGACGGAATAGTGCTTATAGATTCGAGATGGAGATTTAGAGTGCAAGGGCTATAGTCGTTGACTCTGAGGGTGATTCCAAAATGAGTGCAACGAGATAGTGCCTTCGGTTTCGTTCGAACCCGGAACGAACTTGTATGGATTGAATGCTTTCAGCACATCGTCAGGCGGACGATGAGCATTCTAAGACAATTGGTCCTATAAAGGTGATCGCAGCCTCAAGCCTCATCAACCGGGAATGGCTAAAACAGGGAGGTGCAGCAAGGCTTCGTGGGTCGCTCCCACTGGAGAGCAAGATACATTCCTGTCTAGAAGTCCCTTTATATTTCAGCTGTGTGGGCAGTTGGTCTACAGCCAACTGCGGGGTGGTCTTGTTCGGGACTGTTCAGTAAGGAATGGTTCCGGCCTTGTGTTGCGTGGGATGAAGGGAGTAATCCTCGGTACGGTGATCTAGGCCACGTACTGTGACGGGCGGTACCCTAGTAGCCCTGCCATTGATGGAAACCCATTTTCCCTACGAGACCCTACGGTTTTGTTTGTATTACCCACTTTTGTGGCTAGTAGCTGGAATTTAATGAATGTAACAATTTCGGCTATTTCATATTTATTTGAAAACCCTAGACACTATTATAATATCGCTGGATTTCCTATCAAATGTTTTGGTTAGCGTAAGGTAAAAACTTTTCCATGTTTATGTGTGGGAAGTCTTACGTGATACCTTTTCTTTTCAAAGGATTTTCTAAAGTTAAGCAATCTTAAACCGTTTACTCACACTAGACCCCTGTCTGACCCGAGTGTTTATTTTCTGTTTTATTAAACTCTTGGGTACTCATATTATGTATGAGTAGTCAAGTGATTCAGGTTATCTCTTAACTAATTCTGGAGGAGCTTTGGAACAGGAGGCTTCAGCGTGTAGATATATAGTTAAAGTTTCCGCTGTGTGTTATTCTGTGCTGATGTCTTGTATTGTATTAGACAGAAATGTTATAACTGTCTAAATTGAAATGTTTAGTTGTGTACTCTGATGTATATGATACTATGTATATGTTCTATATTATATTTAAATCGTTCCGCTGTGAGATTCTGATGTGTTGTTTTCTCTTTCTTCTCTTTCTTTTCTTTTTCTATCCCTTTCTTTCTTAATTAGTGATGCGATTTTCCGGGAGTGGAAAGTTGGGTCGCTACAGTTGGTATCAGAGCAGTTAGGTTGAGTGAATACCTAGGCTCTGGAGTGGTGTCTATCTTGAGAGAGCGTACTTGTAATTTATATATATATATATATATATACACATATATATATAACTACCTAATCTGTTGGGTTATCTGTTCGGATTTTCCAACATAGGTTATAAAGGTAGATAAGGTAGGAGTGTGTGGAACACGACTACCACTAATGGAAGAGGTTTATATGTTGAGGTTGGAGGTGTTTATCGAGAATGTAGATCTAATACTATTTCGAATATGTTTTGTGGGTTGGTAAAAGGATTTCTTTGTGTCCAGAGGAAGTCTTTTTCAAGAATTGGAGTATATTCTTGAAGTGTGAGGTTGATTTGCTCTCGTATGAGCGGGATTTCCTAGAGTTGAGTTATCCGCTAAGAGGAAGCAAGTGGTGGTATCTTGATAGCTTCTAAAAGGATAGCAGTGTGATGAGATGCAGTATCCATAGATGGTTCTGAAGATGTTTCTTTGGAGCCAGATTTAGATGGTATTGGAAGAGCATTGATGTATACTACAAGAAGATTCGAATATTTAGAAATTTTCGGGATCTCAAGTAAGGGTGTCTTATCTTTATTGAAGATTGAGACTAAGGTCGATGAGTTACCTCATTTCGGGCATGTTCTCATTGTTTTCTTAAGAAGATAAGTGGTTGGTGTTGGGTTTGAGCCGAGTTTCTTGAGGTGATGTCTACCCATCTCAAGTATTTTAGGGGAATTGGGTGATATTTTGTGTTTTAAGAAGCTTTTGGTTTAGGAAGATCTTTGGCTTAGCTGTATCAGTGAAGTGAAGTTTGGAAGCAGCAGCGTGAATCCGTTTCTTCGATGATTCAGTAATCTTTGGGATTCTACTATCAGCAGACCAGGCAGATAGTGAAGGCTTATCCATTTCTTTGGGAAGCTCAGCAGAGTAGGATATTAGTTGGAAGTGATCTATCAGTTTTTCTGGTAGGTGAGCCATTCTTGAGATTGATCTTGATTAGGGAAGCTGTTCTAGTTGGTGAAGCAGATAGTTTCTTTGGAATCTGAATTGAGAGGGATCGCAAAAGTGACTTGCAATTAGTTTAGGGAATCTTTGAGTATTCTTTGGTTTGAGATTGAGGCATCTCATATGGAGGTGAAAGCTATGAAAGTAGTCGGAGATTTTCCAGATGTTTTTGAGAAATCAGAGGTCTTCCAGCATCAGAGTTTGAGTTTCTTATCGACTTGGATTTCTAAGAGCAGTATTGATGGTTCAATCTTGTAAAGGGATGACTCTTGAAGCGAGAAGAGATTGGTGAAGCAGCTCGGGATTCTTTGGGAAAGGATTGATCATCTAGTTTCCTAGTTAAGATTCTGTTGGGTGTTTTGACCAGGTGGAAAGGGCCACTAAGATCTTATGTATTGGATGAAGCTGTGTATGGAGAAAGTTGTGCTCGAGTTCTTTGATAGCATTCTCATCTACTCTAGATCAGAGTTGAGCAGCGGAAGCGAGATAGTAGTTATTCTGGTATAGGAGCAACAGGGAGTTGCAGTTTTCTTGGAGTAGAGGATTTCTATAGGAAATTCAAGTATGAGGGAAATTTTCGGGATTGGAAGGCAAGGTTGTCAAGAGCAACTGTTTGGCTATTCCAGATAAGGAAAGTAGGTCTGAAGTCCACTAACGCTTGTGGAATAGAATTGTGTTTTGGGATTTCAGCAAATTTTTGAGAGCGTTGTTTTATTGAGTAGGATCAGGTGATTGGTTTGATTTTGGTCTTGTTTGTTTTATGAAGCAATCAACAAGGGTTAAGCTGATCAGGAATATTGGAGGTGACTCAAGGAGCATCGGAAGAGTTATGCAGTTAGCATTGAGAAGATTTGGAGTGTGAAGTTGGAATTTGGATATTGCTTTAGTTTTATCTGATCAAAGGGGATATAAGACTGGGTAAAACTGGAGAGCTAGCTCCAGAAGTATTTTGAGTTTTTCCGTGTTCTCTGAAGATTTAATTTTGATCTACAGGATGGAATTGCCAGTTTGGATAGCTGAAATTCATTATATTTCACATATCTCTGAGAAATATGTGTATGATTCTTCGAGTAATAGAATCAGCAGTTCAGAAGGATCTGGTAGTTGAGCTGGTTTTAAGTTTAGTCTGTTATCTTGTTCAGATTTGAAGAATCAGATGAGGGAGTTCTTTGTTTTAATAATGTAGTTAGTTAAGTTTCTGTAGAGTGAGTATTCCAGTATAGGTATCTGGAAACTCTTGATAATATTAGTAGGTTCTATTCAGAATTTTTTTGGATAGATAAAATAGTTTGTTTGAATGAGTTGATATGATTGATTGTGTGAATTTCTGTTTAAAACTTAAATTCTTTAGCTGGGTTATTAAATTATCTTTGCTTTTAAATTTCGGGGACGAAATTCTTTCAAGGGGGGAGGAATGTAACGACCCGGAATTTTGAGCAATATCAATTTAATAATCTTTGATAATAATTAAATTGATTTGATCATTTTATATTATAAATTGACAAGTTAAATTTATTTTAAAGATTAATGATAATAATTTGTTAATATCTATTAATAAGTTTCTTGACAATATGAATAGGCAAGATTTAATTCTTTTGAAAGCTTATAATAATTGATTTGGAAATATTTATTTTGGTAAATAAGAAGTTTTTAATGTAATAAAACATTATATTCAAATTGTAATATATATAAATGTATATATTGTAATTTGAGATTTTTTTTAAAGTTTAATATGGAAATTAATAAATTTAATGTTGGAATGTTTCTATTCGAAATGTGTATATATATTTGTATATATATATTTGAAATAGGAATTTTATTTAACCAGAATTTAATAAGTGTTTTCAAAAACTTTAATATATATATAATTTGTGATTTGAAAATTTAATTTGATTTATACTTTTGGAAATGATATTTAAGATTTAAATTAAAAGTTCATTTGTTTAATAGTCTTTCAATTTTAATTTTAACACAAGATAAATTTGTTTTAAAATCTTAGGAGTTAAAATAAATTTAATTAAAAGCATAAATAAATTATAAACTAACATGAAGTTACTTTTATATTTATCTAAAAGCTTATTTTTAAAAGATAAGTATGCACATTTTACAATCATATAAATATTTCATAATAAAATCAATAAGTAAGCGTTAAATACACATTTTCATATTACCTAATCACATATCCATGTTACATGCAAGGCTTAAATAAATTATTAAAAATAAAATAACATCTAAAAGAAAACATTAACCAAACATAACAACACTTGTAATCATTTTAGTATGGGTTAGAGACAAATGTAAATTAAATTGCTTAGGTGTAAGTTAATCAAAACATAAGAGGTGACAAATGTCATTCTCTTGAATAATTAAATTTAAAATTTAATTGTAAATAAAAGATGGTTTTATTCTTCAGCAAAAGATTTTCTTCTTCTCAACTAAAATGTGAATCAAAAACAAGATGAATACAAATCTGAAGGAAAAAAAAATATACAAAACAAAGTTCAAATTTCTGGAAGCTATAAAGAAATCTGAATGAAAAGAAGAAAGAAGCAAAATTTGGATTCAAATCAACTGCAAGATTAAAATTCAACATGCAAGTTTATTTAAGAACATGCAAATTTGGAGCATCAGCAGATTAAAATTTCAACATGCAGTGGAATTCAATAAGCCTGGAAACCATTTTTCTAATTTCTGCATATTGTCAAGTGAGTAAATAAAATTTAAAAACAGTTTTAAATTTTAAATTTCACCCTGTTCTTGTGTATGGAATTCTTGATGAATTGACTGGATTCTTGGATTTTAACTGTTGCATGATTTAGTATGTGGTTTGAATCTCTGTGTTGTTTAAAAATATACTACTGTATATAAAAACAGTTTCAAACTTTAGAATAAATTCGATAACTAACTTATGAATTCGAACTTGACTTAGAATGGTGAATTGAAGTTGTTTGTAATCAACTAACTTATCATCTAAAAATAATTTTAGGTTTTTAAATTGGATAATTAGCTTTAAAACCTTGAATTTACAGTAAAATGGTTAATGGGGTCAAAATTTTATTAAAACAATTTTAATTTTTGATTGCACAATTGAAGTAGCAATTGAAATTCATGAATTTTAGTGCGATTGTTATAATTTTTAATGTGGGGATTTTTGAGTATTTTGGGATTTTCTATTTTGGGGTTTTCGGCCAAATCACGGCAATCTACGGCGAATTGGACATCGCCGTTGATCATGAAGGTGGAGGGGGTTTCAGAGATCATGCGAAAAATACTATTGTATTTTATTTAGGTGTGTGGTGATCGTGGTTTGAGATAGTAGGGTTTTAGGTGTTGTTTTTATCGTGAGTGTTCCTATGGGTTTCGCGGTAATGTGAAGTAACCGGAGGCTGTCGCGAGTGAAGCTATGGTTTCTAGGTGACGTGGAAAGGTCATGGCAGTAGCCGCAAGGTTGCTCGAGTTTGGAGTTGCCGTGGAGGGATGGATTTGGGTGATGGTGGTTTCGAACGTTTTCAGGTTGAAGGTCGAGATTTCGTTCTCGATTGAATTAGTGATTTCTGGGTTTAGTATGTTGATGTCGAAGTCGAAGTCGACCTGGGGATGACCAGAGAGGGGTTCGTCGTTGGCGAGGTTGGTCGTGGACGTTGATGTGCACGGCTTTGTTCATCTGGAAATGGGGAGTGGGAGAAGAAGATGGAGACCCAAAGATTGCATCGTGATTTGTGGTGTGGGACTCGAAGCAAGAAGGAAAGTGGAAGTACTCGGGTTTTGTTAGTTTTGCTCGGGGAAGTCTCGGGGTTGACATGAGTTTTTGGAGAGGGGTTCTCGGGTTTTTGTTTTGCTGTTGTGTGTTCGAGTTTGTATGGGTTTAACTGCATTATTAAGGAAGTTTTGATACAGGAATTTGGTTTTCGAAATGTTGATTTAAGTTTAAACAAAAATAAAACTAGTTTTTCTCTTATAAACTAGTTTGGTTTCAAAGATAAGTTTTAATAAATTTTATATTCTGAAACAATAAGGTTTTAAAAATGAAATAAATGGATTTTAATAATGAGTATTTTATTTAATCACTTTGTATAGTTCAAACATTTTAATTTGAATGTTTCAATGGTTTTAATTAAAACTGATTTCTAAAGTATTTTATTTTAATTAAGTTAAATAATTAAGATTTAGAGATCAATTAAAAATAAGGATTATCTTTAGTGATTTAGAATTTGATTTATTTAAAGATAATTAAATTTGTAAAGATAATTGAGATAATTAAATTATTTTTAATTATCAAGTTTTATTTGTTCATAAATGATTTAATTAAGATGATGTTTTCTTAATTAATAATCTTTTTAACATAATAAATTAAAGAATCATTTAATTAATTTTAAATGATTAAGTTAAATAGTTAATTAAGTAATTAAGTTGTGATAAATTAAGATAATCACTTATGAGTTAATTTAATATAATTACTTGGGGAAGTAACTTAAGTAATTAAGTGATTAATTTAGAAGGTAATTAAGTAAAGGATAATTACTTTATGGAAGTAATTAAGTAATGTGATTAAGAGTTAATCATTTAGTTATTAATTAAAGAATTAATAATTAGTTAAAGATTTAAATTATTTGATTAATAATTAATTAATAAAAGTATTAAGAGTAATTAATTAAGTAATTAATTACATGTTAAAGTAATTTAACTAATAAAGTAACCATTAATTAATGAAAATGATTAATTAATTGTTAATTAATAATTTAAGAATAATTAATTTATAATTTAGTTTTAATTACTAAATGTAATTAAAGTAATTAATCAAAGGTGATTAATTAAAAAGTAATTAATTAAGTATGATTAATTAAGAGTAATTAATCAAGTGTGATTAATTAAAAATAATTAATCAAGTAAAATTAATTAAAGGTAATTAAGAAATAATCACCAGAATAATTAGAGGATAATTAATCAAGGTTGATTAATTTAGAAAGTAATTAAGAGGTAATTACTTAGTATATTTTGGAAGTAATTAATCAGGATGATTAATTAATATGGTAATTAAGTAAGTATTACTTAAAGTAATTAAGTGATAATTAATCAGGAAAGATTAATTGAGTTGGGTAATTAAGTGATGTTAGTTAATTAATTAATTTGGAATTAATTAATGAATAAGAAGTTGGATTGAAGATAATCCAAGTGTTTAAGTAAGAATTAATTTAAATTAAGGATTAATTAAATTAATCAAATTTGAATCAAACTTGTTTATAAATGATTGGATGATATATCATTAGATAAATTGATGATATTGGTTGTTATTGGATGACTTTGATTGATGGGTGATGATGTGAATATGCTATATCTGAATGTGATATATATGTTGTTATGTGATATGTATAGATGCATGTGATAATAAATGATTATCTATCTGTGTTGTGAATACACCCATTTATGTTAAGAGATATTTCTAAATATCTATTGTTTAGATCCCTTAAGTATAACTTGGACATTAAAATGGCGGTTGGTTTCGGTGAGACTGGGATCGGGTTTCCATATTTGGATATCCGAAAACCACATCGATTCCAATTAAACGTTTGGACGTTAATCTAAGTGGAGCAAGTGAAGACTCGAGGTGTAAGGGCTATACGTCAGTATAACTCTGTGGGTGATTCCGTAATGAGTTTGACGGAATAGTGCTTATAGATTCGAGATGGAGATTTAGAGTGCAAGGGCTATAGTCGTTGACTCTGAGGGTGATTCCAAAATGAGTGCAACGAGATAGTGCCTTCGGTTTCGTTCGAACCCGGAACGAACTTGTATGGATTGAATGCTTTCAGCACATCGTCAGGCGGACGATGGGCATTCTAAGATAATTGGTCCTATAAAGGTAATCGCAGCCTCAAGCCTCATCAACCGGGAATGGCTAAAACAGGGGAGGTGCAGCAAGGCTTCGTGGGTCGCTCCCACTGGAGAGCAAGATACATTCCTGTCTAGAAGTCCCTTTATATTTCAGCTGTGTGGGCAGTTGGTCTGCAGCCAACTGCGGGGTGGTCTTGTTCGGGACTGTTCAGTAAGGAATGGTTCCGGCCTTGTGTTGCATGGGATGAAGGGAGTAATCCTCGGTACGGTGATCTAGGCCACGTACTGTGACGGGCGGTACCCCAGTAGCCCTGCCATTGATGGAAACCCATTTTCCCTACGAGACCCTACGGTTTTGTTTGTATTACCCACTTTTGTGGCTAGTAGCTGGAATTTAATGAATGTAACAATTTCGGCTATTTCATATTTATTTGAAAACCCTAGACACTATTATAATATCGCTGGATTTCCTATCAAATGTTTTGGTTAGCGTAAGGTAAAAACTTTTCCATGTTTATGTGTGGGAAGTCTTACGTGATACCTTTTTTCAAAGGATTTTCTAAAGTTAAGCAATCTTAAACCGTTTACTCACACCAGACCCCTGTCTGACCCGAGTGTTTATTTTCTGTTTTATTAAACTCTTGGGTACTCATATTATGTATGAGTAGTCAAGTGATTCAGGTTATCTCTTAACGAATTCTGGAGGAGCTTTGGAACAGGAGGCTTCAGCGTGTAGATATATAGTTAAAGTTTCCGCTGTGTGTTATTCTGTGCTGATGTCTTGTATTGTATTAGACAGAAATGTTATAACTGTCTAAATTGAAATGTTTAGTTGTGTACTCTGATGTATATGATACTATGTATATGTTCTATATTATATTTAAATCGTTCCGCTGTGAGATTATGATGTGTTGTTTTCTCTTTCTTCTCTTTCTTTTCTTTTTCTATCCCTTTCTTTCTTAATTAGTGATGCGATTTTCCGTGAGTGGAAAGTTGGGTCGCTACATGTAAAAAGTGTTACTGAAATTATTTGTAACACTTATAAATGTTAGAATTTGCCTGTTTGGGTGTAGTGTAATCAGGAAATAAATAAACCAAAGGATCAATGGACAGAGCTGGAAAATAATATACAAAATGCTAACGCTAAAGCTATGAATTGTATTATCTGTTCATTGGATCAATTTGAATTAATCGTGTCTCATATTATCAAACTGCGTAGGAAATATGGCATACACTCGAAGTGACTCACGAAGGAACATCTCAAGTCAAAGAATCTCGTCTTGCCATGCTGAGTAGCGAATACGAGAATTTCACAATGGCCAAGGAAGAAAATGTCAAAGAGATGCACGCACGACTTTCCAATATCGTATACAAATCAAAAGCTCTCGGAAAATCCTACACAGAATTGGAAATAGTCCAAAAAATCCTCAGAGTCCTTCCACGAAGTTTTGAATCAAAAGTGACTGCCATTCAAGAATCAAAAGATTTAAAACAAATAAAAGTGGAAGAACTCATCGGAAATCTCACAACTTATGAGCTAGAAATGAGATTTAAGGAAGAGCGCGAAGGAGGAGATACTCGAAAGAAATCGATAGCTCTCAAAGGAACAACTGATAGTGATGACGACGACGACGAGGATGGAGCAGCAGAGTTAGAAATGTTAATAAAGAAATTAAAAAGGTGGAACCGCAAATACGGAAATCCATCTCTAAATCAAAAATTAAAAAGCAGAATAATCAAAGTTTTAGATAACACAGAACAGCAAAAAATCATCTGTCATAAGTGCAACCAACCTGGAAACATCAAGCCCAATTGTCCTCAAAATCTACGCGACTTTGAAAAGAAATCAAAAAGGAGAAATTTTGCAGCCACGCAGAATACAAGTGATGAAAATAATCACAGTACTAGCAGTGAGAGTGAGAAAGCAGATATGTGCCTTCGAGGTAATATAACTGATGGCGACGATGACGAACCAAACGAGGCATCAAAACTCACTCACTCACAACTACTTATATATTTCCATGAATTAAATGGCTGTTTTGAAAGACTTTGGAAAAAATATGCTAAAATTGAATCACAAAGAGATAGTTTGATAGAAGTAAACGACCAACTTGAACAATTAGTTAAAACCTATCAAAGTAGGATCCCTAAGTGTGATAAGTGTCCAACATTCAAAGAAGAGATTAAAAAATCAGATATCAAAATTAAATCACTTGGAAATGAAATTCTGATTTTAAAAGAGAGTGAAAATACAAGAAGAGAAAATTCTATTAAAAGGCACCCACAATTGTTAAACGAAAATGAATATCTTAAAACTCAAGTCCAACAACTGTCAACGACTTTAGATAAATTTTTAAAAAGTGAGAAATCATTGGATATGCTATTAGGAAAACAAACTGTCAATACAGTTAGACAAGGACTTGGATATAATCAATCTGAAAATGTTAGAAATGAGATTAATCAAGTCAATTCAATGTGAACAATTTGTAGAAAATTTGGACACAATCAAAACAATTGTTGGTATAGACCCAAACACATGAAAACTATATCAATTTGGGTACCAAAAGGCATAAATATAAAATCTCTCAAAGTTAAACAAATCTAGGTGCTAAAAGGAACATATATAAATAGTTATGGGTCTCCACAAAATTATTTTTTAAAATATTCTGTCACTAACAATCATGGACCTATAAAAACAAATAGGTCACAAAAATCTTTTATCGTGTAGGAGTGGTGGCAGGCTAAGGAACAACAACAGTGTTATCTGGATTCTGGCTATTCTAGAAACACAATGTTAAAAAAAAGCAAAGTTCCTTAGCTTGGTACAAAAGTGACTGAATCACAATGGGAAACAACGAAAAATTATCGTAAAGCTAAAACAGGTAATGATATATTTTGAACGATATATTAGATGTGATAATCTGCACTATATTCTGAATTAAATCAGCCAATAATGTGATGATGAAATAAATGATGATTTTGATTCTGACTTATTCAAAATTATTGGCCAATTATATTCCTATGCCAAGAACACTATAAAAGTCTCTAGAATCTTTGAACTACTTCATATGTAATAGTTTGGATTAACGATAGTGTTTTATTGGTAAATGATAATACATTTGATTATTTTACGGCTGACTCTATATTCACGGTTTTTGATTATTTACACGGCTTCAATTCAAATTCAAGGGAATTTCATTTAAAAATTTGTTAAAAATGATTTTGAGATATTTAGTTGCACAACTCATGATCTGGCCTATTCAACTAATAATAAGTTTGTGTGAAAAGAAATTCAGATGCAGATTACACTGGTAATCTAGTTGATAGAAAAATTACTAGTGGAACGTGATTTATGATGAGACATTTAGTAACTACATCGTTTTTCAAAGAAAATATCTGCATATTTTTCATTTCAAATAATTTTCAAATAGCAGAATTTTTTTATAAAACCCCTTCTAGAAAATCATTTCTGACCTTGTTTCAGATTAGTCATTTTGAAAATTTGGTTTTATAATTATTTTTGAATATGATTCTAAATGATTACATTGACTAATCTGAATCCCTAATGATTATCGAAAAGATAAATAGTGATTGAAAAGTGATGAGTGTTTATATTAATCATTTGTTATAACTTGAGACGGTATATTTAGTAAATTTATTTAGAAATTTGAACAAGAGTTATAAAAAAAATTTGTTGGTAAAAGTTCCATGACCATCTTTATTTCTATCATATTTCTAACGACCATCACTCATCAAAATTCAATATAGTTTGTCGATATGTAGTATTTTAAACAGGAATCATTCGTTTTTTCATTTTATATTTCAAAAAGAAATAAAAAAATATAAAAAAATATAAAAAATAAAATAAAAAACCAAAGTATTCACTCTCATTTAAAAGTCCTCATGGTTATGCATGGATGAATTACTTGGAATTTGTTATGTGCTTCCATGCTCATTTAAAAGTCCTCACGGTTATGCATGTATGGAACGCATATCAAAATTGATTTGTTAAATAAACAAGTTGATTCGAATCTCATTTAAAAGTCCTCGTGGTTATGCGTGGTTAGGAGATACTTGAATTCATTTTTTAAAATAAAATTGGAATACTACTAATCTCATTTAAAAGTCCTAACGGTTATGCATGGCTGGTAGATATTCAAATTCCTGATATAAATATACCACAAATAGACACAACTGTATGGTTTTATATGATGACATAATTCCCATCATTCTAAAAGTGGAATATGCACCTAACATAGTATTTATTATTTTTGTTTGATTTTCTATTGAAATTTAATATTTATATTCGATTGAGTTTTAATGTTGTATTAATATCGATCACTTTATCCCTATTTCTCTAACACTATTACTTTTTTTGCTGATAACAAAAAGGGGAGAGAAAAGTTAAGATTTTGTCGAATAAAAGCGAGTAAAGGTCAAATATTTCTATTTGCATCTAGGCTCATTTGCATATTTTTAATTGTATGCATATATGAAGGGGGAGCTTTGTGTAGAGAGGAAGCATTCAAATAGGGAGACAAACTGAATAATCAAATACATTTAATATATTCAAAATCTAAATTATATGTTTATTATCATCAAAAGGGAAAGATTGTTGAATATGCGAGTATATGATTTTTGTTTAATGATAATAAACATATATATATATATATTCATTTAAATGTATGTGTTAATATCCTATTTTATTTTCACAGATTAATAAATATTTGATGAATATAATAAATAACACAGAATTTGAATTCAAACGGATATTTTATTCAAACAAATATTTATTACAAATTTTGAATAGTACAAATTTCAAGCTCTCACTATATATACAATTTCAATTATAATACAAATTTGATTACATCACAACTCACACTTACATTTGCAACTCACTACATATCACTCACACTCGTATTTATCTTCAACTTTATTCCAATATGAATCCAGTATCTGAGCAATCTGCAAAAATATACATTGACGCAGTAAAATTGAAAATAAAATATTTTTGCAGTATAAAATAAAACGTGATTTTGAAAATAATATTTGCCTCGGTTATTTAGGTTGTTCGTCATCATTTAAATTTGAATTCATCATACCCGAACAGCTTGTGACATGCACGGTGTATCACTGTACAGGGCATAAGGCCGTGCACTCCGATATATACACTTAATAAATCTATTGGGATAGGTGAGCACAGGTCAAACCCAAATGAAAAGCCGGGTTCAACTCAAGTGCAATAAAAATAATGTCACAATATCAGCACAAGGTCAAACCCGAGCTCCAAGTTGGATTCAACACAGGTGCAAGTTCATGAAAATGGCCAAGACAACTAAAACAAGCCTCTACCAAAATCCAAATGTACAAATGCAATATGAACCAAATAGTGCACAAAGGCAGTGGTACAAACTACATGAAGACACAGCAGAATGAAAGTGTACAAACAGTGGTGAATGCAGATACAACATGCATCGGATCAGGTCAAAGTAAACCAGAGATCAGCCATGACCAGAGAGAAGCCAAAGCTAATGAACAACAAGTGATACAAAAACAACACCAAAACTGTATGCAAACTGCCCAAATTGACAAAACAAGTGTATACAACCACATGGTGACAGTAGAATACAAACTCGAGACTACAAAACATTCATATACAAGTTTCACTGACTCAAAGGAGCAAACATATAGAACAAAGGATAGTGCAATGCAGACATATTAGCAAGACCACAAATCCAAACCAAGTTCAACAGTCAAAGTATCATCAAAAAAGTGAAACTACATAGTCAAACTGCACCATACCAGTTCAAACATGCAGTGACAACAAATGTATAGACACAACAATGCAGAACTACTCCTAACGGAGATGTACAAGATGATAGCACATATATGCATACATGAAACAATGAACTAGACAAGCTACAGAGAAAAATTCAATGGCCAAAGTCGAGCACAAAGAATGAAGTCAACCACAAACTCATGATACAGCGAACTACATGGTGAGCATGTACGCAGTGACAATACACAAAGAAAATGCAAAGTCAAAGTCATTGTTTTCTCACAGTAGGTAATATGAGAAACACGAGTTAACAAAAATCAATATCAAGTTTGAAAGTCACCTACAGTTCAAATTGAAGTGACCAAAGTCAGAGACATAATGGCCGAAGCCAATATACAAAGTTAATGAAGATGTCAGATATTCACATAGCAGCGTCAAGTAGCCGAAATCAAATGACAGTGATTCAAATGTAACAGCGGTTTTGAACAAAGCATCAGGTAGCAGTTTCAAATAATGTCAACAAAAGTGTCAAAGCCGATATTGAACAAATCAGTGCCAAAGTCAAACCAGCAAAATCGAAACCGTAATGAGCAAGGCAATTCAAAGCCGTGAGTATCAAGTAAATCAGAAATATACGATTATGAACAAGTCAGAAAAAATCACCATCATCCATACAAAAATCAATGGCCAAGCTATATCAATTGACAAATTCAAATAACTCCAGACGAACGAAAAAAATAGGGATTCGAACCCTATATAAGCAATCAACATCATTGGCAAAAAGTAATCGAGTTCAATTACGCAAAATCAAAAGAAGTAAAAGCAAAAATCGCATACCAAAGTCGAGAATAGAACTTGATCGAGAAGCAGCCGAGCGTAATTCAAGGAGACGACAATCAACAAAGCAAACACGCGAATATCCATTCGATCGATCAACATTCAAGCGGCGGCTTCAAAGAATTTCACAAGCCCTAATTTTTGCTAAAGAGGAAACGAACGAGGAACAACCGACATTTTCACAAAAGAAAGGAACGGAGAAAATAAAAGAGGAACCATGCCGATAAAGAAATAAAAGAAAAGGAGCCGGCCTTTATTGTTTTACAATTATATTTGGGCTTAATCTTTCAAGTAGGGTTTTGATTGTTTTAAATTTAAATTCTTCTTTTAAACGTCGTAATTACTAGTCGTGTGACTAGGGGACAAACTACGTGGCGTAGTTTGAGAATTCGCAACTTAGTGACTGAGTTATGGAAGGGTTTTGAGCATAGAGTTAAGGCTAGTCGATAGCGGGTGTCATGAGTTTACGTGTGTAAGCGTCTGACTGCTTAATTTCTAGTAGAAACCTCAGAGGCAGCACGTAGGGAGGGTTTTGCTGAAGCTGGGTAAATTCTATATCGTTCTATTTCTGCGTTTATTATTTTGCTATTATCTATGCTGCTATTATTTTGATATATCTATGTTGAAATAATTTTATAAGCTTCCGCAATAATTTTTATCATTAATAGCATCACCTTATTCACCCCTCCCCCCTCTAGGGTGAAATCGATCCTACAGTGACCCTTAGTCATCACGATGAATGGTACCAAATAATAGTAGTAATAGTCAAGATGAAAAGCGTGTGCAATTTTCTATGAAGTTTTCGATGTTCGATTTCACCTTTTTGATGATGTTGTTTGAATACGGCCTTGAATATGATATAGGCTACATTTATATTATGCTATATGGTGATTTCGATTATGATTGCCTTTAACTCTTATAGAGTTCTTATGATAGATTATGATGATTTGATGTTTCTCTATGAAGTTATTATATGGTTCTCATCCCTTATCCACTTTACTTATAGATGTCCTTAAGAGAAACCATATGCATGTTATTTATTGAATTCCTTTGAAATAGATAAATGAATCACTGATGCCCCCTTTCTTATGAATGATATGATGAATAATATATTGTTTTGTTGGCAACAACATAGTGATTCTCACCCTTCCACTTATTGCCGAGATCCTTACTATTGGTAGGTTCTAGCTTGCTTGACCCATGTGTGCTTTTCACTCGGGTCAGACCGTGTTGCAGGTTAGGTATGGATTGCTGCTTCCATTGGATCGTTTTGCTGGCTTTTGTTGGGCTTTATCATTTTGGCTTGGATATCATACTTTTTGAGTAGTTGACTCTTATGTTATCATGATGTGTATTCTTTTGTGGGTTGGTTGTATATGTTATTCGGTAGTCCATGCTACCTATGTATGATGTACTATTATTATGACGCATGGTGATGTATATATATATTCTAATCTGGGTTTACTGTTCTGTGACTGATATATTTACTTACTCACATATTGAATTTATTCTGAGACATTTCGAAACCACCAAAGTGTGCATTAGTTATAGACTAAGTGTGTCGACCACTGATGAGGTAATGAAAAAAAAATAGAGACACATCCGACATGCTTATCCCTTAACTAAAGTATTACTACGATGGTCGCCCTTAATCAGCCATATTTTCTGCATTAGCAGACAAGATTACTTTGTAATTCTCTTTGCTAGTGTAGGTCTCAGGGTTGGGCGTCATAATCCCTATCCTTATATTATTCCAGTCTAGGCTCCGATACCAAATTTTGACGCTCCGACTCCAGTGATCGAAATATCAGAGGGTGTTCACCATCCGATGGTTTGGAGAAATGGGCACGGAATAAGTGATCACTCGTATACACTATTTTGGGTCAACACGGATATGTTTCAATACTTGAATATTCATGAAATAATATGTGCCTCGCCTTGATGCAAGGCAATATACATGAGCTCTAGAATTAAATAATACAGTTTTAGAGACCCGAATAAACTTTTCCAACTAACAGAATCGAAATGAACAAAAATGATGAATTTTATATCACATCTAAAAATTTAATCCATTATCTCATCATATATACAACTCCTCACAAAATTACGTTACATTATCCAATACAATGAAATTTCAATTTAAATACAAATAGAGTAAATAC
Source organism: Allium cepa (assembly GCA_030765085.1). Taxonomy (NCBI): domain Eukaryota; kingdom Viridiplantae; phylum Streptophyta; class Magnoliopsida; order Asparagales; family Amaryllidaceae; genus Allium; species Allium cepa. The sequence continues at coordinate 126,976,216 of CM060932.1, forward strand.
TCACCATGGTCATCTGCTCCAACTCAATATCATAACCCATGAAGCATATACAATCACAATATTGATCCGTAAAACAACCTAAAGTTGAACCGAGGTATTAAAAAAAAAACTAACCCCGAGTTAGGCTAGAAATATAATTGCGAGTTTAATAAAATCATAAACAATAAATGTGCAGCGTCGGGTTTAAAGGTGATATTTTCAAACAAACAGATGTCACTCACACCGTACTATATCCTTCCAACAATTAATATTCGACGGTAGTGATAACACACGTGTTATCGCTCTTTTCATCATGACTCATAGTTAAACTCTAATCAACTGGGATATCACAATATATCCATATTATATGAGTTGAATTTTGTTGTATAAATTCAAAACATCATTCCAAATTGTTCGTTTTACAAGGTTGAAATTTCTAGTTGCACTTAAGAGAAGGCTAAATCATCTTCTCATGCTTATGACAAGGCTAAATCATTTTTTTGTTATGTGAGTTCCAATAGGATATCACATTGATAAATCTCCTTGGTGGAAATACCTTCCATATAGACTACCTATCCTGGAAGTCATCATGGTTTTTTCCCCCTGTACTTCTACTCAGTTGTGGTTGGCCCTCAATGATCCTTTTGTTGTCGTACCCTTTAGTTATCTGGAGACATGATAAATCTTACTCATGTTATAGTCCACTTCATCATCATATCTCCAACAAGCGGCGCTAGTTCTCTTCATTTTCACTACACTATTGACAATTCTCTATATCTTCAATAACTTCATATGTCCTGGCAACAGATCATTACCACATTTTAATGAGGGGCGAAGTCGTCATGATTTAGTTAACAATCCTCGAATCAATCCACTAGGATGGAACCAACAGTCTAGTAGTCAATACCTCATACTATTCTCATCAAATGTTGAATTTGTTGCTTTTCAAAAAAAATTACTTTCATTTAATTTCTATATTTCCAAATGAAGTTTTATCCTATTTTCATCAATAAATGCCATGTACATGCAAACCAGCATAGCAAAATATCAATGCTCAAAACTAGGAAATTAAATGCAACGAAGCACACAATATTATCATGGGATATAATAAACTTGGCATATAATATCATGGATGAATCACACATCATACACACACATATTTAAAATCAAACAAGTATACAGAAGCACCCTTCGTTATTCAAGCATGTATTTCATTCAATTGTGTGCAATTCATTAATAGCATACTTGACAACTAATTATAAATTTGATATAATTATAGTTAACCATTAAGCAATTCGTTTATCTTCAAATCAACCAAACCTTTGACCACTTAGCTTATTATGAGTATATTTACATAGCCTGGGTTAAATATTTAAGTTCAATCACTTATATATTAAAATGAACAATTAACTTCTAATTACTTGACATATATTCAAATAAAGTGATCCATTTATTATACTCGTGATTTTTAGAATAAACATATATACTTGATTTTTATTTTCAAAATCATACCTAAGCAATTATAATTAACCAAGCATTAAGCAAACATCAGACTTTGTTTTAGCTATATCGCATAGTTATTTCATTCATGGCCTAAGGTACATATAACAAATTAACACCACAATGCACATATAATACAATCGTGCCATTCATCCCATCAAGTATTACTTAGGTGACACAAATTTTGCAACTTATTTCAACTCATACAAACATCAATGTGAATAATGTAATGTAAAATGTACGCTAACTAATATAGTGTGTATGCACACTTACTTACCAAAGAATTACATATTCATTTTACTTAAATTTATTTTATATCCATTTCTTTATTCAACTATATTAAAAATTCTAAATTTAAATAACATATGCATTAAGTTTATTGCATTATAATCTTCATGATCAATAACATGGCCCATTAAGCAAGATTAAACAACTCAAAACGAGGCCTTCCCTTCTATAGAAAATTCGTACTTCTTCCATAAATAATTCTATGAATTGCAATCTATTTTATATGATGTATATTGTCTTGAGTGGAATTAACAACACCTTAATCAACCTCGAATCATAACGTAAAGCTAAAGGGCATTAATAAAAATAATATTTGATTCATTGTTTTCTGATTACAGTTGACCCTCTTCATATTAATTTACTTTTATATACTTCAATCTAAATTCATATAAATGTATTTTTTTAGATCTCGAACCCTGTTTGAAAATATCAGTCTTATACCGGCAACTAAATCAATATAAAGTAATATTTACTGCCTCATATGGTAACAAAGTAAAAGAGCATCAACTATACATATACAAGAATATAAGGAAGTTTAACTCATATTAATCTTGCAACTATTTAATAGAAAATCGGTATACTCACTAGAGTGTATTTAAATCATTCGTCACGAGGGAAAAGATTTTATAAACATATAATAAGGTATATCCATATGGCTAATACATACATACATACATATATGTTATATGGGTGTGTATTGATAAATAAATAAACATATATATATAATTCATCACCTCAATTCAAAATTCAATTCAAATTCATTTGTTCTTTTTTTGAAAATAACTCAAATTCAATTAACTAAAATTTTCTACTCATAAAAATAAAAAAAAAATTCAAATGAATATGAATTTTCTACAATATTCAAACTCACATCCCTTGTTTAATTTAAATTCAAAATCCACAATATAACTTGAATAATTTCAAGTTTAATATTTTTATAACTTTAAATATAAATATATTTTTAGATATTTTTGGAAGTTCAACCTTTACCCTCCTTATAACACTCAGATGTGAATTCGAGACATCTTATCTTAACAAGTAATAACAGTTCATCAAGTTACCGTAACTTCATTATATGACCAAATAATTAACCCAATCAAACGTCTATTATTAACAACTCAGGCACAACCATCTACCAACCAATATGAAATTTATGTATTTAATGTAATTTAAAATGATGTTATACTAACTTATCATTACTACTATAACCTCATGCCAACATTCATAATTCTACCTCAACAACCCACTGTTGTACAGCCTTCTCTTCGCATCACCTACTTCCGTTATTCCTCCTATATGCTCACGCACCTCTTTCAAATCAATGTGCAACATCAAGCCATCATCATTATGTTGCCGGCCATGCCGTCTCCATGTTATACCCTATTCGCCGCATAGGTCGTGCCTGAATGCCATCACTAGGCCCATCGTCATCGTTCCAAACCCTGATCTCCGCTTGCCATAATCGCATATGCATCCCACCTATGCGACCCTCCGGCAGCTATTCTTTATATCATGCGTCCGTTTGAAATTGATTTGGGATTAGAGATGGAATAGAGATGGTTTTTTACTTCTTTTTTCTTTCCTGGAAGAGAACAAAATGAAATAAAGAAGCGAAAGTACGGGATAAGCTTGAAGGGTAAGAGATAGAAGGATCCAAAGGATAGGGTCCAATAAAAATTAAAAGTGAAATTTGTTTTTCTTTTAAATAAAAAAATGCCCCTAACCGCCATTAAACCTAACCGTCTTTTAATCAACGCATTACAATCATTTCAAAATTCAACTCAAGGTGTTTTATCAAACGTTATTTCATTTTTGAATGATTTGTCGTTTATTAAATTATTGCCACCTAGTTTTTAAGTAACTAAAGATTATTTTTTTATTAGTTCAAAAAATTCCAATTTCCATAAATATTTTTTATTTTTCGAAATAAATTTTCAAACAAAATTTTAGATATTTAAACGCAATTCAAATTCCCAATTTGAATCTTAAACCAATATTCACCAAAAATTTAATATATTGAATTAAATTCAATAAAACATTCAATTAAATTCTCAAATCCATTTTAATGGATTTATTTTATTTTAACTTCGAACAGGGATGCTAACGACTCCCCTACTTAAAGAAATTGCGTCTTCACAATTTAGTGGATAATAATGTAATCGATCTAGCCAACAAAATATAATATACACACTACCTTTGTGTGTGTGTCTATATATATACACGTACACAAATTCGTACAGAAATACTTACATGCATATATAAACCCACACACGCACCAAAACTCAACACACATCAAATCATTCAATTCAAATACAACCATGCATTTAATTTATCCATGGTACTTTAACACAAAGTATCCTATTAAAATTCCATCCATTCAAGCCAGATTAATATAATGTAAGTACTTGTACATAAACAAATAAACAATCCATTTCATTCAAATGTGTCATATGGCATTACAAATATAACGATCAATATACGAATAGCTTTCATTAGTTCCTTTGAATAATTACTTTAATTTCAAAAATTATAAAAAATTTCTAAGTAGCGAGATTTTTGAAAAATTTCGGTAGAGTCCCCTTTGTACAAAGAACCTTTCAAATAATTACAATATGATTAAATAGATATACGTCAACCAAACCACGGTCGAAAATAATTTATATATCAAAGTTATCCATACAACATCTAATGCACAATATATATATAGCTTTTTAAGTAAAAACATACCTTGTTTTTAGCATTTCAAAGCAATTCATTAAATTTTATATGAGCAAAAGCAAGTTTGTTTCAGATTCCAATTCAAGTGTCTTTATGTACCTATTCTCAACTCAATTCAAATTAATAGGCTCATATAAATAAAAAAATTATAACATGATAGTCATTCAATCAAATATACACATGTAAGCAAGTTTCCAATTAGCTTTTTAAGTTTCGAAAACACAAAATTATTTGATGGTTTCAAGAGTAACGTCGTGTCATATTTAATTAGCTTTCCATAACTTCTTCCTAACTACGAAAACATGGTATGTGTTCATAAGTAATGGTTGGTTTACCCAAAAATACAAACTTTGAAGTGAAATTTAATACGTGAGTCGCTTGTGTTAAACCTCATTTTTCACTTCGTAAACCTCAAAATATTTCATAATATTTGAAACAAATGTTGTTACTTATTGTTGTAGCCTTTCGGAAAGTACAATACTGTCGAAAACGGATAATGAGTTTGAAAGTTATGGTCAAAACAAAATAATATTTTTCCTTAGTTTTTTATATTTTTGAATGGATTCAAATTAAATCAGTTTTTAATACCAATAAATCTCATAAATTTTCATTGCACTTAAAATTAAAGTTCTTCTTCATTGTCTTAGCTTTCCAACAAATACAATATCGTTAAAGACAAATTAACGGTTTGAGAGCTATGATAAAATAACTCAATGTTTTAACCGTGAAATTTTCAAGGACAGTCCAAAAGTTTGCCTTCATTTAAAAAATCCCTTAACAATATTAAATTTAAAATTTTATAAAAGTGATAAACATGAAAAAAAATTCATCTTAAAAACTAGGAGAAGTTTTTTTATTCATTTGTAAATCTATTTGATGTTATCAACCTATTTGTTGTTGCCTCTCTTATATTTATTTTGATCTTAAAAAGTCACAATGTTTTGCTTAAACTAAACAAACATGATTTCATTTGTCTTCTATAAAACTTTGAACATCTTCAGCCTTCAAATATTCAGGATATATTTACTTAAGGAACACCAATCCCAAAACGTTATTAATGAAGATAATAAGTAAATTGACAAACATAACTAAAAGAAAAGAACAAATTAATTATTAAACTGAATTGGAATTATTGGAGGTTATTTTTGTTATTGATTCCCATGCAATAAATACTGATGAGTTAGTACATATGAATTGCCAATATATATACGGATGGGCATGTCATCAAATACTTTATCTACTTTCAAACCCAAGAGTGATTACATTTATATACATTCAAACACAGATGGGTATATATGAATTACCTTGTGCAATTCTCGTCAAATGTTAAATTTATTGCTTTTCAAAACATTTGATTCTTATTTAATGTCTATATTCCCCAAATGACATTTTTCCCATATGACATTTTTCCCATTTTCATTAACAAATGTCGTGTACGGGCACATCAACATAGCAAAATATCATTGCTCAAAACTTGGAAATTAAATGCGATGAAGTGCGCAGTATAATCATGGGATATAATAAAACTGCATAAAATATCATGGGTAAAGCACATATCATACACACACACACCCACACACACTTGAAATTAAAAATCAAATAAGTATTCAGAAGTGCCCATGGTCATTCAAGCATATTTTTCGTTCAATTCACGTGCGATTCGTCCATATTATATTTGCAACTAATCATTTGTTTGATATAATTCTAGCATTAGTTATAACCAGCCATTAAGTAATTCGTTTATTTTCAAATCAGCTAAACCTTCAATCATTTAGCATATCATAGGTATATTTACATTGCCAGAGTGAAATATGTAAGTTCAATCACTTACATCAAAATGGAACATTAACTTCTGACTATCTAAAATATATTGAAATAAATTGATCTATTTATTATATTCATGATTTTTAAAACAAATATTATATATATATATTTGGTTTTTATTTTCTAAATCATACCGTTTCCATTATGTTAATTAAAACATCAGACTTTATTTTAGCAACATCATAGTTATTTCATTCATGTCCTAAGTTACACATAGCAAAGTAACACCACAATGCACACATATGACAATAATGTATTTATGCCATTCATTACATCAAGTATTACTCAGGTGATACTAGCTTTGCAACTCATTTCAACTTATAAAAACATCATTACAAACACTGTATCATAAAATGTACACCAACTAATATAGTGTGTATGCATTATGCATAATTGTTTATTAATTAATTAGATATTCATTTACTTACATTTCCTTTATAAATTTTTAAATATCTGTTTCTTTATTCAGCTAAATTAAAAATTCTAAATTTAAATAACACATGCGTCAAAATTTGTTGCATTATAAGTTTCTTCATGATCATCAACACCACCAACTAAAAAGGTTAAACAAATAAAAATGAGGCCTTCCCCTTTATTCAAAATTTATACTTCTTCCATAAATATTGCTATGCATCATAACCAATTTTATATTATTTTTGTTATCCAAGTAGATCGTTAACAACACCTTAATCAACCTCAGATCAAAGCATCAAATCAAAGAGCATTAATCAAAATAGTATTTGATTCATTGTTTTCTTATTACAGTTCACCCTTTTAATATAAATTTCCTTTTGTATACTTCAATTTAAATTCACATAACTATTTTTTTGCATCTAGAATAATAGGTTTTGCCTTATATGATAGCAAAGTACAAGGGCAGGAGAACCAGTTTGGTTAACCTAGTAATAGTTGCTTTTTTAATATGCAACTATTACTAGGGTAATAACAAATAGAACAGATGGGCATGTCATCAAATACTTTATCTACTTTCAAACCAAAGAGTGACTACATATATAATTTAATTGCCCAAACAATTCAAAATTAAATATCAAATAATAAGGTTTTGGGCAACTACAACGCCGTTAAAGAATTAGGGGAGTGACATACGTGATGAGCTAATAACAAATAGAACAGATATATTCTCAAAATTCCCCTTGTTTGTTTCGTATCTATTGTCCCTCAATCAAAAATAAAAATACATATAAGATGATAGAAAATGATAGTTTCTTTTTTGTTATGATTCGAAAGCCCTATACATGTACTTGAAATTTCTTTTCAAACAAACTTTTCTAAATTAATTATTTCATGAATCATTTTAATATAAATGCACATTCTCATGTACTTATCAAGTTTATAGCTATAGTTTACCTCAACTAGCCAATCCTTTATAATGACAATGAATAGTTATACATTCCAAAATAAATAAGTCCTTCCTTATCACTTAATTACACATACACAAGCCATGTATTATTAATCACACCAATATATAATATGCAACACATCATATACAACTAAGCAGCAAGGCATACAAATCAACATACAACATTGCATACATAAAGTTCAATAAATTAATATATTTTTATGATAGAAACATTGCCTCATCGGATCTTCATTATTAGTTTTATCAATTAGCTACAGTGTTGACCACACAATGAAAATCTATCAACACTACCACCCACTTATCTCAACTTTTTGTAACACGCAACGGATGTAAACGTCGTACGAATTCATACGAACCACGTATATAAAAATGCTTAACTTGTATATTTTTAAAATATGGAATCAATCATTTAATATTCTCATAGAATTCTATACATATACTAATTTTTTTTGACTTCTTGGTCAAAATATATATCATTATTATAAAATTACATTTATAAAATAAGGGTCACTTCCCTATATAAGACATACATCCTACAATTTATAAATTTTCTCTCTTAAATCAATATACTCCTTTTCCATATCAAAATATCATTTGTATATTTTTCTAAAACATCGGTATGTCATCATACCTCATTTCAATGTTTAGGAATTCCTACCAATATGTTAGCTACTCGAATTGACCAGAATTCTTAAAGCACTAAACGAATAGCTCAACACAACTAATTTTCATATCATCTTACATAAAATATTTCAATAGTATTTTTCTTTATAAATAAATCTCATCAATTTTTATTGTTGGAGGTATCTTTAAGTTCATATATATATATATATATACACACACACACACACATCTACTTATATAAATTAAGTATCGGTTTCTACAAATACTTGTTATCTTCAAAATTATATTTTTCTGTTCAATTCTTTTTAAGTATTTTATGGATAAATTTCTAAACACTTTTAAAAAAAGCTTGCCTTTGTTCAATTTATTTTTATAAAGTCATATACAACATTGTCAATCAACCTTCCAACCAAACCATACCAATCATCAAGTAAGCATATGTTACATCCAAATAAATTCATTTTAACATATATCAAAATCACATCAAAGTATTCACATCACACATGTGAATATTGTTTTTATTTTTATTTCAAAGAAACTTTTACTTTATAAATTTTCAATACAATTACGTATGTGTGCGTATACATACATACATACATACATACATACATATATATATACATATATATATATATTCTATCAAATTATCGAACCTTTCAATCATTCACAACTCACATCAAAGGTAGGTTGAATAAAATAGGTAACCAAGTCTCATTCTCTAAGGCCAAAGCATATCTCTATGTCTATATTTTTCCAACTTAAGCTTTGATACCAGGTTGTGACGTCCCAGCTCCAGTGACGAAATATCAGATATAGTTAACCGTCTGGCAGCTCTAGACAATGGGCATGGAAGGATCGATCTCTCGTATACACAACTTTGGATCAACGTGGATATGTTTCAAATACTTGAATATATATATGAAGTAATATATACACGTATATATGTATGTATGTATGTATCTTTGTATGTATGTATGTATATGTATATTGTCTCGATGTAAGGTAATATACACGAGTTCTGGAATTGAATAATGTGGTATTAGAGAAACAAATTAAAATTTCCCAACTAACAGAACCAGAGTGAACAAAAATGATGAATTTTATATCATATTAAAAAATATAATGCATTATCTCATCATATATACAACTCCTTGCAAAATTACATCACATTATCCAATACAATGAAATTTCAATATATAAACAAACAGAGTAAATACTCGCCATCATCATCTGCTCTAAGTTTATATCGTAGCACATAAAGCATATGCAGTCATAATATTAACCTATAAAACAACCTAAGCCTGACCTAAGGTTGTTAAACAAATAAAAAACTCCGAGCCAAGCTAGAAATCTAGTTGTGAGTTTAACGAAATCGAAAATAATAAATATGTAGTGTCGGGTTTAAAGGTGACCATTTCAAACATGTAGATGTCACACATAACATATCAAATCCTGCCTATGATTAATTTTCATAAATAGTGATAACATACATGTCATGGCTCTATTCATCGTGACTCGCAATTGCAATTTTAGTCAACTGAGATATCACATTCTATCCATACTATATGAGTTGCTTTTTGTTTTATAAATTCAAAACAACATTTCAAATCATTTGTTTTACCAGGTTTACTTTTCTAGTTATATTTAAGAGACGGCTAAATCATCTTCTCATTATGTGATTCCTAACAGGATATCATATTGATAGATCTCCTCAGTGGATTTATCTTCTACATAGACTATCTACCCTGGCAAGTCATCAATCAAGTACTTCCAGTCAATTATGGTTGGCCGCCACAGATCCCTTTGTTTTCATGGCCTTTAGATATCTAAAGACGTGACAAATCTTACTCATGTTGTAGTGCACTTCATCATTATATCTCCATCAGGTGGTGCTACTTCTATTCGTTTGCACTACAACTATGATAATTCTCAATATCTTCATTAACTTCATATGTCCTAACAACATATCATTTGGATATTGTGAAGACGGCCGAGATCGTCATGATGGATTGCGATCCTTGAATCATTCTGTTAGGATGAAAATTAGCAGTCTACTAGTCAATACCTTATACAATTCTCATCAAATGTTAAATTTATTTCTTTTCAAAACATTTGACTTTTATTTAATGTTTATATTCCCCAAATGACATTTTTTCCATTTTCATTAACAAATGTCGTGTACGTGCACATCAACATAGCAAAATATCATTGCTTAAAACTTGGAAATTAAACGGGATGAAGTGCACAATACGATCATGGGATATAATAAAACTGCATATAATATCATGGGTAAAGCATACATCATACACACACATACACCCACACACACTTGAAATTAAAAACCAAATAAGCATTCAGAAGCACCCATGGTCATTCAAGCATATTTTTCGTTCAATTCACGTGCAATTCATCCATATTATATTTGCAACTAACCATATGTTTGATATAATTCTAGCATTTGTTATAACCAGCCATGAAGTAATTCGTTTATTTTCAAATTAACCAAACCTTCAATCATTTAGCATATCATAGGTATATTTACATAGCCAGAGTGAAATATGTAAATATGTAAGTTTAATCACTTATATCAAAATGAAGCATCAATTTCTAATTATCTAAACTATATTCAAATAAAATGATCTATTTATTATATTCATGATTTTTAAAATAAATATTATATATATATATATATATTTGGTTTTTATTTTCTAAATCATACCATTGCCATTATGTTAATCAAACATCATACTTTATTTTAGCAACATCAAAGTTATTTCATTCATGTCCTAAGTTACACATAGAATAGTAACACCACAATGCACACATATGACAATAATATATTTGTGCCATTCGTTACATCAAGTATCACTCAGGTGATACTAGCTTTGCAACTCATTTCAACTAATATAGTATGTATGCATTATGCACAATTGTTAATTAAATAATTAGATATTCATTTTACTTACATTTCCTTTATAAATCTCTAGATATATGTTTCTTTATTCAACTAAATTTAGAATTCTAAATTTAAATAACACATGCATCAAAAATTATTGCATTATAAGTTTCTTCATGATCATCAACACTACCAACTAAAAAGGTTAAACAAATGAAAATGAGGCCTTCCCCTTTATTGAAAATTTATACTTCTTCCATAAATATTTCTATGCATCACAACCTATTTTATATTATGTTTATTATCCTAGTGGATCGTTAACAACACCTTAATCAACCTCAGACCAAAGCATCAAACCAAAGAGCATTAATCAAAATAGTATTTGATCCATTGTTTTCTTAGTACAGTTCACTCATTTCATATTAAATTTCCTTTTGTATACTTCAATTTAAATTCATATAACTATTTTTTTGCATCTAGAATAATAGGTTACTGCCTTATATGATAATAAAGTAAAAGGGTAGGAGAACCAGTTTGGTTAACCTAGTAGTGAATATAAATTGAATAAACTCCTAAATAGGTATAATTGCATCAAGAAGGCCAGGAAGACCAGAATATAGGATACTGAAATATAATGGAAAGATATTGGCAGAGGCCAATAGATTTCAAGTAAGCCCATGAAAACTGTATGATATTGGCAGGGGGAAATAGGTTTATAGTCAGCCCACGAAAACTATATATAAAAGAGGATGTCAGATAGACAGGTTCATAGTTAGCCCACGAAAAACCGTGTACAAATGAAGATGTCAAATAGATAGGTTCATAGTAAGCCCATGAAAACTATGTAATTGGACAGATAGTCCTTAAATGTTTAACCGGTTATTAGTTAGCCCATGAAAACTACTAGGTCAATATGTTTTTAACCGTTGTGGATGCAGAACGTTTTAGGATACTACTGAGAGGAAAACCCGTTCCGCTAAGCGATGTGGTCTCACTGGATATCTATTTGGTTTGAGATGATAGACTATTTTTCATATGCCTGACTCGAAGTTTTTCTTTTCCTCTTAAACTCTCAGGTACTCCATTGATTTGAGTAGTTTGAGGTTTAGGGTTTTCAGTTTTTCCTTAGACGAATAAAGCTTCCGGAGGCGTGTAGAAGGTAGACGGTTGTTTAGGGTTTTCTTTTCTACTGTGCTTTTGGATGTAAAGGTCGATTTATCGGCCTTACTATATATTCTGATCAACCAAAGGGGCATCTTCATATGTCGCTCTTAGTGTATGTGTAATAATTATATTTTGCTGAACCGTTTTGAGACTATGTAATGAACATGAAATGTTTTGATTTGAATGTGGAAATATATTTTTGAATTGTTAAATCCATATTCTTGTAATCTGTGTATCAATGTATCTAGCACCCCCGTATTTGGTCGTCGAAGATTAATAACTATGGATGACTACAGCATCCGTAGTTGTTAGTTTTCGGCCTCCAAGTAGGGAAATGTTACAGCATACACCTAACTCTCTCATAAACTAGGTATAGAGTTTATAATTAATTTCTCTCTCTTGATTCGAATAAACTGATGTAATATTTGAGTTCATTTAACATCAATTTTAATATGAGCCATGACCTAAACCCATTAAGGGTTTAGAGCTCGCTTGCTAATAACTTAATTTAAATATCCAAAAGATGAGTTTTAAACATTAACTTATAAGTAGTTTTGAGTGCATAGTAAGAAGTAAAAATGTTTGAATATAGTTAAAAATATGGTAAATTTAGTTGTAAAAAATAAAAATAAGTGAATTTAGTATTTGTTGCTTGTGAATTATCGACGTACTCGTTCATTTTTATATTAAACACTCAAGTTGCTATAGTAACAATAACTTATTAGGTTCGATGGCCATTTTAAAGAGTTGTCAATGGATACCTGAAAAATATGAAATCCGTCTGATTTCATATCCGAAAACAGATAAATATCTGATATTGGAAAAAACGGATGTGAACTCTGATATAAAGGAATCCGCATCCAAAAATTGTCCATCCATTTTTTACAATATTGTAGTTTAAATAATATCTATTTAGTACAATAAAAGATATTTATTTATGGTTTTATTAACTTAGAAGTTTATATTATGCGTACCAAATGTGTATTAACAGCTCAATACAATTTATTATCATCATATTTATTTATTTTTAACGTTAATATCAATGGGAATGAAAAAACTTTATGTTAAACTAATTTTTTTATTTATATTTCTTGATTTATCGATCATTAGCAGATAAGATAATTATTTGATATCTGTCTATATCCACGGATGCGGAAATCCAATAATCGAAAATGGTTTCAGACGCAAATACAGACATGTTACTACCTGCGTCCGAAAATATTCGCTGACATTCCTAGCAATTTGTAAATCATTGTTAATGAAACACCCACTTAAGCCTGTAAAAAATAAAATTGAAGGAGTTCGTTGAGAAAAGTGAGTAAGAAACTCATAAGTGCATTTCTAATAGAGTGGTTATTTGACGGTGTACGTCCAAAAACAGACCATCAATTTTTCCACATTCCCCAACAGTCGAATGAGAGGAACCGGCCATTTCCTAAAAAAGAAAAGTATAAAAAAATGTTTAGAAAGTCGTTTATGATATTCAACGATTTCAGAAACTGCTTTGTACGGCAATCAATTTTTTGTAAGTCGTCTATAGTTACAAACCATTAACCCGAAAACGGTTTAGGCCCTAAATCGTTGATAGAAAAAGGTGGGCTAAATGCACGACGTCGAGACTATCTTTACTCATTACTAGATTTATCCAAGCCCGTGCCATTGCCGACTTCAATTTACCCCGAACAAATTTTTTAACATTACCCAATCCTCTTTCCGTATCATCCACTACCGAAAATTTACCCAAAAAATTTACCACTCCATTTTCACTGTCGAAATTCACTGCACTTTCAATTTTTAAGTCGCCATTCTCGAACCATGCCCCCAAAGAAGAATTTTAAGTGTCGAAGAAGAAGACCTCTTCATCGCAGTCGACTTCAGGTATTTTTTTTGTATCTAATTTCAATTATGTTTGAATGTTGAATCTCTTCTGCGGTCGACATTCGAATCGAAAATTTGACAAACCCTGTACCCTGAGAACACCGACTCAGCAGAGATTTTTTGATATTAGTTTTCTTTTATGTCTTATTTCGCCGAACTATATAGTGCTTAGGTTTTAACAGGGGTCTGTGGTATGGAATTATTTAGATTCATTATTGTTGAAGGGATTTACTATCAAATGAAATGGATATAGGAAATTAAATCATTGGGCAGTTTTTTTTGTATATAAGGAGTGGTCGGCATTGTACTTCCGCATGAGACGCAATATTTTTTTTGTGTATATGATGCTTGGCTTGATGTTCATTATAGAGTTTGCTTTAATTAGTAGTGATCGTTGATTGATGTACTTCATATATTGGTGCTTTCAATTTTTGTTTTTATTTAGGTTATTAACTACTTTGATAAACATATTCAGTTGTTTTAATTGTTTTATGCAGAAGAACATGGAAAAAGACCAATGACTGCCTCGTCAGTTGCAAAAGGCTAAAGCGGCAAAAAAAGTTGTCGTAGAGACGTTGGAAATGCCAATGGATCGTGGTAATTCGTTGAGTGAATCAGAAAGTGACGAAAAGTTTCAAACATTAGACGAACGTGGTGATGAAGGCAATTCATACGAGGATCAAACAAGCAAAGAAGAATTAGCTTCGCTATCTCCTTATTTTTATTAGCCATGGATAAAACGAAACCCTAAACCCACCTCTAAGAATAAAACCTATTTTTCACTTTAAAAAAATGTATTAAGGCACGAGTTTGGCCCTAAAGGTCCAATAACACACGGTTCTCTACCGACAGATGGGGCAAATCAAAAAATAAATTCTTCAAATTACACATATAATATGCTTCACAATGCAATGTGGCCTGGCACCGCCAAATGAGTTGGGTAACTAAAAAAACAACTTCATTTTATCCATTCAAAAGGGTTATTAAAATCGTTTCTCTTTATATAGCCGTCTGCTAGTATGTATCGCGTAATATGGGTAAAATACTCTTTTTCTTTTTGGTAAGAAGAACCTCTAAAGTGGTGCATTTAGCGCCTCTCTTATCCACTTTCGAACTTCTGGAGAGGTAGCGAGGAAGAGGAAAGAAAGCGGGATTTCTCCCGGTGCAAGGGAAGACCAAATGCACATGCTCTAAAGCCTCTTTGTCTTCACTATCAAACATTCTTAGCTAGAAACTCAAAATTATGCTAAAATGGAAAATAAGAATTTCTGCTTTCATCTTAAACTGTTAAAAAAGTTTAGGGTCTGTTTGCTTTCATTTTTAAATTTTATGTTTTGCATTTTCAGAATTCATAACAAAATACGGGAAGTGCGTTGGAAAATATTTAAAATTATAGGGCGTTGTGACGATGATGGAGAGAAGACGAAGGATATACAGAAACGACGAAGGACGGCGAAGGGGATGGAGGGAAGGCGTTGGGGTGAATTTATCAAAACACGGAAAACAAAATAAATTTATTTTTCATTTTGTATGTTAACTTCAATTTTTCAAATTGGTTGTTTTTCACAAAATACATGGTGCTTTTTTGTTTGGACGAAAACACAAAACTAAAAATGACAAACCAAACGGGACCTTTCATCTTCAATGGAATATTCATTCAGACACGTAACTTCTATTTTGCCCTTTTTTATTACATGCCTATAAGTGGACCAATTTGTAAGAAAGTATTTAATTTTCATTGTAACTGTGATATTATTTACTAATTCTCTACTATTTGTTTCGTTCAGTTATAACTTTTACAAAGACTTGATATTTAGGTATGTTTTAGCAAGTTTTAATTTTAGTTACTGAAATTATGCCGTGAGGAGTGAATATTCAGTTATGGATTAAAGCGAGCACATGCAAATATAGGAGTGATAGTTAAATATGAAGTCTTTCTTAAATGCCAAGTAAAGATACCGTCTTTTCATTTTGGCTTGCAATGTTATATAGATAACTGACAGATTTTTATCAATTTATCTAAGAATCCAGCAATTGCTGATTCTGTTATTCTTCTTCTTGCTTTACTGCACTATTTGGGATTCTGATGTTCAGCAGGCTTAAGTGTATGAAGATGATGGAACAGTTTTGAGCTATGCACAATTCAGAATAAACTGGTAACTGTGATAATTGTGTCCAAAGACAGGTAAAGAGAAAACGAACCTCCTGCTCGTAAATTTTATTATTTAATGTTAGACATTTCCTTTTAGACCATTATACTCTATTTTTCAGCATGAATATATCAGTTTGGGAAGAAAATATGCAAGTCATAGTATTCTTTTAGCCTTGAAAAGTTGAATGGAAGTGGACTGCTTAGTGCTTACATAATTAATCATTTTATATTAGACGATGTAAACCTGTGTAATACATATTACTGAAGTATTTTTATGTTTAACATAAAATCCTAAAGTAAAATACAAAGTGGGTAGGGAAAACATATGTAAATTTATGTGTTATAAAACAAATTAATTTACCACTAGATATAGAGAAATATGAATCCATATTCATATGTTGTAATAAAGAAATTGCCATTAAATTCATTTTTCTTCTTCTTTGATTAACTATCATTAGTTTTATAACATGGATGCTTAGCCTATTACATTTTTTTTCCCTTCGAATTGCAGTACCACAATTCTTCTTTTAGTACAAAGAACTTCTCCTGGTCAAGCCGCACATTAGCATGGTTATCATGATAATAAGGTCATTCTTGCTTACAACATGAGTCCACCTATTGATCCACTAGCTCCTGCGGCCGCTTTCTATTCTCGTGTATAATTTGTTATTTCAATCTTCTTTAAATAATCTGTCTTCTATGTCATTTGTATAGTATTTACTCAAGTTTTTTTAGGTAAAGGAACACAATATTGCTACTTTTAACAACGTAAATGATGGTAGGAGGCATATGTCTGGTATGGTGTAAAATACTTTTAAAAGCTGAAGTAACTATGTATTTTAGTACTGATTAGTATTTTTTATTTAGGCAAAGGTATGATCAAAATTGTAAAGTCAACCTTGTCGAATAACTTACCACTGTGGAAACACAGGTCGCTGAAGCCAAAGGTACCATTGAATTTTTATTATGCTATTAATTTATGCAGGAGATTTGAATTTGTGTTGTTTTGCATACTTGATTATGTTTCTAGTTAGAGAACTAAAAAGTAGTATAAGAAATTTATGTCTATTACATATCAGGCAATTCCTGAAGAGTTTACATTTTAAGCTATGATTATGGTTTATATTTAATTTTATATGTATATCATTATGAACTTATTTGCTCCATTGATTTCCCGATCTTCAAAGTTGTTGCTTCTTCATAACCATTAACATCTAGTTTATTATCTTAGAAAAAATGTGTTGGTCCAATAAAACTTATATTTTATAGCAACATTCTAAGAATGATGATTAGGGTTATATAATCTAAATGCTCAGTGAAATTATATTTAGATAATTAATCTTTTAAAATCCGACCTTAGCTCAGTTGGTAGAGCGGAGGACTTTAGTTGATTGGCAGAGCATGTAAGGTTGTCATTGCTCAATTTTTTGATTTTTTGCATGATGCAATTAATTATTTAATTGAAACAAAATTTTGAACTGCACCTGAGGTGTCTTTGAATTGGCAAAGCATGTAAGGTTGTCATTGCTCAAATCACTATATCCAAATCGGTACTCTGATGCAACTAAATCTGTATTTTAGTATCCACTAGTAACATAATTACTCTCATGAACTTGCAAGTTGATT
This sequence comes from Allium cepa, assembly GCA_030765085.1. Lineage (NCBI taxonomy): Eukaryota > Viridiplantae > Streptophyta > Magnoliopsida > Asparagales > Amaryllidaceae > Allium > Allium cepa. The sequence goes on from CM060932.1 coordinate 126,994,246, forward strand.
CTTTTGTCTACTGTAAAACTTTGCATTATTTTGCCAGTTGTCTTTTAAATTTTTAAGATGACTTCTGGTTATTATATTATCGTAGGAGTTAACTTTGTGATTTGCTTTAGAATGTTATGGCATAATTAAACATTTACTATTTTGTGTTCGGTTTACCGACCCTTGCTCAGTTGAGAGAATGGAGGATTTTAGTTAATTAGCAGGTTAAATCTTCCGGTCGCTGGTTTTATAGCCTGAAAGATTGGGATTTTTTTTACATTTATCAGCTTAATCAGTATATTTTTATTACCTAACCTTCTTATCGACAGAGAACCCACAGTTCACGCTGCAGATTGTTGTCGTGGTTAGTACTATATAATCCATTTTGTAGTTTTCGTATCAAAAAGTCCATCTGTAAAAGGAACCTTTCGTGTAGATATAGTGTGATGAGTGGTAAACGTGTTTACAGACAGATTAGAGACGATGGCTGTTTGATGATTACGTGGGAAGAAGAAAAATGTATTGCCTCACAATGGTTACGTGGGAAGAAGAAAAATGGAGAACACAAGGCTAGTATAGTTTAGGATTGTTGCTGTTCGTCAAGAATAATCTTTTAGCATGAACCAGTTTATGAATTTATATACCGCTCTAAAAAATGATTCATATGAGATGGAAGCGGTGCTTAAAGTCTTCATGTAGGAAACAAAAAGCCATAATTACATGAAATATGCCAACTTGTTCCACAGTGCAGAGAATAGGAACATCGACAGAGTAAACATTGCACAAAACGTCATTCTATTGCTGATGAAACAATCTTTTCTTCCGCTACTTGGAATTGCACTAGCATTCGCACTGGTATTGCTAGAAGAGAAAACCATCCTTGCACTATGACTATCTGTACAATAGAATAATATTACTAGAGATCTAAACACATAAAAAAAATGCAAGTAATGCAAGTGTTAGATCCAGCGGCACATTTTCCTTTTCTTTTTTGTTGGTTAGTTTTATGTAGGAACTTTGTGACAACGAGATAGTTCACAAATACTGTGTAGACGACATGTATTCAGATATGCAAGAATATTTACACCCTTATCTTTCGCTTGAAGAATTTTCTAAAACTGCAGAAACTCTTGAGCAGCCTTTGAGTGTGGAGGAAGTTTCAAAAAACCTGTATGTATCAATTACGTCAATGGGTAAATTTAGGGACAGTATTTGATTCATGAAAGATGAAGAGAAAAAAGGAGCTTGCAGTTGAAAAAAAAATCCAAATTTTGGACAGCGAAAGCAGAACACTTAATTATCTAGTCCGTCGACAATCTCAACGCTCTTAATAAATTTGGACGGGAATCAACTAATATCTTCTTCTTAATAAATTTGAAATAGATTAAAATCGTCCAAACTTAACGCTCCACTTTGATTTAAAAATATTCATAATTCAACAAAACTGATTATTGGGTCAGCCCCCCAAGGCGCTAAGTATCTCGTACCACACCAATCAAGTTTGAGCAATGCTCAAACTTATCCTTTTAAACCGAATTTGTCAACATATCAGCTGGATTGTGTTTTGTATGTATCTTTGATAGCTTTATCTTATTTCTCTCTTCTTCAAGCATGGGAAAAAAACTCCAAACAACAATGTGCTTTTTCTGTGAGTTGTAGGCTTGATTCTCAACAAGATGAATGATGCCCTGACTATCCGAAAACAACTCCACCATTCTCTGCATCATTTGATGATAAATCCTCCAAAAGCTACAACAAGTACAATTCTTCCTTGGTAACTTGAACAATAGAATAAGCTCTGCCTCAATGGTTAATAAAGCTACAACGGATTGTAGCTTGGATCTTTAAGAAATCGGGCCTTTGCCAAGTGTATAAACATAGCCAGAAATTGATTTCCTACCATCTCTATCCTTAGCATATCTAAATCACAATAACCCCTTAGAGTTATGCCGCTACCTCCAAACGACAAGCCAATATAAAAAAATGCCTCTCAAATATCGTAGAATCAACTGTACTGCTTGCCAACAAGTCTTGACTGAGTTAGACATGTATCTGCTAACAACACCAATTGCATGAGCTAAATCAGGCCTTGTGCATATTATAACATACATAAGGCTTCCAACTGCTCTAGAGTAAGAAATATTAGCCATATTCCTTTTGTCTTCATCCGGTGTAGGACATAAATCTCTGGATAGTTGAAATTGAGAGCCTAGTTGAGTAGTTACCGGTTTAGCTTTTTCCATACCAAATCGAGATACGACTTTCTCGATATACCGAATTTGAGTTAGCCTCAAAACTCTTTGATTTCTATCTCTATGAATCTCCATCCCTAAAATTTTCTATGCATTTTCCAAATCTTTCATATCAAACTCCTTGTTGAGCTCCATCTTTAACTCTAAAATCCTAGTCATGCTCTTAGAAGCTATCAACATATCATCAACATAAAGCAACAAATAGATGATGTCTTCTTTACACTTCTTAAATAGACACATTGGTCCTTAAAGCTTCTAGAGTAACCATGTGAGATCATGAACTTATCAAATTTCTTATACTACTATATATGAGACTGTTTTAAACCATAAAGAGATTTGTTAAGCGTACAAACATGACTGGACTTGCTGTTGGTGAATGTCCTCCTCGAGGTCACCATGCAATAATGCTGTCTTGACTTCTAATTGTTCTAACTCCATGTCGAAGTGGGCAACCATTGCCAAAAGAATGCGAATGGAAGTGTGTCTGACAACTGGAGAAAAAATATCGTGAAACTCCGCACCTTTTCTCTGAACATAGCCCTTCGCCACTAATCTCCACCATTGTCGCCATATTTCACCTTATAGATCCATTTACATCTAATTACTCTCTTGCGGGAAGGAAGTGGCACTAAATCCCAAGTGTGATTTTTGTGCAAAGACTCAATTTCCTCCTCCATAGCTACTAGCCAACTGGAACTATCAATTGAACTAATGACATCTCGATAGTCTTTGGGCTCATAATGAAATATGCTTAATCCATAAGCTGTCATGTCATCGAAGTCAATGTCTTCAATGTTTAATCCCACAAAATCATCAAGCCGTCTAGGTCTTTTCCTCTTTCTGATTGGTAAAGTTTGAATTTGAGCTCCATCTTGAGATAGTTTCTCTGTCCTCTCCTCATCAACCACGGTGTCATCGGAAACACTATATTTATGAAAGTCTGATGATCTACTTTGTGTCTAGTACTCTGAATTTGTCCTCTCAACATCATCATTAAGTGAAGAAGAAGGCTCCACCTCCAACATAACATTTTCATCAAATGTAACATGTCTGCTAGTAACAATCTTTTGGATAGTAGGACACTACAACCTATAACCCTTAACTCCTTTCCTATAGCCAAGAAAAATACACCTGTGCGATCTTGGATCCAACTTCCCTTTGCTCTCATGCACATAAGCTGGACAACCAAATACTTTGAGAAAAGAATATGAAATGGGCTTCACAAAGTTTCATCCTTCGACTGCTTCTCAACAAGAGATAAGCATAAGACTGCTTCTCAACAAAAGATTTTCAACTTTAACGGCTATTAAAAGTTTCATCCTTGTACTTCATAAAGTCATCCTTGGACTTCATAAAGTAAACCCATACCTTTCTAGAAAAATCATCAATAAATGAAATAAAATACCTAGCTCCTCCAAAAGATAGGCATGGTGCGGGGCCTCAAACATCAGTGTGAACATACTCTAAAATATCTTTAGACTTATGCTCTGCAATGCAAAAGAAAACTTCGTTTTCTTTCCAAGTACGCATCCTTCACAAAAGCCAAGTTTTGAATGATAAATACCGTCAATCAAACCTCATTTTCTCAATACTTCCAAACTGCGCACTCCAATGTGTCCCATATGAAAATGCCACAATTTGGTAGAATCGGAATCAATAGAACGAATAACGAAAGAAGACTCTGCAACAACAATGGTATCCTTCAGCAAATATAGATTTCCAGCTTTTACCCCTTTCATCACCATCAACGAGCCATTTGTAATTTCCAATGAATCTTTTTCTATTACACATTTCAAGCTAAGATTGCACAATGCTCCAATGGAAGTCAAACTACGTCTCAAATCATGCACATGTCTAACGTCACACAAAGTATGAACAACACCATCAAACATCCTAATCTTTACCGTTCAAATACCTATCATGCGACAAATAGCATTATTTCCCATGAGAACCTCTTCTCCATCAAACTGACGATAAGTGAAAAAAGAGTGTCTATCAGGTGTCATATGATAGGATGTTTCAGAGTCAATAATGCACATAGTACTCTTCATAGAAGATGCAGAAATTGTAAAAATACCAGGATCACGCTTTGAATCTGATCTTTCCACGGTAGTAGTTGAAGTCTTTTGGGTAACAACTTTATATTTATTCTCTAACTTTGGTCAACTAGCAATATAATGTACATATCTTCTACAATAATGAAAAACTCCCTTCGGAGCTCCCCTTAATTGAAATCTTGACTTGGCTCTATATCCACTACAACAAAAAGACCCTTTAGCGTTTAAAAAATGCTGTAAAAGGTTTTTGCAGTGTATTTATAAACATTGTAAATCAAAATGTTGTAATAAATCAATGACCTATTATTGCAACAGAAAAACGCTGTAAAAAATCATGTTTTTATAGCGTTTTGAAAATGCCATGAAAAGTCTTATCAATGGCCTTTTTCATATGCTATAAAAGGCTTTTACGGCGTTTTCATAAATGCTGTAAATCAACATGTTGTAATAAAACAGTGACTTATTAATGCAATAGACGAAACGCTATAAAAAACATGTTTTTTATTGTTCTGAACATGCTATAAAAAGTCTTATTAATGGCATTCTTAACATCATTTTAAAAATCATTTTTGCAGTAAATACACATTCATTATCACATTATAATTGACAAATTTGCATAAATACAATGTATCATTTAACACAATAATATATATCACATTAAACGAAAAATAACTAGCCATTCACATTCACATAGAATAATACATAACATATCGTAGTATTTAATTAACATTACATTAAAAGTGTAAATAATACAAGTGATAAAAAGATCGTACTACACATGATGAATAAATGTGCAAATCAAAGAAATTGTTATTTCAAAAGAACTTTAAATCACTAATATACAACAGCGTGTTGTCATTTGTATGCACCATAGATGGGTAATTACCTATGAAAAAGAAATTCAACAATTAGCAATTATAACTATACTTACATACATGTGTGTGTGTGTGTGAAACTTAATTACATAAATTTAATTAATTTATATGGAACTTAATTAATTTGTATAAAACTCGATTAACTTATTATTTTTATAGAATTAAATTGATTTATATAAACTTTAGTTGATTTTATAAAATTTAGTTAATTTATATAATCATATGGAAACAATATCAATAGCATATGGAATTTCCTGAAATGGATATAAATTTTGTTCAAAATACTTTATTCAACAATTGCATGTATATTGTTATAAACTTAATAATTTTTATAAAACTTAATTAAATTTTATAAACTTATTTAATTTTTAAAAAATAGTTGGCTTATTTAAATATTAAAAAACTTAATTAACTTAGTTACTTATTTTAAACTTAGTTAATATTTTGTTGTTGTAATTTTTATTATATTAATATTATTATATTATTTTAATACCATTTTTATTATATTATGTCATTCTTGTAAATTTTAGTTAATTTTTATAAAACTTAGTTAATTTAATTAAAAAATAAATTTTGTTGATTTTTATAAAACTCAATTAATTTAGTTAATTTTTATATAAATTGGTTAATTTTTATATCCTTTAATTAACTTTTATTAAACTCACCTAATTACTTAGTTGAATATTTATAAGACTTAGTTTATAAATTGGTTAATCATTTTAGTTAATTTTTATATAACTTAGTTAAATTTTATAAGAATAAGTAAATTTTTATAAACTTTTAGTTTGTCTAGTTAAATTTGTATAAACTTGGTAAAGTAGTTAACTTTTATAAATTAAGTAAAAAAAATTGATTTTAATTAATTTTTATATAACTCAGTTAATTTTCATAAATATATTTAAATTTTATAAATTTTTATTGATATTTTGATATTTATTTAATATATTATAAAACTTAGTTAATTTTTAGAAAATTATTTATTTTTTACAAAACTTGGTTAACTTAGTTAATTCTTATAAACTTTGTTGATTTTTATAAACTTGTCGGATTTCATGAATTTTCAATGGCGCATCCTTTGCGCGGTTAATGCTTTCCCGTACATCCCAATTCGTTATACATTTACACGATCAAAACAATATTGGATTTATATCATATATAACAAAATATACTTCATAATAGCATACACATTCAAATGCATAAAAACGTATCTTTTATTAGCAACTTTAGCTAGTAATCTTCCATGTAGCAAAGGAATGTTTTGTATACCTATATAGAAAAGTAAAAGGAATAATTAGTAAAGACGGGCATCTCATGTTATAATTGAAATTAGACTATATGAAATTTCTTAGGATAATTCGTAGGATATAAATGATGTCAGCAGAATGCCAACATCTCATATTAAATTGAAATTAGAGTACAAAATTTTCTTAACACCAACAGAGAGAAGATTAACATCATGTATATTGCTTTGTATTATATTTCTATGAGATAAGTTTAGATTTTAACTACCTAAGGCAAACAAAAAAGTAAAAGAAAAATCTCGAATTGTTCATACTTGTTTAAAATTTCTGCAGTTGCACCGAATAATGATTTTTACCTGAGTCTGATAGTTCTTAAAGCGAGAAAGTCTATTCTCTATCCTTGTATTTATTCCAATTATAAAATGAAACGGAGAGTGCATTTGATAAACATATTTTCATTGACTTTTGCCAAAGTCAAATAGGAGAATTTACCTTTGCGACCAGCACAATAAGTTGAGGGTGCAAACCAAAATTAACACATAATTTTACATCTGAAAATAGATTGCATTATTCCCATCTTAACATGGGTCAAATGATCGGGAAACGCGTTGTCAAAGTTGGCTAGAAACTAGATTTGCAGCTGAGCTCATTTTTGTGTTTGAAAAGTATCATTTTAGAAAAATCATAACTTTGTCATCTTGCAGCAAAATGAAGTCAAATTTTTGTATGTTGTATTATTTGTGTCGTATTTTAATACTGAAAAATTTCAGGCGAATCTGAGTTGTCTAGATGCCGAAAATCAGTCGTCGAAGTTGGATAGAAACTAGATTTGCAGCTGAGTTCAGTTTTGTGTTTGAAAAGTACCATTTTAGAAAAATCATAACTTTCTATTCTTGATGCGAAATCATGTCAAATTTTAGTATGTTGTTATCCATGTGCTAAAGTTTATTGCTGAAAATTTTTGTTCAATTCTGGGAAGTTTGGATATCTGAAACACATCGTCAAAGTTGGCCAGAAACAAGATTTCCAATTTGCAACATTCTTCATTAGTTTTCGCTGCTGTTTTTGACTTAATTGATGATTGAATTAAAAAGTTTGATGACGGATTTTGAAGCTATGATATCCAATAATGGATTAGCTCAGTTTTGAAGAAATTTGGAATTTAATTTTTTTAAATATTATTTAAATTCAAATATCAGTAAATATCGATATTTGCTGAATTTGATGGTTTTAATTGTTTTTGCTTTCAAGTAAATTTTTTAAAATTTCTTAAAAATCATGGTTTGGAAAGTAAATGTTTTTAGTAATTTTAAACGATTTTTAATCAATTTGTTAATATTTTATAGTATTTTATAAATAGATAATATATTTAAATAAGGGTTTTCTCTTTATAAGGCTTATATATATATATATATATATATATCTCAAAATCGTTTAAAAATCCTATTTTATCTATAAAAATTATTTTAAATATATTTTAGTTTATACTTATGAATTTAGGCGTATAAGAGTGAGAATTAAATGATTTAGTAAAAATACATGGTATGGGACATGTCTTTTTGCTTTATCACTTTATCACTCAATATCGGACTTGTACGATCGAAACCAATTTAAAGTGATATTTGAGATGATTTAGAGGTTGCCTAATTTTGGCGAAGGTTACTAGTTTGAGAACTAATCTTTTTGAGTGCATTCGATGACGAACCAATCTGGATGCAGCTTTCTTATAATTACGGATGAAACGAGGCAATTTTTTATTTTAAAACTTTAATTTGCGATTATGGTTAGAAATGACCATCACAGTGTTCTTCATACTTACCAAGGAGATGAGGTGAGTTGTTTAGTTGATGATGTTTTATGTTGGTTTTCTAATGTGGCATCGACTAACGATTAGTAAACCAATAGGTGCGAACATATGGCATGGGACGTATGTTCACGCCTATTGGGTTCCTATTCGAGAGGTTGAGACACATTCAAGATGTTACTAGTACTATAGAACGGGTACACGATTGGAGTCACTACGATGTTTATGATGTTATTACTAGACTCTAATCACCACGATGTTATTACTTGGGTTTTGTGACTGGGTGTCATCACGATGTTCCCGACTATAGTCAATCAAGATGATCACGAAGTTATGATGTTATGTGACCCCAAGTCATCACAATGAATGGTACCAAATAATAGTAGTACTAGTCAAGATGAAAAGCACGTGCAATTTTCTATGAAGTTTTCGATGTTCGATTTCACCTTTTTGATGATGTTGTTTGAATACGACCTTGAGTATGACATAGGCTACATTTGTATTATGCTCTATGGTGATTTCGGTTATGATTGCCTTTAACTCTTATTGAGTTCTTATGATAGATTATGATGATTTGATGTTTCTTTATGAAGTTATTATATGGTTCTCATCCCTTGTCCACTTTACTTATAGATGTCCTTAGGAGAAACCATATGCATGTTACTTATTGAATTCCCTTGAAATAGATAGATGAATTGATGTCCTCTTTCTTATCAATGATATGATGAATCATATATCGTCCCATTGGAAACAACGGAGTGATTCTCACCCTTCCGCTTATTATTGAGATCCTTACTACTGATAAGTTCCAGCTTGCCTGACCCTTATGTGCTTTTCACTCGGGTCAGACCGAGTTGCAGGTTAGTTATGGATTGCTGCTTCCCTCGGATCATTTTGCTGGCTTTTGTTGGGCTTTATCATTTTGGCTTGGGTATCATACTTTTTTAGTAGTCAACTCTTAGTAATAAATTCTAATGAACTTAGGAATAAATTTTAATGAACTTAGGAATAATTTTTTATTGGTGGAAAATGATGAAAATAGTGATTTTTCACTAAAAAGGTGAATATTGGTAAATAATTGGTATTAAATTGTGAAACTAATATTTTTAATTGAAAATTTTAGTTTTTAACATTACTAACATATTCCCTTCGTTAAACCATGAAAAATAAAATTTGCTTCATGTAAATCGGAATTTATATGTATAAAATATGTTGAAAACAAGTTTAAACTTGTAGATAACAAACTCAAAAATACACTAAGTGTTAAAATGGTTTTAAAGAGCATAATCAATTGTCCATTAGCCCATCGTTTGGACCTTTCTATTGAGATACGATCCTTTTTCTCCTTACAGTAAACCATCTTCCTCAAAAAGCTTCTCAAGAGAAAACAATGGCTCCATTATAATGAAAATCAAATTTATATCAATATCCTTATGAATCAAGTACTAAGATTCGAGTTAAATACTAAGATCCATGTAGTCTCCATCCTTATAAACTCTCTAATCCATTAAAATCTGAAATTTTACTATTGTATGTTTCTAATTGCTATATCATTGTCTGCATGTCTCTTTTATGCTAGCTACGGGTTCTTGAAGCTCAAATCTCAGCTAAATCTTCAATCTATGCTACCAAATCACTACTCCGTCTTGTTAAAACTATTCGGTAAGTAAAATCGCTTATAGAAAGTCGTCTAGAATGTGAATTGCTTGGTTTCAGCGAAGTCCGTATGCAAATTTCGGAGTCTTTTTTTTTATATTGTTGTCCAAAAAGTGACATTTTAGAAAAATCATAACTTTCTTATCTTTTAGCAAAATACTGTCAAATTTTAATATGTTGTTTTCCATGTACTAAAGTTTATTGCTGAAAATTTTTGTTCGATTCTGGGCAGTATTGATTTCTGAAACATATCAACAAACTTGGCTGGAAACTAGATTTGCAGCTGAGTTCAGTTTTGTATTTGAAAAGTGTCATTTTAGAAAAATCATTACCCTTTCATCTTACAACGAAATGCTATCAAATTTTAATATGTTGTTGTCCATTCTAAAATTTATTGCTGCAAATTTTTGTTCAATTTTGGTCAGTTTTGACATCGGAAACACATCATAAAACTTGGCTGGAAGCTAGATTTGCAACTGAGCTCATTTTTGTGTTTGAAAAGTGTCATTTTAGAAAAATCATAACTTTCTTGAAGCGAAATGCTGTAAAATTTTATTATGTTGTACTCCTTGTGTCATAGTTTAATGATGCAAAATATCCATTGAATTTGAGTTGTCTAGATTCCAAAAATCAGTCGCCAAATTTGGCTAGAAACTAGATTTGCAGCTGAGTTCGGTTTTGTGTTTGAAAAGTGTCATTTTAGCAAAATTGTAACTTTCTTATCTTGCAGCGAAATGCTGACAAATTTTATTATGTTGTTGTCCATGTGCTAAATTTTATTACTGCAATTTTTTTTTCAATTCTGGGTAGTTTTGGTATCTGAAAATCATCGTCAAATTTGGCCAGAAACAAGATTTTTAATTTGCAGCATTCTTCATTAGTTTTCGCTGCTGTTTTTGAGTTAATTTATGATAGAATTGAAAAGTTTGATGATGGATTTTGTATCTATGATATCTGATAATGGATTTGCTCAGTTTTGAAGAAATTTAGAATTTAATTTTTCTTTTAAATTTTATTTAAATTCAAATATCGGTAACTATCGATATTTGGAGAATTTGATGGTTTTAATTGTTTTTGCTTTCAAATAAATTATGGAAAATTTCTTAAAAATCATGTTTTGGAAATTAAATGTTTTTTTAGTCGTTTTAAAGGATTTTTAATCAATTAGTTGGTATTTTAAAGTATTTTATAAATAGATAACCTATTTAAATAAGGGTTTTATCTTTATAAAGCTTAAATATATATAAATTTCTCAAAATCGTTTAAAAATCCTATTTTCTCTATAAAAATTATTTTAAATATATTTTAGCTTATTCTTATGAATTTCGGCATATAAGATTGAGACTTAAACGATTTAGTAAAAATACGTGGTATGGGACATGTATTTTTGCTTTATCACTCAATATCGAACTTGTACGATCGAAACCAATTGGAAGTGATATTTGAGATGATTTAGAGCTAGCCTAATTTTGGCGAAGGTTACTAGTTCGATAACTACTCTTTTTGAGTGCATTCGATGACGAACCAATTTAGATGTAGTTTTCATATAATTACCGATGAAATGAGGCAATTTTTGATGTTAAAACTTTAATTTGCGATTATGGTTAGAAATGACCATCACGATGTTCTTCATACTTGCGAAGGAGATGAGGCAAGTTTTTTAGTTGTTGATGTTTTATGTTGGTTTTCTAATGTGGCATCGACTAACGATTAGTAAACCAATAGGTGCGAAAGTATGGTATGAGACGTACGTTCACGCCTATCGGGTTCCATTTCGAGAGGTTGAGACACATTCAAGATGTTACTAGTACTATAGACCGAGTACACGATTTGAGTCACTACGATGTTTATGATGTTATTTATAGACTCTAATCATCATGATGTTATTACTCGGGTTTTTGACAGGGTGTCATCACGATATTCCCGACTATAGTCAATCAAGTGATCATGAAGTTATGATGTTATGTGAATGTTGAATATGCGAGTATATGATTTTTGTTTGATGATAATAAACATATATATATATATATATTCATTTAAATGTATTTGTTAATATACTATTTTATTTTCACAGATTAATAAATATTTGATGAACAAAATAAATAACACAGAATTTGAATTCAAACGGATATTTTGTTCAAAGAAATATTTATTACAATTTTTGAATAGTACAAATTTCAAGCTCTCACTATATATATATATATATATATACAACTTCAATTACAATACAAATTTGATTACATCACAATTCACATTTACATTTGCACCTCACTACATATCACTCACATTCGTATTTATCTTCAACTTCATTCCAATGTGAATCCAGCATCTGAGCGATCTGCAAAAATATACGTTGACGCAGTAAAATTGAAAATAAAATATTTTTGCAGTATAAAATAAAATGTGATTTTGAAAATAATATTTGCCTCGGTTATTTGGGTTGTTCGTCATCATTTAAATTTGAATTCATCATACACGAACAGCTTGTGACATACATAGTGTATCACTGTACATGCCATAAGGCCGTGCACACCAATATATACACTTGATAAATCTACAGGGACAGTTAAGCACAGGTCAAACCCAAATGAAAGTCGGGTTCAACTCAAGTGCAATAAAAATAATGTCACAATATCAGCACAAGGTCAAACCCGAGCTCCAAGCTAGATTCAACACAGGTGCAAGTTCATGAAATAGGTCAAGACAACTAAAACAAGCCTTGACCAAAATCCAAATGCACAAATGCAATATGAACCAAACAGTGCACAAAGGCAGTGGTACAAACTACACGAAGACACAGCTGAATGAAAGTGTACAAATAGTGATGAATGCAGATACAACATGCATCATATCAGGTCAAAGTAAACCAGAGATCAGCCATGACCAGAGAGAAGCCAAAGCTAACGAACAGCATGTGATACAAAAAAACCACAAAACTCTATGCAAACTGCTTAATTTGGCAAAACAAGTGTATACAACCACATGGTGACAGTAGAATACAAACTCGAGACTACAAAACATTCATATACAAGTTTTACTGACTCGAAGGAGCAAACATATAGAACAAAGGATAGTGCAATGCAGACATGTTAGCAAGACAACAAATCCAAACCAAGTTCAATAGTCAAAGCATCATCAACAAAGTGAAAGTACATAGTCAAACTGCACCATACCAATTCAAACATGTAGTACAACAAATGTAAAGACACAACAATGCAGAACTACTCCTGATGGAGATGTACAAGATGATAGCACATATATGCATACATGAAACAATGAACCAAACAAGCTGCAGAGAAAAATTCAATGGCCAAAGTCGAGCATAAAGAATGAAGTCAACCACAAACTCATGATACAGTGAACTACATAATGAACATGTATGTAGTGACAATACAAAAAGAAAATGCAAAGTCAAAGTCAATGTTTTCTCACAGTAGGTAATATGAGAAATACGAGTTAACAAAAATCAATATCAAGTTCGAAAGTCACATGCAGTTTAAATTGAAGTGACCAAAGTCAGAGACATAATGGCCGAAGCCAATATACAAAGTCAATAAAGATGTCAGAAATTCACATAGCAGCATCAAGCGGCCTAAATCAACAAATGACAGAGATTCAAATGTAACAGCGGTTTTGAACAAAGCATCAGGTAGCAGTTTCAAATAATGTCAACAAGTGTCAAAGCCGATATTGAACAAATCAATGCCAAAGTCGAACCAGCAAAATCAAAACCGTAATGGCAATTCAAAGCCGTGAGTATCAAGTAAATCAGAAATATAGTCAGAAAAAATCACCATCATCCGTACAAAAATCAACGGCCGAGCTATATCAATTGACAAATTCAAATAACTCTAGACGAACGAAAAAATAGGGATTCGAACCCTATATAAGAAATCGACATCATTGGCAAAAGGTAATCAAGTTCAAGTACGTAAAATCAAAAGAAATAAAAGCAAAAATCACATATCAAAGTCAAGAATATAACTCGATCGAGAAGCAGCCGAGCGCAATTCAAGGAGACAAACGATCGACAAAGCAAACACACGAATATCCATTCGATCGATCAACATTCAAGCGACGGCTTCAAAGAATTTCACAAGCCCTAATTTTTGTTAAAGAGGAAATGAATGAGGAACGACCGGCATTTTCACAAAAGAAAGGAACGGGGCAAATAAAATAGGAACCAGGCCGATAAAGAAATAAAAGAAAAGGGGCCGGCCTTTATTGTTTTACAATTATATTTGGGGTTAACCTTTCAATTAGGGTTTTAATTATTTTACAAAAAAAAATTAAATTTAAATTCTTCTTTTAAACGTTGTAATTACTAGTCGTGCGACTAGGGGACAATTTAAGTGGCGTAGTTTGAGAATTCGCTACTCAATGGCTGAGCTGTGGCAGGGTTTTGAGCGTAGAGTTAAGGTTAGTCGATAGCGGATGTCGCGAGTTTACGTGTGTAAGCGTCTGACTGCTTAATTTCTAGTAGAAACCTTGGGGCAGCACGTAGGCAGGGTCTTGCCGAAGCTGGGTAAATTCTATGTCGTTCTATTTCTGCATATATTATTCTGCTATTATCTATGCTGCTATTATTTTGATATATCTGTGTTGAAATAATTTTATAAGCTTCCGCAATAATTTTTATAATTAATAGCATCACCCTATTCACCCCCCCCCCTCTAGGGTGAAATCGATCCTACAAGTGGTATCAGAGCTAGGTACAAAAGCCATTTTTGTGTTAAAAAAAAGTTGATTTTTTTAAAAACCAATTTTTGTTTTAAAAATTTGAAATTTTAAAATGGATTTTTTTAATAATGCTTTTACGGAGGGTTAGTCTATAGGTAAACCACCAGTGTTCAATGGTGAATATGCTTACTGGAAAAATAGGATGGAATTTTTTTTGAAAACCATTGACGCTTGGGATATTGTTGAGACAGGGTATAGAGCACCAACTATAATTGTAAATAATCAGGAAATAAATAAAACAAAGGATCAATGGACAGAGCTAGAAAATAAATTACAAAATGCTAACGCTAAATTTATGAATTCTATTAACTGTTCATTGGATCAATTTGAATTTAATCGTGTCCCACATTGTCTAACTGCGTAGGAAATATGGCATACACTCGAAGTGACTCACAAAGGAACATCTCAAGTCAAAGAATCTCGTCTTGCCATGCTGAGTAGTGAATACGAGAATTTCACAATGGCCAAGGAAGAAAATGTCAAAGAGATGTACGCACGACTTTCCAATATCGTATACAAATCAAAAGCTCTCGAAAAATCATACACAGAATTGGAAATAGTTCGAAAAATCCTCGGAGTCCTTCCACGAAGTTTTGAAGCAAAAGTGACTGCCATTCAAGAATCAAAAGATTTCAAACAAATCAAAGTTGAAGAACTAATCGGAAATCTCACAACTTATGAGCTAGAAATGAAATTCAAGGAAGAGCATGAAGGAGGAGATACTCGAAAGAAATCGATAGCTGTCAAAGGAACAACTGATAGTGATGATGATGACGATGAGGATGGAGCGGCAGAGTTGGAAATGGTAATAAAGAAATTAAAAAGGTGGAACCGCAAATACGGAAATCCAGCTCTAAATCAAAAATTAAAAAGCAGAATAATCAAAGTGTTAGATAACACAGAATAGCGAAAAATCATCTGTCATAAGTGCAACCAACCTGGACACATCAAACATAATTGTCCTCAAAATCGACACGACTAAAAAGAAATCAAAAAGGAGAATTTTGCAGCCACGCGGAATACAAGTGATGAAGATAATCAAAGTACTAGCAGTGAGAGTGAGAAAGCAGATATGTGCCTTCGAGGTAATATAATTGATAGCGACGATGACGAACCAAACGAGGTATCAAAACTCACTCACTCATAACTACTTATATATTACCACGAAGTAAATGGCTGTTTTGAAAGACTTAGGGAGAAATATGCTAAAATTGAATCACAAAGAGATAGTTTGGTAGAAATAAATGACCAGCTTGAACAAGTAGTTAAAACCTATCAAAGTAGGATCCCTAAGTGTGATAAGTGTCCAACATTCAAAAAAAAGATTAAAAAATCAGATATCAAAATTAATTTTCTTGAAAATGAAATTCTGATTTTAAAAGAGAGTGAAAATACAAGAATAGAAAATTCTATTAAAAGTGCACACAATTGTTAAACGAAAATGAATCTCTCAAAACACAAGTCCAATAACTGTCAACGACTTTAGATAAATTTTCAAAAAGTAAGAAATCGTTGAATATGCTATTAGGAAAACAAACTGTTAATACAGTTAGACAAGGACTTGGATATAATCAATCTGAAAATGTTAGAAATGAGATTAGTCAAGTCAATTCAATGCACACAATCTGTAGAAAATTTGGACACAATCAAAACAATTGTTGGTATAGACCTAAACACATGAAAACTATACCAATTTGGGTTCCAAAAGGCACAGATATAAAATCTCTCAAAGTTAAACAAATTTGGGTGCCAAAAGGAACATATATAAATAGTTATGGGTCTCCACAAAATTATTTTTTAAAATATTCTGCCACTAACAATCATGGACCTATAAAAACAAATAGGTCACAAAAAATTTTTATCGTGTAGGAGTGGTGGCAGGCTAAGAAACAACAACAATGTTATCTGGATTCTGGCTATTCCAGAAACACAACGGGCAACAAAAAAAAACAAAGTTCCTTAGCCTAGTACAAAAGTGACAGAATCACAATGGGCAACAACGAAAAATTATCGTAAAGGTAAAACAGGTAATGATATATTTTGAACGATATATTAAATGTGATTATCTGCACATATGTCTGAATTAAATCAGCCAACAATGTGATGATGAAATCAATGATGATTTTGATTCCGACTTATTCAAAATTGTTGGCCAATTATATTCTTATGCCAAGAACACTATAAAAATCTCTAGAATCTTTGAACTACTTCATATATAATAGTTTGGATTAATGATAGTGTTTTATTGGTGAATGATAATACATTTGGTTATTTTACAGCTGACTCTATATTCACGGTTTTTGATTATTTGCACGGCTTCGATTAAAATTCAAGGGAATTTCATTTAAATAGTTGTTAAAAATGATTCTGAGATATTTAGTTGCACAACTCATGATCTAGTCTATTCAACTAATAATAAGTTTGAGTGAAAAGAAATTCAGATGCAGATTACACTGGTAATCTAGTTGATAGAAAAATTACTAGTGGAACGTGATTTATGATGAGACATTTAGTAACTGCATCGTTTTTCAAAGAAAATATCTGCATATTTTTCATTTCAAATAATTTTCAAATAGCAGAATCTTTTTATAAAACCCCTTCTAGAAAATCATTTCTGACCTTGTTTCAGATAAGTCATTTTGAAAATTTGGTTTATAATTATTTTTGAATATGATTTTAAATGATTACATTGACTAATCTGACTCCCTAATGATTATCAAAAAGATAAATAGTGATTGCAAATGTGATGAGTGTTAATGTTAATCATATATTATAACTTGAGACGGTATATTTAGTAAATTTCTTTAGAAATTTGAACAAGAGTTGTAAAAACTTTTTGTTGGTAAAAATTCCATGACCATCCTTATTTCTATCATATTTCTAATGACCATCACTCATCAAAATTCAATATAGTTTATCGATATGTGGTATTTTAAACAGGAATCATTCATTTTTTCATTTTATATCTTTTTAAAAATAAAATAAAAAATTTAAAAATAAAATAAAAAACCAAAGTATTCACTCTCATTTAAAAGTCCTCACGGTTATGCATGGGTGAATTACTTGGAATTTGTTATGCGCTTCCATGCTCATTTAAAAGCCATCACGGTTATGCACGTATGGAACGCATATCAAAATTGATTTGTTAAATAAACAAGTTGATTCTGATCCCATTTAAAAGTCCTCACGATTATGCGTGGTTAGAAGATACTTGAATTCATTTTTTAAAATAAAATTGGAATACTACTAATCTCATTTAAAAGTCCTAACGGTTATGCATGGTTAGTAGATACTCAAATTCTTGATATAAATATACCACAAATAGACACAACTGTATGCTTTTATATGATGACATAATTCCCATCATTCTTAAAGTGGAATATACGCCTAACAGAGTATTTATTATTTTTGTTTGATTTTTTATTGAAATTTAATATTTATATTCGATTGAGTTTTACTGTTGTATTAATATTAATCACTTTATCTTTATTTTTCTAAAACTATTACTTTTTTTTGCTGATAACAAAAGGGGGAGAGAAAAGTTAAGATTTTGTCAAATAAAAGTCAAATATTTCTATTTGCATCTAGGCTCATTTGCATATTGTTAATTGTATGCATGGATGAAGGGGGAGCTTTGTATAGAGAGGAAGCATTCAAATAGGGAGAGCAAATTGAATAATCAAATACATTTAATATATTCAAAATCTTAAATATATGTTTGTTCTCATCAAAAGGGCGAGATTGTTGAATATGCGAGTATATGATTTTTGTTCGATGATAATAAACATATATATATATATATATATATATTCATTTAAATGTATTTGTTAATATACTATTTTATTTTCACAGATTAATAAATATTTGATGAATAAAGTAAATAACACAGAATTTGATTCAGACGGATATTTTATTCAAACAGATATTTATTACAATTTTTGAATAATACAAATTTCAAGCTCTCACTATATATATACAATTTCAATTACAATACAAATTTGATTACATCACAATTCACATTTACATTTGCACCTCACTACATATCACTCACACTCGTATTTATCTTCAAATGTGAATCCAGCATCTGAGCAATCTGCAAAAACAGACATTGACGCGGTAAAATTGAAAATAAAATATTTTTGCAGTATAAAATAAAATGTGATTTTGAAAATAATATTTTCCTTGGTTATTTGGGTTGTTCGTCATCATTTGAATTGAATTCATCATACCCGAACAACTTGCGACATGCACAATGTATGACTGTACATGCCAGAAGGCTGTACACACTAATATATACACTTGATCAATCTACAGGGACAAGTGAGCATAGGTCAAACCCAAATGAAAAGCCGAGTTCAACTCAAGTGCAATAAAAATAATGTCACGGTATCTGCACAAGGTCAAACCCGAGCTCCAAGCTAGATTCAACACAGGTGCAAGTTCATGAAAATGGTCAAGACAACTAAAACAAGCCTCGACCAAAATCCAAATGTACAAATGCAATATGAACCAAACAGTGCACAAAGGCAGTGGTACAAACTACATGAAGACACAGCAGAATGAAAGTGTACAAACAGCGGTGAATGCAGATACAACATGCATCAGATCAGGTCAAAGTAAACCAGAGATCAGCCATGACCAGAGAGAAGCCAAAGCTAATGAACAGCAAGTGATACAAAAGTAACACCGAAACTGTATGCAAACTGCCCAAATTGACAAAACAAGTGGATACAACCACATGGTGACAGTAGAATACAAGCTCGAGACTACAAAACATTCATATACAAGTTTCACTGACTCAAAAGAGCAAACATATAGAACAAAGGATAGTGCAATGCAGACATGTTAGCAAGACCACAAATCTAAACCAACTTCAACAGTCAAAGCATCATCAACAAAGTGAAACTACATAGTCAAACTGCACCATACCAGTTCAAACATGTAGTGACAACAAATGTATAGACACAACAATGCAGAACTACTCTTGGCGGAGATGTACAAGATGATAGCACATATATGCATACATGAAAAAATGAACCAGACAAGTTGTAGAGAAAAATTCAATAGCCAAATTCGAGCATAAAGAATGAAGTCAACCACAAACTCATGATACAGTGAACTACATGATGAACATGTATGCAGTGACAATACACAAAGAAAATGCAAAGTCAAAGTCATTGTTTTCTCACAGTAGGTAATATGAGAAACACGAGTTAACAAAAATCAATATCAAGTTTGAAAGTCACCTGCAGTTCAAATTGAAGTGACCAAAGTCAGAGACATAATGGCCGAAGCCAATATACAAAGTCAATGAAGATGTCAGAAATTCACATAGCAGCATCAAGTGGTCGAAATCAACAAATGACAGAGACTCAAATGTAACAACGGTTTTGAACAAAGCATCAGGTAGCAGTTTCAAATAATGTCAACAAAAGTTTCAAAGCCGATATTGAACAAATCAGTGCCAAAGTCGAACCAGCAAAATCGAAACCGTAATGAGCAAGGCAATTCAAAGCCGTGAGTATCAAGTAAATCAGAAATATAGTCATAAAAAATCACCATCATCCATACAAAAATCAATGGCCGGGCTATATCAATTGACAAATTCAAATAACTCCAGACGAACGAAAAAATAGGGATTCGAACCCTATATAAGCAATCAACATCATCAGTAAAAAGTAATCGAGTTCAAGTACGCAAAATCAAAAGAAGTGAAAGCAAAAAATCACATAACAATGTCAAGAATAGAATTCGATCGAGAAGCAGCCGAGCGTAATTCAAGGAGATGAACGATCGACAAAGCATACACACGAATATCCATTCGATCGATCAACATTCAAGCGGCGGCTTCACAGAATTTCACAAGCCTTAATTTTTGCTAAAGAGGAAACGAACGAGGAACGACCGTCATTTTCCCAAAAGAAAGGAACGGAGCAAATAAATAAGGAACCAGGCCGATAAAGAAATAAAAGAAAAGGAGCCAGCCTTTATTGTTTTACAATTATATTTGGGCTTAATCTTTCAATTAGGGTTTTGATTGTTTTAAATTTGTTTTAAATTTAAATTCTTCTTTTAAACGTTGTAGTTACTAGTTGTGTGACTAGAGGACAAACTAGGTGGCGTAGTTTGAGAATTCGAAACTCAGTGGCTGAGTTGTGGCAGAGTTTTGAGCGTAGAGTTAAGGGTAGTCGATAGCGGGTGTCGTGAGTTTACGTGTAAGCGTCTGACTGCTTAATTTCTAGTAGAAACCTTATGGGCAGCACGTAGGCCGGGTTTTGCCGAAGCTGGGTGAATTCTGTGTCGTTCTATTTCTGCATTTATTATTCTGCTATTATTTGTGCTGCTATTATTTTGATATATCTGTGTTGAAATAATTTTATAAGCTTCCGCAATAATTTTTATAATTAATAGCATCACTCTATTCACCCCCCCCCCTCTAGGGTGAAATCGATCGTATAGTGACCCTGAGTCATCACGATGAATGGTACCAAATAATAGTAGTACTAGTCAAGATGAAAAACACGTGCAATTTTCTATGAAGTTTTCAATGTTCGATTTCACCTTTTTGATGATGTTGTTTGAATACAGCCTTGAGTATGATATAGGCTACATTTATATTATGCTATATGGTGATTTCGATTATGATTGCCTTTAATTCTTATTGAGATTTCGATTATGATTGCCTTTAACTCTTATTGAGTTCTTATGATAGATTATGATGATTTGATGTTTCTCTATGAAGTTATTATATGGTTCTCATCCCTTATCCACTTTCCTTATAGATGTCCTTAAGAGAAACCATATGCATGTTATTTATTGAATTCCTTTGAAATAGATAAATGAATCACCGATGTCCCCTCTCTTATGAATGATATGATGAATAATATTGTTCTGTTGGCAACAACATAGTGATTCTCACCCTTTCGCTTATTACCAAGATCCTTACTATTGATAAGTTCTAGCTTGCCTGACCCATGTATGCTTTTCACTCAGATCAAACCGAGTGGCAGGTTAGGTATGGATTGCTGCTTCCCTTGTATCATTTTGCTGGCTTTTGTTGGGCTTTATCATTTTGGCTTGGATATCATACTTTTTTAGTAGTCGACTCTTATGTTATCATGATGTGTATTCTTTTGTGGGATTGTTGTATATGTTATTCGGTAGTCCATGCTACCTATGTATGATGTACTATTATTATGACACATGGTGATGTATATATATACTCTAATTTGGGTTTACTGTTCTGTGACTGATATATTTACTTACTCGCATATTGCATTTATTCTGAGATAGTCCGAAACCACCAAAATGTGCATTAGTTATAGACTAAGTGTGTCGACCACTGATGAGGTAATGGAAAAAAATAGAGACACATCCGGCATGCTTATCCCTTAGCTAAAGTATTACTATGATGGTCGCCCTTTATCAGCCATATTCTCTGCATTAGTAGACGGGATTACTTTATAATTCTCTGTAACGACCCGTAAATTTTGATTAATAGATTTGTTAGTTTGATTTAAATTTTGCAATTTAATTTAGGAAGAAATAAAAATTCTAGTTGTTTTAACGAAGCAAATGTTAGAAATATAATGTAGCGATTGAAATTAAGATTTACAAATTCAAAAAAAAATGAAATAGAAATTAATTAAATTTATGAAATTTGTCATACTTGGTTATAAGTTTAATTTAGGAAACAAACAAGAATATTGAATTAACTAATGAAACGTTATAATCGGAGGTAGTTGAATGAATTCAATATTATGTAAGATATTTTAGTAATTGGTTGGAAATATAAACTTAAGTAAAAATTGAAATGCTACTAATTTAATATAATAAGAAGGTAAGTAATATAAATAAATGATCGTAAACTTTAGTAAATGAATTAATGTGCAAAGGTATTGAAATAACATGAATAGCACGAATATTAATGAACGAAGTTTACGCAATAAATTGTTAACTGATGGCATTTATGAATGAAATAAGATTTGTAAGTAATAAAGGAAAGTATAAATAACTGGGTATAAACTTTAGTAAACAATTGAGTTGCTAAGAAATTGGATTAAGAACAAATACTATAAATGAATAAATAAAATATTAATGATGTTATGCAATAATGAATGAATGAATGAATGAATGAACACATTGCAATAAAAGAAGAAACTGACATGACATTTATAAATGATAACGAATATTGGTAGGGAATAAATGAGAATAATTGAAATAAGCTCAAAGGTAATTAAAGTTAAATAATTACAATTGATAAGATACCTATTTGGGTAGTTAATAAACTTTAATGCGTAAACAATTGAAAACTTTTGACCCAATTTGTGTAGTTATGGTAGTTTTGATTGGCATTGAAGTTTGTTAATTCTAGAAGATGCAATCAATGTTAATTTTATTTATAATATGACGATTGGGTGATTTAAGAAGTGAAAAACCAAGATTTATGAATATATTTGAAATTTGAAATTCAATTTGTGGATTTATTACAAATAAGTGAAATTAATATTTAACTATTACGTTAGTGGAGTCTAATAAATTAAAATGGGAAATCAATAGAAAATTTTGGTTATAAATTGAAATATAGCCATTTGAAAAAATCTAAGATGAATATAGGAGTATTGGGCAATAAATTTATTATAAGAAAAACCAATGCAAATGTTAAATTAATCAGTGAAACGATAGTAATAAATAGTAATTAATTCAATATTTATAACTTGGGAATAATGTAGATTAATATACGTTAGTTATTTAGGGTAATGACTAAAATTGGTAATCCGTTTGCAATTAATGATAATAGTGTTGATATAAGCTAATAAGTTTAAATGTCAATGCAATTAAAAGCACATAAGTTGTAATTTTTAGGTTGCTTGTTTATTTAATAAGTTAAAATAAAATTTGGTGATCGATTACAAATAAATCTTAATTGTACGTTGGTTAATGTAAATTAAAGTAACAGTTGATGTAATAAAGGATGGATTGAGTTGAAATTTATATTTAATTTAAACGAAAATATTAAAGGCTTATAATAATGGAAAATTTAGGTAATAAAAGTTAGCACAAGTGGATAAATAATAACCATATAAGAGAAATAAATGTAAGCATTTGAAATATTAATTTATGTTGGTTTGATGATAACGTAACTGGTGATTAATTTGATAGTAACGGAAGTGTGAACGTAAAGTAATAAAAGAGTAGATTTACGTTAAGTAATAATTTGTGGTTTTGGGGAATAAAGTTTAATTTTTGATAATTAAGAAATTAATAAGAAAAAGTATACAAAGTAAGTTATAGAATGTAAATTAAGAATAATAATAAGTAGAAATTGGATGACATTAATACAAGATGATGAAGTGCAAATTTTAGGTTTAAAATAAATGGTACCCAGGATGGTAATATGATCAATAGTGAATTTAAGAATGGGAATGAACATTTATTTATTTATTTGAATTTTTTTGTTGAATGAATTAATTTGTCTTTTAATTTGATAAATCAAAACAATTTATATATATATATATATTAAAAGAATGTTTAATTATAGATCCATGTTTTAAACTCTTAAACCAAATTTCATTTTTTTTTTGATCTGAAAGTTTATATACATATAATTTGCATTTGTGTTGAAACAGAAATATTGCATACATATATTGTCACTTTATCTTGAACTAAATATATCATGAAATTTGAATACTTTGTTGAATAAATTATTTGTTCTTAATCTAATAAATTATAATAGAAGTTTACATATGCTTAACAATTTTTCGATAATAAATCTAAGCTTTGATTTTGATTACAACAATATTTAAATTTGTTACCTAATTTATTATCTCAAATGTCCTTATTTAAGGATCTTAAAGGTTTATTACTATATTGCTTAATTTGTCGTGTTCCAGTTTGTTTTGTTAAAATAAATAAATAAATTTCATTAAGATAAAAAGGTTTAATTTATATGTATATATGTACTTTGACTTTAAGTATACATAAGTTTACAAATGCATTAAACAATTTAATGTGGTATGGAAGTATGCTTTGAATTAATTAATAAGCTTTGGTTTAATCCTTATACACACATGTATGTGTGTGTGCATATGTATACATATAAACATTTAATGTATTAATTTCAAATAGCTAAAGCATGATTTTTTTTATTATCAAACAATTTAAAAGTGAGGTAATATTATATACATATTAATTTATTGTTTGTTTTTTATGTTTTCTAGTCATAATACAACTTGCATGATAATTAAATGTCGTATTAATAAATTGGCTAAAGTGGGAAAGTGGAATTAATGAACGTCGTTACTTTTTTATCTCCTTCCCTGTTAGATCCCTATGTGATTGCATCTACATTTATTCTTGTTTATTCCTATATATTGTCACCAATTAATCGTACTTGATATATGTTTAGCAATTTTGACACACAGTTAAAGTATGAATATATATGATGTATTCAAACTTTTCTGTATCTAGCACTTAATTAATTTAGAGTCAAACTAATGAAACGTGTCATTTATTTTTGTCCCTCCATATTCATTCCCTTTCTAATTAATAATTACCTCTTTTTAATACCTGCTACTTTTAAAAAAAGGTTGTTCATATTTACTATATTTCAATACCAAGTTATTCATATTTACTTTATTTCTAATTAATAGCAGCCTCTCCTTTCAAATCTCTTTGTCCTTAAACATAACCCTAACCTTATAAATATGATATGATACAAATGAAACCCTAGCCTCCATTCAAATCTCCTTTTTTTCTTCTTCAAATCTCCTTATTATATCTCATTTTAATTTTTCTTTCCTCTTCAAATATTCTTCTTCTCAAGTTTTATTCTATTTCAAACTTTCTTCTTTCTTTTCAAAACTTGATCTTCTCTACAATTTTCAGTTCTTCTTATTTCAATCGCTTTCTTTTTCAAATTCTTCTTTTTCAATCTTTTCCAAACCTTTTAAAAATACATACATAAATACACACACACACACAGATATATATATATATATATATTAATATAATAAGGAGGGAAATTAAAGTAAATCAAAATAAAAGAAAAATTACGGAACAAAGCTAGCAATCAAGAAGAAGACTAAGGAAACGTAGAGCGAAGCTATTAATTTGAAGTATTATTTTCAGATTCATATAAAGGTGAGTGTTTTAACCCACTCACGATTTCTAAAATTTCTTATGTTTGTTAAATTGATTTTTGATATGTTTAAAATTTTATTTATAGCTGTTTGGTATATATTTCATCAATTTCTCAGTTGAATTGTGTAACGACCCTAGATTTTTAATTTAATTTGATAATTAAATAAATTTTTGAATAAAATTTAAAGATAAATTGATTCGAGTTTCTCGAAATTCAAATAGAAAATATATTAAATCATATGAATTCAAATTTGTACATATGTGATTTGGATTTAAAATTCAAGTAAATGGATTTTTATAATAATGTGAATATATATGTATATATGTACATACATTGAGTTGAGTTTTTGTTTTAAACAAAATGGTTTAAAGACAAATAATTAGATAAAAATAACGTAAATAAATCTAACAATATAATAATAAAAAGAACTTCACTTGATTTCAAAGAATGTGACCAAACAAAACATATAAACATGTACACTTACCTAAAGAAAATAAAAATAAAATATAATGCAAGGAATAAACAAAGTAAAGTAGAACAAAGAAAAAATTTATTAAATTTAACAGCATATTATTCATCAAAATTACAAAGCAATATATATATATATATATATATATATATATATATATTACTCAGCCACAAAAGTAGAGAAACAGAGCTGCATCCAAAATCACTACAGCCGAGACAAACAAAATAGTAATGCAAGGCAGGATGTAAAAATATAATATGAAACATAAAGTACAACAAAAGATATCACCTTGTACAAAATATATCATCATGTAAACAAGTAGGTATGGCTGAAGTAAAACAAGCCTTAACATATCACATCAGCCGCAAAACTGCATAATAAAATATGCAAAGCCTGTCTGTTCTTATATATGTATATCATCTCCATTTCGTTCACCATTTGAAACTAAATAGAACCAAAACAATATCATCTGGAATTTAAATAGATATCAACTTAAAACTTCTACTTAAAACCATCAAACAAATATTATCAAAAGAGGAAGGAAGAAGAGAAAGTACCAGTAACAACTTCAACTCAGTTTTAACTTTGCAAAGTTAAAAAGATTTCAACTTGAAGACTTCTGGGAATCAAGGAGCAAGGAAGCTTCGGTTATTAAAACCTGATTACAATCTCAACATCCACTTGAAAATTCTGAATGGTGATCTGGAAGGTGAGTAACATATAGCAATTTTAAATTGAATCTATTTTGCTATTTGTTTTGTTGTATATACACATGCAGTCTTCTTCTCTGTGTAGTTACAGAGTACCAAATAACAAGAACATTCTATTTCTTGTTTTCTAAACAACATCAGAATTAGGTTTCAAGACGAAATATTTATATTTATGTATGGGTTACAATTTAAAAATAGTTTCGTGATGTATAAATGCATATGGAAGGAAAAATCAGATTTTTTTTCCGGTCAAACTTGAAACTCTGGGAAATTCGAATGTTATAAAATCTTGGTTCGATTATATAATTGGAATCTACACTCAAGGATAGGATTTTTAAAACCAATACGAAGATTTTTAGTTAACTATCCTAGTTGCAGTAAATAGTTTAACAAAGTATGCATTTTTATCATTTTCTAGAAATCGAATCGTTCGTGTCGGTCGGGGTTGTTGGGGGTGGTAGACGAGCCTACGGGGTTGCCAGGAAAAATGGCCAGAGGTGGCGAAGAGGACTGTGGCGATGATGGGGAGGAGTTTTTATTTCTAACCCTAGTTTTAGGTAAGATCATGAAATCGATTCGTTCGTTCCCTCGATGGTTCGAGTGACGTGAGAGTTTGGGAAATGGAATCGGAAGAAATATGAAAAGCTTTTAGAATGGAATTTCAAGTTAAAATTTATTTTTATTTACTTAATTAAGTTTTGGAATTTAAATAATATGATTTAAATTTGAATTCAAAATTAGGAATTGAATTCTATGATTTGAAATTAGGGATTAAAGATGTTATATTGGTTATATATGGGTTAAACCACTTTTAAAGTATTGTTTTGGGAATTCAAATTAAACCAAAGATTGTAACTTTTATAAATGAAATAAGGGTTTTTCCGAAATAACACTATTGTTTCTAAATGATAAAAGAAAGCTTTCATAGGAGAAATGAATTTCAAATTGTATTAAAAGGATTTCAAGTTTAAACTGAAATAGTTTACCAAGTTATTGATGAATATTTGGAAATG
Source organism: Allium cepa (assembly GCA_030765085.1). NCBI lineage: Eukaryota > Viridiplantae > Streptophyta > Magnoliopsida > Asparagales > Amaryllidaceae > Allium > Allium cepa. Next base: position 127,022,185 of record CM060932.1, read on the forward strand.
AATTTTGAAAGTGAATATTTGGGAACGGTTTGAAAGCTATAAGATAAATCTTTAATTTAAAGATTTTAAACGAGTTAATCCAAATGAAATGGAAAATTGTTTTGAAACCCGTAAATGGAATTTTGTGAAATAAATCTTTTATTTAAAAGATTTGAAATGGTAATTGGATTTAAACCATTTGAAAGAAAGTTTTGAATTATTAAGTTGTGACTTAATTGAAATCCCATATCCATATGTTTTAAATGTTTCGCTCACCATTCGGTTTAGCCGGGAAAGGACCTTTGTGTCATATAACCCATTCCGAATAGGTGATTCGACGTTATGGATAGCATTTGAAGACCGGTGATGAAGACCGGGTATTTGCGAGAGCGATAGGATGACCTATCGATTGTCTTTGCACCGAGTCGCGCCGGTATAGAGACTCCCTAAGTGATGGGAAATCCGATCGGGATTGTGAATATCCGGATTGCAAGGACTTCTTTGGAAGTGCCTTTGGTTCTGTTCGAGCCCGGAACAGACTTATATGGATTGTTATGTCTGACATTACAATTTGAGATATAAAGCAGATTTCTTTCAAATATATTTCTGTTGGTGGCGGAGAATTTATTCTCTTAGCTTAACACCCTTCTCTGAGACGTATGAGCTCAGAGGTTATATAGTTGAAGGTTATCAGCGATATATTCCCAATTTGGTAATGTGACATGCTGAGTGTTGCTGTGAAATGATCATTGTGTTGATCATTTGTGATAGGATCATTTGTTTGATCGTTTATCTTTGTGATCATTTCTATGATCATTTGTTGACCCAAAGCATAACTTTTGTATAAAGCGTGTTTTTGTGGACGAGACTTCGTCGAGCCTCACACCCCGGAAATGGTCAAAACAGGAAAGATGCGGCAAGGTTATGAGGGGTAACTCCCTTTAGGGTATGTGCATTTCCTTCTGGATAGAGGTGGTATCATGGTATGGAGCCCAGATATTTAACCTATGTGGTTACTGCGAATTTATTACTTTGTGGTTGTTGGTTATCGGGATCCCGTGAGAAAGGTCGTTTACGATCGGGGGATGGCATACTCGTGTCAGTAGTTACCCAGTTAGGGGCAACCCGGCCTTGTGTTGGCAGAGATCCGGTTTGGTTCTCGGGGACGTCCTTCCAGAGGCGTTCTCATGTGGCAATGGGAAGTTCCTTGGCCTGACCATTTGTTGGAAATCCAATTCCCAATACGAAACACTATACGGTTTTAGTTGTAGAACCTGCCATTTACTTATGGTGGTCACCACTGTTTAGATGGTAGCTATAGTAGGCATACAATAATGGTCGTATGTTGGCTAAGATTTATATCTTTACTTTCGAAATAATTTTTGCTACACTATGCACTAGTAATAATATCAAATGTTTCTTTTTAATGCGTATCAAGCATCTTTGACTATCATAAGGAGAAATCTCCTCCGATTCTGCGTTTGCATTGTGTGTGTGTGTGGGAGGCCTTATGGTAGTCTCATTTTTCAAAAGCATTGTGAATTGACTTTAAAATCTTTTGTTGATTGTTTAAAAGATAAACTGTTTTTGTTGCTCACACCAGTCCCACGGTTGATCCAGAGTTTATTGTTTCTTTCCTAAACTCTGGGTGCTCATTATTTTCTACACGAGCAGTCTAGAGTTGGGTTTTTTTCAGATAGTCAGGTTTATTAGATTATCTGGAGTTAGTTCAGTCTTTGGATCACACCAGTCTTGCTCGTCTTGGTGAATCGTTTTTTGGGAGTTCGAGCTATTGCTGGATTGGTTTTTGGAAATGGACTTGCAGTTTCTGGAGTTCTTCCTTGAAGACTATCTTAGAGTTATATTGTTCCGCTGCTATTTTTTGTATCATATCTCTGATGTATATTGATATCTATTGGATCATCTATTGTATCAAAGCTGTATATCAATGTATTATTCTTTTTATTCCGCTTTGTTGTTTACTTAATGTTGTTATAAGCTCCGGCGAATCGGATTTGAACGGTCGAATCTATGGCATTCGAATACGATTTGAAGTATGAATGTCGATTTTCGAGCGGGCAAAATCTGAAACGTCACAAATTGCATTCATTTAATTTACGCGTTATTTAATTCATTATTGCATATTAACTGCCAGTTAAATTATATTTATTTTTCATATAAACTGCCAATTAACAGTTATTAAATTTATTTGAGTATAAACTGAAATTGATACCAGTTATTTATCTCCTGTTATATATTGATGTTTATTTAAATTGGATGATGATTATAATTAATGATTGATGATTGATGTTTGGTGAATGGATGATGTGTACTATATTTTAAAATCTGCAAGTTATCATGTATTTCATTCATTCGGGATTGCGGTTTGAAATGATATACAACCGCATTTTTTATTTTTAAATTTCGGATTGAAATGATAAATATCCGTATCACTGGACCATAGGATAGAAAATTATATACAGGCACCGTGGTATATATATAAAAATTATTTTTGAAATGATTTTTCTATGGTTTGGATAGGATATGGTTAATAAATATAGATTTTGATATTTTATAAAATCTTATTTTATATATACATCTATAGTTAAAATATTGAAGATAAGCTATGTATGGATTTGTTAAATAAAGTAAATAAGTTGAATGACGGAGTTTGATTATTTTATATTATATGGTTAAGTACATGTTAAGATATTGAAATTACATATAATTTTAAAGGATTTAAATTAATTAAGATTGGGAGTTAAATTGGAAAATTTATTTGGAATTGAGCTTAATTACGAAGTTAACTTCATAAGTTGATGTAAAATTTATTAACTTGAAATTTTAAAAAAGGTATGATATTTATAACTGAATTCTATTCAAGGTGAGTTAAATGAATATTTCTAGTATAAAAATTGAAGGAAATTTTCTTTTATAAGTAATTTGAGTTTTACTTAAATGATTACGAGTTTATTATGCAAATATTTCAAACTAAATAATAGGACTATAAATTTTTGAATAGAAATTTCCAACCTTAGTTCCAATTGTTAAGTAATCAAAGTTTGAAATACATTGAGACTGAAGGGGTTTTTAAAACTGAAAGCAATTCTGAAATTTATGGATTTTGACTTAATTTTTAATGAAATAAATTGTAAGTCGCGGAAATTATTTTATAAAGTAATTTTAAATTCAAACTATTTTATTCTATATACTGTTGAATATCCAAACCATTCAAGTTTTAGAAGTATGGTTTTAAAGCTATGAGTTTCGAAGTATTATGTTATGAAAGTTATAATTCAAATGTTTGGTTTCCAGTTATTATAAATTTTAAAGCAGTATGATTTTGGAAAAATATATTTGAAATAAAAGTGATATTTTTGATTTGGGATTTATAAAATAAATATATCAAAATGAGTTGTTTGGAAATGGAAATGATATCGTATTTATGGGTTTGAAATGGATAATTATTTTCTAGTTTTAAAGTATAAACTATTTTAAAGACCGCGGTGTTATAATAACGTTTGGTTGTTGAAGAGACCGGGATCGGAAGTTGTCATACTCTCTGCCAACTCCGAAAACCACTTTAACAACCGTGTACGCGGTGGAGATTCCAGAATGAAGTAGGTTGGTGGCTGCGTTTCCTGTAAGGTAAATACGTAGACCCAACTCCCGTGAGTTGGCATAAGGTGGCTAAAACATGAGCAATTGACGGGTTAATAAGGTAGAACCTTTGATCGGACACATTCCTTCGATATAATACTTGACTTTTGGATTGATTCGGTGGCCACTTTTTATTTTATTTGGGGGTGTGGCTCGAGGTGGGCGGTCGCTGCGCGCTACGCGTTACCACCGACCCGGAAGCGTAATTGGTATATCTACCCTGGCATTGTCGAGTTGTGCCGTGTCACCTACCCTATCGCGCCTTGTACGGGTTTGGATTTCTCCCGTAGCCCATATGGTATCCTCTGGTGGTTTCCGATCAGGAGGGACTATGATATTGGATGGACTACTGGGACTATTACGTGTTAAGGTGGAAAATGTAAAGCTCTTAATGCTATTTAAAAGTAAGTTTATTTTACAATTAGACACTATTACAATAGCGCAATATACTACGTAGTAAATAGTTTAACGGATCCTTAGGAGATGTAAATCCCGAGCATCTCTTGAGTTACTGCACTCATACTTATTTCTGTTAATTTAACTTACATAAAATCTTTTAGTTCTGACTCGAGTGTTTTGTCTTTTCAATTCGCTCGGGTCAGTCCGAGCGTTTCAGGATCGAAGACTTTAGTTCTGGAGGACGAAGACGAAGATTTGTAGTATTGCTATCTACTATATTATTCCACTACACTATTAAATTCCGCTGCATTGATATTTATGGGTATGTGAACTCTGATATTTATTGTATAAAAAAAAGAATCAAATGTTTTTAAACAGTTTTAGGAACTGTATATTTATTATTGTATTTTATCCTTCCGCTGTGAGATTCTGTTTAGTTTTTTTCTCTTCTCTGTTTTTCTTATTTACCCCATAACAATCCGCCCTTTTGTATGTTTTAAGTCTGATGTGTGTGGTTTATCGTCGAATTAAAGCATGCGAAAAGGCAGGATGTTATAGTTGGTATTAGAGCTTTGGTTTAGCGATAAACCTTAGCTTTATGGTGTTTGACTCTTTACTAATAAGGTAGTAATACCCTATGGGAGTCGCCGAGTGTAACGCCCCGAAAATTTTCGACTTTCGAAAATTCAACATCGATACTCACTTTATCGACTGCCGAGAATTCGAAGGTCAAAAACCGGAATGTTATGGGTTTTAAAAAGAAAAGAAAAAGATAGAAAGAGAAGATAAGAAAATAGAGAGAAAAGAAAATAAAACGGAAGAGAAATAGAACGGAACAGAAAACAACAGAACAACAGAATCTCACAATTCGCAGCAGAACAACATATAATAATAAATGAATAATCTTTAAACAAAGAACTATATCAGTTATTACATTTTATACATTTCATTTCATCATATCATCAGAGTATACAACAACAACAAACAGTGCAGCGGAAAAAGAAATATTATATAAGTAATATGCCATGCCATCCAGCTTGCCTCCAGCAACTCCAGAATATCCAGAATATCCTGATAAACCTAACTCTTGACTGCCCGTGTGGAAATTGGTGGGCACCCAGAGTTTAGGAAGGAAAACAATAAACTCCAAGTCAGTCATGAGACTGGTGTGAGAACTCAAAACAGTTTATTTATCTTTAAAATCAAAATAGAGGAATATTTTTAAATTCAATTCGCAATGCTTTTAAAAATGAGACTACCATAAGACCTCCTGCCACACACACAATGCAAACGCAGATTTGGAGAAGATTTCTCCTTATGATAGTCAAACATGCTTGATACGCATTTAAAAAGAGCATTTGATATTATTATTAGTGCATAGTGTAGGAAAAATTCATTTCGAAAGTAGAATATAAATCTTAGCCAGCATAGGTACCATTATATTATGCCTACTAATAGCTACCATATTAGATGGAAGGTTCTACAACTAAAACCGTACAAGTTTCGTATTGGGAATTGGATTTCCAACGAATGATCAGGCCAAAGAACTTCCCATTGCCACATGAGAATGCCTCTGGATGGACATCCCCGAGAACCAAACCGGATCTCTACCAACACAAGGCCGGGTTACCCCTAACTGAGTAACAACTGACCGAATATGCCATCCCCCGGTCCTTTGGGACCTTTATCACCGAGCGCTCGTAATCAATTCACACAATCATAACAAAGTGTTTTCAACATGAGTAAGTATCTGGGCTCCATACCATGATACCACCCTTTTCCAGAAGGAAATGGACACATCCTAAAGGGTGCTACCCCTCATAACCTTGCTGCTTCTTTCCTGTTTTGACCATTCACGGGGTGTGAGGCTCGACGAATTCACGTCCACAAAAACATACTTTATACAAAAGCCATGCTTTGGGTCAACAAATGATCAACACAATGATCACAAGGATAGACGATCAAATAAACGATCCTATCACAAATAATCAACACAATGATCATTTCAGCATCACTCAGCATGTCACATTACCAAATTGGGAATATATCGCTGATAACATTCAACTACATAACCTCTGAGCTCATACGTCTCAGAGAAGGGTGTTAAGCTAAAAGAATAAATTCTCCGCCACCAACAGAAATATATTTGAAAGAAATCGGCTTTATATCTCAATTTGTAACGTCAGACATACAATCCATACAAGTCTGTTCCGGGCTCGAACAAAACCGAAGGCACTTCTTACGAAGCCCTTGCAATACGGGTATTCACAATCCCGATCGAATTTCCCATCACTTAAGGAATCTCTATACCAGGAGCTACCCAGTGCAGAGACAATCGATAGGTCATCCTATCGCTTTCACAAATACTCGGTCTTCAACACCGATCTTCAAATGCAATTCATAACGACGTATCACATATTCGGAATGGATTATACGACCCCATGGTCCTTTCCCGGTTAACCCGAATAGTGAGCGCTTATTCAAAAATAAGTGTGGCATTCAAATTCAAACAAATCACATCAAATACCCATTCAAAGGGAAATATTGATAGTCGGTTATTGAACTATCAATTGATATGCATACATTACCAGTTTCCAAATAATTTTCCAAATTATTTATTTTCCAAAATATCTTTACAAGATATATTATTTCATACTTCAAAAATAAATCAATATTTATTTTTAAACCAATTCCACTTCCTTTTATAAATTCAATGGTGAATTTACATTCCAAAGTATTAATGAATATACGACTTCAATTCGATTTATAATATTCATTTTCAATTTATCTTCAAAAAGATAAATTCTCTAATATTCACTTTATATTGGAAAAACATTTCCATACTTATTTATTCATAAGTAATTCACAATTTTTATTTATTTTCAACACTTGGAAAATATTCAATATACTTCAATCGAAATTAAGTATATATTTCATTCTTTAAGGAAATCATTCTCTTAAACATATTTTTTTGGGCCAAAACGAATGTCACGTAAAACATCGTTACGACAACCCAAAATCACTAGTATAGGGATTCGAATTTAAAATAGATATATAAATCCCAATACTATACAAAAACATTTCCATTCGGAAATCATTTACTATAACCACAGTGTTATAGTCCACCATTTCCTTTTATTTCTCGAAACATCTATTTCAACAATAAACGTTGAAATCTATGGTTTCGAATCTCAACACATTTTAAAACATCGTTAGGTCGTTTTAATTCTATTTAAAACATTCAAATCTAAACCATTTTCTTTAACGTGTTATTCACTATTCAAAAATGTGAATAAACTTCGTTAACAAATCTCATCCTTTTATTCATTTTAATTCAAAGGATTATTCACAGTTAAAAATGTGAATATAACTCCATTAATAGGTTTCAACAATTTACTTATCAAAATAAGTCGTTTGCGAATTTATAAAACAACGTTTATAAATTCCATTTATATTTATTTATAAAAACTTCCTTTTTATAAATTCCTTTATTAACCTATTACAGTTTATAACTAAATTATAAACTAAACGTTCATATTATAAGTTAATTACTTATAAAACGATTATTTTACAAAATCGTTCTTTTAAAGACTTTCCAATTTATAAATCTTATAACTTATAAGATCCATTTATTTAACCAATCTATTCTTCAAATAATTTCACCAAATTTATAAATCTTACTATTTATAAATTTCTTTTATAACTTCATAGTTTATAATTCCATAAATTTCATTCATTTATGAATTTCATTTTCACTTCATTCAAACACTTATAAAAAAACTCGTTTTATAATGCTATATTTCAATTTATAAATATCCATTTATAAATCTCTTAATATAAATCAATTTATATTATTCTTTTAAAACGTCTTTAATCTCTTTTATTATTTCACCATTTTCTTGATTCATAAAATAATCAAATTTTGTAAATCCTATAATTTCAACTTTTTATAATAAATTCAAAAACCCAATTTAAACTATTTTATAAAAACATTAGCATCATATTCTCAAAAATCAGTTTTTAACTATCTTTCTCAAAAATCATAATTTTTATAACTTTAAAAAATTATAACGTTTATTTATTTAAAATGAATCAATTTCCAAAAATTATTTTATAACTTATACTTTCAAAAAAAAATCACTTTGAAATCATTTTAAAATTCCAAATTTGGTCCAATGATGCTACACACCAAATAGTCAATCACGACTACAACGATCCATCATATATCGATATGATAATCCATCAAATATCAAAATATCTGAAATCAAATAAAAACTGTTGAGGAATCCAGTTGGATCCCTCCAACCTGTTTCCTGCATCCAAAAACATTAGCACAATACCAATTTCGCTCCAGTACGAAATTATCGCGGTACATGTTCTTATCAAATATTATCCGCTTAATAACGGCGTAATAGGGTCTCATCCGCTAAAAAATACGGGAAATCAACAACTGCAATATATACATATGCCAATATATATATATATTGATATTATATATAATACCAATTTCACTGTTTATGAAATATTCGCGGTATATGTTTTTAATAAATAACATCCGCTTACTAACGGCGTATAATGTCTATTTTAACAATCAATAGATATCAATCAACATTCAAACATGCATTCAAATATTTTAAATCTAACTATTTAAAATAAAATCGAAACTGATTCGATTGAGTGAGAAGTTCTCACCTTGATTTTAATTTCCGTTTCAGCTTTTATTTCGAATAAAATTAAACGGACGTTTAATTTTACCCAAAATTCTCACTAACTCCAAACGACTCCAAACCAACTGCATCGCGTAGTGCTCGTCCATACGATTCCAACGCAACTGAGTTTGCATTTTTTCGACCTCGTATGAAAAAGTTATGAATTTTTGAAGTTACACGTATTTAAACTTATTAATTTACAACTAAATTTATAAATTATAAACCTAAATCAGTTTCTGGCCATTGGATCCCACTGCCCCTCATCATCACCGTGCATTCCCTTCTCCCTCTCGCGTTTCTTCCTACAGGAAGATGGCCGCACAATCAAACCCATCCTTAGCCATCTAGGGTTTCAATTTACTCCATCAATACTCAACTAAACCTCATCAAACCACTGCCATGTCGAAGCCCTTCGCGAGAGCTACCTCCACCACCAACCACCTGAAGCTCGGCCTGCTCTAGACCCCTCGAGTTGCGTGCGTGACCTGCTATGAACGGCCACCCCTAGCTCCCTCTCCGTTGCACCATTTCCGATCATCACCGTATGGAATCGAAGCTCTCGTCGTGCTCTACGACTTCCGTGTTGAACACTTCGCGTAATTCCTTACGGATTGAGAGAGATTAATGAAGAAGTGAGAGTGATTTCTGGCCTTTGGTTGAATAAGTGGCGGCTAGGGTTAAAATTTAGGGTTAGGGTTATTTTTTTTATCAAATTCTGAAGAGTGGTGGTGTATTTATAGAGTTTCGTTCGACACTATTCACCCGGAAATTCCGAACTCCGATTTAGGCGCCGAAACTGACGTACCTAGGGTTTATCCCGCGTTCCGGACACAATGGAACAGGTTTCGGAAGCTAATTCGGACATCTGTGCGAGTTATGGCTGTAAACGCTCAATTTAAATTAAACTGATTTAAGTCGATTTCTAGGCGTTTTAATTCGTACAGGACTAACGGTAAATCCAATTGACTTGAAATTTGAAACCTTACAATAATATCACATTACGGATCCGATGAAACTGGTTTCGTCGAAATCCGAGACTTTTTGAAAAATGGCTATTTTAGCTCGTCAAATTTAAATTAAAAATAAATCGATGCGTTTCGAGCTGCCACGATCAAACGATAACTCCGATTGACACGAAATTTGAAATCCGATAATAACTAACTATTACGGATCCAATGGAACTGGTTTCGTTCAATTCTGAGACTGTTCAAAAATTGACTATTTTCACTAGTCGATTTAAATATTAAAATATTCAATTTTCACAAATTAACTTTAAATTCGATTTTAAAAGTTCTAAAATATCGTTCTAACTTCCATATGATAAAATAAAATTTTACAAATCATTTTCAATCACGTTTAACTCAATTTTCAATTATTTCCATAATTTCACATATTAAATTATCGATTTAATTATTCAATTAAATCCAATAATTCAAATAAAAATTTATTCGACTTAAAAATTCACTTATTAATATTCAAAATTAATTAAATATTCAAATTTTAATTTCTAAAAATTCTGGGTCGTTACAATCTTCCCCACTTAAAAGAATTTCGTCCTCGAAATTATAAGTAAGAAAAGTTACAGAATTTATTAATTTTCCAAAATTCATAGTTGAACTTCTTACAAATCTTTACTAAGTTTTAAATCATACTTAGTTATCTTTTCAAAAACAATTACTATTGTTTAACTTTCAATTCTAAATAAAAGTTAAAGTTTTCAAAAAATTTCCAATTTTCTCAAAATTTTTCTAACGCCTTAAATTTCCGGAAAAATTCGCCATAGTCTCCTTTGCGCGGCTCGATCCGAAAAAAAAATGACAGTATATATATCACAAATATACATCTCATCAAGTAATGAGGCATCCCGAAGGGAAAAAGTGTAAAAGTGCAATATTTAATCCGAGATATGTACCTTATATTTTATTAGCGAGCATATACGGCTAATATAGCGCAAAAGCGAGCTCCAAATGCGAAGCAAACGCGATCCGCACCTACTAAACACTCAACAAACAACATGAGAATCATGCATATAGATAATAGTATCAATATATAACATATAGCAACATAATAACTATATATGCCAACATAGCAAATGCAGTAAAACAACATATATTCAACCATCAACCAACTATCATCCATAACTAATAAATATTCATTCATATTCTCATTAATATTCAATGAAAGGGTTTTCAATTCAATCACATTTAATTCATATACAGTGGATGTTATCAACATTCATTCTCAATTAGTTTATATTCACTAATTCATATTCTATTCAAATTTATTTACTTCTAATTTGAATTCAATTACATAGCTTTCAATTTCATTAACACTTAATGAATTATATACAATCAACTAACAATCATATATCAACCAAAGTATATTCATTACAACCAAATTTCTTTGCTTATCAATTGGTTTAATTTAATTGATTTTCATTCAATTATTCAACTTTCTAATAACATTAGATTTTAATGAATTAACATTTATATTCATTATTCCATATCAACTAATTTTACATTCCATTGATTAACATTCAATCCATTGATTCAATTCAATTACCAAAGTTGAATTTCATTTATATAACTCAAGTTCATATCTATCACTTAACTTGATTCATTTTACTTTGATATCAATATCACTTCATTCAACATCTCTTAAGTTATATTCCATTTAACTTTAAATTCACTTTTATTCACAACTCATATTCATATAGTTTCATTTCTTATATATACAAGTTTATTCACAATTGTAATTCACATTAATTATAATTCAATTCTTATAATTCTTTTGCTTATACAATTATTCCTTTATTTAGGTTATTCAAACAACTAAACAATCAACTTATATACACTTTAATAATTCTGAAAAATTATTCCTTTACATATAAAATATACTCAAGGTAAAATTATTTCATTTACCCAATTTAAAACAATATTATGTCGAATTGTTCTATTCAAGTGTTTATAGATCCCTATCAACAACGTTAATTACTCGTATTAACCAGAATCTATATACCACTCAACAAACCAATCATCACAATATAAAACAATTTTATATTCACTAACAAATACGCACTCGTATCTATTATTACACTCAAATTCATTCTAGAGCACTACTGACTCTATCTCTAATGAGCAATACCCAACAGAACCATGGTTGTCGCTTAACCATAAGCTCTGATACCAGATATAACGCCCCGAAAATTTTCGACTTTCGAAAATTCAACATCGATACTCACTTTATCGACTGCCGAGAATTCGAAGGTCAAAAACCGGAATGTTATGGGTTTTAAAAAGAAAAGAAAAAGATAGAAAGAGAAGATAAGAAAATAGAGAGAAAAGAAAATAAAACGGAAGAGAAATAGAACGGAACAGAAAACAACAGAACAACAGAATCTCACAATTCGCAGCGGAACAACATATAATAATAAATGAATAATCTTTAAACAAAGAACTATATCATTTATTACATTTTATACATTTCATTTCATCATATCATCAGAGTATACAACAACAACAAACAGTGCAGCGGAAAAAGAAATATTATATAAGTAATATGCCATGCCATCCAGCTTGCCTCCAGCAACTCCAGAATATCCAGAATATCCTGATAAACCTAACTCTTGACTGCCCGTGTGGAAATTGGTGGGCACCTAGAGTTTAGGAAGGAAAACAATAAACTCCAAGTCAGTCATGAGACTGGTGTGAGAACTCAAAACAGTTTATTTATCTTTAAAATCAAAATAGAGGAATATTTTTAAATTCAATTCGCAATGCTTTTAAAAATGAGACTACCATAAGACCTCCTGCCACACACACATTGCAAACGCAGACTTGGAGAAGATTTCTCCTTATGATAGTCAAACATGCTTGATACGCATTTAAAAAGAGCATTTGATATTATTATTAGTGCATAGTGTAGGAAAAATTCATTTCGAAAGTAGAATATAAATCTTAGCCAGCATAGGTACCATTATATTATGCCTACTAATAGCTACCATATTAGATGGCAGGTTCTACAACTAAAACCGTACAAGTTTCGTATTGGGAATTGGATTTCCAACGAATGATCAGGCCAAGGAACTTCCCATTGCCACATGAGAATGCCTCTGGATGGACATCCCCGAGAACCAAACCGGATCTCTACCAACACAAGGCCGGGTTACCCCTAACTGAGTAACAACTGACCGAATATGCCATCCCCCGGTCCTTTGGGACCTTTATCACCGAGCGCTCGTAATCAATTCACACAATCATAACAAAGTGTTTTCAACATGAGTAAGTATCTGGGCTCCATACCATGATACCACCCTTTTCCAGAAGGAAATGGACACATCCTAAAGGGTGCTACCCCTCATAACCTTGCTGCTTCTTTCCTGTTTTGACCATTCACGGGGTGTGAGGCTCGACGAATTCACGTCCACAAAAACATACTTTATACAAAAGCCATGCTTTGGGTCAACAAATGATCAACACAATGATCACAAGGATAGACGATCAAATAAACGATCCTATCACAAATAATCAACACAATGATCATTTCAGCATCACTCAGCATGTCACATTACCAAATTGGGAATATATCGCTGATAACATTCAACTACATAACCTCTGAGCTCATACGTCTCAGAGAAGGGTGTTAAGCTAAAAGAATAAATTCTCCGCCACCAACAGAAATATATTTGAAAGAAATCGGCTTTATATCTCAATTTGTAACGTCAGACATACAATCCATACAAGTCTGTTCCGGGCTCGAACAAAACCGAAGGCACTTCTTACGAAGCCCTTGCAATACGGGTATTCACAATCCCGATCGAATTTCCCATCACTTAAGGAATCTCTATACCAGGAGCTACCCAGTGCAGAGACAATCGATAGGTCATCCTATCGCTTTCACAAATACTCGGTCTTCAACACCGATCTTCAAATGCAATTCATAACGACGTATCACATATTCGGAATGGGTTATACGACCCCATGGTCCTTTCCCGGTTAACCCGAATAGTGAGCGCTTATTCAAAAATAAGTGTGGCATTCAAATTCAAACAAATCACATCAAATACCCATTCAAAGGGAAATATTGATAGTCGGTTATTGAACTATCAATTGATATGCATACATTACCAGTTTCCAAATAATTTTCCAAATTATTTATTTTCCAAAATATCTTTACAAGATATATTATTTCATACTTCAAAAATAAATCAATATTTATTTTTAAACCAATTCCACTTCCTTTTATAAATTCAATGGTGAATTTACATTCCAAAGTATTAATGAATATACGACTTCAATTCGATTTATAATATTCATTTTCAATTTATCTCCAAAAAGATAAATTCTCTAATATTCACTTTATATTGGAAAAACATTTCCATACTTATTTATTCATAAGTAATTCACAATTTTTATTTATTTTCAACACTTGGAAAATATTCAATATACTTCAATCGAAATTAAGTATATATTTCATTCTTTAAGGAAATCATTCTCTTAAACATATTTATTTGGGCCAAAACGAATGTCACGTAAAACATCGTTACGACAACCCAAAATCACTAGTATAGGGATTCGAATTTAAAATAGATATATAAATCCCAATACTATACAAAAACATTTCCATTCGGAAATCATTTACTATAACCACAGTGTTATAGTCCACCATTTCCTTTTATTTCTCGAAACATCTATTTCAACAATAAACGTTGAAATCTATGGTTTCGAATCTCAACACATTTTAAAACATCGTTAGGTCGTTTTAATTCTATTTAAAACATTCAAATCTAAACCATTTTCTTTAACGTGTTATTCACTATTCAAAAATGTGAATAAACTTCGTTAACAAATCTCATCCTTTTATTCATTTTAATTCAAAGGATTATTCACAGTTAAAAATGTGAATATAACTCCATTAATAGGTTTCAACAATTTACTTATCAAAATAAGTCGTTTGCGAATTTATAAAACAACGTTTATAAATTCCATTTATATTTATTTATAAAAACTTCCTTTTTATAAATTCCTTTATTAACCTATTACAGTTTATAACTAAATTATAAACTAAACGTTCATATTATAAGTTAATTACTTATAAAACGATTATTTTACAAAATCGTTCTTTTAAAGACTTTCCAATTTATAAATCTTATAACTTATAAGATCCATTTATTTAACCAATCTATTCTTCAAATAATTTCACCAAATTTATAAATCTTACTATTTATAAATTTCTTTTATAACTTCATAGTTTATAATTCCATAAATTTCATTCATTTATGAATTTCATTTTCACTTCATTCAAACACTTATAAAAAACTCGTTTTATAATGTCTATATTTCAATTTATAAATATCCATTTATAAATCTTTTAATATAAATCAATTTATATTATTCTTTTAAAACGTCTTTAATCTCTTTTATTATTTCACCATTTTCTTGATTTATAAAATAATCAAATTTTGTAAATCCTATAATTTCAACTTTTTATAATAAATTCAAAAACCCAATTTAAACTATTTTATAAAAACATTAGCATCATATTCTCAAAAATCAGTTTTTAACTATCTTTCTCAAAAATCATAATTTTTATAACTTTAAAAAATTATAACGTTTATTTATTTAAAATGAATCAATTTCCAAAAATTATTTTATAACTTATACTTTCAAAAAAAATCACTTTGAAATCATTTTAAAATTCCAAATTTGGTCCAATGATGCTACACACCAAATAGTCAATCACGACTACAACGATCCATCATATATCGATATGATAATCCATCAAATATCAAAATATCTGAAATCAAATAAAAACTGTTGAGGAATCCAGTTGGATCCCTCCAACCTGTTTCATGCATCCAAAAACATTAGCACAATACCAATTTCGCTCCAGTACGAAATTATCGCGGTACATGTTCTTATTAAATATTATCCGCTTAATGACGGCGTAATAGGGTCTCATCCGCTAAAAAATATGGGAAATCAACAACTGCAATATATACATATGCCAATATATATATATTGATATTATATATAATACCAATTTCACTGTTTATGAAATATTCGCGGTATATGTTTTTAATAAATAACATCCGCTTACTAACGGCGTATAATGTCTATTTTAACAATCAATAGATATCAATCAACATTCAAACATGCATTCAAATATTTTAAATCTAACTATTTAAAATAAAATCGAAACTGATTCGATTGAGTGAGAAGTTCTCACCTTGATTTTAATTTCCGTTTCAGCTTTTATTTCGAATAAAATTAAACGGACGTTTAATTTTACCCAAAATTCTCACTAACTCGAAACGTCTCCAAACCAACTCCATCGCGTAGTGCTCGTCCATACGATTCCAACGCAACTGAGTTTGCATTTTTTCGACCTCGTATGAAAAAGTTATGAATTTTTGAAGTTACACGTATTTAAACTTATTAATTTACAACTAAATTTATAAATTATAAACCTAAATCAGTTTCTGGCCATTGGATCCCACTGCCCCTCATCATCACCGTGCATTCCCTTCTCCCTCTCACGTTTCTTCCTACAGGAAGATGGCCGCACACTCAAACCCATCCTTAGCCAACTAGGGTTTCAATTTACTCCATCAATACTCAACTAAACCTCATCAAACCACTGCCATGTCGAAGCCCTTCGCGAGAGCTACCTCCATCACCAACCACCTGAAGCTCGGCCTGCTCTAGACCCCTCGAGTTGCGTGCATGACCTGCTATGAACGGCCCCCCTAGCTCCCTCTCCGTTGCACCATTTCCGATCATCACCGTATGGAATCGAAGCTCTCGTCGTGCTCTACGACTTCCGTGTTGAACACTTCGCGTAATTCCTTACGGATTGAGAGAGATTGATGAAGAAGTGAGAGTGATTTCTGGCCTTTGGTTGAATAAGTGGCGGCTAGGGTTAAAATTTAGGGTTAGGGTTATTTTTTTTATCAAATTATGAAGAGTGGTGGTGTATTTATAGAGTTTCGTTCGACACTATTCACCCGGAAATTCCGAACTCCGATTTAGGCACCAAAACTGACGTACCTAGGGTTTATCCCGCGTTCCGGACACAATGGAACAGGTTTCGGAAGCTAATTCGGACATCTGTGCGAGTTATGGCTGTAAACGCTCAATTTAAATTAAACCGATTTAAGTCGATTTCTAGGCGTTTTAATTCGTACAGGACAAACAGTAAATCCAATTGACTTGAAATTTGAAACCTTACAATAATATCACATTACGGATCCGATGAAACTGGTTTCGTCGAAATCCGAGACTTTTTGAAAAATGGCTATTTTAGCTCGTCAAATTTAAATTAAAAATAAATCGATGCGTTTCGAGCTGCCACGATCAAACGATAACTCCGATTGACACGAAATTTGAAATCCGATAATAACTAACTATTACGGATCCAATGGAACTGGTTTCGTTCAATTCTGAGACTGTTCAAAAATTGACTATTTTCACTAGTCGATTTAAATATTAAAATATTCAATTTTCACAAATTAACTTTAAATTCGATTTTAAAAGTTCTAAAATATCGTTCTAACTTCCATATGATAAAATAAAATTTTACAAATCATTTTCAATCACGTTTAACTCAATTTTCAATTATTTCCATAATTTCACATATTAAATTATCGATTTAATTATTCAATTAAATCCAATAATTCAAATAAAAATTTATTCGACTTAAAAATTCACTTATTAATATTCAAAATTAATTAAATATTCAAATTTTAATTTCTAAAAATTCTGGGTCGTTACACCGAGTGTATATATGAGAGAGCGTATTTGTTAGTGTTATAAGAAAGGTTTTAATATTGTGTTAATCTATTCCATTTTGTATTTATAAATTCTGGTTGGTGCATGGGACGCTATGACATCAATAGGGATTTCTAAACATTTAATATGACAGACCGACATAATATTTGTTTTTCATATAGGTGAATGAAATAATTTTGCCTATTATATTTTCTATATAAAATTGAAAAAATTCAATGATATCCATATTTGGCTTAAATAGATTGGTTGATAGGTAATAAAAATTATAATAATAGTTGAAATGAGATTTAAAATAAATAAATAAAATTTGGAAATTTAGAACTTAAGATCCGGGGTTTTGAAATTTCTTCCGAATAAATTTTGGAATATAATAATATTGTTTATAAGTATTTTCTGATATAAATATTTAGTATAAAATTCGAAAGAATTGTTTTAAAGAAGATTTTGGAGAAAATAAGTTTTGTACTTTCCTCTCTGTCGCTGGAAAATAATTTCGGTGGTGGCGGCCGCATCATCGATTTTCATTTTCGAGTTTCTAAAGGGGGATGCCACTGTAGTAGTTCTACTGCAGATTCGTTTTTGAAAAATATATAAATTTTGAATTGTTATAAATATAATTAGAGATATTTAAGTTGTAAGAATATATTTATCTATTATTTTAAAATAAATTGAAATTTTAACTCGGTATTAAATTCTTAAATTTCCATTAATTAATTGTTTCAATTATTGTAGTGAAATGAAAGGTAAGTAATTAATAATTGAAACCTCTAATTTAGGTAAGAGATTTAAGGCTAAGATATAAAGGAAATAAAAAGGAAGTTGAAATTGTAACTTATAAGAAAAAGGTAAAAATTTATTGAACAATGAATTAATTAAAGGAAATGGAACAAACTTGTATAACTTTCAAATTACACCCTTAAATAACATATATATAAGTTACCAAATATTAAAAGTTGAAATGTTTAATAAGAGACTGTAATAGAATATTATACAAGTAGAAATCTGAAATAATGAAATGAATAATTATAGCCAATAAATGAAAATGAATACAATTTATAAGAATAAACTAATCCTCGTTGTTGTTTTGGTTTATGGTAGCTTGGGTAAGGAAATTTAAAATTGTTTGGATAAATAAATAATCTATTTAGTTTCATCTAAGACTGTTGAGTAAATGATGAGTTAAGTAGTTTATTTTCATTCTGTACAATTTAAAGTGTCTAAACCAGAACAACTATTTGTTGTATTGATATGAATGAATGATTTTTTTTACGGTCGTATGCCTTGTTGCAAGTCTTTGATGTTGTATTGATTTTGTTTATTGATGGTTGTTTGTATTGAATTGGATGTTTGTGGTTGAAACCATTTTTAATATTTCATTTTATATAATCCAATTAAAGTTATGATTATATAATGATTTACATAATAGAAATTAATTTATAAGTTCCGCTTTCCCTTCTTTTCCTTTTCGGGGACGAAAAGTTTTGAGTGGGGGAGAGTGTAACGACTCGTAAATTTTGATTAATAGATTTGTTAGTTTGATTTAAATTTTGCAATTTAATTTAGGAAGAAATAAAAATTCTCGTAGTTATAACGAAGCAAATGTTAGAAATTTAATGTAGCGATTGAAATTAAGATTTACAAATTCAAAAAAAAAATGAAATAGAAATTAATTAAATTTATGAAATTTGCCATACTTGGTTATAAGTTTAATTTAGGAAACAAATAAGAATACTGAATTAACTAATGAAATGTTATAATCAGAGGTAGTTGAATGAATTCAATATTATGTAAGATACTTTAGTAATTGGTTGGAAATATAAACTTAAGTAAAAATTGAAATGCTACTAATTTAATATAATAAGAAGGTAAGTAATATAAATAAATGATCGTAAACTTTAGTAAATGAATTAATGTGCAAAGGTATTGTATTAACATGAATAGCACGAATATTAATGAATGAAGTTTATGCAATAAATTGTGAAATGATGGCATTTATGAATGAAATAAAATTTATAAGTAATAAAGGAAAGTATAAATAACTGGGTATAAACTTTAGTAAACAATTGAGTTGCTAAGAAATTGGATTAAGCACAAATACTATAAATGAATAAATAAAATATAAATGAAGTTATGCAATAATGAATGAATGAATACATTGCAATAAAAGAAGAAACAGACATGACATTTATAAATGATAACGAATATTGGTAGGGAATAAATGAGAATAATTGAAATAAGCTCAAAGGTAATTAAAGTTAAATAATCACAATTGATAACATACCTATTTGGGTAGTTAATAAACTTTAATGCGTAAACAATTGAAAGCTTTTGAACCAATTTGTGTAGGTAAGGTAGTTTTGATTAGCATTGAAGTTTGTTAATTCTAGAAGATGCAATCAATGTTAATTTTATTTATAATATGACGATTGGGTGATTTAAGAAGTGAAAAACCAAGATTTATGAATATATTTGAAATTTGAAATTCAATTTGTGGATTTATTACAAATAATTAATATTTAACTATTACGTTAGTGGAGTCTAATAAATTAAAATGGGAAATCAATAGAAAATTTTGGTTATAAATTGAAATATAGCCATTTGAACAAATCTAAGATGAATATAGGAGTATTGGGCAATAAACTTATTATAAGAAAAACCAGTGCAAATGTTAAATTAATCAGTGAAACGATAATAATAAATAGTACTTAATTCAAAATTGTAACTTGGGAATAATGTAGATTAATATACGTTAGTTATTTAGGGTAATGACTAAATTTGGTAATCTGTTTGCAATTAGTGATAATAATGTTGATATAAGCTAATAAGTTTAAATGTCAATGCAATTAAAAGCACATAAGTTGCAATTTTTAGGTTGCTTGTTTATTTAATAAGTTAAAATAAAATTTGGTGATCGATTACAAATAAATCTTAATTGTACGTTGGTTAATGTAAATTAAAGTAACAGTTGATGTAATAAAGGATGGATTGAGTTGAAATTTATATTTAATTTAAACGGAAATATTAAAGGCTTATAATAATGGAAAATTTAGGTAATAAAAGTTAGCACAAGTGGATAAATAATAACCATATAAGAGAAATAAATGTAAGCATTTAAAATATTAATTTATGTTGGTTTGATGATAACGTAACTGGTGATTAATTTGATAGTAACGGAAGTGTGAACGCAAAGTAATAAAAGAGTAGATTTATGTTAAGTAATAATTTGTGGTTTTGGGGAATAAAGTTTAAGTTTTGATAATTAAGAAATTAATAAGAAAAAGTATACAAAGTAAGTTATAGAATGTAAATTAAGAAATAATAATAAGTAGAAATTGGATGACATTAATACAAGATGATGAAGTGCAAATTTTAGGTTTAAAATAAATGGTACCCAGGATGGTAATATGATCAATAGTGAATTTAAGAATGGGAATCAACATTTATTTATTTATTTGAATTTTTTGGTTGAATGAATTAATTTGACTTTTAATTTGATAAATCAAAAAAATTTATATATATATATATATATTAAAAGAATGTTTAATTGTAGATCCATGTTTTAAACTCTTAAACCAAATCTTAAATCAAATTTATTATCTCAAATGTCCTTATTTAAGGATCTTAAAGGTTTATTACTATATTGCTTAATTTGTCGTGTTCCAGTTTGTTTTGTTAAAAAAATAAATAAATTTCATTAATATAAAAAGGTTTAATTTATATGTATATATGTATTTTGACTTTAAGTATACATAAGTTTACAAATGCGTTAGACAATTTAATGTGGTATGGAAGTATGCTTTGAATTAATTAATAAGCTTTGGTTTAATCTTTATACACACATGTATGTGTGTGTGTGCATGTGTATACATATAAACATTTAATGTATTAATTTCAAATTGCTAAAGCATGATTTTTTTTTTATTATCAAACAATTTAAAAGTGAGGTAATATTATATACATATTAATTTATTGTTTGTTGTTTATGTTTTCTAGTCATAATACAACTTGCATGATAATTAAATGTCGTATTAATAAATTGGCTAAAGTGGGAAAGTGGAATTAATCAACGTCGTTACTTTTTTATCTCCTTCCCTATTAGATCCTTATGTGATTGCATCTACATTTATTCTTGTTTATTCTTATATATTGTCACCAATTAATCGTACTTGATATATGTTCAGCAATTTTGACACACAGTTAAAGTATGAATATATATGATGTATTCAAACTTTTATATATCTAGCACTTAATTAATTTAGAATCAAACTAATGAAACGTGTCATTTATTTTTGTCCCTCCATATTCGTTCCCTTTCTAATTAATAATTACCTCTTTTTAATACCTGCTACTTTTAAAAAAAGGGCTGTTCATATTTACTATATTTCAATACCAAGTTGTTCATATTTACTTTATTTCTAATTAATAGCAGCCTCTCCTTTCAAATCTCTTTGTCCCTAAACCTAACTCTAATCTTATAAATACGATATGATGCAAATGAAACCCTAGCCTCCATTCAAATCTCCTTCTTTTTTTTCTTCAAATCTCCTTATTGTATCTCATTTTAATTTTTCCTTCCTCTTCAAACATTCTTCTTCTCAAGTTTTATTCTATTTCAAACTTTCTTCTTTCTTTTCAAAACTTGATCTTCTCTACAATTTTCAGTTCTTCTTATTTCAATCCCTTTCCTTTTCAAATTCTTCTTTTTCAAATCTTTTCCAAACCTTTTAAAAATACATACATAAATACATACATACATACATATATATGTATGTATGTATTAATATAATAAGGAGGGAAATTAAAGTAAATCAAAATAAAAGAAAAATTACGGAACAAAGCTAGTAATCAAGAAGAAGACTAAGGAAACGTAGAGCGAAGCTATTGATTTGAAGTTTTATTTTCAGATTCGTATAAAGGTGAGTGTTTTAACCCACTCACGATTTCTAAAATTTCTTATGTTTGTTAAATTGATTTTTGATGTGTTCAAAATTTTATTTATAGCTGTTCAGTATATATTTCATCAATTTCTCAGTTGAATTGCATTCATTTAATTTACGCGTTATTTAATTCATTATTGCATATTAACTGCCAGTTAAATTATATTTATTTTGCATATAAACTGCCAATTAACGGTTATTAAATTTATTTGAGTATAAACTGAAATTGATACCAGTTATTTATCCCCTGTTATATATTGATGTTTGTTTAAATTGGATGATGATTATAATTATTGATTGATGTTTGGTGAATGGATGATGTGTACTACATTTTAAAATCTGCAAGTTATCATGTATTTCATTCATTCGGGATTGCGGTTTGAAATGATATACAACCGCATTTTTTATTTTTAAATTTCGGATTTAAATGATAAATATCTGTATCACTGGACCATAGGATAGAAAATTATATACAGGCACCGCGGTATATATATAAAAATTATTTTTGAAATGATTTTTCTATGGTTTGGATAGGATACGGTTAATAAATATAGATTTTGATATTATATAAAATCTTATTTTATATATACATCTATAGTTAAAGTATTGAAGATAAGCTATGTATGGATTTGTTAAATAAAATAAATAAGTTGAATGACGGAGT
The DNA here is from genome assembly GCA_030765085.1 of Allium cepa. Lineage (NCBI taxonomy): Eukaryota > Viridiplantae > Streptophyta > Magnoliopsida > Asparagales > Amaryllidaceae > Allium > Allium cepa. The sequence continues at coordinate 127,045,322 of CM060932.1, forward strand.
TTGATTATTTTATATTATAAAATATAATTTTAAAGGATTTAAATTAATTAAGATTGGGAGTTAAATTGGAAAATTTATTTGGAATTGAGCTTAATTAAGAAGTTAACTTCATAAGTTGATGTAAAATTTATTAACTTGAAATTTTAAAAAAGGTATGATATTTATAACTGAATTCTATTCAAGGTGAATTAAATGAATATTTCTAGTATAAAAATTGAAGGAAATTTTCTTCTGTAAGTAATTTGAGTTTTACTTAAATGATTACGAGTTTATTATGCAAATATTTCAAACTAAATAATAGGACTTTAAATTGTTGAATAGAAATTTCCAACCTTAGTTCCAATTGTTTAGTAATCAAAGTTTGAAATACATTGAGACTGAGGGGGTTATTGAAACTGAAAGCGATTCTGAAATTTATGGATTTTGACTTAATTTTTAATGAAATAAATTGTAAGTCGCGGAAATTATTTTATAAACTAATTTTAAATTCAAACTATTTTATTCTATATATACTGTTGAATATCCAAACCATTCAAGTTTTAGAAGTATGGTTTTAAAGCTATGAGTTTCGAAGTATTATGTTTTGAAAGTTATAATTCAAATGTTTGGTTTCCAGTTATTATAAATTTTAAAGCAGTATGATTTTGGAAAAATATATTTGAAATAAAAATGATATTTTTGATTTGGGTTTTATAAATAAATAATATCAAAATGAGTTGTTTGGAAATGGAAATGATATCGTATTTATGGGTTTGAAATGGATAATTATTTTCTGGTTTTAAAGTATAAACTATTTTAAAGACCGCAGTGTTATAATAACGTTTGGTTGTTGAAGAGACCAGGATCGGAAGTTGTCATACTCTCTACCAACTCCGAAAACCACTTTAACAACCGTGTACATGGTGGAGATTCCAGAATGAAGTAGGTTGGCGGCGGCGTTTCCTGTAAGGTAAATACGTGGACCCAACTTCCGTGAGTTGGCATAAGTTGGCTAAAACAGGAGCGATTGATGGGTTAATAAGGTAGCACCTTTGATCGGACACATCCCTTCGATATTATACTTGACTTTTGGATTGATTCGGTGGCCATTTTTGATTTTATTTGGGGGTGTGGCTCGAGGTGGGCGGTAGCTGCGCGCAATGCGTTACCACCGACCCGGAAGCGTAATTGGTATATCTACCCTGGCATTGCCTAGTTGTGCCGTGTCACCTACCCTATCGCGCCTTGTACGAGTGTGGATTTCTTCCGTAGCCCATGTGGTATCCTCTGGTGGCTTCTCGATCAGGAGGGACTATGATATTGGATGGACTACTGGGACTATTACGTGTTAAGGTGGAAAATGTAAAGCCTTAATGCTATTTAAAAGTAAGTTTATTTTACAATTAGACACTATTATAATAGCGCAATATACTAGATAGTAAATAGTTTAACGGATCCTTAGGAGATGTAAATCCCGAGCATCTCTTGAGTTACTGCACTCATATTTATTTCTGTTAATTTAACTTATATAAGATCTTTTAGTTCTGACTCGAGTGTTTTGTCTTTTCAATTCGCTCGGGTCAGTCCAAGCGTTTCAGGATCGAAGACTTTAGTTCTGGAGGACGAAGACGAAGATTTGTGGTATTGCTATCTACTATATTATTCCACTACACTATTAAATTCCACTACATTGATATTTATGGGTATGTGAACTCTGATATTTATTGTATAAAAAAAAGAATCAAATGTTTGTAACAGTTTTATGAACTGTATATTTATTATTATATTTTATCCTTCCGGTGTGAGATTCTGTTTAGTTTTTTTCTCTTCTCCGTTTTTCTTATTTACCCCATAACAATCTGCCCTTTTGTATGTTTTAAGTCTGATGTGTGTGGTTTATCGTCGATTTAAAGCATGCGAAAAGGCGGGATGTTACATTCTCTTTGCTAGTGTAGGTCTCAGGGTGGGGCATCATAATCCCTATCCTTATATTATTCCGGTCTAGGCTCCGATACCGAATTTTGACGCTCCGACTCCAGTGATCGAAATATCAGAGGGTGTTCACCATCCGATGGCTTGGAGTAATGGGCATGGAAGAAGCGATCTCTCGTATACACTATTTTGGGTCAACACGGATATGTTTCAATACTTGAATATTCATGAAATAATATGTATCTCGCCTTGATGCAACGCAATATACATGAGCTCTAGAATTAAATAATATAGTTTTAGAGACCCGAATAAAATTTTCCAACTAACAGAATCGGAATGAACAAAAATGATGAATTTTATATCACATCTAAAAATTTAATCCATTATCCGATTATATATGCAACTCCTCACAAAATTACGTCACATTATCCAATACAATGAAATTTCAATTTAAATACAAATAGAGTAAATACTCAACATGGTCATCTGCTCCAACTCCATATCATAACCCATGAAGCATATACGATCACAATATTGATCTTTAAAACAACCTAAAGTTGAACCGAGGTTGTAAAATAAAATAACTAACCCCGAGTTAGGCTAGAAATATAATTGTGAGTTTAACAAAATCATAAACAATAAACGTGCAGTGTCGGGTGTAAAGGTGACATTTTCAAACAAACAGATGTCACTCACAACGTACCATATCCTTCCTACAATTAATATTCAACGGTAGTGATAACACATGTGTTATAGCTCTTTTCATCGTGACTCATAGTTGAACTCTAATCAACTGGGATATCACAATATATCCATATTATATGAGTTGCATTTTGTTGTATAAATTCAAAACATCATTTCAAATTGTTCATTTTACAAGGTTGAAATTTCTAGTTGCACTTAAGAGAAGGCTAAATCATCTTCTCATGATTATGAGAAGGCTAAATCATTTTTTTATTCTGTGAGTTCCAATAGGATATCACATTGATAAATCTCCTTGGTGGATTTACCTTCCATATAGACTACCTATCCTGGAATTCATCATGGTTTTTCCCCCTATACTTCTACTCAGTTGTGGTTGGCCCTCAATGATCCTTTTGTTGTCGTACCCTTTAGGTATCTGGAGACATGATAAATCTTACTCGTGTTATAGTCCACTTCGTCATCATATCTCCAACAGGCGGTGCTAGTTCTCTTCATTTTCACTACACTATTGACAATTCTCTATATCTTCAATAACTCCGTATGTCCTGGCAACAGATCATTACCACATTTTAATAAGGGACGAAGTCGTCATGATTTAGTTAACAATCCTCGAATCAATCCACTAGGATGGAACCAGCGGTCTAATAGTCAATACCACATACAATTCTCATCAAATGTTAAATTTGTTGCTTTTCAAAAAATTTGACTTTCATTTAATTTCCATATTCCCAAATGAAGTTTTATCCCAATTTCGTCAATAAATGCCATGTACATGCAAATTAGCATAGCAAAATATCAATGCTCAAAACTAGGAAATTAAATGCAACGAAGCGCACAATATTATCATGGATGAATCACACATCATACACACACACTTAAAATCAAACAAGTACACAGAAGCACCCTTCGTTATTCAAGCATGTATTTCATCCAATTGCGTGCAATTCATTAATAGCATACTTGACAACTAATTATAAATTTGATATAATTATAGTTAACCATCAAGCAATTCGTTTGTCTTCAAATCAACCGAATCTTTAACCACTTAGCTTACTATGAGTATATTTACGTAGCCTGGGTTAAATATTTAAGTTCAATCACTTATATATTGAAATGAACAATTAACTTCTAATTACTCGACATATATTCAAATAAAGTGATCCATTTATTATACTCATGATTTTTAGAATAAACATATATACTTGATTTTCATTTTCAAAATCATACCTGTGACGACCGCCCATGACTCCCGCACCAAAACAAGGAGATAATGCGCTGAAAGTGTGCCAGGCAGCCATGGATGATGGTCAGGGTAGAATAAGCATCGCAGAATCTATCGTATAACTCACAGCGCATGGATCAATTACAATAGAAATATATATAGTGAAGCTCCAAAAATAGAATATCATCATATAGACATCATAGTAGTTTTATACAAGCATCTGAAAATCAGTACAATCAAGCCTCACTACAAGCACTCAGAGTAATCAACAAATAGCGGAAATATCCAGTACATATTATTAAGAAAAATAATACGCAAGCCTCCTGCTCGTCTTCGCCATCAGCACCGCCAAACACTAAGATCAACACCTGCCACCTGTCACTTAGTCTGCCCATCCCAAACATGGATGAACAGCCCAAGGTAATAAGAGGAGACATAAAACCTTGAGTCAGACAAAGTCTTAGTGAGCAGTAAATCAACAATCAAACATACCAAAGGAACATAAAGGATAAAAGGAATAGGAACCCAAATCATCCCACTCCACCTCTTTCTACAGTGATAGCCCCCAGACACACACTAATAAGAAGCAAGCATAGCAACAGGTAACTAAAGTAAAGCGATAATCACTCGAGTCAAGGTCGATGTTTTCCAAATACAAACCCCCAAGGCCTAAACCAAGATCAGATAAACACCCAGAAAACACCGCTCTTGAGACCGAATGATGATATAACCAACATCCATGACTCTGGCTATCACTGTTATCATTGCCTTGATTTCATCGTTAGTTGAATGAACGGCACATTCTTTCATCCGTCAGTCAAGGGCTAATGGTAACCCCGGTTCTAGACATAACTCCGCACGTCATCGTGACCCGTGCCTAGGATATCAATGCTGCCCAGAGTACTAGCACGTCATCGTGACCCGTGCTTGGGATATCAATGCCGCCCAACGTACTCTTGCTTTGAGCATGCTAGAACCTTCAACAACGATGAAGTCTTAGCCTCCTAGTCATCCTCCTCGACGACTATTCCCATACTAGCTCAAGCGCCTCTCGAGCCATCCATTATCCATCAAAACTCGAACCATATCACCGAGTTAACATCATGCTTGGAATGATCCCGCCTGGACTAGACCAAGACTATCTCATATCATACTTTGCTTCATCGCATCTTAGCAAAGTCCATATCATGCTTCGCCTCATCATATCACGGCAAAGTCCATCATCATCATACTTTGCTTCCTCATATCATCGCAAAGTCCTCGAATCCATCCATATGAGCTTCCTCTTTCGCTTCATATGCCACAAGCAGCTTTCACCATTCAAGAGCCTTTCCACTTAGCTTTTGAATCATCTTCGACCATCTTGTTCCAAATCAACTACTAGCTAACTTGAAACAATCAAATCAATCATACATTCAAACAATCAATCACTCAAACAAGATCTAATAAGCAATATTAACTATAATGGCAATTTCGTAAATAAATGAGTGAAAGTCTATCATACATGAATTATGGATTTCTAGCATAGATCTATCAAATATAAAACATGGGTTTTGTTCCTATAACTCGAAAAATGAACTTGCATAGGTAAACATCTTCATAAACAATGGATCTACATGCAGACTTAAGAGAAATGCGAGAAATCACTATCTTTAACACATAAACGAACCACCACTCCAATATACTCCTTTGGATCCGTGTGAGAGATAACTACCACTCACCGAATCACCTAAACACCTCAAAACAACCAACTCTAGATCTGGACAGCGAAGAAACTAGCTTGATCTGGCAAACTCTCGCTTCAAACGATGAAATCTCTCTCGAACGGATGAAGATCTTCAACTTTGGCTCTTGAATCTTTGATCTTGATCTTCGATCTTGGATGGATGTTAGCACTAGATTAGAGTGGAGAAAAGAAGTGAAGAAGTGTTGAAGTCGAGCTCTCAAAATGGCAGCACTTCGTTGCTTCGAAATCCGGTGCCAAAAAGTGAACCAAACCCCTCTATTTATAGGCTGGAACGCCCCTTAGGTCTCTCGCTTTTAGGTCGCTCACGACCTAACTATGGCCGACCTACGACCTAACAGCTCCACACGACCCAACGACCTAACCAACACGGCCTAACGACTTACGACCTAACAAGGGCCGCGACTTAACGCTACAAGCAGCCTACAGACTCGAGTCAACGACTCAACAGGTATGCACGACTCACGACTCAAGCCCCTAACGACCTAAGACACAACGTCCCAACACGCGCGACTCAACATGTTCGCGACCTAACTCGCACGTGAGTTACGACCTAGCGACTTAACTATGTTTCTGACTCAACACAGGCACGACTCAACCCAGGATCACACAACTTAACTATAAGACGACCTAAAACACACACGACTCAAGCCTTAGGTCGTTCACGACCTAACACTAAACCGACTCAACGAAGCCACGACCCATCACTAAGTCGTTCACACGACTCAGCGACCTAACTACAACACATACCATCCACTAGGTCGTTACTTCCTATAGGTCGCTACAACTATTAGGTCGTTCATTCCTCTAAGCCGCTCACCACTAGGTCGCTCCCCACTAGGTCGTTAGAATCCTTAACCCGCTAACTACCTTAAGTCGCTCCTCCACTTTAGGTCGCTCAACACCTTAGGTCGCTAATCACCTTAACTCGTTAACCCGCTAGCTTCCTTAGGTTGTTCCAAAACTCCTCCGACCTAACTATCATACGACCTAAGTCCCTAGCTCGCTCTACCTCACTAAGTCGCTAGTATCTATAGGTCGCTCCAATTCTATAGGTCGCTAGCTTTCCCTAACTCGCTCACACGACCTAAACTACCAAACGACCCAAGCTTCCTACGACTTAAACACCACACGGGTTAACTTCCACACGACTTAAGCTTTGGTCGACTCAAACTCTAAACGACTTAACAACATCAACGACCTAAAGCATATAGTTTTACAATGTTTCGATCCGTAAAAATACGGGTCGTTACATTCTCTCCCCCTTAGGAATTTCGCCCCCGAAATTCCAAACAAACAAGAGCAACCAAAGTTATTCCGCATGCCTACCATCCATAGTAATCAACAAACCATGCATCCAATTTCTAGCCTAGCATGCAGAATTCTAAGACTTAGAACAAGCTACAAATTCGTGAGATGTCACGACACCTTAGGGCCATACCTCGAAGAGTTCAGGATGAGCTGCCTTCATCCTCTCTTCCTCCTCCCACGTACAGTCGTCAACATCACCACTCCATTGTACCTTGAGCAACGTAATCGCCTTCCTCCTAAGCTGTTTCGTGTCGGTTTCAACAACACGAAGCGGCTTACGAGGTCTCGTAACAACTGGATCAACCTCTAAATCTTCACAGCTATCAGCAGAAACCACTGTATTCGAGTCATGCACATATTTCCGCAGATAAGATACATGGAAAACATTGTGCACACCCGCCATCTTTTCCTGTAACTCCAATCTATAAGCGAGCTTTCCGATTCGCTCGATAATCGGGAATGGTCCAACAAATCTCGGAGTTAACTTTCCTTTCTTCCCGAATCGAATAACATTCTTCAGTGGAGAAATCTTCACAAAAACCATATCACCTACGTCGAATTCCAAATCCTTACGACGATTATCGGCATAACTTTTCTGACGGTCTTGGGCTGCCTTCATTCGTTGCCGAATGATCTCTATACAATCCGTAGTCTGTCGAATCATCTCTGGCCCAAGTACCAACTTTTCTCCAGTTTCCAACCAACATGTCGGAGAGTTACACGGTCTTCCATACAATGCTTCATACGGTGCCATACCAATACTTGACTGGTAACTGTTATTATATGCAAATTCCACCAAATGGAGATGATCTTCCCATAATCCCCCGAAGTCCAAAACACATGCTCTGAGAAGATCTTCCAAAACTCGGTTGACTCTCTCGGTCTGACCATCTGTTTGAGGATGATAAGCTGTACTCAAACACAACTCGGTTCCCAAAACCTCCTGGAAACTCTTCCAAAATCCACTAGTGAACAATGGGTCTCGATCACTCACTATACTCTTCGGAATACCATGGAATCGAACTATCCACTTAACATACAATTCAGCCAACTTCGATGCAGTCCTAGTTGATCGAACAGGAATAAATCTTGCACTCTTAGTCAAACGATCTACAATGACCCAAATCCCTTCATTTCCCGTTCTGGTTCTAGGTAAACCATCGATAAAATCCATCGATACTTGCTCCCACTTCCATGTAGGAACTTCTAACGGCTGAAGCAATCCACTGGGCTTCTTCTGCTATGCTTTAACCAACTGGCAATTCATGCACTTGGAAATAAAATTTCCAACATCCTTCTTCATACCTTCCCAGTAATAGGTTCTCTTCATATCCCGATACATCTTATTTCCACCTGGATGAATTGTCAACTTCGTGTGATGACTTTCCCTCAGAACTTCATCTCTCAATCCATCTATATCGGGAACAACTAGTCGTCCTTGCTTCCGAAGCCAACCCTCTCGATCGACTTCAAATCCTTTATCCTTTTCTGGATTCAATCCAGATTCCAAATAGCGGATAATCTTGACAAGCTTATCGTCTCGCTTTTGGCTCTCGCCAATTCTTTTCACAAGAGTAGGCCTTATCGATAAGTTTGCCAACATTTCAGGTTCCAATTCACATCTAGGCCTGAAATCAAATCCAGCCAAATACTCGAGACTCTTCCATTCCGAAAACATGACTCCCAATCCCGCATGTCTTCGACTCAACGCATCAGCTACTGCGTTACCTTTTCCCGGAGTATAAGCTATACCAAAATCATATGATGCTAAAAACTCTAGCCATCGTTGCTGCCGAAGATTCAAATCCTTTTGGGAGAAAAGATACTTCAACGACTTGTGATCCGTAAACAACTCGAATCGAACCCCCAATAGATAATGTCTCCACATCTTCAGAGCAAACACAATTGCCGCTAACTCCAAATCATGAGTCGGGTAATTTCTTTCATGCGGCTTCAGTTGTCGACTCGCGTACGCAACAACTTTATCCTTCTGCATTAGCACTGCCCCAAGTCCAGTACCACATGCATCGGTGTAAACCACCAGCTCATCATTCCCACTTGGAATAGTCAAAACAGGAGCACTCGTCAGTCGCTCTTTCAGGATTCCAAAGGCCTGCTCACACTTAGCATCCCAACTGAATACCTGATTCTTCTTCGTCAATCCTGTCAATGGTGCAGCTATCTTGGAAAAGTCTTTGATAAACCGTCGATAATATCCTGCTAGTCCAAGAAAACTTCTCACATCTGATGCATTCTTAGGTCTGACCCAATCCTGGATCGCTACCACCTTAGCGGGATCAACCGCTATTCCATTTCCAGAAATAACATGGCCTAAGAATCTCACTTCACTCTTCCAGAAGTGACACTTCGAAAACTTAGCCTTCAACTGATGTTTCCGCAAGATTTCCAAAACGATACGCAAGTGTGTCTTGTGCTCTTCCTTAGTTCTGGAGTAAACCAAAATATCATCCATGAACACAAGTACGAACTTGTTCAACTGATCTCTGAACACTCTATTCATAAGATCCACAAAATATGCTGGTGCGTTAGTCAATCCAAACGGCATTACCAGCCACTCATAAAAACCGGATGGTGTCCTAAAAGCAGTCTTCGGCACACTATCCTTAGCCACTCTCAACTGGTGAAATCCCGTTGCCAAATCCATCTGAGAAAACACCTTAGCCTCGTGAAGCTGATCAAACAAGTCATCTATTCTCGGCAATGGATACTTGTTCTTCTTAGTCACCTTATTCAGCTCACGATAATCAACACACAACCTCAACGATCCATCCGTTTTGGTTGCGAACACAACTGGTGCACCCCATTCGGACACACTACGCCGAATGAATCCTTTCCGCAAAAGGTCATCAACTTGCACCCTCAACTCTTGCTGTTCTCTAGGCGCCATCCGCCTAAGCGGCATCACAACGGGTCTGGCTCCCTCAACTAGATCGATACGAAACTCAATCTCCCTATGCGGCGGTAACCCTTTGACCTCGTCAAAGACATCCTCGAATCCATTCACGATTGGCATCGATGACAGTCCATCCCGTGGAACAACCAGCGAATACATGAAGCTCATGAAGACGCCTTCTTCATGCTTACATCGTATCACAACCTTTCGCCCCTCCACATTCTCGACTGTCACCTCCAATCTCTCACAGTCAACCTTTGCCGCATACTTCCTAAGCCAGTCCATACCCAAAATAATTCCGAACGCCGCAAAGTTCAGAACAAAACAATCACAGACAAAAGAGCAATCATGACTCGATACAACTAGACCACGGCATAGCATACACAAACAAGACGAACCCCCAACTGGATTAGTCACAACCAATGGCCTATCAACGATGTCCGGTTCCAAACCCAACCGGTCTACTAACTCATTACAAACAAAGGAATGCGACGCCTCAGTATCAAACAAAACTCTAACTGGAACACCACAAATGGAAAGAGTATCTTGAACCACCACACTCTTCCCCTTCTTTTCAGCAGTAGGAGCTTTCGAAGATGATGGAACAGCCTCCAAAGCATAAGCTTTCACAATCTGCTTTTCCCTCAACGGTTCCAGACAATTCTTCTTAATATGCCCCAGCTTGTCGCAGTTGTGGCACTTCACCGATACTTTTGGATTCTTGCAATCCCTGGAGAAATAGCCTTTCTGTTGACAGTTGAAACAAGTCACTTCGCCTTTCAGCTTCTTCTGGCCATTCTTACCCTTCTGCTGTTGCTGCTTCCTCTTCTTATTTCCACCCTGCTGTGGTTTGAGCTCTTCCTTGGTCACAGCAACAACAGACCCTTCCTTAGGAAACAAACTCTCATGCCTGAGAGCTTTTTCCACAAGCTTCTCAAATGGATCGTCCAGGTGATCCACCAGCTGCCTTCCAAGTTAAGCATCCAAGCCTGTCACGAACTTTTCATTCTTCTGATAGGGAGAATCAATATACGATCTAGCATACTTGGACAAGGCTTCAAACTCAGAAACATATTCCAGAACCGACCTCCCGCCTTGCTTGAGCTCAACAAACTTCTTAAACAAAATAGACTTCTGAGCAGTAGAGATGAACTTAGCTTCAAACCTAGCTTGAAACCGCTCCCAAGAAATCTCTTCTTCTGGAGTATCAATGGTGATAGAGTTCCACCAATCAGAAGCTCTCCCTTGAAGCTGTCTTGATGCAAGCTTCCTTTTAGTCGCATCCTCAATTCCCAAGTCGCCAAAGATCCTTCTACAAGCATCTATCCATCTTTGGACTTCAATGGTAGATTCCGTCCTTAAGAAAACCTTCCCTCCGAGAGCAGTATAATCCTTACAAAGCTTAGCAAAATCCACCGGTCTTGGAGCTTGAACTTGAACTCCAACATCTACAGATGGCCCTGGAGCTGGTATCCTTCTCATGATAGAAGTCATCATGGCTTCAAACATAGCTCCATAATCAGCAACTCCTTCAGCGGCACGGCCTTCCCTTGCAACTGGTCTCCCTCTTCGACTCATCCTTAGTATCTACAAAAAGGACTAATTAGAACACCTTGAGGAACAACTACATAAGGAGTTCAAATCCATCTAAACTACTATATTATATATAGTAATCATCCATCAAAATACAATTACGTCTCTCTTACGTAGTTACGTCAGCGAGCGTTGGCTAAAATCGATTAACCAAGGCTCTGATACCAAATGTGACGACCGCCCATGACTCCCGCACCAAAACAAGGAGATAATGCGCTGAAAGTGTGCCAGGCAGCCAAGGACGATGGTCAGGGTAGAATAAGCATCGCAGAATCTATCGTATAACTCACAGCGCATGGATCAATTACAATAGAAATATATATAGTGAAGCTCCAAAAACAGAATATCATCATATAGACATCATAGTAGTTTTATACAAGCATCTGAAAATCAGTACAATCAAGCCTCACTACAAGCACTCAGAGTAATCAACAAACAGCGGAAATATCCAGTACATATTATTAAGAAAAATAATACGCAAGCCTCCTGCTCGTCTTCGCCATCAGCACCGCCAAACACTAAGATCAACACCTGCCACCTGTCACTTAGTCTGCCCATCCCAAACATGGATGAACAGCCCAAGGTAATAAGAGGAGACATAAAACCTTGAGTCAGACAAAGTCTTAGTGAGCAGTAAATCAACAATCAAACATACCAAAGGAACATAAAGGATAAAAGGAATAGGAACCCAAATCATCCCACTCCACCTCTTTCTACAGTGATAGCCCCTAGACACACACTAATAAGAAGCAAGCATAGCAACAGGTAACTAAAGTAAAGCGATAATCACTCGAGTCAAGGTTGATGTTTTCCAAATACAAACCCCCAAGGCCTAAACCAAGATCAGATAAACACCCAGAAAACACCGCTCTTGAGACCGAATGATGATATAACCAACATCCATGACTCTGGCTATCACTGTTATCATTGCCTTGATTTCATCGTTAGTTGAATGAACGGCACATTCTTTCATCCGTCAGTCAAGGGCTAATGGTAACCCCGGTTCTAGACATAACTCCGCACGTCATCGTGACCCGTGCCTAGGATATCAATGCTGCCCAGAGTACTAGCACGTCATCGTGACCCGTGCTTGGGATATCAATGCCGCCCAACGTACTCTTACTTTGAGCATGCTAGAACCTTCAACAACGATGAAGTCTTAGCCTCCTAGTCATCCTCCTCGACGACTATTCCCATACTAGCTCAAGCGCCTCTCGAGCCATCCATTATCCTTCAAAACTCGAACCATATCACCGAGTTAACATCATGCTTGGAATGATCCCGCCTGGACTAGACCAAGACTATCTCATATCATACTTTGCTTCATCGCATCTTAGCAAAGTCCATATCATGCTTCGCCTCATCATATCACGGCAAAGTCCATCATCATCATACTTTGCTTCCTCATATCATCGCAAAGTCCTCGAATCCATCCATATGAGCTTCCTCTTTCGCTTCATATGCCACAAGCAGCTTTCACCATTCAAGAGCCTTTCCACTTAGCTTTTGAATCATCTTCGACCATCTTGTTCCAAATCAACTACTAGCTAACTTGAAACAATCAAATCAATCATACATTCAAACAATCAATCACTCAAACAAGATCTAATAAGCAATATTAACTATAATGGCAATTTTGTAAATAAATGAGTGAAAGTCTATCATACATGAATTATGGATTTCTAGCATAGATCTATCAAATATAAAACATGGGTTTTGTTCCTATAACTCGATAAATGAACTTGCATAGGTAAACATCTTCATAAACAATGGATCTACATGCAGACTTAAGAGAAATGCGAGAAATCACTATCTTTAACACATAAACGAACCACCACTCCAATATACTCCTTTGGATCCGTGTGAGAGATAACTACCACTCACCGAATCACCTAAACACCTCAAAACAACCAACTCCAGATCTGGACAGCGAAGAAACTAGCTTGATCTGGCAAACTCTCGCTTCAAACGATGAAATCTCTCTCGAACGGATGAAGATCTTCAACTTTGGCTCTTGAATCTTTGATCTTGATCTTCGATCTTGGATGGATGTTAGCACTAGATTAGAGTGGAGAAAAGAAGTGAAGAAGTGTTGAAGTCGAGCTCTCAAATTGGCAGCACTTCGTCGCTTCGAAATCCGGTGCCAAAAAGTGAACCAAACCCCTCTATTTATAGGCTGGAACGCCCCTTAGGTCGCTCGCTTTTAGGTCGCTCACGACCTAACTATGGCCGACCTACGACCTAACAGCCCCACACGACCCAACGACCTAACCAACACGGCCTAACGACTTACGACCTAACAAGGGCCGCGACTTAACACTACAAGCAGCCTACAGACTCGAGTCAACGACTCAACAGGTATGCACGACTCACGACTCAAGCCCCTAACGACCTAAGACACAACGTCCCAACATGCGCGACTCAACATGTTCGCGACCTAACTCGCACGCGAGTTACGACCTAGCGACTTAACTATGTTGCTGACTCAACACAGGCACGACTCAACACAGGATCACACGACTTAACTATAAGACGACCTAAAACACACACGACTCAAGCCTTAGGTCGTTCACGACCTAACACTAAACCGACCCAACGACTCAACGAAGCCACGACCCATCACTAAGTCGTTCACACGACTCAGCGACCTAACTACAACACATACCATCCACTAGGTCGTTACTTCCTATAGGTCGCTACAACTATTAGGTCGCTCATTCCTCTAAGCCGCTCACCACTAGGTCGCTCCCCACTAGGTCGTTAGAATCCTTAACCCGCTAACTACCTTAAGTCGCTCCTCCACTTTAGGTCGCTCAACACCTTAGGTCGCAAATCACCTTAACTCGTTAACCCGCTAGCTTCCTTAGGTCGTTACAAAACTCCTCCGACCTAACTATCATACGACCTAAGTCCCTAGCTCGCTCTACCTCACTAAGTCGCTAGTATCTATAGGTCGCTCCAATTCTATAGGTCGCTAGCTTTCCCTAACTCGCTCACACGACCTAAACTACCAAACGACCCAAGCTTCCTACGACTTAAACACCACACGGGTTAACTTCCACACGACTTAAGCTTTGGTCGACTCAAACTCTAAACGACTTAACAACATCAACGACCTAAAGCATATAGTTTTACAATGTTTCGATCCGTAAAAATACGGGTCGTTACAATACCTAAGCAATTATAATTAACCAAGCATTAAGCAAACATCAGACTTTTTTTTAGCTACATCACATAGTTATTTCATTCATGGCCTAAGGTACATGTAACAAATTAACACCACAATACACATATAATACAATCGTGCCATTCGTCCCATCAAGTATTACTTAGGTGACACTACCTTTGCAACTTATTTCAACTTATACAAACATCATTGTGAATAATGTAATGCAAAATGTACGCTAACTAATATAGTGTGCATGCACACTTACTTACCAAAGAATTAGATATACATTTTACTTAAAAAAAATTATATTCATTTCTTTATTCAACCATATTAAAAATTCTAAATTTAAACAACATATGCATTAAGTTTGTTGCATTATAATCTTCATGATCATTAACATGGCCCATTAAACAAGATCAAACAACTCAAAACGAGGCCTTCCCTTCTATCGAAAATTCGTACTTTTCGATAAATAATTCTATGAATTGCAATCTATTTTATATGATGTATATTGTCATGATTGGAATTAACAACACCTTAATCAACATTAAATCATAGCGTAAAGCTAAAGGGCATTAATCAAAATAATATTTGATTCATTGTTTTCTGATTACAGTTGACCTTCTTCATATTAATTTACTTTTATATACTTCAATCTAAATTCATATAAATGTAATTTTTTTAGATCTAGAACCCTGTTTGAAAATATCAATCTCATAACGACAACTAAATCAATATAAAGTAATATTTACTGCCTCATATGGCAACAAAGTAAAAGAGCATCAACTATACATATATAAGAATAGAAGGAAGTTCAACTCATATTAGTCTTGCAACTATTTAATAGAGAATCGGTATACTCATTGGCGTGTATTCAAATCATTCGTCACAAGGAAAAAGATTTTATAAACATATGATATGGTATATCCATATGGCTAATACATACATACATACATATATATATTATATGGGTGTGTATTGATAAATAAATAAACACACACACATACACACACACACACATATATATATATAATTCATCACCTCAATTCAAAATTCAATTCAAATTCATTTGTTCTTTTTTTGAAAATAACTCAAATTCAATTAACTAAAATTTTATACTCATAAAAATCAAAAAAAAAAATTCAAATGAATATGAATTTTCTACAATATTCAAACTCGCATCCTCGTTTAATTTAAATTCAAAATCCACAAAATTACTTGAATAATTTCAAGTTTAATATTTTTATAACTTTAACTATAAATATATTTTTAAATATATTTCGAAAGTTCAACCTTTACCCTCCTTATAACACTCAGATGTGAATTCGTGACATCTTATCTCAACAAGTAATAACGGTTCATCAAGTTATCGTAACTTCATTATATGACCAAATAATTAACCCAATCAAACATTTATTATTAACAACTCAGGCACAACCATCTACTAACCAATATGAAATTTATATATTTATTGTAATTTAAAATGATGTTATACTAACTTATCATTACTACAATGACCTCATACCAACATTCATAATTCTACCTCAACAACCCACTGTTGTACAGCCTTCTCTTCACATCACCTACTTCCATTATTCCCCCTATATGCTCACGCACCTCTTTCAAATCAATGTGCAACATCAAGCCATCATCATTATGTTACCGGCCATGTCATCTCCATATTCTACCCTATTCGCGGCCTAGGTCATGCCTGAACGCCATCACTAGGCCCATCGTCATCATCCAAACCCTGATCCTCGCTTGCCATAATCGCATATGCATCCCACCTATGCGACCCTCCGGTAGATGTTCTTTATATAATGCGTCCGTTTGAAATTGATTTGGGATAAGGGATGGAATAGAGATGGTTTTTTACTTCCTTTTTCTTTCCTGGAAGAGAAAAAAATGAAATAAAGAAGCGAAAGTACGGGATAAGCTTGAAGGGTATGAGATGAGCATGATCCAAAGGATAGGATCCAATAAAAATTAAAAGAGAATTTTGTTTTTCTTTTAAATAAAAAAAAGGCCCCTAACCGCCATTAAACCTAACCGTCTTTTAATAAACGCATTACAATCATTTCAAAATTCAACTCAAGGCATTTTATCAAACGTTATTTCAATTTTGAATGATTTGTCATTTACTAAATTATTGCCTCCTAGTTTTTAAGTAATTAAAAATTATTTTTTTATTAGTTCAAAAAATTCCAATTTCCACAAATGTTTTTTATTTTTCCAAATAAATTTTCAAACAAAATTTTGGATATTTAAAACGCAATTCAAATTCCCAATTGGAATCTTAAATCAATATTCTCCAAAATTTTAATATGTTGAATTAAATTCAATAAAACATTCAATTAAATTCTCAAATCCATTTTAATGGATTTATTTTATTTTAACTTCGAACAGGGATGCTAACGACTCCCTCCTTAAAGAAATTGCGTCTTCACAATTTAGTGGATAATAATGTAATCGATCTAGCCAACAAAATATAATATACACACTACCTTTGTGTGTGTGTCTATATATATAAACATACATAAATTCGTACATAAATACATACATGCATATATATAACCCCACACACGCACCAAAACTCAACACACATCAAATCATTCAATTCAAATACAACCATGCATTTAATTTATCCTTGGTACTTTAACACAAAGTATTCTATTAAAATTCTATCCATTCAAGCCAAACTAATATAATGTAAGTACTTGTACATAAACAAATAAACGATCCATTTCATTCAAATGTGTCGCATGGTGTAACAATCCGCATATTTTACGATCGAGTATTTAAATATTTTAAATATTTCATCGTTAGTCGGATTTTAGTCCGAAAAGCTACTTTTTTGCAAACAGTCAAATTAGGACTCGAGACCACCCTCATTGAGTTCAAAATGGCGTTGGCAATCTTTTTGAGTACAAACTTTGATATGTTTGGAGTTAGTGGAATTTTGCTACTTTTTCACTTAGGGCTTTGGTTTTGTTTCAGCCCATTAGACCCAAGCTTCACCCCTCTTCTCTTCATTACTTCATTTGTGTAACGACCTGATAAATTTATGATATTTTTATAAATTTAATTTATATGTTTGCTAATTTAATCCAGTATAAAATTAAAGTCTTAGGATTTTAAAAGGATG
Organism: Allium cepa; assembly: GCA_030765085.1. Classification (NCBI taxonomy): domain Eukaryota; kingdom Viridiplantae; phylum Streptophyta; class Magnoliopsida; order Asparagales; family Amaryllidaceae; genus Allium; species Allium cepa. The sequence continues at coordinate 127,063,036 of CM060932.1, forward strand.
AATGCAGGAGTTAGATAGTAACTGTAATTACAGGTAGAGATTTAAAAGGTTATATGACATAGATTTGAAAATAACTGAAAGTTGTGTTGTAGTTATAAGTCTTAATTTGTTGGTTTAATGGTATTAATGTAACAATAACTGAATTGGATTACATACACACAAACATTTGAAAAATTTATTTGGTGGACTAAATTGGTTAAAGTTCATAAGTTGTGCATTTCAATTTAGTAGAAATTCTAAACGATAAACGAAGATTTAAATAAACGCTAAATTAAAACTATGTAAAATGGTGACTTAAGGCCTAGTTATAGGAATTGGAATATAATCCAAAATTTAATTAATGATAGTAACGTAGTATTAGCTAATAAATAGATTTCAATGCAGTAACCAAATGAAAGGAATAGGAATGAATATATATATATTGAATAGGAATGAATATATATATTGGTTTGAAATGAAATAAAAATGTGTCACATTTAGATGGAGTAAAATTTAAGAAACCTATAAATGTGGAATCAGTAAACATTTGTAAAAAAAATATTGCCTAGAATAAAATTCATTTAATATAAGAATTCAAAGGTGGAAGATTTACATTTGGATTGAAAGGTATAATTAATTGAATTGGTGATTTGGGAATTTAATCCAAGGGTTACTCTAAAAATAAATACGGATAAAAAGAGGTTAAACTAAGGAGGGGCATTAATTGATTTTAAGGCTTATTTAATACGTTAATAGGCAAGACTCCGCATTCATACATTTATACAAAGCTAAATAGAAGCACAAGTGTGATATAATGTAAATAGATGGATATCAACCTTTATTTATATGTTAATGGGATTTAATTTCTATTGTATAAAAACCGCAATTTAATGAAGATTGAAATAGCTAATTCATACGTTAGTTGATTTAGCTGGAATATGAAGATATTTAATGGAATAGTGAAATCAAATGGGAATGGGTTTCCATTGTTCATTTGAATTCACATTCATCATAAAAACTTATTTGAAAACCAAAGGAATAATAAAGGAATCAAGACTTAATTAGTAATTTGGATTTAAGACATGGCAATTTGGATTTATTGCAACCTTTAATACCATAGAATTTAGTAAAGCTTATTCAAATTTTAGTTGACCATTTGTGATATAACTTTTTGAAAACAAGACTTTATTTATGAATTGAGTATTTGATTCAACGGATGGTAATTACTTCATTTAAAAATGGAATTTAACGTAAATTAGTACGTTATTAAAGTTAAATGAAAGCTGTAAACATTTGACTTAGAGAACAATTGAGTGAAATCTTAACTAATGTAAACTTCATCATATTGACATCCATAACTGTGAATCATAGGAAGAAGGTAAATAAATGAACTTAACCAAACTATTTATGATGAATATTGAAAATTTGAATAAATAAATAGTTAAGAAAATTAAGGGAATGGGAATAAAAATTTATTTATAATTTGGAATTTTAATTACGGTGAAAAGGGTTAACTGCAATTAAAAGTAAGTTGAGATGGAAATCAAGTTATTTATTTAATTTGGTTTAAGATGAGAGTGTATAAGTATAAGATTAGGTAATTTGTGAGAATAAATTTATAATTCCCGAATAATAAGAAAACGCAGAGGTTAACACTGCGAAATTTATATACTTATAAATTTTAATTCACATCCAAGCTTGCTAAATTATTTGGAATTGATTGGATTATATAAGTAATGAAATTTGGCCAATATTTAAAGTTGAAAGAAAATTTGGATTTTATGATTAATTTTAATTTATTTAATAAATATTAAAAATAGCCATTTTTGTCACGGACTCGGATTTCGACGAAAACAGTTTCATCGGATCCGTAACAGTGAATTATAATAATGTTTCAAGTTTCGTTGCGATTGGACTTGTCGTTTGATCGTACGGACTCGAAACGCCTTGAAATTTACGCATTTTGAAATCAATTTGAAATTTTGTTTTTTTAACATAACTTCTTCATACGATCGAATTTGGTCATGAAACTTTTTCCATCGCGTTCAGAATATTTTACAACACCTATTTGGATATATAGTTTTAACAAATTCGACTCCGGAGGCATAGCGGGCTTTTTGGACCATGGTTTGTCACGCACGTTCGCGTATCCAGTCTAGCTACCCTACCTCTAGCCTATCTATAAATATACATCTATAAACCCTAGCTCCTTTCTTTTTCATTTGCTGTAAGTTCATTTCTTCACTCTTTTCTCTTTCTCAAATGTATACATCTCAGATCCAATTCCAGATCCATCCACAGTTCAAAATCAAAAGTCAAAACTCAAAAATTTCAGAAAATTCCAGAAAAAATATATGTTGAAGTATTCGATACGCATAATATACTGGTGAAATTCGTTTTTCAATTGGAGCTGTCGTTTATCCAGAATAAATTCAAACAGCCCCAAAACCGTTCATCATCGCCGTAACAAAAGTTGTCGGATCGGAAAAACATTTCTGGGTTTTGGAGAGGGAACCGAGGGGATCGCATCTGTGTAGTTTGTTTCGAGTTTCAACGGTTGGATTGGCGGGAATTTTCGATTAGGGTTGATAAAGTATGGGTTGCGTGCGTGTTTTCCTCTGTTCGAAGGTGCGTGCGTTGCTGTAGCTATGCGCTTCTCTTTAGGTGACGTGGCTTGTGAAGGTGAATGTGTGTCATTTGTTTATTTCCAATTTTTGAATTCAATCACCATTTTTCGCCATAACTTTCTCATACGAAGTCGGATTCACACGAATTTTTTTTGTTAGGATCGTAATTTAATTCCGGACTCGATGACGCTGGTTTGGACGAATTCTGAGACGGGCGAATTTTTGGGTTTAAATCGGGTTTGAATTCGATTTAAATTCAAAAGGTGAGTGTTTTAACCCACTCACAATTACTAGAAGCTTTTATGTTTGTTAAATAAATTTTAGAAATGAATAGAAATTTATTTATGAGCTTTTGGCATGTTATTTCATCCATATCTGTTGAATTGCATTTTTTTAATTTAGCTGTTAATTAAATTGATTGATTGCGTATTAATTGGCTGTTAGAAATTATTGTTGCATATGAACTGCTAGTTAACAGTTATATAAATTATTGGGGAATATAAACTGTTAGATAAATAGTTGATAAATCTAAATTGAAGAAAACTGCTAGTTATTACCTGTTGTATATTACCAAACACATATTGTTATTGATAGATGTTTGTGATTGGATGATGGATGTTTTGTGATTGGATTATGGATGTGTTGTTGAATGGATGTTTATTTGGATATCATTAAACTGCAAGTTAGCATACATTTCACATTTCATTCGGGATTGTGGTTTGAAATGATAAAACCGCAAAGCTTTATTTTTAAATTGCGGATTGAAATGATAAATATCCGTATCACTTGACCATAGGATAGAAAATTATATACAGGCACCGCGGTCTATATATAACTATTTTAATGTGATTTCTATGGTTTGGATGGAATACGGTTTATAAAAATCTTAAATTTTTATACTGAATAAATGTTTTCTTCCATATTTATATGCATATGAAGTTGAAATTTTGAAATAAAAAGGTGAATAAATTTCTTTATTAAAAATGGAAGAAAATTAAGAAAATGGAGTTTGATGATTTATATCCTATATTTAAATATTAAGTTGGAAATTTTAAAGATATGATATTTATAATTGGATTTTTCCCAAAATATTTTGAAATGAATATTCTAGTAAAAATTGAATTTGGAAATATATATATATATTTTACTAGAAATTGAAGTCTTATTAATTATGGATTTTATGTGAATGGTCAAGATTAATTAATAGAATATTGATTTCGAAAGGATAAAAAAAATCCAACTTTAGTTGAAATATTAATGCTCAAAATGGATATAAATATATATAAAATTGAAATGGTTTTGGGGACTTGAAGTAATATTTTGGATTTTGAATTAACTTTTAAAGAAGAAATATTTGGAAAGCCATGTAATTTATTTCTTTATAAAGCAACAGTAAAGTTAAACCTTTTTAATTCGCATACCGTTGAATATCCAAACCATTTAGTTTTGAAAATAATGGTTTTAAAATACTATGGATTTTCGAAGAATTATGTTGAAAGTTACAAACAAAATATTGGTTACATGGGATATTAAATAATAAAAGTGACATAATTTTTGGAAAGGAAAATTTATTTGGGAAACGATATCATTGATTTGAGTCTTTATAAATTAATATCAAAATGAATTGTTTGGGTTTAAAAGAAGAAATGATATCGAGATATTATGGTTTTGAAATGGATTATATTCTGGTTTTAAAGTATAAACTGTTTTTAAATAACCGCGGTGTTATAATAACGATTGGTTGGCAAAGAGACCGGGATCGGATATGGACATACTCTCTGTCGATACCGAAAACACTTTGACTAACCGTGTACGCGGTGGAGATTCCAGAATGAAGTAGGTGGTGGCGACGTTTCCTGTAAGGTAAATACGTGGACCCAACTCCCGTGAGTTGGCATAAGGTGGCTAAAACAGGAGCGATTCTCAGGCCAATGAGGTCATTCCTCTGATCGGACGCTCCTCTTCGATATTATACTTTGACTTGGATTGATTCAGTGGCCACTTCTATATTTTGATTTTGGGGGAGTTAGTTCGAGGTGGGCGGCAGCTGCGCGCTGCGCGTTACCATCAGCCTGGATAGCAATTGGTATATCTACCCTGGCATTGCCTAGTTGTGCCGTGTCACCTACCCTATCGCGCCTTGTACGAGTTTGGTTTTCTCCCGTAGCCCGTGTGGTATCCTCTAGTGGCTTCCCGATCAGGAGGGACTATGATATTGGATGGACTACTGGGACTATTACGTGTTAAGGGCTATATGGGTAACCCCTTAACGCTATTAAAAAGTAAGTTTATTTTATAAATAGACACTATTATAATAGCGCAATATACTACATAGTAAATAGTTTAACGGATCCTTAGGAGATGTAAATCCCGAATATCTCTTGAGTTACTGTACTCATATTTATTTCTGTTTATTTAACTCACATAAGATATTCTAGTCTGACTCGGGTGTTTTTGTCTTTTCAAATTCGCTCGGGTCAGTCCGAGCGTTTCAGGATAGCAGGTTTTAGCTTTGGAGGACGAAGATGAAGATTCAGTATTATTTTATATATATAGTATTGCACCACACTCTTTCTATTCCGCTGCATTTTCGTATTGGTATGTGTGACTCTGATATTCATTGTATAAGTAAAATCCAGCTTTTGTAAACTGTTTATGAACTGTATATTTGTTATTATATTTTATCCTTCCGCTGTGAGATTATGTTTTGTTTTATTCCTTCTCTGTTTTTCTTATTTACCCCATAACAATCCGCCCTTGCGTATGCTTTAAATTGGCACGTGTGTCGTTTAAAGTGTGTGAAAAGGCGGGATGTTACAGTTGGTATCAGAGCTTTGGTTTAGCGATAAACCTTGGCTTTGTGGGGTTTGACTCTTTGTTAATAGGGTAGTAATATCCTATGGGAGTCGCTGAGTGTATATATATGAGAGAGCGTACTTGTTAGTATTGATAAAAAGATTTTAATATTGTGTTAATCTGTTCCGCTTTGTATTTATGAATTCTGGTTGATGCATAGGACGCTATGCCATCAATAGGGATTTTTAAACACTTAATAGGACAGACCGACATAATATTTGTTTTTAATATAGGTGAATGAAATAATTTCGCCTATTATATTTTCTATATATAAAAATTATTTTATAAACATATATATATATTTGGTTGCTATAGATTGGATGTTAGGCAATAAGAATATTTGTAATAAATTGAAGCTAAGTGAAATTATAATAAACCAAATTTGGAGATTTTAGAACTTAAGTCCGGGATTTTTCCGAATTCGTTTTCAAAGAATTTATGAGATATAATGATTCGGTTTACAAGTATTTTCTTATGTAAATATTTAGCATAATTCGAAAAAAAAAAAAACTGTTTAAAGAAGATTTTGGAAAATTTTTATTTTGTACTTTCTTCTCTGTCGCTGGAAAATAAATTCGGTGATGACGGCCGCATCATCGACTTTCATTTTCGAGTTTCGAAGAGGAAAGGCCACTGTAGTAAATTCTACTACAGATTTATTTTAGAACTTTCTAAAAATTTTCTTTTATTGTTCTAACTATAATTAGAGATATTGAGTAGTAAGAACTTATTTATCTATTATTTTGAAATAAATGGAAATTCAACTTGGTATTTAATTCTAAAATTTTCCGTTAACTAATTGAAAATTTTAGTGAAATAAAAGTTAGGTAATAAATGAATTGAAACCCCTAATTGAAATAAGAGAATTAATGCTAAGGATAAAGGAAGATAAATATTTTAACTTATGAATATTGGTAAAGACTTAGTGAATAATCAATGAATTAAAAGAATGGAGATTTAACTTGTATAAGTTCAATTGCAATTTCCTTAACATAAATAACTTACCCAAATATAAAAGTTGAAGTGTTAAATGAGGAACTGGAATTGAATATTTTACAAGTAGGAATTTAGGAAAAATGAAGTATTCAATAAATTACTGTTATAATAAGAATTTATTGGTATAAACTTAAGTGATAATTGAAATTTTACCCAAATTAAAGGTGAGTATTATTAATAGGTGATTTTAACTTAAGTAAATAAAATGAAATTCTTTAATAAATAAAGATTGATGTGTAGGGTTATAAACTTAAGTATGTTTTAAAATGCTACTAGTAATATAATAAAAAGTAGGTAATATAAATAAATGTCTGTAAACCCTAGATAATGAATTAATAAGATCCTTTATTTATAAAAATGGAGGTTTTAAGGTTAATAATTTAAGTGTAAGTAGAGGGTTACTGTAATTAAATATAATAAAACGTAAACATTAAATAAAGGAATGAAATTAAGGGTAAGTTGAAATTGTAATTTATAAAACGAATATATATTTATTGAACCATTAATAAATAAAAAGGAATTGAGAAGAAACTTGTAAATTTTCACTTGCATTCTTAAACATACATAACTTACCATATAATAAAAGTTGCAATGTTAGTAAGAAAATGTAAAGGGAAATCTTACAAGTGAAGATATTCAAAATATTTGTTGTTATTAATGAGAATTTATTTTATAGACTTAAGTAATAAAAGGAAACTTAAGTAATAAAAAGGAAATACAAATATAATGAATTTGGTGATAATTGGAAAATAAACTTGTAAGAAACAAAGAAATCCCTCATAAATGAAGGAAAGAAAAATCAAAACACTGAATTATGAAATAAATGTATAATGAGATATTTTGGTGTTGATTTGAATTGTTGGTTGATGTATGTTGTTGGGTAAGGAATTATGGAGTTGTTAGATTTACAAATAATCTATCTTTGTTCCATCTTAGGCTGTTGAGCAACGGATGCACTTGATAGTTATTCTTCATTCGTACAACTTCAGAATCTGAACCCGAACAACTAATTGTCGTTTGATTTAAATGATTGGTTGTTGTATGTGGTTGTGCTGTTTGTAAAATGTATGGTTGTTGCATTTGATTGAGTATGAATGATTGAATCCACTTGAATAGTTCATTTAAAATAAATATTTAACCTTTTAGATTTTATTAGTAAATACAGGTGTTGGAAGCAACTGCTACTGCTGTTGGTTCCAAAATAATAAAGCGTATATTGCCCGACAATAGGTACGTTTTCGGATTACGTTTAAAGCGATATTTTATATATTTGTCCCGTGTTGGGATATAATATTTTGATTATATATGTAATATACTTGTATATTTGGATATTATATTTTCTCCAGAGTCCCTCCGTACAAAGGAGACTCTGCCAAAAATTTTCGAAAATTTTGGACTTAGAATTTTGTTAAAATATTTTTCCAACTTTAATAACTCAAGTATTAAAGGATATAATGATTATAAAACAGGAATATTTCATTTAGGAGGATTAATCCAGGAAAATATTGTTTATAAATTAAAAATTGAAATAAAAAGTACTGTTTATTCTTCCTTCTCCCTTCTTTTTTTCCTTTTCGGGGACGAAAAGTTTTGAGTGGGGGAGATTGTAACGACCTGATAAATTTATGATATTTTTATAAATTTAATTTATATGTTTGCTAATTTAATCCAGTATAAAATTAAAGTCTTAGGATTTTAAAAGGATGAATGCAGGAGTTAGATAGTAACTGTAATTACAGGTAGAGATTTAAAAGGTTATATGACATAGATTTGAAAATAACTGAAAGTTGTGTTGTAGTTATAAGTCTTAATTTGTTGGTTTAATGGTATTAATGTAACAATAACTGAATTGGATTACATACACACAAACATTTGAAAAATTTATTTGGTGGACTAAATTGGTTAAAGTTCATAAGTTGTGCATTTCAATTTAGTAGAAATTCTAAACGATAAACGAAGATTTAAATAAACGCTAAATTAAAACTATGTAAAATGGTGACTTAAGGCCTAGTTATAGGAATTGGAATATAATCCAAAATTTAATTAATGATAGTAACGTAGTATTAGCTAATAAATAGATTTCAATGCAGTAACCAAATGAAAGGAATAGGAATGAATATATATATTGAATAGGAATGAATATATATATTGGTTTGAAATGAAATAAAAATGTGTCACATTTAGATGGAGTAAAATTTAAGAAACCTATAAATGTGGAATCAGTAAACATTTGTAAAAAAAATATTGCCTAGAATAAAATTCATTTAATATAAGAATTCAAAGGTGGAAGATTTACATTTGGATTGAAAGGTATAATTAATTGAATTGGTGATTTGGGAATTTAATCCAAGGGTTACTCTAAAAATAAATACGGATAAAAAGAGGTTAAACTAAGGAGGGGCATTAATTGATTTTAAGGCTTATTTAATACGTTAATAGGCAAGACTCCGCATTCATACATTTATACAAAGCTAAATAGAAGCACAAGTGTGATATAATGTAAAATAGATGGATATCAACCTTTATTTATATGTTAATGGGATTTAATTTCTATTGTATAAAAACCGCAATTTAATGAAGATTGAAATAGCTAATTCATACGTTAGTTGATTTAGCTGGAATATGAAGATATTTAATGGAATAGTGAAATCAAATGGGAATGGGTTTCCATTGTTCATTTGAATTCACATTCATCATAAAAACTTATTTGAAAACCAAAGGAATAATAAAGGAATCAAGACTTAATTAGTAATTTGGATTTAAGACATGGCAATTTGGATTTATTGCAACATTTAATACCATAGAATTTAGTAAAGCTTATTCAAATTTTAGTTGACCATTTGTGATATAACTTTTTGAAAACAAGACTTTATTTATGAATTGAGTATTTGATTCAACGAATGGTAATTACTTCATTTAAAAATGGAATTTAACGTAAATTAGTACGTTATTAAAGTTAAATGAAAGCTGTAAACATTTGACTTAGAGAACAATTGAGTGAAATCTTAACTAATGTAAACTTCATCATATTGACATCCATAACTGTGAATCATAGGAAGAAGGTAAATAAATGAACTTAACCAAACTATTTATGTTGAATATTGAAAATTTGAATAAATAAATAGTTAAGAAAATTAAGGGAATGGGAATAAAAATTTATTTATAATTTGGAATTTTAATTACGGTGAAAAGGGTTAACTGCAATTAAAAGTAAGTTGAGATGGAAATCAAGTTATTTATTTAATTTGGTTTAAGATGAGAGTGTATAAGTATAAGATTAGGTAATTTGTGAGAATAAATTTATAATTCCCGAATAATAAGAAAACGCAGAGGTTAACACTGCGAAATTTATATACTTATAAATTTTAATTCACATCCAAGCTTGCTAAATTATTTGGAATTGATTGGATTATATAAGTAATGAAATTTGGCCAATATTTAAAGTTGAAAGAAAATTTGGATTTTATGATTAATTTTAATTTATTTAATAAATATTAAAAATAGCCATTTTTGTCACGGACTCGGATTTCGACGAAAACAGTTTCATCGGATCCGTAACGGTGAATTATAATAATGTTTCAAGTTTCGTTGCGATCGGACTTGTCGTTTGATCGTACGGACTCGAAACGCCTTGAAATTTACGCATTTTGAAATCAATTTGAAATTTTGTTTTTTTAGCATAACTTCTTCATACGATCGAATTTGGTCACGAAACTTTTTCCATCGCGTTCAGAATATTTTACAACACCTATTTGGATATATAGTTTTAACAAATTCGACTCCGGAGGCATAGCGGGCTTTTTGGACCATGGTTTGTCACGCACGTTCGCGTATCCAGTCTAGCTACCCTACCTCTAGCCTATCTATAAATATACATCTATAAACCCTAGCTCCTTTCTTTTTCATTTGCTGTAAGTTCATTTCTTCACTCTTTTCTCTTTCCCAAATGTATACATCTCAGATCCAATTCCAGATCCATCCACAGTTCAAAATCAAAAGTCAAAACTCAAAAATTTCAGAAAATTCCAGAAAAAATATATGTTGAAGTATTCGATACGCGTAATATACTGGTGAAATTCGTTTTTCAATTGGAGCTGTCGTTTATCCATAATAAATTCAAACAGCCCCAAAACCGTTCATCATCGCCGTAACAAAAGTTGTCGGATCGAAAAAACATTTCTGGGTTTTGGAGAGGGAACCGAGGGGATCGCATCTGTGTAGTTTGTTTCGAGTTTCAACGGTTGGATTGGCGGGAATTTTCGATTAGGGTTGATAAAGTATGGGTTGCGTGCGTGTTTTCCTCTGTTCGAAGGTGCGTGCGTTGCTGTAGCTATGCGCTTCTCTTTAGGTGACGTGGCTTGTGAAGGTGAATGTGTGTCATTTGTTTATTTCCAATTTTTGAATTCAATCACCATTTTTCGCCATAACTTTCTCATACGAAGTCGGATTCACACGAATTTTTTTTTGTTAGGATCGTAATTTAATTCCGGACTCGATGACGCTGGTTTGGACGAATTCTGAGACGGGCGAATTTTTGGGTTTAAATCGGGTTTGAATTCGATTTAAATTCAAAAGGTGAGTGTTTTAACCCACTCACAATTACTAGAAGCTTTTATGTTTGTTAAATAAATTTTAGAAATGAATAGAAATTTATTTATGAGCTTTTGGCATGTTATTTCATCCATATCTGTTGAATTGCATTTTTTTAATTTAGCTGTTAATTAAATTGATTGATTGCGTATTAATTGGCTGTTAGAAATTATTGTTGCATATGAACTGCTAGTTAACAGTTATATAAATTATTGGGGAATATAAACTGTTAGATAAATAGTTGATAAATCTAAATTGAAGAAAACTGCTAGTTATTACCTGTTGTATATTACCAAACACATATTGTTATTGATAGATGTTTGTGATTGGATGATGGATGTTTTGTGATTGGATTATGGATGTGTTGTTGAATGGATGTTTATTTGGATATCATTAAACTGCAAGTTAGCATACATTTCACATTTCATTCGGGATTGTGGTTTGAAATGATAAAACCGCAAAGTTTTATTTTTAAATTGCGGATTGAAATGATAAATATCTGTATCACTTGACCATAGGATAGAAAATTATATACAGGCACCGCGGTCTATATATAACTATTTTAATGTGATTTCTATGGTTTGGATGGAATACGGTTTATAAAAATCTTAAATTTTTATACTGAATAAATGTTTTCTTCCATATTTATATGCATATGAAGTTGAAATTTTGAAATAAAAAGGTGAATAAATTTCTTTATTAAAAATGGAAGAAAGTTAAGAAAATGGAGTTTGATGATTTATATCCTATATTTAAATATTAAGTTGGAAATTTCAAAGATATGATATTTATAATTGGATTTTTCCCAAAATATTTTGAAATGAATATTCTAGTAAAAATTGAATTTGGAAATATATATATATATATATATATTTTACTAGAAATTGAAGTCTTATTAATTATGGATTTTATGTGAATGGTCAAGATTAATTAATAGAATATTGATTTCGAAAGGATAAAAAAAATCCAACTTTAGTTGAAATATTAATGCTCAAAATGGATATAAATATATATAAAATTGAAATGGTTTTGGGGACTTGAAGTAATATTTTGGATTTTGGATTAACTTTTAAAGAAGAAATATTTGGAAAGCCATGTAATTTATTTCTTTATAAAGCAACAGTAAAGTTAAACCTTTTTAATTCGCATACCGTTGAATATCCAAACCATTTAGTTTTGAAAATAATGGTTTTAAAATACTATGGATTTTCGAAGAATTATGTTGAAAGTTACAAACAAAATATTGGTTACATGGGATATTAAATAATAAAAGTGACATAATTTTTGGAAAGGAAAATTTATTTGGGAAACGATATCATTGATTTGAGTCTTTATAAATTAATATCAAAATGAATTGTTTGGGTTTAAAAGAAGAAATGATATCGAGATATTATGGTTTTGAAATGGATTATATTCTGGTTTTAAAGTATAAACTGTTTTTAAATAACCGCGGTGTTATAATAACGATTGGTTGGCAAAGAGACCGGGATCGGATATGGACATACTCTCTGTCGATACCGAAAACCACTTTGACTAACCGTGTACGCGGTGGAGATTCCAGAATGAAGTAGGTGGTGGCGACGTTTCCTGTAAGGTAAATACGTGGACCCAACTCCCGTGAGTTGGCATAAGGTGGCTAAAACAGGAGCGATTCTCAGGCCAATGAGGTCATTCCTCTGATCGGACGCTCCTCTTCGATATTATACTTTGACTTGGATTGATTCAGTGGCCACTTCTATATTTTGATTTTGGGGGAGTTAGTTCGAGGTGGGCGGCAGCTGCGCGCTGCGCGTTACCATCAGCCTGGATAGCAATTGGTATATCTACCCTGGCATTGCCTAGTTGTGCCGTGTCACCTACCCTATCGCGCCTTGTACGAGTTTGGTTTTCTCCCGTAGCCCGTGTGGTATCCTCTAGTGGCTTCCCGATCAGGAGGGACTATGATATTGGATGGACTACTGGGACTATTACGTGTTAAGGGCTATATGGGTAACCCCTTAACGCTATTAAAAAGTAAGTTTATTTTATAAATAGACACTATTATAATAGCGCAATATACTACATAGTAAATAGTTTAACGGATCCTTAGGAGATGTAAATCCCGAACATCTCTTGAGTTACTGTACTCATATTTATTTCTGTTTATTTAACTCACATAAGATATTCTAGTCTGACTCGGGTGTTTTTGTCTTTTCAAATTCGCTCGGGTCAGTCCGAGCGTTTCAGGATAGCAGGTTTTAGCTTTGGAGGACGAAGACGAAGATTCAGTATTATTTTATATATATAGTATTGCACCACACTCTTTCTATTCCGCTGCATTTTCGTATTGGTATGTGTGACTCTGATATTCATTGTATAAGTAAAATCCAGCTTTTGTAAACTGTTTATGAACTGTATATTTGTTATTATATTTTATCCTTCCGCTGTGAGATTCTGTTTTGTTTTATTCCTTCTCTGTTTTTCTTATTTACCCCATAACAATCCGCCCTTGCGTATGCTTTGAATTGGCACGTGTGTCGTTTAAAGTGTGTGAAAAGGCGGGATGTTACAATTTGTATTTCCTAATACTCAAGCTTTAGCAACAATGGAGAGAGGAATGGAAAATTAAAACTCTAAGCCCTAGTTTCCATTCGCAAATCAAGTTCTAGCTCTAAATCCAACGAGGAGCTATTGGTAAGCATCGTCTTCTTCTTTTCCAACTCATTGTCCTTTCAATTTCAGAAATTCCTAAACCTAACTTTGGGAATGTTCTTCTTTTGAGCTTAGGTTCAAGCTCATTTAGGTTGTGTTGAAGTGTGGTTGATTCTTCCTTTTCTTTCAAGCTTCTCCTTTCTTATTTTTGTGAAAAGGTGAGAATTTATCTCACATCTAAGTCTATGATTATCTTTGATTGTTAGGTATGAATTCCTAACATTTATTCATGTGCATTTGATTTTGACTTGGATTGGTTTTGTGAATATTCTAATTTTTGGTGTTTTGAGTTCAAATCTTCAAAAATCATAGCTTTGTTGTTTGAACATGCTTTTGGTGATGCATCGAAGAGCCTATTGGGCCGGGTTGCCGATTGGCATAAATCCCTAGCGCCATTGCTCGATCGGTCGTGAATGGGTTGGGTTTGCACGTCATTTGTATAGGCAGAAAAAAACTGCCTAGGTTCCGGTCAGTCGACTGGACTTTGAATCCAGTCGACTGGATGTAGCCAATTGGCGTACCAAAGGCAGGTAACAGAGACAGGAAGGCTTTGTTTCCTGCAGTGAGTCGACTGAACTCATTGAGCCAGTTGAATAACCTGCTCCTATTTTCCTATTATGCCTATTTTTGCCTATTTTGTTTGTGATTCCAATTTTTTATCGATTCGTTTTGATCCCTAGTTGATGCTATCAATTATTCGACTTTGATGACTTCAATTTTAGGATTTTTGGAGCTATCCATTTTGATGGATTTGATATCGATTTCTTTGGAATTAATTCACGTCTTCGTATGTGAATTTTAGTGATTGATTGTTTCTACAATCAATTTTTTTGTGATTTGTTACTTTAAAAATATAAAGGTTTTCTATACTAGTAGTAAATATCAAAACTCTTCGATTTAAAATGATTTCAACACTATTTTATTACAAAGCTCGTTTCTTAAACCGTTTTCCAATCTACTAGCATATACAAACCTTCATCTCACTCTTATGAGAAATCTAATTAAATGACTTAGTAAAACAAGTGGTATGAAATGCTTGCGTTCACTTCGTCGGTTAATTCTTAGACTTGTTCGATAGAATCTCTTGTGACAATTTTCTAGTGGAGATCTACAATTTGTTCGTAAATATTTAAGTTAAGCTAGTGGTTATGGGACATGAAGCTAAGCTCATATATTTACTAGCTTAGTGTAATTGACACTTCTTGATGATCTAAGATGATCACTGTTTTTGATTTAGACTAGCAATGTGCGATGTATCTTTGTCTGCGAGGGAGACTAAACCCCGTTTCTGTGGAGCTTCGGCTCAATTTGGTGGGGTTGCGACCCATGGTCTTCGGACTGTTTTGTGGAGCTTCGGCTCAAAATAAATGGTTAGCAACCATGGAATAGCGTTCCGTTTTGTGATACACGTGTTGGTGAGTTTTCATGCTCCCGTTTTGTGATAGGCCTCCCCGTTTTTGTGATTTCTGGATTTCCATTGATGATTTCTGGAATTTGTGTTTCACCAATTTTAGTGATTTTTATTGATAAGTTTTATCAATGTTTGTGCATTGGTGAATTTGTATGTCATTAACTTTTGTGATTGGCATTGATATAATTGTCAATATTTATGGTTTGGTGAATAAAAATAAAGAGTATGACATTCTTTTGATCTTTGAGAAGATTCTTGTGATATTGATTAATCTCTAGTTGATATTCAATTACATACTTATCACAGTATAGCATTATGGTTATTATACGTTTTTGTCATATCTCTTATTCTATATCATTTCATCTGATATTTATAGTTAGACTGATTCGTTTATTATTTTCTTATTAAATAATACTCGGGTCAGACCGAGATATTACAGGTACTTTTGCTTGACTTCTCATCTGGGATTATTTTCCGAATTTTTGGCTAACTACTAATTTTAGTGGTTTTTGGTTGTATACATTTGAGATATAGACTCCATGATGTATACTTATTGTTTTGTGAAGCACTTATATCTTGTTTTTTTTGTGATATTGTGGACCTTGTAGACCACTACTCTAATAAACACTTTTAAGTGTTGTATATTCATATCTATTTACGCCTTTGTGATATGGATATCTGTGACTGATTTGTGTTATGTTTATTTCTATATTTGTTTCCAAAGATTTTATATAGCCACTGTGTAGTAGCTTTGAGTTTGTATCGGCATGTCGGATTTCCTCTTGAAATGAAATGCATCTTAAACTATCTGACAACCGGTGCTTGCACGAAGCAATTACACGGATGGTCGCTTCTCAACAGCCTTATTCTCTGTGCCAGTTGACGGCACTACACCGTAGTGTCCTTGGCTAGCGTGGGTATAGAGGTAGGGCATCGCAGCCTGGTATCAGAGCCAAACTTCGGAACAATGTAGAATAATTTAACAAGGATCATCGTCCTAAGTCCATCTTAGGAGTCGTGCCTTAGGATTTTAATTCGTGTCTTCGTACCATCCTATCCTATTTTCTTTTTTGATTCTTTTGTTTTATCAATCATTATTGTTTGATGTTCATTTTGTGAATAACCTTTTTCTTCTTCTTCTTTCTTTCTTAATGAAGAGAAATGGTTAGGCATGGCCGTCCCAGCGCCGGTCAATCTAGTGCTACTCCCTAGGATAGAGTATTTATGTCTGCCCAGCAGCTTCCTGATCTAGTAAAGAATGCTCAAGCAGCCGGTTCTAATCCGGAGTCTACCCACCCTAAGTCTGGATTTGCACGTTTGTGCAATGATTATACCAATTTGGGTGGAAAGCCATTTAAAGGTTCTGAAACCATTATTGAAGTCCAGGCTTGGCTAAGAACATGCGATCGAATCTTTTCTCGCATGAATCTTATTGATCTTCACCAAGTTCTGGTGGCCTCTAGTATGCTCCAAGAAAGAGCATTAGACTGGTACGAGCTTCTGATTTCTGAAATGAATGAAACGGATCTTACTTGAGAGAAATTCCGGGAACGATTCAAATTAAAGTTTGTGACAGAAGCTGAGAAGGTGACATTGGCTCGTCGTTTTATTGACCTTGTTCAAGGTGAATTCTCCGTGGCAGATTATGCCGCATCCTTCGAGTCACTTTCTAAATACGGGGTCGAATACATAAACACCCCATTGTAGAAGAACCAAAGATTTGTCTATGGCTTGAACAAAAATCTCAAGAAGCCATTACTTCTAAAATTAGAAGTTTCTTTTGATTAACTCATTGATATCGCTCTTCGACTTGAAGAGGCTGATGTAGCAAGTGATGTTGAGGTTGGAGTGCTAAACCGAACTTCACCAACAAGAAAAGGCCTAATAAGTTCAAAGGTCCTTATCCCAACAATAAGAAAGGGAAGTAAGCCTCTCCGGCAACTAAGACTTCTACCTCAAGTGGTGGGCAATGCTACAACTGTGGTTCTGAGGACCATTATGCGAATAAGTGTTCAAAGCCCCGTGCTTGTCGCTATTGAAAAAGCTCGGACCATTATATATCTTCGTGTCCCAAACTTCAAGGCAGGAAGGAGGGAAAGCTTAATGTGGTGCAAACTCCTAGTAACACTTCTCGTGGTTAACGTATTTCTCATCCTATCCTTGATGGCATCATTTTATTTCGTGATCAACCTATTCGAGTTCTTTTTGATACGGGTGTGTCCCATTCTTTTATATCAAAAGAACTTGTTGATACTTTTCCTTTAAGTGTTGCTGCTTTAATGACTTCTTTGAGAATTGCGAATCCGGCTGGTGGATCCGCAACAATTAGTTTGCTTTGTAAAGATGTCGAGATTATTTTGTGTGATTTTTCTTTCTGAGCCGATTTGCATGTTATGCGCTACTTAGGCTTTGGAATGATTTTGGGAATGGATTGGCTTAACCGTTATGAAGCTCATATCCTATGTCCTGAGCGGACTATTCATCTTCGACATCCTCAATCTGTTAAGCAGATTTCTATAGATCTTAAAGATTCGGATTCCAACTTGACTGCATCTTTGTATTCTTTAAATCCTCATGATAATGATGATGAGGAAGATGTCATTTCTCTTATTCACGTTGTTCGTGAATTTTCTGACATATTTGAGCCTGTTTTAGGACAACCACCTAAGAGAGCAATTGAATTCAGAATTAATCTAATTCTTGGAGCTTTACCTATTACTCGTCCTCCTTATCGTTTGTCCAATAAGGAAAATGAGGAGATGCGCAAACAATTATCCGAATTGAAGACGAAGCAATTTATTCGCTCTAGTTCCTCGCCTTGGGGAGCTTCAGCTATTTTCGTGAAGAAATCTGATGGTACACTTAGACTTTGCTTTGACTACCGCAAGTTTAATGATCTTACTGAAAGTGCGGTGTGTATACGAATGATGTTTTGTGAAGATTAAGGAAAGTATATTACTTATTGAATCAAAAGATATGAAATAATTTCAACGATTCAATAAGCAATTAAAATAATTGAGAGCTTTTAGAATGCAGGAGTATGTAGAAAGTAAGATCAGAGATTAGAGTAAAAAGCATATACAATCATGTTGTTTTAATCAACGATTTAGATGAGTTTATATAGAGAAGAATGGTTGTAACTTTTTGTGAGCAGTTGCCATTAAGAGATATGATCTTTGATGAAAGGTAAGAGATGCAACCTTTGGAGAAAAGAAGTTTCTTTTGGAAAAATTGCTTTCTGTTTAAAAACGGTCGACAGGT
Organism: Allium cepa; assembly: GCA_030765085.1. Taxonomy (NCBI): domain Eukaryota; kingdom Viridiplantae; phylum Streptophyta; class Magnoliopsida; order Asparagales; family Amaryllidaceae; genus Allium; species Allium cepa. The sequence goes on from CM060932.1 coordinate 127,081,447, forward strand.
TAAAAAGTGACCAGTAGATAGGAATTCAAATATATATACGTTATGTGCATGTGTGCACGTTCAGTGTGCAAATTATGCAGGAACGGTCGACCGCATATATTATGACCGGTCGACCGGTCCCTGTAAAGTTGCACACTGAATGTGCAACTACAATTTAGTCGTATATATATTGATTTCCTTGAAATGCATGATTATTTGAGGATAGATTTTAACAAGTTTATCACTATTATAATATCAAATAATCAACCTACAATCTAGAGTACCATATGTAGCTCTTTATAGCCATAATGACCTTGTTTTGTCGATCGCCTTTATTTATTTGTCAGAAATCAAAACCTTCATAAAACTTGTGACTCAACATTCTCCCCCTTTTTGATTGATGACAATATATATCTGCAAATCTGAATCTCCCCCTAAGTATGTGATCTCTCTCTTTGAATTCTTATATATGTACGTTCCTGCAAACAATTGTTAGCCCTTTCTCCCCCTTTGTCATCGACAAAAAGGAGTAACAGATACGCAATTGCTCACATCGCCTTTGCCGATGATATAGCCTTTTGAATTGTCTCCAAAAGTGACGGAGCCACCATCTGAGGATGTAATATTTGTTAATAAGCTCTTGTCTCCCGTCATGTGCTTTGAGCAACCACTGTCCAATATCCACTTTCCTCTTTTCTTAAGTGGGACCTGCAAAAAATAGAATTAAGTCCATGGTACCCACTTTTTATAGGGTCCTAAGAGTTAGGTCTTAGGAGTCCAAACCCATATGGGTCCGGTATCCCCTTTATATATATAATTATTATTAAAATGCACAGTATTCATGAATTGCTGAATGTATTTGTTCCTAATCAAATTGTTATTTGTTTTAGGAACCCGTATTTTGATAGTCTTGACATTTTTCTTTTGAAATTTCACAACTGGTTTTGGTTTGGAATATAATAAACTAAGATTTTTCTTAGCTTCAGTTTTTTGTACTTTCTTCTTCCTTTTATTTCCAAGATGTTTCTTGGTTTCTTGTTTGTTATATCCCAATCCTTGTTTGTCTGAAATAGATTGTGAACTTTCAATGATTTTTGTCAAATTTTCTCGACCTTTGTTAAAGTTAGAAACATTTTGAGTAATGTCATCAAACTTTGTTTGTAAGCTAGCTTTTTCTAGGTCTAGAATTTTGACTTTTGCTTTAAGCTCATGATTTTCAGTAGCGAGAGCATTATTTTTCTCTTTTTGAGCTTCTATTTCTTGACTCAAAAGAGATATTTGAGAGTCAACATTAGATGATGATTCTTGAATATTTTCAAGTTCCTCTTCTAATATTTTCTTCTCATCTTTTAACATATCTCGTTCAAACTCTGCTCTACTTAAATCTGCTTTGACTACTTTTAATTGACGTTTTATGTCTTTATATTTGACTATCAATTCAGCATTAATATCAAGTAATTCATCAAATGTAGGAATTTGTACCTCATCTTCTGTTGCCATAAAACAAACATTAGCTTGTTCATTCTCTGAATCACTTTCACTTTCTGATGAAGATGACTCTGAATCATCCCATGTTACTGAGAAGGCTCGTTTCTTAAATTTGTCCTTCTTATATTTGAATTTGTCATTTTCTGACTTCTTCTTTTGTTCTGGACAATCCTTCTACATGTGTCCCTTTTTGTGGCAGTTGAAACATTCTATAGCAGATGAAGATGGTTTATTTGATCCAGGTTTCCTTTTATTGTAACGACTGGCTTTTCGATATTTTAGGAATTTTTTGAATCCTTTCGCAATGAGTGCCAAATCTTCGTCTTCAGAATCTGATTCATTTTCATCTTTCTCAACATGAAATGCTACATTTTTCTTTTCTTCTTTCTGTTCTTTTCTAGCCTGCAAATTTGCTTCATAGGACATTAAATTTCCTATCAATTCATCTGGCTTCATGACGGAAAGGTCATTAGCTTCTTCAATTGCTAATACTTTTCCTTCCCATTCACTAGTCAGAGAATGTAGGACTGTTGAAACAACATCGAAATCAGAATACTTTTGTCCTAAGCCAATAAGTGCATGGTGAATAGTTTGAAACGTTGAATACATGTCATTGATTGTCTCATTTGGTTTCATTTTGAAATTTTGAAATTGACTTTTCAGCATGGCTATTTTGGCTTGTTTAACCTTGTTAGTACCTTCATGAGTGATTTTTAGTGTTTGCCAAATTTGATATGCAGTAGTGCAGATACTAACACGGTTATATTCATTTTGGTCTAATGCACAGAACAACATATTTATTGCTCTTGCATTTACGGCTGCTGCCGTTTTCTCAGCTGCAGTCCATTCTGAATAATCAGTTGTTGGATTCACTATTTCTCTTTGAGTGGCATTCCAAGAATCATAGCTATTTGATTGCATAAAGAATGACATACGTGTTGCCCAATAACTATAGTTAAGACCATTGAAAAATGGAGGTCTTTGTGTCGATTGACCCTCCGTGTAAGTGGTGTTTTGAGTGCTAGTACTTACGTTATTTGCCATATTACTATAATATATCAAATAACTGTGTTACGGTTATATGATGACAGTGCTCTGATACCAAATGAAAGTGCGGTGTGTATACGAATGCACGTGCTAATATAGTACACACGGATCGTGTAATATGGACTATAATATAAATGCGAAAAATAGATGATAGTAGCAAAGTAAAAATAAAAATAGAAAAATCACACCAGAGATTTTTATACTGGTTCGGAGCACCGTCCAGTCCCAGACTTCTATCTGGATTTTCACTATTAACTACCTCGCTTCACCCGGAGGAACAGGTTTACAATACCCGAGCAAACTAACGGGATTTCACGCCTCTAATACACTGAGGACTTCAACACTTGCCTCTTACAACACCGAGGACTTCAACACTTGCCTCTTACAACACAGAGGACTTCAACAACAATGAATATAATTATTTGTCGACGATATGTGTTCTTGATAACACAGTTTTGTCACTTGTAGTACAAATTTCCTATAATCTTATCCTCAAAATATTTGAATGATGTTTTGTGAAGATTAAGGAAAGTATATTACTTATTGAATCAAAAGATATGAAATAATTTCAATGATTCAATAAGCAATTAAAATAATTGAGAGCTTTTAGAATGCAGGAGTATGTAGAAAGTAAGATCAGAGATTAGAGTAAAAAGCATATACAATCATGTTGTTTTAATCAACGATTTAGATGAGTTTATATAGAGAAGAATGGTTGTAACTTTTTGTGAGCAGTTGCCATTAAGAGATATGATCTTTGATGAAAGGTAAGAAATGCAACCTTTGGAGAAAAGAAGTGTCTTTTGGAAAAATTGCTTTCTGTTTAAAAACGGTCGACAGGTTAAAAAGTGATCAGTAGACAGGAATTCAAATATATATACTTTATGTGCATGTGTGCACGTTCAGTGTGCAAATTATGCAGGAACGGTCGACCGCCTATATTATGACCGATCGACCTGTCCCTGTAAAGTTGCACACTGAATGTGCAACTACAATTTAGTCGTATATATATTGATTTCCTTGAAATGCATGATTATTTGAGGATAGATTTTAACAAGTTTATCATTATTATAATATCAAATAATCAACCTACAATCTAGAGTACCATATGTAGCTCTTTATAGCCATAATGACCTTGTTTTGTCGATCGCCTTTATTTATTTGTCAGAAATCAAAACCTTCATAAAACTTGTGACTCAACATTCTCCCCCTTTTTGATTGATGGCAATATATATCTGCAAATCTGAATCTCCCCCTGAGTATGTGATCTCTCTCTTTGAATTCTTATATATGTACGTTCCTGCAAACAATTGTTAGCCCTTTCTCCCCCTTTGTCATCGACAAAAAGGAGTAACAGATACGCAATTGCTCACATCGTCTTTGCCGATGATATAGCCTTTTGAATTGTCTCCAAAAGTGACGGAGCCACCATCTGAGTATGTAATATTTGTTAATAAGTTCTTGTCTCCCGTCATGTGCTTTGAGAAACTACTGTCCAATATCCACTTTCCTCTTTTCTTAAGTGGGACCTGCAAAAAGTAGAATTAAGTCCATGGTACCCACTTTTTATAGGGTCCTAAGAGTTAGGTCTTAGGAGTCCAAACCCATATGGGTCCGGTATCCCCTTTATATATATAATTATTATTAAAATGCACAGTATTCATGAATTGCTGAATGTATTTGTTCCTAATCAAATTGTTATTTGTTTTAGGAACCCATATTTTGATAGTCTTGACATTTTTCTTTTGAAATTTCACAACTGGTTTTGGTTTGGAATATAATAAACTAAGATTTTTCTTAGCTTCAGTTTTTTGTACTTTCTTCTTCCTTTTATTTCCAAGATGTTTCTTGGTTTCTTGTTTGTTATATCCCAATCCTTGTTTGTCTGAAATAGATTGTGAACTTTCAATGATTTTTGTCAAATTTTCTCGACCTTTGTTAAAGTTAGAAACATTTTGAGTAATGTCATCAAACTTTGTTTGTAAGCTAGCTTTTTCTAGGTCTAGAATTTTGACTTTTGCTTTAAGCTCATGATTTTCAGAAGCTAGAGCATTATTCTTTTCTTTTTGAGCTTCTATTTCTTGACTTAATAGAGCGAGTTGAGAATTGTCTGAATCTTGAATTTTCTCAAGTTCTTCTTCTAATATTCTCTTCTCGTCTTTAAGCATATCTCTTTCGAATTCTGCTTTCTTCTGATTTTCCAGAGCTTCCTTATATTTTCTTTTGAGACTTTTTAAAGTGTCTAGAAGTTCTGAATTTATTTCTATCATATCATCAAAAGTTAGATCACTAACCTCGTTATCTTTTGCCATGAAGCATTTGTTTGTTTGCTCCTTTGATTGTTCTTTATTGCTCTTCCTCTTCTTATTGCCTTGACTAGATCTCTTTGTAGCCATTTATTCTAGGATGTTGTTACGATCTCTAGAAAACCAGGCTCTGATACCAAATGAAAGTGCGGTGTGTATACGAATGATGTTTTGTGAAGATTAAGGAAAGTATATTACTTATTGAATCAAAAGATATGAAATAATTTCAATGATTCAATAAGCAATTAAAATAATTGAGAGCTTTTAGAATGCAGGAGTATGTAGAAAGTAAGATCGGAGATTAGAGTAAAAAGCATATACAATCATGTTGTTTTAATCAACGATTTAGATGAGTTTATATAGAGAAGAATGGTTGTAACTTTTTGTGAGCAGTTGCCATTAAGAGATATGATCTTTGATGAAAGGTAAGAGATGCAACCTTTGGAGAAAAGAAGTGTCTTTTGAAAAAATTGCTTTCTGTTTAAAAACGGTCGACAGGTTAAAAAGTGACCAGCAGACAGGAATTCAAATATATATATGTTATGTGCATGTGTGCACGTTCAGTGTGCAAATTATGCAGGAACGGTCGACCGCATATATTATGAACGGTCGACCGGTCCCTGTAAAGTTGCACACTGAATGTGAAACTACAATTTAGTCGTATATATATTGATTTCCTTGAAATGCATGATTATTTGAGGATAGATTTTAACAAGTTTATCACTATTATAATATCAAATAATCAACCTACAATCTAGAGTACCATATGTAGCTCTTTATAGCCATAATGACCTTGTTTTGTCGATCGCCTTTATTTATTTGTCAGAAATCAAAACCTTCATAAAACTTGTGACTCAACACTTACTATCAAGAATAAATATCCTTTACCTCGGATTGATGATCTATTCGATCAACTTAGTGGTGCTAGAGTCTTTTCACAATTAGACTTAGCAACCGGTCTTCATCAGCTTCGTATTGCAAAGGATAACTTTCCTTTGACATCGTTCCGTACTCGTTATGGATCTTATGAATGGCTTGTCATGCCATTTGGTTTGACGGATGCTCCGGCTTATTTCGTTGACATTATGAATAGAGTTTTCAAAGACTTCCTCGATCGATTTGTTCTCATCTTTATTGATGATATTCTTGTGTATTCTAAAATCGAGGAGGAACATGAAAAGCATCTTTAGATTGTGTTGGAAACTCTTAGGAGTAATCAATTAAAAGCAAAATTTTCTAAATGTCACATTTGGCAATCTCGTGTGAAGTTTCTTGATCATATTATTTCCGAATCCAGAATTTTCGTGGATCCTTCAAAGATCGAAGCGGTTCAAAACAGGAAGAGACCGGAGAGTGTGATGGAAATCCGTAGTTTTCTCGGATTGGCGGGTTATTACCGTCGTTTTATTAAAGACTTTTCTAAAATTGTCGTGCCTCTTACTAGCTTAACAAAGAAAGGTGTTAATACATTTGGTCGGACAAATGTGAAGCTTCTTTTCAGAAATTAAAAGAACTCCTTTCTGATGCTCCTATTCTTGTTATTCCCATGGGGAATCAAGATTTTATTGTTTATATTGATGCTAGTCGCGTTGGTTTGGGTGCCGTTCTTATGCAAAGAGAACGTGTTATTGCTTATGCTTCTAGGCAATTGAAGCCAGCCGAGGCTAGATATGCCACTCATGATTTAGAGCTCGCGGCTATTGTTTTCGCCCTTCGATTTTGGCGTCATTATCTTTTGGAAGAAAAATTTATTCTTTACACCGATCATAAATCTTTGAAATATTTATTTTCTCAAAAGAAACTTAATTTGCATCAACAGCGTTGGCTCGAATTTCTTGCATCTTATGATCTTGATATTCTTTATACTCCCGGAAAGGGAAATAGGGTTGCCAATGCACTTAGTCGCAAGCAACAAGAGGTTGTTTCCATGATGATATCCGAATGGAATGATCTCGAGATTTTATCCACTTGTGAGATTAGAGATCGTGTATCCAATTTAGGTTCATCTTTGGCTTTATGTAGCCTTGAGGCTCATCCTTCTCTTTTAGACCGCATTCTTGAAGCCCAAAGGTTAGGTCCCGAATTGGCTCTTCTTGGCCAAAATTTTGGGATAAAATTTGTACTAAAAGTTTGGAAGACTTTGATATTGATTCTTGAGACGGCATTCGTAAATTTGGTAGACTTATCGTGCCAAATATTAGTGATCTTCGTAAAGACATTTTAGAAGGTTCTCATCGTTCTAAATTTACCATTCATCCCAGTAGTAGTAAAATGTACGCGGATATGAAGCGACTTTATTAGTGGGAGGGAATAAAATCTGATATTGCTAACTTTGTTAAGTGTTGCATGACTTGCCAACTTGTCAAGGCCGAGCATCAAAGGCCCGGTGGGTTATTGCAACCTTTGGAAATTCCAATTTGGAAGTGGGATCAAATTTCCATGGATTTTATTGACGGCCTTCCCCGTTCTCGTTCGGGTCATGATAGCTTATGAGTGATAGTTGATAGACTTACTAAATCCGCCCATTTTATTCCCTTTGGTCTAACCGGACCGTTCCTCTTTTGGCCAAACTCTTTATTAAAGAGATTGTTAAATTACATAGAGTTCCTTCTTCTATTGTTAGTGATCGTGATCCATTGTTTACTAGTGGATTTTGGAAGAGTCTTCAAAAAGCTTTGGGAACGAAGCTTAATTTTAGCACCGCTTATCATCCTCAGTCCGATGGACAAACCGTGCGTGTGAATCAAACTCTTGAAGATCTTCTTCGTTCATGTGTTCTTGATTTTGGTGGAAGTTGGGAATATCATATTTCTCTTGTTGAATTTTCCTATAATAATAGATTCCAATCTAGTATTGGTATGGCACCTTTCAAGGCACTCTATGGAAGGCCATGCCGATCTCCTTCTTGATGGCTTGAGGCCGGTGAGAAGCTGGTTTTAGGTCCAGATTTCATTCCTGATTCCACAGAAAAGATTGACCTTATTCGTCATAGGATGAAAGAAGCCCAAAGTAGACAAAAATCCTATGCCGATAACCGAAGAAGGAAATTAGAATTTTCTGTGGGGGATTTCGTGTTTATTCGTGTTTCACCTATGAAGGGTATTGTGCGTTTCAGTCGATCGGGAAAGTTAGCACCTCGATATATTGGTCCATTTCCTATCACCGAACGCATTGGTTCCGTGGCTTATCGCCTCTTATTATCGACTCAATTTTCTGCTATTCATGATGTGTTTTACGTTTCTCAATTAGGGAAATGCTTCGAGATTCCGATTCTATTCTTGAGTCCGGTGTTGTGGAAGAAATTGAAGTTTCACCTAATTTAACTTACGAGCAACGTCCTATTCGTATTATTGCTTCAGAGGTCAAATGCCTTCGAAATAAAGATGTTCCTCTTGTGAAAGTTCAATGGTCCTCAAATCCTAAGGATTGTTCTTGGGAATCTAGAGAATTCATCAAGCGAACACATTCGGACTTACTTTCTCGTGCTCTTTGAGGTGAACCTCTTGTTTTAAAAATTTCTTCTTTTTCTGTTGATATGCTTTTATGGTTGTTACTTTTCGTTCATTTATTTCTTAAGATTGCGAGGACGCAATTTCTTTAAGGAGAGAGTCTGTAACAACCCGCATATTTTACGATCGAGTATTTAAATATTTTATTTAAATATTTCATCGTTAGTCAGATTTTAGTCCGAAAAGCTACTTTTTGCAAACAGTCAAATTAGGACTCGAGACCACCACCATTGAGTTCGAAATGACGTTTGCGATCTTTTTGAGTATAAACTTTGATATGTTTGGAGTTAGTGGAATTTTGCTACTTTTTCACTTAGGGCTTTGGTTTTGTTTCAGCCCATTAGACCCAAGCTTCACCCCTCTTCTCTTCATTACTTCATTTCTATTTCCTAATACTCAAGCTTTAGCAACAATGGAGAGAGGAATGGGAAATTAAAACTCCAAGCCCTAGTTTCCGTTTGCAAATCAAGTTCTAGCTCTAAATCCAAAGAGAAGCTATTGGTAAGCATCATCTTCTTCTTCTCCAACTCATTCTCCTTTCAATTTTAGAAATTCCTAAACCTAACTTTGGGAATGTTCTTCTTTTGAACTTAGGTTCAAGCTCATTTGGATTGTGTTGAAGTGTGGTTGATTCTTCCTTTGCTTTCAAGCTTCTCCTTCCTTATTTTTGTGAAAAGGTGAGATTTTTATGTCACATCTAAGTCTATGATTATATTTGATTGTTAGGTATGAATTCCTAACACTTATTCATGTGCATTTGATTTTGACTTGAATTGGTTTTGTGATTATTCCAATTTTTGGTGTTTTGAGTTCGAACCTTCAAAAACCATAGCTTTGTTGTTTGAACATGCTTTTGGTGATGCATCGAAGAGCCTATAGGGCTGGGTTGCCGATTGGCATAAATCCCTAGCGCTATTGCTCGATCGGTCGCGAATGGGTTGGGTTTGCACGTCATTTGTATAGGCAGAAAAAAAACATCCTAGGTTCCAGTCAATCGACTGGACTTTGAATCCAGTCGACTAGATGTAGACAATTGGCGTACCAAAGGCAGATAATAGAGACAGGAAGGCTCTGTTTCCTGCAGTCAGTCGACTGAACTCATTGAGCCAGTCGGCTGACCTGCTCCTGTTTGCCTATTATGCCTATTTTTGCCTATTTTGTTTGTGATTTCAATCTTTTATCGATTCGTTTTGATCCCTAGTTGATGCTATCAATTATTCGACTTTGATGACTTCTATTTTGGGATTTTTGGAGATATCCATTTTGATGGATTTGATATCGATTTCTTTGGAATTAATTCACGTCTTCGTATGTGAATTTTAGTGATCGATTGTTTCTACAATCGATTTTTCTGTGATTTGTCACTTTAAAAATATAAAGGTTTTCTATACTAGTATTAAATATCAAAACTCTTCCATTTAAAATGATTTCAACACTATTTTATTGCAAAGCTCGTTTCTTAAACCGTTTTCCAATCTACTAGCATATACAAACCTTCATCTCACTCGTATGTGAAATCTAATTAAACGAATTAGTAAAACAAGTGGTATGAAACGCTTGTGTTCACTTCGTCGGTTAATTCTTAGACTTGTTCGATTGAATCTCTTCTGATAATTTTCTAGTGGAGATCTACAATTTGATCGTAAATATTTAAGTTAAGCTAGTGGTTATGGAACATGAAGCTAAGCTCATATATTTACTAGCTTAGTGTAATTGACACTTCTTGATATCTAAGATGATCATTGTTTTTGATTTAGACTAGCAATGTGCGATGTCTCTTTGTCTGCGAGGGAGACTAAACCCCGTTTCTGTGGAGCTTCGGCTCAATTTGGTGGGGTAGCGACCCATGGTCTTCAGACCGTTTTGTGGAGCTTCGGCTCAAAATAAATGGTTAGCAACCATGGAATAGCGTTCCGTTTTGTGATACACGTGTTGGTGAGTTTTCATGCTCCCGTTTTGTGATAGGCCTCCCAATTTTTGTGATTTCTGGATTTCCATTGATGATTTCTGGAATTTATGTTTCACCAATTTTAGTGATTTTTATTGATAAGTTTTATCAATATTTGTGCATTGGTGAATTTGTGTGTCATTATTTTTTTTGATTAGCATTTATATAATTGTCAATATTTATGGTTTGTTGAATATAAATAAAAAGTATGACATTCTTTTGATCTTTGAGAAGATTCTTGTGATATTTATTAATCTCTAGTTGATTTTCAATTACATACTTATCACAGTATGGTATTATGGTTATTATACGTTTTTGTCATATCTCTTATTCTATATCATTTCATCTGATATTTATAGTTAGACTGATCCATTTATTATTTTCTTATTAAATAATACTCGGGTCAGAACGAGATATTACAGGTGCTTCTGCTTGACTTCTCATCTGGGATTATTATCCGGATTTTTGGCTAACTACTAATTTTAGTGGTTTTTGGTTGTATACATTTGAGATATAGACTCCATGATGTATACTTATTGTTTGTGAAGCACTTGTATCTTTTTTTTGTGATATTGTGGACCTTGTAGACGACTACTTTGATAAACACTTTTAAGTGTTGTATATTCATATCTATTTCAGCCTTTGTGATATGTATATCTGTGACTGATTTGTGTTATGTTTATTTCTATATTTGCTTCCAAAGATTTTATATAGCCACTGTGTAGTAGCTTTGAGTTTGTATCGGCATGTCGGATTTCCTCTTGGAATGAAATGCATCTTAAACTATCTAACATACCGGTGCGCGCACAAAGCAATTACACGGATGGTCGCTCCTCAACAGCCTTATTCTCTGCGCCAGTTGACGGCATTACACCGTAGTGTCCTTGGCTAGCGTGGGTATATAGGTAGGGAGTCACACATGGCATTATAAATATAATGATCAATATAAGAATAGCTTTCAGTAGTTCCTTTGAATAATTACTTTAATTTCAAAAGGTATAAAAATTTTCTAAGTAGCGAGATTTTTGAAAAATTTCGGTAGAGTCCCTTTCGTACGGAGAACCTTTGAAATAATTACAATATGATTAAATAGATATACGTCGACCAAATCACGATCGAAAATAATTTATATATCAAAGTTGTCCATACAACATCTAATGCACAATATATATAGCTTTTTAAGTGAAAACATACCTTGTTTTTAGCATTTCAAAGCAACTCATTTAATTTTATATGAGCAAAAGCAAGTTTGTTTCAGATTCTAATTCAAGTGCCTTTATGTACCTATTCTCAACTCAATTCAAATTAATAAGCTCATATAAATAAAATTTTATAACATGATAGTCGTTCAATCAAATGTACACATGTAAGCAAGTTTCCAATTAGCTTTTTAAGTTTCGAAAACACAAAATTATTTGATGCTTTCATGAGTAACGTCGTGTCATACTTAATTAGCTTTCCATAACTTCTTCCTGACTACGAAAACATGGTATGTGTTCATAAGTAATGGTTGTTTTACCCAAAAATACAAACTTTGAAGTGAAATTTAATACGTAAGTCGCTTGTGTTAAACCTCATTTTTCACCTAGTAAACCTTAAAATATTGCATAATATTTAAAACAAATCTTGTTACTTATTTTTGTAGCCTTTCAGAAAGTACAATACTGTCGAAAACGGATAATGCGTTTGAAAGTTATGGTCAAAGCAAAATAATATTTTGCCTTAGATTTTTAAATTTTTGAATGGATTCAAATTAAATCAGATTTTAATATCAATAAATCTCATAAATTTACATTGCGCTTGAAATTGAAGTTTTTCTTCATTGTCTTAGCTTTCCAAGAAATACAATATCGTTAAAGACAAATTAACGATTTGAGAGTTATGATAAAATAATTAATGTTTTAACCCTGAAATTTTCAAGGACAGTCCAAAAGTTTGCCTTCATTTGAAAAAGCCCTTAACAATAGTAAATTTAAAATTTTATAAAAGTGATAAACATGAAAAAACTTTCATCTTAAAAACCAGGAGAAGTTTTTTTATTCATTTGTAAATCTATTTGATGTTATCAACCTATTTACTGTTGCCTCTCTTATATTTATTTTGATCTTCAAAAGTCACAATGTTTTGCTTAAACTAAACAAACATGATTTCATTTGTCTTCTACAAAACTTCGAACATCTTCAGCCTTCAAATATTCAGGATATATTTACTCAAGGAACACCAATCCCAAAACATTATTAATGAAGATAATAAGTAAATTGACAAACATAACTAAAAGAAAAAACAAATTAATTATTAAACAGAAGTGGAATTATTGGAGGTTATTTTTGTTATTGATTCCCATGCAATAAATACTGATGAGTTAGTATATATGAATTGCCAATATATACACAGATGGGCATGTCATCAAATACTTTATCTGCTTTCAAACCCAAGAGTTATTACATATATAAATTAATTGCCTAAACAATTCAAAATTAAATATCAAATAATAAGGTTTTGGGCAACTACAACACCGTTAAAGAAATAGGGGGAGCAACATACGTGATAAGCTAGTAACAAATTGAACAGATATATTCTCAAAATTCCATTTGTTTCTTTCATATCTATTGTCCCTCAATTAAAAATAAAAATACATAATAAGATGAAAAAAAGTAATAGTTTCTTTTTTATTATGATTCGAAAGCCCTCTATATGTACTTAAAATTTATTTTCAAACAAATTTTTCTAAATTAATTATTTCATGAATCATTTTAATACAAATGCACATTCTCATCTACTTATCAAGTTTATAGCTATGGTTTACCTCAAGTAGCCAATTCTTTATAGTGACAATGAATAGTTATTTTTTACATTTCAAAATAAATCAATTCTTCCTTATCACCTAATTAGACATACACAAGCCATGTATTATTAATCACACCAATATATAATATGCAACACATCATATATAACTAAGCAGCAAGGCATACAAATAAACATACAACATTGCATACATAAAGTTCAATAAATTAATATATTTTTATTATAGAAACATTGCCTCATCGGATCTTCGTTATTAGTTTCATCGATTAGCTATAGTATTGACCATACAATGAAAATCTATCAACACTACCTCGCCAGTTATCTCAACTTTTTGTAACACCCAATGGTTGTAAATGTCGTACGAATTCATACGAATCATGTATATAAATATGCTTAACTTGTATATTTTTAAAGTACGAATCAATAATTTAATATTCACTTAAAATTTCATAAATAAACTAATTTTTTTGACTTCTTGGTCAAAATATATATCGTTATTATAAAATTACACTTATAAAATAAGGGATCACTTCCCTATATAAGACATACATCCTACAATTTACAAATTTTCTCTCTTTAATCAACATACTCCTTTTCCATATCAAAATATCCTTTGTATATTTTTCTAAAACATCGGTATGTCACAATACCTCATTTTAATGTTTAGGAATTCCTACAATATGTTAGCTACTCGAATTGACCAGAATTCTTAAAGCACTAAACGGATAGTCAACACAAATAATTTTCATATCATCTTACATAAAAATAAATTTCAGTAGTATTTATATTTATAAATAAATCTCATCAATTTTTATTGTTGTTGATATCTTTAATTTCTTATATATACATCTATTTATATAAAATAAGTACCAATTTCTACAAATATTTATTATCTTCAATATTATATATTTCTGTTCAACACTTTTTTGAGTATTTTATAGATAAAATTTTAGACTCTTTTAAAAAAAGCTTGCCTTTGTAATTTCAATTTATTTCTATAAAATCATATACAACATTATCAATCAAACTTCCAAAAAACCATACCAATCATCAAGCAAGCATATATTACATCCAAATAAAATTCATTTTAATATATATCAAAATCACATCAAAGTATTCACATCATACGTGTGAATATTATTTTTATTTTTATTTCAAAGAAACTTTTACTTTATAAATTTTCAATACAAATACATGTGTGTATATACATACGTATATAAATGTTCTATCGGATTATTGAACCTTTCGATCATTCATAACTCACACATCATAGGTGAGTTGAATAAAATAGGTAACCAAGTCTCATTCTCTAAGGCCAAAGTATATCTCTACGTCTATATTATTCCAACTTAAGCTTTGATACCAGGTTGTGACGTCCTAGCTCCAGTGACCGAAATATCAAATATAGTTAACCTTCTGGTAGCTCTAGACAATGGGAATGGAAGGATCGATCTCTCATATACACTACTTTGGATAACCATGGATATGTTTCAATACTTGAATATATATATATGAAGTAATATATACATATATGTATGTATGTATCTTTGTATGTATGTATATGTATATTGTCTCGATGTAAGGTAATATACACGAGTTTGGAATTGAATAATGTAGTATTAGAGAAACAAATTAAAATTTCCTAGCCAACAAAACCAGAGTGAACAAAAATGATGAATTTATATCATATTTAAAAATATAATGCATTATCTCATCATATATACAACTCCTCGCAAAATTACATCACATTATCCAATACAATGAAATTTCAATATATAAACAAACAGAGTAAATACTCGCCATCATCATGTGCTTTAAGTTTATATCGTAGCACATAAAGCATATGCAGTCATAATATTAACCTATAAAACAACCTAAGCCTAACCTAAGGTTGTTAAACAAATAAAAAAATCCGAGCCAAGCTAGAAATCTTGTTGTGAGTTTAACGAAATTGTAAATAATGAATATGCAGTGTCAGGTTTAAAGGTGACCATTTCAAACATGTAGATGTCACACATACCATATCAAATCTTGCCTATGATTAATTTTCATAAATAGGGATAACATACGTGTCATGGCTCTATTCATCGTGACTCGCAATTGCAATTTTAGTCAACTTAGATATCACATTCTATCCGTAATATATGAGTTGCTTTTTGTTTTATAAATTCAAAACATCATTTCAAATCATTTATTTTACTAGGTTAGCTTTTCTAGTTATATTTTAATAGAAGGCTAAATCATCTTCTCATTATGTGATTCCAATAGGATATCATATTGATAAATCTCCTCAGAGGATTTATCTTCTACATAGACTATCTACCCTGGCAAGTCATCAATCGTATACTTCCTGTCAATTATGGTTGGCCGCCATATGATCCCTTTGTTTTCACGGCCTTTAGATATCTAGAGACGTGACCAATCTTACTAATGTAGTAATGCACTTCGTCATCATATCTCCATCAGGTGGTGCTACTTCTATTTGTTTGCACTACACCTATGATAATTCTCAATATCTTCATTAACTTCATATGTCCTAGAAACGTACCATTTAGATATTGGGAAGATGGCCGAGATCGTCATGATTGGATTGCGATCCTTGAATCATTCTGTTAGGATGAAAATTAGCAGTCTAGTAGTCAATACCTTGTACAATTCTCACCAAATGTTAAATTTATTACTTTTCAAAACATTTGACTTTTATTTAATGTCTATATTCCCCAAATGACATTTTTCCCATTTTCATTAACAAATGTCGTGTACGTGCACATCAACATAGCAAAATATCATTGCTTAAAACTTGGAAATTAAACGCGATGAAGTGCACAATATGATCATGGGATATAATAAAACTGCATATAATATCATGGGTAAAGCACACATCATACACACACACACACCCACACACACTTGAGATTAAAAAAAAATAAGTATTCAGAAGCACCAATCGTCATTCAAGCATATCTTTCGTTCAATTCACATGCAATTCATCCATATTATATTTGCAACTAATCATATGTTTGATATAATTCTAGCATTTGTTATAACCAGCCATGAAGTAATTCGTTCATTTTCAAATTAACCAAACCTTCAATCAATTAGCATATCATAGGTATATTTACATAGCCAGAGTGAAATATATAAATATGTAAGTTCAATCACTTATACCAAAATGAAACATCAATTTCTAATTATCTAAAATATATTCAAATAAAATGATCTATTTATTATATTCATGATTTTTAAAATAAATGTTATATATATATGGTTTTTATTTTCTAAATTATACCATTGCCATTATGTTAATCAAACATCAGACTTTATTTTAGCAACATCATAGTTATTTCATTCATGTCCTAAGTTACGCATAGCAAAGTAACACCACAATGCACACATATGACAATAATGTATTTATGCCATTCGTTACATCAAGTATTACTCAGGTGATACTAGCTTTGCAACTCATTTCAACTTATAAAAACATCATTGCAAACAATGTATTGCAAAATGTATACCAACTAATATAGTTGTATACATTATGCATAATTGTTAATTAAATAATTAGATATTCATTTTACTTACATTTCCTTCATAAATCTATTCAACTAAATTTAAAATTCTAAATTTAAATAACACATGCATCAAAATTTATTGCATTATAAGTATCTTTATGATCATTAACACTACCAACTAAAAAGGTTAAACAAATATAAATGAGGCCTTCCCCTTTATTCAAAATTTGTACTTTTCCATAAATATTTCTATGCATCACAACCTATTTTATATTATGTTTATTATCCTAGTGGATCGTTAACAACACCTTAATCAACCTCAGACCAAAGCATCAAACCAAAGAGCATTAATCAAAATAGTATTTGATTCATTGTTTTCTTATTACAGTTCACCCTTTTCATATTAAATTTCCTTTTGTATACTTCAATTTAAATTCATATAAATATTTTTTTGCATCTAGAATAATAGGTTACTGCCTTGTATAATAATAAAGTAAAAGGGTAGGTGAACCAATCTGGTTAACCTAGTAGTGAATATAAATTGAATAAACTCATAAATAAGTATAATTGCATCAAGGAGGTCAGGAAGACCAGAATATAGGATACTACGATATAAAGGAAAGATATTGGCAGAGGCCAATAGATTTCCAATAAGCCCATGAAAACTGTATGATATTGGCAGGGGAAAATATGTTTATAGTTAGCCCACGAAAACTATACGTAAAAGAGGATGTCAGATAGACAGGTTCATAGTTAGCGCATGAAAAACTATGTGTAAATGAAGATGTCAGATAGATAGCTTCATAGTAAGCCCACGAAAACTATGCAATTGGACAGAGAGTCCTTAAATGTTTAACCGGTTATTAGTTAGCCCATGAAAACTATTAGGTTAATAGTAATCTTATAAACTATAATTTAGACAGATAGTCAGAATAAATGGGGATGGAAAATTCAGATTTGATTTGCTTGTTTTGCATATCATCACAATATTTTGAAATATTATGTTTTTAACTGTTATGGATGCAGGAGCACAGTTTATGGTTTTAATAACATTTTAGGATACTACTGAGAGGAAAACCCATTCCGTTAAGCGATGTGGTCTCACTGGATATCTATTTGGTTTGAGATGATAGACTATTTTTCATACGTCTGACTCAAAGTTTTTCCTTTCCTCTTAAACTCTCAGTTACTCAATTGATTTTGAGTAGTTTGAGGTTTAGGGATTTTCAGTTTTTCCTTAGACGAATAAAGCTTCTGGAGGCGTGCAGAAGGTAGATGGTTGTATAGAGTTTTCTTTTCTACTGTGTTTTTGGATGTAAAGGTCGATTTATCAGCCTTACTATATATTCTGATCAATAAATGGGGCATCTTCATATGTCGCTCATAGTGTATGTGTAATAATTAAATTTTGTTGAACCGTTTTGATATTGTGTAATGGACATGAAATGTTTTCATTTGAATGTGGAAATATGTTTTTGA
Organism: Allium cepa; assembly: GCA_030765085.1. Classification (NCBI taxonomy): domain Eukaryota; kingdom Viridiplantae; phylum Streptophyta; class Magnoliopsida; order Asparagales; family Amaryllidaceae; genus Allium; species Allium cepa. The sequence continues at coordinate 127,099,520 of CM060932.1, forward strand.
ATTGTTAAAAATTTTCCATATTCTTGTGATCTGTGTATCAATGTATCTAGCACCCCCATGTTTGGTCGCCAAAGATTAATAACTATGGATGACTGCAGCATTCGTAGTTGTTAGTTTTGGGCCTCCAAGTAGGGAGATGTTGCATCATACGCCTAACTCTCTCATAAACTAGGTATAGAGTTTATAATTAGTTTCTCTCTCTTGAATTCGAATAAACTGATGTAACATTTGGGTTCATTTAACATCAATTTTAATATGAGCCATGACCTAAACCCATTAAGGGTTTAGAGCTCGCTTGCTAATAACTTAATTTAAATATCCAAAAGATGAGTTTTAAACATTAACTTATAAGTAGTTTTGAGTGTATAGTAAGAAGTAAAAAGGTTTGAATATAGTTAAAAATATGGTAAATTTAGGTGTAAAAAATTAAAATAAGTGAATTTAGTATTTGTTGCTTGTGAATTATCGACGTACTCGTTCATTTTTAGATTAAACACTTAAGTTGCTACAGTAACAATAACTTATTAGGTTCGATGGCCATTTTAAAGAGTTGTCAATGGATACCTGAAAATATGAAATCCGTCCGAATTCGTAACCGAAAAGCGGATAAATATCTGATATTGAGAAAAACGGATGTGAACTCGGATATAAAGGAATCTGCATTCGAAAATTATCCATCCATTTTTTTACAAGATTGTAGTTTAAATAATATCTATTTAGTACAATAAAAGATATATATTTATGGTTTTATTAAGTTATAAGTTTATATTATACGTACCAAATGCGTATTAACAGCTCAAAACTATTTATTATCATCATATTTATTTATTTTTAACGTTAATAATCAATGGGATTGAAAAAAATTATGTTAAACTAAAATTTTATATTTATATTTCTTGATTTATCGATCATTAGCATATAAGATAATTATTTGATATCCGTCTGTATCCACGGATGCAGAAATCCGATATTCGAAAATGGTTTCAGATGCAAATACAGATATGTTACCATCTACATCTGAAAATATTCATTGACATTCCTAATAATTTGTAAGTCATTGTCAATGAAACACCCGCTTAAGCCTGTAAAAAAATAAAAATGAAGGAGTTCGATGAGAAAAGTGAGTAAGAAACTCATAAGTGCATCTTTAATAAAGTGGTTATTTGATGGGTGTACGTCCAAAAACTGATCATCAAATTTTCCACCTTCCCCAACAGTCGAATGAGAGGAATCGACCATTTCTTAAAAAAGAAAACTATAAAGAAAAAAATGTTTAGAAAGTCGTTTATGATATTCAACGATTTCAGAAACCGCTTTGTACGGCAATCAATTTTTTCTAAATCATCTATAATAACAAACCTCTAACCCGAAAACTGTTTAGGCCCTAAATCGTTGTTAGAAAGAGATGGGCTAAATGAACAACGTCGAGATTCATCTTTACTCATTACCAGATTTACCCAAGCCCATACCATTACCGACTTCAATTTACCCCGAACACTTTCAATTTTTAAGTCGCCATTCTCGAACCATGCCCCCAAAGAAGAATTTGCAGTGTCGAAGAAGAAGACCACTTCATCGCAGTCGACTTCAGGTATTTTTTTTAATATTTAATTTCAATTATGTTTGAATGTTGAATCTCTTCTGCGGTCGACATTCGAATCGAAAATTTGACAAACCCTGCACCCTGAGAACACCGACTCGGCAGAGATTTTTTGATATTAGTTTTCTTTTAGGTTTTATACCGCCGAACAATATAGTGTTTAGGTTTTAATACGGGTCGGCGGTATAGAATTATTTAGATTCATTATTGTTGAATTGATTTACTATCAAATGAAATGGGTATAGGAAATCGAATCATTCAGGTAGGTTTTTATTTTTTTTGGTATATATGGAATGGTCGGCATTGTACTTCCGCATGACATGCAATATTTTTTTGGGTACATGATGCATAGCTTGATGTTCATTATAGAGTTTGCTTTAATTAGTAGTGGTCGTTGATTGATGTACTTCATATATTGGTGCTTTCAATTTTTTTTTATTTAGGTTATTAGCTACTTTGATAAACATATTTTGTTGTTTTAATTGTTTTATGCAAAAGAACATGGAAAAAGACCAATGACTGCCTCGTCAATTGCAAAAGGATAAAGCGGAAAAAAAAGTTGTCGTAGAGACGTTGGAAATGCCAATGGATCGTGGTAATTCGTTGAGTGAATCAGAAAGTGACGAAAAGTTTCAAACATTAGAAGAACATGGTGATGAAGGCAATTCATATGAGGATCAAACAAGCAAAGAAGAATTAGCTTCGTTGTCTCCTTATTTTTATTAGCCATGGATAAAACGAAACCCTAAACCCACCTATAAGAATAAAACCTATTTTTCACCTTAAAAAACGTATTAAGGCGCGAATTTGGCACTAAAGGTCCAATAACACACGGTTTTCTACTGTCAGATGGGGCAAATCAAAAAATAAATTCTTCAAATTACCCATATAATATGCTTCACAATGTCGTGTGGCCTGGCACCGCCAAATGAGTTGGGTAACTAAAAAACAACTAAAAAAACAACTTCATTTTATCCATTCAAAAGGGTATTAAAATCGTTTCTCTTTATATAGCCGTCTGCTAGTATGTATCGCCTAATATGGGTAAAATACTCCTTTTCTTTTTGGTAAGAAGAACCTCTAAAGTGGTGCATTTTAGTGCCTCTCTTATCCACTTTCGAACTTTTGGAGAGGTAGTGAGGAAGAGGAAAGAAAGCGGGATTTGTCCCGCTGCAAGGAAAGACCAAATGCACATACTCTAAAGCCTCTTTGTCTTCACTATCAAACATTTCTTAGCCAGAAACTCAAAATGATGCCAAAATGGAAAATAAGAATTTCTGCTTTCAGCTTATGCTGTTAAAAAAGTTTAAGGTCTGTTTGCTTCCATTTTTGAATTTTATGTTTTGCGTTTTCAGAATTCATAACAAAATACGGGAAGTGCGTTGGAAAATATTTAAAATTATAGGGCGTTGTGACGATGATGGAGAGAAGACGAAGGATATACAGGAACGGCGGACGACGGCGAAGGGGATGGAAGGAAGGCGTTGGGGTGAATTTCTCAAAACACGGAAAATAAACTAAATTTATTTCTCATTTTGTATGTTAACTTCATTTTTTCAAATTGGTTGTTTTTCACAAAATACATGCATCGTGTGCTTTTTTGTTTGGACGAAAACACAAAACTAAAAATGAAAAACCAAACGGAACCTGACGTCTTCAATGGAATATTCATTCAGACACGTAACTTCTATTTCGCCCTTTTTTAACTTCTATTTCGCCCTTCTTTATTACATGCCTATTAGTGGACCAATTTGTAAGAAAGTAGTTAATTTTCTTTGTAACTGTGATATTATTTACATATTCTCTACAATTTGTTTCGTTCGGTTATAACTTTTACACAGACTTGATATTTTGGTATGTTTTAGCAAGTTTTAATTTTAGTTACTGAAATTATGGCGCGAGGTGTGAAAATTCAGTTATGGATTAAAGCGGGCACTTGCAAATACAGGAGTGATAGTTAAATATGAAGTCTTTCTTAAATGCCAGGTAAAGATACTGTCTTTTCAATTTCGCTCGCAATGTTATATAGATAACTGACAGATTTTTATCAATTTATCTAGGAATCCAGCAATTGGTGATTCTGTTATACTTCTTCTTGCTTTGCTGCACTATTTGGGATTCTAATGTTCAGCAGGCTTAAGTGTATGAAGATGATGGAATAGTTTTGAGCTATGCACAATTCAGAATAAACTGGTTACTGTGAGAATTGTGTCCAAAGACAGGTAAAGAGAAAACGAACCTCCTGCTCGTAAATTTTATTATCTAATGTTAGACATATTTCCTTTTAGACCATTATACTCTATTTTTCAGCATGAATATATCAGTTTGGGAAGAAAATATGCAAGTCATAGTATTCTTTTAGCCTTGAAAAGTTGAATGGAAGTGGATTGCTTAGTGCTTACATAATTAATCATTTTATATTAGACGATGTAAACCTTTGTAATACATATTACCGAAGTATTTTTATGTTTAACATAAAATCTCAAAGTAAAATACAAAGTGGGTCGGGAAAACATATGTAAATTTATATGCTATAAAACAAATTAATTTACCACTAGATATAGAGAAATATGAATCCATATTCATATGTTGTAATAAAGAAATTGCCATTAAATTCATTTTTCTTCTTCTTTGATTAACTATCATTAGTTTTATAACATGGATGCTTAGCCCATTACATTTTTTTTCCTTCGAATTGCAGTACCACAATTCTTCTTTTAGTACAAAGAACTTCTCCTGGTCAAGCCGCACATTAGCATGGTTATCATGATAATACGGTCATTCTTGCTTACAACATGAGTCCACCTCTTGATTCACTAGCTCCTGCAGCCGCTCTCTATTCTCGTGTATAATTTGTTATTTCAATCTTCTTTAAATAATCTGTCTTCTATGTCATTTGTATAGTATTTGCTCAAGTTTTTTCAGGTAAAGGAACACAATATTGCTACTTTTAACAACGTAAATGATGATAGGAGGCATATGTCTGGCATGGTGTAAAATACTTTTAAAAGCTAAAGTAACTATGTATGTTAGTACTGATTAGTATCTTTTAATTTAGGCAAAGGTATGATCAAAATTGTAAAGTCAACCTTGTCAAATAACTTACCATTATGGAAAACACAGGTCGCTGAAGCCAAAGGTACCACTGAATTTTTATTATGCTATTAATTTAAGCAGGAGATTTGAATTTGTGTTGTTTTTCATACTTGATTATGTTTCTAGTTAGAGAACCAAAAAATAGTACAAGAAATTTATGTCTATTACATATCAGGCAATTCCTGAAGAGTTTACATTTCAAGCTATGATTATGGTTTATATTTAATTTTATATGTATATCATTATGAACTTATTTGCTCCAATAATTTCCCGATCTTCAAAGTTGTTGCTTCTTCATAACCATTAACATCTAGTTTATTATCTTAGAAAAAATGTGTTGGTCGAATAAAACTTATATTTTACAGAAACATTTTAAGAACAATGATTAAAGTTATCTAATGTAAATGCCCACTGAATTTATATTTAGATAATTAATTTTTTTTAAATCCGACCTTAGCTCAGTTGGTAGAGCGGAGGACTGTAGTTGATTGGCAGATAAAATCCTTAGGTCGCTGGTTCGAATCCGGCAGGTCGGATTTTTATTAATTTGTCGTCAATTTTTTGATTTTTTGCATGATGCAATTAATTATTTAATCGAAACAAAATTTGGAACTGCACCTGAGATGTCTTCGAATTGGCAGAGCATGCAAAGTTGTCATTGCTCTTAGGTCACTGGTTCGAATCCGGCAGGTCGGATTTTTATTAAATTTTCTCATTTTTTGAATTTTTGCATGATGCAATTAATTATTTAATGGAAACAAAATTTTGAACTGCACCTGAGCTGTCTTCGAATTGGCAGAGCAAGTAAGGTTGTCATTGCTCAAATCACTATATCCAGATCGGTACTCTGATGCAATTAAATCTGTATTTCAGTATCCACTGGTAACATAATTACTCTCATGAACTTGCAAATTGATTCTTTTGTCTACTGTAAAACTTTGCATTTTTTGGCTAGTTGTCTTTTAAATTTTTAGATAACTTTTGGTTATTATATTACCGTAGAAGTTAACTTTGTGATTTGCTTTAGAATGCTATGGCATAATTAAACATTTACTATCGTGTTCGGTTTACTGACCCTTGCTCAATTGAGAGAATGGAGGATTTTAGTTAATTAGCAGGTTAAATATTCAGGTCGCTGGTTTTTTTTTACATTTATCAGCTTAATCGATATATTTTTATTACCCAACCTTCTTATTGACAGAGAACCCACAGTTCATGTTGCAGATTGTTGTCGTGGTTAGTACTAGATAATCCATTTTGTGGTTTTCGTATCAAAAGTCCATCTGTAAAAGGAACCTTTCGTGTAGATATAGTATGATGAGTGGTAAACGTGTTTACAGACAGATTAGAGACGATGGCTGTTTGATGAAGGCGATCAACTTCACATCATTACTAGCAGCAGATATTTAGAACAAAATCAAAAAGACTTGGAAATCATAGATCAATGATCCATCTATGCATGAGAGTTACCCAAATTCCCACGCTTAAAATGCAATGTGAAATTATCTAAACAGATTATATAGTTCTCTTGATATAGCTCAATTTTGTGCCAAAAAAATGAAAATAAATAAATAAATAAAACTTACCAAAATCGTGTCATGATACATAGCCATGGCATGATACCTGAAAAATTAAATCCTTAAGTTGCCATCATAGATTAAAGTGGCTATTAAATGGTTAATGATAGATGGATACACTTGCCGAAAGAAATCGTGCTAGAATTAGTTTATTCAGTATATACTCTGGCAATGTATTGCCTCAAATGGTTATGTGGGAAGAAGAAAAATGTGCAACACAATGCTAGTATAGTTTAGGATTGTTGCTGTTTGTCAAGAATAATCTTTTAGCATGAACCAGTTTATGAATTTATATACCGCTCTAAAAATTGATCCATATGAGATCGAAGCGGTGCTTAAAAGTCTTCATGTAGGAAACAAAAAGCCATAATTACATGAAATCTGCCAACTTATTCGATGGTGCAGAGAGTAGGAACAGCGACAAAGTAAACATTGCACAAAACGTCATTCTATTGCTAATGAAACAATCTTTTCTTCCGCTACTTGAAATTGCACTAGCATTCGCACTGGTATTGGTAGAAGAGTTAACCATCCTTGCACTATGACTATCTGTACAATAGAATAATATTACTAGAGATCTAAACACATAAAAAAAAATGCAAGTAATGCAAGTGTTAGATCCAGCGGCACATTTTTCCTTTTCTTTTTTGCTGGTTAGTTTTATGTAGGAACTTTGTAACAACGATACTCGATAGTTCACAAGTACTGTGTAGAAGACATGTATTCAGATATGCAAGAATATTTACACCCTTATCTTTCCCTTGAAGAATTTTCTCAAACTGCAGAAACTCTTGAGCAGCTTTTGAGTGTGGAGGAAGTTTCAAAAAACCTATATGTATTAATTACGTCAATGGGTAAATTTAGGGGCAGTATCTAATTCATGAAAGATGAAGAGAAAAAAAGGAGCTTGGAGTGAGAAAAAAGTCTATGTTTTGGACAGCGAAAGTAGAACCCTCAATTGTCTAGTCCGTCGATAATCTCAACAATTCCAATCCAACAAAGAGAATAAAAAAAATCAAAGAGCACAAATTATATATAGACGATGGAAAATGAAAGAATACGCCGATATAACGAAGTTCGGCTATGCCTACCTCCTCGGATCCAACAGCCTTTGTTGCTTCCTCACTTTAAGAGGGAGTAAAATATGAGAAGAAAACAAATCACTCGATATAAATTTCTCACACTACAATAGATACAAAAATAGAGATCTTATTGAAAATAATTGTGGAGAAATCTCTTATTGTCTTGTGATGATAAAAGATGAGCAAAAGTCTTCATATTTATAGGAACCAGAATGAAGATTGCCTTGGAATTAATGATGAAATGTTTCTGAATTCGTTTGATTTAATTTCAACACAAATCTAACATATTTGTGTTTGTTTCCACACATATCTATATTATGATTGATTTCTCAAATCAATTAATATCCATTATGATATTAATTGATTCCCTTTCCAATTTGTTTTCCATATTTGACTGATTACGGAAATCAACTAATATCTTCTCCTTAATAAATTTGAAATAGATTAAAATCGTCTAAACTTAACGCTCCACGTCGATTTAAAAATATTCATAATTCAACAAAATTGGTTATTGGGTCAGCCCCCCATGGCGCTAAGTATATCGTACCACACTAATCAAGTTTGAGAAATGCTCAAACTTATCCTTTTAAACCGAATTTGTCAACATATCAGCTGGATTGTGTTTTGTATGTATCTTTGATAGCTTTATCTTATTTCTCTCTTTTTCAACCATGAGAAAGAAACTCCAAACAGCAATGTGCTTTTTTTGTGAGCTGTAGACTTGATTCTCAACAAGATGAATGATGCCCCGACTATCCGAAATCAACTCCATCGTCTTCTACATCATTGATAAATCCTCCAAAAGCTGCAACAAGTACAATCCTTCCTTGGTCCCTTGCACAATAGAATAAGCTCTGCCTCAGTTGTTGATAAAGCTATAACGGATTGTAGCTTGGATCTTTAAGAAATCAGACCTTTTCCAAGTGTATAAACATAGCCATAAATCGATTTCCTACCATCTCTATCCTTCGCATAAATTGAATCACAATAACCCCTTAGAGTTATGTTGCTGCCTCCAAACGACAAGCCAATATAAAAAATGCCTCTCAAATATCGTACAATCAACTATACTGCTTGCCAACAAGTCTTGGCCGAGTTAGACATGTATCTACTAACAACACCAACTGCATGAGCTAAATCTGGCCTTGTGCATATCATAACATACATAAGGCTTCCAACCGCACTAGAGTAAGAATTATTAGCCATATTCCTTTTGTCTTCATCCGATGTAGGACATAAATCTTTGGATAGTTGAAATTGAGAGCCTAACGGAGTAGTCACCGATTTAGCTTTTTCCATACCAAATCGAGATACGACTTTCTCAATATACCGAATTTGAGTTAGCCTCAAAACTCTTCGATTTCTATCTCTATCCTTGTTTTTATTCCAATTATAAAATGAAACGGAGAGTGCATTTGATAAACATATTTTCATTGACTTTTGCCAAAGTCAAATAAGAGAATTTACCTTTGTGACCAGCGCAACAAGTTGAGGGTGCAAACTAAAATTAACACATGATTTTACATCTGAAAATAGATTGCATTATTCCCATCTTAACATGGGCAAATGATAGGGAAACACGTTGTCAAAGTTGGCTAGAAACTAGATTTGCAGCTGAGCTCACTTTTGTGTTTGAAAAGTGTCATTTAGAAAAATCATAACTTTCTCATCTTGCAGCGAAATGCAGTAAAATTTTTGTATGTTGTATTAATTGTGTCATAGTTTAATGCTGCAAAATTTCACTCGAATCTGAGCTGTCTAGATGATGGAAATCAGTCGTCGAAGTTGGCTAGAAACTAGATTTGCAGCTGAGTTCAGTTTTGTGTTCGAAAAGTGCCATTTCAGAAAAATCATAACTTTCTCTTATTGATGCGAAATGATGTCAAATTTATTATGTTGTTGTCCATATGCTAAAGTTTATTGCTGCAACTTTTTGTTCAATTCTGGGCAGTTTTGATATCTGAAACGCATCGTCAAAGTTGGCCACAAACAAGATTTTCAATTTGCAACATTCTTCATTAGTTTTCGCTGCTGTTTTGGACTTAATTGATGATTGAATTGAAAAGTTTGATGATGGATTTTGAAGCTATGATATCTGATACTGGATTAGCTCAGTTTTGAAGAAATTTCGATTTTTTTTTAAATATTATTTAAATTCAAATATTGGTAAATATCGATATTTGGAGAATTTGATGGTTTTAATTGTTTTTGCTTCCAAGTAAATTTTGTAAAATTTCTTAAAAATCATGGTTTGGAAAGCAAATGTTTTTAAGTCATTTTAAAGGATTTTTAATCAATTAGTTAATATTTTAAAGTATTTTATAAATAGATAATCTATTTAAATAAGGGTTTTCTCTTTATAAAGCTTATATATATATATATTTCTAAAAATCGTTTAAAAATCCTATTTTATCTATAAAAATTATTTCAAATATATTTTACTTTATTCTTATGAATTTAGGCGTATAAGAGTGAGAATTAAATGATTTAGTAAAAATACATGGTATGGGACATGTGTTTTTGCTTTATCGCTCAATATCGGACGTGTACGATCGAAACCAATTTGAAGTGATATTTGAGATGATTTAGAGGTTGCCTAATTTTGGCGAAGGTTACTGGCTTGAGAACTACTCTTTTTGAGTGCATTCGATGACGAACCAATCTAGATGCAGTTTTCTTATAATTACCGATGAAATGAGGTAATTTTTTATGTTAAAGCTTTAATTTGCGATTATGGTTAGAAATGACCGTCACGATGTTCTTCATACTTGCGAAGGAGATGAGGCGAGTTGTTTAGTTGATGATGTTTTATGTTGGTTTTCTAATGTGGCATCGACTAACGATTGGTAAACCAATAGGTGCGAACGTATGGTATGGGACGTACGTTCACGCCTATCGGGTTCCTATTCGAGAGGTTGAGACACATTCAAGATGTTGTTAGTACTATCGGCCGAGTACACGATTGGAGTCACTACGATGTTTATGATGCTATTAATAGACTCTAATCATCACAATGTTATTACTCGGGTTTTTGACTGGGTGTCATCACGATATTCCCGACTGTATTCAATCAAGTGATCATGAAGTTACGATGTTATGTGACCCCAAGTCATCATGATGAATGGTACCAAATAATAGTAGTACCAGTCAAGATAAAAAGCACGTGCAATTTTTTATGAAGTTTTGGATGTTCGATTTCACCTTTTTGATGATGTTGTTTGAATACGGCCTTGAGTATGATATAGGCTTCATTTATGTTATGCTATATGGTGATTTTGATTATGATTGCCTTTAACTCTTATTGAGTTCTTATGATAGATTATGATGGTTTGATGTTTCTCTATGAAGTTATTATATGGTTCTCATCCTTATCGACTTTATTTATAGATGTCCTTAAGGGAAACCATATGCATGTTATTTATTGAATTCCTTCGAAACAGATAAATGAATCACCTATGTCCCCTTTCTTATGAACGATATGATGAATAATATATTGTTCTGTTGGCAACAACGTAGTGATTCTCACCCCTCCACTTATTACTGAGATCCTTACTATTGATAAGCCTATAAAAAATTAAAATAAAGGAGTTTGATGAGAAAAGTGAGTAAGAAACTCATAAGTGCATCTTTAATAGAGTGGTTATTTGATGGGTGTACGTCCAAAAACAGATCATCAATTTTTCCACCTTCCCCAACAGTCGAATGAGAGGAACCGGCCATTTCTTAAAAAATAAAACTATAAAGAAAAAATGTTTAGAAAGTCATTTATGATATTCAACGATTTCAGAAACCTCTTTGTACGGCAATCAATTTTTTGTAAATCGTCTATAATAACAAACCTTTAACCCGAAAACTGTTTAGGCCCTAATCGTTGTTAGAAAGAGATGGGCTAAATGCACGACGTCGAGACTCATCTTTACTCATTACCAGATTTACGCAAGCCCGTACCATTACAGACTTCAATTTACCCCGAACATTTTTTTCTAACATTGCCCAACCCTCCCTCCGTATCATCCACTACTGAAAATTTACCTAAAAAATTTACCACTCCATTTTCACTGTCGAAATTCACTACACTTTCAATTTTTAAGTCGCCATTCTCGAACCATGCCCCCAAAAGAAGAATTTGCAGTGTCGAAGAAGAAGACCTCTTCATCGCAATCGACTTCGGGTATTTTTTTGTATTTAATTTCAATTATGTTTGAATGTTGAATCTCTTCTGCGGTCGACATTCGAATCGAAAATTTGACAAACCCTGCACCCTGAGAACACTGACTCGGCAGAGATTTTTTGATATTAGTTTTCTTTTATGTTTTATACCGCCGAATTATATAGTGTTTAGATTTTAATACGGGTCGGCGGTATAGAATTATTCAGATTCATTATTGTTGAAGTGATTTACTATCAAATGAAATGGATATAGGAAATCGAATCATTCGGGCAGGTTTTTTTTTTTGGGTATATATGGAATGGTCGGCATTGTACTTCCGCATGACATGCAATATTTTTTTGGGTACATGATGCATAGCTTGATGTTCATTATAGAGTTTGCTTTAATTAGTAGTGGTTGTTGATTGATGTACTTCATATATTGGTGCTTTCAATTTTTTTTTTATTTAGGTTATTAACTACTTTGATAAACATATTCAGTTGTTTTAATTGTTTTATGCAAAAGAACATGGAAAAAGACCAATGACTGCCTCATCAGTTGCAAAAGGCTAAAGCGGCAAAAATTTTTGTCGTAGAGACGTTGAAAATGCCAATGGATCGTGATAATTCGTTGAGTGAATCAGAAAGTGACGAAAAGTTTCAAACATTAGAAGAACGTGGTGATGAAGGCAATTCATATGAGGATCAAACAAGCAAAGAAGAATTAGCTTCGTTGTCTCCTTATTTTTATTAGCCATGGATAAAACGAAACCCTAAACCCACCTCTAAGAATAAAACCTATTTTTCACTTTAAAAAAAACGTATTAAGGCGCGAGTTTGGCACTAAAGGTCCAATAACACACGGTTCTCTACTGTCAGATGGGGCAAATCAAAAGATAAATTCTTCAAATTACCCATATAATATGCTTCACAATGCCGTGTGGCCTGGCAACGCCAAATGAGTTGGGTAACTAAAAAACAACTTCATTTTATCCATTCAAAAGGGTATTAAAATCGTTTCTCTTTATATAGCCGTCTGCTAGTATGTATCGCCTAATATGGGTAAAGTACTCCTTTTCTTTTTGGTAAGAAGAACCTCTAAAGTGGTGCATTTTAGTGCCTCTCTTATCCACTTTCGAACTTCTGGAGAGGTAGTGAGGAAGAGGAAAGAAAGCGGGATTTGTCCCGCTCCAAGGAAAGACCAAATGCACATGATCTAAAGCCTCTTTGTCCTCATTATCAAACATTTCTTAGCCAGAAACTCAAAATGATGCCAAAATGGAAAATAAGAATTTCTGCTTTCATCTTAAACTGTTAGAAAAGTTTAGCGTCTGTTTGATTTCATTTTTGAATTTTATGTTTTGCGTTTTCAGAATTCATAACAAAATACGGGAAGTGCGTTGGAAAATATTTAAAATTATAGAGCGTTGTGACGATGATGGAGAGAAGATGAAGGATATACAGGAACGGCGGACGACGGCGAAGGGGATGGAGGGAAGGCGTTGGGGTGAATTTCTCAAAACATGGAAAACAAACTAAATTTATTTTTCATTTTGTATGTTAACTTCATTTTTTTTCAAATTGGTTGTTTTTCACAAAATACATGCATCGTGTGCTTTTTTGTTTGGGCGAAAACACAAAACTGAAAATGACAAACCAAATGGGACCTGACGTCTTCAATGGAATATTCATTCAGACACGTAACTTCTATTTCGCCCTTTTTTGACTTCTATTTCACCCTTCATTATTACATGCCTATAAGTGGACCAATTTGTAAGAAAGTATTTAATTTTCTTTGTAACTGTGATATTATTTACTTATTCTCTACTATTTGTTTCGTTCGGTTATAACTTTTACAAAGACTTGATATTTTGGTATGTTTTAGCAAGTTTTAATTTTAGTTACTGAAATTATGGCACGAGGAGTGAAAATTCAGTTATGGATTAAAGCGGGCACTTGCAAATATAGGAGTGATAGTTAAATATGAAGTCTTTCTTAAATGCCAGGTAAAGATACTGTCTTTTCAATTTGGCTCGCAATGTTTTATAGATAACTGACAGATTTTTATCAATTTATCTAGGAATCCAGCAATTGGTGATTCTGTTATACTTCTTCTTGCTTTGCTGCACTATTTGGGATTCTGATGTTCAGCAAGCTTAAGTGTATGAAGATGATGGAATAGTTTTGAGCTATGCACAATTCATAATAAACTGGTTACTGTGATAATTATGTCCAAAGACAGGTAAAGAGAAAACGAACCTCCTGCTCATAAATTTTATTGTCTAATGTTAGACATATTTCCTTTTAGACCATTGTACTCTATTTTTCAGCATGAATATATCAGCCTAGGAAGAAAATATGCAAGTCATAGTATTCTTTTAGCCTTGAAAAGTTGAATGGAAGTGGACTGCTTAGTGCTTACATAATTAATCATTTTATGTTAGACGATGTAAACCTGTGTAATACATATTACTGAAGTATTTTTATGTTTAACATAAAATCCCAAAGTAAAATACAAAGTGGGTCGGGAAAACATATGTAAATTTATGTGCTATAAAACAAATTAATTTACCACTAGATATAGAGAAATATGAATCCATATTCATATGTTGTAATAAAGAAATTGCTATTAAATTCATTTTTCTTCTTCTTTGATTAGCTATCATTAGTTTTATAACATGGATGCTTAGCCCATTATATTTTTTTTCCTTCGAATTGCAGTACCACAATTCTTCTTTTAGTACAAAGAACTTCTCCTAGTCAAGCCGCACATTAGCATGGTTATCATGATAATACGGTCATTCTTGCTTACAACATGAGTCCACCTATTGATCCACTAGCTCCTGCAGCCGCTCTCTATTCTCGTGTATAATTTGTTATTTCAATCTTCTTTAAATAATCTGTCTTCTATGTCATTTGTATAGTATTTACTCAAGTTTTTTCAGGTAAAGGAACACAGTATTGCTACTTTTAACAACGTAAATGATGTAGGAGGCATATGTCTGGTATGGTGTAAAATACTTTTAAAAGCTGAAGTAACTATGTATGTTAGTACTGATTAGTATCTTTTAATTTAGGCAAAGGTATGATCAAAATTGTAAAGTCAACCTTGTCGAATAACTTACCATTGTGGAAAACACAGGTCGCTGAAGCCAAAGGTACCTTTGAACTTTTATTATGCTATTAATTTATGCAGGAGATTTGAATTTGTGTTGTTTTGCATACTTGATTATGTTTCTAGTTAGAGAACTAAAAAATAGTACAAGAAATTTATGTCTATTACATATCAGGCAATTCCTGAAGAGTTTACATTTCAAGCTATGATTATGTTTTATATTTAATTTTATATGTATATCATTATGAACTTATTTGCTCCAATAATTTCCCGATCTTCAAAGTTGTTGCTTCTTCATAACCATTAACATCTAGTTTATTATCTTAGAAAAAATGTGCTGGTCCAATAAAACTTACATTTTATAACAACATTTTATGAACAATGATTAAAGTCATATAATCTAAATGCTCACTGAATTTATATTTAGATAATTAATTTTACAAAATCCGACCTTAGCTCAGTTGGTAGAGCGGAGGACTGTAGTTGATTGGCAGATAAAATCCTTAGGTCGCTGGTTCGAATCCGGCAGGTCGGATTTTTATTAATTTTTCGTCAATTTTTTGATTTTTTGCATGATGCAATTAATTATTTAATCGAAACAAAATTTGGAACTGCACCTGAGGTGTCTTCGAATTGACATAGCATGCAAGGTTGTCATTGCTCTTAGGTCGCTGGTTCGAATCCGGCAGGTCGGATTTTTATTAAATTTTCCTCAATTTTTTGATTTTTTGCATGATGCAACTAATTATTGAATGGAAACAAAATTTTGAACTGCACCTGAGGTGTCTTCGAATTGGCAGAGCATGTAAGGTTGTCATTGCTCAAATCACTATATCCAGATCGGTACTCTGATGCAATTAAATCTGTATTTCAGTATCCACAGGTAACATAATTACTCTCATGAACTTGCAAATTGATTCTTTTGTCTACTGTAAAACTTTGCATCTTTTGGCTAGTTGTCTTTTAAATTTTTAAGACAACTTCTGGTTATTATATTACCGTAGAAGTTAACTTTGTGATTTGCTTTAGAATGCTATGGCATAATTAAACATTTACTATCGTGTTTTGTTTACTGACCCTTGCTCAATTGAGAGATTGGAGGATTTTAGTTAATTAGCAGGTTAAATCTTTCGGTCTAAAGGTCCATTGTGGAAAACATAGGTCGCTGAAGCCAAAGGTACCATTGAACTTTTATTATGCTATTAATTTATGCAGGAGATTTGAATTTGTGTTGTTTTGCATACTTGATTCTGTTTCTAGTTAGAGAACTAAAAAATAGTACAAGAAATTTATGTCTATTACATATCAGGCAATTCCTGAAGAGTTTACATTTCAAGCTATGATTATGGTTTATATTTAATTTTATATGTATATCATTATGAACTTATTTGCTCCAATAATTTCCCGATCTTCAAAGTTGTTGCTTCTTCATAACCATTAACATCTAGTTTATTATCTTAGAAAAAATGTGCTGGTCTAATAAAACTTACATTTTATAGCAACATTTTATGAACAATGATTAAAGTCATATAATCTAAATGCTCACTGAATTTATATTTAGATAATTAATTTTACAAAATCCGACCTTAGCTCAGTTGGTAGAGCGGAGGACTGTAGTTGATTGGCAGATAAAATCCTTAGGTTGCTAGTTCGAATCCGGCAGGTCGGATTTTTATTAATTTTTCGTTAATTTTTTGATTTTTTGCATGATGCAATTAATTATTTAATCGAAACAAAATTTGGAACTGCACCTGAGGTGTCTTCGAATTGGCATAGCATGCAAGGTTGTCATTGCTCTTAGGTCGCTGGTTCGAATCCGGCAGGTCGAATTTTTATTAAATTTTCCTCAATTTTTTGATTTTTTGCATGATGCAATTAATTATTGAATGGAAACAAAATTTTGAACTGCACCTGAGGTGTCTTCGAATTGGCAGAGCATATAAGGTTGTCATTTCTCAAATCACTATATCCAAATCGGTACTCTGATGCAATTAAATCTGTATTTCAGTATCCACTGGTAACGTAATTACTCTCATGAACTTGCAAATTGATTCTTTTGTCTACTGTAAAACTTTGCATTTTTTGGCTAGTTGTCTTTTAAATTTTTAAGATAACTTCTGGTTATTATATTACCGTAGAAGTTAACTTTGTGATTTGCTTTAGAATGCTATGGCATAATTAAACATTTACTATCGTGTTTGGTTTACTGACCCTTGCTCAATTGAGAGATTGGAGGATTTTAGTTAATTAGCAGGTTAAATCTTCCGGTCGCTGTTTTTTTTTACATTTATCAGCTTAATCAGTATATTTTTATTACCTAACCTTCTTATTGACAGAGAACCCACAGTTCATGTTGCAGATTGTTGTCGTGGTTAGTACTATGTGATCCATTTTGTGGTTTTCGTATCAAAAAGTTCATCTGTAAAAGGAACCTTTCGTGTAGATATAGTGTGATGAGTGGTAAACGTGTTTACAAACAGATTAGAGACGATGGCTGTTTGATGAAGGCGATCAACTTCACATCATTACTAGCTGTAGGTATTTAGAACAAAATCAAAAAGACTTGGAAATCATAGATGAATGATCCATCTGTGCATGAGAGTTACCCAAATTCCCACGCTTAAAATGCAATGTGAAATTACCCAAACAAATTATATAGTTCTCTTGATATAGCTCAATTTTGTGCCAAAAAAATTAAAAATAAATAAATAAATAAATAAAAACTTACCAAAATCGTGTCATGATACATAGCTATGGCATGATACTTGAAAAATTAAATCCTTAAGTTGCCTTCACAGATTAAAGTGGCTATTAAATGGTTAATGATAGATGGATACACTTGCCGAAAGAAATCGTGCTAGATTTAGTTTATTCAGTATATACTCTGGCAATGTATTGCCTCACAATGGTTATGTGGGAAGAAGAAAAATGTTTAACACAAGGCTTGTATAGTTTAGGATTGTTGCTGTTTGTCAAGAATAATCTTTTAGCATGAACCAATTTATGAAGTTATATACCGCTCTAAAAATTGATCCATATGAGATGGAAGCGGTGCTTAAAAGTCTTCATGTAGGAAACAAAAAGCCATAATTACATGAAATCTGCCAACTTATTCGATAGTGCAGAGAGTAGGAACAGCGACAAAGTAAACATTGCACAAAACGTCATTCTATTGCTGATGAAACAATCTTTTCTTCCGCTACTTGGAATTGCACTAGCATTCGCACTAGTATTGCTAGAAGAGTTAACCATCCTTGCACTATGACTATGTGTACAATAGAATAATATTACTAGAGATCTAAACACATAAAAAATGCAAGTAATGCAAGTGTTAGATCCAGCGGTACATTTTTCCTTTTCTTTTTTGTTGGTTAGTTTTATGTAGGAACTTTGTGACAACGATACTCGATAGTTCACAAATACTGTGTAGAAGACATGTATTCAGATATTTAAGAATATTTACACCCTTATCTTTCCCTTGAAGAATTTTCTCAAACTACAGAAACTCTTGAGCAGCTTTTGAGTGTGGAGGAAGTTTCAAAAAACCTATATGTATTAATTACGTCAATGGGTAAATTTAGGGACAGTATTTGATTCATGAAAGATGAAGAGAAAAAAAGGAGCTTGGAGCGGAAAAAAAATCTAAGTTTTGGACAGCGAAAGCAGAACAATCAATTATCTAGTCCGTCGACAATCTCAACAATTCCAATCCAACAAAGAGAATAAAAAAAATCACAGAGCACAAATTATAAATAGATGACGGAAAATGAAAGAATACACCGATATAACGAAGTTCGGCTATGCCTACCTCCTCGGATCCAACAGCCTTTGTTGCATCTTCACTTTAAGAGGGAGTACAATATGAGAAGAAAACAAATCACTTGATATAAATTTTTCACACTACAATAGATACAGAAATAGAGATCTTATTGAAAATAACTGTGGAGAACTCTCTTATTGTCTTGTGATGATAAAAGATGAGCAAAAGTCTTCATATTTATAGGAGCCAGAATGAAGATTGCCTTGGAATAAATGATGAAATGTTTCTGAATTCGTTTGATTTAATTTCAACACAAATCTAGCATATTTAAGTTTGTTTCCACGCATATCTATATTATGATTGATTTATCAAATCAATTAATATCTATTATGATATTAATTGATTCCCTTTCCAATTTGTTTTCCATATTTGACTGATTACGGAAATCAACTAATATCTTCTCCTTAATAAATTTGAAATAGATTAAAATCGTCCAAACCTAACGCTCCACTTCGATTAAAAATATTCATAATTCAACAAAATTGGTTATTGGGTCAGCCCCCCATGGCGCTAAGTATATCGTACCACACTAATCAAGTTTGAGCAATGCTCAAACTTGTCCTTTTAAACCGAATTTTTCAACATATCAGCTGGATTGTGTTTTGTATGAATCTTTGATAGCTTTATCTTATTTCTCTCTTTTTCAAGCATGAGAAAGAAACTCCAAACAGCAATGTGCTTTTTCTGTGAGCTGTAGACTTGATTCTCAACAAGATGAATGATGCCCTGACTATCTGAAAACAACTCCATTGTCTTCTACATCGTTGATAAATCCTCCAAAAGCTGCAACAAGTACAATCCTTCCTTGGTCGCTTGCACAATAGAATAATCTCTGCCTTAGTTATTGATAAAGCTACAACGGATTGTAGCTTGGATCTTAAAGAAATCAGGCCTTTTCCAAGTGTATAAACATAGCCATAAATCAATTTCCTACCATCTCTATCCTTCGCATAAATTGAATCACAATAACCCCTTAGAGTTATGTTGCTGCCTCCAAACGACAAGCCAATATAAAAAATGCCTCTCAAATATCGTAGAATCAACTATACTGCTTGCCAACAAGTCTTGGCCGAGTTAAACATGTATCTGCTAACAACACCAACTGCATGAGCTAAATCAGGCCTTGTGAATATCATAACATACATAAGGCTTCCAACTGCACTAGAGTAAGAATTATTAGCCATATTCCTTTTGTCTTCATTCGATGTAGGTCATAAATCTCGGGATAGTTGAAATTGAGAGCCTAATGGAGTAGTCATCGGTTTAGCTTTTTCCATATCAAATCGAGATACGACTTTCTCGATATACCTAATTTGAGTTAGCCTCAAAACTCTTCGATTTCTATCTCTATCCTTGTTTTTATTCCAATTATAAAATGAAACGGAGAGTGCATTTGATAAACATATTTTCATTGACGTTTGCCAAAGTCAAATAGGAGAATTTACCTTTGTGGCCAGCGCAACAAGTTGAGGGTTGAAAATAAAATTAACACATGATTTTACATATGAAAATAGATTGCATTATTCCCATCTTAACATGGGAAAATGATAGGGAAACGTGTTGTCAAAGTTGGCTAGAAACTAGATTTGCAGCTGAGCTCACTTTTGTGTTTGAAAAGTGTCATTTAGAAAAATCATTACTTTCTCATCTTGCAGCGAAATGCAGTCAAATTTTTGTATGTTGTATTACTTGTGTCATAATTTAATGCTTTGCAAAATTTCACTCAAACCTGAGTTGTCTAGATGCCGGAAATCAGTCGTCGAATTTGGCTAGAAACTAGATTTGCAGCTGAGTTCAGTTTTGTGTTTGAAAAGTGCCATTTTAGAAAAATCATAACTTTCTCTTCTTGATGCGAAATGATTTCAAATTTGTAATGTTGTTGTCCATGTGCTAAAGTTTATTGCTACAAATTTTTGTTCAATTCTGGGCAGTTTTGATATCTGAAACGCATCGTCAAAGTTGGCAACAAACAAGATTTTCAATTTGCAACATTCTTCATTAGTTTTCGCTGCTGTTTTTGACTTAATTGATGATTGAATTTAAAAGTTTGATAATGGATTTTGAAGCTATGATATCTGATACTGGATTAGCTCAGTTTTGAAGAAATTTGGAAATTAATTTTTTTTAAATATTATTTAAATTCAAATATTGGTAAATATCGATATTTGGAGAATTTGATGGTTTTAATTGTTTTTGCTTCCAAGTAAATTTTGTAAAATTTCTTGATTTGGAAAGTAAATGTTTTTAAGTCATTTTAAAGGATTTTTAATCAATTAGTTAATATTTTAAAGTATTTTATAAATAGATAATCTATTTAAATAAGGGTTTTCTCTTTATAAAGCTTATATATATATATTTCTAAAAATCGTTTAAAAATCCTATTTTATCTATAAAAATTATTTTAAGTATATTTTACTTTATTCTTATGAATTTAGGCGTATAAGAGTGAGAATTAAATGATTTAGTAAAAATACATGGTATGGGACATGTGTTTTTGCTTTATCGCTCAATATCGGACTTGTACGATCGAAACCAATTTGAAGTGATATTTGAGATGATTTAGAGGTTGCCTAATTTTGGCGAAGGTTACTGGCTCGAGAACTACTCTTTTTGAGTGCATTCGATGGCGAACCAATCTAGATGCAGTTTTCTTATAATTACCGATGAAATGAGCAATTTTTGATGCTAAAACTTTAATTTGCGATTATAGTTAGAAATGACCATCACGATGTTCTTCATACTTGCGAAGGAGATGAGGCGAGTTGTTTAGTTGATGATGTTTTATGTTGGTTTTCTAATGTGGCATCGACTAACGATTGGTAAACCAATAGGTGCGAACATATGGTATGGGACGTACGTTCACGCCTATCGGGTTCCTATTCGAGAGGTTGAGACACATAAGATGTTATTAGTACTATAGACCGAGTACACGATTGGAGTCACTACGATGTTTATGATGTTATTAATAGACTCTAATCATCACAATGTTATTACTCGGGTTTTTGACTGGGTGTCATCACGATATTCCCGACTATATTCAATCAAGTGATCATGAAGTTACGATGTTATGTGACCCCAAGTCATCATGATGAATGGTACCAAATAATAGTAGTACCAGTCAAGATGAAAAGCACGTGCAATTTTTTATGAAGATTTCGATGTTCGATTTCACCTTTTTGATGATGTTGTTTGAATACGGCCTTGAGTATGATATAGGCTACATTCATGTTATGCTATATGGTGATTTTGATTATGATTGCCTTTAACTCTTATTGAGTTCTTATGATAGATTATGATGGTTTGATGTTTCTCTATGAAGTTATTATATGGTTCTCATCCTTATCCACTTTACTTATAGTTGTCCTTAAGGGAAACCATATGCATGTTATCTATTGAATTCCTTCGAAACAGATAAATGAATCACCGATGTCCCTTTTCTTATGAATGATATGATGAATAATATATTGTTATGTTGGCAACAACGTAGTGATTCTCACCCTTCCACTTATTACTGAGATCCTTACTATTGATAGGTTCTATCTTGCCTGACCCGTGTGTGCTTTTCACTCGGGTCAAACCGAGTTGCAGGTTAGGTATGGATTGCTGCTTCCCTTGGATCGTTTTGCTGGCTTTTGTCGGGCGTTATCATTTTGGCTTGGATATCATACTTTTTGAGTAGTCGACTCTTAGTTATCATGATGTGTATTCTTTTGTAGGATTGTTGTATATGTTATTCGGTAGTCCATGCTACCTATGTATGATGTACTATTATTATGACGCATGGTGATGTATATATATATATATATACTCTAATCTAGGTTTACTGTTCTGTGACTGATATATTTACTTACTCGCACATTGCATTTATTATGAGACAGTCCAAAACCACCAAAGTGTGCATTAGTTATAGAATAAGTGTGTCGACCGCTGATGAGGTAATGAAAAAAAATAGAGACACATCTGACATGCTTATCCCTCAACTAAAGTATTACTACGATGGTCGCCCTTAATCAGGCATATTCTCTGCATTAGTAGACATGATTACTTTGTAATTCTCTTTGCAAGTGTAGGTCTTGGGGTGGGGCATCACAATCCTTATCCTTATATTATTCCGGTCTAGGCTCCGATACCAAGTTTTAACGCTCCGACTCCAGTGATCGAAATATCAGAGGGTGTTCACCATCCGATGGCTTGGAGTAATGGGCACAGAAGAGGCGATCTCTCTTATACACTATTTTGGGTCAACACGGATATGTTTCAATACTTGAATATTCATGAAATAATATGTATCTCGCCTTGATGCAAGGCAATATACATGAGCTCTAGAATTAAATAATACAGTGTTAGACCCAAATAAACTTTTCCAACTAATAGAATCAGAATGAACAAAAATGATGAATTTTATATCACATCTAAAAATTTAATCCATTATCTCATTATATATACAACTCCTCACAAAATTACGTCACATTATCCAATACAATGAAATTTCTATTTAAATACAAATAGAGTAAATACACACCATGGTCATCTGCTCCAACTCTATATCACAACCCATGAAGCATATACAATCACAATATTGATCTGTAAAACAACCTAAAGTTGAACCAAGGTTGTAAAAAAACTAACCCCGAGTTAGGCTTGAAATATAATTGTGAGTTTAACAAAATCATAAATAATAAATATGCAGTGTCGGGTTTAAAGGTGACATTTTCAAACAAACAAATGTCACTCACACCGTCCCATATCCTTCCTACAATTAATATTCAACGGTAGTGATAACACATGTGTTATCGCTCTTTTCATCGTGACTCATAGTCGAACCCTAATCAACCAGGATATCAAAATATGTCCATATTATATGAGTTGCATTTTGTTGTATAAATTCAAAACATCAAATTGTTCATTTTTACAACGTTGAAATTTCTAGTTGCACTTAAAAGAAGGCTAAATCATCTTCTCATGCTTATGTGAAGGCTAAATCATTTTTTTTGTTCTATGGGTTCCAATAGGATATCACATTGATAAATCTCCTCGGTGGATTTACCTTCCATATAGACTATCTATCCTTGAAGTCATCATGGTTTTTACCCCTATACTTCTACCCAGTTGTGGTTGTCCCTCAAAGATCCTTTTGTTGTCGTACCCTTTAGGTATTTGGAGACATGATAAATCTTACTCGTGTTATAGTCCACTTCGTCATCATATCTCCAACAGGCGGCGCTCGTTCTCTTCATTTTCACTACACTATTGACAATTCTATATATCTTCAATAACTTCATATGTCCTGGCAACAGATCGTTACCACATTTTAATGAGGGGCGAAGTCATCATGATTTATTCAACAATCCTCGAATCAATCCACTTGGATGGAACCAGAGGTCTAGTAGTCAATACCTCATACTATTCTCATCAAATGTTAAATTTGTTGTTTTTCAAAAAATTTGACTTTCATCTGATTTCCATATTCCCAAATGAAGTTTTATCCCATTTTCATCAATAAACGCCATGTACATGCAAATCAGCATAGCAAAATATCAATGCTCAAAACTTGGAAATTAAATGCAACGAAGCACACAATATTATCATGGGATATAATAAACTTGGCATATAATATCATGGATGAATCACACATCGTACACACACACACGTATTTAAAATCAAACAAGTATACAAAAGCACCCTTGGTTATTCAAGCATGTATTTCATTCAATTGCGTGCAATTCATCCATAGCATACTCGACAACTAATTATAAATTTGATGCAATTATAGTTAACCATTAAGCAATTCATTTGTCTTCAAAATCAACCGAATCTTTAACCACTTAGCTTACTATTAGTATATTTATGTAGCCTGGGTTAAATACTTAAGTTCAATCACTTATATATTAAAATGAAAAATTAACTTCTAATTACTCGACATATATTCAAATAAAGTGATCCATTTATTATACACATGATTTTTATAATAAACATATATACTTGATTTTCATTTTCAAAGTCATACCTAAGCAATTATAATTAACCAAGCATTAAGCAAACATCAGACTTTGTTTTAGCTACATCACATAGTTATTTCATTCATGGCCTAAGGTACATGTAACAATTTAAAACCACAATGCACATATACAACAATCGTGCCATTCGTCCCATCAAGTATTACTAAGGTGACACTAGCTTTGTAACTTATTTCAACTCATACAAACATCATTGTGAATAATGTAATGTAAAATGTACACCAACTAATATAGTGTGTAAGCACACTTACTTACCAAAGAATTAGATATTCATTTGACTTAAATTTCTTTTAATCCATTTCTTTATTCAACTATATTAAAAATTCTAAATTTAAGTAACATATGCATTAAGTTTGTTGCATTATAATCTTCATGATCATTAACATGGCCCATTAAACAAGGTCAAACAACTCAAAATGAGGCCTTCCCTTCTATCGCAAATTTACTTCTTCCATAAATAATTTTATGAATTGCAATCTATTTTGTATGTTGTATATTGTCTTGAGTGGAATTAACAACACCTTAATCAAGCTCGGATCATAGCGTAAAGCTAAAGGGCATTAATCAAAATAATATTTGATTCATTTTTTTCTGATTATAGTTGACCCTCTTTATATTAATTTACTTTTATATACTTCAATCTAAATTCATATAAATGTATTTTTTAGATCTAGAACCCTGTTTGAAAATATCAATCTCATACCGACAAGTAAATCAATATAAAGTAATATTTACTGCCTCGTATGGTAACAAAGTAAAAGTGCATCAACTATACATATATAAGAATAGAAGGAAGTTCAACTCATATTAATCTTGCAACTATTTAGTAGAGAATCGGTATACTCACTAGCGTGTATTTAAATCATTCGTCATAAGGATTTTTTTTATAAATATATGATAAGGTACGTCCACATGGCTAATACATACATACATATATATTATATGGGTGTGTATTGATAAATAAATAAACATATATATATATATATATATATATATATATATATATAATTCATCACTGCAATTCAAAATTCAATTCAAATTCATTTATTCTTTTTTTGAAAATAACTCAAATTCAATTAACTAAAATTTTCTACTCATAAAAATCAAAAAAAATATTTCAAATGAATATGAATTTTCAAGATTATTCAAACTCACATCCATCGTTTAATTTAAATTAAAAATCCACAAAATAACTTGAATAATTTCAAGTTTAATATTTTTATAACTTTAACTATAAATATATTTTTAGATATATTTCGAAAGTTCAACCTTTACCCTCCTTAATAACACTCAGATTTGAATTCGAGACATCTTATCTTAACAAGTAATAACGGTTCATCATGTTATCGTAACTTCATTGTATGACCAAATAATTAACGCAATCAAACATCTAATATTAATAACTCAGGCACAACCATCTACTAACCAATATGAAATTATATATTTATTGTAATTTAAAATGATGTTATACTAACTTATCATTACTACTATAACCTCATACCAACATTCATGATTCTACCTCAACAACCCACTGTTGTACAACCTTCTCTTCGCATCACCTACTTCTGTTATTCCCCCTATATGCTCACGCACCTCTTTCAACTCAATGTGCAACATCAAGCCATCATCATTATGTTGTCGGCCATGCAGTCTCCATGTTCTACCCTATTCGCCGCCTAGGTCGTGCCTGAACGCCATCATTAGGCCCGTCGTCATCGTCCAAACCCTGATCTCTGCTTGCCATAATCGCATACGCATCCCACCTATGCGACCCCCCGGTAGCTGTTCTTTATATCATGCATCCGTTTGAAATTGATTTGGGATTAGGGATGGAATAGAGATGGTTTTTTACTTATTTTTTCTTACCTGGAAGAGAACAAAATGAAATAAAGAAGCGAAAGTACGGGATAAGCTTGAAGGGTATGAGATGAGCATGATCCAAAGGATAAGTCCAAAAAAATTAAAAGAGAATGTTTTTTTTCTTTTAAATAAAAAAATGCCCCTGACCGCCATTAAACCTAACCGTCCTTTAATCAACGCATTACAATCATTTCAATATTCAACTCAAGGCATTTTATCAAACGTTATTTTATTTTGAATGATCTTTCGTTTATTAAATTATTGTCTCCTAGTTTTTAAGTAATTAATTTTTTTATTAGTTCAAAAAATTCCAATTTCCGTAAAAATTATTTATTTTTCCAAATAAATTTTCAAACAAAATTTTAGATATTTAAAGCGCAATTCAAATTCCTAATTTGAATCTTAAATCAATATTCTCCAAAAATTTAATATATTGAATTAAATTCAGTAAAACATTCAATTAAATTCTCAAATCCATTTTAATGGATTTATTTCATTTTAACTTCGTACAGGGATGTTAACGACTCCTCTCCTTAAAGAAATTGCGTCTTCACAATTTAGTGGATAATAATGTAATCGATCTAGCCAACAAAATATAATATACACACACCTTTGTGTGTGTGTGTGTCTATATATATACACATACATAAATTCGTACATAAATACATACATGCATATATATATAAACCCACACACACACCAAAACTCAACACACATCAATCATTCAATTCAAATACAACCATGCATTTAATTTATCCATGCTACTTTGACACAAAGTATTCTATTAAAATTCCATCCATTCAAGCCAGATTAATATCAAGTAAGTACTTGTACGTAAACAAATAAATAATCCATTTCATTCAAATGTGTCGCATGGCATTATAAATATAACGATCAATATACGAATAGCTTTCGATAGTTCCTTTGAATAATTACTTTAATTTCAAAAAAAATTGAAATTTTTCTAAGTAGCGAGATTTTTAAATATTTCAGTAGAGTCCCTTTTGTACAGAGAACCTTTCAAATAATTACAATATGATTAAATAGATATACGTCGATCAAATCATGATCGAAAATAATTTATATGCCAAAGTTATCCATACAACATCTAATGCACAATGTATATAGCTTTTTGAGTAAAAACATACCTTTTTTTTAGGATTTCAAAGCAATTCATTTAATTTTATATGAGCAAAAGCAAGTTCGTTTCAGATTCCAATTCAAGTGTCTTTATGTACCTATTCTCAACACAATTCAAATTAACAAGCTCATATAAATAAAGTTTTATAACATGGTAGTCATTCAATCAAACGTACACATGTAAGCAAGTTTCCAATTAGCTTTTTAAGTTTTGAAAACACAAAATTATTTGATGCTTTCAAGAGTAACGTTGTGTCATATTTAATTAGCTTTCCATAACTTCTTCCTGACTATGAAAACATGGTATGTGTTCATAAGTAATGGTTGTTTTGCCTAAAATACAAAATTTGAAGTGAAATTTAATACGTAAGTCGCGTGTGTTAAACCTCATTTTTCACCTTGTAAACCTCAAAATATTGCATAATATTTGAAACAAATGTTCTTACTTATTGTTGTAGCCTTTCGAAAAGTACAATACTACGGAAAACGGATAATGCGTTTGAAAGTTATGGTCAAAAGAAAGTAATATTTTGCCTTAGATTTTTAAATTTTGAATGGATTCAAATTAAATCAGTTTTTAATATCAATAAATCTCATAAATTTGCATTGCACTTAAAATTAAAGTTCTTCTTCATTGTCTTAGCTTTCCAACAAATATAATATCGTCAAAGACAAATTAACGGTTTGAGAGTTATGATAAAATAATTCAATGTTTTAACCATGAAATTTCGAGGACAGTCCAAAAGTTTGCCTTCATTTAAAACAACCCTTAACAATAGTAAATTTAAAATTTTCCAAAAGTGATAAACATGAAAAAACTTTCATCTTAAAAACTAGGAGAAGTTTTTTTTACTCATTTGTAAATCTATTTGATGTTATCAACCTATTTGATGTTGCCTCTCTTATATTTATTTTGATCTTAAGAAATCACAATGTTTTGCTTAAACTAAACAAACATGATTTCATTTGTCTTCTATAAAACTTCGAACATCTTCAGCCTTCAAATATTCAGGATATATTTACTTAAGGAACACCAATCCCAAAATTTTATTAATGAAGATAATAAGTAAATTGACAAACATTACTAAAAGAAAAAAACAAATTAATTATTAAAATGAATTGGAATTGTTGGAGGTTATTTTTGTCATTGATTCCCATGCAATAAATACTGATGAGTTAGTATATATGAATTACCAATACACATAGATGGGCATGTCATCAAATACTTTATCTACTTTCAAACCAAAGAGTGATTACATATATAGTTTAATTGCCCAAAAAATTCAAAATTAAATATCAAATAATAAGGTTTGGGCCAACTACAACACCGTTAAAGAAATAGAGGAAGCAACGTATGTGATAAGCTAATAACAAATAGAACAGATATATTCTCAAAATTCCACTTGTTTGTTTCATATCTATTATCCCTTAATCAAAAATAAAGATACATAATAAGATGAAAGAAAGTAGTAGTTGCCTTTTTGTTATGATTCGAAAGCCCTATATATGTACTTAATATTTATTTTCAAACAAAATTTTCTAAATTAATTATTTCATGAATCATTTTAACAAAAATGCACATTCTCATGTACTTATCAAGTTTTTGGCTATAGTTTACCTCAAGTTGCCAATCCTTTACAAAGACAATGAATAGTTATTTTTTACGTTTCAAAATAAATAAGTTCTTCCTTATCACCTAATTACACATACATAAGCCATGTATTATTAATCACACCAATATATAATATGCAACACATCATATACAACTAAGCAGCAAGGCATATAAATCAACATACAACATTGCATTCATAAAGTTCAATAAATTAAAATATTTTTATTATAGAAACATTGCCTCATTGGATCTTCATTATTAGTTTCATCGATTAGCTATAGTATTGACCACACAATGAAAATCTATCAACACTACCTCGCCACTTATCTCAACTTTTTGTAACACCCAATGGTTGTAAACGTCATACGAATTCATACGAATCATGTATATAAAAATGCTTAACTTGTATATTTTAAAAATAAGGAATCAATCATTTAATATTCACTTAAAATTTCATATATATACTAATTTTTTTGACTTCTTGGTCAAAATATATGCCATTATTATAAAATTACATTTATAAAATAAGGGATCACTTCCCTATATAAGACATACATCCTACAATTTACAAATTTTCTCTCTTTAATCAATATACTCCTTTTCCATATCAAAATATCATTTGTATATTTTTCTAAAACATTGGTATGTCACAATACCTCATTTTAATGTTTAGGAATTCCTACCAATATGTTAGCTACTCGAATTGACCAAATTCTTAAAGCACTAAACGGATAGTCAACACAACCAATTTTCATATCATCTTACATAAAAATAAATTTCAATAGTATTTTTATTTATAAATAGATCTCATCAATTTTTATAGTTGGAGGTATCTTTGAGTTCTTATATATACATCTACTTATATAAAATAAATACCAATTTCAACAAATACTTATTATCTTCAATATTATATTTTTCTATTCAATTCTTTTTTAGGTATTTTATAGATAAATTTCTAAACTCTTTTCAAAAATCTTGCCTTCGTAATTTCAATTTATTTCAATAAAATCATATACAACATTGTCATTGAAATTTCCAACCAAACCATACCAATCATCAAGCAAGCATATATTACATCCAAATAAAATTCATTTTAATATATATCAAAATCACATCAAAGTATTCACATCATCCATGTGAATATTATTTTTATTTCAAAGAAACTTTTGCTTTATAAATTTTCAATACAAATATGTGTGTGTGTAGACATACATATATAAATGTTTTATCGGATTATTGAACCTTTCGATTATTCACAACTTACACATCATAGGTGAGTTGAATAAAATAGGTAACCAAGTCTCATTCTCTAAGGCCAAAGTATATCTCTATCTCTATATTATTCTAACTTAAGCTTTGATACCAGGTGGTGACGTCCCAGCTCCAGTGACCGAAATATCAGATATAATTAACCGTTTGGTTGCTCTAGACAATAGGCATGGAAGGATCGATCTCAGGTATACACTACTTTGGATCAACATGGTTATGTTTCAATACTTGAATATATATGAAGTAATATATATATATGTGTGTGTGTGTGTGTGTGTGTGTGTGTATGTGTATATTGTCTCGATGTAAGGTAATATACATGAGTTATAGAATTGAATAATATAGTATCAGAGAAACAAATTAAAATTTCCCAACTAACAGAACCAGAGTGAACCAAAATGATGAATTTTATATCATATTTAAAAATTTAATGCATTATCTCATCATGTATACAACTCCTCGCAAAATTACATCACATTATCCAATACAATGAAATTTCAATATATAAATAAATAGTGTAAATACTCACCGTCATCATCTGCTTTAAGTTTATATCGTAGCACATAATGCATATGGAGTCATAATATTAACCTACAAAACAACCTAAGCCTGACCTAAGGTTGTTAAACAAATAAAAATCTCCGAGTCAGGTTAGAAATTTAGTTGTGAGTTTAACAAAATCGTAAACAATAAATATGCAGTGTCAGGTTTAAAGGTGACCATTTCAAACATGTAGATGTCACAAATACCATATCAAATCCTGCCTATGATTAATTTTCATAAATAGTGATAAAATACGTGTCATGTTCTATTCATCGTGACTCACAATTGCAATTTTAATCAACTGAGATATCACAATCTATCCATATTATATGAGTTGCTTTTGTTTTATAAATTCAAAACATCATTTCAAATCATTTGTTTTACCAGGTTAGCATTTCTAGTTATATTTTAAGAGAAGGCTAAATCATCTTCTCGTTATGTGATTCCTAATAGGATATCACATTGATAAATCTCCTCAGTGGATTTATCTTCTACATAGACTAGTATACTTCCAGTCAATTATGGTTGGCCGCCATATGATCCCTTTTTTTCACGGCCTTTAGATATCTATAGACGTGACAAATCTTACTCATGTTGTAATGCACTTCATCATCATATCTCCATCAGGTGGTGCTACTTCTATTTGTTTGCACTACACCTATGATAACTCTCAATATCTTCATTAACTTCATATGTCCTAGCAACATATCATTTGGACATTGTGAAGACGGCCGAGGTCATAATGATTGGATTGTGATCATTGAATCATTCTATTAGGATGAAAATTAGTAGTCTAGTAGTCAATACCTGATACAATTCTCGTCAAATGTTAAATTTATTGCTTTTCAAAACATTTGAGTTTTATTTAATACCTACATTCCCCGAATGACATTTTTCCCATTGTCATTACCAAATGTTGTGTATGGGCACATCAACATAGCAAAATATCGTTGTTCAAAACTTGGAAATTAAACACGGTGAAGTGCACAATATAATCATGGGATATAATAAAACTGCATATAATATAATGGGTAAAGCACACATCATACACACACACCCACACACATTTGAAATTAAAAATCAAATAAGTATTCAGAAGCACCCACGGTCATTCAAGCATATTTTTCATTCAATTCGCGTGTGATTCATCATAATTATATTTGCAACTAATCATATGTTTGATATAATTCTAGCATTAGTTATAACCAGCCATTAAGTAATTCATTTATTTTCAAATCAGCTAAACCTTCAATCATTTAGCATACCATATGTACATTTACATTGCTAGAGTGAAATATGTGAATATGTAAGTTCAATCACTTATATCAAAATGAAACATCAATTTCTAATTATCTAAAAGATATTCAAATAAATTGATCTATTTATTATATTCATGATTTTTAAAACAAATATTAAATAAATATATATATATATATATATATATATATTTGGTTTTTATTTTCTAAATCATACCATTGCCATTATGTTAATTAAAACATCAGACTTTATTTTAGCAACATCATAGTTATTTCATTCATGTCCTAAGTTACACATAGCAAACTAACACCACAATGCACACATATGACAATAATGTATTTATGCCATTTGTTACATCAAGTATTACTCAGGTGGTCCCCCTTGGTGACCAGATTCCTCTTCCTTGTCCGCCTGTCCGGAAGTGGGTGAAGACGGTTGCTCCTTAAGTTCCCTTAGTTGATGCTCCGGTAGCTCCCATTGTTCCACCCCCCATTATGGATCCTCCTGCTGATGCTCCGGTTTGCGTAGATCCTACTATTTCAGTGTGTAACAACCCGGAATTTTCAAACCCGAAAACTCCAGATAGTTACGAAAAAGAAGAAAGGGATAGAAGAAGAAGAAGAAAAACAACATCAGAATCGCACATCGCAGCGGAATAAAATATAATATATAGAATACAGTTTTAAATACAAGAAATCTGTACTGTATACATATACATACATACCATCATCAGAGTACATCAATCAACTCATACAGAGACAACTACTATAAGATCTTATACAGCGGAAATAATAGGCAAATACGTAGATACGCTCTGTCATCAGCTCGTCTCCTGAGCTCCAGTATAAAACCTGAATCCTGTTTAACTCGGTCTGACCCGAGCATCATATAAAACAACACCCGAGTCAGTCTGGAATACCAGCGTGAGAAAATCACACTCAATTGGATTAATAAAGTTTCAAAAATCCTTTGAAAACAAAAGCATCTCGTAAGACCACGCCACGAATAAACATGTCGGGTTTTTACCTTACGATAGCTAAAACACTTTTTATTAAAGTTCTCTGATATTATTATAGTGTCTATAGAAAGTAAATAGAATCTAGCTGAAATGCTTGCATCTCACGTTTCAGCAATAGTTGGGCACAATCAAAACCGTACAGGCGCTTATTGGAGTTTGGATCCCATACAATGGCAGGGCTACTGGGGTACCGCCCGTCACAGTACCTGGTCTAGATCAGAGTACCGAGGAGCCACCCTAACTCCCCTGCAACACAAGACCGGAACCATTCCTTACTGAACAGTCCCAAGCAAGATCACCCCGCAGTTGGCACGACCAACCACCCACTAAGCCGAATAAAAAGGGACATCTAGACAGGGGAAACCTCACTCTCCAGTGGGGGCTACCCACGAAGTCTTGCTGCACCTCTCCTGTTTTAGCCATTCCCCGTTGATGAGGCTTGGGGTTTAGTGTTACCTTTTAAGAACGCATCACTTAGAATGCTCATCGTCCACATGACGATGTTCTGAAAGCATTCAATCCATACAAGTTGCCCTGGGTTTGGACAAACCGAATCACCGTCTTCAACTCTTCACGGTCTTCATTCGTAATCGTTCAAACCGGATCGAAGTGATTTTCGGATAATTAAATCCGATCCCGGACTCTTCGAAACGATCAGCGCGTTGTCCAATAATGATAGTCAGTTATTTAACTATCAATTAATCGCATACAAGCAACCATCAAATAATTTCCACAAATTATCTACCCCAATTATCATACAGATAATATTTACATTTAACCCATTTGGAATAAATTTTCAAAGTCCTTTATTCCCATGAAATCACTTAATTGATTTCTTATACTCACTCCATTGATTTACCTTTTGGAAATATCATTTATTTCTCATTCATTTTTCAAAAATCAATTACACTTTCCTTATAATTTCTCAAATTCACTTCCTCCACTTAATAAGGTTTCTCCTAAATTTTATTCCATTTAAATTGATTTTCTTACCATCACAAGAGGATTTTAATTTGATTTTAAAAAAAAATTTGAAAACATCTAGATTTATAAAATAAGAAGTAATATTAAATATAAATATTTATATCTAGTTATTTATAAATTTCAAAGCTGGTTTTAGAGAACTTAAAGTTTATAATAAATAATAGTTAAACCTTCAAAATAACCAATTCGAAAATATTTTACATCCAAATAATAGTTTATAAAAAGATTTATATAGTATAGTAATTGAAAATATTCTTTTTAAAATAAATTATAATTTTAGGAAATCCTATATCCATTTATAAATGCCTCTTGTCCACATTCACCTTTGGAAATATCCTGCTATTTCCATTCAACCAATTTCATATCTCATTTATAAATTCCATTCATGAATTTATAAAATCTCCTTGGATTTCATTTATTATAAGATAGTTTGATCTAAAAATCTCATCTTTATAATTTATTTCTTTCTATAAAGTTCCATATTGTCCCATTCAGTAAATTCCATTCATTATTAAATAAACTCTCCTTTTGACTCTTAATAGAATTTCTTATTCGTAATTCTTAATAGCATCTTCTTTATTTCATAATAAATTTTCTTTTATTTTCTTATTAATATTTCTTTTATTCCCTTAATAGACCTCCATTTCCATTTCTAATATAATTCCATTTTCTTTAATTCACTTATCGATTACAATATTCCTTCAAGTATAAATTTATAATTTAAATTTCCAAAAACTCACTTTATCACATTAAGGTTTAACTTAAGTAGAAAACATACTTTTATTTCTTTTCTTCATTCTCACTTAAAGTAGATTCAAATTTCAAATAAATATTTTCTATTTGAGTTTTATTTAACTTTTTCAAAATTAATTTATCAACGGTAATAGAAATTTCAAATTTTCAACTTCTCTGTTATTCAACAGTTGATAATTCAATTATCTATAAAACCACCCAAATCAATATATCATCCTGTCACAGAACAGCATTTATACGAAATAAAATAAATAGTTTTGAGGAATCCTGTTGGATCCCTCCAACCTGTTTCCATGCATCCACAGATGTTAGCACAACAAAATAACAATTTCACTTCAATGTGAAATATTGCAGTATATGAGTTTAATATTTCTAACATCCGCTATTTCATGGCATATAGGACCTATTTAATTATTCACTAATTCAACCATCATTCAAGCAATTCAACAAATAAATTTAAATTCAACAATTTAAATTTAAAATCCACTGAGTGAGATTAACTCACCTTTGATTTAATTGTTGCAATCCTTCCCAATCCCGACACGTTTCCATATTTTTGACCTTGAATAACAATTGCATGGATTTTATTAATATTCGAACAAATCGAATAATTATTTGTCGTTTAAATAAATTTATGTTAATCTAATAATTTTAATCTTAACTAATGTTTTATTTTTAGCAAATAATTAGATTTTAAACTAATTCTCCCTTTATAAAAAAAAATACCTTTTAGTAATTTAAACAATTTAATCACCAAATCCACTTATAGTTATTTTAACAATCTAATCTTAATATTATTATTATTTTCCAAAGTCCTATATAAAATTCTGTTTTACTGGTTTTAGAAGTCCAATTTGTATATAGACTTTTCAGCATCCTAAAATCCCTATATATTCCCCTAAAATCTTACACATATATTTGAGTATGAAGGTGTAGTTATATATATATATATATTTATATTTCTAAAAAAATTTGTTTTCCCTCTTATCATAACAGCAGTAATTTATTTTACTGTCAAAACCCCTTTCTTTTTTTTTCTTTTTCTTTTAACAGGAATTATCGAAAGGTAGATAAATACCTCACTGCAAGACCCACGCCCCCGCCTCTCCTGATCGACGCGACCTCGCGTTTGCGTGCCATCTCGATTCCAGATCCTTCCCGCTTGCTTGCCTACCCCAGCGCCGCCACCTGCCTTGAACCGCCGACTCCGAGACCACCACCTTCACGCGCGAGCATGCGCTCCCTCCCCTCGATCGATCGCCGCCCCACTTCGCCCCTGCGCCGCCATATCCTCGCGCGTGCAGCCTCACTTGCGACGATGCTACAGATCGCTTCGCGCCCCTCTAATCGATTCGCGAGCTAGGTTCCTTTTTTTTTAATTGCCGAATGTTGTAGAAGTCGGCTTGAAGGAAAAGGGGAATGAAAAGGGTTTCGGAATTTATTCAAGGAAGAAGGGTTTTGCTCGCGATTATAGGAAGATAGCGGCCATGATTTTTGATTTTGGGTTACTGAACGAAGACATAAACGAGAAGCATCGTGAATTAAAGAGCTAAAGGAAGCGTCTTTGAGAAGCTGAAAGGAAATACGGCTATGATTTGTTGTAGGATATTTTTAATTTTTTAAACGATTAATTATATTCGAAGCGTTTACCTCTCGTACGATCACACGATCACTCCAAAATTAACGAAATTTTGAAATCCGGCAATAATTCAATATTGCGGATCCAATGGAACTGGTTTCGTTGAATTCCGAAACTGTGCCTCGGAAGGTTATTTTCAGCTGTCTATTTAAACAATGTAAATTTAAAATTTAACAAACGACAGTTAAATTAAATTTTAACCCATCTATTATTTCCAGTGTTATCAATATAAATTTTATAAGCTGTTGAAATATTTTTAACACGCTTACTACTCCAAATTTTATATTTTACCCAATATCCGATTGTCACTTTAATAATTAATTCAATAGGCCGTTATACTTTAAATTTTGAATTCCTTTAATCATATAAAACCAAACTGTTCATATAAAAATCAAATTAAAGTTCAAATTAGATATTTAAATTCAATTTAAATATTATAAATTAGCCGTCAAAAATCCGGGTCGTTACATTCCTCCCCCCTTAAAAGAATTTCGTCCCCGCAATTACTAGTTAGGAAGAATGGTCCCATACCCGATTCTATTACTCCAATACCAACTATTCACATCCTACTAATTATCTTCTTATTAATTTTCTAAACCTTCCTTAGTTTCAAACTATACTATATATTTAACCATTCACGTTTCAATTTAAACTCAAATTTTGACTTATCAAAATTTCTCAAAATTTTTCTAACACCCTAAATTCCCGAAAAATTTCGCCAGCGTCTCTTTTGCGCGGCTAGCTCGGTACAACTACAAAATGGCTCTACGGCCTCTCAAAAAGCCGAGCGGCTCGATCAAAATCCCAATCAATTCCCATATAGAAATTCAAACACATACCTTTTGTCGGGCATTTCAATTTAATCTTTTGAAATCAAACTCAATTCTCCTTACCTTTATATTACCTGCATATCTTACATAACAATCTATTCAATCACAATATACAATACATTTTATCGACATTCTTACGAATGTCCATATCTATTCATTTAAATATTATTTTAGATTATATTTGAAATATCAATTTCCAATTGAGAATGCATTTTCCTTACTTAAGTTAGTATAAACATCTTATGTGTTTTCTTATATTTATTTTCATCTTACCACTTTAGTTTGTATTCATCCTTATTCAATTTATTCTTTCATTCCCATATGAATTTAATTTATCTATAACTCTAAATATTCAAATTCTAATTTTCATTTATATCAAATTCATGTCACTATTTTAAATTAGTTTCATTCTCTAATTTATTCATTTTAAATTTTGCAAACATTTGTCGTTAACAAAATTTTCAAAAACTTTCAAAAATTTTCTAACTCCCAAAATTTCTGAAAATTTTTGGCAGAGTCCCCTTTTGTACGGAGGAGCTTTTGCAATTTGACAATAGAGATAAATATATATACATCGACCCACACGGTCGGAAAAACAAAAACAGTTCATATTTTCTAGTTTGTATTGCATAAGCGTACCTTATTTAGCATTTTAAGCAAGCGACTTATTTAATTTTAGCATATGCGCATCCAAAATCCCGCTATACAGTCTTCTGGTACCTGTACTTACTCAGTTTAAACTCATAAGTAACATCTTTATGAAATTTATAACAAAACAACTACAACACATCAAAACATAAGCAATGCAATATAAATCACTTCATAACAAATTTATATAGTTCCCAAACTAGTTCCATTTGTTTCTAACTGACACAAACACTGTTTGCATCCAACTTTAAGTAGGTTACGACACATTTACTCAACTCCAATTCATAATTACGTCCAAACAAACCTATTCTCCATTTAATTGATTTCAAAAATCAATTTATGCTTCTTATCAATTCAAAATCATATTTTATAAGCAATTATATGCGAATCAAGTTCGATAAGCAGGTAATAAGGTTTCCAATTAATTCAAATTGCTTTTACGCAATTTATAACATCATATTCGATTCAGAATGATTTTCACTATCATTCCTTTATCAAAAAAATCCAGTTCAATTACTTTTATTTTTCCACGGAATTATATTTTATCATGTTTACAACAACAACAATTATTTCTATGCAAATTCCAACAACATTCATACAAATAAACAGTTACTTTATTTTTATAACTGTTTTAAAAATTAATTCCAACTCTAGTTATATGAAATTTCATTCCAAAATTTTATTTTTAAACCATACCTTTGCATTGATTGCATTCCAAACCATTTTATTAAGTTCGACAACTTCAATGCTTAAAATTTAGCAATCATGTCCCAAGTTTATACAAGTCATGCTTCATTGAATTTAGACTTAAATTAATTTACTTTAAACTATTTAATTTCCATAACTTAAGTTAATTTCATTTGCTCATAAATTCTTTTTCCAATTTAATTTGATTTTATTTAAATCAAATTTCTTTCATTCACTTCTTAATTCAATGAATTATTTCATTTAAAAATTCAATTCCCATGTTCGATTCATTCTCGAACTTATTTAATTAAATTCAAGACCATTTTCACTTTATTTATTCTCAATTTGGATTTTGTTTGCACTTCTAACCATTATATTTAATCCAAATTCATTTTATTTACTAACCAATCCAAGTTGAATTTTATATTTATGATTCAAGTTCTCTTTCTACCATTCACCTAAATTCACAATCCAGCTTTTATTAATTTACCATTTAACCCTTATTTACCCAATTCAAAGTTTATTCACACATTCAGGTTACTAATTTATCTCAAATTAGTTTATTCCCAATTTATAATTCAATATTTGATTTTTAGCTTCAAAAATCTCTTCATTTACATTTCTTTGATTCAATTTTATTTTATAATTCAGGTTTGGATTTTCTATTTATCTTCCAAATTCAAACAATTCTATTGACTTATTTATTCCATCTTAATTTTATAAGTCCACTTCTTATTTATCTTCACACTTCCATTAATTTATAGTTAACCATATTCCCATTTTATTTTAATTCAGGTTTATACATTTTTATTTAGCCAAGTTAATTCAGCACCTCTCAATTCCTTTATAAGCTATCGAAGTCTTAATACTTCAAATTCAAATTCCACTTAGCTTACATTAAATTCATCTTCATTCAAATTCACACATTAACTTAGCTTAAGTTAATTCCAATTAAATCAAAGTGCTCAATCAAATTAAATTTGCTATTCACTTTCCATTCACATCACTTTACCAATCCATCTTATTCAATGAACTTTCACTTTATTTACATACAATTGGATTTTATTTGTAACTTCTAATTACCTTTACTTTAGTCCGATTCCAAAACAATTTCAATTCATATTTAATTTACTTACCATTCATATCACTTGAATTAATTTCAATCCACTTTAAGTTTTATTTCTCTTCTCAATTCATTCACATTCTAAATTTTTATTTACTTCTCCTCATTATTTATATTTATTTTATTTTTATATTTTCATCATCTCACTTCAATCACACAAAATTTTCTTATTCATTACTCACATTTCAAAATTTTAATCTTAAATCCAAGTTAAATTCTCATTTCTAACCTTCACTTGATTTTAAATTCCAAAATTCAAATTTAATGATTTCCTGGGTTATATAAGCTATTTCGGATTTTAAAATCTCATTTGTCTACAATACTAGCATCCAAACATCCAAGTTATAATAATAATTTCAGAAAAATATTCCTTTTATATCAAAATATATTTTGGATGAAATTATTTCATTCACCCACCTTTGAAAATCATTATTGTGTCGAATTGCTCTACTCAAGTGTTTAGAAACCCCTTCGATGCAGTTTCGAGGCTGTGCCGACGAAGGTTCATATACCACCCAATAAATCAATCAACACAATACAAAACCACTTTTATTCACTAACAAATACGCGCTCATATCTATAAATACGCTCAAACTCATTCTAGAGTACCATTGACTCTATCTTTAATGAGTAATTCCCCACCAGAGCCAAGGTTCTTGCTTAACCTTTCGGCTCTGATACCAAGTGTAACAACCCAGAATTTTCGAACCCGAAAACTCCAGATAATTATGAAAAAGAAGAAAGGGATAGAAGAAGAAGAAGAAAAACAACATTAGAATCGCACATCGTAGCGCAATAAAATATAATATATAGAATACAGTTTTAAATACAAGAAATCTGTACTGTATACATATACATACATACCATCATCAGAGTACATCAATCAACTCATACAGAGACAACTACTATAAGATCACATACAGCGGAAATAATAGGCAAATACGTAGATACGCTCTGTCATCAGCTCGTCTCCTGAGCTCCAGTATAAAACCTGAATCCTGTTTAACTCGGTCTGACCCGAGCATCATATAAAACAACACCCGAGCCAGTCTGGAATACCAGCGTGAGAAAATCACACTCAATTGGATTATTAAAGTTTCAAAAATTCTTTGAAAACAAAAGCATCTCGTAAGACCACGCCACAAATAAACATGTCGGGTTTTTACCTTACGATAGCTAAAACACTTTTTATTAAAGTTCTCTGATATTATTATAGTGTCTATAGAAAGTAAATAGAATCTAGCTGAAATGCTTGCATCTCACGTTTCAGCAATAGTTGGGCACAATCAAAACCGTACAGGCGCTTATTGGAGTTTGGATCCCATACAATGGCAGCGCTACTAGGGTACCGCCCGTCACAGTACCTGGTCTAGATCAGAGTACCAAGGAGCCACCCTAACTCCCCTGCAACATAAGACCGGAACCATTCCTTACAGAACAGTCCCAAGCAAGATCACCCCGCAGTTGGCGCGACCAACCGCCCACTAAGCCGAATAAAAAGGGACATCTAGACAGGGGAAACCTCACTTTCCAGTGGGGGCTACCCACGAAGTCTTGCTGCACCTCCCCTGTTTTAGCCATTCCCGGTTGATGAGGCTTGAGGTTTAAAGTTACCTTTTAAGAACGCATCACTTAGAATGCTCATCGTCCACCTGACGATGTTCTGAAAGCATTCAATCCATACAAGTTGCCCTGGGTTTGGACAAACCGAATCACCGTCTTCAACTCTTCACGGTCTTCATTCGTAATCGTTCAAACCGGATCGAAGTGGTTTTCGGATAATTAAATCCGATCCCGGACTCTTCGAAACGATCAGCACGTTGTCCAATATTGATGGTCGGTTATTTAACTATCAATTAATCACATACAAGCAAGCATCAAATAATTTCCACAAATTATCTACCCCAATTATCATACATATAATATTTACATTTAACCCATTTGGAATAAATTTTCAAAGTCCTTTATTCCCATGAAATCACTTAATTGATTTCTTATACTCACTCCATTGATTTACCTTTTGCAAATATCATTTATTTCTCATTAATTTTTCAAAAATCAATTACACTTTCCTTATAATTTCTCAAATTCACTTCCTCCACTTAATAAGATTTCTCCTAAATCTTATTCCATTTAAATTGATTTTCTTACCATCACAAGAGGATTTTAATTTGATTTCAAAAACAATTTTGAAAACGTCTAGATTTATAAAATAAGAAGTAATATTAAATATAAATATTTATATTTAGTTATTTATAAATTTCAAAGCTGGTTTTAGAGAACTTAAAGTTTATAATGAATAATAGTTAAACCTTCAAAATAACTAATTCGAAAATATTTTACATCCAAATAATAGTTTATAAAAAGATTTATATAGTATAGTAATTGAAAATATTCTTTTTAAAATAAATTATAATTTTAGAAAATCCTATATCCATTTATAAATGCCTCTTGTCCACATTCACCTTTGGAAATATCCTGCTATTTCCATTCAACCAATTTCATATCTCATTTATAAATTTCATTCATGAATTTATAAAATCTCCTTGGATTTCATTTATTATAAGATAGTTTGATCTAAAAATATCATCTTTATAATTTATTTCTTTCTATAAAGTTCCATATTGTCCCATTCAGTAAATTCCATTCATTATTAAATAAACTCTCCTTTTGACTCTTAATAGAATTTCTTATTCGTAATTCTTAATAGCATCTTCTTTATTTCATAATAAATTTTCTTTTCTTTTCTTATTAATATTTCTTTTATTCCCTTAATAGACCTCCATTTCCATTTCTAATATAATTCCATTTTCTTTAATTCACTTATCGATTACAATATTCCTTCAAGTATAAATTTATAATTTAAATTTCCAAAAACTCACTTTATCACATTAAGGTTTAACTTAAGTAGAAAACATACTTTTATTTCTTTTCTTCATTCTCACTTAAAGTAGATTCAAATTTCAAATAAATATTTTCT
Organism: Allium cepa; assembly: GCA_030765085.1. Taxonomy (NCBI): domain Eukaryota; kingdom Viridiplantae; phylum Streptophyta; class Magnoliopsida; order Asparagales; family Amaryllidaceae; genus Allium; species Allium cepa. Next base: position 127,142,319 of record CM060932.1, read on the forward strand.
ATTTGAGTTTTATTTAACTTTTTCAAAATTAATTTATCAACGGTAATAGAAATTTCAAATTTTCAACTTCTCTGTTATTCAACAGTTGATAATTCAATTATCTATAAAACCACCCAAATCAATATATCATCCTGTCACAGAACAGCATTTATACGAAATAAAATAAATAGTTTTGAGGAATCCTGTTGGATCCCTCCAACCTGTTTCCATGCATCCACAGATGTTAGCACAACAAAATAACAATTTCACTTCAATGTGAAATATTGCAGTATATGAGTTTAATATTTCTAACATCCGCTATTTCATGGCATATAGGACCTATTTAATTATTCACTAATTCAACCATCATTCAAGCAATTCAACAAATAAATTTAAATTCAACAATTTAAATTTAAATTCCACTGAGTGAGATTAACTCACCTTTGATTTAATTGTTGCAATCCTTCCCAATCCCGACACGTTTCCATATTTTTGACCTTGAATAATAATTGCATGGATTTTATTAATATTCGAACAAATCGAATAATTATTTTTCGTTTAAATAAATTTATGTTAATCTAATAATTTTAATCTTAACTAATGTTTTATTTTTAGCAAATAATTAGATTTTAAACTAATTCTCCCTTTATAAAAAAAATTATCTTTTAGTAATTTAAACAATTTAATCACCAAATCCACTTATAGTTATTTTAACAATCTAATCTTAATATTATTATTATTTTCCAAAGTCCTATGTAAATTCTGTTTTACTGGTTTTAGAAGTCCAATTTGTATATAGACTTTTCAGCATCCTAAAATCCCTATATATTCCCCTAAAATCTTACACATATACTTGAGTATGAAGTTGTAGTTATATATATATATATTTATATTTCTAAAAAAATCTGTTTTCCCTCTTATCATAACAGCAGTAATTTATTTTACTGTCAAAACCCCTTTCTTTTTTTTTCTTTTTTTTAGCAGGAATTATCGAAAGGTAGATAAATACCTCACTGCAAGACCCACGCCGCCGCCTCTCCTGATCGACGCGACCTCACGTTCGCGTGCCATCTCGAATCCAGATCCTTCCCGCTTGCTTGCCTACCCTAGCGCCGCCACCTGCCTTGAACCGCCGACTCCGAGACCACCACCTTCACGCGCGAGCATGCGCTCCCTCCCCTCGATCGCTCGCCGCCCCACTTCGCCCTGCGCCGCCATATCCTCGCGCGCGCAGCCTCACTCGCGACGACGCTACAGATCACGTCGCGCCCCTCTAATCGATTCGCGAGCTAGGTTCCTATTTTTTTTTTAATTGCCGAATGCTGTAGAAGTCGGCTTGAAGGAAAAGGAGAATGAAAAGGGTTTCGGAATTTATTCAAGGAAGAAGGTTTTTGCTCGCGATTATAGAAAGATAGCGGCCATGATTTTTGATTTTGGGTTACTGAACGAAGAAATAAACGAGAAGCATCGTGAATTAAAGAGCTAAAGGAAGCGTCTTTGAGAAGCTGAAAGGAAATACGGCTATGATTTGATGTAGGATATTTTTAATTTTTTAAACGATTAATTATATTTGAAGCGTTTACCTCTCGTATGATCACACGATCACTCCAAAATTAACGAAATTTTGAAATCCGGCAATAATTCAATATTGCGGATCCAATGGAACTGGTTTCGTTGAATTCCGAGACTGTGCCTCGGAAGGTTATTTTCAGCTGTCTATTTAAACAATGTAAATTTAAAATTTAACAAACGACAGTTAAATTAAATTTTAACCCATCTATTATTTCCAGTGTTATCAATATAAATTTTATAAGCTGTTGAAATATTTTTAACACGCTTACTACTCCAAATTTTATATTTTACCCAACATCCGATTGTCACTTTAATAATTAATTCAATAGGCCGTTATACTTTAAATTTTGAATTCCTTTAATCATATAAAACCAAACTGTTCATATAAAAATCAAATTAAAGTTCAAATTAGATATTTAAATTCAATTTAAATATTATAAATTAGCCGTCAAAAATCCGGGTCGTTACACAGTGCGTGTTATAGCCCCATCTAATATGAGATATTCGCCAGAGAGGGACACATTTTATGCATTTATCCGTGATGTTGGGGGCGAGACTCGTTTTCTTATCTACCATATTGAGGGAGATGGTTTGTGCCTCACTAGGGTGGGGGAGATTGGTGAGGAGAACAAAAGTAAGTTTTATGATGTCACATGGGATAGGAAATTTCTTTACTCACGTAACTCTGTTGAATATAATCCTCGTCGGGCTGCTCTCTTCTCAGGGTTTTCTCATGTTATTGGACCTCCTTCATCGTGACTGTTCATCCTCTTTTGAGGAGGATTAGTCATGCCTTTTTAGTAGTTTAGGCTCTTTTGTCTAGCTCCTGTGCTTTCAAATTTTGCCCTTTTAGTTGCTCTGTACATGTATAGAGCACTTGTTTTCCCATTATATATTCAGTGGCACGGCCCACTATAAAGCCGGCTAGCTTTGCTAAAAAAAAGTATGACTCGGGTGATACTAGCTTTGCAACTCATTTCAACTTATAAAAACATCATTACAAACACTGTATCGTAAAATGTACACCAACTAATATAGTGTGTATGCATTATGCATAATTGTTTATTAATTAATTAGATATTCATTTTACTTACATTTCCTTTATAAATCTTTAAATATCTGTTTCTTTATTTAGCTAAATTAAAAATTCTAAATTTAAATAACACATGCATCAAAATTTGTTGCATTATAAGTTTCTTCATGATCATCAACACTACCAACTAAAAAGGTTAAACAACTAAAAATGAGGCCTTTCCCTTTATTCAAACTTTATACTTCTTCCATAAATATTTCTATGCATCATAACCTATTTTATATTATGTTTATTATCCAAGTAGATCGTTAACGACCCCTTAATCAACCTCAGACCAAAGCATCAAATCAAAGAGCATTAATCAAAATAGTATTTAATTCATTGTTTTCTTATTATAGTTCACCCTTTTCATATTAAATTTCCTTTTGCATACTTCAATTTAAATTCATACAACTATTTTTTGCATCTAGAATAATAGGTTACTGCCATATACGATAATAAAGTAAAAGGCTAGGAGAACCAGTTTGGCTAACCTAGTAATAGTTGCTTTTTTGTCATGCAACTATTACTAGGGTAATAACAAATAGAACAGATAGGCATGTCATCAAATATTTTATCTACTTTCAAACCAAAGAGTGATTACATATATAGTTTAATTGCCTAAACAATTCAAAATTAAATATCAAATAATAAGATTTTGGGCAACTACAACACCGTTAAAGAAATAAGGGGAACGACATACGTGATGAGCTGATAACAAATAGAACAGATATATTCTCAAAATTCCACTTGTTTGTTTCATATCTATTGTCCCTCAATCAAAAATAAAAATACATAATAAGATGATAGAAAGTAATAGTTGCTTTTTTGTTATGATTCGAAAGCTGAAAATTTCTTTTAAAACAAATTTTTCTAAATTGATTATTTCATGAATCATTTTAATACAAATGCACATTCTCATGTACTTATCAAGTTTATAGCTATAGTTTACCTCAACTAGCCAATCCTTTAGAATGATAATGAATAGTTATACATTTCAAAATAAATCAGTTCTTCCTTATCACCTAATTACACATACACAAGCCATGTATTATTAATCAAACCAATATATAATATGCAACACATCATATACAACTAAGCTGCAAGGCCTACAAATCAACATATAACATTGCATACATAAAGTTCAATAAATTAGTATATTTTTATTATAGAAACATTGCCTCATCGGATCTTCGTTATTAGTTTCATCGATTAGCTAAAGTGTTGAGCACACAATGAAAATCTATCAACACTACCACGCCACTTATCTCAACTTTTTTGTAACACCCAATGGCTGTAAACGTCGTACGAATTCATACGAACCATGTATATAAAAATGCTTAACTTGTATATTTTTAAAATATGGAATCAATCATTTAATATTCACTTAAAATTTCATATATATACTAATTTTTTTGACTTCTTGGTCAAAATATATGTCATTATTATAAAATTACATTTATAAAATAAGGGATCACTTCCCTATATAAGACATACATCCTACAATTTACAAATTTTCTCTCTTTAATCAATATACTCCTTTTCCATATCAAAATATCATTTGTATATTTTTCTAAAACATCGGTATGTCACAATACCTCATTTAATGTTTAGGAATTCCTACCAATATGTTAGCTACTCGAATTGACCAGAATTCATAAAGCACTAAACGGATAGGTCAACACAACTAATTTTCATATCATCTTACATAAAAATAAATTTCAATAGTATTTTTCTTTATAAATAAATCACATCAATTTTTATTGTTGGAGGTATCTTAAGTTCTTATATATACATCTACTTATATAAAATAAATACCAATTTCTACAAATACGTATTATCTTCATAATTATATTTTTCTGTTCAATTTTTTTTAAGTATTTTATAGATAAATTTCTAAAATCTTTTAAAAAAAGCTTGCCTTTGTTCAATTTATTTTTATACAATCATATACAACATTGTCAATCAAACTTCCAACCAAACCATACCAATCATCAAGCAAGCATATATTACGTCCAAATAAAATTCATTTTAATACATATCAAAATCACATCAAAGTATTCATATCATACGTGTGAATATTATTTTTATTTTTATTTCAAAGAAACTTTTACTTTATAAATTTTCAATACAAATACGTATGTGTGTGTATACACATATACATATACATATACATACACACACACACACACACACACACACACACACACACATATATATATGCATTCTATCAGATTATTGAACCTTTCAATCATTCACAACTCACACATCATAGGTGGGTTGAATAAAATAGGTAACCAAGTCTCATTCTCTAAGGCCAAAGTATATCTCTATATTATTCTCTTTGATACCAGATTGTGACGTCCGAGCTCCAGTGACCGAAATATCAGATATAGTTAACCGTCTGGTTGCTCTAGACAATGGGTATGGATGGATCGATCTCTCGTATGCACTAATTTGGATCAACATCAATATGTTTCAATGCTTGAATAAATATAAAGTATATGTGTGTGTGTGTGTGTGTGTGTGTGTGTGTGTGTGTGTGTGTATCTTTGTATGTATGTATATGTATATTGTCTCGATGTAAGGTAATATACACGAGTTCTAGAATTGAATAATATAATATTAGAGAAACAAATTAAAATTTCCCAATTAACAGAACCAGAGTGAACAAAAATGATGAATTTTATATCATATTTAAAAATTTAATGCATTATCTCATCATATATACAACTCCTCGCAAAATTACATCACATTATCCAATACAATGAAATTTCAATATATGAATAAACAGTGTAAATACTCACCGTCATCATCTGCTATAAGTTTATATCATAGCACATAAAGTATACGCAGTCATAATATTAACCTATAAAACAACCTAAGCCTGACCTAAGGTTGTTAAACAAATAAAAAATTCCGAGTCAGGCTAGAAATCTAGTTGTGAGTTTAACAAAATCGTAAATAATAAATATGCAGTGTCAGGTTTATAGGTGACCATTTCAAACATGTAGATGTCACACATACCATATCAAATCCTGCCTATGATTAATTTTCATAAATAGTGATAACATACGTGTCATGGCTCTATTCATCGTGACTCGCAATTGCAATTTTAGTCAACTGAGATATCACAATCTATCCATACTATATGAGTTGCTTTTGTTTTATAAATTTAAAACATCATTTCAAATAACATGAAATAGATTTGAAATAGATATCTAATATCTTCTCCTTAATATCTTTGACCGATTACGGGAATCAACTAATATCTTCTCCTTAATAAATTTGAAATAGATTAAAATCATCCAAACTTAACCCTCCACTTTGATTTAAAAATATTCATAATTCAACAAAATTGGTTATTGGGTCAGGCCCCATGGCGCTAAGTATATCGTACCACACTAATCAAGTTTGAGCAATGCTCAAACTTGTCCTTTTAAACCGGATTTGTCAAAATATCAGCTGGATTGTGTTTTGTATGTATCTTTGACAGCGTTATCTTATTTCTCTCTTTTTCAAGCATGAGAAAGAAACTCCAAACAACAATGTGCTTTTTCTGTGAGCTGTAGACTTGATTCTCAACAAGATGAATGATGCCCTGACTATCCGAAAACAACTCCACAGTCTTCTGCATCATTGATAAATCCTCCACAAGCTGCAACAAGTACAATTCTTCCTTGGTCGCTTGCACAATAGAATAAGCTCCGCCTAAGTGGTTGATAAAGCTACAACGGAGTGTAGCTTGGATCTTTAAGAAATCAGGCCTTTGCCAAGTGTATAAACATAGTCAGAAATCGATTTCCTACCATCTCTATCCTTAGCTTAAATTGAATCACAATAACCCCTTAGAGTTATGTTGGTGTAGGATCGATTTCACCCTAGAGGGGGGGGGGGGTGAATAGGGTGATAGTGTTAATTATAAAAATTATTGCGGAAGTGTATATTAATTTTAACACAGACCACAGCAGAATAAACACAGCACAGAAAATATCAGAATAATAAATGCAAAAGAGAACAACACAGAATTTACCCAGCTTTGGCAAAACCCTGCCTACGTGCTGCCTCCAAGGTTTCTACTAGAAATTAGAAAGTCCCTCGCTTACACATGTAAACTCGCTATACCTGCTATTGACTTTCCTAACTCTACGCTCAAAACCCTGGCCATAACTCAACCATCGAGTTGCGAATTCCCAAACTACAACACGTAATTTGTACCCTAGTCACACGACTAGAAAAAAAATTAAACAGTTTAAAATATAAATTTAAAAACAATTAAAATTAAACCCTAATTATAAATTTAAAGCCCCTTAAAACAAACTCCTTTAGAAAATAGGCCGGCCTCCTTTGCTATTTGACCCCTCTCTTTTATTTCTTTGTTCGTAATGACGGCCGTTCCTTTTTAGGGCTTCGTCCTTGATCAAATTGGGGCTTTCGAAGTGTCGATAATTTGTTGATTAATTCAATGATTCTTCGCGTGTACCGCTGATCGATTGTTGCTCACTTCGGCTGCTTTGTTGATCGAATTCTCTCCTTGAATCGGTATTATTTGCTTTTTGCTTCATTGATTTTTGCTTTCTGGAATTCGATGGAATAATTGTCGATGATGATTAGGGTTTTTATAGGAGTCAACTACCTAAAATCTCGTTCGTCTGATTTCTTCAATTTTATGCTATCGACCCTCTGATTTTGTTTCGAATATTGAGATGTTTTCTGACTTAATCAAAAACGTATACTGATGGTCACGGCTTTGCTTGGTCACCACGGTATTAAATTCTGACTTGTTCAACTTCGATTTTTGCTGGCATTTTTGGTTCGAACTAGTTGCCTTGGTCATCACGGTTTGATTAATTTTTTTGTGATGGTCACGGCTTCACTTTGTTTATGATCTTTTGAACTGGATTTTGCTTCTGTGCATGCTGTACTCGGTCGAGTTCATTCCCATTCTGTAGACCTGAACCTTGCATTTTATACATAAGTATATGATCACTATCTTCTGTTCACCTGCATGTTTACTGTGACGTTGTTTTGATCAGTTGCATTGTTCATGTCATGTTGTTCATGTGCATGCTTTGTACTTCATTTGAGGTTGTAGCTTTGGTCTTTGTTGCTCTGGTCCTGTTGCCTTCAGTTGCTTGTCGAATTTGTAGTTGGTATTTCAATTGCTTCATATGTATGTTTGTTGCGGCCTTGTGCTCATCTGAGTCATCTGAAATTGTAGCCTCGGTCATTTGTTCCTGTAATATGTCACTGTAATGCTTACTGGTATTTCATCTTGGTCATGTTGGTTTCATATGCATATTTGTGCATATTGACCCTTGGTCTCTGTTGCATGCATGAAGTCATTTGATCTTGATTACTTGTTGGAGTCTGGTGGATGCTGTCTTGATTTGTTACTGCTGTGTCTACACTGTCATGTACACTTGTGTTTGAGCTTGCATTTGTTAGTGATGTTGTACTTCACTATTGCCTGGTCTTGTTTGTTTGATCACCTTGTTGTTCCTGTAGTTGCTGTTATATCATTCATCTTATGTTTGAACATAACATTCATTTTGTTGTTTCACTTGTGTATTGCCTTCACTGTCCACTTGAACTTGGAGTCTGCCTTGATCATCTTGTAACCTGGTCTGGTCTGGTGCACCTTGTCTGCTGTGACATTGTTCATGTCTGTTTATGTGCAATTTATATTCATGTTGCCTCTGTGTTTGTTGTATCTTTGAGCACTTGATCATTCAAGCCTTTGTGCTTTGGTGCTGTGTTGAATTTGTGCAGTGTTGTACTTGTTGCCTTGTATCACTGGTTCATTCCACTGTTTCATGCATGCTCGACATTATGACTTGTTTTGTTTGCATTTGGCCCTGTTGCTGTTGGTCTGGAGTTGTTTAATGAAGAGGTTAAACCTGTTAGTCGAGCTTGCATACTTCATGTAGCCTTGTGTTGAACCCAGTTTTACAGCTCGGGTTTGACCTTGTGCTTGTGTCGTGATTTTAAATATATTGCACGTGAGTTGAACCCGGCTATGCATTAGGGTTTGATCTGTGCTAACCTGTCCCTGTAGCATTATCAAGTGTATATCGGTGTGCACGGCCCTGTGGCATATACAGTGATACACTGTGTATGTCACAAGCTGTTCGTGTATGATGAATTTAAATTTAAATGATGACGAACAACCCAAATAACTGAGGCAAATCATATTTTCAAAAATGATCTTTTATTTTTGAATTGCAAAAATATTTCTTTTTCAATTTTACTGCGTTAGTTTATATTTTTGCAGATTGCCCAGATGCTGGATTCAAACTAGAATGCAGTTGAAGATAAATACGAGTGTGAGTGATATGTAGTGAGGTGCTGATGTAAATGTGAAAAAAAAGGTGATGTAATCAAAGTTGTATAGATATAGTGAGAGCTTGAAATTGTACTATTCAAAATTGTAATAAATATTTATTTGAATAAAATATCTGTTTGAATTCAAATTCTGTGTAATTTATTTTATTCAACAAATATTTATTTAAACTATGAAAATAGAATAGTATATTAACAAATACATTTAAACGAATGTATATATGTTTATTATCATCAAACAAAAATCATATAAGCGCATACTCAACAATCTCCCCCTTTTGATGATAACAAATATATATTTAAGATTTTGAATGTATTAAATGTATTTGATCGTTCAATTTGCTCCCCCTATTTGAATGCTTCCTATCTAAACAATACTCCCCCTACATATATGCATTGAGAATAAAAATATGCAAATGAATCTATATGCATATGCAAATATATGAATTTTATTTGCTAAAATCTTAACTTTTCTCTCCCCCTTTTGTTATCAGCAAAAGAATAATAGTGTTTGGGAAAATAGAGATAAAGTGATCGATATTGATCTGATATTAAGACTCAATCAAATATAAATATTAAATTTAAAAAAAATCAAACATAAAATCATAAATATTTTGTTAGGCGCATATTCCACTTTTAGAATGATGGAAATGTTGTCATCGTATAAAACCATATAGTTATGTCTATTTGTTGTATATTTATATCAGGAATTTGAATATCTACTAACCATGCATAACCGTTAGGACTTTTAAATGAGATTAGTAGTATTCCAATTTTATTTTTTTTATTTTTTTAGAAAAAAAATGAATTCAAGTATCTTCTAACCACGCATAACCGTGAGGACTTTTAAATGGGATTAGAATCAACTTGTTTATTTTAAAAATCAACTTTTGATATGCGTTCCATACATGCATAACCGTGAGGACTTTTAAATGAGCATGGAAGCACATAACAAATTCCAAGTAATTCACCTATGCATAACCGTGAGGACTTTTAAATGAGAGTGAATACTTTGGTATTTATTATTATTATTACCTTTTTTTTAAGTGAAAATGAAAAACGAACGATTCCTGTTTAAAATACCACACATCGACAAAATATATAGAATTTTGATGAGTGGTGGTCGTTAGAAATAGAAATAGAGATGGTCATGGAATTTTTTACCAACAAAAGTTTTATGACTCTTGTTTAATTTGAAAATTTTACTAATTATATCGTCTCGAGTAATAATATATGGTAAATATCAATACTCATCACTTTTTCAATCACTATTTATATCTTCGATGATTTGTAGGGAGGAAAAAAAATGTTAAATATTCAGCAAATTTCTAAAACACCTAAGCTAAGTCGTGGTTTACAAAAACTATTTTCTGGTAGGGGTTTTGTAAAGATTTCTGCCAATTGATAATCAGTTGAAATAAAATTTATGCAGATATTTTCTTTGGAAATATGATCTCTAATTGAATGATGTCTAACATCTATATGTTTTGTTCGCGAGTGATGTACAGGATTATTTGTGAGATCGATTGCGCTTTTGCTATCACACATTAGTGGTACACGTTTAAAATTTAGGCCATAGTCATGCAAAGTTTGTATCATCCATAAGATTTGAGCAGAGCAACCACTCAAAGCAATATACTCTACCTCTGTTGTGGATAATGCAATACAATTCTGTTTTCTACTCGACCATGCAACTAATGAATGTCCTAACATAAAACATGCTCCACTAGTACTTTTTCTATCAACTAAATTTCCAGCATAATCAGCATCTGAAAAACCTTTCAATTCAAAATTATCGTTTGATGGATACCAAAGACCAAACCGTGGGGTGTGCAACAAATATCTTATAATTCTTTTAATAGCTTTTAAATGAGATTCTTTTGGGTTAGATTGAAAACGTGCACATAAGCAGACAGAAAACATGATGTCAGGTCTAGAGGCGGTAAGATAAAGGAGTGATCCAATCATACCTCTGTACTGCTTTTGATCAACTGTCTTACCTTTTTCATCCTTGTCAAGTTTAAGTGTTGTACTCATGGGAGTTCTTGCTGGTTTAGTATCTTTCAATCCAAATTTGTTGACAAGTTCCCTAATATATTTTGTTTGAGAAATGAATGTGCCTTTATCGCTTTGTTGGATTTGAAATCCTAAAAAGAATTTTAACTCTCCAACCAAGCTCATTTCAAATTTTTCCTGCGTGACTTTTTCAAATTTCTCATACAATAACTTGTTAGTAGCACCATAAATGATGTCATCAACATATATTTGAACAATCAAAAGATCATCGTTTTCATGCAACAGAAATAGTGTGATGTCTACACATCCCTTTTTAAACCCATTTTCAAGGAGATAAGAACTAAGACATTCATACCAAGCACTGGGAGCTTGTTTTAATCCATATAATGCCTTTTTCAGTTTGTATACATGGTTTGGATATTCATGACTTTCAAAACCTTCTGGTTGTTCAACAAACACATCTTCTTTTAAAATTCCATTAAGAAAAGCACTCTTAATGTCCATTTGTCTTAGTTTAAATCCTTTGTAACAAGCAAAAACTAATAATATTCTAATTGATTCTAGTCTAGCTACAGGTGCAAAAGTTTCATCAAAGTCAACTCCTTCAATTTGATTGTATCCTTTAGCAACTAGTCTAGCTTTATTTCTAATTACATTTCCAGATTCATCATATTTATTTTTAAAAATCCATTTTGTTCCTATAACTGGATAATCCTTAGGTCTAAGTGCTAGACTCCAAACATTATTTCGTTCAAACTGATTTAGCTCTTCTTGCATGGCCATGAACCAGTTTTCATCATTAAGGGCTGAATCTATGTTATTTGGTTCTATTTCTGAAATAAATCCACTATATAAGCACAGATCACATAGATTTTTAAAGGATGAACGAGTTTGTATACCTGCTATAGGGTTTCCAATTACCAATTCTGGTGGATGGTCTGTTTTGTATTTCAGTTTTTCTGGATCCAGATTTCTTCGCACTTATTGAATTGTGGTAACTTCTCTAGCATCAGCAGTTTCTTTTGGTTTTTCAAGCTCATCTTTTTCTTTCTCCTCTTCAACGTTGCTTTTGGATGTTTCCTGATCATCAATGCCTTCATCAAATTTCACATTGATTGACTCCACGATTGTTTTAGTCTTTTTGTTGTAGACTCTATAAGCTTTGCTTCTCGAAGAGTAACCCATGAAGATGCCTTCATCAGCCTTTGCTTCAAATTTTCCTAACTGTTCACCTGTATTAAGAATATAGAAGGACATCCAAACACTTTGAAGTAAGCGATGTTTGGTTTATTGTTGAACCATAGCTCATAGGGGGTTTTGTTAAGAATCGGTCTAATCATAACTCTATTCATTACATAACATGCTGTATTTACTGCTTCTGCCCAGAGATGCAGAGGTAGTTCATATTCATTTAACATAGACCTAGCCAATTCTTGCAAAGTTCGATTCTTTCTCTCAATTACCCCATTTTGTTGTGGAGTACGTGGTGCAGAGAACTCATGTTTGATTCCGTTTTCATCACAGAAAGTTTCAAATTCATAATTTTCAAATTCTCCACCATGATCACTTCTTAACGAAACAATAGAGATTTCTTTTTCATTTTGCACAAATTTTGCGAATTTTGTGAAGTATGAAAAAGTTTCTGATTTTTTAGCCAAGAAATATACCCATGTATATCTTGAGTAATCATCAACTAACACAAAGCAATATTTCTTACCTCCTAAGCTAGCAATGTGATTAGGTCCGAATAGATCCATATGAACTAGTTCAAGAACTCTAGTAGTGCTTACATTGTTTTTGGCATGAAACGATGATTTTTTAAGTTTTCCCAAAGTACATGCTTTACAAATGTTTTCTATTTCAAACTCATGTGATGGCAACCCTCTTACCAAACTTTTCCTTTTTAATTTGTTTAATAAGTTCATACTAGCATGCCCTAAACGTCTATGCCATAAATTCACTTCTATATCCTTAGCTACCAAACATTTAAAGAGGGTGAGATCATCAAAAGATAGAGAATATATATTACCTTTCCTTTTTCCTGAAAATAAGATTTCTTTTGATGATTTGTCAACAATTTTGCACAAGTTAGAATCAAAGATAACATTCATACCTTTATCACATAGCTGGCTGATTGATATCAAAGTGTGGTGCAGATTTTTAACATATAATACGTCATTCAAGGTAAATGTATTGTTACCTACTTTACCTTTACCGACAATTTTACACTTATCATTGTTGCCCATTGTCACTCTGCCACCTTTGTACTTTTCTAGGCTAAGGAACTTTGATTTATCGCCTATCATGTGCCTGGAATAGCCAGAATCCAAGTACCATTGCTGTTGTTCCTTAGCCTGCCAGCACTCCTACACGAGAAGAGAGTTTAGTGACCTATTTGTTTTTATAGGCCCATGATTGTTAGTGGAAAAATATTTAGAACGATAATTTTGTGGAGACCCAAAACTATTTATAATTGTTCCCTTTTGCACCCAAATTTGTTTAACTTTGAGAGTTTTTGTATTCGTGCCTTTTGGAACCCAAATCGGTATAGTTTTCTCATGTTTGGGTCTATACCAACAATTATTGTGATTGTGTCCATATTTTCTACAAATTGTGCACATATAATTATGATTAATATTGCTTTCAATAGTTTTCGATTTACTATATCCAAGTCCTTGTCTAACCGTATTAACAGTTTGCTTTCCTAATAGCATATTCAACGATTTTTCACTTTTTGAAAATTTATCTAAAGTCGTTGACAATTGTTGGACTTGTGTTTTGAGAGATTCATTTTCGTTTAACAATTGTGTGCACTTTTTAATAGAATTCTCTCTCCTAGTATTTTCATTCTCTTTTAAAATCAGAATTTCATTTTCAAGTGATTTTATATTGATTTCTGATATTTTAATTTCTTCTTTGAATGTTGGACACTTATCACACTTAGGGATCCTACTTTGATAGTTCTTAACTAATTGATCAAGTTGTTTATTACATTCTATCAAAGTATCCTTTTGAGATTCAAGTTTGGCGTATTTTTCCCTAAGTCGTTCATAACAGCCATTTACTTCATGGAAATAAATAAGTAATTCAGAATGAGTGAGTTTTGATACCTCGCTTGGCTCGTCGTCATCACTGTCTGTAACTTCACCATGAAGGCATATGTTTGCTTTTTCACTCTCACTCTCGGTGCTATCACTTTTATCTTCGTCAGTTTCATCCCAAGTAGCCGCAAAGCTTTTCTTCTTTAGTTTCTTTCCTTGGTTTGATCGTTTTTGAGTACATTGTGGCTTGATATGACCGGGTTTGTTGCATTTGTAACAGATGATTTTCTGTTCTTCTGGGTTGTCTAGTGCTTTGCCTATTCTGCTTTTCAATTCATGATTTCGAGCTGGATTTCCGTATTTGCGATTCCACCTTTTGAATTTCTTTATTAGTAGCGCCAGCTTTGCTGCTCCATCATCATCATCATCATCGTTATCATCATCACTTTCAGTAGTTCCTTTGAGAGCTATTGATTTCTTTCGAGTATCTCCTCCTTCACGCTCTTCCTTGAATTTCATTTCTAGCTCATAAGTGGTGAGATTTCTGATGAGTTCTTCAACTTTGAGTTGTTTTAAATCTTTCGATTTTTGAATGGCAGTCACTTTCGCTTCAAAGCTTCGTGGAAGGACTCTGAGGATTTTCCGGACTATTTCCAATTCGGTATATGTTTTTCCGAAAGCTTTTGATTTGTATATGATATTGGAAAGTCGTCCGTACATCTCTTTGACATTTTCTTCTTTCTCCATTGTAAAGTTCTCGTATTCGCTGCTTAGCATGGCAAGGCGAGATTCTTTGACTTGAGATGTTCCTTCGTGAGTCACTTCTAGTATGTGCCATATTTCCTGCGCAGTTAGACAATGCGAGACACGATTAAATTCAAATTGATCCAATGAACAGTAATAGAATTCATAGCTTTGGCATTAGTATTCTGTAATTTATTTTCTAGTTCTGTCCATTGTTCCTTTGGTTTCTCTATTTCCTGATTATCTACAGTTATAGTTGGAGTTCTGTAACCTGTCTCAACAATATCCCAAGCGTCAATGGTTTTCAGAAAAATTTTCATCCTATTTTTCCAAAAAGTATATTCACCATTGAACATTGTTGGTCTAACTACCGACTGACCCTCTGCAAAAGCATTATTAAAAGAAGCCATTTTAAAAATTCAAATTTTTAAAACAAAAAGTGGTTTTTCCAAAAATAATCGAATTTTTAAAACAAATGTTGACTTCTAGTCCTAGCTCTGATACCACTTGTAGGATCGATTTCACTCTAGAGGGGGGTGAATAGGGTGATAGTGTTAATTATAAAAATTATTGCGGAAGTGTATATTAATTTTAACACAGATCACAGCAGAATAAACACAGCACAGATAATATCAGAATAATAAATGCAGAAGAGAACAACACAGAATTTACCCAGCTTCGGCAAAACCCTGCCTACGTGCTGCCTCCAAGGTTTCTACCAGAAATTAGAAAGTCCCTCGCTTACACACGCAAACTCGCTATACCCGCTATTGACTATCCTAACTCTACGCTCAAAACCCTGGCCACAACTCAACCACCGAGTTGCGAATTCCCAAACTACAACACGTAGTTTGTACGCTAGTCACACGACTAGAAAAAAAAATTAAACAGTTTAAAATATAAATTTAAAAACAATTAAAATTAAACCCTAATTATAAATTTAAAGCCCCTTAAAACAAACTCCATTAGAAAATAGGCCGGCCTCCTTTGCTATTCGACCCGTCTCTTTTATTTCTTTGTTCGTAATGGCGACCGTTCCTTTTTAGGGCTTCGTCCTTGATCAAATTGGGGCTTTCGAAGTGCCGATAATTTGTTGATTGATTCAATGATTCTTCGCGTGTACTGCTGATCGATTGTTGCTCACTTCGGCTGCTTCGTTGATCAAATTCTCTCCTTGAATCGGTATTATTTGCTTTTTGCTTTATTGATTTTTGCTTTCTGGAATTCGATGGAATAATTGCCGATGATGATTAGGGTTTTTATAAGAGTCAATTTACTATCGTCTGATTTCTTCAATTTTATGCTATCGACCCTCTGATTTTGTTTCGATGATTGAGATGTTTTTCGACTTGATCAAAAACGTATATTGATGGTCACGGCTTTGCTTGGTCACCACGGTATTAAATTCTGACTTGTTCAACTTCGATTTTTGCTGGCATTTTTGGTTCGAACTAGTTGCCTTGGTCATCACGGTTTGATTAATTTTTTTGTGATGACCACGGCTTGACTTTGTTTATGATCTTTTGAACTGGATTTTGCTTCTGTGCATGCTGTACTCGGTCGAGTTCATTCCCATTCTGTAGACTTGAACCTTGCATTTTATACATAAGTATATGCTCACTATCTTCTGTTCACCTGCATGTTTACTGTGACGTTGTTTTGATCAGTTGCATTGTTCATGTCATGTTGTTCATGTGCATGCTTTGTACTAAATTTGAGGTTGTAGCTTTGGTCTTTGTTGCTCTGGTCCTGTTGCCTTCAGTTGCTTGTCGAATTTGCAGTTGGTATTTGAATTGCTTCATATGTATGTTTGTTGCGACCTTGTACTCATCTGAGTCATCTGAAATTGTAGCCTCGGTCATTTGTTCCTGTAATATGTCACTGTAATGCTTACTGGTATTTCATCTTGGTCATGTTGGTTTCATATGCATATTTGTGCATATTGACCCTTGGTCTCTGTTGCATGCATGAAGTCATTTGACCTTGATTACTTGTTGGAGTCTGGTGGATGCTGTCTTGATTTGTTACTGCTGTGTCTACACTATCATGTACACTTGTGTTTGAGCTTGCATTTGTTAGTGATGTTGTACTTCACTATTGCCTAGTCTTGTTTGTTTGATCACCTTGTTGTTCCTGTTGTTCCTGTTATATCATTCATCTTATGTTTGAACATAACATTCATGTTGTTGTTTCACTTGTGTATTGCCTTCACTGTCCACTTGAACTTGGAGTCTGCCTTGATCATCTTGTAACCTGGTCTGGTCTGGTGCACCTTGTTTGCTGTGGCATTGTTCATGTCTGTTTATGTGCAGTTTATATTCATGTTGCCTCTGTGTTTGTTGTATCTTTGAGCACTTGATCATTCAAGCCTTTGTGCTTTGGTGCTGTGTTGAATTTGTGCAATGTTGTAATTGTTGCCTTGTATCATTGGTTCATTCCACTGTTTCATGCATGCTCGACATTGTGACTTGTTTTGTTTGCATTTGGCCATGTTGCTGTTGGTCTGGAGTTGTTTAATGAAGAGGTTGAACCTGTTAGTCGAGCTTGCATACTTTATGTAGCCTTGGGTTGAACCCAGTTTTACAGCTCGGGTTTGACCTTGTGCTTGTGTCGTGATTTTAAATATATTACACGTGAGTTGAACCCGGCTTTGCATTTGGGTTTGACCTGTGCTCACCTGTCCCTGTAGCATTATCAAGTGTATATCGGTTTGCACAGCCTTGTGGCATATACAGTGATACACTTTGTATGTCACAAGCTGTTCATGTATGATGAATTCAAATTTAAATGATGACGAACAACCCAAATAACTGAGGCAAATCATATTTTCAAAAATTATCTTTTATTTTTGAATTGCAAAAATATTTCTTTTTCAATTTTACTGCGTTAGTTTATATTTTTGCAGATTGCCCAGATGCTGGATTCAAACTGGAATGCAGTTGAAGATAAATACGAGTGTGAGTGATATGTAGTGAGGTGCTGATGTAAATGTGAAAAAAAATGTGATGTAATCAAAGTTGTATAGTTATAGTGAGAGCTTGAAATTGTACTATTCAAAATTGTAATAAATATTTATTCGAATAAAATATCTGTTTGAATTCAAATTCTGTGTAATTTATTTTATTCAACAAATATTTATTTAAACTATGAAAATAGAATAGTATATTAACAAATACATTTAAACGAATGTATATATGTTTATTATCATCAAACAAAAATCATATAAGCGCATATTCAACAATTGGTACCTCTAAACGACAAGCCAAAATAAAAATGCCTCTCAAATATCGTAGATTCAACTATACTGCTTGCCAACAAGTCTTGGCTGAGTTAGACATGTATCTGCTAACAACACCAACTGCATGAGGTAAATCAGGCCTTGTGCATATCATAATATACATAAGGCTTCCAACTGCACTAGATTAAGAATTATTATCCATATTCCTTTTGTCTTCATCCGATGTAGGACATAAATCTCTGGATAGTTGAAATTGAGAGCCTAATGGAGTAGCCAACGGTTTAGCTTTTTCCATACCAAATCGAGATATGACTTTCTCGATATATCGAATTTGAGTTAGCCTCAAAACTCTTTGATTTCTATCTCTATGAATCTCCATCCCTAAAATTTTCTGTGCATTTTCCAAATCTTTCATATCAAACTCCTTGCTGAGCTCTATTTTTAACTCTGAAATCCTAGTCATGCTCTTAGAAGCTATCAACATATCATCGACATAAAGCAACAAATATATGATGTCTTCTTTACACTTCTTACAATAGACACATTGGTCCTTAAAGCTTCTAGAGTAACCATGTGAGATCATAAACTTATCAAATTTCTTATACTACTGCATATGAGACTGTTTTGAACCATATAGAGATTTGTTAAGCTTACAAACATGACTGGGCCTGCTATTGGTAAATGCCATCCTCGAGGTCACCATGCAAGAATGCTATCTTGACTTCTAATTGTTCTAACTCCATGTCGAAGTGGGCAACCATTGCCAAAAGAATGCGAATGGAAGTGTGTCTGACAACTGGAGAAAAAATATCGTGAAACTACACACCTTTTCTCTGAACATAGCCCTTTGCCACTAATCTGCACCATTGCCGCCGTCTTTCACCTTGTAGATCCATTTACATCTAATTGCTCTCTTGCGGGAAGGAAGTGGCACTAAATCCCAAGTGTGATTTTTGTGCAAAGACTCAATTTCCTCCTCCATAGATACTACCCAACTGGAACTATCAACTGAACTAATGACATCTCGATAGTCTTTGGGCTCATCATGAAATATGCTTAATCCATAAGCTGCCATGTCATCGAAGTCAATGTCTTCAATGTTTAATCCCAGAAAATCATCAAGCCGTCTAGGTATTTTCTACTTTCTGGTTGGTAAAGTTTGAATTTGATCTCCATCTTGAGATCGATTCTCTATCCTCTCCTCATCAACCACGATGTCATCGGAAACACCATATTTATGGAAGCCTGATGATCTACTTTATGTCTGGTACTCTGAATTTGTCCTCTTAACATCATCATTAAGTGAAGAAGATGGCTCCACCTCCAACATAGCATTTTCATCAAATGTAACATGTCTGCAGGTAACAATCTTTTGGATAGTAGTTCACTACAACTTATAACCCTTAATTCCTCTCCTATAGCCAAGAAAAATACACCTGCGCGATCTTGGATCCCAACTTCTCTTTGCTCTCATGCACGTAAGCTGGACAACCAAACACTTTGAGAAAAGAATATGAAACGGGCTTCATAAAGTTTCATCCTTGGACTGCTTCTCAACAAGAGATAGGCATAAGACTGCTTCTCAACAAAAGATTTTCAACTTTAAAACCTATTAAAGGTTTCATCCTTGGACTTCATAAAGTAAACCCATACCTTTCTAGAAAAATCATCAATAAATGAAACAAAATACCTAGCTCCTCCAAAAGATAGGCATGGTGCGGGGCCCCAAACATCAGTGTGAACATACTCTAAAATATGTTTAGACTTATGCTCTGCAATGCCAAAAGAAACCTTCGTTTGCTTTCCAAGTATGCATTCTTCACAAAATCCAAGTTTTGAATGATAAATACCGTCAATCAAAACTCGTTTTCTCAATACTTCCAAACTGCGCTCTCCAATGTGTCCCATATGAAAATGCCACAATTTGGTAGAATCAGAATCAACAGAGCGAAAAACGAAAGAAGACTCGGCAGCAACAATGGTATCCTTCAGCAAATATAGATTTCCAGCTTTTACCCCTTTCATCACTATCGACGAGCCATTTGTAATTTCCAATGAATCTTTTTCTATTACACATTTCAAGCCAAGATTGCACAATGCTCCAATGGAAATCAAACTACGTCTCAAATCAGGCATATGTCTAACATCACACAAAGTATGAACAACACCATTAAAAATCCTGATCTTTACCGTTCAAATACCTATCATGCGACCAATAGCATTCTTTACCGTTCAAACACCATCAAACATCAAAAAAGAGTGTCTATCAGGTGTCATATGGTAAGATGTTTCAGAGTCAATAATCCATATAGTACTCTTCGTAGAAGATGGAGAAGCTGTAAAAATGCTAGGATCACTCTTTGAATCTGATCTTTCCACGGTAACAGCTGAAGCCTTTTGGGTAACAACTTTATTTTTACTCTCCAACTTGGGTCAACTAGCAATATATTGTCCATATCTTCTACAATAATGAAAAACTCCCATCGAAGCTCCGCTTAATTGAGATCTTGACTTGGCTCTATATCCACTACAACAAAAAGACCCTTCATCGTTTAAAAAATGCTGTAAAAGGCTTTTACAGTGTATTAAAAAACGCTGTAAATCAACATGTTGTAATAAATCAATAACCTATTATTGCAACAGAAAAAATGCTATAAAAAAATCATGTTTTTTATAGCATTTTGAAAATGCCATGAAAAGTCTTATCAATGGCCTTTTTCATATGCTATAAAAGGCTTTTACATCGTTTTCATAAAAGATGTAAATCAACACGTTGTAATAAAACAGTGACTTATTAATGCAATAGACGAAACGCTATATTTGTTCTGAACATGCTATAAAAAGTCTTATTAATGGCATTCTAAACAGCATTTTAAAAATCATTTTTGCAGTAAGTACGCATTCATTATCACATTATAATTGACAAATTTGCATAAACATAATGTACCATTTAACACAATAATATATATCACATTAAACGAAAAATAACTAACCATTCAACCTTCATATAGAATAATGCATAACATATCGTAATATTTAATTAACATTACATTACAAGTGTAAATAAGACAAGTGGTAAAAAGATCGTACTACACATGACGATTAAATGTGCAAATCAAAGAAATTGTTATTTCAAAAGAACTTTAAATCACGAATATACAACAGCATGTTGCCATTTGTATGCACCATAGATGGGTAATTACCTATGAAAAAGAAATTAAACAATTAGCAATTATAACTATACTTACACACATACGTGTGTGTGAAACTTAATTACATAAATTTAATTAATTTATATGGAACTTAGTTAATTTGTATAAAACATGATTAACATAGTTATTTTTATAAAATTAAATTAATTTATATAAACTTTAGTTGATTTTATAAAATTTAGTTAATTTATATAATCATTTGGAAACGATATCAATGGCATATGGAATTTTCTGAAATGGATGTAAATTTTGTTTAAAATACTTTATTCAACAATTGCATGTATATTGCTATAAACTTAATAATTTTTATAAAACTTAATTAAATTTCATAAACTTATTTAATTTTTAAAAAATAGTTAGCTTGTTTAAATATTAGAAAACTTAATTAACTTAGTTACTTATTTTAAACTTGGTTAATATTTTGTTATTGTTATTATTTTTATAATATTAATATTATTATATTATTTTATACCATTTTTATTATATTATATTATATTATATTATTCTTGTAAATTTTAGTTAATTTTTATAAAACTTAGTTAATTTAATTAAAAAAAAATTGTTAAGTTTTATAAAACTTAATTAATTTAGTTAATTTTAATATAACTTGGTTAATTTTTATATCCTTTAATTAATTTTTACTTAATAACTTAGTTGAATATTTATAAGACTTATTTTATAAATTAGTTAACTCATTTTAGTTAATTTTTTTATAACTTAGTTAAATTTTATAAGAATAAGTAAATTTTTATAAACTTTTAGTTGATCTAGTTAAATTTGTATATACTTGATGAAGTAGTTAACTTTATAAAAATTAATTAATTTTTATAAATTAAGTAAAAAAAATTGATCTTAATTATCTTTTATATAACTCAGTTAATTTTCATAAATATATTTAAATTTTACAGATTTTTATTGATATTTAGATATTTATCTAAAATATTATAAAACTTAGTTAACTTTTAGAATTTTTTTTTATAAAACTTGGTTAACTTAGTTAATTCTTATAAACTTTGTTGATTTTTATAAACCTATCGATTTTCATGCATTTTCGACGGCACCTCCTTTGCGTCGTTAATGCTTTCCTGCACATCCCAATTCGATATACATTTACACGATCAAAACAATATTGGATTTATATCATATATAACAAAATGTACTACATAATAGCATACCATTCAAATGCATAAAAACTTATCTTTTATTAGCAACTTTAGCTAGCAATCTTCCATGTAGCACAGGAATGCTTTGTATACCTATATAGAAAAGTAAAAGAAATAATTAGTAAAGATAGGCATCTCATGTTATAATTGAAATTAGATTATATGAAATTTCTTAGGATAATTCGTAGGATATAAATGATGTCAGTAGAATGCCAACATCTCATATTAAATTGAAATTGGAGTACGTAATTTTCTCAACACCAACAGAGAGAAGATTAACATCATGTATATTGCTTTATATTATATTTCTATGAGATAAGTTTAGATTTTAACTACCCAAGCCAAACAAAATAAGTAAAAGAAAAATCTGGAATTGTTCATACTTGTTTAAAATTTCTGCAGTTACAGCCAATAGTGATTTTTACCCGAGTCGAATAGATCTTAGAAGCGAGAAAGTCTATTCTATATCCTTGTTTTTATTCCAATTATAAAATGAAACGGAGAGTGCATTTGATAAACATATTTTCATTGACTTCTGCCAAAGTCAAATAGGAGAAATTACCTTTGTGACCAGCGCAACAAGTTGAGGGTGCAAACTAAAATTAACACATGATTTTACATCTGAAAATAGATTGCATTATTCCCATCTTAACATGGGAAAATGATAGGGAAACACGTTGTCAAAGTTGGCTAGAAACTAGATTTGCAGCTGAGCTCACTTTTTGTTTGAAAAGTGTCATTTTAGAAAAATCATAACTTTCTCATCTTGCAGCGAAATGCGGTCAAATTTTTGTATGTTGTATTACTTGTGTCATAGTTTAATGCTGCAAAATTCACTCGAATTTGAGTTGTCTAGATGCCGGAAATCAGTCGCCGAAGTTGGCTAGAAACTAGATTTGCAGCTGAGTTCAATTTTGTGTTTGAAAAGTTCCATTTTAGAAAAATCATAACTTTCTCTTCTTGATGCGAAATGATGTCAAATTTTAGTATGTTGTTGTCCATGCGCTAAAGTTATTTCTGCAAATTTTTGTTCAATTCTGGGCAGCTTTGATATCTAAAACACATCGTCAAATTTGGACAGAAACAAGATTTTCAATTTGCAACATTCTTCATTAGTTTTCGCTGCTGTTTTTGACTTAATTGATGATTGAATTGAAAAGTTTGATGATGGATTTTGAAGCTATGATATCCGATAAAGGATTAGCTCAGTATTGAATAAATTTGGGATTTTTTTTTAAAATATTATTTAAATTCAAATATCGGTAAATATCGATATTTGGAGAATATGATGGTTTTAATTGTTCTTTGCTTCCAAGTAAATTTTGTAAAATTTCTTAAAAATCATGGTTTGGAAAGTAAATGTTTCTAAGTCATTTTAAAGGATTTTTAATCAATTAGTTAATATTTTAAAGTATTTTATAAATAGATAATCTGTTTAAATAAGGGTTTTCTCTTTATAAAGCTTATATATATATATATATATATATATATATATATATATATATATTCTCAAAATCGTTTAAAAATCCTATTTTATCTATAAAAATTATTTTAAATGTATTTTACTTTATTCTTATGAATTTAGGCATTTAAAAGTGAGAATTAAATGATTTAGTAAAAATACATGGTATGGGACATGTGTTTTTGCTTTATCGCTCAATATCGGACTTGTACGATCGAAACCAATTTGAAGTGATATTTGAGATGATTTAGAGGTTGCCTAATTTTGGCAAAGGTTACTGGCTCGAGAACTACTTTTTTTGAGTGCATTTGATGACGAACCAATCTAAATGCAATTTTTTTATAATTACCGATGAAATGAGGCAATTTTTGATGTTAAAACTTTTATTTGCGATTATGGTTAGAATGACCATCACGATGTTCTTCATACTTGCGAAGAGATGAGGCGAGTTGTTTAGTTGATGATGTTTTATGTTGGTTTTCTAATGTGGCATCGACTAACGATAATTAAACCAATAGGTGCGAACGTATGGTATGGGACGTACGTTCACACCTATCATGTTCCTATTCGAGAGGTTGAGACACGTTCAAGATGTTACTAGTACTATAGACCGAGTACACGATTGGAGTCACTATGATGTTTATGATGTTATTAATAGACTCTAATCATCACAATGTTATTACTTGGGTTTTTGACTGGGTGTCATCACGATATTCCCGACTATAGTCAATCAAGTGATCATGAAGTTATGTTACCCCAAGTCATCATGATGAATGGTACCAAATAATAGTAGTACCAGTCAAGATGAAAAGCACGTGCAATTCTTTTATGAAGTTTTCGATGTTCGATTTCACCTTTTTGATGATGTTGTTTGAATACGGCCTTGAGTATGATATATGCTACATTTATATTATGCTATATATGGTGATTTTGATTATGATTGCCGTTAACTCTTATTGAGTTCTTATGATAGATTATAATGATTTGATGTTTCTCTATGAAGTTATTATATGGTTCTCATCCTTATCCACTTTACTTATAGATGTCCTTAAGGGAAATCATATGCATGCTATTTATTGAATTCCTTTGAAATAGATAAATGAATCACCGATGTCCCCTTTCTTATAAATGATATGATGAATAATATATTGTTCTGTTGCCAACAACGTAGTGATTCTCACCCTTCCACTTATTACTGACATCCTTACTATTGATAAGTTCTAGCTTGCCTGACCCGTATGTGCTTTTCACTTGGGTCAGACCGAGTTGCAGGTTAGGTATGGATTGCTGCTTCCCTTGGATCATTTTGCTGGCTTTTGTTGGGCGTTATCATTTTGGCTTGGATATCGTACTTTTTGAGTAGTCGACTCTTATGTTATCATGATGTGTATTCTTTTGTAGGATGGTTTATATGTTATTCGGTAGTCCATGCTACCTGTGTATGATGTACTATTATTATGACGCATGGTGATGTGTGTATATATACTCTAATCTGGGTTTACTGTTCTGTGACTGATATATTTACTTACTCGCATATTGCATTTATTCTGAGACAGTCCGAAACCACCAAAGTGTGCATTAGTTATAGAATAAGTGTGTCGACCACTGATGAGGTATTGAAAAAAAATGGAGGCACATCCGACATGCTTATCCCTCAACTAAAGTATTACTACGATGGTCGCCCTTAATCAGCCATATTCTCTGCACTAGTAGACAGGATTACTTTGTAATTTCTTTGCTAGTGTAGGTCTCGGGGTGGGGCGTCATAATCCTTATCCTTATATTATTCCGATCTAAGCTCTGATACCAAGTTTTGACGCTCCGACTCCAGTGATCGAAATATCAGAGGGTGTTCACCATCCGATGGCTTGGAATAATGGGCACGGAAGAGGCAATCTCTCGTATACATTATTTTGGGTCAACACGGATATATTACAATACTTGAATATTCATAAAATAATATGTATCTCGCCTTGATGCAAGGCAATAGACATGAGCTCTAGAATTAAATAATACAGTGTAAGAGACCCGAATAAACTTTTCCAACTAAGAGAATCGGAATGAGCAAAAATGATGAATTTTATATCACATCTAAAAATGTAATCCATTATCTCATTATATATACAACTCCTCACAAAATTACGTCACATTATCCAATATAATGAAATTTCAATTTAAATACAAATAGGGTAAATACTCACCATGGTCATCTGCTCCAACTCCATATCATAACCCATGAAGCGTATACAATCACAATATTGATCTGTAAAACAACCTAAAGTTGAACCAAGGTTGTAAAAAAATAACTAACCCTGAGTTAGGCTAGAAATATAATTGTGAGT
The DNA here is from genome assembly GCA_030765085.1 of Allium cepa. Taxonomy (NCBI): domain Eukaryota; kingdom Viridiplantae; phylum Streptophyta; class Magnoliopsida; order Asparagales; family Amaryllidaceae; genus Allium; species Allium cepa. The sequence continues at coordinate 127,168,502 of CM060932.1, forward strand.
TTAACAAAATCATAAACAATAAATGTGCGGTGTCGGGTTTAAAGGTGACATTTTCAAACAAACAGATGTCACTCACATTGTACCATATCCTTCCTACAATTAATATTCAACGGTAGTGATAACACATGTGTTGTCTCTCTTTTCATCGTGACTCATAGTTGAACTCTAATCAACTGGGATATCGCAATATATCCATATTATATGAGTTGCATTTTGTTGTATAAATTCAAAACATCATTTCAAATTGTTCGTTTTACAAGGTTGAAATTTCTAGTTGCACTCAAGAGAAGGCTAATTCATCTTCTCATGCTTATGAGAAGGCTAAATCACTTTTTTTGTTCTGTGAGTTCCAATAGGATATCACATAGATAAATCTCCTCGATGGATTTACCTTCCATATAGACTACCTATCCTGGAAGTCATTATGGTTTTTCCCCCCTATACTTCTACTCAGTTGTGGTTGTCCCTCAATGATCCTTTTGTTGTCGTACCCTTTAGGTATTTGGAGACATGATAAATATCACTCATGTTATAGTCCACTTCGTCATCATATCTCCAACAGGCGGCGCTAGTTCTCTTCATTTTCACTACACTATTGACAATTCTCTATATCTTCAATAACTTCATATGTCCTGGCAACAGATCGTTACCACATTTTAATGAAGGTCGAAGTCATCATGAGTTAGTTAACAATCCTCGAATCAATCCACTAGGATGGAACCAGCGGTCTAGTAGTCAATACCTCATACTATTCTCATCAAATGTTAAATTTGTTTCTTTTCAAAAAATTTGTCTTTCATTTAATTTCTGTATTCCCAAATGAAGTTTTATCCCATTTTCATCAATAAATGCCATGTACATACAAACCAGCATAGCAAAATATCAATGCTCAAAACTTGGAAATTAAATGCAACGAAGCACACAATATTACCATGGGATATAATAAACTTGGCATATAATATCATGGATGAATCACACATCATACACACACACACATTTAAAATCAAACAAGTATACAGAAGCACCCTTGGTTATTCAAGCATGTATTTTATTCAATTGCATGCAATTCACTCATAGCATACTTAACAACTAATTATAAATTTGATCTAATTATAGTTAACCATTAAGCCATTCGTTTGTCTTCAAAATCAACCGAATCTTTAACCACTTAGCTTACTATGAGTATATTTACGTAGCCTGGGTTAAATATTTAAGTTCAATCACTTATATATTAAAATAAAAAATTAACTTCTAATTACTCGACATATATTCAAATAAAGTGATCCATTTATTATACTCATGATTTTTAGAATAAACATATATACTTGATTTTCATTTTCAAAGTCATACCTAAGCAATTATAATTAACCGAGCATTAAGAAAACATCAGACTTTGTTTTAGCTACATCACATAGTTATTTCATACATGGCCTAAGGTACATGTAACAATTTAACACGACAATGCACATATACAACAATCGTGCCATTCGTCCTATCAAGTATTACTTAGGTGACACTAGCTTTGCAACTTATTTCAACTCATACATACATCATTGTGAATAATGTAATGTAAAATGTACACCAATTAATATAGTGTGTAAGCACACTTACTTACCAAAGAATTAGATATTCATTTTACTTAAATTTCTTTTGTATCCATTTCTTTATTCAACTATATTAAAAAATCTAAATTTAAATAACATATGCATTGAGTTTGTTGCATTATAATATTCATGATCATTAACATGGCCTATTAAACAAGATCAAATAACTCAAAACGAGGCCTTCCCTTCTATCGAAAATCTATACTTCTTCCATAAATAATTCTATGAATTGCAATCTATTTTATATGATGTATATTGTCTTGAGTGGAATTAACAACACCTTAATCAAGCTCGGACCATAGCGTAATGCTAAAGGGTATTAATCAAAATAATATTTGATTCATTGTTTTCTGATTACAGTTGACCCTCTTTATATTAATTTACTTTTATATACTTCAATCTAAATTCATATAAATAGGAAATTATTGTCATGGACAAAATTTCACAGCTTTTTGGCCTCAAGGACAGACCTTCAATATTTTATCCTGAAGGACAACTTTCTGTAGGTATCAGTTTTTAGTTATCGATAGCAGGTTTTAGGTATCAGTTTGTAGTTATCGGTATCAGTTTTAAGTTATTGATAGCAGTTTTTAGGTATCAGTTTGTAGTTATCGGTATTAGTTTTTAGGTATCAGTTTTAGCTCGGTAGCAGTTTTGTTGTCCTTATGAATAATTTTGGAAAATGTTTGTCCTTATGAATAATTTTTAGAAGAATGTTTGTCCTTGTGGTAAAATTATTGAGGTCGTGTCCTTGAGGCAAAAAATATACAAATCTTTGTCCTTTAAATTAAATCCCCCTATTAAATGTATTTTTTAGATCTAGAACCCTGTTTGAAAATATCAATCTCATACCAGCAAGTAAATCAATATAAAGTAATATCTACTGCGTCATATGGTAACAAAGTAAAAGAGCATCAACTATACATGTATAGGAATAGAAGGAAGTTTAACTCATATTAATCTTGCAACTATTTAACAGAGAATCGGTATACTCACTAGCGTGTAATTAAATCATTCGTCACAAGGAAAAAGATTTTATAAATATATGATAAGGTATATCCACATAGCTAAAATATACATACATATATATTATATGGGTGTGTATTGATAAATAAATAAACATATATATATATATATAATTCATCACCTCAATTCAAAATTAAATTCAAATTCATTTATTCTTTTTTTGAAAATAACTCAAATTCATTAACTAAAATTTTCTACTCATAAAAATCAAAAAAAAAAAATCAAATGAATATGAATATGAATTTTCTACAATATTCAAACTCACATCCCTCGTTTAATTTAAATTCAAAATCCACAAAATAACTTGAATAATTTCAAGTTTAATATTTTTATAACATTAACTATAAATATATTTTTAGATATATTTCGGAAGTTCAATCTTTACCCTCCTTATAATGCTCAGATTTGAATTCGAGACATCTTATCTTAACAAGTAATAACGGTTCATCAAGTTATCGTAACTTCATTATATGACCAAATAATTAACGCAATCAAACATCTATTATTAACAACTCGGGCACAACCATCTACTAACCAATATGAAATTTATATATTTATTGTAATTTAAAATGATGTTATACTAACTTATCATTACTACTACAACCTCATACCAACATTCATAATTTTACCTCAACATCCCACTTTTGTACAGCCTTCTCTTTGCATCACTTACTTCTGTTGTTCCCCCTATATGCTCACGCACCTCTTTCAAATCAATGTGCAACATCAAGCCATCATCATTATGTTGTCGGCCATGCCGTCTCCATGTTCTACCCTATTTGCCGCCTAGGTCGTGCCTGAAAGCCATCACTAGGCCCATCGTCATCGTCCAAACCCTGATCTTCGCTTGCCATAATCGCATATGCATCCCACCTATGCAACCCCCCGGTAGCTGTTTTTTATATCATGCGTCCGTTTGAAATTGATTTGGGATTAGGGATGGAATAGAGATGGTTTTTTACTTATTTTTTCTTACCTGGAAGAGAACAAAATGAAATAAAGAAGCGAAAGTATGGGATAAGCTTGAAGGGTATGAGATGAGCATGATCCAAAGGATAGGGTCCAATAAAAATTAAAAGAGAATTTTATTTTTCTTTTAAATAAAAAAATGTCCCCGACTGCCATTAAACCTAACCGTCTTTTAATCATCGCATTACAATCATTTCAAAATTCAACCCAAGGCATTTTATCAAACGTTATTTTATTTTGAATGATTTGTCGTTTATTAAGTTATTGCCTCCTAGTTTTTAAGTAACTAATTTATTTTTATTAGTTCAAAAAATTCCAATTTCCACAAATATTATTTATTTTCCCAAATAAATTTTCAACCAAAATTTTAGATATTTAAAACGCAATTCAAATTCGCAATTTGAATCCTAAATCAATATTCTCCAACAATTTAATATGTTGAATTAAATTCAATAAAACGTTCAATTAAATTCTCAAATCCATTTTAATGGATTTATTTTATTTTAACTTCGAACAGGGATGTAAACGACTCCCCTCCTTAAGGAAATTGCAACTCATATAATAGCTTTTAGTAGTTCCTTTGAATAATTACTTTAATTTCAAAAATTATAAAATTTTCGAAATTTTTCTAAGTAGCGAGATTTTTGAAACTTTCGGTAGAGTCCCTTTTGTATGGAGAACCTTTCAAATAACTACAATATGATTAAAGAGATATACGTCGATCAAATCACGATCGAAAATCATTTATATATCAAAGTTATCCATACAACATCTAATGCATAATATATATAGCTTTTTAAGTAAAAACATACCTTGTTTTTAGCATTTCAAAGCAATTCATTTAATTTTATATGAGCAAAAGCAAGTTTGTTTCAGATTCCAATTCAAGTGTCTTTATGTACCTATTCTCAACTCAATTCAAATTAATAAGCTCATATAAATAAAATTTTATAACATGATAGTCATTCAATCAAATGTACACATGTAAGCAAGTTTCCAATTAGCTTTTTAAGTTTCGAAAACACCAAATTATTTGATGCTTTCAAGAATAACGTCGTGTCATATTTAATTAGCTTTCCATAACTTCTTCATGACTATGAAAACATGGTATGTGTTCATAAGTAATGGTTGTTTTGCCCAAAATACAAACTTTGAAGTGAAATTTAATAAGTAAGTCGCTTGTGTTAAACCTCATTTTTCACCTAGTAAACCTCAAAATATTGCATAATATTTGAGACAAATGTTGTACTTATTGTTGTAGCCTTTCGGAAAGTACAATACTGTCGAAAACGGATAAAGCTTTGAAAGTTACGTTCAAAAAAAAATAATATTTTGCCTTAGATTTTTAAATTTTTTTATGGATTCAAATTAAATCAGTTTTTAATATCAATAAATCTCATAAATTTGCATTGCACTTAAAATTAAAGTTCTTCTTCATTGTCTTAGCTTTCCAACAAATACAATATCGTCAAATTAACCGTGAAATTTTCAAGGACAGTCCAAAAGTTTGCCTTCATTTAAAACAGCCCTTAACAATAGTAAATCTAAAATTTTCCAAAAGTGATAAACATGAAAAAACTTTCATCTTAAAAACTAGCTGTTTGCGCAAAAAATGGGCAAACACTTCAAAGTCGTACCATTTAGTTGATTTTATGTTGTTTTCAATGATTTGGGTGATTTATGCAAATATGTAAAAAGCAGGGACTAAACTGTAAAAGACACACAGATTTATAGTGGTTCGGCCAGAACGTGCCTACGTCCACTTTATATGTTATTCTCCTTTTTCTCTTCAGATTACAAGTACAAAGCTTTGTATACAAGTATATGAATGTTGTTTGAAAGTCCTATCCGTGCTTGAGCTCTCAAACTTGTCTCCCATTGTTGTACCCCTGCCCCTCTATTTATAGAGTGAGGCTGGGGGCAGGGCTCCTGGATGTCTATAGCTGCTGGTGGGACTGGGCTGAAGCAATCTGGTTTGGCATCATTCTGGTTCGGCAGCGTCTTGGCTTGGTGGAAGGTGTAGTATTTTGGTTCGGTGGTGATGTTGGTTCGGCATTGGCGTGGAGAGGTGGCGGTTCGGTAGTGGCTATATGTGCCATTCGTTACATCAAGTATTACTCAGGTGATACTAGCTTTGCAACTCATTTCAACTTATAAAAACATCATTACAAACACTTATTGCAAAATGTACACCCACTAATATAGTGTGTATGCATTATGCACAATTGTTCATTAAATAATTAGATATTCATTTTACTTACATTTCCTTTATAAATCTTTAAATATATATTTCTTTATTCAACTAAATTTAAAATTCTAAATTTAAATAACACATGCATCAAAATTTATTGCATTATAAGTTTCTTCATGATCATCAACACTACCAACTAAAAAGGTTAAACAAATAAAAATGAGACCTTCCCCTTTATTCCAAATTTATACTTCTTCCATAAATATTTCTATGCATCATATTATGTTTATTATCCAAGTGGATCGTTAACAACACCTTAATCAACCTTAGACCAAAGCATCAAACCAAAGAGCATTAATCAAATTAGTATTTGATTCAATGTTTTCTTATTACAGTTCACCCTTTTCCTGTTAAATTTCCTTTTGTATACTTCAATTTAAATTCATATAACTATTTTTTGCATCTAGAATAATAGGTAACTGCCTTATATGATAATAAAATAAAAGGGTAGGAGAACCAGTTTGGTTAACCTTGTAGTGAATATAAATTGAATAAACTCCTAAATAAGTATAGTTGCATCAACGAGGTCAGGAAGACCAGAATATATGATACCGAAATATAAAGGAAAGATATTGGCAGTGGCCGATAGATTTCCAGTAAGCCCATGAAAACTGTATGATATTGGCAGGGGCAAATAGGTTTATAGTCAGCTCATGAAAACTATATATAAAAGAGGATGTCAGATAGACAGGTTCGTAGTTAGCCCATCAAAACTATGTGTAAATGAAGATGTCAGATAGATAGCTTCATAGTAAGCCCATGAAAACTATGTAATTGGACAGAGAGTCCTTAAATGTTTAACCGGTTATTAGTTAGCCCATGAAAACTATTAGGTTAATAGTAATCTTGTAAACTATAATTGAGACAAATAGTCAGCATAAATGGGGATGGAAAATTCAGATTTGATTTGCTTGTTTTTCTATCATCATAATGTTTTGAAATACTATGTTTTTAACTGTTGTGGATGCAGGAGCACAGTATATGGTTTTAATAACGTTTTAGGATACTACTAAGAGGAAAACCCGTTCCGCTAAGTGATGTGATCTCACTGAATATCTATTTGGTTTGAGATTATAGACTATTTTTCATACTAGGCTTTATGTCTGACTTGAAGTTTTTCCTTTCCTCTTAAACTCTCCGGTACTTAATTGATTTTGAGTAGTTTGAGGTTTACGGTTTTCAGTTTTTTCTTAGACGGATAAAGCCTTCGGAGGTGTGTAGAAGGCAAATGGTTATTTAGAGTTTTCTTTTCTACTGTGTTTTTGGACGTAAAGGTCGATTTATCAGCCTTACTATATTTTCTGATCAACCAATGTGGCATCTTCATATGTCGCTCTTAGTGTATGTGTAATAATTATATTTTGCTGAACCGTTTTGAGATCACGTACTGAACATTAAATGTTTTGATTTGAATATGGAAATATGTTTTTGAATTGTTAAATTTCATATTCTTGTGATATGTGTATCAATGTATCTAGCACCCCCGTATTTGGTCGTCGAAGATTAATAACTATGGATGACTGCAGCATCTGTGGTTGTTAGTTTTAGGCCTCAAAGTAGGAGGATGTTACAGCATATGCCTAACTCTCTCATAAACTAGGTATATAGTTTATAATTAGTTTCTCTCTTGAATTTGAATAAACTGATGTAACATTTGAGTTCATTTAACATCAATTTTAATATGAGCCATGACCTAAACCCATTAAGAGTTTAGAGCTCGTTTGCCAATAGCTTAATTTAAATATCCTAAAGATGGGTTTTAAACATTAACTTATAAGTACTTTTGGGTGTATAGTAAGAAGTAAAAATGTTTGAATATAGTTAAACATATAGTAAATTTAGTTGAAATAAGTGAATTTAGTATTTGTTGCTTGTGAGTTATCAACGTACTCGTTCATTTTTAGATTAAACATTTGAGTCGCTACAGTAACAATAACTTATTAGGTTCGATGGCCATTTTAAAGATTTGTCAATGGATACCTGAAAAATATGAAATCCGTCCGAATTCGTATCCGAAAAGCAGATAAATATCTGATATCGGGAAAAACGGACGTGAACTCGGTATAAAGGAATCCGCATCCGAAAATTATCCATCCATTTTTTTACAAGATTGTAGTTTAAATTATATGTATTTAGTACAATAAAAGATATTTATTTATGGTTTTATTAAGTTAGAAGTTAATATTATACGTACCAAATGCGTATTAACAGCTCAAAACTATTTATTATCATCATATTTATTCATTTTTAACGTTAACAATCAATGGGATTGAAAAAACTTTATCTTAAACCAAAATTTTATATTTATATTTCTTGATTTATCAATCATTAGCCGATAAGATAATTATTTGATATCCGTCTGTATCCATGGATGCGGAAATCTGATATTCGAAAATGGTTTCAGATGCAGATACAGATATGTTACTATTTGCATCTGAAAATATTCATTGACATTCCTAACAATTTGTAAGTCATTGTCAATGAAACACCCGCTTAAGCCTGTAAAAAAATGAAAATGAAGGAGTTCGATGAGAAAAATGGGTAAGAAACTCATAAGTGCATCTCTAATAGAGTGGTTATTTGACGGGTGTACGCCCAAAAATAGACCACCGATTTTTCCACCTTCCCCAATAGTCGAATGATAGGAACCGGCCATTTCTTAAAACAGAAAACTTTTAAAAAAAATGTTTAGAAAGTCGTTTATAATATTCAACGATTTCAGAAACCGCTTTGTACGGCAATCAATATTTTGTAAATCGTCTATAACAACAAACCTTTAACCCGAAAACTGTTTAGGCCCTAAATCGATGTTAGAAAGAGGTGGACTAAATGCACGACCCCGAGACTCATCTTTACTCAATACCAGATTTACCCAAGCCTGTACCATAACCGACTTCAATTTACCTCGAACATTTTTTTAACGTTAGCCAACCCTCCCTCTGTATCATCCACTACCGAAAATTTACTCAAAAAATTTACCACTCCATTTTCACTGTCGAAATTCACTACACTTTCAATTTTTAAGTCGCCATTCTCGAACCATGCCCCCAAAGAAGAATTTGTAGTATCGAAGAAGAAGACCTCTTTATCGCAGTCGACTTCAGGTATTTTTGTGCATTTAATTTCAATTATGTTTGAATGTTGAATCTCATCTGCAGTCGATATCGAATCGAAAATTTGACAAACCCTGTATCCTGAGAACACCGACTCGGCAGAGATTTTTTGATATTAGTTTTCTTTTATGTTTTATACCGCCGAACTATATAGTGTTTAGGTTTTAACAGGGTCTGCGGTATGGAATTATTTAGATTCATTATTGTTGAAGTGATTTACTATCAAATGAAATGGATATAGGAAATTAAATAATTGGGCGGTTTTTTTTGTATATATGGAATGGTTGGCATTGCAATTCTGCATGACACGCAATATTTTTTCGGGTACACGATGCTTGGCTTGATGTTCATTATAGAGTTTGATTTAATTAGTAGTGGTCGTTGATTGATGTACTTCATATATTGGTGCTTTCAATTTTTGTTTTTATTTCGGTTACTAACTACTTTGATAAACAAATTCAGTTGTTTTAATTGTTTTATGCAGAAGAACATGGAAAAGGACCAATGGTTGCCTTGTCAGTTGCAAAAAGCTAAAGCGGCAAAAAAAGTTGTCGTAGAGACGTTGGAAATGCCAATGGATCGTGGTAATTCGTTGAGTGAATCAGAAAGTGACGAAAAGTTTCAAACATTAGAAGAACATGGCGATGAAGGCAATTCATATGAGGATCAAACAAGCAAAGAAGAATTAGCTTCGCTGTCTCCTTATTTTTATTAGCCATGGATAAACCGAAACCCTAAACCCACCTCTAAGAATAAAACCTATTTTCACTTTTAAAAAACGTACTAAGGCGCGAGTTTGGCACTAAAGGTCCAATAACACACGGTTCTCTACTGTTAGATGGGGCAAATTAAAACTAAATTCTTCAAATTACCCATATAATATGCTTCCCAATGCCGTGTGGCCTGGCACCGCCAAATGAGTTGGGTAACTAAAAAAACCACTTCATTTTATCCATTCAAAAGGGTTATTAAAATCGTTTCTCTCTATACAGCTGTCTGCTAGTATGTATCGCCTAATATAGGTAAAATACTCTTTTTCGTTTTGGTAAGAAGAACCTCTAAAGTGTTGCATTTAGCGCCTCTCTTATCCACTTTCAAACTTCTGGAGAGGTAGTGAGGAAGAGGAAAGAAAGCGGGATTTGTCCCGCTGCAAGGAAAGACCAAATGCACATGCTCTAAAGCCTCTTTGTCTTCACTATCAAACATTACTTAGCCAGAAACCAAAATGATGCCAAAATGGAAAATAAGAAGTTATACTTTCATCTTAAACTGTTCAAAAAGTTTAGGGTCTATTTTATTTCATTTTTGAATTTTATGTTTTGCGTTTTCAGAATTCATAACAAAATATGGGAAGTGCGTTGGAAAATATTTAAAATTATAGGGCGTTGTGACGATGATGGAGAGAAGACGAAGGATATACAGGAACGACGGAGGACAGCGAAGGGGTGGAGGGGAATGCGTTTGGGTGAATTTCTCAAAACACGGAAAAAAAATTATTTTTCATTTTGTATGTTAACTTCAATTTTTCAAATTGGTTGTTTTTCACAAAATACATGCATCATGTGCTTTTTGTTTGGACGAAAACACAAAACTAAAAATGACAAACCAAACGGGACCTGGCGTCTTCAATGAAATATTCATTCAAACACGTAACTTCTATTTCGCCCTTTTTTAACTTCTATTTCGCCCTTTTTTATTACATGCCTATAAATGGACCAGTTTATAAGAAAGTATTTAACTTTCTTTATAACTGTGATATTATTTACTAATTCTCTACTATTTGTTTCGTACGGTTACAACTTTTACAAAGACTTGATATTTAGGTATGTTTTAGCAAGTTTTAATTTTAGTTACTGAAATTATGCCGCGAGGAGTGAAAATTCAGGTATGGATTAAAGCAGGCACTTGCAAATATAGGAGTGATAGTTAAATATGAAGTCTTTCTTAAATGCCAGGTTAAGATACTATCTTTTCAATTTGGCTCGTAATGTTATATAGATAACTGACAGATTTTATCAATTTATCTAGGAATCCAGCAATTGGTGATTCTGTTATTCTTCTTCTTGCTTTGCTGCACTATTTGGGATTCTGATGTTCAGCAGGCTTAAGTGTATGAAGATGATGTTCAGCAATTGGTGATTCCCTTACATTTCTTTTTCCTTCGAATTGCAGTACCACTGTCCTTTTAGTATAGAAAACTTCTCTTGGTCAAGCCGCACATTAGCATGGTCCACCTATTGATCCACTAGCTCCTGCAGCCGCTCTCTATTCACGTGTATAATTTGTTATTTCAATCTTCTTTAAATAATCTGTCTTCTATGTCATTTGTGTAGTATTTACTCAAGTTTTTTCAGGTAAAGGAACAAAGTATTACTACTTTTAACAACGTAAATGATGGTAGGAGGCATATGTCTGGTATGGTGTAAAATACTTCTAAAAGCAGAAGTAACTTTGTATGTTAGTACTGATTAGTATCTTTTAATTTAGGCAAAGGTATGATCAAAATTGTATAGTCAACCTTGTCGAATAACTTACCGTTATGGAAAACACAGGTCGCTGAAGCCAAAGGTACCATTGAATTTTTATTATGCTATTAATTTATACAGGAGATTTGAATTTGTGTTGTTTTGCATACTTGATTATGTTTCTAGTTAGAGAACTAAAAAGTAGTACAAGAAATTTATGTCTATTACATATCAGGCAATTCCTGAAGAGTTTACATTTTAAGCTATGATTATGGTTTATATTTAATTTTATATGTATATCATTATGAATTTATTTGCTCCAATTATTTCCCGATCTTCAAAGTATTTGCTTCTTCATAACCATTAACATCTAGTTTATTATCTTAGAAAAAATGTGTTGGTCCAATAAAACTTATATTTTATAGCAACATTTTAAGAAAAATGATTAAAGTTATATAATCTAAATGCTCACTGAATTTATATTTAGATAATTAATTTTTTTTAAATCCGACCTTAGCTCAGTTGGTAGAGCAGAGGACTGTAGTTGATTGGCAGATAAAATCCTTAGGTCGCTGGTTTGAATCCGGTCGGTCGGATTTTTATTAATTTTTCATCAATTTTTTGATTTTTTGCATGATGCAATTAATTATTTAATCGAAACAAAATTTGGAGCTGCACCTGAGGTGTCTTCGAATTGGCATAGCATGCAAGGTTGTCATTGCTCTTAGGTCGCTGGTTCGAATCCGGCAGGTCGGATTTTTATTAAATTTTCCTCAACTTTTTGATTTTTTGCATGATGCAATTAATTATTTAATGGAAACAAAATTCTGAACTGTACCTGAGGTGTCTTCGAATTTGGCAAAGCATGTAAGGTTGTCATTGCTCAAATCACTATATCCAGATCGGTACTCTGATGCAATTAAATCAGTATTTCAGTATCCACTGGTAACATAATTACTCTCATGAACTTGCAAATTGATTCTTTTGTCTACTGTAAAACTTTGCATTTTTTGGCTAGTTGTCTTTTAAATTTTTAAGATAACTTCTGGTTATTATATTACTACAGAAGTTAACTTTGTGATTTGCTTTAGAATGCTATGGCATAATTAAACATTTACTATCGTGTTCGGTCTATTGACCCTTGCTCAATTGAGAGAATGGAGGATTCTAGTTAATTAGCAGGTTAAATATTTAGGTCGCTGGTTTTTTTTTTTACATTTATCAGCTTAATCAGTATATTTTTATTACCTAACCTTCTTATTGACAGAGAACCCACAGTTCATGTTGCAGATTGTTGTCGTGGTTAGTACTATATAATCCATTTTGTGGTTTTCGTATCGAAAAGTCCATCTGTAAAAGGAACCTTTCGTGTAGATATAGTGTGATGAGTGGTAAATGTGTTACAGACAGATTAGAGACGATGGCTGTTAGATGAAGGCGATCAACTTCATTTCATTACTAGCTGCAGATATTTAGAACAAAATCAAAAAGACTTGGTAATCATAGATGAATGATCCATCTGTGCATGAGAGTTACCCAAATTCCCACGCTTAAAATGCAATGTGAAATTACCTAAACAGATTATATAGTTCTCTTGATATAGCTCAATTTTGTGCCAAAAAAAATAAAAATAAATAAATAAATAACTTACCAAAATCGTGTCATGATACATAGCCATGGCATGATACCTGAAAAATTAAATCCTTAAGTTGCCTTCACAGATTAAAGTGGCTATTAAATGGTTAATGATGGATGGATACACTTGCCGAAAGAAATCGTGCTAGATTTAGTTTATTCAGTATATACTGTGGCAATGTATTGCCTCACAATGGTTATGTGGGAAGAAGAAAAATGTAGAACACAAGGCTAGTATAGTTTAGGATTGTTGCTGTTTGTCAAGAATAATCTTTTAGCATGAACCAATTTATGAATTTATATACCGCTCTAAAAAATGATTCATATGAGATGGAAGTGGTGCTTAAAGTCTTCATGTAGGAAACAAAAAGCCATAATTACATGAAATATACCAACTTGTTCTACAGTACAGAGAATAGGAACAGCGACAGAGTAAACATTGCACAAAACGTCATTCTATTGCTAATGAAACAATCTTTTCTTCCGCTACTTGGAATTGCACTAGCATTCACACTGGTATTGCTAGAAGAGTTAACCATCCTTGCACTATGACTATCTGTACAATATAATAATACTACTAGAGATCTAAACACATAAAAAATGCAAGTAATGCAAGTGTTAGATCCAACGGCACATTTTTCCTTTTCTTTTCTGTTGGTTAGTTTTATGTAGGAACTTTGTGACAATGAGATAGTTCACAAATACTGTGTAGAAGACATGTATTCAGATATGCAAGAATATTTACACCCTTAACTTTCCCTTGAAGAATTTTCTAAAACTGCAGAAACTCTTGAGAAGCCTTTGAGTGTGGAGGAAGTTTTAAAAAACCCGTATGTATTAATTACGTCAATGGGTAAATTTAGGGACAGTATTCGATTCATGAAAGATGAAGAGAAAAAAGGAGCTTATAGTTGAAAAAAAAATTCCAAAGTTTTGGATAGCGAAAGCAGAACACTCAATTATCTAGTTCGTCGACAATCTCAACAATTCCAATCCAATAAAGAGAATAAAAAGAAAAAATTCAAAGAGCACAAATTATATATAGATGACAGCAAAGGAAAGAATATGCCGATATAACGAAGTTCGGCTATGCCTACATCCTTGGATCTAACAGCCTTTGTTGCTTCTTCACTTTAAAAGGAAGTACAATATGAGAAGAAAACAAATCACTCTATATAAATTTCTCATACTACAATAGATACAGAAATAGGGATCTTATTGAAAATATTTGTGGAGAACTATCTTATTGTCTTGTGATGAGAAAAGATGAGCAAAAGCCTTCATATTTATAGGAGCTAGAATGAAGATTGCCTTAGAATTAAGGATGAAATGTTTCTGAATTCGTTTGATTTAATTTTAACACAAATCTAGCATATTTGTGTTTGTTTCCACATATATCTATGGTATGATTGATTTATCAAATCAATCATATCTATTATGATATTAATTGATTCCCTTTCCGATTTGTTTTCCATATTTGACCGATTACGGGAATCAACTAATATCTTCTTCTTAATAAATTTGAAATAGATTAAAATCGTCCAAACTTAACGCTCCACTTTGATTTAAAAATATTCATAATTCAACAAAACTGATTATTGGGTCAGCCCCCCATGGCGCTAAGTATCTCGTACCACACTAATCAAGTTTGAGCAATGCTCAAACTATCCTTTTAAACCGAATTTGTCAACATATCAGCTGGATTGTGTTTTGTATGTATCTTTGATAGCTTTATCTTATTTCTTTCTTCTTCAAGCATGGGAAAAAAACTCCAAACAGCAATGTGCTTTTTTTGTGAGCTGTAGGCTTGATTCTCAACAAGATGAATGATGCCCTGACTATCTGAAAACAACTCCACCATCCTCCGCATCATTTGATGATAAATCCTCCAAAATCTACAACAAGTACAATTCTTCCTTGGCCGCTTGCACAATAGAATAAGCTCTGCCTCAGTGGTTGATAAAGCTACAACGGATTGTAGCTTCTTTAAGAAACCGGGCCTTTGTCAAGTGTATAAACATAGCCAGAAATCGATTTCCTACCATCTCTATCCTTAGCATATCTGAATCACAATAACCCCTTAGAGTTATGTCGCTACCTCCAAACGACAAGCCAATATAAAAAAATGCCTCTCAAATATCGTAGAATCAACTGTACTGTTTGCCAACGAGTCTTGACTGAGTTAGACATGTATCTGCTAACAACACCAACTACATGAGCTAAATCAAGCCTTGTGCATATTATAACATACATAAGGCTTCCAACTGCACTAGAGTAAGAAATATTAGCCATATTCCTTTTGTCTTCATCCGATGTAGGACATAAATCTCTGGATAGTTGAAATTGAGAGCCTAGTTGAGTAGTTACCGGTTTAGCCTTTTCCATACCAAATCGAGATACGACTTTCTCGATATACCGAATTTGAGTTAGCCTCAAAACTCTTTGATTTCTATCTCTATGAATCTCCATTCCTAAAATTTTCTATGCATTTTCCAAATCTTTCATATCAAACTCCTTGTTGAGCTCTATCTTTAACTCTAAAATCCTAGTCATGCTCTTAGAAGCTATCAACATATCATCAACATAAAGAAACAAATAGATGATGTCTTCTTTACACTTCTTACAATAGACACATTGGTCCTTAAAGCTTCTAGAGTAACCATGTGAGATCATAAACTTATCAAAATTCTTATACTACCATATATGAAACTGTTTTAAACCATAAAGAGATTTGTTAAGCTTACAGACATGACTGGACCTACTGTTGGTAAATGTCCTCCTCGAGGTCACCATGCAATAATGCTGTGTTGACTTCTAATTGTTCTAACTCCATGTCGAAGCGGGAAACCATTGCCAAAAGAATGCGAATGGAAGTGTGTCTGACAACTGGAGAAAAAATATCGTGAAACTCTATACCTTTTCTCTGAACATAGCCCTTCGCCACTAATCTCCACCATTGTCGCCATCTTTCACCTTATAGATCCATTTACATCTAATTGCTCTCTTGCGGGAAGGAAGTGGCACTAAATCCCAAGTGTGTTTTTTGTGCAAAGACTCAATTTCCTCCTCCATAGCTACTAGCCAACTGGAACTATCAATTGAACTAATGACATCTCGATAGTCTTTGGGCTCATCATGAAATATGCATAATCCATAAGCTGCCATGTCATCGAAATCAATGTCTTCAATGTTTAATCGCACAGAATCATCAAGCCGTGTTTTCCTCTTTCTGATTGGTAAATTTGAATTTGAGCTCCATCTTGAGATCGATTCTCTGTCCTCTCCTCGTCAACCACGGTGTCATCGGAAACACTATATTTATGAAAGTCTGATGATCTACTTTGTGTCTGGTACTCTGAATTTGTCCTCTTAACATCATCATTAAGTGAAGAAGAAGGCTCCATAGCATTTTCATCAAATGTAACATGTCTGCTAGTAACAATCTTTTGGATAGTAGGATACTACAACCTATAACCCTTAACTCCTCTCCTGTAGCCAAGAAAAATACACCTGCGCAATCTTTGATCCAACTTCCCTTTGCTCTCATGCACATAAGCTGGACAACCAAACACTTTGAGAAAAGAATATGAAACGGGCTTCACAAAGATTCATCCTTCGACTACTTCTCAACAAGAGATAGGCATAAGACTGCTTCTCAACAAAATATTTTCAACTTTAACAGCTATTAAAAGTTTCATCCTTGTACTTCATAATGTCATCCTTGGACTTCATAAAGTAAACCCATACCATTCTAGAAAAATCATCAATAAATGAAATAGAATACCTAGCTCCTCCAAAAGATAGGCATGGTGTGGGGCCTCAAACATCAGTGTGAACATACTCTAAAATATCCTGCAATGCCAAAAGAAACCTTCGTTTGCTTTCCCAGTACGCATCCTTCACGAAAGCCAAGTTTTGAATGATAAATACCGTCAATCAAACCTCATTTTCTCAGTACTTCCAAACTGCGCCCTCCAATGTGTCCCATATGAAAATGCCACAATTTGGTAGAACCGGAATCAATAGAACGAATAACGAAAGAAGACTCTGCAACAACAATGGTATCCTTCAGCAAATATAGATTTCCAGCTTTTACCCCTTTCATCACCATCAACGAGCCATTTGTAATTTCCAATGAATATATCTCTATTACACATTTCAAGCTAAGATTGCACAATGCTTCAATGGAAATCAAACTACGTCTCAAATCAGGCACATGTCTAACATCACACAGAGTATGAACAACACCATCAAACATCCTAATCTTTACCGTTCAAAAACCTATCATGCGACAAATAGCTTTGTTTCCCATGAGAACCTCTTCTCCATCAAACTGACGATAAGTGAAAAAAGAGTGTCTATCAGGTGTCATATGATAGGATGTTTCAGAGTCAATAATCCACATAGTACTCTTCACAGAAGATGCAGAAACTGTAAAAATACCAGGATCACGCTCTGAATCTGATCTTTCCACGGTAGTAGCTGAAGCCTTTTGGGTAACAACTTTATTTTTATTCTCTAACTTCGCTCAACTAGGAATATAATGTCCATATCTTCTACAATAATGAAAAACTCCCTTCGGAGTCCCCTTAATTGAGATTTTGACTTGGCTCTATATCCACTACAACGAAAAGACCCTTTAGCGTTTAAAAAATGATGTAAAATACTTTTACAATGTATTTATAAACGTTGTAAATCAAAATGTTGTAATAAATCAATGACCTATTATTGCAACAGAAAAACGCGGTAAAAAATCATGTTTTTATAGCTTTTTGAAAATGCCATGAAAAGTCTTATCAATGGCCTTTATCATATGCTATAAAAGGCTTTTACAGCGTTTTCATAAATGCTGTAAATCAACATGTTGTAATAAAACAGTGACTTATTAATGCAATGGACGAAACGCTATAAAAAACATGTTTTTTATTGTTCTGAACATGCTATAAAAAGTCTTATTAATGGCATTCTTAACATCATTTTAAAAATCATTTTTGCAGTAAATACACATTCATTATCACATTATAATTAACAAATTTGCATAAATATAATGTATCATTTAACACAATAATATATATCACATTAAACGAAAATTAACTAACCATTCAACATTCACATAGAATAATGCATAACACATCGTAATATTTAATTAACATTACATTAAAAGTGTAAATAATACAAGTGATAAAAAGATCGTACTACACATGATGAACAAATGTGCAAATCAAAGAAATATTTATTTCAAATGAACTTTAAATCACTAATATACAACAGCGTGTTGTCATTTGTATGCACCATAGATGGGTAATTACCTATGAAAAAGAAATTCAACAATTAGCAATTATAATTATACTTACATACATGTGTGTGTGTGTGAAACTTAATTACATAAATTTAATTAATTTTATATGGAACTTAATTAATTTGTATAAAACTTGATTAACTTAGTTATTTTTATAGAATTAAATTGATTTATATAAACTTTAGTTGATTTTATAAAATTTAGTTAATTTATATAATCATATGGAAACGATATCAATAGCATATGGAATTTCCTGAAATGGATGTAAATTTTGTTTAAAATACTTTATTCAACAATTGCATGTATATTGTTATAAACTTAATAATTTTTATAAAACTTAATTAAATTTTATAAACTTATTTAATTTTTAAAAATAATTGGCTTATTTAAATATTAAAAAACTTAATTAACTTAGTTACTTATTTTAAACTTAGTTAATATTTTGTTGTTGTTATTTTTATTATATTAATATTATTATATTATTTTAATACCATTTTTATTATATTATGTTATTCTTGCAAATTTTAGTTAATTTTTATAAACTTAGTTAATTTAATTAAAAAAATAAATTTTGTTGATTTTTATAAAACTCAATTAATTTAGTTAATTTTTATATAAATTGGTTAATTTTTATATCCTTTAATTAATTTTTATTAAACTCACCTAATGACTTAGTCGAAAATTTATAAGACTTAGTTTATAAATTGGTTAATCATTTTAGTTAATTTTTATATAACTTAGTTAAATTTTATAAGAATAAGTAAATTTTTATATACTTTTAGTTGATCTAGTTAAATTTGTATAAACTTGGTAAAGTAGTTAACTTTTATAAATTAAGTAAAAAAATTGATTTTATTTATTTTTTATATAACTCAGTTAATTTTCATAAATATATTTAAATTTTATAAATTTTTATTGATATTTTGATATTTATTTAATATATTATAATACTTAGTTAATTTTTAGAAAATTATTCATTTTTTACAAAACTTGGTTAACTTAGTTAATTCTTATAAACTCTATTGATTTTTATAAACTTATCGGATTTCATGAATTTTCGATGGCGCATCCTTTGCACGGTTAATTCTTTCCCATACATCCCAATTCGTTATACATTTACACAATCAAAACAATATTGGATTTATATCATATATAACAAAAAATACTTCATAATAGCATACACATTCAAATGCATAAAAACATATCAACTTTAGCTAGTAATCTTCCATGTAGCAAAGGAATGTTTTGTATACCTATATAGAAAAGTAAAAGGAATAATTAGTAAAGATGGGCATCTCATGTTATAATTGAAATTAGAATATATGAAATTTCTTAGGATAATTCGTAGGATACAAATGATGTCAGTAGACTGCCAACATCTCATATTAAATTGAAATTAGAGTACAAAATTTTCTTAACACCAACAGAGAGAAGATTAACATCATGTATATTGCTTTATATTATATTTCTATGAGATAAGTTTAGATTTTAACTACCCAAGCCAAACAAAAAAAGCAGAAGAAAAATCTTGAATTGTTCATACTTGTTTAAAATTTCTACAGTTGCAGCGAATAGTGATTTTTACCTGAGTCGGATAGATCTTAAAAGCGAGAAAGTCTATTCTCTATCCTTGTTTTTATTCCAATTATAAAATGAAACGGA
The DNA here is from genome assembly GCA_030765085.1 of Allium cepa. Lineage (NCBI taxonomy): Eukaryota > Viridiplantae > Streptophyta > Magnoliopsida > Asparagales > Amaryllidaceae > Allium > Allium cepa. Next base: position 127,188,526 of record CM060932.1, read on the forward strand.
GAGTGCATTTGATAAACATATTTTCATTGACTTTTGCCACAGTCAAATAGGAGAATTTACCTTTGCGACCAGCGCAACAACCAAAATTAACACATGATTTTACAACTGAAAATAGATTGCATTATTCCCATCTTAACATGGGTCAAATGATCGGGAAACACGTTGTCAAAGTTGGCTAGAAACTAGATTTGCAGCTGAGCTCATTTTTGTGTTTGAAAAGTATCGTTTTAGAAAAATCATAACTTTGTCATCTTGTAGCAAAATGCAGTCAAATTTTTGTATGTTGTATTATTGGTATCATAGTTTAATACTGAAAAATTTCACTCGAATCTGAGTTGTCTAGATGCCGGAAATCAGTCGTCGAAGTTGGCTAGAAACTAGATTTGCAGCTGAGTTCAGTTTTGTGTTTGAAAAGTGCCATTTTAGAAAAATCATAACTTTCTATTCTTGATGCGAAATGATGTCAAATTTTAATATTTTGTTGTCCATGTTCTAAAGTTTATTGCTGCAAATTTTTGTTCCATTCTGGGAAGTTTTGATATCTGAAACACATCGTCAAAGTTGGCCAGAAACAAGATTTTCAATTTGCAACATTCTTCATTAGTTTTCATTGCTGTTTTTGACTTAATTGATGATTGAATTAAAAAGTTTGATGATGGATTTTGAAGCTATGATATCCGATAATGGATTAGCTCAGTTTTGAAGAAATTTGGAATTTAATTTTTTTAAATATTATTTAAATTCAAACATCGGTAATTGTCGATATTTGGAGAATTTGATGGTTTTAATTGTTTTTGCTTTCAAGTAAATTTTGTAAAATTTCTTAAAAATCACGGTTGGGAAAGTAAATGTTTTATTGCAGAGAGTAGGAACAGTGACAAAGTAAACATTCAATAAAACGTCATTCTATTGCTGATGAAACAATCTTTTCTTCCGCTACTCGGAACTGCATTAGCATTCGCACTGGTATTGCTAGAAGAGTTAACCATCCTTGCACTATGACTATCTGTACAATAGAATAATATTACAAGAGATCTAAACACATAAAAAAATGCAAGTAATGCAAGTGTTAGATCCAGCGGCACATTTTTCCTTTTCTTTTTTGTTGGTTAGTTTTGTCTATGAACTTTATGACAACGATACTCGATAGTTCACAAATACTGTGTAGAAGACATGTATTCAGATATGCAAGAATATTTACACCCTTATCTTTCCCTTGAAGAATTTTCTCAAACTACAGAAACTCTTGAGCAGCTTTTGAGTGTGGAGGAAGTTTCAAAAAACCTGTATGTATTAATTACGTCAATGGGTAAATTTATGGATAGTATTTGATTCATGAAAGATGAAGAGAAAAAAAGGAGCTTGGAGTGGTAAATATTCTGAGTTTTGGACAGCGAAAGCAGAACATTCAGTTATCTAGTCCGTCGACAATCTCAACAATTCCAATCCAACAAAGAGAATAAAAAAAATCAAAGAGCACAAATTATAAATAGATGACGGAAAATGAAAGAATACGCCGATATAACGAAGTTCGGCTATGCCTACCTCCTCGGATCCAACAGCCTTTGTTGCTTCTTCACTTTAAGAGGGAGTACAATATGAGAAGAAAACAAATCACTCGATATAAATTTCTCACACTACAATAAATACAGAAATAGAGATCTTATTGAAAATAATTGTGGAGAACTCTCTTATTGTCTTGTGATGATAAAAGATGAGCAAAAGTCTTCATATTTATAGGAGCCAGAATGAAGATTGACTTGGAATTAACGATGAAATTTTTCTGAATTCGTTTGATTTAATTTCAACACAAATCTAGTATATTTTGTGTTTGTTTCCACACATATCTATATTATGATTGATTTATCAAATCAATTAATATCTATTATGATATTAATTGATTCCCTTTCCAATTTGTTTTCCATATTTGACCGATTACGAAAATCAACTAATATCTTCCCCTTAATAAATTTGAAATAGATTAAAATTGTCCAAACTTAACGCTCCACTTCGATTTAAAAATATTCATAATTCAACAAAATTGGTTATTGGGTCAGCCCCCCATGGCGGTAAGTATATCGTACCACACTAATCAAGTTTGAGCAATGCTCAAACTTGTCCTTTTAAACCGAATTTGCCAACATATCAGATGGATTGTGTTTTGCATGTATCTTTGATAGCTTTATCTTATTTCTCTCTTTTTCAAGCATGAGATAGAACTCCAAACAGCAATGTGCTTTTTCTGTGAGTTGTAGACTTGGTTCTCAACAAGATGAATGATGCCCTGACTATCCGAAAACACCTCAACCGTCTTCTACATCATTGATAAATCCTCCAAAAGCTGCAACAAGTACAATCCTTCTTCGATCGCTTCCACAATAGAAATAAGCTCCGCGTCAGTGGTTGATAAAGCTACAATGGACTGTAGCTTGGATCTTTAAGAAATCGGGCATTTGCCAAGTGTATAAACATAGCCAGAAATCGATTTCCTACCATCTCTATCCTCAGCATAATCTGAATCACAATAACCCCTTAGAGTTATATCGCTACCTCCAAACGACAAGCCAATATCAAAAATGCCTCTCAAATATCATAGAATCAACCGTATTGTTTGCCAATGAGTCTTGGTTGAGTTAGACATGTATCTGCTAACAATACAAACTGCATGAGCTAAACCAGGCCTTGTGCATATCATAACATGCATAAGGCTTCCAACTTCACTAGAGTAAGAAATATTAGCTATATCCCTTTTGTCTTCATCCGATGTAGGATATAAATCTCTAGATAGTTGAAATTGAGAGCCTAATGGAGTAGTCACCGGTTTAGTTTTTCCATACCAAATCGAGATACGACTTTCTCGATATACCAAATTTGAGTTAGCCTCAAAACTCTTTGCTTTCTATCTCTCTGAATCTACATCCCTAAAATTTTCTGTGCATTTTCCAAATCTTTCATATCAAACTCCTTACTGAGCTCCGTCTTTAACTCTGAAATCCTAGTCATGCTCTTAGAGGCTATCAACATATCATCAACATAAAGCAACAAATAGATGATGTCCTCTTTACACTTTTTAAAATAGACACATTGGTCCTTAAAGCTTCTAGAGTAACCATGTGAGATCATAAACTTATCAAATTTCTTATACTACTGTATATGAGACTGTTTTAAATCATAAAGAGATTTGTTAAGCTTACAAACATTACTGGGCCTGCTGTTAGTAAATGTCCTTCTCGAGATCACCATGCAAAAATGCTGTCTTGACATCTAATTGTTCCAACTCCATGTCGAAGTGGGCAACCAGTGCCAAAAGAATGCGAATGGAAGTGTGTCTGACAACTAGAAAAAAAATATCATGAAACTCCATACCTTTCCTTTGAACGTAACCCTTCGCCACTAATCTCCACCATTGCCGCTGTCTTTGACCTTATAGATCCATTTACATCTAATTGCTCTCTTGCCGGAAGGAAGTGGCACTAAATTTCAAGTGTGATTTTTGTGCAAAGACTCAATTTCCTCCTCCATGGTTACTAACCAACTGGAACTATCAACTGAACTAATGACATCTCGATAGTCGTTGGGCTCATCATGAAATATTCTTAATCCATAGGCTGTCATGTCATCGAAGCCAATGTCTTTAATGTTTAATCCTATAAAATCATCAAGCCATCTAGGTCTTTTCCTCTCTCTTATTGGTAAAGTTTGAGTTTGAGCTCCATCTTGAGATTGATTCTCTGTCCTCTCCTCTTCAACCACGGTGTCATCGGAAACACTATTTTTATGGAAGTCCGATGATCTACTTTGTGTTTGTACTCTGAATTTGTCCTCTCAACATCATCATTAAGTGAAGAAGATGGCTCCACTCCAACATAGCATTTTCATCAAATGTAACATGTCTGCTAGTAGCAATCTTCTGGATAGTAGGACACCACAACCTATAACCCTTAACTCCGATCCTATAACCAAGCAAAATACACCTGCGCGATCTTGGATCCAACTTCCCTTTGCTCTCATGCACATAAGCTGGACAACCAAACACTTCCAGAAAAGAATATGAAATGGGCTTCATAAAGTTTCATCCTTGGACTGCTTCTCAACAAGAGATGGGCAAAAGACTGCTAAAACATTTTCAACATTGAAACCTATTAAAAGTTTCATCCGTGGACTTCATAAAGTAAACCCACACCTTTTTAGAAAAATCATCAATAAATGAAATAAAATATCTAGCTCCTCCAAAAGATAGGCATGGTGCGGGTCCCCAAACATCAGCGTGATCATACTCTAAAATATCTTTAGACTTATGCTCTGCAATGCCAAAAGAAATTTTTGTTTTCTTTCCAAGTACGCATCCTTCGTAAAAGCCAAGTTTTGAATGATAAAACAATCAATCAAACCTCGTTTTCTCAATACTTCCAAACTGTGCTCTTTAATGTGTCCCATATGAAAATGCCACAATTTGGTAGAATCAGATCAATAGAACGAACAACAAAAAAAGACTCTGCGGCAACAATGGTATCCTTCAGCAAATATAGATTTCCATCTTTTACCCCTTTCATCAATATCAACGAGCCATTTGTAATTTCCAATGAATCTTTTTCTATTACACATTTCAAGCCAAGATTGCACAATGCTCCAATGGAAATCAAACTATGTCTCAAATCAGGCACATGTCTAACATCACACTAAGTATGAACAACACCATCAAACATCCTGATCTTTACCGTTCAAATACCTATCATGAGACAAATAGCATTGTTTCCCTTAAGAACATCTTCTCCATTAAACTGACGATTAGTGAAAAAAGAGTGTCTATCAGGTGTCATATGATAGGATGTTTCAGAGTCAATAATCCATATAGTAGTCTTCAAAGAAGATGGAGAAGCTGTAAAAATGCCAGGATCACTCTTTGAATCTGATCTTTCCACGGTAGCAGCTGAAGCCTTTTGGGTAACAACTTTATTTTTACTCTCCAACTTGGGTCAATTAGCAATATAATGTCCATATCTTCTACAATAATGAAAAACTCCCTTCGGAGCTCCGTTCAATTGAGATCTTGACTTGGCTCTATATCCACTACAACAAAAAGACCCTCTAGCGTTTAAAAAATGCTGTAAAAGGCTTTTACAGTGAATTTATAGACGTTGTAAATCAACATGTTGACCTATTATTGCAACAGAAAAAACGCTGTAAAAAATCATGTTTTTATAGCGTTTTGAAAATTCCATGAAAAGTCTTATCAATGGCCTTTTTCATATGCTATAAAAGGCTATTACAGCTTTTTCATAAATGCTGTAAATCAACGTGTTGTAATAAAACAGTGACTTATTAATGCAATAGACAAAACACTATAAAAAACATGTTTTTTTATTGTTCTAAACATGCTATAAAAAGTCTTATTAATGGCATTCTTAACAGTGTTATAAAAATTATTTTGTAGTAAGTACATATTCATTATCACATTATAATCAACAAATTTGCATAAACATAATGTATCATTTCACACAATAATATATATCACATTAAACGAAAAATAACTAACTATTCAAAGGTCACATAGAATAATGCATAACATATCGTGATATTTAATTAACATTACATTAGAAGTTTAAATAATACAAGTGATAAAAAGATCGTACTACGCATGATGATTAAATGTGAAAATCAAAGAAATTGTTATTTCAAAAGAACTTCAAATCACTAATATACAACAGCATGTTGCCATTTGTATGCACCATAGATGGGTAATTACCTATGAAAAATAAATTCAACAATTAGCAATTATAACTATACTTACATACATGTGTGTGTGTGAAACTTAATTACATAAATTTAATTAATTTATATGGAACTTAATTAATTTATATACAACTTGATTAACTTAGTTATTTTTATAAAATTAAATTGATTTATATAAACTTCAGTTGATTTTATAAAATTTAGTTAATTTATATAATCATATGGAGACAATATCAATAACATATGGAATTTCTTGAAATGGATGTAAATTTTATTTAAAATACTTTATTCAACAATTGCATGTATATTGTTGTAAACTTAATAAATTTTATAAAACTTAATTAAATTTTATAAACTTATTTAATTTTTAAATAACAGTTGGCTTATTTAAATATTAAAAAACTTAATTAACTTGGTTACTTATTTTAAACTTAGTTAATTTTTGTTGTTGTTGTTATTTTATTATATTAATATTATTATATTATTTTACTACCATTTTATTATATTATATTATATTATTCTTGTAAATTTTAGTCAATTTTTATAAAACTTTGTTAATTTAATTAAAAAGGTTAAATTTTGTTGATTTTTATAAAACTCAATTAATTTAGTTAATTTTTATATAATTTGGTTAATTTTTATATCCTTCAATTAATTTTTATTAAACTCACTTAATAACTTAGTTGAATATTTATAAGACTTAGTTTATAAATTGTTTAAATCATTTTAGTTAATTTTTATATAACTTAGTTAAATTTTATAAGAATAAGTAAATTTTTGTAAACTTTTAGTTGATCTAGTTAAATTTGTATAAACTTGATAAAGTAGTTAACTTTTATAAAAATTAGTTGATTTTTATAAATTAAGTAAAAAAATTGATTTTAATTACTTTTTATATAACTCAGTCAATTTTCATAAATATATTTAAATTTTATAAAATTTTATTGATATTTAGATATTTATTTAACATATTATAAAATTTAGTTAATTTTTATAAAACTTGGTTAACTTAGCTAATTCTTATAAACTTTATTGATTTTTATAAACTTACCGGATTTCATGAATTTTCGACGGCACCTCATTTGCGTAGTTAATGCTTTCCTGCACATCCCAATTCGATATACATTTACACGATCAAAACAATATTGGATTTATATCATATATAGCAAAATATACTACATAATAGCATACACATTCAAATGCATAAAAACTTATCTTTTATTAGCAACTTTAGCTAGCAATCTTCCATGTAGCACAGGAATGCTTTGTATACCTATACAGAAAAGTAAAAGAAATAATTAGTAAAGATGGGCATCTCATGTTATAATTGAAATTAGACTATATGAAATTTCTAAGGATAATTTGTAGGATACAAATGATGTCAGTAGAATGCCAACATCTCATATTAAATTGAAATTAGAGTACAAAATTTCTTAACACCAACAGAGAGAAGATTAACATCATGTATATTGCTTTATATTATATTTCTATGAGATAAGTTTAGATTTTAACTACCCAAGCCAAACAAAAAATGTAAAATAAAAATATGGAATTGTTTATACTTGTTTAAAATTTCTACAGTTGCAGCGAATAGCGATTTTTACCTAAGTCGGATAGATCTTAGAAGCGAAGAAGTCTATTCTCTATCCTTGTTTTTATTCCAATTATAAAATGAAACAGAGAGTGCATTTGATAAACATATTTTCATTGACTTTTGCCAAAATCAAATAGGAGAATTTACCTTTGCGACAAGCGCAACAAGTTGAGGGTGCAAACTAATATTAACACATGATTTTACATCTGAAAATAGATTGCATTATTCGTATCTTAACATGGGTCAAATGATCGGGAAATACGTTGTCATAGTTGGCTAGAAACTAGATTTGCAGCTGAGCTCATTTTTGTGTTTGAAAAGTGACATTTTAGAAAAATCATAACTTTCTCATCTTGCAGCGAAACGCAGTCAAATTTTGTATGTTGTATTACTTATGTCATAGTTCAATACTGCAAAATTTCACTTGAATCTAAGTTGTCTAGATGCCGAAAATCAGTCGACGAAGTTAGCTAGATACTAGATTTGTAGTGGAGTTCAGTTTTGTGTTTGAAAAGTGCCATTTTAGAAAAATCATAACTTTCACTTCTTGGTGTGAAATGATGTCAAATTTTAGTATGTTGTTGTCCATGTGTTAAAGTATATTGATGCAAATTTTTGTTTAATTCTTGACAGTTTTAATATCTGAAACACATCGTCAAAGTTGGACAGAAACAAGATTTTCAATTTGCAACATTCTTCATTAGTTTTCGTTGTTGTTTTTGACTTAATTAATGACTGAATTGAAAAGTTTGATGATGGATTTTGAAGCTATGATAACTGATAATGGATTAACCAGGTTTTGAATAAATTTGGAATTTAATTTTTCTATAACTATTATTTAAATTCAAATATCGGTAAATATCGATATTTGGAGAATTTGATGGTTTTAAATGTTTTTGCTTCCAGGTAAATTTTGAAAATTTCCTAAAAATCATGGTTTAGAAAGTAAATGTTTTTGAGTCATTTTAAAGGATTTTTAATCAATTGGTTAGTATTTTAAAGTATTTTATAAATAGATAATCTATTTAAATAAGGGTTTTCTCTTTATAAAGCTTATATATATATTTCTCAAAATCGTTTAAAAATCCTATTTTCTCTATAAAAATTATTTTAAATATTTTTTAGCTTATTCTTATGAATTTAGGCGTATAAGAGTGAGAATTAAATGATTTAGTAAAAATACATGGTATGGGACATGTGTTTTTGCTTTATCGCTCAATATCGGACTTGTACGATCGACACCAATTTGAAGTAATATTTGAGATGATTTAGAGGTTGTCTGATTTTGACGAAGGTTGCCGGCTTGAGAACTACTTTTTTTGTGTGCATTCGATGACGAACCAATCCAGATGCAGCTTTCTTATAATTATCGATGAAACGAGGCAATTTTTGATTTTAAAACTTTAATTTGTGATTATGGTTAGAAAAGACCATCACGATGTTCTTCATACTTGCCATGGAGATGAGGCGAGTTGTTTAGTTGATGATTTTTTATGTTGGTTTTCTAATGTGGCATCGACTAACGATTACTAAACCAATAGATGCGAACGTATGATATGGGACGTACGTTCACGCCTATTGGGTTCCTATTCGAGAGGTTGAGACACATTCAAGATGTTACTAGTACTATAGACCGAGTACACGATTGGAGTCACTACGATGTTTATGATGTTATTACTAGACTCTAATCATCACGATGTTATTACTCGGGTTTTGTGACTGGGTGTCATCACGATGTTCCCGACTATAGTCAATCAAGATGATCATGAAGTTACGATGTTATGTGACCCCAAGTCATCATAATGAATGGTACCAAATAATAGTGGTACAAATCAAGATGAAAAGCGCATGCAATTTTCTATGAAGTTTTCGATGTTCGATTTCACCTTTTTGATGATGTTGTTTGAATACGACATTGAGTATGATATGGGCTACATTTATATTATGCTATATGGTGATTTCGATTATGATTGCCTTTAACCCTTATTGAGTTCTTATGATAGATTATGATGATTTGATGTTTCTTTGTGAAGTTATTATATGGTTCTCATCCCTTGTCCACTTTACTTATAGATGTCCTTAAAAGAAACCATATGCATGTTACTTATTGAATTCCCTTGAAATAGATAGATGAATCACTGATGTCATCTTTCTTATCAATGATATGATGAATAATATATCGTTTCATTGGCAACAACGGAGTGATTCTCACCCTTCCGTTTATTACTCAGATCCTTGCTACTGATAAGTTCCGGCTTGCCTGACCCGTATGTGCTTTTCACTCAGGTCAGACCGAGTTGTAGGTTAGGTATGGATTCCTGCTTCCCTTGGATCATTTTTCTGGCTTTTGTTGGGCGTTATCCTTTTGGCTTGGATATCATACTTTTTTAGTAGTCAACTCTTAGGAATAAATTCTAATGAACTTAGGAATAAATTTTTATTGGTGGAAAATGATGAAAATAGTGATTTTTCACTAAAAAAGAAAATATTGATAAATAATTGGAATTAAATTGTGAAAATTTTAATAGGAAATTTTAGTTTTTAACATTACAAACATGTTCCCTTTGTTAAACCATAAAAAGTGAAATTTGCTTCATGTAAATCGGAATTTATATGTATAAAATATGTTGAAAACAAGTTTAAACTTGTAGAACACAACTCAAAAATACACTAAGTGTTAAAACGGATTTAAAGAGCATAATTAATTACCCATTAGCCCATCATCTTGATCCTTCTGTTGAGATACGATCCTTTTTCTCCTTATAGTAAACCATCTTCCTCAAAAAGCTTCTCAAGAGAAAATAATGCCTCCATTCTAATGAAAGTCAAATTTATATCAATATCCTTGTGAAATAAGTACTAAGATTCAAGTTAAATACTAAGATACAGGTAATCTCCATCCTTATAAACTCTCTAATCCATCAAAATCTGAAATTTTGCTATTGTATGTTTCTAATTGTTATATCATTGTCTGCTTGTCTCTTTTATGCTAGTTATGGGTTCTTAAAGCTCAAGTCTAGGCTAAACCTTCAATCTATGCTACCAAATCACTGCTACATCTTGTTAAAACTATTCGGTAAGTAAAATCGCTTGCAGCAAGTCATCTACAATGTGAATTGCTTGGTTTCAGCGAAGTCCGTATGCAAATTTTGGAGTCTTTTTGTTTATATTGTTGTCTGAAAAGTGCCTTTTTAGAAAAATCATAACTTTCTCATATTGCAAAAAAATACTATCAAATTTTAACACATTATTGTCCATATACTAAAATTTATTGCTCCAAATTTTTGTTCAATTATAGATAGTTTTGTTATCTGAACACATCGTCAAATTTGGCTAGAAACTAGATTTGCAGCTGAGTTCAGTTTTGTGTTCGAAAAGCGTCATTTTAGAAAAATCATAACTTTCTCATCTTAGAACTAAATGCTTTAAAAATTTAATATGTTGTTTTCCATCTGCTAAAGTTTATTGCTGAAAATTTTTGTTCAATTCTGGGCAACTTTGGCATCTGAAACACATCGTCAAAGTTGGCTAGAAACTAGATTTGCTATTTAGCTCATTTTTGTGTTTGAAAAGTGCCATTTTAGAAAAATCATAACTTTCTCACCTTGTAGCAAAATGCTGCCAAATTTTAATATATTATTGTCCATGTGCTAAAATTTATTGTTCCAAATTTTTGTTTAATTTTGTATAGTTTTGACATCTAAAACACATCATCAAACTTGGCTGGAAACTAGATTTGCAACTGAGCTCATTTTTGTGTTTGAAAAGTGCCATTTTAGAAACATCATACTTTCTTGAAGAAAAATGCTGTCAACTTTTATTATGTTGTACTCCTTGTGTCATAGTTTAATGGTGCGAAATTTCCATCGAATTTGAATTGTCTAGATGCCGGAAATAAGTCGTCGAAGTTGGCTAGAAACTAGATTTGCAGCTGAGTTCGGTTTTGTGTTTGAAAAGTGCCATTTTTGAAAAATTGCAACTTTCTTATCTTGCAACGAAATGCTGTCAAATTTAAGTATGTTATTTTCCATGTGCTAAAGTTTATTACTGCAAATGCTTTTTCAATTCTGGGTAGTTTTGGTATCTGAAACACATCATTAAATTTGGCCAGAAACAAGATTTTTAATTTGCAGCATTCTTCATTAGTTTTCGCTATTGTTTTTGAGTTAATTTATGATAGAATTGAAAAGTTTGATGATGGATTTTGAAGCTATGATATTTGATAACGGATTAGCTCAGTTTTGAAGAAATTTGGAATTTAATTTTTCTTTTGAATTTTATTTAAATTCAAATATCGGTAAATATCGATATTTGGAGAATTTGATGGTTTTAATTGTTTTTGCTTTCAAATAAATTTTGGAAAATTTCTTAAAAATCTTGTTTTGGAAATTAAATGTTTTTAAATCGTTTAAAGGATTTTTAATCAATTAGTTAGTATTTTAAAGTATTTTATAAATAGATAATCTATTTAAATAAGGGTTTTATCTTTATAAAGCTTAAATATATATAAATTTCTCAAAATCGTTTAAAAATCCTATTTTCTATATAAAATTTATTTTAAATATATTTTAGCTAATTATTATGAATTTCGGCATATAAGATTGAGAATTAAATGATTTAGTAAAAATACATGGTATGAGACATGTATTTTTGCTTTATCACTCAATATCGGACTTGTTCGAAACCAATTTGAAGTGATATTTGAGATGATTTAGAGGTTGCCTAATTTTGACAAAGGTTACTGGTTCGAGAACAACTATTTTTGAGTGCATTCGATAACGAACCAATCTAGATGCGGTTTTCTTATAATTACCGATGAAATGAGGCAATTTTTGATGTTAAAACTTTAATTTGCGATTACGGTTAGAAATGACCATCACGATGTTCTTCATAATTGCTAAGGAGATGAGGCGAGTTGTTTAGTTGATGATTTGTTATGTTGGTTTTCTAATGTGGCATCGACTAACGATTAGTAAACCAATAGGTGCAAACGTATGGTATGTGACGTATGTTCACGCCTATCGGGTTCCTATTCGAGAGGTTGAAACATTCAAGATGTTACTAGTACTATAGACCGAGTACACGATTGGAGTCACAACGATGTTTATGATGTTATTAATAGACTCTAATCTTCACGATGTAATTACTCGGGTTTTGTGACTAGGTGCCATCACAATATTCCCGACTACAGTCAATTAAGTGATCATGAAGTTATGATGTTATGTGACCCCAAGTCATCACGATCAATAGTACCAAATAATAGTAGTACTAGTCAAGATGAAAAGCACGTGCAATTTTCTATGAAGTTTTTGATGTTCGATTTCACCTTTTTGATGATGTTTTTTGAATACGGCCTTGAGTATGATATATGCTACATTTATATTATGTTATATGGTGATTTCGATTCTGATTGCCTTTAACTCTTATTGAGTTCCTATGATAGATTATGATGATTTAATGTTTCTTTATGTTGTTATTATATGGTTCTCATCCCTTATCCACTTTACTTATAGATGTCCTTAAGTGAAACCGTATGCATGTTACTTATTGAACTCCCTTGAAATAGATAAATGAATCACCGATGTCCTCTTACTTATGAATGATATGATGAATAATATATTGTTCTGTTGGCAACAACGTAGTGATTCTCACCCTTCCACTTATTACTGAGATCCTTACTATTGACAAGTTCTAGCTTGCCTGACCCGTGTGTGCTTTTCACTCGGGTTAGACCGAGTTGCAGGTTAGGAATGGATTGCTGCTTCCCTTGGATCGTTTTGCTGGCTTTTGTTGGGCTTTTGTTGGGCTTTATCATTTTGGCTTGGATATCATACTTTTTGAGTAGTCAACTCTTATGTTATCATGATGTGTATTCTTTTGTCGGATGGTTGTATATGTTATTCAGTAGTCCATGCTACTTATGCATGATGTACTATTATTATGACGCATGGTGATGTGTGTGTGTGTGTATATATATATATACACACACACTCTAATCTGGGTTTACTGTTCTGTGACTAATACATTTACTTACTCGCATATAGCATTTCTTCTATGACAGTCCGAAACCACCAAAGTGTGCATTAGTTATAGACTAAGTATGTCGACCATTGATGAGGTAATGAAAAAAAATAGAGACACATCTGACATGCTTAGCCCTAAACTAAAGTATTACTACGATGGTCACCCTTAACCAGCCATATTCTCTGCATTAGTAGACAGGATTACTTTGTAATTCTCTTTGCTAGAGTAAGTCTTGGAATGGGGCGTCATAATCCCTATCCTTATATTATTCCGGTCTAGGCTTCGATACTAAGTTTTAACACTCCGACTCCAGTGATCGAAGTATCAGAGGGTGTTCATCATCCGAGGGCTTGGAGTAATGGGCACGGAAGAAGCGATCTCTCATATACACTATTTTGGGTCAACATGGATATGTTTCAATACTTGAATACTCATGAAATAATATGCAACTCGTCTTGATGCAAGGAAATATACATAAGCTCTAGAGTTAAATAATACAGTGTTAGAGACCCAAATGAACTTTTCCAATTAACAGAATCGAATGAACAAAAATGATGAATTTTATATCACATCTAAAAATTTAATCCATTGTCTCATTATATATACAACTCCTCACAAAAGTGCATCACATTATCCAATACAATGAAATTTCAATTTAAATACAAATAGAGTAAATACTCACCATGTTCATCTGCTCCAACTCCATATCATAACCATGAAGCATATACAATCACAATATTGATCTGTAAAACAACCTAAGGTTGAACCGAGGTTGTAAAAAAAAACTAACCCAGAGTTATGCTAGAAATATAATTGTGATTTTAACAAAATCGTAAACAATAAATGTGCAATGTCGGGTATAAAGGTGACATTTTCAAACAAACAAATGTCACTTACACCGTACCATATCCTGCCTACAATTAATATTCAACGATAGTGATAACACATGTGTTATCACTCTTTTCATCGTGACTCATAGTTGTAACTCTAATCAACTGGGATATCACAATATATCCATATTATATGAGTTGCATTTTGATGTATAAATTCAAAACATCATTTCAAATTGTTCGTTTTACGAGGTTGAAATTTCTGGTTGCACTTAAGAGAAGGCTAAATCATCTTCTCATGCTTACGAGAAGGCTAAATCCTTTTTTTATTCTATGAGTACCAATAGGATATCACATTGATAAATCTCCATGGCGGATTTACATTCCATATAGACTACCTATCCTGGATGTCATCATGGTCTTTCCCCCCTATACTTCTACTCAGTGGTGGTTGGCCCTCAATGATCCTTTTGTTGTCGTATCCTTTAAGTATATGGAGATATGATAAATCTTACTCGTGTTATAGTCCGCTTCTTCAGCATAGCTCCAACAGGCAGCGCTAGTTCTCTTCATTTTCACTACACTATTGATAATTCTCAACATCTTCAATAACTTCATATGTCCTTGCAACAGATCGTTACCACATTTTAATGAGGGACGAAGTCGTCATGATTTACTTAACAATCCTCGAATCAATCCACTAGGATGGAACTGGCGGTCTAGTAGTCAATACCTCATACCATTCCCATCAAATGTTAAATTTGTTGTTTTTCAAAAAATTTGACACTCATTTAATTTCCGTATTCCCAAATGAAGTTTTATCCCACTTTCATCAATAAATGCCATGTACATGCAAATCAGCATAGCAAAATATCAATGCTCAAAACTTGGAAATTAAATGCAATGGAGCACACAATATTATCATAGGATATAATATACTTGGCATATAATATCATGGATGAATCACACATCATACACACACATGCTTATTTAAAATCAAACAAGCAAAAAGAAGCACCCTTGGTTATTCAAGCATGTATTAAATTCAATTGCGTGCAATTCATTCATAGCATACTTGACAACTAATAATAAATTTGATATAATTATAGCTAACCATTAAGCAATTCATTTGTCTTCAAATCAACCGAATTCTTAACCACTTAGCTGACTATGAGTATATTTATGTAGCCTGGATTAAATATTTAATTTCTATCACTTATATATTCAAATGAACAATTAACTTCTAATTACTCAACATATATTCATAAAGTGATCCATTTATTATACTCATGATTTTTAGAATAAACATATATACTTGATTTTCATTTTCAAAATCAAACCTAAGCACTTATAATTAACCAAGCATTCAGCAAACATCAGGCTTTGTTTTAGCTATGTCACATAGTTATTTCATTCATGGCCTAAATTACATGTAACAAATTAACACCACAATGCACACATACAACAATCGTGCCATTCGTCCCATCAAGTATTACTTAGGTGACACTAGCTTTGCAACTTATTTCAACTCATACAAACATCATTGTGAATAATGTAATGTAAAATGTACACCAACTAATATAGTGCGTATGCACACTTACTAAAGAACTAGATATTCATTTTAATTAAATTTCTTTTATATCCATTTCTTTATTCAACTATATTAAAAATTCTAAATTTAAATAACATATGCATTAAGTTTGTTGCATTATAATCTTCATGATCGTTAGCATGGCCCATTAAACAAGATCAAAAAACTCAAAACAAGGCCTTCCCTTCTATCAAAAATTTGAACTTCTTCTATAAATAATTCTATGAATTGCAGTCTGATTTGTATGATGTATATTATCTTGAGTGGAATTAACAACACCTTAATCAACCTCGGATCATAGCGTAAAGCTAAAGGGCATTAATCAAAATAATATTTGATTCATTGTTTTCTGATTATAGTCGACCCTCTTCATATTAATTTACTTTTATATACTTCAATCTAAATTCGTATAAATGTATTTTTTTAGATCTAGAAAACTATTTGAAAATATCAATCTCATACCAGCAACTAAATCAATATAAATTAATATTTACTGCCTCATATGGTAACAAAGTAAAAGAGCATCAACTAAACATATATAAGAATAGAAGGAAGTTCAACTCATATTAATCTTGCAACTATTTAATAGAGAATCGATATACTGACTAGCTTGTGTTTAAATCATTCGTCACAAGGAAAAAGATTTTATAAGTATATGATAAGGTATATCTAAATGTCTAATACATAGATACATACATATATATTATATGGGTGTGTATTGATAAATAAATAAACACACACACACACACATATATATATATAGTTCATCACCTCAATTCAAAATTCAATTCAAATTCATTTATTCTTTTTTGAAAATAACTCAAATTCAATTAACTACAATTTTCTACTCGTAAAAATCAAAAATATATATTTCAAATGAATATGAATTTTCTACAATATTCAAACTCACATCCTTCGTTTAATTTAAATTCAAAATCCACAAAATAACTTGAATAATTTCAAGTTTAATATTTTTATAACTTTAACTATAAATATATTTTTAGATATATTTTGGAAGTTCAACCTTTACCCTCCTTATAACACTCAGATTTGAATTCGAGACATCTTATCTTAACAAGTAATAAAGGTTCATCAAGTTATCGTAACTTCATTATATGACCAAATAATTAACGAAATCAAACAACAATTATTAACAACTCAGGCACAGACATCTACTAACCAATATGAAATTTATATATTTATTGTAATTTTAAATGATGTTATACTAACTTATCATTACTACTATAACCTCATGCCAATATTCATAACGGGGCTTTGCACAGAAGGTCCTTATTTCTGATGTTGTTACATGAAAAGTCCCTGTAGCAATGTATTTGTAAATAAGGTCCTTGTTTTTCTAAATCAGAAAGCGCAACATAGCTTGCACTTTTTTGGTAGAAAGTACAAGTTAACTTGCGCTTTTAAAAAATTCAAAAGTTTTAAAATTTTCAAAAAAATTTCAAAATCAAAAAGTGCAAACTAGCTTGCGTTTTCAAAATTTTCACAAAAAATTTCAAAATTTGAAAAGTGCAAGTTGTTTTGCATTTTCCGTCAGAAAAATGCAAGGCAGCTTGCGTTTTCTATTTTTCAAAAATAGGGACCAAATTTACATATAAATTTCTATAGGGACTTTTCTCATAACAACATTAAAAACAGGGACCTGTAGCTTTTTTCTTGATTCAAAATTCTACCTCAACAACCCACGGTTGTACAGCCTTCTCTTCGCGTCACCTACTTCTGTTATTTCCCTATATGCTCACGCACCTCTTTCAAAGCAATGTGCATCATCAAGCCATCATTATTATGTTGTCGGCCATTCCGTCTCCATGTTCTACCCTATTCTCCACCTAGATCGTGCCTAAACGCCATCACTAGGCCCATCGTCATCGTTCAAACCCTGATCTCCGCTTGCCATAATCGCATATGCATTCCACCTATGCGACCCCCCGGTAGTTGTACTTTATATCTTGCATCCGTTTGAAATTGATTTGAGATTAGGGATGGAATATAGATGATTTTTTATTTCTTTTTTCTTTCCTGGAAGAGAACAAAATGAAATAAAGAGGCGAAAGTACGGGATAAGCTTGAAGGGTATGAGATGAGTATGATCCAAAGGATAGGGTCCACTAAAAATTAAAAGAGAATTTTGTTTTTCTTTTAAATAAGAAAAATGCCCCTAACCGCCATTAAACCTAACCGTCTTTTAATCAACGCATTACAATCATTTCAAAATTCAACTCAAGGCGTTTTATCAAACGTTATTTCATTTTTGTAACGATATGTCGTTTATTAAATTATTGCCTCCTAGTTTTTAAGTAACTAGAAATTATTTTTTTATTAACTAAAATATTCCAATTTCCACAAATATTATTTATTTTTCCACATAAATTTTCAAACAAAATTTTAGATATTTAAAACGCAATTCAAATTCCCAATTTGAATCTTAAATCAATATTCTCCAAAAATTTAATATATTGAATTAAATTCAATTAAATTCTCAAAACCATTTTAATGGATTTATTTTATTTTAACTTCGAACAGGGATGTTAATGACTCCCCTCCTTAAAGAAATTGCGTCTTCACAATTTAATGGATAATAATGGAATCGACCTAGCCAACGAAATATAATATACTCACTATCTTAGTGTGTGTGTCTACATATATACACATATATAAATTCATACATAAATACATACATGCATACATATAAACCCACACATGCACCAAAACACAATACACATCAAATCATTCAATTCAAATACGACCATGCATTTAATTTATCCAAGTTACTTTAACACAAAGTATTCTTTTAAAACTCCATCCATTCAAACCAAATTAATATAATGTAAGTACTTTTACATAAACAAATAAACAATCCATTTCATTCAAATGTGTCGCATGGCATTATAAACATAACGACCAATATACGAATAGCTTTCAGTAGTTCCTTTGAATAATTACTTTAATTTCAAAAATTAGAAAAATTTTGAAAATTTTCTAAGTAACGAGATTTTTGAAAAATTTCGGTAGAGTCCCTTTTGTACGAAAAACCTTTCAAATAATTACAATATGATAAAATAGATATATTCGACCAAATCACGGTCGAAAATAATTTATATATCAAAGTTATCCATACAACATCTTATGCACAATATATATAGCTTTTAAAGTAAAACATACCTTGTTTTTAGCATTTTAAAGCAATTCATTTAATTTTATATGAGCAAAAGCAAGTTTGTTTCAGATTCCAATTCAAGTAGTCTTTATGTACCTATTCTCAACTCAACTCAAATCAATAAGCTCGTATAAATAAAATTTTATAACATGATAGTCAATCAATCAAATGTACACATGTAAACAAGTTTCCAATTAGCTTTTTAAGTTTCGAAAACACAAAATTATTTGATGCTTTCAAGAGTAACGTCGCGTCATATCTAATTAGCTTTCCATAACTTCTTCTAGACTATGAAAACATGGTATGTGTTCATAAGTAATGGTTGTTTTACCCAAAAATACAAACTTTGAAGTGAAATTTAATACGTAAGTCACCTGTATTAAACCTCATTTTTCACCTAGTAAACCTCAAAATATTGCATAACATTTTAAACAAATGCTGTTACTTATTGTTGTAGCCTTTCGAAAATTACAATACTGTCGAAAACGGATAATGTGTTTGAAAGTTATGGTCAAAACAAAATAATATTTTGCCTTAGATTTTTAAATTTTTGAATGGATTCAAATTAAATCAGTTTTTAATATCAATAAATCTCATAAATTTGCATTGCACTTAAAAATAAAGTTCTTCTTTATCGTCAAAGCTTTCCAACAAATTCAATATCGTCAAAGACGAAATAATGGTGTAAGAGTTATGATAAAATAATTCAACATTTTAACCGTGAAATTTTCAAGGATAGTCCAAAAGTTTGCCTTCATTTAAAACATCCTTTAACAATAGTAAATTTAAAATTTTCCAAAAGCGATAAGCATGAAAAAACTTTCATCTTAAAAACTAGGAGAAGTTTTTTATTCATTTGTAAATCTATTTGAAAAAACTTTCATCTTAAAAACTAGGAGAAGTTTTTTATTCATTTGTAAATCTATTTGATGTTATCAACCTATTTGATGTTGCCTCTCTTATATTTATTTTGATCTTAAAAAGTCACAATGTTTTTCTTAAACTAAAAAAACATGATTTCATTTGTCTTCTATAAAACTTCCAACATCTTCAGCCTTCAAATATTCAGGATATATTTACTTAAGGAACACCAATCCCAAAACGTTATTAATGAAGATAATAAGTAAATTGACAAACATGACTAAAAGAAAAATGGAAATTAATTATTAAACTGAATTGGAACTGTTGGAGGTTATTTTGTTATTGATTCCTATGCAATAAATACTGATGAGTTAGTATATATGAATTGCAAATATATACACAGATGGGCATGTCATTAAATACTTTATCTACTTTCAAATCAAAGAGTGATTACATATATAGTTTAATTGCCCAAACAATTTAAAATTAAATACCAAATAATAAGGTTTTGGGCAACTACAACACCGTTAAAGTAATAGGGGAGCGACATCGTGATAAGCTAATAACAAATAGAATAGATATATTCTCAAAATTCCACTTGTTTGTTTCATATCTATTGTCCCTGAATCAAAAATAAAAATACATATTAAGATGAAACAAAGTAATAGTTGTTTTTTTGTTACGATTCGAAAGCCCTATATGTAAGTAAAATTTCTTTTCAAACAGATTTTTCTAAATTAATTATTTAATGAATCATTTTAATACAAATGCACATTCTCATGTGCTTATCAAGTTTATAGCTATAGTTTATCTCAACTAGCCAATCCTTTATAATGACAATTAATAGTTATTTTTTACATTTCAAAATAAATTAATTCTTCCTTATCACCTAATTACACATACACAAGCCATGTATTATCAATCACACCAATATATAAGCAATACATCATATACAACTAAGCAGCAAGGCATACAAACAAACATACAACATTGTATACATAAAGTTCAATAAATTAATATATTTTTATTATAGAAACATTGCCTCATCGGATCTTCATTATTAATTTCATCGATTAGCTATAGTATTGACCACACAATGAAAATCTATCAACACTACCTCGCCACTTATCTCAATTTTTTGTAACACCTAATTGTTGTAAACGTCGTACGAATTCATACGAATCATATATATAAAAATGCTTAACTTGTATATTTTTAAAATACGAAATCAATCATTTAATATTCACTTAAAATTTCATATATATACTAATTTTTTGACTTCTTGGCCAAAATATATATCATTATTATAAAATTACATTTATAAAATAAGGGATCACTTCCCTATATAAGACATACATCCTACAATTTACAAATTTTCTCTCTTTAATCAATATACTCTTTTTCCATATCAAAATATCATTTGTATATTTTTCTAAAACATCAGTATGTCATAATACCTCATTTTAATGTTTAGGAATTCCTACCAATATGTTAGCTACTCGAATTAACCAGAATTCTTAAAGCACTAAACGAATAGTCAACACAACCAATTTTCATACCATCTTACATAAAAATATGTTTCAATAGAATTTTCATTTATAAATAAATCTCATCAATTTTTATTGTTGGAGGTATCTTTATGTTCTTATATATACATCTACTTATATAAAAGAAGTACCAATTTCTACTAATACTTATTATCTTCAAAATTATATTTTTCAATTCAATTCTTTTTTAAGTATTTTATAGATAAATTTCTAAACTCTTTTAAAAAAAAGCTCGCCTTTGTAATTTCAATATATTTCTATAAAATTATATACAACATTGTCAATCAAACTTCCAACCAAACCATAACAATCATCAAGCAAACATATATATATATATATATATATTTGAAATGGTACTTTATATACAACAAATCATTGGGACAACATATCCCATGTCAATAAATGTTCGAAAGAAAGTTTCGAACTTGTGACCAATTGCACCAAAGCCGACAATGGTGCTTGTCCAAGCATATATTACATCCAAATAAAATTCATTTTAATATATATCAAAATCACATCAAAGTATTCACATCATACATGTGAATATTATTTTTATTTTTATTTCAAAGAAACTTTTACTTTACAAATTTTCAATACAAATACGTGTGTGTGCGTATACACACACACACGCATACACACACACACACAGATATATATATTCTATCGGATTATTGAACCTTTCGATCATTCATAACTCACACTCATAGGTGAGTTGAATAAAATAGGTAACCAAGTCTCATTCTCTAAGACCAAAGTATATCTCTATCTCTATATTATTCCAACTTAAGCTTTGATACCAGGTTGTGACATCCCAGCTTCAGTGATCGAAATATCAGATATAGTTAACTGTCAGGTAACTTTAGACAATGGGCATGGAAGGATCGATCTCTCATATACACTACTTTGGATCAACATGGATATGTTTCAATACTTGAATATATATGAAGTAATATATACATACATACATACATACATACATACATACATACATACATACATACATATATATATATCTTTATATGTATATATATGTATATTGTCTCGGTGTAAGGTAATATACATGAGTTATAGAACTGAATAATATAGTATTAGAGAAACAAATTAAAATTTTCCAACTGACATAACTAGAGTTAACAAAAATGATGAATTTTATATCATAATTAAAAAATTTAACGCATTATCTCATCATATATACAACTCCTCGCAAAATTACATCACATTATCCAATACAATGAAATTTCAATATATAAAAAAAAACAGTGTAAATACTCGCCATCATCATCTGCTCTAAGTTTATATCATAGCACATAAAGCATATGCAGTCATAATATTAACCTATAAAACAACCCAAGCCTGACCTAAGGTTGTTAAAAAATAAAAAAACTCCGAGTCAGGCTAGAAATCTAGTTGTGAGTTTAACGAAATCATAAATAATAAATATGCAGTGTCGGGTTTAAAGGTGACCGTTTCA
This sequence comes from Allium cepa, assembly GCA_030765085.1. Taxonomy (NCBI): domain Eukaryota; kingdom Viridiplantae; phylum Streptophyta; class Magnoliopsida; order Asparagales; family Amaryllidaceae; genus Allium; species Allium cepa. Next base: position 127,211,352 of record CM060932.1, read on the forward strand.
AACATGTAGATGTCACACATATCATACCAAATCCTTCTTATGGATAATTTTCATAAATAGTGATAACATACGTGTCATGGCTCTATTCATCGTGACTCGCAATTGCAATTTTAGTCAACTGAGATATCACAATCTATCCATATTATACGAGTTGCTTTTGTTTTATAAATTCAAAACATCATTTCAAATCATTTATTTTACCAGGTTAGCATTTCTAGTTATATTTTAAGAGAAGGCTAAATCATCTTCTCGTTATGTGATTCCTAACAGGATATCACATTGATAAATCTCCTCAGTGGATTTATCTTCTACATAGACTATCTACCCTGGCAAGTCATCAATCGTATACTTCTAGTCAATTATGGTTGGCCGCCATATAATCCCTTTGTTTTCACGGCCTTTAGATATCTAGAGACGTGATAAATCTTACTCATGTTGTAATGCACTTCATCATCATATCTCCATCAGGTGGTGCTACTTCTATTTTTTTGCACTACGCCTATGAAAATTCTCAATATCTTCATTAACTTCATATGTCCTAGCAACATATTATTTGGACATTGTGAAGATGGCCGAGGTCATCATGATTAGATTATGATCCTTGAATCATTCCGTTAGGATGAAAATTAGTAGTCTAGTAGCGAATACCTTGTACAATTCTCATCAAATGTTAAATTTATTGCTTTTCAAAACATTTGACTTTTATTTAATGTCTATATTCCCCAAATGACATTTTTCCCATTTTCATTAACAAATGTCGTGTACGTGCACATCAACATAGAAAAATATCATTGCTCAAAACTTAGAAACTAAACGCGATGAGGTGCATAATATAATCATGGGATATAATAAAACTGCATATAATATCATAGGTAAAGCACACATTATACACACACAGGCACCCACACAAACTTGAAATTAAAAATCAAATAAGTATTTAGAAGCACCCATGGTCATTCAAGCATATTTTTCATTCAATTCATGTGCGATTCATCCATATTATATTTGCAACTAATCATATGTTTGATATAATTCTAGCATTAGTTATAACCAGCCATTAAGTAATTCGTTTATTTTCAAATCTGCTAAACCTTCAATCATTTGGCATATCATAGGTATATTTACATAGCCAGAGTGAAATATGTAAATATGTAAGTTCAATCACTTATATCAAAATGAAACATCAATTTCTAATTATCTAAAATATATTCAAATAAAATGATCTATTTATTAGATTCATGATTTTTAAAATAAATATTATATATATGTATATTTGTTTTTTATTTTTTAAATCATGCCATTGCCATTATGTTTATCAAACATCAGACTTTATTTTAGCAACATCACAGTTATTTCATTCATGTCCTAAGTTACACGTAGCAAACTAAAACCACAATGCACACATATGGAAACAATGTATTTATGCCATTCGTTACATCAAGTATTACTTAGGTGATACAAGCTTTGCAACTCATTTCAACTTATAAAAACATCATTACAAATACTGTATCGTAAAATATACACCAACTAATATAGTTTGTATGCATTATGCATAACTGTTTATTAATTAATTTGATATTCATTTTACTTACATTTCCTTTATAGATCTTTAAATATCCGCTTCTTTATTCAGCTAAATTAAAAATTCTAAATTTAAATAACACATGCATCATTTTTTTTGCATTATAAGTTTCTTCATGATCATCGACACCACCAACTAAAAAGGTTAAACAAATAAAAATGAGGCCTTCCCCTTTATTCAGAATTTATACTTCTTCCATAAATATTTCTATGCATCATAACCTATTTTATATTATGTTATTATCTAAGTAGATCGTTAACAACACCTTAATCAACCTCAGACCAAAGCATCAAACCAACGAGCATTAATCAAAATAGTGTTTGATTCATTGTTTTCTTATTGCATTTCACCCTTTTCATATTAAATTTCCTTTTGTATACTTCAATTTAAATTCATATAACTATTTTTTTTGCATATAGAATAATAGGTTACTGCCTTATATGATAATAAAGTAAAAGGGTAGGAGAACCAGTTTGGTTAACCTAGTAATAGTTTCTTTTTTGTTATCCAACTATAACTAGGGTAATAACAAATAGAACAGATGGGCATGTCATCAAATACTTTATCTACTTTCAAACCAAAGAGTGATTACATATATAGTTTAATTGCCCAAACAATTAAAAATTAAATATCAAATAGTAAGGTTTTGGGCAACTGCAACGCGGTTAAAGAAATAGGGGGAGCGACATACATGATGAGCTAATAACAAATAGAACAAATATATTCTCAAAATTCCACTTGTTTGTTTCATATCTATTATCCCTCAATCAAAAATAAAAATACATAATAAGATGAAAGAAAGTAATAGTTTCTTTTTTGTTATGATTCGAAACCCCTATATATGTACTTAAAATTTATTTTCAAACAAATTTTTCTAAATTAATTATTCATGAATCATTTTAATACAAATGCACATTCTCATGTACTTATCAAGTTTATAGCTATAGTTTACCTCAACTAGCCAATCCTTTATAATGACAATGAATAGTTATTTTTTACATTTCAAAATAAATCAGTTCTTCCTTATCACCTAATTACACATACACAAGCCATGTATTATTAATCACACCAATATATAATATGCAACACATCATATACAACTAAGCGGCAAGGCATACAAATCAACATACAACATTGCATACATAAAGTTCAATAAATTAATATATATTTATTATAGAAACATTGCCTCATCGGAGCTTCGTTATTAGTTTCATCGATTAGCTACAGTGTTGACCACACAATGAAAATCTATCAACACTACCTCGCTACTTATCTCAACTTTTTGTAACACCCAATGGCTGTAAACATCGTACGAATTCATACGAACCATGTATATAAAAATGCTTAACTTGTATATTTTTAAAATATGGAATCAATCATTTAATATTCACTTAAAATTCCATATATATACTAATTTTTTTGACTTCTTGGCCAAAATATATATCATTATTATAAAATTACATTTATAAAATAAGGGATCACTTCCCTGTATAAGACATACATCCTACAATTTACAAATTTTCTCTCTTAAATCAATATACACTTTTCCATATCAAAATATCATTTGTATATTTTTCTAAAACATCGGCATGTCACAATACCTCATTATAATGTTTAAGAATTCCTACTAATATGTTAGCTACTTGAATTGACCAGAATTCTTAAAGCACTAAACGGATAGGTCAAAACAACCAATTTTCATATCCTCTTACATAGCTTAAAACTTTTAAAATTTTAGTTTACTCACCTTTGTCATTCCTTAACAAAGAACACTCTGATATATGAAAGCTTGTAGCCTGTAACTGCCATGAGTTTTTGACATGTTTTGAAACTATCTTGAACCTGCCTAAGTTCTTTTTTTTCCTTCTTTTTATTGATTTTCTCAGGTAACTAGGTTTTCTTTATTTTTTTCTGACAAACTAAAAAGAGAGACACAATTATAAATAGAAGATAATAGGTGTGTATGAGGGGGGTTCTAACTGGTACTATTGTTTATTTGACCAGATGTTGTTCCTGAAAAGATAAGATTTTCAAAATATATTGAATAGACAAAAGATAGGCTGAGATGATAGAAATTTAAATACTTGTTTCTTAATTAGTTTACACAATTATCATCATACTTGCTGTAGGTAGATATTTGTATGAAGATTGTACTTATGGCAGGTAAGTATTTGTGGCTTGTGTATGAAGCTTGTTTATATATAAATATTTGTCTTATTATCTTTAGTTTGAACTCTATAACATATGTTTTATGTAAAATATATACTTGCAGGTCAAAGTTTGCCTTGAGCAGAAGTTATACGGTACTTTGGTTTCAAACTTAGTTTACATAATTATTATTTATTCTGTTGACATAAACATTGCAGGTCAAAGGCCTGTGGATGAAGCTTGGTTTATGAAGATAATTAGTTTTATATACAAAATATTGTCTTGTATCTGTGACGACCGCCCATGACTCCCGCACCAAAACAAGGAGATAATGCGCTGAAAGTGTGCCAGGCAGCCATGGACGATGGTCAGGGTAGAATAAGCATCGCAGAATCTATCGTATAACTCACAGCGCATGTATCAATTACAATAGAAATATATATAGTGAAGCTCCAAAAACAGAATATCATCATATAGACATCATAGTAGTTTTATACAAGCATCTGAAAATCAGTACAATCAAGCCTCACTACAAGCACTCAGAGTAATCAACAAACAGCGGAAATATCCAGTACATATTATTAAGAAAAATAATACGCAAGCCTCCTGCTCGTCTTCGCCATCAGCACCGCCAAACACTAAGATCAACACCTGCCACCTGTCACTTAGTCTGCCCATCCCAAACATGGATGAACAGCCCAAGGTAATAAGAGGAGACATAAAACCTTGAGTCAGACAAAGTCTTAGTGAGCAGTAAATCAACAATCAAACATACCAAAGGAACATAAAGGATAAAAGGAATAGGAACCCAAATCATCCCACTCCACCTCTTTCTACAGTGATAGCCCCCAGACACACACTAATAAGAAGCAAGCATAGCAACAGGTAACTAAAGTAAAGCGATAATCACTCGAGTCAAGGTCGATGTTTTCCAAATACAAACCCCCAAGGCCTAAACCAAGATCAGATAAACACCCAGAAAACACCGCTCTTGAGACCGAATGATGATATAACCAACATCCATGACTCTGGCTATCACTGTTATCATTTCCTTGATTTCATCGTTAGTTGAATGAACGGCACATTCTTTCATCCGTCAGTCAAGGGCTAATGGTAACCCCGGTTCTAGACATAACTCCGCACGTCATCGTGACCCGTGCCTAGGATATCAATGCTGCCCAGAGTACTAGCACGTCATCGTGACCCGTGCCTGGGATATCAATGCCGCCCAACGTACTCTTGCTTTGAGCATGCTAGAACCTTCAACAACGATGAAGTCTTAGCCTCCTAGTCATCCTCCTCGACGACTATTCCCATACTAGCTCAAGCGCCTCTCGAGCCATCCATTATCCATCAAAACTCGAACCATATCACCGAGTTAACATCATGCTTGGAATGATCCCGCCTGGACTAGACCAAGACTATATCATATCATACTTTGCTTCACCGCATCTTAGCAAAGTCCATATCATGCTTCGCCTCATCATATCACGGCAAAGTCCATCATCATCATACTTTGCTTCCTCATATCATCGCAAAATCCTCGAATCCATCCATATGAGCTTCCTCTTTCGCTTCATATGCCACAAGCAGCTTTCACCATTCAAGAGCCTTTCCACTTAGCTTTTGAATCATCTTCGACCATCTTGTTCCAAATCAACTACTAGCTAACTTGAAACAATCAAATCAATCATACATTCAAACAATCAATCACTCAAACAAGATCTAATAAGCAATATTAACTATAATGGCAATTTCGTAAATAAATGAGTGAAAGTCTATCATACATGAATTATGGATTTCTAGCATAGATCTATCAAATATAAAACATGGGTTTTGTTCCTATAACTCGATAAATGAACTTGCATAGGTAAACATCTTCATAAACAATGGATCTACATGCAGACTTAAGAGAAATGCGAGAAATCACTATCTTTAACACATAAACGAACCACCACTCCAATATACTCCTTTGGATCCGTGTGAGAGATAACTACCACTCACCGAATCACCTAAACACCTCAAAACAACCAACTCCAGATCTGGACAGCGAAGAAACTAGCTTGATCTGACAAACTCTCGCTTCAAACGATGAAATCTCTCTCGAACGGATGAAGATCTTCAACTTTGGCTCTTGAATCTTTGATCTTGATCTTCGATCTTGGATGGATGTTAGCACTAGATTAGAGTGGAGAAAAGAAGTGAAGAAGTGTTGAAGTCGAGCTCTCAAAATGGCAGCACTTCGTCGCTTCGAAATCCGGTGCCAAAAAGTGAACCAAACCCCTCTATTTATAGGCTGGAACGCCCCTTAGGTCGCTCGCTTTTAGGTCGCTCACGACCTAACTATGGTCGACCTACGACCTAACAGCCCCACATGACCCAACGACCTAACCAACACGCCCTAACGACTTACGACCTAACAAGAGCCGCGACTTAACACTACAAGCAGCCTACAGACTCGAGTCAACGACTCAACAGGTATGCACGACTCATGACTCAAGCCCCTAACGACCTAAGACACAACGTCCCAACACGCGCGACTCAACATGTTCGCGACCTAACTCGCACGCGAGTTACGACCTAGCGACTTAACTATGTTGCTGACTCAACACAGGCACGACTCAACACAGGATCACACGACTTAACTATAAGACGACCTAAAACACACACGACTCAATCCTTAGGTCGTTCACGACCTAACACTAAACCGACCCAACGACTCAACGAAGCCACGACCCATCACTAAGTCGTTCACATGACTCAGCGACCTAACTACAACACATACCATCCACTAGGTCGTTACTTCCTATAGGTCGCTACAACTATTAGGTCGCTCATTCCTCTAAGCCGCTCACCACTAGGTCGCTCCCCACTAGGTCGTTAGAATCCTTAACCCGCTAACTACCTTAAGTCGCTCCTCCACTTTAGGTCGCTCAACACCTTAGGTCGCTAATCACCTTAACTCGTTAATCCGCTAGCTTCCTTAGGTCGTTCCAAAACTCCTCCGACCTAACTATCATACGACCTAAGTCCCTAGCTCGCTCTACCTCACTAAGTCGCTAGTATCTATAGGTCGCTCCAATTCTATAGGTCGCTAGCTTTCCCTAACTCGCTCACATGACCTAAACTACCAAACGACCCAAGCTTCCTACGACTTAAACACCACACGGGTTAACTTCCACACGACTTAAGCTTTGGTCGACTCAAACTCTAAACGACTTAACAACATCAACGACCTAAAGCATATAGTTTTACAATGTTTCGATCCGTAAAAATACGGGTCGTTACATTCTCTCCCCCTTAGGAATTTCGCCCCCGAAATTCCAAACAAACAAGAGCAACCAAAGTTATTCCGCATGCCTACCATCCATAGTAATCAACAAACCATGCATCCAATTTCTAGCCTAGCATGCAGAATTCTAAGACTTAGAACAAGCTACAAATTCGTGAGATGTCACGACACCTTAGGGCCATACCTCGAAGAGTTCGGGATGAGCTGCCTTCATCCTCTCTTCCTCCTCCCACGTACAGTCGTCAACATCACCACTCCATTGTACCTTGAGCAACGTAATCGCCTTCCTCCTAAGCTGTTTCGTGTCGGTTTCAACAACCCGAAGCGGCTTACGAGGTCTCGTAACAACTGGATCAACCTCTAAATCTTCACAGCTATCAGCAGAAACCACTGTATTCGAGTCATGCACATATTTCCGTAGATAAGATACATGGAAAACATTGTGCACACCCGCCATCTTTTCCGGTAACTCCAATCTATAAGCGAGCTTTCCGATTCGCTCGATAATCGGGAATGGTCCAACAAATCTCGGAGTTAACTTTCCTTTCTTCCCGAATCGAATAACATTCTTCAGTGGAGAAATCTTCACAAAAACCATATCACCTACGTCGAATTCCAAATCCTTACGACGATTATCGGCATAACTTTTCTGACGGTCTTGGGCTGCCTTCATTCGTTGCCGAATGATCTCTATACAATCCGTAGTATGTCGAATCATCTCTGGCCCAAGTACCAACTTTTCTCCAGTTTCCAACCAACATGTCGGAGAGTTACACGGTCTTCCATGCAATGCTTCATACGGTGCCATACCAATACTTGACTGGTAACTGTTATTATATGCAAATTCCACCAAATGGAGATGATCTTCCCATGATCCCCCGAAGTCCAAAACACATGCTCTGAGAAGATCTTCCAAAACTCGGTTGACTCTCTCGGTCTGACCATCTGTTTGAGGATGATAAGCTGTACTCAAACACAACTCGGTTCCCAAAACCTCCTGGAAACTCTTCCAAAATCCACTAGTGAACAATGGGTCTCGATCACTCACTATACTCTTCGGAATACCATGGAATCGAACTATCCACTTAACATACAATTCAGCCAACTTCGATGCAGTCCTAGTTGATCGAACAGGAATAAATCTTGCACTCTTAGTCAAACGATCTACAATGACCCAAATCCCTTCATTTCCCGTTCTGGTTCTAGGTAAACCATCGATAAAATCCATCGATATTTGCTCCCACTTCCATGTAGGAACTTCTAACGGCTGAAGCAATCCACTGGGCTTCTTCTGCTCTGCTTTAACCAACTGGCAATTCATGCACTTGGAAATAAAATTTCCAACATCCTTCTTCATACCTTCCCAGTAATAGGTTCTCTTCATATCCCGATACATCTTATTTCCACCTGGATGAATTGTCAACTTCGTGTGATGACTTTCCCTCAGAACTTCATCTCTCAATCCATCTATATCGGGAACAATTAGTCGTCCTTGCTTCCGAAGCCAACCCTCTCGATCGACTTCAAATCCTTTATCCTTTTCTGGATTCAATCCAGATTCCAAATAGCGGATAATCTTGACAAGCTTATCGTCTCGCTTTTGGCTCTCACCAATTCTTTTCACAAGAGTAGGCCTTATCGATAAGTTTGCCAACATTTCAGGTTCCAATTCACATCTAGGCCTGAAATCAAATCCAGCCAAATACTCGAGACTCTTCCATTCCGAAAACATGACTCCCAATCCCGCATGTCTTCGACTCAACGCATCAGCTACTGCGTTACCTTTTCCCAGAGTATTAGCTATACCAAAATCATATGATGCTAAAAACTCTAGCCATCGTTGCTGCCGAAGATTCAAATCCTTATGGGAGAAAAGATACTTCAACGACTTGTGATCCGTAAACAACTCGAATCGAACCCCCAATAGATAATGTCTCCACATCTTCAGAGCAAACACAATTGCCGCTAACTCCAAATCATGAGTCGGGTAATTTCTTTCATGCGGCTTCAGTTGTCGACTCGCGTACGCAACAACTTTATCCTTCTGCATTAGCACTACCCCAAGTCCAGTACCACATGCATCGGTGTAAACCACCAGCTCATCATTCCCACTTGGAATAGTCAAAACAGGAGCACTCATCAGTCGCTCTTTCAGGATTCCAAAGGCCTGCTCACACTTAGCATCCCAACTGAATACCTGATTCTTCTTCGTCAATCCTGTCAATGGTGCAGCTATCTTGGAAAAGTCTTTGATAAACCGTCGATAATATCCTGCTAGTCCAAGAAAACTTCTCACATCTGATGCATTCTTAGGTCTGACCCAATCCTGGATCGCTACCACCTTAGCGGGATCAACCGCTATTCCATTTCCAGAAATAACATGGCCTAAGAATCTCACTTCACTCTTCCAGAAGTGACACTTCGAAAACTTAGCCTTCAGCTGATGTTTCCGCAAGATTTCCAAAACGATACGCAAGTGTGTCTTGTGCTCTTCCTCAGTTCTGGAGTAAACCAAAATATCATCCATGAACACAAGTACGAACTTGTTCAACTGATCTCTGAACACTCTATTCATAAGATCCACAAAATATGCTGGTGCGTTAGTCAATTCAAACGGCATTACCAGCCACTCAAAAAAACCGGATGGTGTCCTAAAAGCAGTCTTCGGCACACTATCCTTAGCCACTCTCAACTGGTGAAATCCCGTTGCCAAATCCATCTGAGAAAACACCTTAGCCTCGTGAAGCTGATCAAACAAGTCATCTATTCTCGGCAATGGATACTTGTTCTTCTTAGTCACCTTATTCAACTCACGATAATCAACACACAACCTCAACGATCCATCCGTTTTGGTTGCGAACACAACTGGTGCACCCCATTCGGACACACTACGCCGAATGAATCCTTTCCGCAAAAGGTCATCAACTTGCACCCTCAACTCTTGCTGTTCTCTAGGCGCCATCCGCCTAAGCGGCATCACAACGGGTCTGGCTCCCTCAACTAGATCGATACGAAACTCAATCTCCCTATGCGGCGGTAACCCTTTGACCTCGTCAAAGACATCCACGAATCCATTCACGATTGGCATCGATGACAGTCCATCCCGTGGAACAACCAGCGAATACATGAAGCTCATGAAGACGCCTTCTTCATGCTTACATCGTATCACAACCTTTCGCCCCTCCACATTCTCGACTGTCACCTCCAATCTCTCACAATCAACCTTTGCCGCATACTTCCTAAGCCAGTCCATACCCAAAATAATTCCGAACGCCGCAAAGTTCAGAACAAAACAATCACAAACAAAAGAGCAATCATGACTCGATACAACTAGACCACGGCATAGCATACACAAACAAGACGAACCCCCAACTGGATTAGTCACAACCAATGGCCTATCAACGATGTCCGGTTCCAAACCCAACCGGTCTACTAACTCATTACAAACAAAGGAATGCGACGCCCCAGTATCAAACAAAACTCTAACTGGAACACCACAAATGGAAAGAGTACCTTGAACCACCACACTCTTCCCCTTCTTTTCAGCAGTAGGAGCTTTCGAAGATGATGGAACAGCCCCCAAAGCATAAGCTTTCACAATCTGCTTTTCCCTCAACGGTTCCGGACAATTCTTCTTAATATGCCCCAGCTTGTCACAGTTGTGGCACTTCACCGATACTTTTGGATTCTTGCAATCCCTGGAGAAATGTCCTTTCTGTTGACAGTTGAAACAAGTCACTTCACCTTTCGGCTTCTTCTGGCCATTCTTACCCTTCTGCTGTTGCTGCTTCCTCTTCTTATTTCCAACCTGGTGTGGTTTGAGCTCTTCCTTCGTCACAGCAACAACAGACCCTTCCTTAGGAAACAAACTCTCATGCCTGAGAGCTTTTTCCACAAGCTTCTCAAATGGATCGTCCAGGTGATCCACCAGCTGCCTTCCAAGATAAGCATCCAAGCCTGTCACGAACTTTTCATTCTTCTGATAGGGAGAATCAATATACGATCTAGCATACTTGGACAAGGCTTCAAACTCAGAAACATATTCCAGAACCGACCTCCCGCCTTGCTTGAGCTCAACAAACTTCTTAAACAAAATAGACTTCTGAGCAGTAGAGATGAACTTAGCTTCAAACCTAGCTTGAAACCGCTCCCAAGAAATCTCTTCTTCTGGAGTATCAATGGTGATAGAGTTCCACCAATCAGAAGCTCTCCCTTGAAGCTGTCTTGATGCAAGCTTCCTTTTAGTTGCATCCTCAATTCCCAAGTCGCCAAAGATCCTTCTACAAGCATCTATCCATCTTTGGACTTCAATGGTAGATTCCATCCCTAAGAAAACCTTCCCTCCGAGAGCAGTATAATCCTTACAAAGCTTAGCAAAATCCACCGGTCTTGGAGCTTGAACTTGAACTCCAACATCTACATATGGCCCTGGAGCTGGTATCCTTCTCATGATAGAAGTCATCATGGCTTCAAACATAGCTCCATAATCAGCAACTCCTTCAGCGGCACGGCCTTCCCTTGCAACTGGTCTCCCTCTTCGACTCATCCTTAGTATCTACAAAAAGGACTAATTAGAACACCTTGAGGAACAACTACATAAGGAGTTCAAATCCATCTAAACTACTATATTATATATAGTAATCATCCATCAAAATACAACTACGTCTCTCTTACGTAGTTACGTCAGCGAGCGTTGGCTAAAATCGATTAACCAAAGCTCTGATACCAAATGTGACGACCGCCCATGACTCCCGCACCAAAACAAGGAGATAATGCGCTGAAAGTGTGCCAGGCAGCCATGGACGATGGTCAGGGTAGAATAAGCATCGCAGAATCTATCGTATAACTCACAGCGCATGGATCAATTACAATAGAAATATATATAGTGAAGCTCCAAAAACAGAATATCATCATATAGACATCATAGTAGTTTTATACAAGCATCTGAAAATCAGTACAATCAAGCCTCACTACAAGCACTCAGAGTAATCAACAAACAGCGGAAATATCCAGTACATATTATTAAGAAAAATAATACGCAAGCCTTCTGCTCGTCTTCGCCATCAGCACCGCCAAACACTAAGATCAACACCTGCCACCTGTCACTTAGTCTGCCCATCCCAAACATGGATGAACAACCCAAGGTAATAAGAGGAGACATAAAACCTTGAGTCAGACAAAGTCTTAGTGAGCAGTAAATCAACAATCAAACATACCAAAGGAACATAAAGGATAAAAGGAATAGGAACCCAAATCATCCCACTCCACCTCTTTCTACAGTGTAGCCCCCAGACACACACTAATAAGAAGCAAGCATAGCAACAGGTAACTAAAGTAAAGCGATAATCACTCGAGTCAAGGTCGATGTTTTCCAAATACAAACCCCCAAGGCCTAAACCAAGATCAGATAAACACCCAGAAAACACTGCTCTTGAGACCGAATGATGATATAACCAACATCCATGACTCTGGCTATCACTGTTATCATTGCCTTGATTTCATCGTTAGTTGAATGAACGGCACATTCTTTCATCCGTCAGTCAAGGGCTAATGGTAACCCCGGTTCTAGACATAACTCCGCACGTCATCGTGACCCGTGCCTAGGATATCAATGCTGCCCAGAGTACTAGCACGTCATCGTGACCCGTGCCTGGGATATCAATGCCGCCCAACGTACTCTTGCTTTGAGCATGCTAGAACCTTCAACAACGATGAAGTCTTAGCCTCCTAGTCATCCTCCTCGACGACTATTCCCATACTAGCTCAAGCGCCTCTCGAGCCATCCATTATCCATCAAAACACGAACCATATCACCGAGTTAACATCATGCTTGGAATGATCCAGCCTGGACTAGACCGAGACTATCTCATATCATACTTTGCTTCATCGCATCTTAGCAAAGTCCATATCATGCTTCGCCTCATCATATCACGGCAAAGTCCATCATCATCATACTTTGCTTCCTCATATCATCGCAAAGTCCTCGAATCCATCCATATGAGCTTCCTCTTTCGCTTCATATGCCACAAGCAGCTTTCAACATTCAAGAGCCTTTCCACTTAGCTTTTGAATCATCTTCGACCATCTTGTTCCAAATCAACTACTAGCTAACTTGAAACAATCAAATCAATCATACATTCAAACAATCAATCACTCAAACAAGATCTAATAAGCAATATTAACTATAATGGCAATTTCATAAATAAATGAGTGAAAGTCTATCATACATGAATTATGGATTTCTAGCATAGATCTATCAAATATAAAACATGGGTTTTGTTCCTATAACTCGATAAATGAACTTGCATAGGTAAACATCTTCATAAACAATGGATCTACATGCAGACTTAAGAGAAATGCGAGAAATCACTATCTTTAACACATAAACGAACCACCGCTCCAATATACTCCTTTGGATCCGTGTGAGAGATAACTACCACTCACCGAATCACCTAAACACCTCAAAACAACCAACTCCAGATCTGGACAGCGAAGAAACTAGCTTGATCTGGCAAACTCTCGCTTCAAACGATGAAATCTCTCTCGAACGGATGAAGATCTTCAACTTTGGCTCTTGAATCTTTGATCTTGATCTTCGATCTTGGATGGATGTTAGCACTAGATTAGAGTGGAGAAAAGAAGTGAAGAAGTGTTGAAGTCGAGCTCTCAAAATGGCAGCACTTCGTCGCTTCGAAATCCGGTGCCAAAAAGTGAACCAAACCCCTCTATTTATAGGCTGGAACGCCCCTTAGGTCGCTCGCTTTTAGGTCGCTCACGACCTAACTATGGCCGACCTACGACCTAACAGCCCCACACGACCCAACGACCTAACCAACACGGCCTAACGACTTACGACCTAACAAGGGCCGCGACTTAACACTACAAGCAGCCTACAGACTCGAGTCAACGACTCAACAGGTATGCACGACTCACGACTCAAGCCCCTAACGACCTAAGACACAACGTCCCAACACGCGTGACTCAACATGTTCGCGACCTAACTCGCACGCGAGTTACGACCTAGCGACTTAACTATGTTGCTGACTCAACACAGGCATGACTCAACATAGGATCACACGACTTAACTATAAGACGACCTAAAACACACACGACTCAAGCCTTAGGTCGTTCATGACCTAACACTAAACCGACCCAACGACTCAACGAAGCCACGACCCATCACTAAGTCGTTCACACGACTCAGCGACCTAACTACAACACATACCATCCACTAGGTCGTTACTTCCTATAGGTCGCTACAACTATTAGGTCGCTCATTCCTCTAAGCCGCTCACCACTAGGTCGCTCCCCACTAGGTCGTTAGAATCCTTAACCCGCTAACTACCTTAAGTCGCTCCTCCACTTTAGGTCGCTCAACACCTTAGGTCGCTAATCACCTTAACTCGTTAACCCGCTAGCTTCCTTAGGTCGTTCCAAAACTCCTCCGACCTAACTATCATACGACCTAAGTCCCTAGCTCGCTCTACCTCACTAAGTCGCTAGTATCTATAGGTCGCTCCAATTCTATAGGTCGCTAGCTTTCCCTAACTCGCTCACACGACCTAAACTACCAAACGACCCAAGCTTCCTACGACTTAAACACCACACGGGTTAACTTCCACACGACTTAAGCTTTGGTCGACTGAAACTCTAAACGACTTAACAACATCAACGACCTAAAGCATATAGTTTTACAATGTTTCGATCCGTAAAAATACGGGTCGTTACAGTATCTTGATTAGTTGTATACTTATAAAAATATTTGCTGTCTATAGATATTTATGTAAAGGTATTTACTTGCAGGTAAGTTATATGACTTGTGTTACTTTGTTTTATATTTGTAGGTAGGCTTGGCTTTTAAATTTATTATGTATTCTAACTATGACTAACAATATTTAAGTTATATTCAAGATGGTTTATTTACATTTATATTTATATTTCATTCTTAACTATCAATATTAAAATTATGTACAATATGATTTAGTTACATTTTATACTTATTATATTATATATTTTTCTATGGTCTTGCAAATTTAAAATGATATTGGAAGTATTAACTACTTATTTCTTGTTTTGATTTATATTTTTATTTTTATTTGTGTTTTATATTTGACTATTAATATTAAACTTAGATTGATGTGTTTACTTATTTCTTTATATTTATGTTTCAATTATCAATAATTAAATAAGATTCACATGTTTCACTTATATTTTATATTAATAGAATTAGATCTTAATTTATACATTTTCATTCATATGTATATTTCATCACATGATAACAAGACAAATTAATTTAATTTAATGGTATAAGATAAATATTATAAAGAGATTTATTTTAAATTTCACACATTATTATTCATATGTATATGTTTATCAATGTTAGCAATGTAAAACCTTTTTAATTTAATTATATAAGGTAATTTTTTTCAAAAATATTGTTAAGAATCTTTTATTTTAGAATTTTCAAACATTATTATCTATATGTATTATTTTATTCTAAATATAAACAAAGTAAAGTATTTTAATTAAATTATATAAGATAGATTTTTATTGTAAATATTATTAAGATATTTACTCCAAATATTCAAATTTCATTTCCTTTCAAAATACCAATATATTATAAACAAATGGCGATATTTCCAAAATTATATTCATTTTAGAATGATCAAATTACTTTTTATTTAATTAAATCAAATATTTAATAAAATAAACGGGGCCAAAATCCAGGGTCGTTACATTCCTTCCCCCTTAAAAGATTTCGTCCCCGAAATTTAAAACAAAGATAATTTAAAAGCTATTATTCCAACCATTCAAACATACATATCATTCATATATTAACAGACAACCAAACAGTCTACCTTAACTAACAACACTAGTTATCTGAACATAAATTCGGATAAGCTTCCCTAAAATTACTTAGAGTTGTCTCTCGATGATCAACAATCCAAACTAGATTCCTGACCATAGTCAAATTTGATTCAACTTCCAAATTCCTGAACTATTGGTTCAACAACTAATGATGAATCATGAACAAATTTCTAAGATGGAATATATGGAATGCACAATGAATTCCAGACATCCATTCTGGAAATTCAATTCTGAAATCGACAATATTAACTCTTTCCAAATTTTATTGACTTCTTTATAGAATTTCAATATCTATTCCATCAAGCCCGTACGATGTACATATATCATTCGTATGCAATATCAAATCCGATCGCTCGCTCGATCACACAATTTTATTTCCGAACTAGTATCGTCCACCCGACTTCCTAGTGCGGACTCAGAACTGGTTTCTTGATCAGAAACTGTCATTCTCCTTGCATAGTCACAACTATGATAGAAAATTTCCAGAATCAATCCAAATCCAAATCCATGGTTCGTCGTCGAAAATCGAGTGAAAAATCCTAACTCGGACCGATATAACTATCTCGAAATTCTATGCTCGAATCTGGATCAAATTGTTATGCGAATAAAATAATATACGTTCATCCTACATATTTATCCATTGATTGTTAACTATATTAATTTCTTTTATTCACATTATTCTGATTTCTATCCACTTGGAAAATTTTCTCAATATCAAATTTGCTTAAGAATTTCACTATTCATTTCTTAAGTTTAATATAAGCATTACACATACTCTTATATTATTCCTCTACCACTTTAGCTTTAATATCTTCTTATTTCAAATCCGAGTTTCCAATTCCATGTGAATTCAATTTTTCTTAACTCTGAATATTTAAATTTATTAATTATCTTTCATTTATAAATGATTTCTATCATTATCATTATTATTTTTAAATTAATTTCATCCACTAGTTTATTTCCAATTTCAAATTTTAAATTGTTTATCGCTAATTTTTTTTTCTAGTTCCCAATACTTTTTTTGAAAACTTTGGGTAGAGTCTCCATTTGTTCACCAGTACATATTTTCATAAGCACATAAGGTTTCGACACTTATTACAATTACTTCCAACCAATTCTCAAATCATTCCCTTCAGTTTAAAGTGATTTATAACTTACTTGCTTATATATAGTCCATTTAAGCAAAACAAACTCATATTCATTCCAAATGATTTCACATCCTATTTTGCTTCCAATAATTCATAAAATTTTATTCAATCTCGTTTACTTTAAACGACCCATTTTCTTATGCAATTCAACAATATTATGGTGAATAAATAATTATTTAAGCTTTAACAATTTTTAAATTGATTCCACTCAATTTACACTTGATTCCATCCCAAATATTTATTCACAATCCTTTCATGGCATTTTCTTTCCTTTCAAAAAGTTTGATTCCAAGCCATTTTATTAAACTTGACAATCCATATTTTAAATTAACCATCTCATAATTTACTTAAGTTATTTATTTTCTTCAAACTGTTCCACCTAATAACTTAGGTTTATTTTATTTCACCAATTTCCATTCAAATCTTTGATTTGATTTTCTTTTAATCAAATCCTAGTTATTTACTGATTAGTTTATTCTTTTATCTATTCTTAAATTTACATGAACAATTTATTATTGAGTTTATAATAAAGTAATTTAATTGATGCTTGAATTAGATCAGTTTACAACTCACACCAATTCTGTTTTATCCAAATTCAAGGCTTACTTGGTTTATATTTACTTAGTTATATAAGAAATTTTATTTCATTCAGTATTATCCGTAACTCGATTGAATTCATTTAAATTCAATTTTATTTTAACTCAACTTCAGTTAAATCTAGCTACTTACCATTCCTTTAAATTTATTTCTCAATATATGAGCTCAAAGCTTATTTGTTTTACTTAAAAACTTATATTGCTCATTTGAGTCATTTCATCTTATAATCACAATTTCAGATTATTTTTATATATATATATATATATATATATATATATCACTTACTGTCTTAAGGTATAAATTTCCACCTCACAACTACAATCATTTTACCTTCAAATTTTATATCCAATTAAGTTCATTTTGAACTTCAATTCCATTTAACTTATCTCAGGTTAAACTCAAGTACATTTTCTTCACTTTTATTTCCTTAAATTAAATTTTAATTCCTGGATTGAAATTCCCAATTTCATCTTATTAATATCAACTTTACTTTATAAGTTCAATAGTTAATTCATTTAAACCTTTCACATTATCTAAATAGAATTTCTTAGAATTCAATTTCCCGGTTATCCATTTCCAAAACCATTTTGAAATGATAACTACTCATACTCACTTGGTATGTCAAATCAAATTTTCAAATTCCAAACACTTGTTTTCACCAAAACAAATTTTCTCTTTGAAAATTTTAAAACAACTTGTATACCCGACAAGTCCGAACAATATCCTGATAGCAATCCATCACTTTAGAAACTTGAAAATGAATACTGATGATGTGGCCATCACCATCATGATTATTTTCTAGCGACTAAAGTGAGTTCAGTGCTTTCTTATTTCCATAAATTTTCCCAAAATAATTTCCATTCAACAATATTTTCCAAAACAATATTCCATATTGCCTTCAAATCTTTGGAAAAACATTTCAAACATTCCCAAGATTTTTAAATTCCCTAAATCCTTTTTTTTAAATTCATTTAAACACCTTTCAAATTTCTAGGACTTAAATTCTGTTTTAATCTAATTTTAATTATATTCCTTTTTATTTAAACCTTAGATAATTTTATTTGGTTATAAACCATTCCAATTTTAAATTGCAGTATTAACAACCAATCATCCAAACATATATAATAATTTCAGAAAAGTATTTCTTTTATATCAAAATATAATTTTGGGTAAAATTATTTCATTTACCCTACTTTTAAAAACAATACTGTGTCGGTCAATCTTGTTTAAGAGTTTAGAAATCCTTACCGATGAAATGGCGTCCCACACATCGACCAGAATCCATAAACACTCAACAGATAAGTCAACACAATATGAAAACAATTTTATATTCACTAACAAATACGCGCTCATATCTATTTATACACTCAAACTCATTTTATAGTTCTACAAACTCTATTCTATGAGTAATTCCTACCAGAGCCAAGGTTATCACCTAACCCACGCTCTAATACCAAGTGTGACGACCCGCCCTTCTACTACCAGAAAGACGTATCATCATTAAGAAAAGAAAGGGATGAAAGTAGAAAGAAAGAGAAAAAAAGAACAACAACATCAGAATCTCACAGCGGAACGGAACAAAATATAATATATCACATAAATATTACAAAGTTTTACATATATCAGAGTTTACAATATCAATACATATGACAGCCATACATACATTTATCACTATACACATCAGAGGTACATCATATATCAACTACTGACACAACGGAACTAGATAGATAACTACATACGTCTGGAATCTCCTGCTCCAAGTTCCTCTAGAAATCAAAGTCCAAAACCTATCACTTGGCTACTCATAAAAAATTTGAGTACCCAAGAGTTTATGAAAAACAAAATATAAACTCCGGATTAGACATGGGTCTGGTATGAGTAAACGGTTTAAAGTTGTTTAACTTTGAAAACATTTGAAAATAAAGGTATCAGGTAAGACTCCCCACAAATAAATACGGGTAAGTTTTTACCTTACGCTAACCAAAACATTTCATAGGAAATCCAGTGATATTATAATAGTGTCTAGAGTTTTCAAGTAAATAGAAAATAGCCGAAATTGTTACATTCATTAAATTCCCGCTACTAGCCATAAAAGTGGGTAATACAAATCAAAACCGTAGGGTCTCGTAGGGAAAATGGATTTCCAACAATGGCAGAGCTACTGGGGTACCGCCCGTCATAGTACGGGGCCTAGGTCACCGTACCGAGGATCACTCCCGACCCCCTACAACACAAGGCCGGAACCATTCCTTACTGAACAGTCCCGAAAAAGATAAACCCCGCGGTTGTAGTTAGCAACCGCCCACACGGCCGAAATATAAAGGGACGTCTAGACAGGGGAAATATCTTGTCCTGCTTGGGCATGACCCGCCTAACCTTGCTGCATCTCCCCTGTTTTAGCCATTCCCGGTTGATGAGGCTTGAGGCTACGATTACCTTTATAGAACATATCACTTAGAATGCTCATCGTCCGCCTGACGATGTGCTGAAAGCATTCAATCCGTACAAGTTCGTTCCGGGTTCGAACGAAACCAAAGGCATTATCTCGTTACACTCATTTGGAATCACCCTCAGAGTCAACGACGATAACCCTTGCATTATGAATACACCATCTCAATCTTCATTTCAGGATTCACGACCTAACGTTTAAATTGGATCGATGTGGTTTTCGAAATATCAAATTTGATTCTTCCGATCCCGGTCTCATCGAAATCCAAACGCCATTTTAAGGGCCAAGTTGTCTAATTAACTTAAACAGTTTAAATAATTTAAATTCAATAATTGAATTAACATAGCATTTATCACAGATAAAACATATACAAGTATCATAGATATAACATAACATATCACAGAGCATCACAGAATATCATCACACAAAAATCACAATCAGATATTCAATATAACAATTCCGCAAGCAGTCATCTTTAAGTCTTATTTGTAATTAATTCAATTTAGAATTAATTACTTGAGAGTTAATCACTTAACTCTATTTAATTAATCATTAATTAACAATTAATTACCTATTTCATTTCAAATCATCTAATTGATGATTTCTTAATTTATTATTAAGTCTTAATTTTATTTCACACTATTAATTAATTACTTCCTTAATCACGTTATTTAACTTTAATTAACCATTCCACAATCATTAATCAATAACCTTAATTGTTATTTAATAACCTTAATTGCCCATTTATTAATTACTAATTTCTAAATTAATCATTATTAATTCTAAATTAAGTCACTTGATTTATTAACCGTTACCCATTCATAAATTAACTTAAATAGTTGATTCCAAATTCATTTATTAATTATAATCCATCACTAATTATAATCAAAATTCATTATTCTTAATTACTTCATGAAAATAATCAATTTATATTGCTTACTCAACTTAATTGACATTTCAAAAGAAATCTTCTTAAGTTTTTTGAAATCAATTTATCTCTAATTACAAACTTGTATTAACAAGTTTTATACTTATCTTATATTACTTACCTAATTCGAATAATAGTTATGAGCTTAAAACACATTAAAGTATTAGCTAAAGTAATTAACTTGTATTTAAGTTTTAGCTTAATCTGTTAACTGCTATCAAGTTTTGCGGTATTTGAAATTGAATGAAAATTTGTTTACATACTTTACCCTTAAAATACAATACTGTAGTTATCAACACAAGGCTTCCCCATGTTATCTCGAGTATAGCTTCGAGTTACACGTAACCTACTCCGAAAATTCCCCTAAAACCCCTTCTTCTCCTTCACTCTCTTTTTTTTATAGAGTAAGTTGTAAAAACCTAAATAAAAAGCAAACATCAGGAAATAAAACTGGCTTTGATCGAAACTCGAAGCAACTATCAGTGAGACTCGATCATGACACGAAGCGATCATACATGTCGTCACAGACGCGTCATCCCACTCCAACGCCACCGTGCACGTGCACGGTGGTTCGACGCACCTCCAGCGGCCCTCGCCAGCACCCACAAACCACAATTCCCCTCCTCACCCACAATCGACACCCAGAAATTCGACATAGGTTCAAAATCAAAATATCACCTGAAAGTTGAACTTCAAACACCAGCTCCTCACCGAAAACCACCCAGTCCTGCAATCCCACATCGCCAGAGGCTAAGCCGCACCACCCACGCCAAGTCCTACCCCTCAGCGACTACCTCCTCGAAGCTCGGAAAGCTCGATCCCACTATGATGCCTAGATCAAAGTTTTACAGTGAACAGGTAACACCTAAACTAAAACACTATTTTTTGTTCGTTTGATTTATTTATGAATTAGAAAAATTATCTGACATTTTTCTCAACATCTTGTATGTTCGAACTACCTCTAAAACAAATTCCAACAATTTAAATTGAATCAGTAACCGGGAATTCGCAAAAATACAATTTTTGTCTATTTACTAACTGCTATTCAAATATCAATCTAAAAGTCTTGATTTTTGTTGTAAAAATTAGGATTTGCAGTATAGATTCATTATAAAATCTTGAATCAACATTTTGCAACATTCGAATATTATCAATGATCACTTAATCTACCTGTATATCAATATTACAGTGAAGTACTTGATGAAATGATTGTAATCACCCTTTAGAAATCTTAGTTTAAGTTTACATCTTGTTTGCTAAGGAAATCAAAGTTTATCAATGATCAAATAAGAATATCTTTAAGTTAATGATTCAAATATGAACCCTGTTCCAATTTTTAGAAAACACAGTGCATCTCAACACATACAAACTGAAGCATATACAAATAAATTCATCGGATAAATTTGAACTATTTAAATTAGCTTAAAACTTTTAAAAATTTAGTTTACTCACCTTTGTCATTCCTTAACAAAGAACACTCTGATATATGAAAGCTTGTAGCCTGTAACTGCCATGAGTTTTTGACCTTTATTGAAACTATCTTGAACCTGCCTAAGTTCTTTTTTTTTCCTTCTTTTTATTGATTTTGTCGGGTAACCAGGTTTTCTTTATTTTTTTCTGACGAACTAAAAAGAGAGACACAATTATAAATAGAAGATAATAGGTGTGTATGAGGGGGGTTCTGACTGGTACTATTGTTTATTTAACCAGATGTTGTTCCTGGAAAGATAAGATTTTCAAAATATATTGAATAGACAAAAGATAGGCTGAGATGATAGAAATTTAAATACTTGTTTCTTAATTATTTACACAATTATCATCATACTTGCCGTAGATAGATATTTGTGTGAAGATTGTACTTATGGCAAGTAAGTATTTATGGCTTGTGTATGAAGCTTGTTTATATATAAATATTTGTCTTATTATCTTTAGTTTGAACTCTATAACATATGTTTTGTGTAAAATATATACTTGCAGGTCAAAGTTTGCCTTGAGAAGAAGTTATACAGTACTTTGGTTTCAAACTTAGTTTACATAATTATTATTTGTTCTGTTGACATAAACATTGCAGGTCAAAGGCTTGTGGATGAAGCTTGGTTTATGAAGATAATTAGTTTTATATACAAAATCTTGTCTTGTATCTTGATTAGTTGTATACTTATAAAAATATTTGCTGTCTATAGATATTTATGTAAAGGTATTTACTTGCAGGTAAGTTATATGACTTGTGTTACTTTGTTTCATATTTGTAGGTAGGCTTGGCTTTTAAATTTATTATGTATTCTAACTATGACTAACAATATTTAAGTTATATTCAAGATGGTTTATTTACATTTATATTTATATTTCATTCTTAACTATCAATATTTAAATTATGTACAATATAATTTAGTTACATTTTATACTTATTATATTATATATTTTTCTATGGTCTTGCAAATTTAGAATGATATTGGAAGTATTAACTACTTATTTCTTGTTTTGATTTATATTTTTATTTTGATTTGTGTTTATATTTGACTATTAATATTAAACTTATATTGATGTGTTTACTTATTTCTTTATATTTATGTTTCAATTATCAATAATTAAATAAGATTCACATGTTTCACTTATATTTTATATTAATAGAATTAGATCTTAGTTTAAACATTTTCAGTCATATGTATATTTCATCACATGATAACAAGACAAAGTAATTTAATTTAATGGTATAAGATAAATATTATAAAGAGATTTATTTTAAATTTCACACATTATTATTCATATGTATATGTTTATCAATGTTAGCAATGTAAAACCTTTTTAATTTAATTATATAAGGTAAAAAAAATTCAAAAATATTGTTAAGAATCTTTTATTTTAGAATTTTTAAACATTATTATCTATATGTATTATTTTATTCTAAATATAAACAAAGTAAAGTATTTTAATTAAATTATATAAGATAGATTTTTATTGTAAATGTTATTAAGATATTTATTCCAAATTTTCAAATTTCATTTTCTTTCAAAATACCAATATATTATAAACAAATGGCAATATTTCCAAAATTATATTCATTTTAGAATGATCAAACTACTTTTTATTTAATTAAATCAAATATTTAATAAAATAAACGGGGCCAAAATCCAAGGTCGTTACACATAACATTAACCTATAAAACAACCTAAGCCTGACCTAAGGTCGTTAAACAAATAAAAAACTCCAATCCGGGCTAGAAATCTTGTTGTGAAAATAATGAAATCATAATTAATAAACATGCAGTGTCAGGCTTAAAGGTGACCATTTCAAACATATAAATGTCACACAGACCATATCAAATCCTGCCTATGATTAATTTTCATAAATAGTGATAACATATGTGTCATGGCTCTATTCATCGTGACTCGCAATTGCAATTTTAGTCAACTGAGATATCACAATCTATCCATAATATATGAGTTGCTTTTTGTTTTATGAATTCAAAACATCATTTCAAATCATTTGTTTTACTAGGTTAGCATTTCTAGTTATATTTTAAGAGAAGGCTAAATAATCTTCTCGTTATGTGATTCCTAACAGGATATCACATTGATAAATCTCCTCAGTGGATTAATCTTCTACATAGACTATCTACCCTTGCAAGTCATCAATCGTATACTTCCGGTCAATTATGGTTGGCCGCCATATGATCCCTTTGTTTTCACGACCTTTAGATATCTAGAGACGTGACAAATGTTGCACATGTTGTAATGCACTTCATCATCATATCTCCATCAAGTGGAGCTACTTCTATTTGTTTGCACTACACCTATTATAATTATCAATATCTTCATTAACTTCATATGTCCTAGCAACATATCATTTGGACATTATGAAGACGGCCGAGATCATCATGATTGGATTACGATCCTTGAATCATTCTGTTAGGATGAAAATTAGCAGTCTAGTAGTCAATACCTTGTACAATTCTCATCAAATGTTAAGTTTATTGCTTTTCAAAATATTTGACTTTTATTTAATGTCTATATTCCCCAATGAAATTTTTTCCATTTTCGTTAACAAATGTCATGTACGTGCACATCAACATAGCAAAATATCATTGCTCAAAACTTGGAAATTAAACGCAATCAAGTGCACAATATGATCATAGGATATAATAAAACTGCATATAATAACATGGGTAAAGCACACATAATACACACACACACACACCCACACACCTCCTGGTTGTCTAAGTTTCGGTTGTCGAAGCTCTCGAAATTAGAAATCAAATATGTATTCAGAAGCACCCGTGGCTATTCAAGCATTTTCAATTCAGCGCGATTCATCCATATTATATTTGCAACTAATCATATGTTTGATACAATTTTAGCATTAGTTATAACTAGCCATGAAGTAATTCATTTATTTTCAAATTAGCCAAACCTTCGATCATTTAGCATATCATAGATATATTTACATAGCCAGAGTGAAATATGTAAACATGTAAGTTCAATCACTTATATCAAAATGAAACATCAATTTGTAATTATCTAAAATATATTCAAATAAAATGATTTACTTATTATATTCATGATTTTTAAAATGAATATTATATACACACACACACATTTGGTTTTTATTTTCTAAATCATACCTTTGCCATTATGTTAATCAAACATCAGACTTTATTTTAGCAACATCATAGTTATTTCATTCATGTCCTAAGTTACACATAGCAAACTAACAACACAATGCACACATATGACAATAATGTATTTATGTCATTCATTACATCAAGTATTACTCAGGTGATACTAGCTTTGCAACTCATTTCAACTTATAAAAACATCATTACAAACACTGTATTGCAAAATGTACACCAACTAACATAGTGTGTATACATTATGCACAATTGTTTGTTAAATAATTAGATATTCATTTTACTTACATTTCCTTTATAAATCTTTAAATATATGTTTCTTTATTCTGCTAAATTTAAAATTCTAAATTTAAATAACACATGCATCAAAATTTATTGCATTATAAGTTTCTTCACGATCATCAACACCACCAACTAAAAAGGTTAAACAAATAAAAATGCGGCCTTCCCCTTTATTCAAAATTTATACTTCTTTCATAAATATTTCTATGCATCACAACCTATTTTATATTATGTTTATTATCTAAGTGGATCGTTAACAACACCTTAATCAACCTCGTACCAAAGCATCAAACCAAAGAGCATTAATCAAAATAGAATTTGATTCATTGTTTTCTTATTACAGTTCACCCTTTTCATATTAAATTTCCTTTTGTACACTTCGATTTAAATTCATATAACTATTTTTTGCATCTAGAATAATAGGTTACTGCCTTATATGATTATAAAGTAAAAGGGTAGGAGAACCGGTTTGGTTGACCTAGTAGTGAAAATAAATTGAATAAACTCCTAAATAAGTATAATTGCATCAAGGAGGCCAGGAAAACCAAAATATAGGATACCGAAATATAAAGGAAAGATATTGATAGAGGCCAATAGATTTCCAGTAAGCCCATGAAAACTGTATGGTATTGGCAAGGGAAAATATGTTTATAGTCAGCCCATGAAAACTATATATAAAAGGGGATGTCAGATAGACATGTTCATAGTTAGCCCATGAAAAACTATAAGTAAATGAAGATGTCAGATAGATAGGTTCATAGTAAGCCCATGAAAACTATGTAATTGGGTAAAGAGTCCTTAAATGTTTAACCGGTTATTAGTTAGCCCATGAAAACTATTAGGTTAATAGTAATCTTATAAACTATAATTGAGACAGATAGTCAGAATAAATGGGGTTGGGAAATCCAGATTTGATTTGCTTGTTTTGCATATCATCGTAATGTTTTGAAATACTATATTTTTAACTATTGTGGATGCAGGAGCGCAGTATATGGTTTTAATAACGTTTTAGAATACTACTGAGGGAAAAATCCGTTCCGCTAAGCGGTGTGGTCTCACTGGATATCTATTTGGTTTGAGATGATAGACTATTTTTCATACTGGACTTTATATCTGACTCAAAGTTTTTCCTTTCCTCTTAAACTCTCGGGTACTCAATTGATTTTGAGTAGTTTGAGGTTTAGGATTTTCAGTTTTTTTTTCTTAGACGAATAAAGCTTCCGGAGGCGTGCAGAAGGCAGATGGTTATTTAGAGTTATCTTTTCTATTATGTTTTTGGATGTAAAGGTCGATTTATTAGCCTTTCTATATATTCTGATAAACGAATGGAGCATCTTCATATGTAGTTCTTAGTGTATGTGTAATAATTATATTTTGCTGAACCGTTTTAAGATTATGCAATGAACATGAAATGTTTTGATTTGAATGTGGAAATATGTTTTTGAATTGTTAAATTTTTTTCATATTCTTGTGATCTGTGTATCAATGTATCTAGCACCCTCGTATTTGATAGCCGAAGATTAATAACTATGGATGACTACAACATCCGTAGTCGTTAGTTTTGGGCCTCCAAGTAGGGGGATGTTACAGCATACGCCTAACTCTATCATAAACTAGGTATAGAGTTTATAATTAGTTTCTCTCTCTTGAATTGGAATAAACTGATGTAACATTTGAGTTCATTTAACATCAATTTTAATATGGGCCATGACCTAAAGCCATTAAGGGTTTAGAGCTCGTTTGCTAATTAGTTAATTTAAATATCCAAAAGATGAGTTTTAAACATTAACTTATAAGTAGTTTTGAGTGTATAGTAAGAAGTAAAAATATTTGAATATAGTTAAAAGTATGGTAAATTTAGTTGTAAAAACTAAAATAAATGAATTTAGTATTTGTTGCTTATGAATTATCAACGTACTCGTTCATTTTTAGGTTAAACATTTAAGTTGCTACAGTAACAATAACTTATTAGGTTCGATGGCCATTTTAAAGAGTTGTCAATGGATACTTGAAAAATATGAAATCCGTCCGAATTCGTATCCGAAAAGCAGATAAATATGTGATATCGGAAAAAAGGGATGTGAACTCGGATATAAAGGAATCCGCATCCAAAAATTATCCATCCATTTTTTTACAAGATTGTAGTTTAAATTATATCAATTTAGTACAATAAAAGATATTTATTTATGGTTTTATTAAGTTAGAAGTTTATATTATACGTACCAAATGCGTATTAACAGCTCAAAACTATTTATTATCATCATATTTATTTAATTTTAGTGTTAATAATCAATAGGATTAAAAAAACTATGTTAAACTAAAATTTTATATTTATATTTCTTGATTTATTGATCATTAACAGATAAGATAATTATTTGATATCCGTCTGTATCCACGGATGCAGAAATCCGATATTCAAAAATTATATCAGATGCATATATATATATATGTTACTATCTACATTGGAAAATATTCGTTGACATTCCTTAACAATTTGAATGTCATTGTCAATGAAACACCCGCTTAAGCCTGTAAAAAAATGAAAATGTAGGAGTTTGATGAGAAAAATGAGTAAGAAACTCATAAGTGCATCTCTCATAGAGTGGTTATTTGACGTCCAAAAACAGACCATTAATTTTTGCACATTCCTCAGCAGTCGAATGAGAGGAACCGACCGTTTCTTAAAAAAGAAAACTATAAAAAAATGTTTAGAAAGCCGTTTGTAGTAATCAACGATTTCATAAACCGCTTTGTACGGCAAACAATTTTTTGTAATTCGTCTATAATAACAAACCTTTAACTCGAAAACTGTTTAGGCCCTAAATCGTGGTTAGAAAGAGGTGGGCTAAATGCACGACGTCGAGACTCATCTTTACTCGTTACCAAATTTACCCAAGCCCGTTATTTTTACAACGTTACCCAACCCTCCCGATAATTTATCTAAAAATTTTACCACTCCGTTTTCACTGTCGATATTCACTACACTTTCAATTTTTAAGTCGCCATTCTCGAACCATGCCCCCAAATAAGAATTTGCGGTGTCAAAGAAGACCTCTTCATCGCAGCCGACTTCAAGTATTTTTTTTTGTATTTAATTTCAATTATGTTTGAATGTTGAATCTCTTCTGCGGTCGACATTCGAATCGAAAATTGGTCAAACCCTGTACCCTGAGAACAACGACTCGGCAGAGATTTTTTGATATTTGTTTTCTTTTATGTTTCGTACCGCCGAACTATATAGTGTCTAGGTTTTAACAGGGGTTTGTGGTATGGAATTATTTAGATTCATTATTGTTGAAGTGATTTACTATCAAATTAAATGGATATAGGAAATTAAATCATTGGGTGGTTTTTTTGTATATATGGAATCGTCGGCATTGTACTTGCGCATGACACGCAATATTTTTTTGGGTACATGATGCTTGGCTTGATGTTCATTATAGAGTTTGCTTTAATTAGTAGTGGTTGTTGATTGATGTACTTCATATATTGGTGCTTTCAATTTTTTTTTGTTTAGGTTATTAACTACTTTGATAAACATATTCGGTTGTTTTAATTGTTTTATGCAGAAGAACATGAAAAAGGACCAATGATTGCCTCGTCAGTTGCAAAAGGCTAAAGCGGAAAAAAAAGTTGTTGTAGAGGCCATGGAAATGCCAATGGATTGTGGTAATTTGTTGAGTGAATCAGAAAGTGATGAAAAGTTATTCTTCTTCTTGCTTTGCTGCACTATTTGGGATTCTGATGTTCAGCAGGCTTAAGTGTATGAAGATGATGTTCAGCAATTGGTGGTTCCGTTACATTTCTTTTTCCTTCGAATTGCAGTACCACGGTCCTTTTAATACAGAAAACTTCTCCTGGTCAAGCCGCACATTAGCATGGTCCACCTATTGATCCACTAGCTCCTGCAGCCGTTCTCTATTCTCGTGTATAATTTGTTATTTCAATCTTCTTTAAATAATCTGTCTTCTGTGTCATTTGTATAGTATTTACTCAAGTTTTTTCAGGTAAAGGAACACAGTATTGCTACTTTTAACAACGTAAATAAAGGTAGGAGGCATATGTCCGGTATGGCGTAAAATACTTTTAAAAGCTGAAGTAACTATGTATGTTAGTACTGATTAGTATTTTTTATTTAGGCAAAGGTATGATCAAAATTGTAAAGTCAACCTTGTCGAATAACTTACCATTGTGGAAAACACAGGTCGCTGAAGCCAAAGGTACCATTGAATTTTTATTATGCTATTAATTTATGCAGGAGATTTGAATTTGTGTTGTTTTGCATACTTGATTATGTTTCTAGTTAGAGAACTAAAAAATAGTACAAGAAATTTATGTCTATTACATATCAGGAAATTCCTGAAGAGTTTACATTTGAAGCTATGATTATGGTTTATATTTAATTTTATTTGTATATCATTATGAACTTATTTGCTCCAATAATTTCCCGATCTTCAAAGTTGTTGCTTCTTCATAACCATTAATATCTAGTTTATTATCTTAGAAAAAATGTATCGGTCCAATAAAACTTATATTTTATAGCAACATTGTAAGAACAATGATTAAAGTTATATAATCTAAATGCTCACTGAATTTATATTTAGATAATTAATTTTTTAAAATCTGACCTTAGCTCAGTTGGTAGAGCGGAGGACTGTAGTTGATTAGCAGATAAAATCCTTAGGTCATTGGTTTGAATCCGGCAGGTCGGAATTTTAATAATTTTTTGATTTTTTGCATGATGTAATTAATTATTTAATTCAAACAAAATTTTGAACTGCACCTGAGGTGTCTTCGAATTGGCAGAGCATGAAAGGTTGTTGTTGCTCAAATCACTATATCCAGATTGGTACTCTGATGCAACTAAATCTGTATTTCAGCATCCACCGGTAACATAATTACTCTCATGAACTTGCAAATTGATTCTTTTGTCTACTTTAAAACTTTGCATTTTTTTGCTAGTTGTCTTTTAAATTTTTAAGATAACTTCTGGTTATTATATTACCATAGAAGTTAACTTTGTGATTTGCTTTAGAATGCTATGACATAATTAAACATTTACTATTTTGTGTTCGGTTTACTGACCCTTGCTCAATTGAGAGAATGGAGGATTTTAGTTAATTAGTAGGTTAAATCTTCAGGTCGCTGGTTTTATAGCTTGAAAGATTGGGATTTTTTTACATTTATCAGCTTAATCGGTATATTTTTATTACCTAACCTTTTTATTGACAGAGAACCCACAGTTCATGCTTGCAGATTGTTGTCGTGGTTAGTACTATATAATCCATTTTGTGGTTTTCGTATCAAAAAGTCCATCTGTAAAAGGAACCTTTTGTGTCGATATAGTGTGATGAGTGGTAAACGTGTTTACAGACGGATCAGAGACGATGACTATTTGATGAAGGCGATGAACGTCACATCATTACAAGCTGCAGACATTTAGAACAAAATAAAAGAGACTTGGAAATCATTGATGAATGATCGATCCGTGCATGAGAGTTACCCAAAATCCCACGCTTGAAATGCAATGTGAAATTACCTAAACAGATAATATAGTTCTCTTGATATAGCTCAATTTTGTGAGAAAAAAGAAAACCTTACCAAAATCGTGTCCTGATACATAGCCATGGCATGATACCTGAAAAATTAAATCCTTAAGTTGCCTTCACAGATTAAAGTAGCTACTAAATGGCTAACGATAGATAGATACACTTGGCGAAAGAAATCGTGCTAGATTTAGTTTATTCAATATATACTTTGGCAATGTATTGCCTCACAATGGTTACGTGGGAAGAAGAAAAATGGAGAACACAAGGCTAGTATAGTTTAGGATTGTTGTTTGTTAAGAATAATCTTTTAGCATGAACCAGTTTATGAATTTATATACTGCTCTAAAAATTGATTCATATGAGATGGAAGCAGTGCTTAAAGTCTTCATGCAGGAAACAAAAAGCCATAATTACATGAAATCTGGCAACTTATTCTATGGTGCAGAGAGTAGGAACAGCGACAGAGTAAACATTGCACAAAACGTCATTCTATTGCTAATGAAACAATCTTTTCTTCCACTACTAGAAATTGCACTAGCATCCGCACTGGTATTGCTAGAAGAGCTAACCATCCTTGCACCATGACTATCTTTACACTAGGATAATATTACTAGAGATCTAAACATATAAAAAATGTAAGTAATGCAAGTGTTAGTTCCAGCGGCACATTTTTCCTTTTCTTTTTTCTTGGTTAGTTTTATGTAGGAACTTTGTGACAACGATACTCGATAGTTCACAAATACTGTGTAGAAGACATGTATTCAGATATGCAAGAATATTTACACCCTTATCTTTCCCTTGAAGAATTTTCTCAAACTGCAGAAACTCTTGAGCAGCTTTTGAGTTTGGAGGAAGTTTCAAAAAACCTGTACGTATTAATTACATCAATGGGTAAATTTAGGGACATAATTTGATTTATGAAAGAAGAAGAGAAAAAGGGAGCTTGTAGTGGAAAAAAAAAATTAAAGTTTTGGACAGCGAAAACAAACACTCAATGATCTAGTCCGTCGACAATCTCAACAATTCCAATCCAACGGAAAAGAATAAAAAGAAAAATAAAATCAAAGAGCACAAATTATAAATAGATGACAGAAAAGGAAAGAATACGCTGATATAACGAAGTTCGGCTATGCCTACCTCCTCGGATCCAACAGCCTTTGTTACTTCTTCACTTTAAGAGGGAGTACAATATGAGAAGAAAACAAAACACTCGATATAAATTTCTCACATTACAATAGACACATAAATTTGGATCCTATTGAAAATATTTGTGGACAACTCTCTTATTGTCTTGTGATGATAAAAGATGAGAAAAAGTCTTCATATTTATAGGAGCTAGAATGAAGATTGCCTTAGAATTAAGGATGAAATGTTTCTGAATTCATTTGATTTAATTTCAACACAAATCTAGCATATTTCTGTTTGTTTCCATATATATCTATATTATGATTGATTTATCAAATCAATTAATATCTATTATGATATTAATTGATTCCCTTTCTGATTTGTTACCGATTACGGGAATCAACTAATATCTTCTCCTTAATAAATTTGAAATAGATTAAAATCGTCCAAACTTAACGCTCCACTTCGATTTAAAAATATTCATAATTCAACAAAATTGATTATTGGGTCAGCCTCCCATGGCGCTAAGTATCTCGTAGCACACTAATCAAATTTGAGCAATGCTCAAACTTGTCCTTTTAAACTGAATTTGTCAACATATCAGTTGGATTGTGTTTTGTATGTATCTTTGATAGCTTTATCTTATTTCTCTCTTCTTCAAGCATGAGAAAAAAACTCCAAACAACAATGTGCTTTTTCTGTGAGCTGTAGGCTTGATTCTCAACAAGATGAATGATTCCCTGACTATCCGAAAACAACTCCACCGTCTTCTGCATCATTTGATGATAAATCCTCCAAAAGCTGCTACAAGTACAATTCTTCCGTGGTCGCTTGCACAATAGAATAGGCTCTGCCTCAGTGGTTATAAAGCTACAACGGATTGTAGCTTGGATCTTTAAGAAATGGGGCCTTTTCCAAGTGTATAAACATAGCCAGAAATCGGTTTCCTACCATCTCTATCCTTCATATAAATTAAATCACAATAACCCCTTAGAGTTATGATGCTACCTCCAAAACGACAAGCCAATATAAAAAATGCCTCTCAAATATCGTAGAATCAACTATACTGCTTGCCAACAAGTCTTGGCTGAGTTAGACATGTATATGCTAACAACACCAACTGCATGAGATAAATCAGGCCTTGTGCATATCATAACATACATAAGGCTTCCAACTGCATGAGAGTAAGAATTATTAGCCATATTACTTTTGTCTTCATCCGATGTAGGACATAATCTCTGGATAGTTGAAATTAAGAGCCTAATGGAGTAGTCACTGGTTTAGCTTTTTCCATACCAAATCGAGATACGACTTTCTCGATATACCAAATTTGAGTTAGCCTCAAAACTCTTTGATTTCTATCTTTATGAATCTCCATCCCTAAAATTTTCTGTGCATTTTTCAAATCTTTCATATCAAACTCCTTGTTGAGCTCCATCTTTAACTCTGAAATCCTAGTCATGCTTTTAGAAGCTATAACATATCATCAACATAAAGCAACAAATAGATGATGTCTTCCTTACACTTCTTACAATAGACACATTGGTCCTTAAAGCTTCTAGAGTAACCATGTGAGATTATAAACTTATCAAATTTCTTATACTACTGTATATGAGACTGTTTTAAACCATAAAGAGATTTGTTAAGCTTACAAACATGACTGGGCTTGCTGTTGGTAAATGTCCTCCTCGAGGTCACCATGCAAGAAAGTTGTCTTGACTTCCAATTGTTCTAACCCCATGTTGAAGTGGGCAACCATTGCCAAAAGAATGCGAATGGAAGTGTGTTTGACAACTGGAGAAAAAATATCGTGAAACTCCACACCTTTTCTTTGAACATAGCCCTTCGCCACTAATCTCCACCATTGCCGCCGCCTTTCACCTTATAGATCCATTTACATCCAGTTGCTCTCTTGCGGGAAGGAAGTGGCACTAAATCCCAATTGTGATTTTTGTGCATAGACTCAATTTCCTCCTCTATAGCTACTAGCCGACTGGAACTATCAACTGAACTAATGACATCTCGATAGTCTTTGGGCCCATCATGAAATATGCTTAATCCATAAGCTGCCATGTCATCGAAGTCAACGTCTTCAATGTTTAATCCCGCAAAATTATCAAGCCGTCTAGGTCTTTTCCTCTTTCTAATTGGTAAAGTTTGAATTTGAGCTCCATCTTGAGATCGATTCTCTATCCTCTCCTCATCAACCACGGTGTCATCGGAAACACCATATTTATGGAAGTCTGATGATCTGCTTTGTGTCTGGTACTCTGAATTTGTCCTCTCAACATCATCATTAAGTGAAGAAGATGGATCCACCTCCAACATAGCATTTTCATCAAATGTAACATATCTGCTAGTAACAATCTTTTGGATAGTAGGACACTACAACCTATAACCCTTAACTCCTCTCCTATAGCCAAGAAAAATACACGTGCGCGATCTTGGATCCAACTTCCCTTTCCTCTCATGCACATAAGCTGGACAACCAAACACTTTGAGAAAAGAATATGAAACGGGCTTCATAAAGTTTCATCCTTGGACTGCTACTCAACAAGAGATAGGCATAAGACTGCTTCTCAACAAAAGATTTTCAACTTTAAAATCTATTAAAAGTTTCATCGTTGGACTTCATAAAGTCATCCTTGGACTTCATAAAGTAAACTCATACCTTTCTAGAAAAATCATCAATAAATGAAACAAAATACCTAGCTCCTCCAAAAGATAGGCATGGTACAGGGCCTCAAACATCAGTGTGAACATACTCTAAAATATCTTTAGACTTATGCTCTGCAATGCCAAAAGAAACCTTTGTTTGCTTTCCAAGTACGCATCCTTCACAAAAACCAAGTTTTGAATGATAAATACCGTCAATTAAACCTCATTTTCTCAATACTTCCAAACTGCGCTCTCCAATGTGTCGCATATGAAAATGCCACAATTTGGTCGAATCAGAATCAACAGAACGAACAACGAAAGAAGGCTCTGCAACGACAATGGTATCCTTCAGCAAATATAGATTCTCAACTTTTACCCCTTTCATCACTATCAACGAGCCATTTGTAATGTCCAATGAATCTGTTTCTATTACACATTTCAAGCTAAGATTGCACAATGCTCCAATGGAAATCAAACTACGCCTCAAATCAGGCACATGTCTAACATCACACAAAGTATGAACAATACCATTAAACATCCTGATCTTTACCGTTCAAATACCTATAATGCAACAAATAGCATTGTTTCCAATGAGAACCTCTTCTCCATCAAACTGACGATAAGTGAAAAAAGAGTGTCTAGCAGGTGTCATATGATAGGATGTTTCAGAGTCAATAATCCACATAGTACTCTTCATAGAAGATGTAGTAGATGTAAAAATACCAGGATCACTCTATGAATCCGATCTTTCCACGGTAGTAGCTGAAGCCTTTTGGGTAACAACTTTATTTTTATTCTCCAACTTGGGTCAACTAGAAATATAATGTCCATATCTTCTATGATAACGATAAACTTCCTTCAGAGCTCCCCTTAATTGAGATCTTGACTTGGCTCTATATCCACTACAACAAAAAGACCCTATAGCATTTAGAAAACGCTATAAAAGGCTTTTACAGCGTATTTATTAACGCTGTAAATCAAATTGTTGTAATAAATCAATGACCTATTATTGCAATAGAAAAACGCTGTAAAAAATCATGTTTTTTTATAGCGTTTTGAAAATGCCATGAAAAGTCTTATCAATGGCGTTTTTCATATGCTTTAAAAGGCTTTTATAGCGTTTTCATAAATGTTGTAAACCAACATGTTGTAATAAAATAGTGACTTATTAATGCAATAGACGAAACGCTATAAAAACATGTTATTTATTGTTCTGAACATGCTATTAAAAGTCTTATTAATGACATTCTTAACAACGTTTTAAAAATCATTTTTGCAGTAAGTACACATTCATTGTCACATTATAATTTACAAATTTGCATAAACATAATGTATCATTTAACACAATAATATATATCACATTAAACGAAAATAACTAACCATTCAACATTCACATAGAATAATGCATAACATATCGTAATATTTAATTAACATTACAATTAGAAGTGTAAATAATACAAGTGATAAAAAGATCGTACTACATATGACGATTAAATGTGCAAATCAAAGACATTGTTATTTCAAAAGAACTTTAAATCACTAATATACAACAGCATGTTGCCATTTGTATGCACCATAGATGGGTAATTACCTATGAAAAAGGAATTCAACAGTTAGCAATTATAACTATACTTACATACATATGTGTGTGTGTGTGTGTGAAACTTAATCACATAAATTTAATTAATTTATATGGATCTTTATTAATTTGTATAAAACTTGATTAACTTAGTTATTTTTATAAAATTAAATTGATTTATATAAACTTTAGTTGATTTTATAAAATTTAGTTAATTTACATAATCATATGGAAACGATATCAACAACATATGGAATTTCCTGAAATGGATGTAAATTTTGTCTAAAATACTTTATTCAACAATTGCATGTATATTGTTATAAACTTAATAACTTTTATAAAACTTAATTAAATTTTATAAACTTATTTAATTTTTAAAAAATAATTGGCTTATTTAAATATTAAAATATTTAATTAACTTAGTTACTTATTTTAAACTTAGTTAATATTTTATTGTTGTTATTTTTATTATATTAATATTATTATATTATATTATTCTTGTAAATTTTAGTTAATTTTTATAAAAATTAGTTAATTTAATTTAAAAAATTAAATTTTGTTGATTTTTATAAAACTCAATTAATTTAGTTAATTTTTATATAACTTGGTTAATTTTTATATCCTTTAATTAATTTTTGTTAAACTCACTTAATAACTTAGTTGAATACTTATAAGACTTAGTTTATAAATTGGTTAAATCATTTTAGTTAATTTTTATATAACTTAGTTAAATTTATAAGAATAAGTAAATTTTTATAAACTTTTAGTTGATCTAGTTAAATTTGTATAAACCTGATAAAGTAGTTTACTTTTATAAAAATTAATTGATTTTTATAATTTAAGTAAAAAAAGTTTAATTTTAATTATTTTTTATATAACTCAGTTAATTTTCATAAATATATTTAAATTTTATAAATTTTTATTGATATTTATATATTTATTTAATAAATTATAAAACTTAGTTAGTTTTTAGAAAAAAAAATTTATATATAAAACTTGGTTAACTTAGTTAATTCTTATAAACTTTGTTGATTTTTATAAATTTATCGGATTTCATGAATTTTCGACCTCATTTGCGTGGTTAATGCTTTCCCGTACATTCCAATTCGTTATACATTTACACGATCAAAACAATATTGGATTTATATCATATAACTAAATATACTTCATAATAGCACACACATGCAAATGCATAAAAACATATCTCTTTTTAGCAACTTTAGCTAGTAAACTTCCATGTAGCAAAGGAATGTTTTGTATACCTATATAGAAAAGTAAAAGGAATAATTAGTAAAGATGGGCATCTCATGTTATAATTGAAATTAGACTACATGAAATTTCTTAAGATAATTCGTAGGATATAAATGATGTCAGTAGAATGCCAACGTCTCATATTAAATTGAACTTAGAGTACAAAATTCTCTTAACACCAACAGAGAGAAGATTAACATCATGTATATTGCTTTATATTATATTTCTATGAGATAAGTTTAGATTTTAACGACCCAAGCCAAACAAAAAAGTAAAAGAAAAAGCTGGAATTGTTTATACTCATTTAAAATTTCTGCAGTTGCAGCAAATAGTGATTTTTACCTAAGTCGGATAGATCTTAGAAGCGAGAAAGTCTATTCTCTATCCTTGTTTTTATTCCAATTATAAAATGAAATGGAGAGTGCATTTGATTAACATATTTTCATTGACTTTTGCCAAAGTCAAATCGGAGAATTTACCTATGCGACCAGCGCAACAAGTTGAGAGTGCAAACTAAAATTAACACATGATTTTACATCTGAAAATAGATTGCATTATTCCCATCTTAACATGGGTCAAATGATCGGGAAACACGTTGTCAAAGTTGGCTAGAAACTAGATTTGCAACTGAGCTCATTTTTGTGTTTGAAAAGTGTCATGATCGGGAAACACGTTGTCAAAGTTGGCTAGAAACTAGATTTGCAACTGAGCTCATTTTTGTGTTTGAAAAGTGTCATTTTAGAAAAATCATAACTTTCTCATCTTGCAGCGAAATACAGTCAAATTTTTGTATGTTTCATTACTTGTGTCATAGTTTAATGCTACAAAATTTCACTTGAATCTGAGTTGCCTAGATGACGTAAATCAGTCGCCGAAGTTGGCTAGAAACTAGATTTGCAGCTGAGTTCAATTTTGTGTTTGAAAATTTCCATTTTAGAAAAATTATAACTTTCTCTTCTTGATGCGAAATTATGTCAAATTATAGTATGCTGTTGTCCATGTGCTAAAGTTTATTGCTGCAAATTTTTGTTCAATTTTGGGCAGTTTTGATATCTAAAACACATCGTCAAAGTTGGCCAGAAACAAGATTTTCAATTTAATTGCAACATTCTTCATTAGTTTTCGCTGCTGTTTTTGACTTAATTGATGATTGAATTGAAAAGTTTGATAATGGATTTTGAAGCTGTGATATCCGATAATGGATTAGCTCGGTTTTGAAGAAATTTGGAATTTACTTTTTCTTAAATATTATTTAAATTCAAATATCGGTAAATATCGATATTTGGAGAATTTGATGGTTTTAATTGTTTTTGCTTCCAAGTAAATTTTGTAAAATTTCTTAAAAATCATGGTTTGGAAAGTAAATGTTTTTAAGTCATTTTAAAGGATTTTTAATCAATTAGTTAATATTTTAAAGTATTTTATAAATAGATAATCTATTTAAATAAGGGTTTTCTCTTTATAAAGCTTATATATATATATATTTCTCAAAATCGTTTAAAAATCCTATTTTATCTGTAAAAATTATTTTTAATATATTTTAGTTTATTCTTATGAAATTAGGCGTATAAGAGTGAGAATTAAATGACTTAGTAAAAATACATGGTATGGGGCATGTGTTTTTGCTTTATTGCTCAATATCGGACTTGTACGATCGAAACCAATTTAAAGTGATATTTGAGAGGATTTAGAAGTTGCCTAATTTTGGCGAAGGTTACTGGCTCGAGAACTACTCTTTTTGAGTGCATTCAATGACGAACCAATCTAGATGCAACTTTCTTATAATTACCGATGAAATGAGGCAATTTTTTATTTTAAAACTTTAATTTGTGATTATGGTTAGAAATGACCATCACGATGTTCTTCATACTTGCCAAGGATATGAGGCGAGTTGTTTAGTTGATGATGTTTTATGTTGGTTTTCTAATGTGGCATCGACTAACGATTATTAGACCAATAGGTGCGAACATATGGTATGGGACGTACGTTCACGCCTATTGGGTTCCTATTCGAGAGGTTGAGATACATTCAAGATGTTACTAGTACTATAGAACGAGTACACGATTGGAGTCACTACGATGTTTATGATGTTATTACTAGACTCTAATCATCACGATGTTATTACTCAGGTTTTGTGACTGGGTGTCATCACGATGTTCTCGACTATAGTCAATCAAGATGATCATGAAGTTACGATGTTATGTGACCCCAAGTCATCATAATGAATGGTACCAAATAATAGTGGTACAAATCAAGATGAAAAGCGCATGCAATTTTCTATGAAGTTTTCGATGTTCGATTTCACCTTTTTGATGATGTTGTTTGAATACGATCTTGAGTATGATATAGGCTACATTTATATTATGCTATATGGTGATTTCGATTATGATTGCCTTTAACTCTTATTTAGTTCTTATGATAGATTATGATGATTTGATGTTTCTTTATGAAGTTATTATATGGTTCTCATCTCTTGTCCACTTTACTTATAAATGTCCTTAAGAGAAACCATATGTATGTTACTTATTGAATTCCCTTGAAATAGATAGATGAATCATTGATGTCCTCTTTCTTATCAATTATACGATAAATAATATATCGTTCCATTGGCAATAACAGAGTGATTCTCACCCTTCTGCTTATTACTACGATCCTTACTACTGATAACTTCCAGCTTGCCTGACCCGTATGTGCTTTTCACTCAGGTCAGACCGAGTTGTAGGTTAGGTATGGATTACTGCTTCCCTTGGATCATTTTTTTGGCTTTTGTTGGGCATTATCCTTTTGGCTTGGATATCATACTTTTTTAGTAGTCAACTCTTAGGAATAAATTCTAATGAACTTAGGAATAAACTTTTATTGGTGGAAAATGATGAAAATAGTGATTTTTCACTAAAAATGCGAATATTGATAAATAATTGGTATTAAATTGTGAAAATAATATTTTTAATTGAAAATTTTAGTTTTTTAACATTATTAACATATTCCCTTCGTTAAACCATGAAAAGTGAAATTTGCTTCATGTAAATCGGAATTTATATGTATAAAATATGTTGAAAACAAGTTTAAACTTGTAGATAACAAACTCAAAAATACACTAAGTGTTAAAACTGATTTAAAGAGCATAATTAATTACCCATTAGCCCATCATCTTGATCCTTCTGTTGAGATACGATCCTTTTTCTCCTTATAGTAAACCATCTTCCTCAAAAAGCTTCTCAAGAGAAAACAATGACTCCATTCTAATGAAAATCAAATTTATATCAATATCCTTGTGAAATAAGTACTAAGATTCAAGTTAAATACTAAGATACAGGTAATCTCCATCCTTATAAACTCTCTAATCCATCAAAATCTGAAATTTTGCTATTGTATGATTCTAATTGCTATATCATTGTCTGCATGTCTCTTTTATGCTAGCTATGGGTTCTTGAAGCTCAAGTCTCGGCTAAATCTTCAATCTATGCTACCAAATCACTGCTACATCTTTCTAAAACTATTTGGTAAGTGAAATCGCTTACAGCAAGTCGTCTAGAATGTGAATTGCTTGGTTTCAGCAAAGTCTGTATGCAAATTTCGTAGTCTTTTTGTTTATATTGTTGTCTGAAAAGTGTCATTTTAGAAAAATCATAACTTTCTTATCCTTTAGTAAAATACTGTCAAATTTTAATATGTTGTTGTCCACGTACTGAAGTTTATTTCTGAAACTTTTTGTTCCATTCTGGGCAGTAATGATATCTGAAACACATCGTCAAACTTGGCTAGAAACCAGATTTGCAGTTGAGTTCAGTTTTGTGTTTGAAAAGTGCCATTTTAGAAAAATCATAACTTTTTCATCTTACAACGAAATGCTGTCAAATATTAATATGTTTTTTTCATGTGCTACTGTTTAGTTTGGAAAAATTTTATTCAATTCTGGGCAGTTTTGATATCTGAAACACATCGTCAAAGTTGGCTAGAAACTAGATTTGCTGCTGAGCTCATTTTTGTGTTTGAAAAGTGACATTTTAGAAAAATCATAACTTTCTCATTTTGCAGCGAAATGCTGTCAAATTTTAATATGTTGTTATCCATGTACTAAAATTATTTCTGCAATTTTTTTTTCAATTTTGGGTGGTTTTGACATCTGAAACGCATCATCAAACTTGGCTGGAAACTAGATTTGCAATTGAGCTCATTTTTGTGTTTGAAAAGTGTCATTTTAGAAAAATCATAACTTTCTTGACGCGAAATGCTGTCAAATTTTATTATGTTGTACTCCTTGTGTCATAGTTTAATGATGCAAAATTTCCATTGAATTTGAGTTGTCTAGATGCCGAAAATCAGTCGTCGAAGTTGGCTAGAAACTAGATTTGCAACTGAGTTTGGTTTCGTGTTTGAAAAGTGTCATTTTAGAAAAATTGTAACTTTCTTATCTTGCAGCGAAATGCTGACAAATTTCAGTGTGTTGTTGTCCATGTGCTAAATTTTATTACCAAATGTTTTTTCAATTCTGGGAAGTTTTGGTATCTGAAAATCATCGTCAAATTTGGCCAGAAACAAGATTTTTAATTTGCGGCATTCTTCATTATTTTCGTCGCTATTCTTGAGTTAATTTATGATAGAATTGAAAAGTTTGATGATGGATTTAGAAGCTATGATATATGATGACGGATTAGCTCGGTATTGATGAAATTTAAAATTTAATTTTTCTTTTAAATTTATTTAAATTCAAATATCGGTAAATATCGATATTTGGAGAATTTGATGGTTTTAATTGTTTTTCTTTCAAATAAATTTCGAAAAATTTCTTAAAAATCGTGTTTTGGAAATTAAATGTTTTTAAGTCATTTTAAAGGATTTTTAATTAATTAGTTAGTATTTTAAAGTATTTTATAAGTAGATAATCTATATAAATAAGGATTTTATCTTTATAAAGCTTAAATATATATAAATTTTTGAAAATCATTTAAAAATCCTATTTTCTCTATAAAAATTATTTTAAATATATTTTAGCTTATTCTTATGAATTTCGGCATATAAAATTGAGAATTAAACGATTTAGTAAAAATACGCGGTATAGGACGTGTATTTTTGCTTTATCACTCAATATCAAACTTGTATGATCGAAACCAATTGGAAGTGATATTTGAGCTGATTTAGAGGTTGTCTGTATTTTGATGAAGGTTATTGGTTCGAGAACTACTCTTTTTGAGTGCATTCGAAGACGAACCAATCTAGATGCAGTTTTCTTATAATTACTAATGAAATGAGAAAATTTTTTATGTTAAAACTTTAGTTTGCGATTATGGTTAGAAATAACCATCACGATGTTCTTCATACTTGCCAAGGAGATGAGGTGAGTTGTTTAGTTGATGATGTTTTATGTTGGTTTTCTAATGTGGCATCCACTAACGATTAGTAAACCAATAGGTGCGAAAGTATGGTATGGGTTGTACGTTCACGCCTATCGGGTTCCTATTCGAGAGGTTAAGACACATTCAAGATGTTACTAGTACTATAGACCGAGTACACGATTGGAGTCACTACGATGTTTATGATGTTATTAATAGACTCTAATCATCATGATGTTATTGCTCAGGTTTTTGACTGGGTGTCATCACGATATTCTCGATTATAGTCAATCAAGTGATCATGAAGTTATGATGTAATATGACCCCAGTCATCACGATGAATGGTACCAAATAATAGTAGTACTAGTCAAGATAAAAAGCACGTGCAATTTCCTATGAAGTTTTCGATATTCGATTTCACCTTTTTGATGATGTTGTTTGAATACGGCCTTGAGTATGATATAGGCTTCATTTATATTATGCTATATGGTGATTTCGATTATGCTTGCCTTTAACTCTTATTGAGTTCTTATGATAGATTATGATGATTTGATGATTCTTTATGAAGTTATTATATGGTTCTCATCCCTTGTCCACTTTACTTATAGATGTCCTTAAGAGAAACCATATGTATGTTACTTATTGAATTCCCTTGAAATAGATAGATGAATCATTGATGTCCTCTTTCTTATCAATGATATGATGAATAATATATCGTTCCATTGGCAACAACGGAGTGATTCTCACCCTTCTGCTTATTACTAAGATCCTTACTACTGATAAGTTCCGACTTGCCTGACCCGTATGTGCTTTTCACTCAGGTTAGACCGAGTTGCAGGTTAGGTATGGATTACTGCTTCCCTTGGATCATTTTTATGGCTTTTGTTGGGCGTTATCCTTTTGGCTTGGATATCATACTTTTTTAGTAGTCAACTTTTAGGAATAATTTCTAATGAACTTAGGAATAAATTTTTATTGGTAAACCATCTTCCTCAAA
The DNA here is from genome assembly GCA_030765085.1 of Allium cepa. Lineage (NCBI taxonomy): Eukaryota > Viridiplantae > Streptophyta > Magnoliopsida > Asparagales > Amaryllidaceae > Allium > Allium cepa. The sequence goes on from CM060932.1 coordinate 127,255,765, forward strand.
AAGCTTCTCAAGAGAAAACAATGACTCCATTCTAATGAAAATCAAATTTATATCAATATCCTTGTGAAATAAGTACTAATATTCTAGTTAAATACTAAGATATAGATAATATCCATCCTTATAAACTCTCTAATCCATCAAAATCTGAAATTTTGCTATTGTATGTTTCTAATTGCTATATCATCATATGCATGTCTTTTTTATGCTAGCTATGGGTTCTTGAAGCTCAAGTCTCGGCTAAATCTTCAATATATGCTACCAAATCACTGCTACATCTTTCTAAAACTATTTGGTAAGTGAAATCGCTTACACCAAGTCATATAGAATGTGAATTGCTTGGTTTCAGCGAAGTTCGTATGCAAATTTCGGAGTCTTTTTGTTTATATTGTTGTCTAAAAAGTGCCATTTTAGAAAAATCATAACTTTCTTATCTTTAAGTAAAATACTGTCAAATTTTAGTATGTTGTTGTCCATGTGCTGAAGTTTATTTCTGAAAATTATTGTTCAATTCTGGACAGTAATGATATGTGAAACACATCGTCAAACTTGGCTGGAAACTAGATTTGTAGTTGAGTTCAGTTTTGTGTTTGAAAAGTTCCATTTTAGAAAAATCATAACTTTTTCATCATACAACGAAATGCTGTCAAATCTTAATATGTTTTTTTCATGTGCTAATGTTTATTTTTGAAAATTTTTATTCAATTCTGGGCAGTTTTGATATCTGAAACACATTGTCAAAGTTGGCTAGAAACTAGATTTGCTGCTGAGCTCATTTTTGTGTTTGAAAAGTGCCATTTTAGAAAAATCATTATTTTCTCATTTTGCAGCGAAATGCTGTCAAATTTTAATATGTTGTTTTCCATGTACTAAAATTTATTTCTGCAATTTTTTGTTCAATTTTGGGCAGTTTTGACATCTAAAACACATCATCAAACTTGGCTGGAAACTAGATTTGCAATTGAGCTCATTTTTTGTTTGAAAAGTGTCATTTTAGAAAAATCATAACTTTCTTGAAGCGAAATGCTGTCAAATTTTATTAGTTGTACTCCTTGTGTCATAGTTTAATGATGCAAAATTTCCATCGAATTTGAGTTGTCTAGATGCCGAAAATCAGTCGCCGAAGTTGGCTAGAAACTAGATTTGCAGCTGAGTTTGGTTTTATGTTTAAAAAGTGTCATTTTAGAAAAATTGTAACTTTCTTATCTTGCAGCGAAATGCGGACAAATTTTAGTGTGTTGTTGTCCATGTGCTAAATTTTATTACCTAACGTTTTTTCAATTCTGGGTAGTTTTGGTATCTGAAAATCATCGTCAAATTTGGCCAGAAATAAGATTTTTAATTTGCAGCATTCTTCATTAGTTTTCGCTGTTGTTTTTGAGTTAATTTATGATAGAATTGAAAAGTTTGATGATGGATTTTGAAGCTATGATATCTGATAATGGATTAGCTTGGTTATTGAAGAAATTTAGAATTTAATTTTTCTTTTAAATATTTAAATTCAAATATCAGTAAATATCGATATTTGGAGAATTTGATGGTTTTAATTGTTTTTGCTTTCAAATAAATTTTGGAAAATTTCTTAAAAATCGTGTTTTGGAAATAAAATGTTTTTAAGTCATTTTAAAGGATTTTTAATTAATTAGTTAGTATTTTGAAGTATTTTATAAGTAGATAATCTATTTAAATAAGGATTTTATCTTTATAAAGCTTAAATATATATAAATTTTTCAAAATCGTTTAAAAATCCTATTTTCTCTATAAAAATTATTTTAAATATATTTTAGCTTATTGTTATGAATTTCGGCATATAAGATTGAGAATTAAACGATTTAGTAAAAATACGCGGTATAGGACGTGTATTTTTGCTTTATCACTCAATATCAAACTTATATGATCGAAACCAATTAGAAGTGATATTTGAGCTGATTTAGAGGTTGCCTGTATTTTGACGAAGGTTATTGGTTCGAGAACTACTCTTTTTGAGTGCATTCGATGACGAACCAATCTAGATGCAGTTTTCTTATAATTACCGATGAAATGAGACAATTTTTGATGTTAAAACTTTAATTTGATTATGGTTAGAAATGACCATCACAATGTTCTTCATACTTGCGAAGAAGATGAGGCGAGTTGTTTAGTTGATCATGTTTTGTGTTGGTTTTCTAATGTAGCATCGACTAACGATTAGTAAACCAATAGGTGCGAACGTATGGTATGGGACGTACGTTCACGCCTATCGGGTTCCTATTCGAGAGGTTAAGACACATTCAAGATGTTACTAGTACTATAGACCGAGTACACGATTGGAGTCACTACGATGTTTATATTGTTATTAATAGACTCTAATCATCACGATGTTATTACTCAGGTTTTGACTGGGTGTCATCACAATATTCTCGATTATAGTCAATCAAGTGATCATGAAGTTATGATGTTATATAACCCCAAGTCATCATGATGAATGGTACTAAATAATAGTAGTACTAGTCAAGATGAAAAGCACGTGCAATTTCCTATGAATTTTTCGATGTTCGATTTCACCTTTTTGATGATGTTGTTTAAATACGGCATTGAGTATGATATAGGCTTCATTTATATTATGTTATATGGTGATTTCGATTATGATTGCCTTTAACTCTTATTGAGTTCTTATGATAGATTATGATTATTTGATGTTTCTCATTTGACGTTTCTCTATGAAGTTATTATATGGTTCTCATCCCTTATCCACTTTACTTATAGATGTCATTAAGAGAAACCATATGAATGTTACTTTTTGAATTCCTTTGAAATAGATAAATGAATCACCGATGTCTTCTTTCTTATGAATGATATGATGAATAATATATTGTTCTGTTGGCAACAACGTAGTGATTCTCACCCTTCCACTTATTACTGAGATCCTTACTATTGATAAGTTCTAGCTTGCCTGACCTGTAACATCCCTTATTTTTAAGCAATTGAATTTGAACATTTAATTCATTTTAAATGTTTAATATGGATCCTTAATTGATTTTGAAGTGAATGACTTCGGATTCAATCAATGAAAATAAGCTATAATTTTTAATTGTAGTAATTCTGGTTGAATTTGAATAACGAGAGAATAATATTTAAATATTCAGAATTGAGATAAAGGTAAATCTGGATGTAAATAGTTATACAAATGGTTTTCAAATTTATTTTTTTAGTCTATTTGAATATAAATAAGGTGGTTGGATTTTTTTAGATGGACTTAAAAGTCGATAAGTAATTATTTGGAATTTTATATTAATTTAAAAAAAATGAATTTAATATTATTAAAATGCAATTAATCAGATTTTAGTCCGGAATGAGTCAAAATGATTTTTAATGTGTTTATAAATTCAATATGAATTATAATTAAGTTAATAAAATTTTAAAAGCAAAATTTTTAAGCGTTTTCGACAATTTTGAAAATCGCTTGATTTAATAGACGAGTGAAAATAGCCTTCCGGGGCACAGTCTCGGAATTCAACGAAACTAGTTCCATTGGATCCGTAATAGCTAGTTATTATCGGATTTCAATTTTCGTAGCAATCGGAGTTGTCGTTTGACCGTGGCAGCTCGAAACGCATAGAAATCGATTTAACCGATTTAATTTTAAATTGATCGTTTAATTCCGTAACTCGCACATACGAATGAATTAGCCTACGAAACCTATTCCATTGTGTCCAGAATGCAGAAAAACCCTAGGAACGCCTACTGGTACGTGAGAATTGGGGTTCGTTTGCATAGGGCATTAAAATGTGAAGAACGAGATTAAAATAATATTAAATAAATATATATATTAACATTATCGTTCAAAACCCTAGCTAAAAACGAGGCCGCCGTTCTTTATTTATCTATGTCCGAAAACAACCACCATTCTCCTTCAACTTCTGACAAATCTATCAACCTTTTTCGAAAGCTTTCAACTGGAAAAGCGGAGAGGGCAGTTGGGTCTACTAATCCAACGGTCAAGATCGCGTTTGGCTTGTTGGATTGATGGTTTTTTGCCCTAGAAGTACTGCTGTTTCGTTCGAAATAGAGGGAGGAGAGAGGCACCGAGTTTCACCACCTTGCGGCCGAAGATGGAGGAGGGGAGGGCGCGTGTGGTGGCGGCGCCTGATCGCGCTCGAGTCGACCACAGTGGGAGCAGTTCGAAACCCTAATTTGGATGTTGGGTTCGGTGATACTCTGTTAGTCGCGTGCGTAAAGTTGAGGGGGAAGAAAGAAGAGCGGCCGCGTGTTCCTGGGAAGCGTTGGAATCGCAGAGACGAGTGCTACGAGATGGTGCAGATCCGGAGTCATTCCGGACAAGTAGAAAATTTGGGTTAAATCGAACGTCGTTCGGTTTAGTTTGAATTTCGAACGCTCGCCGAGACTCAAGGTGAGTTATTCTCACTCACGTCTGAATATTGGCTGATTTAAATAATAAATATTTAAATATCTGTGTGATTGGTTGCATATTATTGTTCTTATTTAGTCTGGATCGATATCTATATATATATATATGCGTTGTGCTAATATTTGTGGATGCAGGGAAAACAGGTTGGAGGGATCCAACTGGATTCCTCACATTATAATAATTATCTTTATAATTGATGTTGTGATCTGTTTCCATATTGTGATTGATAAGTCTGAGTTTAAATTGTACTGTGATATTGTTGAAATAAATATAAATCCTGAATTTTAATTGTAAACGGGATTAATTGGGATTTAAGAAAATAAAAGAAATTGTTATATAAAGAATTTAAAGGAATTAAAATTTGAAATCCATTTGGAATGAAAATTGAAAATTGGTAAATCTGGAATGATAAACAAAGAGAAAAGTTATTAGTTGGTAAATGGAAAATAAGATTATGTTATTAAAATACAAACCTGAATTGAAATAATTGACAGAAATTGTGAGAAGGATTTCTGTGATGTTTAAGTGGAAATGAGTTCCCTAGGAAAACCAAGTTCGAGTTTAAACTGATTTTATAAAAAGGAAGCTTTAAAAATTCAAGCTTGTTTAAAAGAGTGTTTGAAAATATTTATTTTCAAAAGTAATAGCAATAGTTAATTTTATAAATATCTTAATAATTATTATTTTTACAAATGGATTTGTTCAAAAGACTTGTTTTGAACTAAGTTATTGAAACTAGTATTAGCCTTTTTAAAAAACTCTACTTATAAGTTTAGTTTAAACTAAAACCCTTATTTAAAATCAAGATTTATATCCTAATAAATGATTTAACATTAAATATTTTGAAACTATATTTTTAGTAAATAATTAGTAGTAAAGTTACATATTTTAAAGTATATTTCAGAATAAAGTATTTTTACTGTTTTAAATCTAAATGTTTTGAACTTGGTTATTCCAATGGAAATATATGGCAAAGAATTTACCTTGTAAAGGAAGAGTTTTGGGAAATTGTTTTCAAATGAGTTTTGAAACTTTGGAAATATATCTTGTAAAGATATTTGGGTAAATAAATAATATGGTTTATTGCGTAATGGATGTTTATGGATGTTTATGAATATAAATTGATAGTTAAATCACCGACTATCAATATTGGACAATGCGTTGATCGTTTCGAAGAGACCGGGATCGAGATTTATTTCTCGAAAACCACTTCGATCCGATTTGTACGTTACATGCGAAAACGTGTTCGGAGTCGAAGATGGAGCAGTGAAGTGCAAGGGCTAGTCGCTACTAATCCTGAGGATATTTCCAAAATGGATGTAGTAGGAGTAGTGCCTTCGGTTCCGTTCGAACCCGGGACGGACTTGTATGGACGAATGCTTGCGAAACATCGTCAGGTGGACGATGGGCATTCTAAGTGAAAACGTTCTAAAGGTAACGCTTAGCCTCAAGCCTCATTAACCGGGAATGACTGAAAATCAGGGGATATGCAGCAAGGTTAGGTGGGTCATGCCCAAGCAGGACAAGATATTTCCCCTGTCTACATGTCCCTTATATATTTCGGCTTAGTGGGTGGTTGGTCGCGCCAACCACGGGGTTTATCTTGTTCGGGACTGTTCAGTAAGAAATGGTTCCGGCTTGTGTTGCAGGGGATGAAGGGAGTAATCCTCGGTACGGTGATCTAGGCCCCGTACCGTGACAGGCGGTACCCCAGTGCCTAGTCATTGTTGGAAATCCATTTTCCCTACGAGCCTTGTACGAGTTTTGTTTGTATTACCCACTTTTGTGGCTAGTAGCCGGAATTTAATAGATGTAACAATTTCGGCTATTTTATAAGTATTTGTAAATAGACCATATTATAATATCAGAGGATTTCTATAAAAAATGTTTTAGCTATCGTAAGGTAAAAACCCGACATGTTTATTTGTGGCGTGGTCCTACGAGATGCTTTTGTTTTCAAAGGATTTTTGAAACTTTATTAATCAATTTGGATGCATTATTATCAGCTGGTATTCTAGACTGACTCGGGTGTTATTTCATTATAATGCTCGGGTCAGACCGAGTATTACATGTTCAGGATAGGTTGCTATGGAGCAGGAGAGGAGCTGGAGTCCGAGACGTATATATGTACCTATATATATATATATATATCCGCTGCTGTGATTATATGGTATGTCTGATTTGTGATTGTTGATGTATGAGATACTCTGATGATATGATGTATAAATCAGTGATAATTTTCATTTAGTGTAAAGTTCTATATTTACTATTATATTTTATTCCGCTGCGACTATGAGATTCTGATATTGTTTAGTTTCTTCTTCTTCTATCTCTTCATCTTAACCCTAATGGTTCGTAATTCTGTGCCACTTGAGTTAATAGAGGTAGAATAGTATTGATTCAAGGGGTACGGAATTGCGGGCTGTCACACTTGGTATCAGAGCTTAGGTTGGCGACAACCTAGGCTTTGGTGGGGAAATTACTCATTAAACAGAGTCGACGGTACTCTATAATGAGCTGAGCTTATTTATAGATATGAGAGCGTACTTGTTAGTGCATACAAAGATTGTTTTATACTGTGTTGACTTATCGGTTGAGTGTTTATGAATTCTGGTCGGTACAGGAAGTACAACTGTATCGATAGGGGTTTATAAACTCTTGAACAAGATAAACCGACATAGTATTGTTTTAAAGGGGGTAAATGAAATAATTTTACCTAAAATTATATTTTTATATAAAAGAAATAATTTCTGAAATTATTATATATATATTTTTGGTTGATTGGGTGTTAATACAATAAGTAAATAAGAATCTAAAAGTTAATCTAAAATGTGAAATGGATATAACCAAATAAATTCCATGAGTATAAAGTATACAAAAGAGAATAACTAATGTAAACCCAGCCAGAATTTAAATCCCGGAAGTTTTGGAAAGGATTTTAATAAAAATAAAAGTTTGAAAATTTAAAATCCTGGGAAAGTTTGAAATGTTTGTTGAGATTTGAAAGTGTTTGGAGGGTATATTGGAATATTGATTTGGAAAGTATTTTTGAATGGGAACTGTTTTGAAATGAATTTAGAAAAGTAAGAAGCATTGAACTCACTTCAGTCGCTGAAAAATAATCCTGATGATGCTGGCCGCATCATTAGAATTCATTTTCGAGTTTCTAAAGTGATGGATTGCTTCCCTAATATATGGTTATGGTATTGTTTGGATTTGTTGGGTATAACAGTTGTTTTGAGATGTCAAAATGGGGAATTTGTTTTGGTATAAACAAAATTGTTTTGGGAAAATCTGGTGATTTGATTGATATACCAAATAGGTATATATTTGATATATTTCAAAATGGTTTTGAAATAAATCCGGGTAAATTGAATTCTGGAGATTCTGTTTAAAATAAAAATATGAAAGTTAAAATGAATCAACTATATAACTTGTATATAAAGTTGATTTAAAAGGAATTGGAGTTGATATTAAGTGAGAAAGGGAATGAAATTTTAATCCTGAAATTAAAATTAATTTGGGTAAATGGAGGTAAATGAAAAATTTTAATCTTGGAATTAAAAGCTTAACTTGAGTAATTGGAAGTGAATAAAATATATTAAAGTAAGTAGAAAATTTGAATATAACTTGGATAAGTTAAATAAATTGGACTTAGAATTAAATTGATTTGGATTGGATTAAAATGTGACTTTGAAATTGTGGGTCACAGTGAAATGGATTGTACCCATAAGTTATTAAGTTGTATACTTATAATTTGAGATTGAGGATTTAATATTGTGTATGAAGTTAAATGAAAGGAATTTGTATCCTTAAGAATTCAGTGATACACATATATATAATTTGAAATTGTGATTATATGCTGTAAATGGATTCAAATGAGCAATATGAGCTTTAAAATAAATAAGTTGGAAAACTTATAAATTGAAAGTGAGATTATAATCACAAATGGAAGTAGTTGAAAGGTATGGTGAATTCAAACTTAATTTCAAATGAAATGTAAATTGAAATAAAGTAAAGTGAGATATAAAAGAAATGAATGAACTTAAATTAGTAAACAAGTTTTGAACGTGTGTATGGAGATTAAAATTGGGAATTTGAATTGAATATAAGGTGGAATGTAAATTGCTTAGAATTGCATAATGAAGTTCATATTCTTAAGTTATTAAGTGTTATAATTTGAATTTGTGAATATAAAATGGAAATGGACTTAAGTAAGCAATCTAAACTCTGAATGGAAGTGAAATTGTAATTCATTAATGGAAAGGGTTGATTGGTGTGGCAAATTCAAAACTTGACCATAAATGAAATGTAAAGTGTAATGAAGTAGGAGAGAATATAAAGGTGGATGTTCTTGAATTAGCAAATAAATCTTGAACTTATGAATGAGAAAACTGAAATTTGTTTTGATAATAGAATTGAAATTAAATTTCAGTTGGGTAATAAATAATATTGAAAAAATTTAAATATGCTAAATGAAATAATCTGGAAAAAGGGTGATATGATAAATGAATTTAGAATGAATTGAAGAGGTGAATTAAGACCTAATATGGATTAGGTTAGAGACTAAATTGAATTACAATTCAATGGGATTTGTATTGTAATGGATAGAATTTTGATAATTGATCAACATTTGGGAAGTAAATAGAAATCCAACTGTAGTATGGGATTTAAATTTGTGGTAACAAATAATGAGGTGTGAATGAAAAATGGAATTAAATTATAATAGTGATGGTTTGGATTGTAGATAAATTCAAATGAGTGAAATAATTGAAAGTGGTCTCTTTGCTAATAAAATAAGTCTAAAATGGATTGAATAAATAAGCAAAGTGCATTAAAGTTTGTAAATGGTTTGATTTGGATGAGAATCAAATGAAAATGAATAAATGAAAGTGATATAAGAAGAAATAGAAATATTGTGTTATTGAAATAATTTAAGCAAATTGAAAGAAAAATTATTTGTTATCAAGCTTATAATGTGGTATTGGATAAATTTGTTTAGATGATGAAATTGAATTGCAAGTGAAATGGAATAAGAAAATATGAATTAAAGTTGGGTGAGTTGTAAATAATATGGAATGTGATGTTATTAATCTAAACTTAAGCTAAATGTTTAAGCTAATGGGATTAAAATTTGTAAATAGTTTGATTTGGTAAGAATCAATTAAAATGGAAACAAATTGAGATATTATGGAATTGAAATCATTTAAGAATATGATGAGATGGTTATTTTTAAGCTTATGGAATAGCTTTAAATGAAATTTGTTTGGAAAATAAAATTTTGAATGCAAACAAATGACTTTTAAGATAGTTATTGTGATGAGGAAAGAATATATGAGTTGTAAATAAGAATGGAATGACTTATATAACTAAAAAAGAAAAAAAAAATAATAATAATATAATAATAATAATAAACATAAACTTAAAATGATTAATAAATTTGAAAAGTGAGAATAAGGATTGATTTAACAATTGAAATGGATGTTCCAGAATGGAGTAAAATTAATATAAATTAAACTAGAATTAATTGTAAATGGTTCTAAGCTTACGTGGTGATAATTTTGCTTGAAGAAGCATTTGAAATTTAGTCAAAAATAAATTGAATTAAATTGGAATCTAATTCAAGGAGTTTGTAAATTAATGCAAGTGAATTGATTTAAAGTAGCAAATGAAATGGGTTTTGAATCAACTAGGATGAATTGACATTTTAATAAGTAATGTTTGCATATAAATGAAAATGGATCATAAAAGGAATGCAAATATTTCAAATTGAGAATAAGTATCAAATTGTGAATCAACTTGGAATTGAAAAAGGATAGGTTGATGTTAGAGAAGCACCTGTTAATCATTTAAATAAAAATGAAGTTTGAGTTCGTAGAGAGGCTTTAAAATGATGTCGGAATTGTGAAATTGTTTTTTTTAAAAGGTGGTTAGCATGCATAATTATGAAATTTCTTGGTTTGGCTATGCAATGGATATGTTGACTTACATTATATTAGAAATGTTGTTATAATGTTCAAATCTTGGAAAACTAATGTGTTTGTTGAGTATAGTACAGGTATAGAAGGCATTCGAGAGAGTTGGAGCGCGTATAAGCGTAATACTAGCCGCTCGCTATTAAAATTTGCTAAAAAGATACGCCTACGCAAATATAATTGGGAAATGATATATATTTTGTGATATATTGTGGTTTCCGACCGTGTGGGTCGATGTATATATATTTGTGTGTATCGCGATATCGCGAAAGCTCCTCCGTACAGGGGAGACTCTGCCAAAATTTTCCGGAAATTTTGGGAGTTAGAAATTTTTTTTTTTGGATTTTGGGAAAGGTTAAGTAACTTGAGAAGTTATTTTGAAATAACGTAGAAACAAAAGCTTTAGAATATAAATAAAGCAAGTGAGTTTGGATTTGAGCTAAAGAGTTGTGGAAAGTGTATATAAGTTGTAACAAAAGAAGTTTGGGTGAAGTTACGAATGTAGGGGCATTCTTCTACCTTAGCAAATTTCGGGGACGAAATTTTTATAAGGGGGGAGGAGTGTAACATCCCATATTTTTAAGCAATTGAATTTGAACATTTAATTCGTTTTAAATGTTTAATGTGGGTCCTTAATTGATTTTGAAGTGAATGACTTCGGATTCAATCAATGAAAATAAGCTATAATTTTTAATTGTAGTAATTCTGGTTGAATTTGAATAACGAGAGAATAATATTTAAATATTCAGAATTGAGATAAAGGTAAATCTGGATGTAAATAGTTATACAAATGGTTTTCAAATTTATTTTTTTAGTCCATTTGAATATAAATAAGGTGGTTGGATTTTTTTAGATGGACTTAAAAGTCGATAAGTAATTATTTGGAATTTTATATTAATTTTAAAAAAAATGAATTTAATATTATTAAAATGCAATTAATCAGATTTTAGTCCGGCATGAGTCAAAATGATTTTTAATGTGTTTATAAATTCAATATGAATTATATTTAAGTTAATAAAATTTTAATAGCAAAATTTTTAAGCGTTTTCGACAATTTTGAAAATCGCTTGATTTAATAGACGAGTGAAAATAGCCTTCCGGGGCATAGTCTCGGAATTCAACGAAACCAGTTCCATTGGATCCGTAATAGCTAGTTATTATCGGATTTCAATTTTCGTAGCAATCGGAGTTGTTGTTTGACCGTGGCAGCTCGAAACGCATAGAAATCGATTTAACCGATTTAATTTTAAATTGATCGTTTAATTCCGTAACTCGCACATACGAACGAATTAGCCTACGAAACCTATTCCATTGTGTCCATTATGCGGAAAAACCCTAGGAACGCCTGTTGGTACGTGAGAATTGGGGTTCGTTTGCATAGGGCATTAAAATGTGAAGAACGAGATTAAAATAATATTAAATAAATATATATATATATTAACGTTATCGTTCAAAACCCTAGCTAAAAACGAGGCCGCCGTTCTTTATTCATCTATGGCCGAAAACAACCACCATTCTCCTTCAACTTCTAATAAATCTATCAACCTTTTTCAAAAACTTTCAACTGGAAAAGCGGAGAGGGCAGTTGGATCTACTAATCCAACGGTCAAGATCGCGTTTGGCTTGTTGGATTGATGGTTTTTCGCCTAGAAGTACTGCCGTTTCGTTCGAAATAGAGGGAGGAGAGAGGCACCGAGTTTCACCACCTTGTGGCCGAAGATGGAGGAGGGGAGGGCGCGTGTGGTGGCGGCGCCTGATCGCGCTCGAGTCGACCATAGTGGGAGCAGTTCGAAACCCTAATTTGGATGCTGGGTTCGGTGATACTCTGTTAGTCGCGTGTGGGAAATTGAGGGGGAAGAAAGAAGAGCGGCTGCGTATTCCTGGGAAGCGTTGGAATCGCAGAGACGAGTGCTACGAGATGGTGCAGATCCAGAGTCATTCCGGGCAAGTAGAAAATTTGGGTTAAATCGAACGTCGTTCGGTTTAATTTGAATTTCGAACGCTCGCCGAGACTCAAGGTGAGTTATTCTCACTCACATCTGAATATTGGCTGATTTAAATAATAAATATTTAAATATCTGTGTGATTGGTTGCATATTATTGTTCTTATTTAGTCTGGATCGATATCTATATATATATGCGTTGTGCTAATATTTGTGGATGCAGGGAAAACAGGTTGGAGGGATCCAACTGGATTCCTCACATTATAATAATTATCTTTATAATTGATGTTGTGATCTGTTTTCATATTGTGATTGATAAGTCTGAGTTTAAATTGTACTGTGATATTGCTGAAATAAATATAAATCCTGAATTTTAATTGTAAACTGGATTAATTGGGATTTAAGAAAATAAAAGAAATTGTTATATAAAGAATTTAAAGGAATTAAAATTTGAAATCCATTTGGAATAAAATTGAAAATTGGTAAATCTGGAATGATAAACAAAGAGAAAAATTATTAGTTGGTAAATGGAAAATAAGATTATGTTATTAAAATATAAACCTGAATTGAAATAATTGACAGAAATTGTGAGAAGGATTTCTGTGATGTTTAAGTGGAAATGAGTTCCCTAGGAAAACCAAGTTCGAGTTTAAACTGATTTTATAAAAAGGAAGCTTTAAAAATTCAAGCTTGTTTAAAAGAGTGTTTGAAAATATTTATTTTCAAAAGTAACTATTAAATTAGCAATAGTTAATTTTATAAATATCTTAATAATTATTATTTTTACAAATGGATTTGTTCAAAAGACTAGTTTTGAACTAAGTTATTGAAACTAGTATTAGCCTTTTTAAAAAACTCTACTTAAAAGTTTAGTTTAAACTAAAACCCTTATTTAAAATCAAGATTTATATCCTAATAAATGATTTAACATTAAATATTTTGAAACTATATTTTTAGTAAATAATTAGTAGTAAAGTTACATATTTTAAAGTATATTTCAGAATAAAGTATTTTTACTGTTTTAAATCTAAATGTTTTGAACTTGGTTATTCCAATGGAAATATATGGCAAAGAATTTACCTTGTAAAGGAAGAGTTTTGGGAAATTGTTTTCAAATGAGTTTTGAAACTTTGGAAATATATCTTGTAAAGATATTTGGATAAATAAATAATATGGGAATTATTTATTGGGTAATGAATGTTTATGGATGTTTATGAATATAAATTGATAGTTAAATCACCGACTATCAATATTGGACAATGCGTTGATCGTTTCGAAGAGACCAGGATCGAGATTTATTTCTCGAACCACTTCGATCCGATTTGTACGTTACGTGCGAAAACGTGTTCGGAGTCGAAGATGGAGCAGTGAAGTGCAAGGGCTAGTCGCTACTAATCCTGAGGATATTTCCAAAATGGATGTAGTAGGAGTAGTGCCTTCGATTTCGTTCGAACCCGGGACGGACTTGTATGGATGAATGCTTGCGAAACATCGTCAGGTGGACGATGGGCATTCTAAGTGAAAACGTTCTAAAGGTAACGCTTAGCCTCAAGCCTCATTAACCGGGAATGACTGTAAATCAGGGGATATGCAGCAAGGTTAGGTGGGTCATGCCCAAGCAGGACAAGATATTTCCCCTGTCTAGATGTCCCTTATATATTTCGGCTTAGTGGGTGGTTGGTCGCACCAACCACGGGGTTTATCTTGTTCAGGACTGTTCAGTAAGGAATGGTTCCGGCCTTGTGTTGCAGGGGATGAAGGGAGTAATCCTCGGTACGATGATCTAGGCCCCGTACTATGACAGGCGGTACCCCAGTGCCTAGTCATTGTTGGAAATCCATTTTCCGTATGAGCCTTGTACGAGTTTTGTTTGTATTACCCACTTTTGTGGCTAGTAGCTGGAATTTAATAGATGTAACAATTTTGGCTATTTTATAAGTATTTGTAAATAGACCCTATTATAATATCAGAGGATTTCTATAAAAAGTGTTTTAGCAATCGTAAGGTAAAAACCCGACATGTTTATTTGTGGCGTGGTCTTACGAGATGCTTTTGTTTTCAAAGGATTTTTGAAACTTTATTAATCAATTTGGATGCATTATTATCAGCTGGTATTCCAGACTGACTCGGGTGTTATTTCATTATAATGCTCGGGTCAGACCGAGTATTATATGTTCAGGATAGGTTGCTATGGAGCAGGAGAGGAGCTGGAGTCCGAGACGTATATATGTACCTATATATATATATATATATATATATATATATATATATATATATATATATATATATATATCCGTTGTTGTGATTATATGGTATGTCTGATTTGTGATTGTTGATGTATGAGATACTCTGATGATATGATGTATAAATCAGTGATAATTTTCATTTAGTGTAAAGTTCTATATTTACTATTATATTTTATTCCGCTGCGACTGTGAGATTCTGATATTGTTTAGTTTCTTCTTCTTCTATCTCTTCATCTTAACCCTAATGGTTCGTAATTCTGTGCCACTTGAGTTAATAGAGGTAGAATAGTATTGATTCAAGGGGTACGGAATTGCGGGCTGTCACATGACCCGTGTGTGCTTTTCACTCGGGTCAGACCGAATTGTAGGTTAGGTATGGATTGCTATTTCACTTGGATCATTTTGCTGGCCTTTGTTGGGCTTTATCATTTTGGCTTGGATATCATACTTTTTGAGTAGTCGATTCTTATGTTATCCTGATGTGTATTCTTTTGTGGGATGGTTGTATATGTTATTCGGTAGTCCATGCTACCTATGTATGATGTACTATTATTACGACGTATGGTGATGTGTATATATACTCTAATCTGGGTTTGTTGTTCTATGACTGATATATTTACTTACTCGCATATTGCATTTATTCTGAGACAGTCCAAAACCACCAAAGTGTGCATTAGTTATAGACTAAGTGTGTCGACCACTGATGAGGTAATGAAATAAATTAGAGACACATCCGACATGCTTATCCCTTAACCAAATATTACTACGATGGTCGCCCTTAATCAGCCATATGCTCTGCATTAGTAGACAGGATTACTTTGTAATTCTCTTTGCTAGTGTAGGTCTCGGGGTGGGGCGTCATAATCCCTATCCTTATATTATTTCAGTCCATGCTCCGATACCAAGTTTTGACGCTCCGATTCTAGTGATCGAAATATCATAGGGTGTTCACCATCTGATGGCTTGGAGTAATGGGCACGGAAGAAGCGATCTCTCGTATACAATATTTTGGGTCAACACGGATATGTTTCAATACTTGAATATTCATGAAATAATATTTATCTCGCCTTGATGCAAGGCAATATACATGAGCTCTAGAATTAAGTAATACAGTGTTAGAGACCCGAATAAACTTTTCCAACTAACAGAATTGGAATGAACAAAAATGTTGAATTTTATATCACATTTAAAATTTTAATCCATTATCTCATTATATATACAACTCCTCACAAAATTATGTCACATTATCCAATACAATGAAATTTCAATTTAAATGCAAATAGAGTAAATACTCACCATGGTCATCTGCTCCAACTCAATATCATAACCCATGAAGCAATCACAATATTGATCTGTAAAAGAACCTAAAGTTGAACCGAGGTTGTAAAAAAAAAACAACTAACCCCGAGTTAGGGTAGAAATATAATTGTGAGTTTAACAAAATCATAAACAATAAATGTGCAGTGTCGTGTTTAAAGGTGACATTTTCAAACAAACAGATCTCACTCACACCGTACTATATCCTTCCTACAATTAATATTCAACAGTATGATAACATATGTGTTATCGCTCTTTTCATCGTGACTCGTAGTTGAACTCTAATCAACTGGGTTATCACAATATATCCATATTATATGAGTTGCATTTTGTTGTATAAATTCAAAACATCATTTCAAATTGTTCGTTTTACAAGGTTGAAATTTCTAGTTGCACTTAAGAGAAGGCTAAATCATCTTCTCATGCTTATGAGAAGGCTAAATCATTTTTTTTTCTATGAGTTCCAATAGGATATCACATTGATAAATCTCCTCGGTGGATTTACCTTCCATATAGACTACCTATCCTAGAAGTCATCATGGTTTTTCCCCCTTATACTTCTACTCAGTTGTGGTTGTCCCTCAATGATCCTTTTGTTGTCGTACCCTTTAGGTATTTGGAGACATGATAAATATTACTCGTGTTATAGTCCACTTCATCATCATATCTCCAACAGGCGGCGCTAGTTCTCTTCATTTTCACTACAATATTGACAATTCTCTATATCTTCAATTACACCACATGTCCTGGCAACAGATCTTTACCACATTTTAATGAGGGACGAAGTCATCATGATTTAGATAACAATCCTCGAATCAATCCACTAGGATGGAACGAGTGGTCTAGTAGTCAATACCTCATACTATTCTCATCTAATGTTAAATTTGTTGCTTTTCAAAAAAATTGACTTTCATTTAATTTCCATATTCCCAAATGAAGTGTTATCCCATTTTCATCAATAAATGCCATGTACATGCAAATCAGCATAACAAAATATCAATGCTCAAAACTTGGAAATTAAACGCAACGAAGCACACAATATTATCATGGGATATAATAAACTTGCATGTATCATGGATGAATCACACATCATACACACACACACACATATTTCAAATCAAACAAGTATACAGAAGCACCCTTGGTTATTCAAGCATGTATTTCATTCAATTGCGTGCAATTCATTCATAGCATACTTGACAACTAATTATAAATTTGATATAATTATAGTTAACCATTAAGCAATTCGTTTGTCTTCAAATCAACCGAATCTTTAACCACTTAGCTTACTATGAGTACATTTACGTTGCATGGGTTAAATATTGAAGTTCAATCACTTATATATTAAAATGAACAACTAACTTCTAATTACTCGACATATATTCAAATAGAGTGATCCATTTATTATACTAATGATTTTTAGAATAAACATATATACTTGATTTCCATTTTCAAAATCATACCTAAGCAATTATAATTAACCAAGCATTAAGCAAACATCAGACTTTGTTTTAGCTGCATCATATAGTTATTTCATTCATGGCCTAAGGTACATGTAACAAATTAACACCACAATGCGCATATACAACAATCGTGCCATTCGTCCCATCAAGTATAACTTAGGTGACACTAGCTTTGCAACTTATTTCAACTCATACAAACAACACTGTGAATAATGTAATGTAAAATGTACACCAACTAATATAGTGTGTACGCACACTTACTTACCAAAGAATTAGATACTCATTTTACTTAAATTTCTTTTATATCCATTTCTTTATTCAACTATATTAAAAATTCTAAACTAAAATAACATATGCATTAAATTTGTTGCATTATAATATTCATGATCACTAACATGGCCTATTAAACAAGATCAAACAACTCAAAACGAGGCCTTCCCTTCTATCGAAAATTTGTACTTCTTCCATAAATAATTCTATGAATTGCAATCTATTCTATATAATGTATATTGTCTTGAGTGGAATTAACAACACCTTAATCAACCTCGACTCATAGCGTAAAGCTAAAGGGCACTAATCAAAATAATATTTGATGCATCGTTTTCTGATTACAGTCGACCCTCTTTATATTATTTTACTTTTATATACTTCAATCTAAATTCATATAAATGTATTTTTTTAGGTCTAGAACCCTGTTTGAAAATATCAATCTCATACCGGCAACTAAATCAATATAAAGTAATATTTACTGCCCCATATGGTAACAAAGTAAAAGAGCATCAACTATTCATATAAGAATAGAAGGAAGTTCAACTCATATAAATCTTGCAACTATTTAATAGAGAATCGGTATACTCACTAGCGTGTATTTAAATCATTCGTCACGAGGAAAAAGATTTTATAAATATATGATATGGTATATCCATATGGCTAATACATACATACATATATATTATATGGGTGTGTATTGATAAGTAAATAAACATATATATATATATATATATATAATTCATCTTCTTAATTCAAAAATTCAATTCAAATTCATTTATTCTTTTTTTGAAAATAACTCAAATTCAATTAACTAAAATTTTCTACTCATAAAATCAAAAAAAAATATTTCAAACGAATATGAATTTTCTACAATATTCAAACTCACATCCCTCGTTTAATTTAAATTCAAAATCCACAAAATAACTTGGATAATTTCAAGTTTAATATTTTTATAACTTTAACTATAAATATATATTTTTAGATATATTTCGAAAGTCCAACCTTTACCCTCCTTATGACACTCAGATTTGAATTCGAGACATCTTATCTTAACAAGTAATAACGGTTCATCAAGTTATCATAACTTCATTATATGACCAAATAATTAACGCAATCAAACATCTATTATTAACAACTCAGGCACAACCATCTACTAACCAATATGAAATTTAAATATTTATTGTAATTTAAAATGATGTTATACTAACTTATCATTACTACTATAACCTCATACCAACATTCATAATTCTACCTCAACAACCCATTGTTGTATAGCTTTCTCTTCGCATCACCTACTTCCGTTATTCCCCCTATATGCTCACGCACCTCTTTCAAATAAATGTGCAACATCATGCCATCATCATTATGTTGCCGGCCATGCCGTCTCCATGTTCTACCCTATTCGTCGCCTAGGTCGTGCCTGAACACCATCACTAGGCCCATCGTCATCGTCCAAACCCTGATCGCCGCTTGCCATATTCGCATATGCATCCCACCTATGCGACCCCTCAGTAGCTGTTCTTTATATCATCGTCCGTTTGAAATTGATTTGGGATTAGGGATGGAAAAGAAATGGTTTTTTACTTCTTTTTTCTTTCCTAGAAGAGAACAAAATAAAATAAAGAAGCGAAAGTACAGGATAAGCTTGAAGGGTATGAGATGAGCATGATCCAAAGGATAGGGTCCAATAAAAATTAAAAGAGAATTTTTTTTCTTTTATATAAAAAAAATGCCCCTAACCGCCATTAAATCTAACCGTCTTTTAATCAACCCATTACAATCATTTAAAAATTCAACTCAAGTCGTTTTCTCAAACGTTATTTCATTTTTGAATGATTTGTCGTTTATTAAATTATTGCCTCCTAGTTTTTAAGTAATTAAAAATTATTTTTTTATTAGTTCAAAAAATTCCAATTTCCAAAAATATTATTTATTTTTCCAAATAAATTTACAAACAAAATTTTAAATATTTAAAACGCAATTCAAATTCCCAATTTGAATCTTGAATCGATATTCTCCAAAAATTTAATATATTGAAAATTTCAGTAAAACATTTAATTAAATTCTCAAATCCATTTTAATGGATTTATTTTATTTTAACTTCGAACAGGGATGTTAACGACTCCCCTCCTTAAAGAGATTGCGTCTTCACAATTTAGTGGATAATAATGTAATCGATCTAGCCAACAAAATATAATATACACACCACCTTTGTGTGTGTCTATATATATACACATACATAAATTCGTACATAAATACATACATGCATATATATAAACCCACACACGCACCAAAACTCAACACACGTCAAATCATTCAAATCAAATACAACCTTGCATTTAATTTATCCATGTTACTTCAACACAAAGTATTCTATTAAAATTCCATCCATTCAAGCCAAATTAATATAATGTAAGTATTTATACATAAAGAAATAAACAATCCATTTCATTCAAATGTGTCGCATGGCATTATAAATATAACGATCAATATATGAATAGCTTTCAGTGGTTCCTTTGAATAATTACTTTAATTTCAAAAATTATAAAATTTTCAAAAATTTTCTAAGTCGCAAGACTTTTGAAAAATTTCGGTAGAGTCTCTTTTGTACGGAGAACCTTTCAAATAATTACAATATGATTAAATAGATATACATTGACGAAATCACGATCGAAAATAATTTATATATCAAAGTTATCCATACAACATCTAATGCACAATATATATAGCTTTTTAAGTAAAAACATACCTTGTTTTAGCATTTCAAAGCAATTCATTCAATTTTATATGAGCAAAAGCAAGTTTGTTTCAGATTCCAATTCAAGTGTCTTTATGTGCCTATTCTCAACTCAATTCAAATTAATAAGCCCATATAAATAAAAAATTTATAACATGATAGTCATTCAATCAAATGTACACATGTCCGCGGGTGCGTCGCAGTGGAAATGAAGCTTGGGTTCTGGTAAAAAGACCCAGGTTCGATTCCTACCATGTGCTTCCCTATCCTATATAAGTTTACCCGGGGGTATGGGGGCTTGGATCAGTGAACGGCTTTACTATACCCTCCTCAGGAGTTTACCGGCCCGCCGGTTTCTCCTGGGTTTTCAAAAAAAAGAAAATCAAATGTACGCGTGTAAGCAAGTTTCCAATTAGCTTTTTAAGTTTCGAAAACATAAAATTATTTGATGCTTTCAAGAGTAACGTCATGTCATATTTAATTAGCTTTCCATAACTTCTTCCTGACTATGAAAACACGGTATGTGTTCATAAGTAATGGTTGTTTTACCCAAAAATACAAACTTTGAAGTGAAATTTAATACGCAAGTCGCTTGTGTTAAACCTCATTTTTCATCTAGTAAACCTTAAAATATTGCATAATATTTGAAACAAATGTTGTTACATATTGTTGTAGCCTTTCGGAAAGTATAATACTGTCGAAAACGGATAATGCGTTTGAAAGTTATGGTCAAAAAAAAAATTGCCTTAGATTTTTAAATTTTTGAATGGATTCAAATTAAATTAGTTTTCAATATCAATAAATCTCATAAATTTGCATTGCACTTAAAATTAAAGTTCTTCTTCATTGTCTTAGCTTTCCAACAAATACAATATCGTCAAAGACAAATTAACAGTTTGAGAGTTATGATAAAATAATTCAATGTTTTAACCGTGAAATTTTCAAGGACAGTCTAAAAGTTTGCCTTCATTTAAAACAGCCCTTAACAATAGTAAATTTAAAATTTTCCAAAAGTGATAAACATGAAAAAACTTTCATCTAAAAAACTAGGAGAAGTTTTTTTATTCATTTGTAAATCTATTTGATGTTATCAACCTATTTGATGTTGCCTCTCTTATATTTATTTTGATCTTAAAAAGTCACAATGTTTTGCTTAAACTAAACAAACATTATTTCATTTGACTTCTATAAAAATTCGAACATCTTCAGCCTTCAAATATTCAGGATATATTTACTTAAGGAACACCAATCCCAAAACGTTATTAATGAAGATAATAAGTAAATTGACAAACATGACTAAAAGAAAAATAGAAATTGATTATTAAACTGAATTGGAACCGTTGGAGGTTATTTTGTTATTGATTCCTATGCAATAAATATTGATGAGTTAGTATATCTGAATTGCAAATATATACACAGATGGGCATGTCATTAAATACTTTATCTACTTTCAAACAAAAGAGTGATTACATGTATAGTTTAATTGCCCAAACAATTTAAAATTAAATACCAAATAATAAGGTTTTGGGCAACTACAACACCGTTAGAGAAATAAGGGGAGCGACATACGTGATAAGCTAATAAAAAATAGAACAGATATATTCTCAAAATTCCACTTGTTTGTTTCATATCTATTGTCCCTGAATCAAAAATAAAAATACATATTAAGATGAAAGAAGGTAATAGTTGCTTTTTTGTTACGATTCGAATGCCCTATATATGTAATTAAAATTTCTTTTCAAACAAATTTTTCTAAATTAATTATTTCATGAATCATTTTAATACAAATGCACATTCTCATGTACTTATCAAGTTTATAGCTATAGTTTACCTCAAGTAGCCAATCCTGTATAATTACAATGAATAGTTATTTTTTACGTTTCAAAATAAAGCAGTTCTTCCTTATCACCTAATTACACATACACAAGCCATGTATTATTAATCATGCCAATATATAATATGCAACACATCATATACAACTAAGCAGCAAGGCATACAAATCAACATACAACATTGCATACAAAGTTCAATAAATTAATATTTTTATTATAGAAACATTGCCTCATCGGATCTTCGTTATTAGTTTCATCGGTTAGCTATAGTATTGACCACATAATGAAAATCTATCAACACTACCTCGCCACTTATCTCAACTTTTTGTAACACCCAATGGCTGTAAACGTCGTATGAATTCATACGAATCATGTATATAAAAACGCATAACTTGTATATTTTTAAAATACGAAATCAATCATTTAATATTCACTTAAAATTTCATATATATACTAATTTTTTTGACTTCTTGGTCAAAGTATATATCATTATTATAAAATTACATTTATAAAAAAGGGATCACTTCCCTATATAAGACATACATCCTACAATTTACAAATTTTCTCCCTTTAATCAATATACTCCTTTTCCATATCAAAATATCATTTATATATTTTTCTAAAACATCGGTATGTCACAATACCTCATTTTAATGTTTAGGAATTCCTACCAATATGTTAGCTACTCGAGTTGACCAGAATTCTTAAAGCACTAAATGGTTGGTCCACACAACCAATCTTCATATCATCTTACATAAAAATAAATTTCAATAGTATTTTTATATATAAATAAATCTCATCAATTTTTATTGTTGGAGGTATCTTTAAGTTCTTATATATACATCTACTTATTTAAAATAAGTACCAATTTCTACAAATACTTATTATCTTCAATATTATATTTTTCTGTTCAATTCTTTTTTAAGTATTTTATAGATAAATTTCTGAACTCTTAAAAAAAAGCTTGCCTTTGTAATTTAAATTTATTTCTATAAATCATATACAACATTGTCAATCAAACTTCCAACCAAACCATACCAATCATCAAGCAAGCATATATTACATCCAAATAAAATTTGTTTTAATATATATCAAAATCACATCAAAGTAGTCACATCATACGTGTGAATATTATTTTTATTTCAAATAAAATTTTACTTTATAAATTTTCAATACAAATACGTATGTGTGTGTATACATACATGCATATATATATATATATATATATATATATATATATATATTCTATCAGATTATTGAACCTTTCAATCATTCACAACTCACAAATCATAGGTGGGTTGAATGAAATAGGTAACCAAGTCTCATTCTCTAAGGCCAAAGTATATCTCTATCTCTATATTATTCCAACTTAAGCTTTGATACCAGGTTGTGACATCCCAGCTCCAGTGACCGAAATATCAGATATAGTTAACCGTCTGGTAGCTCTAGACAATGGGCATGGAAGGATCGATTTCTCGTATACACTACTTTGGATCAACATGAATATGTTTCAATACCTGAATATATATGAAGTAATACATACATATATACATATATATGTATGTATGTATCTTTGTATGTATGTATATGTATATTGTCTCGGTGTAAGGTAATATACATGAGTTATAGAATTGAATAATATAGTATTAGAGAAACAAATTAAAATTTCCCAACTAACGGAACCAGAGTGAACAAAAATGATGAATTTTATATCGTATTTAAAAATTTAATGCATTATCTCATCATATATACAACTCCTCGCAAAATTACATCACATTATCCAATACAATGAAATTTCAATATATAAATAAACAGTGTAAATACTCGCCGTCATCATCTGCTCTAAGTTTATATCGTAACACATAAAGCATATGCAGTCATAATATTAACCTATAAAACAACCTAAGCCTGACCTAAGGTTGTTAACAAATAAAAAACTCCGAGTCAAGCTAGAAATCCAGTTATGAGTTTAACAAAATCGTAAATAATAAATATGAAGTGTCAGGTTTAAAGGTAACCATTTCAAACATGTAGATGTCACACATACCATATCAAATCCTGCTTATGATTAAATTTCACAAATAGTGATAACATACGTGTCATGGCTCTATTCATCATGACTCGCAATTGCAATTTTAGTCAACTGAGATATCACAATCTATCCAAATTATATGAGTTGCTTTTGTTTTATAAATTCAAAACATCATTTCAAATCATTTATTTTACCAGGTTAGCATTTCTAGTTATATTTTAAGAGAAGGCTAAATCATCTTATCGTTATGTGATTCCTAACAGGATATCACATTGATAAATCTCCTCAGTGGATTTATCTTCTACATAGACTATCTACCCTGGCAAGTCATCAATCGTATACTTCCAGTCAATTATGGTTGGCCGCCATAAGATCCCTTTTTTCACGGCCTTTAGATATCTAGAGACATGACAAATCTTACTCATGTTGTAATGCACTTCATCATCATATCTCCATCAGGTGGTGCTACTTCTATTTGTTTGCACTACACCTATGATAACTCTCAATGTCTTCATTAAGTTCATATGTCCTAGCAGCATATCATTTGGACATTATGCAGATGGCCGAGGTCATCATGATTGGATTGTGGTCCTTGAATCATTCTATTAGGATGAAAATTAGCAGTCTAGCAGTCAATACCTTGTACAATTCTCATCAAATGTTAAATATTTTGCTTTTCAAAATATTTAACTTTTATTTAATGTCTATATTCCCCAAATGATATTTTTCCCATTTTCATTAACAAATGTCGTGTACGGGCACATCAACATAGCAAAATATCATTGCTCAAAACTTGGAAATTAAATGCGATGAAGTGCACAGTATAATCATGGGATATAATAAAACTGCATATAATATCATGGGTAAAGCACACATCATACACACACATACCCACACACACTTGAAATTAAAAATCAAATAAGTATTCAGAAGCGCCCATGGTCATTCAAGCATATTTTTCGTTCAATTCACGTGCGATTCATCCATATTATATTTGCAACTAACCATATGTTTGATATTATTCTAGCATTAGTTATAACCAGCCATGTAACAACCCGATATTTTCAGCCATTCGCATCCGCACATGTCGTACTTGAATTGCTCAAAATACCGTGTTGTAAATAAATTTGGAGCAAATGAAATACAATAACAGAATCACAGACACAGAAATATCAGAATAACTCGCAGCGGAAATTAAAATACCATAGTAGTTCATGAAGCTACTATAACAAACTCTCAAAACATAATACATAATATCAGTCTGAAAAACATATACAATAGAAATCTCAATTACATAGCAGTTTATCAATATCAAAGCTGAAATAGAACAACTGAAACTGAAGGGATAGATAACTAGACAAGCAGAATCTCCAGGAATTCCTAGCTCCAGAATGAAATCCAAAGCTAAGCTGTAAATACTCAGGCTGACCCGAGCGTAAAGTAAAACACAAAACACTCGAGTCAGGACAATATATACTTATATAATGTAAACTAACTCAAGTGAACTGTAGTAGAAATGCACAATAACTTAAAGGATGTTTGGGATCGCCCATCCTTTAAGAATCAGTTAAACTATAAATTTTGCATCCCGTGGTTAAATTTTCAAAATGCTATTTTATACTTCAAACTCAAATGTCATTTCAAAATTCAATATCATTCAAAATCCATTTCAAAATATCAAAAATATAATATCTTCCAAACCACATTCATTTTTATTTAATTTAAATACCATTACAAAACACATTTCAAAATAGTTTATATTTCAAAACAAATTACTTCATTTTAAATCATAAAAATGAAGTTATTATATTTAATAATTAAATTATTAAATTTTAAAAATCTTAGTCTTTCAGAATTCATTTATTCACTTAATTTATTAAAACAGATGAAAATTCAACTTTCGCGGCATTTAGAAATTGCTATGGAAAGTTACATTCAAAACAGTTCAATTTAACAAAAGATAGCATTTAAGAATGCTGTAATAGGGTTACATTAGTTTCAAATAAAACTTAGTTAAATTCAATAATTATAGCATTTACAAAATGCTATAATAACTTTTAATTAAACTTAGCCATTTGGTTCATTATTATCAACTACAGCATTTACAGATGATGTATTATCATGTACATTAGAATTAATAGCATTTCAAAAATGCAGTTAATTAACTTCAAGTATTCAATATAATTTCACAAACAATCATATTTTTATTTAAATCATTTTTAGCTTATAAAATCATATAATTTCACTTTTAAAACAGTCATTCAAATACCCTTATATTCATGATTTTATAAAGTTAAATCTCCATTCAAAAATCAAAATTTAATAATAATTCACTTATTAAATTCCAACATTAAATTTTAAATTCATTAAATTTAAATTAACATTTAAGTTTAAAATTTTCAAATATAACTTAATTTCATTTTTATTTACTTAACTTAAAATTCACTTTTAAGCCAAATTTACAAATTTCCAATTTTAGTTATATTTCCAAATTTCAAACTAAATATTCATTCATTTCACATTTTATCTTTATTCAAAAATCATTAATATATTATAAAATCATTTTAAATTCATTTAATTCAAAATATCATAAATTTATCATATTTTCATATTTAATTTAAATTCCATTTATCACCAAATTCTAGTTTCCAAAATAACTTACATTTCAGATTTCCTAACTTTATCATTTATTTATTTCACTTATAAATTTTCAAAAAATCAATAATGCTTTAAAAAAATCATTTTTAATCAAATTTAAATCAAAATATTATAATATTTACATTTCTAAAATAATTTAAAATTTTTAGAAAAACATATTTTAACAACGGGTCTGTATTTCATTTTCTAGCCTAGATGAAGTGATACGGGTAATATATCATTTCAACCCGTAATTTACAAAGAAAACCCGGGTTTGATAATTTCAAACCCGCAATCCCAAGTAAAAGAAAATAATTGAAAATCATTTAGGCCTATCATTTCAGCCCATAACGATTTTCTCCTATTCTAAAATCCGTTCGGGTATGTATCATTTCAACCCATAGGGATTCTAGTCTACAGGGAACTTGCAGTGTGATAAACAGATGAAAGTAACAGAATAGCATGAAATAATAGTAACATATGATATAACAGGTGTAAATATAGGTGTGAACATCATATGAACATAATATAGCAGTTATAACAGGATGATATGCAATTTAGAGATTCAAAAGGGGTCAATTTACTATTTATATATGTACATATTGTCTGGTGAGAATAACTCACCTGTTTAGAGCTGGAGATAGCTACCAAAGCAAACAATACAGACACTACGAAGGCACGACAATACGGAAATGAATTGAGAGTGGAGAGCCAAAGCTAATTGTCTTGTACATATGAAACAAAACAATACATATAACATGAATTTCAAACCAAAATATGACATTAAACAAGCTAGAATTAAGGAACAACAATTAATCAAACATTTGCACTTGCTTCCACCATCACTATGCTCAGCCTATATTGTGATAAGGTACTACCATGGGGTGTATTTTGTCAGTTATGGGTCATATATGGTCGGCCTAGCAAGGGTAGTGAAGGTATGGAAGTTGATATGTATGAAAATACAAGTACAAGGCAAACAAGTGGATTTTTGTGCAATTTCAAGCTTCGGGCAAGGCTACAAATGGCATGGCCAGACCTGTTGGAGGCTAGGAGATGGTGTGGCAGTGGTTTTGGTTCAGGTATGGGCTGGAGAAGGTGGTGCAAAGGGCGGCTAAGGGTGTGGTAAAGTGGTGGAAGTTACAAGGTATGAATACAAAGGGTTTAAGGCAAATAAGTGGTTTTGTGCAACCATATGGCTCAACCAAAGGACCATTGGGCTCGGCCCCTACAAGGCGAAGGTCAGGTGGGGTCTGGAGTGTCGACCAAAGGTGGTGGAGGGACTGGTGGTGGCGGCCAAGGAGATGGTTTAGGTGAAAAATGAAGGGTATGTGCATAAATGGTTCGGCTAGGCTAGTTTCAAGGTGATTTTGCCACATTTGGTGATGATAGCTTCAAGGGGTCTCATGGCCTGGTCAAGTCAGAGAGAAAGGATGGTGGAGTGTCCACGGGCAGTGGTGGAGTTGGTCGGAGGAGGTGGTGGAGGAGTATGGCCAAGCAAAGCATGAAGAGACAAGTGCAAAACCATTAAAACAATGAAAGACAAAGGAAAAAGAGAAGAGATTTTTACCCAAACTTCTACAACAAATGGCCGTATGTTTTTTTTTTTGAGTTTGAGAATGTTTTTGCTCGTGAAAAAGAAATGAAATGTGGCTGGAAAGAAGGAGGAATGTTACGGCACAAATAAAATAAAGGAGTAGGTTGAGGAAATGAGAAGGCGGAATGTAAAAAGACTTTGGAAATATAAAGAGTCCAAAACCTTTCAAATTTCCATCCATTTTCTTTTATAAGTTTAAATATATGAAAATAAATATAATTTCAGTTAAAATACGAAAATATAAAAAATAAAAAATATAAATAAATAAATATTAATTATATATAATTAAATTAAGAAAATAGCAAAGAAAATGTAAACTAGGCTAGAAAATTTGAAAATAAATGAAATGAACTTTGGAAAAATTTTGTGTACTTGAAAAATATTTATAAATAAATATAAAGACACAAAAATAAAATTCATTCATAACAATAAATAAATAAATTTTAATTAAATATAATTTAAATGAAGAAAATAGCAAAAAAAATGGAAACTAGCCTTAAAAATAGAAAATATATGCAATAGATTTTGGAAAAATTATTTTATCACTTTAAAAATATTAAAAGACAAAAATATACATAAAATAACATATTAACACATATTAAAATAAAATATAATAAAGAAAATATGATTTATATAATCTAAAATAGACAAAATTGCAAAATAAAACAAATTATACTCAAAATTGAAATGTGCATAACTTTCACAGTTTAAGTCCGTTTTCAACGAAACAA
Source organism: Allium cepa (assembly GCA_030765085.1). Taxonomy (NCBI): domain Eukaryota; kingdom Viridiplantae; phylum Streptophyta; class Magnoliopsida; order Asparagales; family Amaryllidaceae; genus Allium; species Allium cepa. The sequence goes on from CM060932.1 coordinate 127,284,950, forward strand.
AAAGCAATATTCAAGTTTTTAAATCTATTTCCATAATAAAAGATAAAATTTAGGAGTTTAAATATTTAAATTTGAAATTTAAAAGTCAAAGTTTGACTAGTTTGAGCAGAAATTCATCTTTCAGTAAAATATCCAATTTATACCTGTTTGAAATTATAATTCACATAATAATCAATACTTATATTTAAAAATGAAATGTTTGAAATGAAACAAGTTTTAAAAAAAATTCAAAATAAAATAAAGTCAAATATTAAAATATATGAAAAATGTAGGGTTGTTACACTCTCCCTCACTCAAATCTTTTCGTCCTCGAAAAGGAAGGAAGCGGAGAAACAACAAGAAAGAGAAATAGGTTGGAAGACATTCGAAAGAAGGTAGGGAGAAAGTAGCTAGGAGGGGAAGCAGGTTGAAAGACATGGATGAAATATTTTTTATTTTTTTATATTTTTTTATATTTAACATGTTAAACATTTAATATGATAAATAGTTATTTGATTCAAATTTGATAATTCGAAGTAAACAATATTTAAAACATTTTAAATTTTTAGAAGGGAAAATAACTGATCAAAATATTCTTTATATAATACTTTATCAAAATACTTTTATAACTCGATGTCTTAACAAGTTTACTTTTGTTCCTGCAGACTCTGGCTATGCGTTGATCAGGCGCAAAGCTAGAATTCTCCAAGTACTTAGTAGACTTGTTTCAACACCCATTGAAAATAATGAAAACACTTTTAAAAACAGATATGGAAAGTACAATCCAAACAAATCAACCAAACCGAAACAGTTGTCTAACCATGGATCGCAGATACACAATGGTTACGCCTGGATCCCCCAGGAAACAATCCGTATCCGTAAGCTTTCTCAGCCCTGCGAGTTACGCCATGATGACGAATAGAATGCAGGATACACAATGGTTACGCCTGGATCCCCCAGGAAACAATCCGTACCCCCAGGCCAGCTCAGCCAGGCATTTGCGCTACTAATGCGACCTACATAGAGTGCAGGATACACAATGGTTACGTCTAGATCCAGCAGGAAACAATCTGTACCCCCAGGCCAGCTCAGCCAGGCATTTGCGCTATGCAGTCGCGATCATAAGACCATGGAGATAGCCATGGAATTCGATGGACACTCGAGTATCATATCCGGAAAACCCAAATCAAAGAGAGAGAATAATATCGATAGAATGAATCCACAGTGTGGCCACAAAGCGGATATCAAGCAGAAGGCACTTTCCATATCTTTACTTCGAAAATATGTATTATATAGTACCTTTCAAAATCACTTTCAAATATCATACTTATATAAAGTCCATTTTATATAAGATTTCATTTCAAATCAAATACTTTTCAAAATAATAGTATATCAAATCACACTTATATAAATTTCGATTATATAAGATTTCATTTTTTCAAAATTGAGTAACTTTTCAAATTCAATAGTTTCCAAATCAACTGCATACTTACACAAATCAATTTTTATATAAGTTCGATAACTCCCAAATCAAGTATTTAGTAAATCAAGGTTCTCAATATTAATTCGTTCAATATCAATTCAGTTTCAAAAATCATATATGATTTCACCAAATCCTTTCTTCCAAATTACATATATTCAGTTTTAAATTTTCTTAAAGCCAAAGATTTAGAAGATAATCCAAAGTTCCGAATCACCAACATTTATGCCAAACAAATTCATTTCTATTTCAAACATATATTCATTATGAAAAAATCATAATACTTTCAAAGTTGTAAATCTTTCGAAACCAAAATACTTGAAATCTTTACACTTAGAAAATCATAACCCTTTGAAATCATACATTTGAAATCATAAAACATTCCTTTAATTCTTTACATTTCACAAATTTATTCAATTAAACCCAAATCTAAAATTTCCAATTTTAATTCAATTCAAACCATCAGTTTCAATTCAATTTAGTTTTCCAACAAAACCATTTCAAATATTATCAAATTTCAAATATAGATTTGATTTACAAAATAAACTATTAAATCTTAAATATTTTTCAAGGCTTAAATATACCATATTTCAAACTAAATTTTATAATTTCATATATCTCAAATTTTCTTAATTATTACTTACATATGTCATCATTTTGCAACATTACATTCAATCGCTCCCTTGATCACACAAGTTCGCTTTCGAACTAGTATTGCCCATTCGACTTCCCTAATGCGGACTTCGATATGGTTTCTCGACTAGAAGCCATCAGTCTCCTTGCATAGCCATATACTATGATAGAGAATTCTAGAATCAAGCCCAAAATCCATATCAAATATTGCCCATCAAGAATCAAATGAAAAATCCTAACACGAAATGGTGTAATTCACCTCGAACTTGTGTACTCAAACTTGGATCAAAGTAATTATGCGAATAAAACAACATACGTACAACTTATGTATCTATTCCAACTTGTTAAATAAATAGTTTTATAAAGATGTTACTACATTTAAAACCAAATTTTTCTCAAACATTTGAAGACTAATTTTTATCCAAAACATTTCAAACTAAATTTCGTATTAGTATAATTCAAAATAGTCTTATTTATTTACTTAACAAAACAGTTTCAACTTAAAAAAACCATATTATTTCATACTTGAGACATACAAACTAAACTTATATTCTTAATCAAATACCTTATACCTTTCAAAATTTCTTAGCTTTGAAAAGTTAAAGTTGATTTGGAAGTGCTCAAACCTTCAAAATAGTCGAAGAAATCATAATTTCAAATCCAAGAGTAGGAAATCACTAACAAATCAGTAAATCAATTCCAATAGATAAGGTTATATCAAAACAAATCTGAATCTCGAGGACTGAACACCGACTTACTTTAAATCGTTTCAAATATATATATATACATATACATATATCTTTCGAATATCAAACCATATTTCAAAATCTGAAATCAAAATTGGTTTCACAAAATCACTCGCATAACAAAGCTACTAGAGTGGCCTCTCTCTCACTCAGAAACTCGAAAATCAATGTCGATGATGCATGCATTCATCACCGAAATTATTTTCCAACGACATAAGTGAGTTCTGGACTTCAATTAACTTTGAAAAACTTCTTTGAAATTCTTTCGAAATCATTGAAATTCATTCGAATACATTTGAAACATTTCTTATTTGAAATATATATATATATATATATATATATCTTTAAATCATATTACTATATATATTTTCCAAAATCTTAAAACCGATTCCAAAATACCGGAATTCGATTCCTCGAAATTCAAATTCAAAACCCTTCAGTTATAAATCTTTTTTGTATAAATCAAGTTCTTATAAAATTTTCAAAATTTCAAATTCTTTTGAAATTTCAAATTTTCATTTTTGAAAGGTATATAATCCTTATTGAAAACATTTCACTTTTATATATAAAAATATGGCCACCCTTAATAATTTCGATGTATGCATAATTTCAAAATACAACCAAATACAAATTTCCAAAGGATGATTCAGGGAAGGATTTCAAACAAACAAAGATTCAAAATTAGATGGACTCTAATCAAATAGAATTCTAGTTCGAAGATAAACTCAAACGAAGATGAGATAATTTAATTACCAAATAGAGGATAGATAAGCCTATATAAATCACGGGCGAACTTAACCGGTCAACCGAGACTTTAGGAATATAATCAATACGAAAATCTAAGGCAAATCGACCTTCGATCGCCAGAGATAGAATCCGGGTAGAGCAGGAGATAGATAGCATCGACATCCGAGGATACAAAAATCTTCAGTGAATCAATGCCAATTGTAAAGGAGTTTCACCCCTTTACAAATCATTCAAAGATTTACGGAATCATCGCTCTTTAGAGAGGTCATTCCAAAGTAGAGTTATGAATGCTCCAAAATTAAAAGGAAAAATGGGGAAAACAAGACTGGATTCTAGAACAAGTGGGAGTGTTCCAAAGTTCAAGGAATCCTAGTCGATAAGAATCTTAACCAAAAGATTTCTAACAAGGTGGATAACGAAGAGATGAAGTTTAGAAAATCTTGATTTCGAAATAAGAACATTTTTATACCAAAATAATCTTTGAAAAATCTTTTAAAAATCATTTTATACTTCGAAAATACGTTCTCTCACAAAGAAAGGATCCTGAGATTGATTTCACTCATTCTAGGGTATTTCTACCCTATCTCTAATGAGTTTTTGCTCCGCAGGCTAAGGTTTTCCTAAAAACCAAAGCTCTGATACCAACTGTAACAACCCGATATTTTCAGCCATTCGCATCCGCACATGTCGTACTTGAATTGCTCAAAATACCGTGTTGTAAATAAATTTGGAGCAAATGAAATACAATCACAGAATCACAGACACAGAAATATCAGAATAACTCGCAGCGGAAATTAAAATACCATAGTAGCTCATGAAGCTACTATAACAAACTCTCAAAACATAATACATAATATCAGTCTGAAAAACATATACAATAGAAATCTCAATTACATAGCAGTTTATCAATACCAAACCTGAAATAGAACAACTGAAACTGAAGGGATATATAACTAGACAAGCAGAATCTCTAGCAATTCCTAGCTCCAGAATGAAATCCAAAGCTAAGCTGTAAATACTCAGGCTGACCCGAGCGTAAAGTAAAACACAAAACACTCGAGTCAGGATAATATATACTTATATAATGTAAACTAACTCAAGTGAACTGTAGTAGAAATGCATAATAACTTAAAGGATGTTTGGGATCGCCCATCCTTTAAGAATCAGTTAAACTATAAATTTTACATCCCGTGGTTAAAATTTCAAAATGGTATTTTATACTTCAAACTCAAATGTCATTTCAAAATTCAATATCATTCAAAATCCATTTCCAAATATCAAAAATATAATATCTTCCAAACCACATTCATTTTTACTTAATTTAAATACCATTACAAAACACATTTCAAAATAGTTTATATTTCAAAACAAATTACTTCATTTTAAATCATAAAAATGAAGTTATTATATTTAATTATTAAATTTCCAAAATCTTAGTCTTTCAGAATTCATTTATTCACTTAATTTATTAAAACAAATGAAAATTCAACTTTCGCAGCATTTAGAAATTGCTACGGAAAGTTACATTCAAAACAGTTCAATTTAACAAAAGATGGCATTTAAAAATGCTGTAATAGGGTTACATTAGTTTCAAATAAAACTTAGTTAAATTCAACAATTATAGCATTTAAAAAATGCTATAATAACCTTTAATTAAACTTAGCCATTTGGTTCATTCTTATCAACTACAGCATTTACAAATGCTGTATTATCATTTACATTAGAATTAATAGCATTTCAAAAATGCAGTTAATTAACTTCAAGTATTCAATATAATTTCACAAACAATCATATTTTTATTTAAATCATTTTTAGCTTATAAAATCATATAATTTCGCTTTTAAAACAGTCATTCAAATACCATTATATTAATGATTTTATAAAGTTAAATCTTCATTCAAAAATCAAAATTTAATAATAATTCACTTATTAAATTCCAACATTAAATTAAATTTAACTTAACATTTAAGTTTAAAATTTTCAAATATAACTTAATTTCATTTTTATTTACTTAACTTAAAATTCACTTTTAAGCCAAATTCACAAATTTTCAATTTTAGTTATATTTCCAAATTTCAACCTAAATATTCATTCATTTCACATTCTAACTTTATTCAAAAATCATTAATATATTATAAAATCATTTTAAATTCATTTAATTCAAAATATCATAAATTTATCATATTTTCATAATTAATTTAAATTCCATTTATCACCAAATTCTAGTTTCCAAAATAACTTACATTTCAGATTTCCTAACTTTACCATTTATTTATTTCACTTATAAATTTTCAGAAAATCAATAATGCTTTACAAAAATCATTTTTAATCAAATTTAAATCAAAATATTATAATATTTACATTTCTAAAATAATTTAAAATTTTTAGAAAAACATATTTTAACAACGGGTGTATTTCATTTTCTAGCCTAGATGAAGTGATACGGGTAATATATCATTTCAACCCGTAATTTACAAAGAAAACCCGGGTTTGATCATTTCAAACCCGCAATCCCAAGTAAAAGAAAATAATTGAAAATCATTCAGGCCTATCATTTCAGCCCATAACGATTTTCTTCTATTCTAAAGTCTGTTCGGGTATGTATCATTTCAACCCATAGTGATTCTAGTCTACAGGGAACTTGCAGTGTGATAAACAGATGAAAGTAATAAGAATAGCAAGAAATAATTGTAACATATGATATAATAGGTGTAAATATAGGTGTGAACATCATATGAACATAATATAGCAGTTATAACAGGATGATATGCAATTTAGAGATTCAAAAGGGGTCAATTTACTATTTATATATGTACATATTGTCTGGTGAGAATAACTCACTTGTTTAGAGCTGGAGATAGCTACCAAAGCAAACAATACAGACACTATGAAGGCACGACAATACAGAAATGAATTGAGAGTGGAGAGCCAAAGCTAATTGTCTTGTACATATGACACAAAACAATACATATAACATGAATTTCAAACCAAAATATGACATTAAACAAGCTAGAATTAAGGAACAACAATTAATCAAACATTTGCACTTGCTTCCACCATCACTATGCTCAGCCTATAGGGTGATAAGATACTGCCATGGGGTGTATTTTGTCAGGTATGGGTCATATATGGTCGGCCTAGCAAGGGTAGTGAAGGTATGGAAGTTGCTATGTATGAAAATACAAGTACAAGGCAAACAAGTGGATTTTTGTGCAATTTCAAGCTTCGGGCAAGGCTACAAATGGCATGGACAGACCTGTTGGAGGCTGGGAGATGCTGTGGCAGTGGTTTTGGTTCAGGTATGGGCTGGAGAAGGTGGTGCAAAGGGCGGCTAAGGGTGTGGTGAAGTGGTGGAAGTTACAAGGTATGAATACAAAGGGTTTAAGGCAAATAAGTGGCTTTTGTGCACACATATGGCTCAACCGAAGGACCATTGGGCTCGGCCCCTACAAGGTGAAGGTCAGGTGGGGTCTGGAGTGTCGACCAAAGGTGGTGGAGGGACTAGTGGCGGCGGCCTAGGAGATGGTTTAGGTGAAAAATGAAGGGTATGTGCATAAATGGTTCGGCTAGGCTAGTTTCAAGGTGATTTTGCCACATTTGGTGATGATAGCTTCAAGGGGGCTCATGGCCTGGTCAAGTCAGAGGGAAAGGATGGTAGAGTGTCCACGGGCAGTGGTGGAGTTGGTCGGAAGAGGTGGTGGAGGAGTATGGCCAAGAAAAGCATGAAGAGACAAGTGCAAAACCATTAAAACAATGAAAAACAAAGGAAAAAGAGAAGAGATTTTTACCCAAACTTCTACAACAAATGGCCGTATGTTTTTTTTTCGAGTTTGAGAATTTTTTTGCTCGTGAAAAAGAAATGAAATGTGGCTGGAAAGAAGGAGGAATGGTACGGCACAAATAAAATAAAGGAGTAGGTTGAGGAAATGAAAAGGCGGAATGTAAAAAGACTTTGGAAATATAAAGAGTCAAAAACCTTTCAAATTTTCATCCATTTTCTTTTATAAGTTTAAATATATGACAATAAATATAATTTCAGTTAAAATACGAAAATATAACAAATAAAAAAATATATAAATAAATATTAATTATATATAATTAAATTAAGAAAATAGCAAAGAAAATGTAAACTAGGCTAGAAAATTTGAAAATAAATGAAATGAACTTTGGAAAAATTTTGTGTACTTGAAAAATATTTATAAATAAATATAAAGACACAAAAATAAAATGAATTCATAAAAATAAATAAATAAATTTTAATTAAATATAATTTAAATGAAGAAAATAGCAAAAAAAAAATGGAAACTAGCCTTAAAAATAGAAAATATATGCAATAGATTTTGGAAAAATTATTTTATCACTTTAAAAATATTAAAAGACAAAAATATACATAAAATAACATATTAACACATATTAAAATAAAATATAAAAAAAAAATATGATTTATATAATCTAAAATAGACAAAATTGCAAAATAAAACAAATTATACTCAAAATTGAAATGTGCATAACTTTCACAATTTAAGTCCGTTTTCAATGAAACAAAAGGCAATATTCAAGTTGTTAAATCTATTTCCATAATAAAAGATAAAATTTAGGAGTTTAAATATTTAAATTTGAAATTTAAAAGTCAAAGTTTGACCAGTTTGAACAGAAATTCATCTTTCAGTAAAATATCCAATTTATACCTGTTTGAAATTATAATTCACATAATAATCAATACTTATATTTAAAAATGAAATGTTTGAAATGAAACAAGTTTTAAAAAAATTTCAAAATAAAATAAAGTCAAATATTAAAATATATGAAAAATGTAGGGTTGTTACAAGCCATTAAGTAATTCTTTTATTTTCAAATCAGCCAAACCTTCAATCGTTTAGCATATCATAGGTATATTTACATTGCCAGAGTGAAATATGTAAATATGTAAGTTCAATCACTTGTATCAAAATGAAACATCAATTTCTAATTATCTAAAATATATTCAAATTAATTGATCTATTTATTATATTCATGATTTTTAAAATAAATATTATATATATATATTTGGTTTTTATTTTCTAAATCATACCATTGTCATTATGTTAATCAAAACATCAAACTTTATTTTAGCAACATCATAGTTATTTCATTCATGTCCTAAGTTACACATAGCAAACTAACACCACAATGCACACATATGACAATAATGTATTTATGCCATTCATTACATCAAGTATTACTCAAGTGATACTAGCTTTGCAACTTATTTCAACTTATAAAAACATCATTACAAACATTGTATCGTAAAATGTGCACCAACTAATATAGTGTGTATGCATTATGCATAATTGTTTATTAATTAATTAGATATTCATTTTACTAACATTTCCTTTATTAATCTTTAAATATCTGTTTCTTTATTCAGCTAAATTAAAAATTCTAAATTTAAATAACACATGCATCAAAATTTGTTGCATTATAAGTTTCTTCATGATCATCAACACCACCAACTAAAAAGGTTAAACAAATAAAAATGAGGCCTTCCCCTTTATTCAAAATTTATACTTCTTCCATAAATATTTCTATGCATCATAACCTATTTTATATTATATTTATTATCCAAGTAGATCGCTAACAACACCTTAATTAACCTCAGACCAAAGCATAAAATCAAAGAGCATTAATCTGCCCTGGCAAGTCATCAATCGCATACTTCCAGTCAATTATGGTTGGCCGCCATATGATCCCTTTTTTTTCACGGCCTTTAGATATCTAGAGACGTGACTAATCTTACTCATGTTGTAATGCACTTCATCATCATATCTCCATCAGGTGGTGCTACTTCTATTTGTTTGCACTACACCTATGATAATTCTCAATATCTTCATTAACTTCATATGTCCTAGCAACATATCATTTGGACATTGTGGAGACGGCCGAGATCGTCATGATTGGATTGCGATCCTTGAATCATTTTGTTATGATGAAAATTAGCAGTCTAGTAGTCAATACCTTGTGCAATTCTCATTAAATGTTAAATTTATTGCTTTTCAAAACATTTGACTGTTATTTAATGTCTATATTCCCCAAATGACATTTTTCCCATTTTCATTAACAAATGTCGTGTACGTGCACATCAACATAGCAAAATATCATTGCTTAAAACTTGGAAATTAAACGCGATGAAGTGCACAATATGATCATGGGATATAATGAAACTGCATATAGTATCATGGGTAAAGCACACATCATACACACACACACACTCCCATACACAGTCGAAATTAAAAATCAAATAAGTATTCAGAAGCACCCATGGTCATTCAAGCATATTTTTCGTTCAATTCACGTGCAATTCATCCATATTACATTTGCAACTAATCATATGTTTGATATGATTCTAGCATTTGTTATAACCAGCCATGAAGTAGTTCGTTTATTTTCAAATTAACCAAGCCTTCAATCATTTAGCATATCTTAGGTATATTTACATAGCCCGAGTGAAATATGTAAATATGTAAGTTCAATCGCTTATATCAAAATAAAACATCAATTTCTAATTATATAAAATATATTCAAATAAAATGATCTATTTATTATATTCATGATTTTTAAAATAAATATTATATATATATTTGGTTTTTATTTTCTAAATCATACCATTGCCATTATGTTAATCAAACATCAGACTCTATTTTAGCAACATCATAGTTATTTCATTCATGTCCTAAGTTACACATAGCAAAGTAACACCACAATGCACATATGTGACAATAATGTATTTATGCCATTCGTTACATCGTATTACTCAGGTGATACTAGCTTTGCAACTCATTTCAACTTATAAAAACATCATTACAAACACTGTATTGCAAAACGTACACCAACTAATATAGTGTGTATGCATTATGCACAATTGTTTATTAAATAATTAGATATTCATTTTACTTATATTTCCTTTATAAATCTTTAAATATATGTTTCTTTATTCAACTAAATTTAAAATTCTAAATTTAAATAACACATGCATCAAAATTTATAGCATTATAAGTTTCTTCATGATCATCAACACTACCAACTAAAAAGGTCAAACGAATAAAAATGGGGCCCTCCCCTTTATTCAAAATTCATACTTCTTCCATAAATATTTCTATGCATCACAACCTATTTTATATTATGTTTATTATCCAAGTGGATCGTTAACAACACCTTAATTAACCTCAGACCAAAGCATCAAACCAAAGAGCATTAATCAAAATAGTATTTGATCCATTGTTTTCTTAGTACAGTTCACCCTTTTCATATTAAATTTCCTTTTGTATACTTCAATTTAAATTCATATAACTATTTTTTCATCTAGAATAACAGGTTACTGCCTTATATGATAATAAAGTAAAAGGGTAGGAGAACCAGTTTGGTTAACCTAATAGTGAATATAAATTGAATAAACTTCTAAATAAATATAATTGCATCAAGAAGGTCAGAAAGACCAGAATATATGATACTAAAATATAAAGGAAGATATTGGCAGAGGCCAATAGATTTCCAATAAGCCCATGAAAACTGTATGATATTGGCAGGGGCAAATAGGTTTATAGTTAGCCCACGAAAACTATATATAAAGGAGGATGTCAGATAGACAGATTCATAGTTAGCCCATGAAAAACTATGTGTAAATGAAGATGTCAAATAGATAGGTTCATAGTAAGCCCATGAAAACTATGTAATTGGACAGAGAGTCCTTAAATGTTTAACCGGTTATTAGTTAGCCCATGAAAACTATTAGGTTAATAGTAATCTTATAAACTATAATTGAGAGAGATAGTCAGAATAAATGGGGATGGAAAATTCAGATTTGATTTGCTTGTTTTACATATCATCATAATATTTTGAAATACTATGTTTTTAACTGTTGTGGATGCAGGAGCACAGTATATGGTTTTATTAACGTTTTAGGATACTATTGAGAGGAAAACCCATTCCGCTAAGCGATGTGGTCTCACTGGATATCTATTTGGTTTGAGATGATAGACTATTTTTCATACTAGGCTTTATGTCTGACTCGAAGTTTTTCCTTTCCTCTTAAACTCTCGGGTACTCAATTGATTTTGAGTAGTTTGAGGTTTAGGGTTTTCAGTTTATCCTTAGACGGATAAAGCTTTTGGAGGCGTGTAGAAGGAAGATGGTTGTTTAGAGTTTTCTTTTCTACTGTGTTTTTGGATGTACAGGTCGATTTATCAGCCTCACTATATATTCTGATCAACTAATGGGCATCTTCATATGTCGCTCTTAGTGTATGTGTAATAATTATATTTGGCAGAATCGTTTTTGAGATTATGTAATGAGTATGAAATGTTTTGATTTGAATGTGGAAATATGCTTTTGAATTTTTAAACTTTTTCCATATTCTCATGATCTGTGTATCAATGTATCTAGCACCTCCGTATTTGTCGTCGAAGATTAATAACTATGGATGACTGCAGCATCCATAATTGTTAGTTTTGGGCCTCCAAGTAGGGGGATTTACAGCATATGCTTAGCTCTCTCATAAACTAGGTATAGAGTTTATAATTAGTTTCTCTCTCTTGAATTCGAATAAACTGATGTAACATCTGAGTTCATTTAACAACAATTTTAATATGAGCCATGACCTAAACCCGTGAAGGGTTTAGAGCTCGTTTGCTAATAACTTAACTTAAATATCCAGAAGATGAGTTTTAAACATTAACTTATAAATAGTTTTGAGTGTACAGTAAGAAGTAAAAATGTTTGAATATAGTTAAAAATATGGCAAATTTAGTTGTAAAAAATTAAAATAAGTGAATTTAGTATTTGTTGCTTGTGAATTATCAACGTCCTCGTTCATTTTTAGATTAAACATTTAAGTTGCTACAGTAATAACAACTTATTAGGTTCGATGCCCATTTTAAAGAGTTGTCAATGGATACCTGAAAAATATGAAATCCGTCCGAATTCGTATCCGAAAAGCAGATAAATATCTGATATCGAGAAAAACGGATGTGAATTCGGATATAAAGAAATCTGTATCCGAAAATTATCCATCCATTTTTTTACAATATTGTAGTTTAAATTATATCTATTTAGTAAAATAAAAGATATTTATTTACGGTTTTATTAAGTTAGAAGTTTATATTATTCGTACCTAATGCGTATTAACAGCTCAAAACTATTTATTATCATCATACTTATTTATTTTTAACGTTAATAATCAATGGGGTTGAAAAAACTTAATGTTAAACTAAAATTTTATATTTATATTTCTTGACGTTACCCAACTCTCCCATCGTATCATCCACTGGCCCCTGCCGAAAATTTACCCAAAAAATTTACCACTCCATTTCCACTGTCGAAATTCACTACACTTTCAATTTTTTAGTCGCTATTCTCGAACCATGCCCCCAAAGAAGAATTTGCAGAGTCGAAGAAGAAGGCCTCTTCATCGCAGTCGATTTCAGGTATTTTTTTTTTATTTAATTTCAATTATGTTTGAATGTTGAATCTCTTCTGCGGTCGACATTCGAATGGAAAATTTGACAAACCCTGTACCCTAAGAACACCGACTCGGCAGAGATTTTTTGATACTAGTTTTCTTTTATGTTTTATACCGCCCAACTATATAGTGTTTAGGTTTTAACAGGGGTCTGCGGTATGGAATTATTTAGATTCATTATTGTTGAAGTGATTTACTATCCAATGAAATGGATATAGGAAATTAAATCATTGGGCAGTTTTTTTTGTATATATGGAATGGTCGGCATCGTACTTCCGCATGACATGCAAATATTTTTTTGGGTACATGATGCTTGGCTTGATGTTTATTATTGAGTTTGCTTTAATTAGCAGTGGTCGTTGATTGATGTACTTCATATATTGGTGCTTTCAATTTTTGTTTTTATTTAGGTTATTAACTACTTTGATAAACATATTCAGTTGTTTTAATTGTTTTATGCAGAAGAACATGGAAAAAGACCAATGACTGCCTCGTCAGTTGCAAAAGGCTTAAGCGGAAAAAAAAAGTTTTCGTAGAGACGTTGGAAATGCCAATGGATCATGGTAATTCGTTGAGTGAATCGGAAAGTGACAAAAAGTTTCAAACATTAGAAGAACGTGGTGATGAAGGCAATTCATATGAGGATCAAACAAGCAAAGAAGAATTAGCTTCGCTGTCTCCTTATTTTTATTAGCCATGGATAAACCGAAACCCTAAACCCACCTCCAAGAATAAAAACTATTTTTCACTTAAAAAAATGTACTAAGGCGCGAGTTTGGCACTAAAGGTCCAATAACACACGGTTCTCTACTGTCAGATGAGGCAAATCAAAAAATAAATTCTTCAAATTACCCACATAATATGCTTCACAATGCCGTGTGGCCTGGCACCGCCAAATGAGTTGGGTAACTAAAAAAACAACTTCATTTTATCCATTCAAAAGGGTTATTAAAATCGTTTCTCTCTATATAGCCTTCTGCTAGTATGTATTGCCTAATATGGGTAAAATACTTGTTTTCTTTTTGGTAAGAAGAACCTCTAAAGTGGTGCATTTAACGCCTCTCTTATCCACTTTCGAACTTCTGGAGAGGTAGTGAGGAAGAGGAAAGAAAGCGGGATTTGTCCCGCTGCAAGGAAAGACCAAATGCACATGCTCTAAAGCCTCTTTGTCTTCACTATCAAACTTTCTTAGCCAGAAACTCAAAATGATGCCAAAATGGAAAATAAGAATTTCTGCTTTCATCTTAAACTGTTCAAAAAGTTGAGGGTCTGTTTGATTTCATTTTTGAATTTTATGTTTTGCGTTTCAAAATTCATAACAAAATACGGGAAGTGCGTTGGAAAATATTTAAAATTATAAGGCGTTGTGATGATGATGGAGAGAAGACGAAGGATATACAGGAACGGCAGAGGACGGCGAAAGGGATGGAGGGAAGGCGTTGGGGTGAATTTCTCAAAACACGGAAAACAAAATAAATTTATTTTTCATTTTGTATGTTAACTTCAATTTTTCAAATTGGTTGTTTTTCACAAAATACATGCATCGTGTGCTTTTTTGTTTGGACGAAAACACAAAACTAAAAATGACAAACCAAATGGGACCTGGCGTCTTCAATGGAATATTCATTCAGACACGTAACTTTTATTTTGCCCTTTTTTATTACATGCCTATAAGTGGACCAATTTGTAAGAAAGTATTTAATTTTCTTTGTAACTGTGATATTATTTACTAGTTCTCTACTATTTGTTTCGTTCGGTTATAACTTTTACAAAGACTTGATATTTAGGTATGTTTTAGCAAGTTTTAATTTTAGTTACTGAAATTATGCCGCGAGGAGTGAAAATTCAGTTATGGATTAAAGCGGGCACTTGCAAATATAGGAGTGATAGTTAAATATGAAGTCTTTCTTAAATGCCAGGTATAGATACTGTCTTTTCAATTTGGCTCGCAATGTTATATAGATAACTGACAGATTTTATCAATTTATCTAGGAATCCAGCAATTGGTGATTCTATTATTCTTCTTCTTTCTTTGCTGCACTATTTGGGATTCTGATGTTCAGCAGGCTTAAGTGTATGAAGATGATGGAATAGTTTTGAGCTATGCACAATTCAGAATAAACTGGTTACTGTGATAATTGTGTCCAAAGACAGGTAAAGAGAAAACGAACCTCCTGCTCGTAAATTTTAATATCTAATGTTAGACATATTTCCTTTTAGACCATTATACTCTATTTTTCAGCATGTATATATCAGTTTGGGAAGAAAATATGCAAGTCATAGTATTCTTTTAGCCTTGAAAAGTTGAATGGAAGTGGATTGCTTAGGGCTTACATAATTAATCATTTTATATTAGATGATGTAAACCTGTGTAATACATATTACTGAAGTATTTTTATGTTTAACATAAAATCCCAGAGTAAAATACAAAGTGGGTCGGTAAAACATATGTAAATTTATGTGCTATAAAACAAATTAATTTTCCACTAGATATAGAGAAATATGAATCCATATTCATATGTTGTAATAAAGAAATTGCCATTAAATTCATTTTTCTTCTTCTTTGATTAACTATCATTAGTTTTATAACATGGATGCTTAGCCCATTACATTTTTTTCCTTCGAATTGCAGTACCACAATTCTTCTTTTAGTACAAAGAACTTCTCCTGGTCAAGCCGCACATTAGCATGGTTATCATGATAGTAAGGTCACTCTTGCTTACAACATGAGTCCACCTATTGATCCACTAGCTCATGCAGCCGCTCTCTATTCTCGTGTATAATTTGTTATTTCAATCTTCTTTAAATAATCTGTCTTCTGTGTCATTTGTATAGTATTTACTCAAGTTTTTTCAGGTAAAGGAACACAGTATTGCTACTTTTAACAACGTAAATGATGGTAGGAGGCATATGTCTGGTATGGTGTAAAATACTTTTAAAAGCTGAAGTAACTTTGTATGTTAGTACTGATTAGTATCTTTTAATTTAGGCAAAGGTATGATCAAAATTATAAAGTCAACCTTGTTGAATAACTTACCATTATGGAAAACACAGGTCACTGAAGCCAAAGGTACCATTGAATTTTTATTATGCTATTAATTTATGCAGGAGATTTGAATTTGTGTTGTTTTGCATACTTGATAATGTTTCTAGTTACAGAACTAAAAAATAGTACAAGAAGTTTATCTCTATTACATATCATGCAATTCCTGAAGAGTTTACATTTCAAGCTATGATATGGTTTATATTTAATTTTATATGTATATCATTATGAACTTATTTGCTCTAATAATTTCCCGGTCTTCAAAGTTGTTGCTTCTTCATAACCATTAACATCTAGTTTATTATCTTAGTAAAATGTGTTGGCTCAATAAAACTTATATTTTATAGCAACATTTTAAGAACAATGCTTAAAGTTATATAATCTAAATTCTCATTGAATTTATATTTAGATAATTAATTTTTTAAAATCCGACCTTAGCTCAGTTGGCAGAACGGAGGACTGTAGTTGATTGGCAGATAAAATCCTTAGGTTGCTGGTTCGAATTCGGCAGGTTGGATTTTTATTAATTTTTCGTTAATTTTTTGATTTTTTGCATGATGCAATTAATTATTTAATGGAAACAAAATTTTGAACTGCACCTGAGGTGTCTTCGAATTGGAAGAGCATGTAAGGTTGTCATTGCTCTTAGGTCGCTGGTTCGAATCCGGCAGGTCGGATTTTTATTAAGTTTTCCTCAATTTTTTGATTTTTTGCATGATGCAATTAATTATTTAATGGAAACAAAATTTTGAACTGCACCTGAGGTGTCTTCGAATTGGTAGAGCATGTAAGGCTGTCATTGCTTAAATCATTATATCCATATCGGTACTCTGATGCAATTAAATCTGTATTTCAGTATCCACTAGTAACATAATTACTCTCATGAACTTGCAAATTGATTCTTTTGTCTACTGTAAAACTTTGCATTTTTTGGCTAGTTGTCTTTTAAATTTTTAAGATAACTTCTGGTTATTATATTACCGTAGAAGTTAACTTTGTTATTTGCTTTAGAATGCTATGGTATAATTAAACATTTACTATCGTGTTCGGTTTACTGACCCTTGCTCAATTGAGAGAATGGAGGATTTTAGTTAATTAGCAGGTTAAATCTTCAGGTCGCTGGTTTTTTTTACATTTATCAGCTTAATCAGTATATTTTTATTACCTAACCTTCTTATTGACAGAGAACCCACAGCTCATGTTGCAGATTGTTGTCGTGGTTAGTACTATATAATCCATTTTGTGGTTTTCGTATCAAAAAGTCCATCTGTAAAAGGAACCTTTCGTGTAGATATAGTGTGATGAGTGGTAAACGTGTTTACAGACAGATTAGAGATGATGGCTGTTCGATGAAGGCGATCAACTTCACATCATTACTAGCTGCAGATATTTAGAACAAAATCAAAAAGACTTGGAAATCATAGATGAATGATCCATCTGTGCATGAGAGTTACCCAAATTCCCACGCTTAAAATGCAATGTGAAATTACCTAAACAGATTATATAGTTCTCCTGATATAGCTCAATTTTGTGTGAAAAAAGAAAACCTTACCAAAATCGTGTCCTGATACATAGCCATGGCATGATACCTGAAAAATTAAATCCTTAATTTGCCTTCACAGATTAAAGTGGCTATTAAATGGCTAATGATAGAAACACTTGCCGAAAGACATCGTGTTAGATTTAGTTTATTCGGTATATACTGTGGCAATGTATTGCTCACAATGGTTATGTGGGAAGAAGAAAAATGTAGAACACAAGGCTAGTATAGTTTAGGATTGTTGCTGTTTGTTAAGAATAATCTTTTAGCATGAACCAATTTATGAATTTATATACCGCTCTAAAAATTGATTCATATGAGATGGAAGCGGTGCTTAAAGTCTTTATGTAGGAAACAAAAAGCCATAATTACATGAAATCTGCCAACTTATTCCATAGTGCAGAGAATAGGAACAGCGACAGAGTAAACATTACAAAAAACATCATTCTGTACGATAGAATAATATTACTAGAGATCTAAACACATAAAAAATTTAAGTAATGCAAGTGTTAGATCCAGCGGCACATTTTTCATTTTCTTTTTTGTTGGTTAGTTTTATGTAGGAACTTTGTGACAATGATACTCTATAGTTCACAAATACTGTGTAGAAGACATGTATTCAGATATGCAAGAATATTTACACCCTTATCTTTCCCTTGAAGAATTTTCTCAAACTGCAGAAACTCTTGAGCAGCCTTTGAGTTTGGAGGAAGTTTCAAACAACCTGCATGAATTAATTACATCAATGGGTAAATTTAGGGACGACATTTGATTTATGTAAAATGAAGAGAAAAAAGGAACTTGTAGTGAAAAAAATTCAGAGTTTTGGACAGCAAAAGCAGAACACTCAGTGATCTAGTCCGTTGTTAATCTCAACAATTCCAATCCAACAAAGTGAATAAAAAGAAAAAAACAAAAAACACAAATTATAGATAGATGACAGAAAAGGAAAGAACACAATGATATAACGAGGTTCGGTTATGCCTACATCCTCGGATCCAACAGCGTTTGTTACTTCTTCACTTTAAGAGAGAGTACAATACAAGAAGAATACAAACCACTCGATATAAATTTCTCACTCTATAATAGATACAGAAATAGGGATTTTATTAAAAAACACTGGCGGAGAACTCTCTTGTTGTCTTGTGATGATAAAAGATGAGTAAAAGTCTTCATATTTATGGGAGCAAGAATAAAGATTGTCTTAGAATTAAGGATGAAATGTTTCAGAATTCGTTTGATTTAATTTCAACACAAATCTAGCATATTTGTGTTTGTTTCCACATATATCTATATTTTGATTGATTTTTCAAATCGATTAATATCTGATATTAATCGATTCCCTTTCCAATTTGTTTCCCATATTTGACCGATTACGGGAATCAACTGATATCTTCTCTTTAATAAATTTGAAATAGATTGAAATCGTCCAAACTTATTGCTCCACTTCAATTTAAAAATATTCATAATTCAACAAAATTGGTTATTGGGTCAGCGCCCCATGGCGCTAAGCATCTCATGCCACACTAATCATTGGAACCGAATTTGTCAAAATATCAGCTGGATTGCATTTTGTATGTATCTTTGATAGCTTTATCTTATTTCTCTCTTCTTCAAGCATGAGAAAGAAACTCCTAACATCAATGTGTTTTTTCTGTGAGCTGTAGGCTTGATTCTCAACAAGATGAATGATGCTCTGACTATTCGAAAACAACTCCACCATCTTCTGCATCATTGATAAATCCTCCAAAAGCTGCAACAAATACAATTCTTCCTTGGTCGCTTCCACAATAGAAATAAGCTCTGCATCAGTGGTTGATAAAGCTACAAGGACTGTAGCTTGGATCTTTAAGAACTTGGGCCTCTGCCAAGTGCATAAACATAGCCAGAAATCGATTTCCTACCATCTCTATCCCCAGCATAATCTGAATCATGATAAACCCTTAGAGTTATGTCGCTACCTCCAAACGACAAGCCAATATCAAAAATGCCTCTCAAATATCGTAGAATCAATTGTACTGCTTGCCAATGAGTCTTGGCTGAGTTAGACATATATCTGCTAACAACACCAACTGCATGAGCTAAATCAGGCCTTGCGCATATCATAACATACATAAGACTTCCAACTACACTAGAATAAGAAATATTAGCCATATTCCTTTTGTCTTCATCCGATGTAGGACATAAATCTCTGGATAGTTGAAATTGAAAGCCTAATGGAGTAGTCGTCGGTTTAGCTTTTTCCATACCAAATCGAGATACGACTTTCTCGATATACCGAATTTGAGTTAGCCTCAAAACTATTTGATTTCTATCTCTATGAATCTCCATCCTTAAAATTTTCTTTGCATTTTCCAAATCTTTCATATCAAACTTCTTGCTGAGCTCTATCTTTAACTCTGAAATCCTAGTCATGCTCTTAGAAGCAATCAACATATCATCAACATAAAGCAACAAATAGATGATGTCTTCTTTACATTTCTTAAAATAGACACATTGGTCCTTAATGCTTCTAGAGTAACCATGTGAGATCATAAATTTATCAATTTCTTATACTACTGTATAGGAAACTGTTTTAAACCATAAAGAGATTTATTAAGCTTACAAACATGACTGGGCCTGCTGTTGGTAAATGTCCTCGAGGTCACCATGCAAGAATGCTGTCTTGACTTTTAATTGTTCCAACTCCATGTCGAAGTGGGAAACCATTGCCAAAAGAATGCGGATGGAAGTGTGTCCGACAACTGGAGAAAAAATATCGTGAAACTCCACACCTTTCCTCTAAACATAACCATTTGCCTCTAATCTCCACCATTGCCGCCGTCTTTCACCTTATAGATCCATTTACATCTAATTGCTCTCTTGCCGGGATGAAGTGGCACTAAATCCCAAGTGTGATTTTTGTGCAAATACTCAATTTTGCTCCTCCATAGCTACTAACCAACTGGAACTATCAACTGAACTAATGACATCTCGATAGTCTTTGGGCTCATCATGAAATATGCTTAATCCATAAGCTGCCATGTCATCGAAGTCAATGTCTTCAATGTTTAATCCCACAAAATCATCAAGCCATCTAAGTTCTTTTCCTCTCTCTTATTGGTACAGTTTGAATTTGAGCTCCATCTTGAGATTTATTCTCTGTCCTCTCCTCATCAACCACGGTGTCATCGGAAACACCATATTTAAGGAAGTCAGATGATCAATTTTGTGTCTGGTACTATGAATTTGTCCTCTTCACATCATCATTAAGTGAAGAAGATGGCTCCACCTCCAACATAGCATTTTCATCAAATGTAACATGTCTACTAGTAACAATCTTCTGGATAGTAGGATACTACAACCTATAACCCTTAACTCCTCTCCTATAGCCAAGAAAAATACACCTGTGCAATATTGGATCCAACTTCCATTTGCTCTCGTGCACATAAGTTGGACAACCAAACACTTTGAGAAAGGAATATGAAACGGGCTCTCCCTTCCATACTTCTTCAAGAATCTTCACATCTATGATGGTACAAGGTGTACAGTTGATGAGGAAAACCGTCGCAGATAATGCTTTTGCCCAAAATCTCTTCTTTAACCTAGCAGTCAGAAGTAAGCAATGAGTTCTTTCTAACAAAGTCTGATTCATCCTCTCTACAACTCCATTTGACTGAGGCTCGCCTGGTGTTGTGTAGTGCCTTTTGATTCCCTCAGACTCATAAAATCTGGTGAATTGTTGAGAAGTGAATTCGCCACCATTATCTGAATGAAGAATCTTTACTTTCTTTCCAGACTGCTTCTCAACAAGAGATTTTCAACTTTGAAACCTATTAGAAGTTTCATCCTTGGACTTCATAAAGTAAACTCATACCTTTCTAGAAAAATCATTAATAAATGAAACAAAATACCTAGCTCCTCCAAAAGATAGGCATGGTGCGGGGCACCAAACATCAGCGTGAACATACTCTAAAATATCTTTAGACTTATGCTCTACAATGCCAAAAGAAACCTTCGTCTGCTTTCCAAGCACGCATCCTTCACAAAATCCAAGTTTTGAATGATGAATATTGTCAATCAAACCTCGTTTTCTCAATGCTTCCAAACTGCACTCTCCAATGTGTCCCATATGAAAATGCCACAATTTGGTAGAATCAGAATCAACAGAATGAACAGACGAAGAAGACTCTGCAACAACAATGGTATCCTTCAGAAATATAGATTTTCAGCTTTTACCCCTTTCATCACTATCAATGAGCCATTTGTAATTTTCAATGAATCTTTTTCTGTTACACATTTCAAGCCAAGATTGCACAATGCTCCAATGGAAGTCAAAATACATCTCAAATCAGGCACATGCCTAACATCACACAAAGTACGAACAACACTATCAAACATCCTGATCTTTACCGTCCAAATACCTATCATGCGACAAGCAACATTATTTCCCATGAGAACCTCTTCTCCATCAAAATGACGATAAGTGGAAAAAGAGTGTCTATCAGGTGTCATATAATAGGATGTTCCAAAGTCAATAATTCACATACTACTCTTCATAGTAGATGCAGAAGCTGTAAAAATGCCAGGATCACTCTCTGATTTCCACGGTAGTAGCTAAAG
The DNA here is from genome assembly GCA_030765085.1 of Allium cepa. NCBI lineage: Eukaryota > Viridiplantae > Streptophyta > Magnoliopsida > Asparagales > Amaryllidaceae > Allium > Allium cepa. The sequence continues at coordinate 127,307,213 of CM060932.1, forward strand.
CCTTTTGGGTAACAACTTTATTTTTATTCTCCAACTTGGGTCAACTAGCAGTATAATGTCCATATCTTCTACAATAATGAAAAACTCCCTTCGGAGCTCCCCTTAATTGAGATCTTGACTTGGCTCTATATCCACCATATTTGGGTCTACTCTTACTTCTTCCCCTTTGCGTAATAAAGCCTTTAGAATCATTCTCCATGCTCATGTCTGCTAACTTTCCCCTCAACATCTCGTTATGCAAATTTGTCTTCACATCCTCCAATCAAATAGAAAAGCGCCCATAGATCATAGAGTTAAAGAAAGTGTTGTACTTCGTAGGCAAAGAACATAAAAGAATGAAGGCTTACGCTTCATCCTCATTTTTGCTTCAGCTGCTCGAAGATTCATAACAAGTTTGTTTAGGGCATCCACATGAGCTAATACATCGATTGCAGGCTTCATCTTGAACAAGTAAAGTTGTTGTTGTAGGAGGATGTGGTTGATGAGAAACTTATCGTAGAAATCTTTCTTAAGAGCATCCCATAAATTTTTAGCAGTTTTCACATGAGAAAACTCTCCAAGTATTTCATCAGAAATGCTAAGTTGGATGGTAGTAAGAGCATCCTCTTCCAATTCCTCAATCACTTCAGGTGCTAATTTCTTCAATTTGTCTGGAACTGAAACAACGTTAAAAGTCCTCTATTTCTTCAACACCGCTTCCATCTTCGTCTTCCATGTGCCAAAATCACACTTTCCATCAAATCTAGAAACTCCATAATTCGTAGAGCTTCTACCAATGCTATTCTTTATAGAATTAGACATAGCTAAAATAGTCTTTAAACAACAAGCTTTGATACCAAACTGTAGTGAAAAAACAGAGTTTTGGACAGTGGAAGCAGAACACATAATGATCTAGTCCATCGACAATCCCAACAATTCCAATCCAACAAAGAGAATAAAAAGAAAAAAAATCAAAGAGCACAAATTATAGATAGACGACAGAAAAGGAAATAACACACTGATATAACGAGGTTCGGCTATGCCTATGTCCTCGGACCCAACAACCTTATAACTTATTTACAACCTAAAATTATTATTATTTATAACTTGTAAATAATTTATAAGGTTGTTGGTCCTGAGAACGTAGGCAGGGCCGAACCTCGTTATATCGATGTGTTCTTTCCTTTTCTGTCATCTATCTATAATTTGTGCTCTTTGATTTTTTTTCCTTTTATTATCTTTGTTGGATTGGAATTAATGAGATTGTCGACAGACTAGATCATTTGGTGTTTTGCTTCCGCTGTCCAAAACTCTGATTTTCCACTATAGTTTGATACTATAGCTTATTGTTATGTTTTAAGAGTGTTTCAACTATGTCTAATTCTACAAAGAATGGCACTGGTAGAAGCTCTACCAACTACGGAGTCTCTAGATTTGATGGAAAGGGAGATTTTGGCACATAGAAGATCTCATTTCTTATAACTTATTTACAACCCAAAATTAGTTATTATTATACCAGTTCATGTTATTATAATTTAAATTATGAATACAAAGTATAATCATTGATTTTTTTACAGCATTCGGGAATTGGAAAGTGATCAATTGGGTTTTGTCGGCCTACTCTTTAATTTTTTAAGGATATGTTTTTTAGTAGATATATTATTTAGGGATTTTGTTTGAAATAAATCGTTGCTTATATCTGACTGCTAGATTAAGAAGAGATTTTGGGCAGAAGCATTATCTACGATGGGTTTTCTCATCTACCGTACACCTTCTACTTCCATAGATATGAAGATTTCTAAAGAAGTATGAAAGGGAGAGCCCGTTTCATATTCCTTTCTCAAAGTGTTTGGTTGTTCAGCTTATGTGCATGAGAGCAAAGGGAAGTTGGATCAAAGATTGCGCAGGTGTATTTTCTTGGCTATAGGAGAGGAGTTAAGGGTTATAGGTTGTGGTGTCCTACTATCCAGAAGTTTGTTACTAGCAATCATGTTACATTTGATGAAAATGCTATGTTGGAGGTGGAGCCATCTTCTTCACTTAATGATGATGTTGAGAGGACAAATTCAGAGTACCAAACACAAATTAGATCATCGGACTTCCATAAAAATGGTGTTTTCGATGACACCATGGTTGATGAGGAGAGGACAGAGGATAATCTTAAGGTGGAGCTCAAATTCAAACTCGACCAATTAGAGAGAGGAAAAGGCCTAGACGGCTTGATGATTTTATGGGATTAAACGTTGAAGACATTGACTTCAATAACATGGAAGCCTATTGATTAAGCATATTTCATGATGAGCCCAAAGACTATTGAGACATCATTAGTTCAGTCGATAGTTCCAGTTGGTTAGTAGCTATAGAGGAAGAAATTGAGTCTTTGCACAAAAATAAATTTGGGATTTAGAGCCACTTCCTTTCGGCAAGAGAGCAATTAGATGTAAATGAATCTATAAGGTGAAAGACGGCGGCAGTAGTGGAGATTAATGGCGTAGGGTTATGTTCAGTGGAAAGGTGTGGAGTTTCATTATATTTTTTCTCTAGTTGTTAGACACACTTCCATTCGCATTCTTTTGGCATTGATTTCCCACTTCGACATGGAGTCAGAACAATTAGAAGTCAAGATAGCATTCTTCCATGGTGATCTCGAGGAGGACATTTTCCTACAGCAGCCAGAGGGGTTCATTGGCAGCAGCAGGCCCTGCTTAATAAATCTCTTTATGGTTTAAAATAGTCTCCTATACAATGGTATAAGAAATTTGATAAGTTTATGATCTCACATGGTTACTCTAGAAGCTTTAAGGACCAATGTGTCTATTTAAGAAGTGTAAAGATGACATCATCTATTTGTTGCTTTTTGTTAATGATATGTTGATAGCTCTAAGAGCATGACTAGGATTTCAGAGTTAAAGATGGAGCTTAGCAAGGAGTTTGATATGAAAGATTTGGAAAATGCATAGAGAATTTTAGGGATGGAGATTCATAGGGATAGAAAGCAAAGAGTTTTGAGGCTAAGTCAAATTCGGTATATTTAGAAAGTCCTATCTCGATTTGGCATGGAGAAAGCTAAACCGGTGGCTACGCCATTAGGCTTTCAATTTCAACTATCCAAAGATTTATGTCCCACATCGGATAGACAAAAGAGATATTGCTAATATTTCTTACTCTAGTGCAGTTGGAAGCCTCATATATGCTATGGTATGCACAAGGCCTAATTTAGTTCATGCGGTTGGTGTTGTTCGCAGATACATGTCTAATCCATGCAAGACTCATTGGCAAGTAGTAAAGTGGATTCTACGATATTTGAGGGGCACTTCTGATATTGGCTTATTGTTTGGAGGTAGCGAAATAACCCTAAGGGGTTATTGTGATTCAGATTATACTGGAGATAAAAGATGATAGAAAATCGATTTCAGTCTATGTTTATATACTTGGCATATGCTCGATTTCATGGAGATCCAAACTATAGTCTATTGTAGCTTTATCAACCAACGAGGCAGAGCTTATTTCTATTGTGGAAGCGGCTAAAGAAGGATTGTATTTGTTGCAGCTTTTGGAGGATTTATCAATGATGAAGAAGACGATGGAGTTGTTTTCGGATAGTCTGAGCGCCATTCATCTTGTTGAGAATTAAGCATATAGCTCATGGACAGAGCATATTGATGTTAGGAGTTTCTTTCTTATGCTTGAAGAAGAGAGAAATAAGATAAAGATATCAAAGATACATACAAAAGACAATCCAGTTGTGTAACGACCCTGACTCGACCTTCGAAAATCGACACTGAATACATCACCCGTATTCGAATACCGCAGATCCAAATGTCGAATCTGGTTCGCCGGAGCTTATAACACATTAAGTATAACAACACAACGGAAGAAAAAGATAATATCATTGATATACAACAGTTGATTATAATGATACAACACATTGATACAATTGATATCAACATCAGAGATACAAAAATAACAGCGCAAGAAAGTCTCCAAAGGATAACATCTTCAGAAGTCCTTAAGATAGATACTCCAATATATAGCAACTCCATTGCTAAAGTTCCAAAGACTCCAATCCGATAAGCTCGAACTACCATCAACGCGGAAGTAAAGAAACTCGATCCAACTGCGATTGCTAATATCCAGAGATTGAATCCTATCGATCTACACCTACTATTCGACTACCTGAAAAATCCAACTCTAGACTGCCCGTGTGGAAAATTGTGGGCACCTAGGGTTTAGAAAGGGAACAATAAACTCCAGGTCAGTCATGAGACTGGTATGAGCAAACGAAAACAGTTTTGTCTTTTAAACAACAATCAACAAAAGAAATAAAAGGAAATCTGCAATGCTTTTTGGAAAATGAAACTACCATAAGGCCACCCACCGCACACACAATGCAAAAGCAGAATTGGAGGAGATTCTCCTTATGATAGTCAAACATGCTTGATACGCAAAAACCTTTTTGATATTATTATTATGCATTGTGCAGAAAATATTTCGAAAGTATAATATTAATCTTAGCTAGCATAGGCATTTCGAACTATGCCTACTATAGCTACCATCTAAACAGTGGTGACCACCATAAGTAAATGGTAGGTTATACAACTAAAACCCTACAAGGCGCGTATTGGATGATTGGATTTTCAATAATGGTTAGGCAAAGGAATTTCCTACACCGAATGGAATGCCTTCGGAGGGACGTCCCCGAGAACCTAACCGGATCTCTGCCAACACAAGACCGGATTACCCCTGCCCGAAAGTAACTACTGACACGAGCATGTCATCCCCCGGTCGTTACCAACCTTTATCTGAGGTACCTCTACACCAACAACCACAAAGAAATAAGTTTGCAGCAACCACATAGGTTAAATATCTGGGATTCATACCATGATATCACCTTTTATCCGGAAGGAAATGACATACCCTCAGGGGGCGCTACCCCCAAATAACCTTGCTGCAAGGATTCATGTTTCGACCATTCAGGGTTGTGAGGCTTGACGAAGTCTCGTCCACAAAGCTATGCTTTTCACTAAGCTATGCTTCGATCAACAAATTATCAGTAGTACTTCGTATGCCACATTACCGATTGGGAATGTATCACTAGTAACCATCAACTACATAACCTCTGAGCTCGTACGTCTCAGAGAAAGGTGTTAAGCTAAGAGAATAAATTCTCCGCCACCAAACATAAATGTATTTGATAGAAACCAGTTTTACATCTCAAAGTGCAATGTTAGACACACATCCTTACAAGTCTGTTCCGGGTTCGAACAGAACCAAAGGCACTTCCAAAGAAGCCCTTGCAATCCGAGCATCCTCAATCCGGATCGGACTCCCCATCATATATGGAGATCTATATACCGAAGCAACTCAGTGCAGAGTCATTCGACATGTTATCTTATCATTCTCGAAGACACCCAGTCTTCACTACCGTCTTTAAATGCTATAAATATCATCGTATGATTATTCGGAATGGGTTATATGACACAAAGTCCTCTCCCGACTAAACTGAATAATGAGCGCTTAGTTTAAAAATCATATGGATATTGGGATCTTAGTTAAGTCACAACTTATTACCCAAAACCTTTCTTTCAAATGGTTTTAACAAATCACCATTTTCATATCTTTAAACAAAAAGATTCACTTCACAAAGTTCACCAATCTTTCACAAAGATTAATTCATAGCTTTCGAAACAATTCCATTTCAAATCTTTTATACAAAAGATACACCTTTAAGATCCTCTTCAATTTCAAAACAAAGTTCAACCACCTTTCACAAAGATTCATTCACAATATTTAAACAAAAGATCTATCTTTGAGATCCTCTTTTGTTTAAAAACAAAGTTAACCAAATATTTCACAAAGATTCCTTCATAGCTTTTAAAACAATTTCATTTCAAACTTGAAATCCTTTCAAAACAAATCGGAAATCCTTTCTTTATATGAAAGCTATTATTATTTGAAAAGCAGGAGTTTTCGTTTTAGGAAAATCTGATTACATTTACTCAAGTTAAAGTCTTTCAATTATAAACTTAGGTTGAATTTAAATTCTCAAAAATAATATTGTTAAAATGGTTTAAAACCCATATAAACACATTTATAACTTGTATAACCTTTTTAAACCATAATTTTCAAACATAGAATTCAATTTTCAAATCTTGAATTTAAATTCAAATCAAAATATTTAAATTTCAAAGCTTTATCCAGTTATTCAAAATAACTTTTATCTTTGAAAACTCCCTTTCAAAAGCTTTTCATATTTAACCCAATTCCATTTCCAAAACCATTTGGATTAAAAATTCAAGTTTAAAATATTTCAAAAATCTGTGACTTAACCATTTTCCTCGTGCAATCCATATTTGTGTGTGTAAGGTATAGTCCAGGGGTTTTACACAATAGTGCACCACATCAATCATCACAGATTCAATCATATCAATATCGATATGCGGTATATTCCTATTACGCTTATCTCTATTCACAGATTCACAGATAAATAATATAAATTTATCAAAAATAAATAAATTGCATTCATCGTAGATAAATAAATTACATTTATCACAGCTCAAATCAAACAGAGCATCACACATCAAGAATGTCAAACAATTCAATCATTTAATAGAATCCAAACATCCATAAGTAGGCTCAATTAATTATTTGATTAATATAAATTAGATAAATTACTAATCCTAGTTAATTAGTACTAATTAATTACAAACCATTTTAATTAATTATCCTTTAATCATTCATTAATTAAATTTTAAGTAAAAATTAATTAACCTTTAATTATTAATTAATCAATCTTAATTAATAAATCAATTAACCCTTAATCATTAGATAATTAACCTTTAATTATTAAATTATCCTTTTATTAATTATTTTATATTCAATAAATTAATTAACCCTTAATTAATTATCATTTAATTAATTATTGATTACAATAAGTGATTATCCCTAATCACTTATATTAATAAATCACAAATAATTGAGCCATTATCCTTTAACCGCTTAATTAATCAACTTTAATCATTAAATAAATTAAGTGTCCTCAAATTAGTTACCTCAATTAATTACCATTTAATTAATTAACCTTTAAATCAATTGATTATCCTTTAATTAATTTTATTGAGTAATTACTCTTTAATTACTTTCATTAAAGATTCATCACATTTATAAATTATTCCTTAAGTAATTAACTACCTTTTAATTACCTATATTAATTAATCAACCTTTAAAATTAATTACATTTACAAATTACTTTTAAATCAATTAATGATTCTTAAATTAATCAAAGCTTCATTTAATTAAAGATAAATCTTTTATCTAGATTAATTACTTAATCACACTACTAATTAAGTTTTAATAAACTTAAGAATCATCATTACAAGCCATTAATTATCCTTGAAACAATTTTAAAACAAATTTAGCTTTAAAGTTTAATCTTTGAAAACAGGTATTACACCCACTAAGACCCGAGCCCAAATAATCAAAAACCCGAGCCCGCACTTGCTTTCCCCGTGCCTAACTTCGATTCTTTCCCGAATTTTCCTCGAGTCAATTTCCCTTTCTTCTTCTCATCTTTTTATTTTATGTTTTTAATTTTAAAACTTTAAACCTGCTAACATCTTCACGTTCTAATCCCGGTTGCATACCCGAGTCATCGCCCCTATTTCACGAGAACGTCTTCGAGTTTACATCATCTTCCTCAATCATCTCAATCAATCAGGTATAGCTGTGCACAGGTGCACGTGCACCAACGACCGACGCTTCTTCGATCAACTCTTTGATCATCAATATGTCGACGACGATCCCCTAAATCATCACAACCACCCAGATCGTCCTTCTCGACCGAAATTGAAAATTGAGTTTCTTGATCGAACTGGAACAGGTACTCTTGACCAACAACCACCTTGAACCAACGCCCCTGACCACCAGAGGTCACGTGAATCCGGCCACAGCTCCTCCATGCATCCTCGCATCCATTCCCCCACGTCCGATCACCTCTATCTCAACCTTGACGACGAATTCGTCATTTCCTTTTCGTCGACCAAATTATGCTTCGAAACCCTATTTCGACCTCGCCGCGCCACCACGACAATTAATAAAATCAACCACTATTTTTCTCATGACCACCAGATCACACTCCACCTCCAGCCTTGGTCACAACCACCATCGTCCCTCCGTTCGTCGATAATTGACAAAAATCCGAATTTAGATCAACCTAGGAATTCATAGTAACCCCATACTTAAAAATCTAGATAATGTTATTAAAAATAATCATATTCGAATTAGAATTGGTTAATATAATCAAAACTTGAATTTACAATGATTGATTTTTACTGATTTGAAACAATTTCCACTGTATTTTCTTCTTTGAGTAGAATTACTTGCTGATTTTACTTACAAATGTTTTTAAAAGTAGTATTTGACAAATACAAACAAATCTCTTTCGAATATCATAACCTAACATTGTGTATGTAGAGAGATATGTATTTGTTTTTGATTGAGTTAAACTTGAAAACTACAGAATAGAGTTAGAAAAATATATATCCACAGACATGCATACCATTATTCACATGTGTATATATATATATATAGATACATGCAGGCAAAAACAAACCATTTACTGACATACTTCCATTATCAATCCAAAAAATCAAGAAATATAGATAGTTTTAGTGAGTTTGCTCACCTGGTACAAAAGGCAGAGAACCAGAGCCTTGAAATTTTGATTATTTAAAAACTGAAAGCCTGTTTGATTTGAAAGCCAAAATTGTTAAATCTGCCTTGATGTTGATGTGCCTTGATTCAAATTGAAGAACTGATTTAGTTGAATTTGTGGAAGAATTTTCCTTTGCTTTAAATTCCATGGTTTGAGTTTACAGGTTTTTTTTCCTGAGTTTGATTTCCCGGTTGAATTTTTGTTGCCTGCTTTGATCTTGAATTACTTCTAGGTTTTAAGATCTGGAGATGATCTTTTTTTTAGGCTTAAAGCTTCCAAGATGAAGATTGTTTGATTGTAATTTAATTACCAGTTTTGAACTTGCATTTGATTTTCCAGGTTTAAGATGTTTTCAGGCTTTCTTCTTGAAAACAGATTTTGATTTTTGATGATTCCCAGGTTTCTCATTTTTTTTCTGTTTTGATTTCTTTGTTCTGATTGACTTCCGAATTTATTTTCAGTTTGAGATTTTTGGTCTAAGAATAACTTGGTTTACAAATTTTCTATCTTACGTTTGTGTTTATGAAATTAAATTTCCAAAAGAAAATTTGATTCTTTTGCCACTTGTTAACACTAACTGAGGCTTGTAATATGAATGCATCCCCTTATTTTACAAATATCACAAACAAAGATTTTTGTGTTTTAAACCCTTACTTCATTTTTATTTATAAATTTATGTTTACCCCTTTATTTTGTTTAATTTATAAATTTTGTTTTAAATCCTTTATTACTTTGTGATTTAATTTATCTCATGTGTACTTTGATTCTTATACTTATATTTCAAAAGATATATTCATATCAAAGCTTAAATGTTTATTTACATATGTACTAACTATAAAAGAAAAGTATTCCAAATCTTTTATAGAATCTCATTATATATAAGTTTATAAACCAATTCTAAACATATATATGTTTCCTTATTAATTTCCAAATATAAAAGAAAAATAATTTTTTTTTATCAAATCTTATTTAATCTCAAAAGATTTGTGTATATATATGTATATTAAAACCTTTATTCATTCTCGTTTTAAAAATATAACTTTCAAATCCAATTAGTTTTACAAAATATTTACATTTTGAATTTCCAAAATCAAGATTTTATTTACAATTTATTTTTCATTCTATATATATATATATATATTCAAGAATATGTTTATTCAAAATTTTCAAATAAATCCACAGTCAAATTTATAATTAATATATTATTCAAAATATTTTTTAAATTTCCAACTAGAAATTCTATTTAAATTAAAAATCCATTTATATACATATATATAAGAATAAACAAACAAATATTTTATTTCATTTGGAAAAATTCAAATTTATTCATAATTTAATCCAAAAATTTATTTTAATTATCAATTTAAATTTAAATCAAAAATCGGGATCGTTACAGATTCCCCTCCTTAAAAAAATTTCATCCTCGAAATTTGCCAGGGAGACAACAAAGATGGATACACAAAGATAGAGAATCGACTCATCAATCAAGCTAAATATCTATTTTGCATTTGGATGACCAAATCAGAATATCATCAATAATTATGAGAACAAACTCATTCAATACTACCCAAGATACACGGGTCACCAGGTCTTCGAGATATGCAGGGGCACTGGTTAGTTTGAAGGGATGACTAACCGTTTGTAGAATATATTTACACCCAAAAGAACAGATAAATGGATACTCAACCCTGGTTGGAATATCCCAAAATATACACCAACTTGTCCCTCTTCGGACTTTGATTCTCACAAGAAATCACAACAAAACTGCCCAAAGTTTGGTTTTAACCGAAATTGTCTTAACGATACAAATTCATCTATCTTATTCATCTATTTATTTTAAATAGAATTTTAAATTCATTGAATTTTAAATCGAAAAGTTGATAGGGAACCGATGAAGGAAATACGAAATAGGAACTAATCTACACGATTCGCAGTGCCACCATCGCACTAAAGCTTCTTCCCAGAGCTGCCATGAAGCAATCAAAGAATTGAAATTGGATGATGAATCAAAAGAAATTGATAGAGAAATATGTTTCCGTTGTTGCAAAGTATCGACCATTCGTTGTGGTATTCCCATGTCCCCTATCTCTTCCTCTTCTTGCACTCATACTCACTATTAGTGGAGAGTAAGAGAATTTACTGAGGCATACGAACAAGATATCTTAGAGATATACTCATTCAAGGGTATACTTCATCCTATCTCTAATGAGCCACCTAATGTGTTATACTCCTGAGCTAAAGTTCAACCTTCAGATCTGATACCACTGTAACGACCCTGATTCGACCTTCGAAAATCGGCCCTGAATACATCACCCATATTCGAATGCCGCAGATCCAAACGTCGAATCTAATTCGTCGGAGTTTATAACACATTAAGTATAACAACATAGAGGAAGAAAAAGATAATATCATTGATATACAATAATTGATTACAATGATACAACATTGATACAATTGATATCAACATCAGAGATACAAAAATAACAGCGCAAGAAAGTCTCCAAAGGATAATATCTTCAGAAGTCCTTAAGATAGATACTCCAATATATAGCGACTCCATTGCTAAAGTTCCAAAGACTCCAATCCGATAAGCTCGAACTACCATCAACACTGAAGTAAAGCAACTCGATCCAAATGTGATTGCTAATATCCAGAGATTGAATGTTATCGATCTACACATACTATTCGACTATCTGAAAAATCCAACTCTAGAACTTCCCGTGTGGAAAATTGTGGGCACCCAGAGTTTAGAAAGGGAACAATAAACTCCAGGTCATTCAAAGGACTGGTATGAGCAAATTAAAACAGTTTTGTCTTTTAAATAACAATCAACAAAGGAAATAAAAGGAAATCTGCAATGCTTTTTGGAAATTGAAACTACCATAAGGCCTCATGCCGCACACACAATGCAAATGCAGAATTGGAGAAGATTTCTCTTTATGATAGTCAAACATGCTTGGTACGCAAAAACGTTTTTGATGTTATTATTAGTGCATAGTGTAGAAAATATTTCGAAAGTATAATAATTATCTAAGCCAGCATAGACATTTCGAACTATGCCTACTATACCTACCATCTAAACAGTGGTGACCACCATAAGTAAATGACAGGTTATACAACTAAAACCGTACAAGGCGCGTATTGGATGATTGGATTTCCAACAATGGTCAGGCAAAGGAATTTCCTACACCTTATGAAACACCTCTGGAGGGACGTCCTCAAGAATCTAACCGAATCTCTGCCAACATAAGGCCGGGTTACTCCTGCCCAAAAGTAACTACTGACACGAGCATGCCATCCCCCGGTCGTTACCAACCTTTATCCGAGGTACCTCTACACCAACAACCACAAAGCAACAAGTTTGCAGCAACCACATAGGTTAAATATCTAGGCTCCATACTATGATATCACCTTTTATCCAGAAGAAAATGACATACCCTCAGGGGGCGCTACACCCAAATAACCTTGCTGCAACGATTCCTGTTTCGACCATTTCGGGTTGTGAGGCTTGACGAAGTCTCGTCCACAAAGCCATGCTTCGATCAACAAATGATCAACAGCACTTCATATGCCACATTATCAAATTAGAAATGTATCACTAGTAACCATCAACTACATAACCTTTGAGCTCGTACGTCTCAGAGAAGGGTGTTAAGCTAGGAGAATAAATTCTCTGCCACCAAATAGAAATGTATTTGATAGAAACCAGTTTTACATCTCAAAGTGTAATGTTAGACACACATACATACAAGTCTATTTCGGGTTCGAACAGAACCGAAGGCACTTCAAAAGAATCCCTTGCAATCCGGGCATCGTCAATCCCGATCGGACTCCCCATCACATATGGAGATCTCTATACCGGGGCAACTCAGTGCAGAGTCATTCGACAGGTTATCCTATCGTTCTCGAAGACATCCAGTCTTCACCACCGTCTTTAAACGCTATCCATATCGTCTATCATTATTCGATATGGCTTATATGACACAAAGTCCTCTCCTGGCTAAACCGAATAATGAGCGCTTAATTTAAAAAGCATATGGATATTGGGATCTTAGTTAACTGACAACTTATTACCCAAAACCTTTCTTTCAAATGGTTTAAACAAATCACCATTTTCTTATCTTTAAACAAAAAGATTCACTTCACAAAGTTCACCAATCTTTCACAAAAATTAATTCATAGCTTTCGAAACAATGCCATTTCAAATCTTTAATACAAAAGATACACCTTTAAGATCCTCTTTAATTTCAAAAAAAAATTCAACCATCTTTCACAAAGATTCATTCACAATATTTAAACAAAAGATCTATCTTTGAGATCCTCTGTTGTTTGAAAACAAAGTTCAACAAATATTTCACAAAGTTTCCTTCATAGCATTTAAAACAATTTCATTTCAAACTTGAAATCATTTCAAAACAAATTGGAAATCCTTTCTTTATATGAAAGCTGTTATTATTTGAAAAGCAGGAGTTTTTGTTTCAGGAAAATCCGATTACATTTGCTCAAGTTGAAGTCTTTCAATTATAAACTTGGGTTGAATTTTAATTCTAAAAAATAATATTGTTAAAATGGTTTAAAACCCGTATAAACACATTTATAACTTGTATAACCTTTTTAAACCATAATTTCCTAACATAGAATTCAATTTTCAAATCTTGAATTTAAATTCAAATCAAACTATTTAAATTTCAAAGCTTTATCCAGTTATTCAAAATAACTTTTATCTTTGAAAACTCCCTTTCAAAAGCTTTTGATATTTAACCCAATTCCATTTCCAAAACCATTTGGCTTCAAATTTAACTTTAAAAATATTTCAAAAATCTGTGAATTAACCAATTTCCTCGTGCAATCCATATTTGCGTGCATAAGGTGTAGTCCGGGGGTTTTACGCAATAGTGCACAACATCAATCATCACAGATTCAATTACATCAATATCGATAAGTGGTATATTCCTATAGCGCTTATCTCCATTCACAGATTCACAGGTAAATAATATAAATTTATCACAGATAAATAAATTGCATTCATCACAGATAAATAAATTACATTTATCACAGCTCAAATCAAAACAGAGCATCATACATCAGGGATGTCAAACAATTCAATCATTCAATAGAATCCAAACATCCATAAGTAAGCTAAATTAATTATCTGATTAATTTAAATCACATAAATTACTAATCCTGTTTAATTAATATTAATTAATTACAAATCATTTTAATTAATTATCCTTTAATCATTCATTAATTAAATTTTAATTAATAAATTAATTAACCTTTAATTATTAATTAGTCGGTCTTAATTAATAAATCAATTAACCATTAATCGTTAAATAATTAACCTGTAATTATTAAATTATCCTTTAATTAATTATTTTTAATTCAATAAATTAATCAACCCTTAATTAATTATCATTTAATTAATTATTTTAAATTGATTACAATAAGTGATTATCCCTAATCACTTATATTAATAAATCACAAATTAATTGAGTCATTATCCTTTAACCGCGTAGTTAATCAACTTTAATCATTAAATATATTAATTATCCTCAAATTAATTATCCTTAATTAATTACCATTTAATTAATTAACCTTTTAATCAATTGATTATCCTTTAATTAATTTTATTGAGTAATTAATATTTAATTACTTTTATTAAAGATTCATCACATTCACAAATTATTCATTAAGTAACTAACTACCTTTTAATTACCTGTATTAATTAATCAATCTTTAAAATTAATTACATTTACAAATTACTTTTAAATTAATTAATGATTCTTAAATTAATCAAAGCTTCATTTAATTAAAGATAAATCTTTTATCTAGATTACTTACTTAATCACACTACTAATTAAATTTTAAACAAACTTAAGAATCATCATTACAAGCCATTAATTATCCTTGAAACAATTTTAAAACAAATTTAGCTTCAAAGTTTAATCTTTGAAAACTGGTATTAAACTCACTAGACCCGAGCCTAAATAATCAAAAACCCGAGCCCGCACTTGCTTTCCCCATGCCTAACTTCGATTCTTTCCCGAAATTTCCCCGAGTCACTTTCCCCTTCTTCTGCTCATCTTTGTATTTTCTGTTTTTAATTTTAAAAACTTTAAACCTACTAACATCTTCACGTTCTAACCTCGATAGCATACCTGAGTCATCGCTCCTATTTTATGAGAACGTCTTCGAGTTTACATCATCTTCCTCAATAATCTCAATCAATCAGGCATAGTTGTGCACAGGTGCACGTGCACCAACGACCCACACTTCTCCGATCAACTCTCTGATCATCAACATGTCGTCGACGATCTCCTAAATCATCACAACCACCCAGATCGTCCTTCTCGATCGAAATTGAAAATCGAGTTTCTTGATCGAACTGGAACAGGTTCTCTTGACCAAAAACCACCTTGACCCAACGCCCCTGACCACCGGAGGTCATGTGAATCTAGCCACAGCTCCTACATGCATCCTCGCATCCGATCCTCCACGTCCGATCACCTCTATCTTAACCTTGATGACAAATTCGTCATTTCCTTTTCGTCGACCAAATTCTGCTTCGAAACCCTATTTCGACCTCGTCGTGCCACCGTGGCAATTAATAAAATCAATCACTATTTTTCACATGGCCACTAGATCACACTCCACCTCCAGCCTTGGTCACAGCCACCATCATCCCTTCGTTCGTCGATAATTGACGAAAATCCGAATTTAGATCAACTTATGAATTCACAGTGACCCCATACCTAAATATCTAGATAGTGTTATTAAAAATCATCATATTCGAATTCGAATTGGTTAATATAATCAAAACTTGAATTTACAATGATCGATTTTTACTGATTTGAAACAATTTCCACTGTATTTTCTTCTTTGAGTAGAATTACTTGCTGATTTTACTTACAAATGTTTTTAAAAGTAGTATTTGACAAATACAAACAAATCTCTTTCGAATATCATAACCTAACATTGTATATGTGGAGAGATATGCATTTGTTTTTGATTGATTTAAACTTGAAAACTACAAAATAGAGTTTGAAATATACGTCCACACATGCACACCATTATTCACATGTGTATGTGTGTATACGTGCAGGCAAAAACAAACTATTTTACTGACATACTTCCATTATCAATCTAGAAAATCAAGAAATATAGATAGTTTTAGTGAGTTTGCTCACCTGGTACAGAAGGCAGAGGACCAGAGCCTTGAAAATTTGATTATTTGAAAACTGAAAGCCTGTTTGATTTGAAAACTGGAATTGTTAAATCTACCTAGATGTTGATTTGCCTTGATTTAGATTGAAGAACTGACTTGTTGAATTTGTGGAAGAATTTGCCTTTGCTTTAAATTCCCTGGTTTGAGTTTACAGGTTTCTTTTTTTTTCTGAGTTTGATTTCCAGTTGAAATTTTGTTGCCTGCTTTGATCTTGATTTACTTCCAGGTTTTAAGATCTGGAGATGATCTTTGTTTCAGGCTTAAAGCTTCCAAGATGAAGATTGTTTGATTGTAATTTAATTACCAGATTTTGAACTTGCATTTGATTTTCCTGGTTTAAGATGTTTTCAGGCTTTCTTCTTGAAAACATATTTTGATATTTAGATGATTCCCAAGTTTCTCATTTTTTTTCTGTTTTGATTTGTTTGTTCTGATTGATTTTCGAGTTTGTTTTCATTTTGAGATTTTTGAACTAAAAATAACTTGGTTTACTAATTTTCTTTCCTACATATGTCTTTATGAAATTAAATTTCCAAAAGAAATTTTTATTCTTTTGCCACTTGTTAACACTAACTAACACTAGTAATATGAATGCATCCCCTTATTTTACAAATGTCACAAACAAATTTTTTTGTGTTTTAAAACCCTTACTTCATTTTTATTTATAAATTTATGTTTACCCCTTTATTTTTTTAAATTATAGATTTTGTTTTAAATCTATTAATTTGTGAATTAATTTATCTTATGTGTACTTTAATTCTTATACTTATATTTCAAAAGATATATTCATATCAAAGCTTAAATGTTTATTTATATATGCACTAACTATAAAAGAAAATCTCATTATATATATGTTTCCAAACCAATTCTAAACATATATATGTTTCCTTATTAATTTCCAAATATAAAAGAAAAGTAATTTAAATTTTTTATCAAATCTTATTTAATCTCAAAAGATTTTTTTTTTGTGTGTGTGTGTATATGTATATATGTATATTAAAACCTTTATTCATTCTTGTTTTAAAAATATAACTTTTAAATCCAATTAATTCTATAAAATATTTACTTTTTGAATTTCCAAAATCAAGATTTTATTTACAATTTTTTCAATATATATATATATATATATATATATATTCAAGAATTTATTTATTCAAATTTTTTAAATAAATCCACAATCAAATTTATAGTTAATATATTATTCAAAATATTTTTTCTAAATTTCCAATTAGAAATTCTATTTAAGTTAAAAATCTATTTATATACATATATATAAGAATAAACAAATAAATATTTTATTTCATTTGGAAAAATTCAAACTTATTCATAATTTAATCTAAAAATTTATTTTAATTATCAATTTAAATTTAACTCAAAAATCGGGATCGTTGCAAGTTGACGTGTTGACAAAGTTGGATCCAAAAGGCAAATTTGAGCATTGCTCAAACTTGGTTGATGTGGTACGAGATACTTAGCGCCATGGGGCGCTGACCCAACAAGAAATTTTGTTGATTGACGAAAAAAAATTAAATCGAGGTGGAGTGTTAAATTTGGATGATTTAAATCTATTCCAAATTCATTAAGGAGAAAATATTAATTGATTCCCGTAATCTGCCTAATATGGGAAATAAATTGGAAAGAGGATTGGTTAATATTATAATAGATATTAATTGATTTAAGGAATCAATCAGGTAAAGATATATGTGGAAACAAACACAAATATGTTAGACTTATGTTGAAATCAATTCAAGCGAATCTGAAAACAGTTCATCCTCATCTCCAAGAAACCTTCATTCTTCTCCTAAATATATGAAGATTTTTGCTCATCTTTTATCATCACAAGAAAACAATAGAATTCTCTACAAAATATCTTCTATAAGGTCCCTATTTCTGTATCTATAGCAGGGTGAGATATTTACATTGAGTTATTTGTTTTCTTCTCATATTGTTAGAAGTGTGTTGTGAAGAAGTAATAAAGGTTATTGGGTCCGAGGACGCATGCATAGCCGAGCTTCGTTATATCGGTGTGTTCTTTCTGTTTTCATCATCCATCTATAATTGGGCTCTTTGATTTTTTCTTTTTATTTTCTTTGTTGGATTGGAATTTTTGAGACTGACGACGGACTAGATAATTGGGTGTTCTGCTTCTACTGCCCAAAACTCTGATTTTTCACTACAATGACAATTATAAATTGATGTATAGTGTTAGCCAACATTAAGAGAAACTGAATTAAATTTTGTGACCTTTTTTCTCATCTATATAGAATTTCCATTGAAAACAAATGTTAAAGGTAATATTGCCCCTTTATTTTATTTCTTCTTAATTTAATTATATATAGATCCATACAATCTTTACAATTGTTATTCAAATTCCATACACAAAATTTTGTGGAAAATTAGAAAGGGAGAAGACAATATGGAGAAATCGAACGGATAGAATTAGGATATGTGGAAACATATGGTGAAAGACTATATGTTGCTTAATCATCTTCACAAATCATACAAACTAAATTAGAATAACTAAACATCGATGGATAAAAAAGTGGTTATAACTATTGGCTACTTTGGATAATTTGATGTCTCATATTGTTGCTAAAGAAATATCATCTTAGGTTGTATGGAAAAAATTGAAGGATATATATGCAAAAACTTCAACAACAAATAAGACTTAATGTAAAATTTGGTTAATTGAAGCTGAAAGAAGGTTGATCAGTTGGTGAACAATTCAATGGTTATTCAAGGTATTATGTATCAACTAGCGGTCGTGCACTACAAGGTTGATGATGAAATACAAGTTATATATTGGTGAGCTCATTGTCAAAAATCAAAACATGCTAGTAGTCTTGGATGGAGTTGTCTAAATAAATTTGATGGTTAGCAGCATACGCAATGAGAAGACGAGAAAGATGAATTTCTGTAACAGAAAAGAAAGCCGCAATTATTTTGAAAAGCCTTTCTTCAAAAGAAAAAAAAGAAAGAAATGGTATGAGTCAAAACAGGAATTATTGTGAAAGAATAGTTACACCCTCTAAAGATATGAGCCAAAAAATATTAAAAACGTCGGAGATAACTTGATACATGCTACTACTGTCGAAAATGGCCACGTGCGATGTTTTTTGCAACAAGCTAAATAGAGATAACAAGTCATTGAAGATGTTAAAAAGTGAGAATAAAAAACATGATACAAATAGTGACGAAAAGACAAATGCTACCACCGGTGATGATAGTTCCATGTTTTGCATTTGAAGGAAAAGATAATGAATGGGCGCTTGATTCAGAGATATGCTATCATTTATATGGAAGATAAAAGAGAACTTCATATATTATTTGCAAAAAAAAAGTGAGATCCATTAGTGATTGTTAGACGGAGGTGCAAGGTGTTAGCTCGATTAAGTTGAAAATGTTTGATAGAAAAATGTTAACACTAGAAAGAATAAGACATGCATTGAATGTTGGCGACATTATATGGAGAATTGAACGGGGTGATAATAGCTTGAGAACGGTAAAAATGGCACGCGAATCAGAGCGTTGATGCTCAAGTTATCTCGATTTGAAGGTGCACAGGCTGAAAGTTATGTTAGATGTCTGACAGGAATTCTCAGACGTTTGATAGCAAGTTTACTACAGGCCGAAAGTTGCATTAGACGTCTGAGAGTTTGTGACAGATGTCTACACGCTGCAATTTTGTTTTCTCGGCCTAGGATTTGTGTATTTGCTTATAGGGCTTCAAGGGGCAAATCAAGTATTTGTTAAGGAATGATGGTTCACTATATAATCTATTTTCAGTATTTAAAGCAAGAATTGGATCAATCTAAGTGATTGAGGGTTTTATCCTCCATTAAAATATGGTTTATCAAAACCTAGTTTTCTTCAATTCTCTACTACACAAATCTATTCTATTATTGAATATTGATCGTTGTAATCAATCTCTTGTACTCTCTTGTACTCTTCTCATTGGTATTAATAAAAACCCTCTCTCAAAGTAGATGTACACTACCGCAACATTAGTGGAACCACTATAAATCAGTGTTTGGTTTATTTTTCGTTGCTGCTTTGGTATTATATTGCTTGTTTGGTAATTGTGATTGATTTTAGATTGGTTGAGTTTAGAGATATCGATTGGTTGTTTTTCACTATTTACCACGATCTCATTTTTTCGCCGTGCATTGGGTTTTTGATTTGAGAGGTCTTGAGTTAGAATTCCCACAACATTTGGTATCGGAGTTTTAGTGTCGGTAGGTGGTCGTAGAAATGCCAGAATTGTATAATAACTTTAGTAGTCCATTAATGGCAAGTGGTGTAGCGTCGTATGTACGTGGATGTATGCGGCTTCGGAGTCCAAACTGATTATTGACAAGCGGAACGACAATAATGATTTTGAAAAGTGGCAATGGAGGATGAAAGCGGTTTTTACGAGAAATCGTATACATTGTGTAGTGCTTGATACACATTTGTTACCAGCAAACATCTCGGATATAGAGAGAGGAAATGGAAGAGTTAGCATTCACTACACTTCAACTTGTTATAGGAGAGAATGTGATCTTCAAATTAGTGGTGAGACTACCGCTAAGGGAATTTGAGACAAATTGGAAAAGTTATATATGCAGAAGTCGCCAACTAATCGTTTTATCTTGTTGCGAACGTTTTTTACATATAAGATGAAGGAAGGAACTTCGCTAAAGGAACACTTGAATGTGTTTGATGATTTTCTAATGAAGATGAATGCGGTAGATTTGAATATTGAGGAAGAACAAAAGGTGATGATATTATTGTGTTCGTTGTCGGACTGTTATACGGGTTTCTCAAATATTTTGATCTATGACTGTGATACTATAATGTTGGATGATGTCAAGACGGGTCTTATTAGTGAGGAATTGCAAGATCAAATGAAGGAGTTGAGTGTTGATAGTAGTGGTGTCGGTAGTGGTAACAGATTATTTGTGGAGAGGAGGAGATATGAGAAGAAAGGGAACATGGGGCGTTCTAGATCAAGGAAGTCTGGTTGGAGAGGAAAGTCGAAGGAAGGAGATGGAAAATGCTTTATTTTTAAGAAGCATGGCCATTGGAAGAACGAGTGACTAGAAAAGGAGAAGAAAAAGAAGGAAGTAGCATCTTCATCCGTAGTGGTGGAGAGTGGAGTTGGTAAGGGAGACATAGATGTTTTGACGGCGGTAGCATCAGATGTTTTGGGTAGAGAATGGATGCTCGATTCGGGGGCGTCTTATCATATGACGTCAAATATGAATTGTTTTCTTCTTATGTCGATGAAGAAGGAAATTCAATTATTATGGGTAATGGTGCTATTTGTAAGTCGAAAGGCATTGGTTCCGTGCATATTCGGATGAAAGATCAATATTGAGAGTGATAGCTTAGGAATTTCAAAAAGTGCGCTTGTGGTGATGAAGGGTGCTAGGACTTATGGTATCTATTTGCTTCAAGAAGTGATTATTTGTAAGATCCGAAATTTTTTATCGTTTGATTTTGAATATTTAAATTGTTTAAATATTGGATTCGGAATTATAATTTAGCTAGTAAGGTTTTAAAACTGAAATTTTTGGTGAATTCATCAATATTGAAAATCAACGATTTTAATCGACGAGTTAAAATAGCAATCCGAGGCACAGTCTCGGAATTCGATGAATCAGTTCCATTGGATCTGTAACAGCGTATTATTATCGGATTTAAAATTTCATAGCTTTTGGATTTACAGTTTGGTCGTACGATCTGGAAATGCCTAGAATAATTTAATCAAATTTAATTTTAATTCTCGATTTAATAAGTTATGTTCTCCATATAATTGAGTTAGGGATCGAGATTTGTTTCATTGGATTCAGAAAAGCGGTATAACATTATAAATGTTAGGTGGCACGTGTTGATAGCGGTTCGAAATAACGCGAAATTTTTAACCTTTAAATAATCTCAAATAAATCAAATCAAAGGTTAAACTCGAGCCGCCCTAGCCTGTTATAGCGGACCAAACCCCCCTAGAACCACTCTACCTTATTAATTTCAGCCGCCTCCTTTTTAAAGCCAAAGCCTATGACAAGAAGGAAAAAAACAACAAAACCGAAAGCTTTGAAAATTCAAAAAGAGGAAGCACGAAATCGATCCATATACATAAAATTGGCAAAAAAAGTGGAATGAGACAGTCGCGATTTGATCTTTGGGGGACTCGCGCGTGACCAAGAGCGAAGGGGCCGTTCCAAGCAGGATGTGGTATGGGAGCACGCGATCGGAGTTTGGGCATGCGCCCATATGAAAGAGGAGATATCATCGCCTGTGCTTAAGGTTGACATTAATCGAAGTGAAGATTATCAGCGTTAGCATGCTTGAAGGTGACTACGACTTGGAGTGAGTCATATGGCCGGCTAATGATTGATTTTGGAACCGTAACGGTGAACAAGAAGGCATGATGTTGGCGTGGTCGAAATAGGTTTGGATGCAACTATAGTCTTCGATTTGTAATGGTGGTGCTATTTCTGAATGCAAAATAAATGGGGTTAGTGAACTGATACTGCCGCGACATAGTGAAGATGCAGTTGGCTGTTCGTGTGCTCATAGTGGAATGTTAACACGATTTTGGCTGCATTTTCGTAGTGGTGGATGTTGAGATGGTGAAGGCTGTTGGCTGACATTGATGGTGGTGGAAATTTAAAAGGTGAAGAGAGATGCTTGACGAAGCTGAGTAGTCATCAAAGGTGAAGCTTGTGCATGAAATTGGACGTTGAATCTTGCGTGTCGATGACGACAATTAATCAGATAGTAAGAGCATCGGTTTTCGAATTTAGTCAGAACCAAGACGTAAAAACAGAAATGGAAATTAAAATCAAGGTGAGTAAATCTCACTCTTTTGGGACAACTGTTTTAATTTATAGTAATTAAAATGAACTATTGCTTGACTGGATGAATTTATATATATTATCAGTTGGATGTTATATTATATATATAGTATATCACTATACATGCCACAAGGCCGTGCACACCAATATACACTTGCTTGTTAAAACTGCAGAGACAGGTGAGCACAAGATCAGTCCTGGGCCAAGGCTGGATTCAACTCAAGTGCAGTCTCCAAATATACAAAGTCACAAGCAACAGAACAGAGTCAACCAAAAAGACCTCATATGACAATGCATATGGCATAAGGGAGAAGAACATTGAAGACTTCATTCATATGAATCCATGAACAAGCACAACCAGACTCAAGTGAACAGAGGAAGATTCACAACACACTTCAAATGAAAACAAAATGTACAAGTGCAAAGCAAAATTCAAACTAGTCTCCAAAATGAACACAACAGTTCCACATATAAAATTAGAAGATCAAAGACACAAACACAAGATCAGATTCATAAGCATTGGTGAACACAAGTGGAACCACAGACCAGATTCAACACAACCAGAATAGTCTAGTTCAGAGAACCATACAAGCATGAATGTGCAGGCACAAGTCAAGGCATGAAGCAAAATGTAGACTTCAATGAAACCACGACTACACTAGACTTCAAAAACACATACCACCAAATGTACAAAATCATCATGCAACCTTTATTCAAAATGGAACTACACTTCAATGACCACATACAAACCAACATATATAAAGCCTCAACCAAAACAGCCATCACATGAATCGAAGCAATTGGAAATGGAACTCGAAGAAACTGCACGGTTAACTTGAAGCAAACATGCAACTATACCAAATCAATGAATGAGCAAAAGCGGTTCTACATATGAGATAGAGCATAGGCGCATCACATCAAACACATATATATATACACTCATATAAGTGTACACGGTGACACACATACAAAGTGTACATGGTGACACACATACAAATCAGTGAACCAGTTTTATGCAACAACAATGAGCACAGTGGAGAAATTAAGCAGTGGGTAAGTATCAGTAAATTTTTTGAACAAAGTCAAGAATTGTTTCAAAAATTCAAGGCAGCAAAGAAACCAGAGCAGCGAATGGTCATACATTTTGAATAAGTCAATGAACAAGTCATGGCCAGAGAACCAGATTATCTCAAATTCAAATGAACAAGTCCTAGATGAAAAAAAGGGATAGAATTCAAATGCCGAAGTCAAAAGAGCATAGAACGGAACCGACTCCAAACAAAATTTCAAACGTATTCAACTGATGATTATATGAACAAGTCAGAATTACCACCATCTTTTAAGCAATAATCTAATGGCCGAGAAAAATATTTGAAGAATTCAAAGAAAAATACACGAATGTAAATTTAGGGAATTTATTCCTATTTAACCCAATTTCTTCATTGACATAAAAATATTCGAGTTCATGCAAATAACAGAGCAAAGCCTTGAAATAAATCACGAAACTCAAATCGAAATCAAGTAAAATCAAAATCGAAAAAGAGAAAATGACATACCAATTCATACCACTCAAGCTCGACATATGTGAAGCAACCGCATGCACTCAAGCTAGGGATCGATTGACAAACCAAACCAGAATTGAATTCTTCACATCGATCGATTGATATCAAGGCAAAGACTTCAATTACAAAACCCTAATCTTTGAAGAGGAACAAAGAAAGAATGGACAAAGACATTACACGAGCAAAAATAAAAAGGGAGTCGGATATCTTTTGCTATATTACACTTGGGCCGGCTCAAATTTTTATTGGGCTTAGTTTTTATAAAGAGAGTTTTGTTCTCGTTTAATTTTAATTGTAATTTTCTACTTTTGTTTTGAGTCAAATTCTAGTTTTGTAACTAGGTACGAACTACGGTTTTGTAGTTCGAAAATTCACAACTCAGTGGTTGAGTTGTGGCCGGGGTTTGAGCTTAGAGTTTTG
Organism: Allium cepa; assembly: GCA_030765085.1. Lineage (NCBI taxonomy): Eukaryota > Viridiplantae > Streptophyta > Magnoliopsida > Asparagales > Amaryllidaceae > Allium > Allium cepa. The sequence goes on from CM060932.1 coordinate 127,331,951, forward strand.
TTAATCGAGTTAGCAGGTGTCGTGAGTTTACGTCTGACTACCTAATTTCTAGTAGAAACCTTATGGGCAGCACGTAGGCAGGTTATTGCCGAAGTTGGGTAAAACAGTACGTGATCTCTACTACATTACTTTCTGTTATTGTTTTTATTTCTGCATTAATTTTTATTATTATTAGTACACCCTATTCACCTCGCCCCTAGGGTGAAAATGGTTCTACAAGTGGTATTAGAGCAAGGTTAATAACGTAGATGTCTAACCCTAGTTGGAAATCTAGCGAGAGTCAGTCCAGTATTATTCCCCCTATTTTTGATGAAACGGATTTTTTAAATTGGAAATTAAAAATGGAATTTTATTTAAATTCTGTTAATTCTAAATGTTGGGATATTATTGAAAATGGGTGTGATATAATAGACAAGAAAAATACTTCGATTAATGCTCTTGCTATGCATATACTACATTCTCATACTAATCGAGATAATTTTAACCATATCTCTCATTGTGAGAGTGCATAGAAAATCTGGAATAATTTTGATGCAATATATGGTGCAAAAGTCAACAACGGTGAGAAATCCTCCACATTACCCAGATAAAGAAACGTGCTTGATAGGATTTGCAAAAGACAACATTGATGAAGATTCAATAGCTGATGAGATAAGTTATTTTTTATTCAGTGATTTAGTTCTCTTATGCCGAAAATTAATGATGAAAAATAATAAGTTGAAAAGAGAACAATCTAAACTACGTCAGAAAAATAATGATTTAGAAAATGGGCTTAAAAATATTAAGAAAAAAAATTTCTAATTGCAAAAGGTGTTTGGACTATGAAAAAGAATTTTCCTATTTTCATGAAAACTTTCAAAAGTTAGAAAAGGAAAATTTAATTTGGGAGAAAAACAAAACTGAGTTGATTTGTAAATAACATTTTGCAAAAAGAGTTGGATAGTTTTAAGAGGTCGGAAAGTTCTAAATGTGCGATTTTTGAAAAGAAATTAAATGAGGCCAACGAAAATTTAAAAAACCCTTGAAAAAGAAAACGTGACATTGAGCAAATCTGAAATTATTCAATTAAATCACGAGTTTGAAAAGGAGATTGAAAAAAATGAAGGATTTTGAAAAAATTGAATTTAAAAAACTCCAACTCTTTGAAATTGAAAAGCTAGAAATTGAGATTAAAATTAGAGAGCTTGAAAATGAAAATATGGGCTTGAAAATGAATAATTTTGAAAAGAGAGATACTACCATTAGTTGTTATTTGAAGCTAATAAATGAAAATAAATTTTTAAAATCCATAGTTAATAAACTTGAGTTGATTACTCGGAAATTTTTCGCTAGAGAAAAATCGTTTAATATTCTCTTAGAAATAAACTCCTCGTGAATAAAAGGAATGGATTTGGATTTGCGAAAGTGTCAAAATACGTAAAAACGACTAATAACACTGTTAAGGAGAAAAGTATGATACTCAAATATGTAAAGTGCGGAAATATTGGGCATGGCAAGAATAATTGTCGAAATTTATGCAAACACAAAACCATTAAACAAATATGGATTCCAAAAGGTACGAATATAAATGATTTGAAATTTAAACAAATGTGGATTTCCAAGGGTACAATTGTAGATGCTAACGGTTTGTTATATAAACAAATTTGAATACTAAAGATTTTAATAGATAATAATAGCGGTCTACATCCTTAGTTAGAACACTTGCCTTCTCCAAAATTTAGACACATAAGTGGGCTAAGGAACAAATCTGATGGAGATAGATTTCAAGCTGTTCTAGGTGATTGATAAACTAAAATTTACACGTTCCTTAGCCTATAAAGATTAGATGGAGATCATTGCATTTCAGATATCACGACATCGAAGGAAAGTGAGGTACGATCTCTTAACTTAATTTTGTTCACATATTGTTAATTATGTTTTCATCGACATTATTGAAGTATTTCTGCCATATCTTGAGCTTCTTAACTCCGATTTGCAAAATCAAAAAGTTCTGGAAACCGATAATGCTACAACCTTTCTGTTTTTATTTTTTATTGATTCACTATGGAATGTCATGAAAAACTGCATTAAATTCAATATGTAACTTAGAAAGCGTATCTGTTTTAACAAGTTATGGTATTTCCAGTATAATTTCTGATTGATTTGGCAAATTGACTTGAAACCAATTTTGGCAAGTAGCATTTTTGAACATCTAAAACTCTCGCGTTATGAGCCAAATCAAACTTCAAAGCCAAATAAAGGTTTCAAATTGAGCGAGTCTTTGAAACAAAGATCGTCAACTACTTTCATTATTGACCCTCCTCCTGTCTATCAAATCAATTTTCAAAACTGCTTTGACGAATTTTTTTGAATGTGTGTTTTTGGTCAATATAGATTACTTTACTTTTGCTTGATATAAATGAACTTGCTGAAAATTTCAAAAAACAATCAAGTGTTGAGGAGTAACGTTTTTTATATACCACTATATATCACCATGAATACCTCAAATACAAGTGGTATCCAATATCATCTTGTAACATGTCTGATTTCTCGATGTCCGAAATTCAACATCAATACGTCCGCTGTATCGAATGTCGCACAGTCGAATGCCGAAAAACCAAACCGTTAGGGTTTAAAGAAGAAGAAGAATAGAAACAATAAACAGAATCTCACATTTCGCAGCGGAACAATATACAATAGATAAATAATCTTTAAAACAAAAGGCATGTATATGTTATTACACTACAACATTAGAGTACAACAACAACACACAATCACTGGCAGTTATAAATAACTTGCCTACATAGAAATTTGTCTCACACAAACCCGAACGCAGCAGATACTGCATAGTATAAATAATACATCACGCCATCCAGCTTGCCTCTTGAACTCCACAGCAACTCCTGAATTCCAGAATGACCTGATAACCTAACTCTAGGCTGCACGTGTGAAAATTGATGGGCACCCAGAGTTTAGAAAGGGAACAATAAACTCCAGGTCAGTCGCGGAACTGGTGTGAGATCTCAAAAACAATTATTTTCACAAAGAAAAGAAAAGAAAAGAAATTCGCTATGCTTTTGGAAAATGAAACTACCATAAGGCCTCCCGCCACACACACAATGCAAACGCAGAATTGGAGGAGATTTCTCCTTATGATAGTCAAACATGCTTGATACGAAAAATCCTTTGATATTATTATAATTAGTGCATAGTGGAAAAACATTTCGAAAGTATAATATTAATCTTAGCCAGCATAGGCATTTCGCACTTATGCCTACTATAGCTACCATGTACAATAGCAGGTTACCACCACATTCTATGGCAGGTTATGTAATTAAAACCGTAAAGAGCTCGTATTGGATGATTGGATTTCCAACAAATGATCAGGCAAAGGAACTTTCCACATAAAATGGAACGCCTCTGGAGGGACGTCCCCGAGAACCTAACCGGATCTCTGCTACACAAGGCCGGGTAACCTCTGTAACTAGGTAACAACTTACATGAGTATGCCATCCTCCGGTCATTACCGACCTTTACCCGAGGGCCCTCAATCCAACAACGACACAGTAAAGTATCTGGGCTCCATACCATGATATCACTTTTTATCCAGAAGGAAACGGTCATACCCTCAAGGGGAGCTACCTCCAAATAACCTTGCTGCCACGATTCCTGTTTCGACCATTACCGGGTTGTGAGGCTCGACGAAGTCACGTCCATAAAGCTACGCTTTTTCACAAAGGCATGCTTCAATCACAAATGATCAACAAATGATCATCAACACACAACAGCACTTAGCATGCCACATTACCAAATTGGGAATGTATAATTAGTAACCATCAACAACATAACCTTTGAGCTCGTACATCTCAGAGAAGGTTGTTAAGCTAAGAGAATAAATCTCCGCCACCAACAGAAATGTATTTGATAGAAACCAGCTTTACATCTCAAAGTGTAATGTTAGACACACATCCATACAAGTCTGCTCTGGGTTCGAATAGAACCGAAGGCACTTCTGAAGAAGCCCTTGCAAATCCGGGTATTCACAATCCCGATCGGACTCACTATCACTTAGGGAATCTCTATACCGCAGCTACTCAGTGCAGAGACAATCGATAGGTTATCCTATCGTTCTCGCAAATACTCGGTCTTCACCACCGGTCTTCAAGTGTTATCCATAACGTCGTATCATTATTCGGAATAGGTTATATGACATAAAGTCCTCTCTCGGCTAAACCGAATAATGAGCGTAATATTTAAAAACATATAGATATGGGATTTCAGTTAAGTCGCAACTTTAAAATTCAAATCTTTCTTTCAAATGGTCTAAACCAATTACCATTTCAAATCTTTTAAACAAAAGATTCATTTTACAAAGTTCACCTAATTTCATAAAGATCCATTCATGGATTTCAAAACAATTTCCACCTCAATTGGATTAGCTCATTTAATCTTTAAATCAAAGATTTAACTTATAACTTCCAAAACCGTTTCCAAATATTCATTCATAACTTGGAAAACCATTTTCAATTCAACTTGAACCTCCTTTAATACAAATTGGAAATTCATTTCTTATATGAAAGCTTATATCGTTTGAAAACAAATAGTTTTTATTTCGGAAAAATCCGATTTCATTTATACAAGTTAAAATCTTTAGGTTAATTTAAATTCCCAAAGCAACACTTTCTAAAATGGTTTAAGTCCATGTAAACTTATATAACCTTTTTAAAATCATAAGTTCTCAACATAGAATTCAATTTCAAATTTTCAATTCAAATTTAAATCAAATTTCAAAACTAAATTAAGTTATTCAAAAATAACTTTTATTTTTTTGAAATTCCTTTTCAAAAGTTTTTCCACTTTAAATCCATTCTATTTTCAAAACCATTTAGATTCAAAAATTCAATTCTAAAATTATTTCAAAAAACTGTGACTTAACGAATTTCAACGTGCAATCTGTATTCGTGTGTGTATAGTGTAGTCCAAGGGTTTAACATAATAGTGCACAACATCAACCATCGCAGATTCAATCATATCAACATCGATAAGCGGTATAATCCATAACGCTTATCTTCATTCACAGACTCGTATATAAAATAAATTTATCAATGAGATATATCACAGAATAAAAATAAAATTACTATTTGTGAGGAATCCAATTGGATCCCTTCAACCTGTTTCCCTGAGTCCACAAATATTAGCACAACCAATAAATATCGACTCAATCTGATAAAAATTATCACATTTAGCTAATCAACCAATCAAACATTTAAATATTAGCTATTTAAATTAACTAGGATCCAGATTTGAGTGAGATTAACTCACCTTGGGTTTTCGACGAGCGTTCAAATTTAAATTAAATCAAACGGCGTTCGATTTAACCTAAATTTTTACTTGCTCAGGATGATTCCAGAATTGCTCCACTGCGTAGTACTCGTCTCTGCGATTCCGACGTCCCAGTTTCGTCGAAATCTGATAATGTACGCAAAAGATATGAATTTATAAAGTTCAATTACCAATTTAAAAAAAAATATTTTTTTTATAATTACCAAACTAAATCACCCGCTACTCTTCTTCCTCGCACGCACGCTACAGGTTCAAACCGAACCCATATGCCGCCGATTAGGGTTCGCCGCCACACCACCATCAATCGCCTAGGGGAAGATCCAACACCACCACGTCGCGCGCCGGCCTCAACTCCACCCACGGATCAAATCTCAACGAGCTCGGTCCACTATAGGCTGAGGAAAACGCCTCCAAACGACCGACAAAAGCATCCCCCTATCTCCCTCCATGCCTCGTTATATACGATCACAGCCGTTCAACTAGAAGAACACGATGGCCTCTCCATCTTTGTAGTTGAAAGAATTCGCCAATTCACGACGGATTGCTCAAAAATTAGAGGTGAAAGACATTACTTCTCATCCATTAAAACATAAATAAGCGGCGGCCGATGTTAGGGTGAGGTTAAGAGGGTATAAATGCGTATATATATACGTAAACCAATTATTTAATTCACTTTAAAGCAACTTTTTCACATGATCTCCAAACGACGCATGCCAACAGGCATTTATAATGTTTTATCCGCGTTCTAAACATAATGGAACGTGTTTCAGAAGCTAATTTGGTCATATGTGCGAGTTACGGAAATAAACGATCAATTTTATATTAAATCGATTAAAATAGTTTCTATGCGTTTTGAGCTGCCAGGGTCAAACGACAACTCCGATTGTTACGAACATTGAAATCCGATAATAACTAATTAATACGGATCCAATGGAACTAGTTTCGTCGAATTCCGAGACTGTGCCCCAAAAGGCTATTTTAACTTGTTGATGAATTCGAGCGATTTCCGAAAATCGTCGAAATCACCTAAAATTTCACCTTTAAAATTTATTAACTCCATTATAAATCATATAGAATTTATAATTACATTAGAAACTATTCTGCTTCAGTTTATATCAAAATCTGATTATTTGCATTATTATATTATTAAATTCCATTATTAAATTAATATAAAATCCCAAATCTTAAACCCATTAACTTTTGATTCCATCCAAAGTCTAACGTCGCTATTTAAATTCAAATAGACTTAAAATAAATTTTACAAACCGTTTTTATATTTACTTACACCCAGGTTCGCCAATTATCACATTTCCAAATATTTAATTATTATTATTTAAATCCAATTAAATTAGCGTATTTGAAATTTAACTAATTCTATTAATTTAACCAAAATATTTTTACTTCAAAATCCACACTTAACATTTAAAATGAATTAAATGTTCTAAATTTATAACTAGAAATTCTGGGTCGTTACACATCTCGTGTTGAAATCATTTTTGCAATTATTTAGTTATTTATACTAATTTTCAACTAGAAATCATTTTTACAAACCCCTTAGTTTTTTTTTGTCGACTTCATCTCAGGTTAGGCATTTTAGTAATTTGATTTTATATTTTCGGATTTTATCTTAAAATGCCTAAATTAACTAGATTTGACTCCATACTGATTATCGTAAAGATAAATAATGACTAAAAAAAGTGATGAGTGTTGATATTAATCATACATTATGATTAAAGACAGTATATTTAGTAAATTTCTTAAAAAACTTAAACAAAATTTGTAATAACTTTAATTGGTAAATATCCCTTGACCGTTTCTATTCCTATCATATTTCTAACGACCACCACTCATCAAAATCAATATAGTATGTCAAAATGTGGTATTTAAACAGGAAATTATTCATTTTTTAATTAACTAGCAATAAAATCATTCAAGAGTACTCACTCTCATTTAAAAGTCCTCACCGTTATGCATGGGTGAACTACTTGGAATCTTTGATTATGTGCTTTCATGCTCATTTAAAAGCCCTCACGATCATGCATGTATGAAACGCATATCAAAATTGGTTGAAATAGGTGAGTTGATTCTAACCCCATTTAAAAATCATCATGGTTATGCGTGGTTAGAAGATGCTTGGAATTCATTTTTTTAATAAAAATTGGGAATACGACTAATCTCATTTAAAAGTCCTAACGATTATGCATGGTTATAAAGCATTTAAATTCCTGTCATAAATATACTACAAATGAACACGACTATATGGTTTTCTATACCGACATAACCCATATCACTCTAAAATGGAATATACACTTAACACAACAGTTCCACATATAAAATCAGAAGCTCAAAGGCACAGACACAAGACCAGATTCATAAACATTGGTGAACACAAGTGGAACCACAAACCAGACTCAACACAACCAGAACAGTCCACTTCAGAGAACCATAAAAGCATGAATGTGCAGGCACAAGCCAAGGTATGAAGCAAAATGCAGACTTCAATGAAACCACGACTGCACCTGACTTCAATGAAATCACGACTACACCAGATTTCAAAAACACATACTACCAAATGTACAAAATCAACATGCAACTTTCATTCAAAATGGAACTAGACTTCAACAACCACATACAAACCAACATACATGAAGTATCAACCAAAACATCCATCACATGAATTGAAGCAAATGGAAATGGAACTTGGAGAAACTGCATAGTTAACTCGAAACAAACATGCAGCTACACCAGATCAATGAATGAGCAAAAGTGGTTCTACATATGAGATAGAGCATAGGCACATCACATCAAACACATATATACACACATAAAAGTATACATGGTGACACACATACAAGTATACATGGTGACACACATACAAATTAGTGAACCAGTTTTATGCAACAACAATGAGCATAGTGGAGAAATTAAGTAGTGTGTAAGTATTTGTAAAAATTTTGAACAAAGTCAAGAATTGTTTCAAAAAGTCAAGGCAGCAAAGAAACCAGAGCAGTGAATGGTCAAACGTTTTGAACAAGTCATAGCCAGAGAACTAGATTATCTCAAATTCAAATGAATAAGCAAAGAAGAAAAAAAGGGGATAAAATTCAAATGCCGAAGTCAAAGAAGCACGGAAGGAACTGACTCCAAATAAAATTTCAAACGTATTCAACTGATGATTATATGAACAAGTCAGAATTATCACCATCGTTTAAGAAATAATCTAATAGTCGAGCAAAATATTTGAAGATTTCAAAGAAAAATACACGAATGAATATTTAGGGAATTTATCCCTATTTAACCCAATTTCACCATCGGCATACAACTATTCGAGTTCAAGTAAATAACAGAGCAAAGCCTTGAAATAAATCACGAAACTCAAATCGAAGTCGAGCAAAATCAAAATCGAAAAAGAGAAAATTGCACACCAATTCATACCATTCAAGCTCGACATATTTTAAGCAACCGCATGCATTCAAGCTAGGGATCAATTGATGAAGCAAACCAGAGTTGAATTCATCACTTCAATCGATTGATATCAAGGCGGCGGCTTCAATTAAAAACCCTAATCTTTGAAGAGGAACAAAGAAAGAACGGCCAAAGGCATTACACGAGCAAAAATAAAAAGGGAGCTAGATCTCTTCTGTTATACACTTGGGTCGGGTCAAATTTTTATTGGGCTTAATTTTTATAAATAGGGTTTTGTTCTTGTTTTGATTTTAATTGTAACTTTCTACTTTTATTTTGAGTCAAATTCTAGTTATGTAACTAGGTACGAACTACGGTTTTGTAGTTCGAGAATTCTCAACTCAGTAACTGAGTTGAGGATGGGTTTTGAGATTAGAGTTAGGTTAGTGGGTGTCGCTAGTTTACATGTGTCTGTAAGCATCTAATTATCTAATTTCTAGCAAAAACCTTGGAGGCAGCACGTAGGCAGGTTATTACCAAAGCTGGGTAAAACTGTGTGTGATCTCTACTGCATTACTTTCTGCTATTGTTTTTATTTCCGCATTAATTTTTATTATTATTAGTACACCCTATTCATCCCCCCTTTTAGGGTGAAAACGATCCTACACAAGAATGAATGATATTCTTATGGTAAATGTTTGTCTCAAGCCTCATCAACCGGAAATGATTGAAACAGAGGAGATGCAGCAAGGCTAAGTAGGTCACACACAATTAAGGTATGTTATCGCCTTTCCAAATACCCTCAGATATATAAAACTTATGGATATGTTTGTGCATAGAAAAAGAAGAGCGCTTGATTAAGGGTGGGAGCACCCGAGGTGATAAATATTTGGTACTATCCAGGTTAGTGGTAGGCTGGTATTGTGTTGGCAGGGATCCCGACGAGGTCCTCGATACATTTTTCTAAAGGTGTATTGTGACGGACGGTACCGCAGTAGCCCAGTCATTGTATGGAATCCAATATCCACTATGAGCCTTTACAGTTTTGATTGTAGAGCCTAGTATGCTGGAATTTAATTAATGTAATAATTTCGACTATTTTGATAAGTATTTGTACTTAGATACTATTATAATATCATAAGATTTTCTATAAAAGCATTTTTGTTTATTTAAGGTGAACACCGACATGTTTATGTGTGGCGTGGTCTTACGAGATACCTTTGTTCTTCGAAGGGTTTTGATAACAATAATAATTCAAATTGAGTGTGTTTTCTCACGCTGGTTTTCTAGACTGACTCGGATGTTATTTTATTATAATGCTCCGGCCAGTCCGAGTATTACAGATTCAGGTTAGGATGCTTTGGAGCTCAGGAGCTGAGCTGGAGAATTTCAGACCTATTTCACGTACTTGGTTATTTCCGCTATGTGAGTTTTGCATATGAGGACAAGTTGTATAACTGTCCAGATTGGTTGTTGACTGTTGTACTCTGATAACGGTATGAATATTAACTAATGCAGTTTCTTTTGTAAAAAGATCCTTTATTATGTATTATATTTTGTTCCACTGCGATTGTGGGATTTTTTTTGTTGTTTCTATTTTCTTCCATCTTTTCCTTCTTCGCCCCTAGCAATCGGTATTTCCGGCACTTGAATATTCATTTAAACATAATAAACCGACACTATGGTTTTGAAGCGGGTAAATGAAATAATTTTACCCAAATTGTATTTTGATATGGAAAAAGAAAAAATAAATTTCTAGAAATTATTATAGTACATTGGAGTGTTTGGTTGTTTTTATTATAATCAAAACAAGATTATAGATTGGAAATGATTTAATAAAACAAATTAAATTGTATAAGTATGAATTATACAAATGAATTTTAATCAAATGGGTTCAAATTAGAATTCAGAAATTTAAATCTTGGAAGGTTTGAAAAATATTTTTAGAAGTGTTATGGAAAAGAATTGGTGTAATTTTTGAAATATTTTTGAATTAAATAACGGTAATATTATTGTAAATTGTTTTTGAAAAGAAAATTATTTTTAAATGGATTTTTAGAAGTGATGAAGCATTGAACTCACTACAGTTGTTGGAAAATAACTCTAGCAATGACGGCCGCATCATCAGTATTCATTTTTGAGTTTCTAAGTGATGGATTTCTACCTGAATAATTTGATATGGATATTTTTGTTTGGAAACAAGGTTGTTTGGAAATTTCAAGGGGAATTTTTTTTGGAATGGAACCAAGTGGATTTGAAAATTCCAATGGAATGGTTTGTTAAACCAAAAAGGCTATACAACTATTTTTAAAAATGATTTGAAATAAATACCGGATGTTTGAACTCTAGGAAATCTTATTTAAATGTTTTAGGAAAATATCAGGAAATAAGTTTTGAACTTATAAATTGTTAATGATGTTATAAGGAAACGAAGAGTGAAAATAGAATGTGGAATTGAATTTTAACTTAAGTAAGTTAAAAAGAATATTATGAGTTGGAATTTAACTCAAGCTAAGTTAAATAAAATTGGATTGGATTAGAAAAAATATCGAATGGAATTGAATATTAAATTTGAGTTGTAAACAATATAACTATAAGTTATAGATTTGGTATGTAATAAAATTTAAGTGGAAATTGTTGGAATTGTGAATAAATAGGTTTGAATAGCCTATAAAATTGGAATTATTGGGATAAATATATATATTTAAGTTATAAGTGATGTATAATCTTGAGTTAAAAATAAAATGTGAATATACTCGAGTATAGAGTTGATGGAATATGAAAAATAAGTTGTAAAACTTATAAAATTGAAAAGTGAAATAGAAAACCCGAAATAAAATGGTTTGATATTTTGGTGAAGGAAAAAAGTCCAGACTTGAATTATAAAAATGAATTTGAACTCAAATAACTTAAATGAAGTTTTTTATTGGAACAAAAATTAGATATTGAATTATAAAATGGAAGTAAACTAATTAGATAAATTAGTTAGTTAATTGAATGCAAAAATGGATATTAACTTTGTTAAGTGAAATGGGTTGTGAACTAAAATTGAAATTGAATGTGAAACTTGAGTTATAAATAAAATTCGATCTAATTATAAGCGAATTAAATATATTTTGAAATGTTGTCGAATAAAATAGAAATGGATTGAAATGATGATGACTTAAGTTATAAATAAATTCAATTTAAGTTTAAGTAAATTGAATATGGCCTTGGATATCATTTAAATGAATTCGAGTATGAAATTGAGAATGGAATTAAAAATTGAAGTGGAAATGTATATAAGTGATGTATAAAATGTTATAATACGCCTAGATATTAATTTTATGAAATGGTTCATAAATAAAATAGGCATGCATTGGTTTGTTGTTGATATAAAGTTGAGCAAGCAGGATTTTGTGAATAAATTTAATAAGAATTGGATAATTGATTTAATATCTATTGGAAATGGTTTATAAGCATAAGTGATTATCTTATTAAATGAATGTCACCGAAGTTGCCTAAAAATATTGTCGTGTGACGTAAACAGAAATAAATAAAATCACGCGAAGTGAATAAATTGATTTCAAATCAATTTGGAATGGATATGAGTTTGTTTGGTATAAATATGAATTGAATGTAAATAATTGGCTTGTAAATCATTCGAATTGAATGAAATGATATATAAATCGATTGAATGAATAATTGAATGTTGAAACCTTGTGGTTATTAATAAATTCATGCTATAACATGGTTGTGAGTGAAAAATTATGTGTTTAATTTGTTAAATGAATGAAATGTTATTAAATTCCATATTTTTGGTACTTACGTGTTAAAATCGAGTAAGTATAGGTACAGTGAGGCTATCGGGCTAGATTTGGGTTGCGAAATTGCATATGAAGTAAACTCACTTGCTTAATAACGCTTAAAATTGCTGAATAAAGGTACGTTTTTGGATTAAATACCGCAATGATATAAATATTGATATATATTGTGTTTTCCGACCATGTGGGTCGATGTATATATTTTTATCTCTCTTGTTATATTGCAAAAGGCTCTTCGTACAAAGAGACTCTGCCAAACTTTTTTCGAAAATTTAGGGTGTTAGAATTTTTTTTAAAACTTTTTGGAAACAATTTTGTTAACTAAAAAGTTGATTTTTGAATTACAACAGAAATAAAAAGGTTTTGAATTAGAAATGGAAACTAATGTTTTGGTAGGAACTAAACGGTTTAGAAAAGTGGATGTCGAGTTTTAACTAAGTAGATTTTGTTAAGTTAATGGATTGGAGCGTTTTTCCTACCTTAGCAATTTTAGGGATGATATTCTTTTAAGGGAATGGAATGTAACGACCTAAATTTTTTATCATGTGATTTTGAATATTTAAATGGTTTAAATATTGGATTTGGAATTATAATCTAGTTAGTAAGGTTTTAAAACTGAAATTTAAGGTGAATTCGTCAATTTTGAAAATCAATGATTTTAATCGACGAGTTAAAAGAGCGATCCGAGGCACAGTCTCGGAGTTCGACGAAACAAGTTCTATTGGGTCCGTAATAGTGTATTATTATTGAATTTCAAATTTTATACCGTTTGGATTTACAGTTTGGTCGTACGGTCTGGAAACGTATAGAATAATTTAATCTAATTTAATTTAAATTGTCTATTTAAAATGCTATATTCTCCATACGATTGAATTAGGGCTCGAGACTTGTTTCATTGGGTTCAGAATAGCGGTATAACATTATAAAAGCCCGACGGCACGCATTAATATGGGTTGAAATAACGAGATATTTTAAACCTTTAAATAATTTTAAATAAATCAAATCGAAGGTCAAACTCAAGCCGCCTTAGACTATTATAGCCGACTAACCCCCTAAATCCACCCTACCTTGCTAATTTGAGCCGCCTCATTCTTTTTAAAATATCGTTCTTTTCTCTTATCAGTTCAAAGTCGAAATCTACGAGAAGAAGGAAAAAAACAACAAAATCAAAAGCTCTGAAAATTCGAAAAGAAGAAGCACGAAATCGATCCATATTCATAAAATCGAAAAAAATGGAACGAGGCAGTCGCGATTTGATCTCTAGGGGACTCGCGCGAGACCTGGAGCGAAGGGGCTGTTCAAAGTAGGATGTGATTGGGGAGGATGCAATCGAGAAAGGGGAGTTTGGGCGTGCGCGCATATGAAAGAGGGGATATCGACGCCTATTTTTAAGGTTGACATTAATCGAAGTGAAGCTTATCAGCGTTAGCATGCTTGAAGGTGATTGCGACTTGGAGCGGGCCGTATGGCTGGCTAATAATTGATTTTGGAATCATGACAGTGAACAAGGAGGCATGATGTTAGCATGGTCGAAATAGGTTTGAATGCAACTATTTTCTTCGATTTGTAATGATGGTATTTTTGAATGCAAAATAAATGGGGTTGGCAAACTGATGCGCCGCGACATGGTGAAGATGCAATTGGCTATTCGTGTGCTCACAATGGAATGTCAACATGATTTTGGCTACATTTTGGCAGTGGTGTATGTTGAGATGGTGAAGGCTATTAGCTGAATTAATGGTGGTGGAAATTTAAAAGGTGAAGAGAGATGCTTGACGAAGCAGAGCAGTCGTCGAAGGTGAAGTTTGTGCGTGAAATTGAAGGTTGAAGCTTGCATGTCGATGACAACCGCTAATCAGATAGTTAGAGCATCGGTTTTTGAATTTAGCCAGAACCAGGATGCAGAAACGAAAAATAAAATCAAGGTAAGTAAATCTTTCTCTTTTTAGGATAATTGTTTTATTTATAGTAATTAAAATGAACTATGTTTGTCTGGATAAATTTATATATATTATCAGTTGGATGTTATATTATATATACAGGAGTATATATATTAATAGTTGGATATATTTCCCGTCGTTGGAGCGGATGAGATCTTATGCTCCCCGCACAATAGCGGATGACCCTATATTACCGCGATATCTTGCCTTGAAGCGGGATTGGTATTTTTATGTTCTCTAACATCTGTGGATGTAGGAAAATATGTTGGAGGGATCCAACTAGATTCCTCAAAAAAAAATATTAATTGTTCATATATGTAGTTATATGATGTGTGTGAATAAATCTGCTATAAATTTTGTTATGATTGAATTTTGGATGCTATAGTAGCACTGGCCTTAATTTTGGTATTTTAAATACCATGAATATTATTTTGAATTTCTAAGAAATTAAAAGGAGATTTTGGATACAAAAAAATAATTATCTCGAAAATTAGATTACTTAAAAAGAAATTGATTGGATAAATAATAAATTTGATTTTGGTTGAACTTAACTAATCCGCAAATTGTTTTAAATAGAACTTTTAAAAACAATCTATATAAAGGATTTTTAAATAATATCCTGAAAAATATAAAAAGAGTTGAAATCGATATTAAAATTTTTATTCGCAGAATAAATGAAATTTATAAGGAAATGGGTCTATATAATGAAATTTTATAAATAAGATTGTTTTTATAAACAAGTAAAAGCCAAAGGAGTTATAAAATTTAATAAACGATGTTTATAAATAAGAGAAGAGGATATCAGTTGATAAATTGGTAAAATAAATCATCATGTGAATAAGTATTAGAATATGGAAGTCGGGTTGAAAAAGAGAGAATGGTTGTGGAATCGAAATGAAATGGATGGGTTATGAATCAAGAGGAATTTATAAATTAATTGGTTATTGAGATTTTCAAATTATATTTTTATTATTAAGAAGTTAAGTTGTTTTAAAAGAGGAATTTTTATTAATCAAACTATATAATTTTGAACTTGTAAAATTGAAATACATCGAAAAGTGAATTTTTCAAATATTTAATATTTTTTAGTAAATTATAATTTTTAAAATCATCTTCAATGATTGTTTTATTTATCTAAAAATGAGTTATTGAGGTTTATAAAAAGTGTTTCGATATTTTAAATAATTACTTGAACATGTTTTAAAAATAAATTATTATTCTTTTAAATACTTATTGTATATATATAGTTTTGTAATGATTTAAAATTATTTCTAAGTCTTCTCGAGATTGCGAAACAGTGTTATTCGGTATTTGGGATTTATAAGAGAAATTCTCAACATGGAATTTGGAAAAATGTAAGAAAATTTTCGAATAGTAAAATAAATGTGAACTTCGAAAAATGAATTAGGATTCATAAAAGAAGTTAGAAATATATATTTGGAAGTATCGACAAGTGTTTTGACTTTGGAAATATTAAGGGAAACTGATTAAGGAACCCCGAAACTTATAGAATTCGTTATAAACGAGTTAAGGAATTTCTAATATAAATTTTGTAGAATTTTGAGAAGAGAAAAATAAATGGAAATTTCCTAATTGTTGAGAAGTAAGGAGTTTTTAAGCAATATTTTTTAAAATGTTTTTCTAAGTGTTGAAGTAAGAGATGGTTTGAAATATCCTGATATGGATATAAGTATTTGAATTGCCTTAAATATTGAAAATTTGGAAGGGATTTGAATATATATCTTGTAAAGATATTTCGAAAATAAATTTTGAAAAAATTGTAATAAGGCCCGATGACTGCTTATGGATGTTATATTGATAGTTGAATAACCGACCATCAAATATTGACCAAATTCATTGATCGTTTCGAAGAGACTGGTATTGGAGTTAATTACCCGAAAACCACTTCGATCCGGTTTGAGCGTTGCCAATGGTGATATCGTGAAGATAGTGAAGATGGTGATTCGGTTTATCCAGACCCAGGACAACTTATATGGACGAATGCTTTCATTACATCGTTGCTTGGAAGTCTGTGCTAGCATTCCAAGAATGAATGCTATTCTTAAGGTAAATGTTAGCCTCAAGCCTCGCCTACCGGGAATTACTAAAACAGGGGTGATGCTGCAAGGCTAAGTGGGTTGCACCCAATTAGGGTATGTTATCACCTTTCTAGATACCCTCAAATATGTAAAAATTATGGATATGGTTGTGCATGGAAAAAGAAGAGCGCTCGATTATGGGTGGGAACACCTGGCGTGATAACATATTCGGTACTATCCAGGTTAGGGGTAGGCCAGTTTTGTGTTAGCAGGGGATCCCAGCAAGGTCCTCGGTACATTTTTCTAGAGGTGTGCTGTGAGCGGGCGGTACCCCAATAGCCCAGTCATTGTTGGAATCCAATATCCACTATGAGCCTTTACGGTTTTGATTGTAGAGCCTAGTATGTTGGAATTTAATTAATGTAACAATTTCAGCTATTGTGATAAGTATTTGTACTTTGACACTATTATAATATCACAGGATTTTCTATAAAAGTGTGTTAGTTATTGTAAGGTAAAAACCCGACATGTTTATGTGTGGCGTGGTCTTATGAGATACCCTTGCTTTTCAAAGGATTTTGATAACAGTAATAATTCAAATTGAATGTGTTTTCTCACACTAGTTTTCCAGATTGACTCGGGTGTTATTTTATTAAAATGCTCGGATCAGGCCGAATATTTCAGATTCAGGTTAGGATGCTTTGGATCACAGGAGACGAGCTGGAGAATTTCAAACGTATTTCACATACTTGGTTATTTCCACTGTGTGAGTTATGAATACAAGGACAAGTTGTATAACTATCCAAATTGGTTGTTTACTATTGCACTCTGATAGTGGTATGTATATTAACTGATATTGTTTTTTTGTTGTAAAGATCTGTTATTATATATTATATTCTGTTCCGCTATGATTGTGAGATTCTGTGTTGTTGTTTCTATTTTCTTTTATCTTTTCCTTCTTCACCCTTAGCAATCCGTATTTCCAGCACTTGAATATTCAGCATGTTATATGGTGAACATATTGATGTCGATTTTCGAGGGTCGAAAATCCCAGGTCGCTACACTATTGGAGGTGAAACTTATGTAGGAGTTTGGATACTCTTCGAAAGAGGGAGATAATCGATGGAAAGAGTTTCAACAAACTAGAGTTTTGCGAGTAATGTGTCATGAGTAAGCAAACTAAAGTTTCATTCGGTGAAGGAAAAGATGATTCGAGAAGGGTTCTTGAAATATGTTCACACAGATGTTTGGGGGTCGGCACTGATAGCTTCTTTGGGAGGAGCAAGGTATTATATTTCTTGTATTGATGACTTTTCTCGAAAGGTGTATGTGTATGTAATGAAGACCTAGTCGGAAAAATTTGCAAAGTTCAAAGTATGGAAAGCTCTTTTTAAGAATGAGAGTGGCAAGTCTTTGAAGATTCTAAGGTCTGACAATGGCAGAGAATATGTTTCTAGAGAGTTCTTGGAGTTTTGCAAGCATCATGGTATTCAGAGGCATTTTACTACACCGAGAGATCCGCAATCGAATGGTTTTGAAGAGAGGATGAACCGTACTCCATTACAGAAAGCTTGATGCTTGAGATTGACATCGAGTTTGTCTAAGGGATTTTGAGTTGAAGCTTTGTCAACCGCGGTGCATATTGTGAATCAAATTACATGCTTGACTAATGGTAATAAAATTCCAAAAGGAGTGTAGAAGGAAAAGAGCATTGATCCGAGAAATGATACCCTTGATCATAGAGCTTTCAAAAGGGTCTTGTTTGGCTATATGGATGGTGTAAAAGGCTATCAGATATGAGATCCGAAAATGAAGA
Organism: Allium cepa; assembly: GCA_030765085.1. Taxonomy (NCBI): domain Eukaryota; kingdom Viridiplantae; phylum Streptophyta; class Magnoliopsida; order Asparagales; family Amaryllidaceae; genus Allium; species Allium cepa. Next base: position 127,350,276 of record CM060932.1, read on the forward strand.
AGGTTGTGAATTCACGTCATGTTGCTTTTGATGAGTCGGCTTTGTTCAAGGAGAATGAGAGCTCATCGAATGTTCCAAATTTGGTTCATGGAGAATCAAAGGAGAAGGAATTTATTCTCACATTTTGTCCAAGGAGTAGAATAGTTAGAGATGATTGTGAGGAGGGAGTGGTTGATGTATCTCCACATAGTCCATAGGGTTCCTCTAGTAGTGTTGGTGATGTACATGATTCTAAAGAGGATTCGGTTCAAGGCGGAGTCGAAAGGATTTTGGGTGATGATATTGTTAGTCGGGTAGGTCGACATGTTGTAAGGCCACCCGATAGATATGGCGATTGAAACTATCTTAGATTTTGTGATGATTTGGACTGTGCTCTTCATCTAGTCCAATATTAGACATGAAAATAGAGAGCGATCAAAAGCGTTTTGAGTTGAAATTGACTCAAAAGGAGTATATTAAGAAAGTGCTTTGCCCATTTAGCATGAAAATACAAAGGCGGCAAATACACCTTTGCATTTGAAGCTTTCAAATAAGGGATCACCTATCTTGGAGAAAGACAAGGCTTATATGATAAAGGTGCCATATGCAGGTATGGTTGGAAGTTTGATGCATGCTATGGTGTGTATAAGGCCCGATATTGCAAATGCCATGGGGATGACTAATTCATGAAAATCGTATTGGGAAGCAATGAAGCTTATATTGAGAAACCTTATGGATAAGTCATCACATGGTCTTGTTTTTGGCGGTAACGAGGGGATGAATTGCAAGTTGGTTGGTTATTGTGATTGAGACTACGTCGGTGATAGGGATATGAGAAAATCAACTTCCAAGTATGTCTCCAAAATTGGTGGTATGACCATAAGTTGGAGATCAAGATTGCAAACCGTAGTTGCTTTATCCACTACAGAGGTGGAGTTGATAGCCGTCGTAGAGGCGGTAAGGAGGCACTCTATTCGAAGCGATTGATGTATGACCTGGGATTTGAACATGATATATCAATGTTCAATGTGATAGCCAAAGTGATATTCACTCGATGGAGAATTTGACGTTTAACTTACGAACTAAGCATATTCAAGTGAGTGAGTCATTTTTAGTAGCCATGGATGAAGGTAAGCAAATATCTCTTCGAAAAGTGCACACAAAGGATAACGTGGCGGATATGTTCACCAGGGCATTACTGGTTGGGAAGTTCGAGAATTGCTCGAACTTGATTCGCTTAAAGAAGTGCTAAGTTCCATGAGGTGGCATGGTTGAGAGAGGAATTTAGTTGTAGATGAGGATGAGTATTGGTGTGAGATTGTGGTTCTATCTTCTAGGTAAGTGCTACTTTACAATCCTTAGAACTTTAGTCTTTGGTGAGTTGGTTTTGGATTTGGGTGCTTTCAATATTTCGTTAGCGGGCAGGGGCTTTGCCTCAGCTCATCGATGGAGTGCAATGGACGGTGGCCTTACCAAAGCTCATTGGGAAAGCATTCATGTTTGGTTTTAGGTAGAAGTGGTGATTATTGGTACTATCCTTTGTTGGTGATGAAGATGGATACAATGTCGATGTGGAGTGTTGAATGTGGGCAATATTATACGACGAATTGAAGAAGGCAAGAGTAGCTTGAGAACGGTGAAAATGGCACAGGAACTGGAGCTCGGATGCTCAAGTTATCGCGATTTGAAGATGCACATGCTAAAATTTGTGTCAGATGTCTGACATGATCCTCAGACGTCTGACATGAATCTTTAAAAGTCCGACAGTTGGTTTACCATAGCCTGAAAGTTGCGACAGACGTATGACGCACTGCAATTTTATTTTTTCGACCTAGAATTTGTATATTTTCTTGCAGGGCTTCAAGGGGTGAATCGAGTATTTGTTAAGGAAGGATGGTTCAATATATAAACTATTTTCAGAATTCAAAGTAAGGACTGGATCAATCCAAGAGATTAAGGGTTTTATCCTCCATTAAAATAGAGTTTATCAAAACCTATTTTTCTTCAATTCTCTACTCCACAAATATATTCTATCATTGTAATCAATCTCTTATACTCTTCTTATTGGTATTAATAAAAGTTCTCCTTTAAAGTGGATGTACACTAACACAATATTAGTGGAACCACTGTAAATCAGTGTGTGATTTATTTTTTGTTATTGCTTTGGTTTTATATTGCTTATTTGGTAATTGTGATTGATTTTTGATTAGTTAAATTTGGAGCGAGTTATCGATTGGTTGTTCTGCGCTATTTACCACAATCTAATTTTTCCGCTGTAAATTAGGGTTTTTGATTTGAGTGGTCTTGAGTCGAAATCTCCATAACAACATACTCTACGAATTAAAAGAAATTTAAGTTTAGTTGGCAATTGATGAAAGGAAGATGCAACATTTATACTTTAAATGAAGTTGTTAAAGCTTGAAGATGAAATACGCAAGTTTTGTACACAAGCTGAGGACGAGGCAACTTATACAAAATGATAGATGAGAGCATGTATGTAATAAGAAAGACAATGAAGACTTCTTTGAATCAAGGTAGAGAGATCAATTTACTTAATTCAACATGTTGTAGAAGGTAAAGAAAATCCACAACATGAAGGCCTTTGTGGCACTTTAAGTACTTCCAAGCAAGTGTTGGATGCATGTTATGTTGAAAGGCATGCATGATTTAGATGTTAGTAAAACAATTTCAATTTAAGGTGTAGTTATTTATGATATTAGTATCAAGGTGGAGTGTTTTAATTTATGACACAAATTAACTAATTATTTTTAATGGAGTCAGGGATTTGTTATATTTGTTAAGTGGCCAGTTATGGTTTGTTGACCTATTCTTTTATTTGTTAAACATAATTTTGGTCGGTGGACCTATCATTCAAGGATTTTGGCTATTTAACGAATACATACATACATATATATATATATATATATATATATATATAGAGCGATTAAGATTAACTTATAAATATCCGATAATTTATCTAGGTAATGATTAAATGACAACCATAAATAAATATTGAGTTGACCATCATTAAGGGAAATGGAATCAAGGTACAACTCTTTTTAGTTATTTGTAAAAAACATTGGAAATTTAATAAGGAATAAAAGTTAAAGAAAATATTGTGATTATTCATTGTTTTTTATTATTATTTTCTTAATTTAGTTATGTTCAGATCCATATAATCGTTATATAAATATTTGGACAAAAACTTAGAGTAAAATACTCACCGTTTAACAATACTCATTCTTAAATATTAAATAAAAATAATTCAAATATTAGATATCTTCTAACTTAAGGTACCCACAAATTTTAGCAAAAGTTTACACCTATAAACCGTGGAATTAAAGAATAGAAAGAAGTCAAGGTTAGGTTGCATGATTGTATAAAATCTAAAATTCAAAAATACACAAGACCATTCAAACGTTCAAAATTTTATCATTTAGAGAAGTACTCAAATAAACCAATAGATCCAAATAAATGCTTAACATGATGAAATTTGAATCAATAGACTTGTAGGTGCAAGAAGGAGAAGCCTTGGTGCAGCGGTTAGGTCTCCTACATGGTGATCTGAGCGTCTAGATTCGAGCCCAGAAACAGCCTCTTCGCAATGAGAGGAAAAGATTATATTATCGACCTCCCTAAAGTCCGCTATCGTATGGGAGCCTCATGCACCGGGTTCCACCTTAGACTTGTAGTTGCAAGGTTTTCTTAGATAATCAGTTTATTTGTCTTCTTGGGGAAAAAGGCAACAATGATGGAGGGTGATACTGGGAATATTTCTCACACACACATATATGTATACATATAAATATATGGATATTGCAATCTAGTAAGAAACATGGGTATGAAAAAAAATGAAAAAAAACAATCTTGTAGATTCAAATAGCTTGCCAATAATTAATATCTAACATTGCAAAAATGTTTATTATTCCTTAAGAAATGTTTAGTAGATGCAAATTATAAGAAATTATTACCTGATTTGGATCAAAGAACATACCATAGCTAGTCTTCACTTTGCTCCAAACAAGATTTCCAAATGTCCTATTCCTCACTCTTGATGCTCCCAATTTATCTTTTGCCTACATTATCAGGTAAATAATCTTTATATGTGCACGAAAACTGCATTTTCAAGTAGATAATCTTAAGTGAAAATAAAGGACATATCCCTAGATTCAAACTTAATACACAAAACATCCTCCTTATAAAAAAATATAAATTACATCCCTATTTTCAAATATTACAATTTTCTTCCCTACAATACCCATCTTCTCCATTGCAGCAATGTTTATTTTTTCATATATGGATGTTATTGTCACGTTCATAATTAAAATTTGCATTCTGTTAATTATCAATCTTTAAAACGCAATAACTTGTTGTGAAAATGACAGATTATCAAATCATTTTCATCATTAAATCACAAATTTAATTATCTTTCTAATGAGTGGCATTGTGCATATGTAAAAACAATGACAGGACAAGCTATTGCGGATCTAACTTTGTGTTGAGTTGGCTGGGGGTTTACAGGGGGCAGCACGCCCTTGTCTAAAGACGAGGTTCGGGGCGGAGCCCAGAATTTTTTTAAATTGATGTTTTTCAAATTTCTACAATTATATGGTATAATTGCAGACGATTCAGCAATTATATGAAGAAATATCTGCAATTATACCATATAATTGCAGAAATGTCTGCAATAGTTGTAGACATTTCTGCAACTATATGCAATAATTGCAGACATGTCTCCAGTTATACCATATAACTACAATACTTGCAGTCATTTCTGCAACTATATGCAGTAATTGCAGACATGTCTACAATTATATCGTATAATTGCAGAATACCATATAATTGTAGAAATGTCGGCAATTATATGCAATAGTTGCAGACATTCTGCAACTATATGCAATAATTGCAGACATGTTTGTAATTATACCATATAATTGTAGAAGTGTCTACAATTATATGAAATAGTTGTATATTTGAAGAAAAATCGAAAATGTTCAGAATTTGCAGAATTGTCTACAAGTATATCAAATATTTGCACCTTTACTGCAATTATGATTTTTTGGTATCGATACTGGATCTCATTTTAAAGATCATAATTTTTTTGATTTTTTGATAAAAACGGTATGCTGATCCAATGTTTCTACAGAAGTTATACGTGTTTGAAATGTTAAAAACGTAAAGGGTATCTGATTCTTTGTGCATGCGTGAATTTGAAATAGGGACCGGAAACTTATTAAAAAAACGGAGGATGCTTTGTGTATTTTCAAATCTTACCAGGGATTTACCAGGATGTATGTCAAACGCACCCTGATCTTAATTTATGCATGAAAACTGCTATATTTGACAGTCACTTTATGAGTACATTTAATGAAAACTGACTGAAAAAGAAAAAAAAATCTCGATTAAAAGCAATGGTCAGAAGACCAAAAAAGAAAAGCAAACCACGGTATAAACAAGAAAAATAGATTTCTTACCATCATAATAAGACGATCGCAGTCCTCATTAGAAAGAAACCTTTCATAGAGAAAAACCCTGTAAATATAATTTTTGAATAACATTCTACCAACAGTCCAAATAAAGGTTTTGAGATTTATTTTGTTTCTTAAGAATAAAAAAGAAAAGAAAAGGTAGCTTGATGACTTAAAAAAGAACCTTGGTTTCCATGAAAGCTGAATAACTCGACTTGGATCAATGATAGAACCATTTGAAGTTAAGAAAACAAAGAAAATAGGAAGAAAAATAAGGAGATCCATTTTTTATTTTTGTAATAGGCACACACGTGCATACGTATATATTTATTTTCTTGTAGTATTAATAAATTTGAATACATCGGTTACACTAAATTTGAACAGGATTATATTTTGCATGAAAAAATAATTTGTATGGACAATTTGAAGTTTTTGACAAAAGAATTATTTATATCTAAAATTATGTTCAATCTCCAACCTTTGCCCTAAAAGAATAAAGAGTTTGGAATAAACTTGATTAATTTTTACAAGTTTTAGATAACCTAAATTATATTGAAATTTCTTTTCTTAATTCACTTTGATAAAGAATAAGATAGTCTAAATTGTGTTCGGATGTTCATATAAAGTTAAAGCTCTATTGTTTTTATAAATTCATTCACCTAAATATACGATGGATGAATACTGGATAAATACAAAGACACTTAACTGTATAATTTTCAAATACAAATGGTTAAGATTAGAATTTGAATAAAGTTTGTAGGATTATTTTAGTTTAATATGCAAGAACAACCTAAAGGATCATAAGGAAATATACCAGATAGTAAAAATTAAAAATTAATAAGTAACAAGTTAATTCATATTTTATTTAATTTTTATATATTTTCTATGTTATATTTTTTTAATTATTAACTTGATTAAAAATTGAAAATAAAGCTTAGTGTAACATATTTCAACTGAAAAGTTAAGATTTGAGACATTAGTCACTTAATAGTACTAAATAAAACTTATAATTAAAGTAAGTAATAGTAGTAAATAAAACTTACAATTAAAGTAAGCACATATCGTTATAAATGTTGCTTAAACGTTATTTTGAGCATTGAATATTCTACCACCTTAAATTTATTAGAGACACCAAAATAACAATGAAAAAAAAAAAAAAAACTAAAAAGGAAGGGTGTTACGATTAGTATTTTTATTTTGATTGATTACAAAGCATTTAGACCGAGTGACAGAAAATGCTAGAAGCAAATTCGGACATAAAATTCTACAACATAGCTTTCCTTATAACATTTATTTATGCCCATTAATTTACCGGCCATGTTTGGGGAGAGTCTGCTTTTGTCAAGAGGCCGCTTGGTCACCTCTCAGCAAGCTCCGCCTCTTTCTAGCCCGTATCAAAATACGACGGCCCAATTTGATGATTCCTTCTATGCAACTTAGATGGGTTCCCTTTGATTGTCGACACCGGCTTGTATGCTGGTCCAAAAGCAATTCCTATCGCCTTAACTTGATGTTCTTCAGTCCACTCTTAATCAATTCCGCTTTATTAACCCGAGCAATCTCCATCTGGACATCATTCATTCTCCTTTCGCAGATGAAGAATTTGAATGTAGATCGTTGATAGGTTTTCTCTGTTCCTCGTCGTCATCCTCGTTAAAAAGAGTTGGGTTCGAACGAAAGGTAAATAATAGGAATTTCAGTGGGTTTTCTTCCAATTTAGTTTCATTTGTTTGAGGTTTGGGCTGTGGCAACGAAGACACAAGTGAAGATGAAGATGACTGAAGAGGAAGAGCATAGGATAATCAACGAGGGTTTTCAACTGGAGTTTGTGAATTCGCTACGTATGCCAATTTCCCAAAGAAACAATCGACTGTCTCATTTCAAAACCAGTTTACAAAAACAAATTAAAACCAGTTACAAAAACAAATTCGTTTCTATCAGATATGTTGGTTGTCTCAAATTTGTGGTAGCACATCATCGGTTTCTTTACTGTTTTGTAAAAATACAAGTGCACAGCCCTTACTTTTTTAGAAATAAGTGGTTTAGAAGTGTGTAACCGAGGGCCATACATAGTGAAATTATTCAAAAATAGTATTTATATTTAGTTTGACATAAAAAATGCTACTTTTTTTAGTAATTAGGCTTATTTGTATACTGAAAATGGGTCAAATTTTATTTTTGAATTGTTAACAGACCCAAACCCAATACAACAAACAAGTTCAACACCAAAAAACAAAGTGTAGCCTTCAATTGAAGTTTGCACACAAAGAATTTATTTTTCAATGAAACAATCAGAAAGTTGAAAGGTTTGAATCCAGAATCTTACTTTTGCTGTTAGCACTTTGTGAACTAATTATACTCTCCCAGCAAAAGAGAGCAGTTTTGAACTACATCCATTTAGTTTGTCCCTAATTTTTCCAACCAATTCACCGCATTCTTGATCCGTAATAACATTAGAAGATAGTGAAGCACCAAGATATTTCACTGGTAACTTTCCCTCATTTATGTTCAGGATGTCAAGAGTTATTTTCTTGTCTTTATAATATTTGTTAAAATAGCATTTTGATTTTTAAGTGTTGAGCTGCAGTCAAGCATACCTTTCTATGTTATCAAATATGTTCTTGACACATTTTGCTACTTCTAAGTTTGTTTTGAGAACCACAATTAAATCATCTGCATACAATAGACGATGAATAACTAGCTAACAATTATATAATAGTTGAAATAAGCCATGATGACATGTAAGTTCCATTTGGAGGGAAAAATATTCCACAACGATTGCAAAAAGATAAGATGATATGGGACTACCTTCTCTTAAGCCCATTTTGGTACTAATAAATCCTCTAGGAATACCTTTATTAATAATAATAAAGAATGTTGGAGTAGAGATGCATTGTTTTATAACATTAGTTAAATTTGTTGGAAATCCCATACATGAAAGCTTGTGAATTATGAATTTCTTATTTATTTTATCATGTGCTTTGTGAAGAGTGAATGATTCTATTACATGTTACTTTCCTTACAATCTTGTAGAGCATATTGCAGCAGGCAATGAGCCCATAATTTTCACCTCTAGTAGGTTTGTTAATTTTAGGGATGAGAGTAATGAAAATTATGACTGAGCTCCTGAAGTAGTTTAACAATGTTGAATGATTCCTGAATTGCTTCATATGTTTCAGGCCCATCTAGTGATGCTTGAAGAATTTGGAGTTCTAGCCATCTGCCTGGGACTCAAATCTTCATGAGTGGAGAAAATAACATTTTTTTATTTTTTTAGATACAACTGCATGCAACATGAATTTTCCTTCCTCATTGACCAAAGCCCTGCAATTTACATGAGGTAAGGCAACATTATTTTTTTCATTATAAAGATTTGAAAAGTAAAAAATAGCTTCCTGTTCAAATTGTTCAATGTCTATGACTGGCTTCTTATGGCTTGTAATAGTGTTAAGTTGATTGTTGTACTTTTGCCGATACGACATCTTGGTGTAAAAGAATTTTGTGCATTCATCACATTGAGTTAACCATTTCTCCTTTGCCTTTTGCTTGACATCCATAGCTTTTTATTGCATTGCATTCTTTAGTTGTTTTTAGGCTACATAATATTGAGTATTGATTGTTTCATCCAGTGGGTCTTTGTCAGGATATAGAGGAAAGTTTCACATTCTTGTTGGAGATTTTCAATTGCATCAAACTATTTAGATCTAAATTAATTCCACTTTTTCAACCTGATTTTGATTTCCTTCAAAAGAATGACTAAAGTATACCATCCCCTAACTTCAACAAGATTTATGTTTTTAATGTACACTGTTTCTTCATAATTGTCAAGTAAGCACCAATAGTTTGCATATCTAAATGGTTTTCCCTTCTCTTGTTGAGTAGATTGATTGAATTGAATATGTAAAGGAGAGTGATCACTTGTCGAACAAGGCAGACTGGTAACATTTAATTGAGGAATTTTATTTATTAACTGTGCATTTACTAGAAATTTGTTTAATCTACATGTTATTTTCTTTGCTTCTCCACTTCTCCACGTGAATCTAAGTCCTGCATGGTTAGCCTCCATGAGCCTAGCTGCCGTTACACATTTGTTGAGTTCCTTGGTTTATGTCAACTTTAGGGCAAGTCCCCTTTTTTCTCATTTGTTTTCAGCACAACATTAAAATCCCCAAGCACCATTCATTCTTTATCTATTAAGTTTAGATAAGCTAACAAGTTTGCTCCATAGTTTATTTCTAATTGATGCCCAATTGTGTGCATAGACAAATGAAATCATCATGCATAACCCACCAACATTTGATGCTTCAACGATTAGTTGTCGTTCATCCATATCCACCTAATTAACAAACTAAACAACCTTGTATCAAGTAGTCATGATTCTACCTTTAGATTGGAGTTATTATTCAAAGATTTCCATTTATTACCAAAGGAGTTTTCAAACATTTCAAGAGATTGATTTCTCATTTTATTTTCTAAAAAAGCCATAAATGTAGGGTTTAACTTGTTCCTTATTTTTTAGAGGTCTAATTTTCTTGTGTCGCTGTTGAGACCTTTTACATTCCAATATAATAAAGACATTAAGCAACATAAGGTTTGCTCCTTGTCACCGAAGCAGTGGTTGGTTTGCTAGGCTCCTGCCTCTTTCCCTCTCTTAAGTTGTTCTTTTTATTTTGGACTCACCTTGGTAAAGTTAGATTGGGATGGTTCACTGTCTTTTGATTCTTCCTCACTATTCTCCAAGTTAATATTCATTTTGTTTATTTCCCCCATATTTTCAGGGCTATGCATCTATGCTACCGAATTTTGCTCTACAACAAGGCCTGGTTTTCAATCTCCTGCTAGAACTCCTGATGTGCTTGGGGTGGCTCCTTATTTTGTTCTTTCTCTACCATCTGATCCTGCTTCTGATTACTGGGGACCTTCAGGCTAACTGTCTGTAATGACCCAGGGTTTTCGACACTCGAACATTGACACTAATACATTCACTGTATAAAATGCCGAGTAATCAAGTGCTGGAAATAGCAGATCATTATGGTTTAACTAGAAAAGATAGAAGAAGAAACAGAAACAATAACATAGAATCTCACAATCACAGCGGAACAAAATATAATATATATAATAACAGATTTTTATACAAAGAAAACTATAGCTATTAATATACATACAAATTACCAAAGTACAACCATTAACATAGAAATCCAGACAGTTATAATAACTTGTCCTCAAATGTACTAAATACACAGCCTACAATACACAGCGGAATATAATCAAGTACATTTAGTATATCTCTGCTATCCAGCTCGTCTCTTGAGCTCCAAAGCATCCTACCCTGAATCTGTAGTACTCGGTCTGGTTCGAGCATTACAATAAAGTAACACCCGAGTCAGGTTGGAAACTAGCGTGAGTAAACACACTTAATTTGAATTATTTAATTTATCAAAATCCTTCAAAAAGCAAAGGTAACTTGTAAGACCACGTCACACATAAACAGGACGGGCTTTTTCCTTACGATAACCAAAACACTTTTTTTATAGAAAATCCGGTGATATAAAAGTATCTAAGTACAATATTTTATAGCCGAATTTGTTACATTAATTAAATTCCAGCATACTACACTCTATAATCAAAACCGTAAGGTTCATAGTGGTTATTGGATTGAAGTGGTTGCGGATAATGCTGATATCCGATCCTGGTCTCTTTGACTCGAAACGGTAAATTTGAAAAGGGCAAGTTGTTTTAAAAAAACAATTCTACAATCAGGGTGCCAATATTCACATATCGAAATTCATTCAATAGGTTCATTTTGTCATGACCAGTCCATCGAGATTTACTTGTCCGTACTCATTTCAATTTTATCTAAAATTGTAGTGATTAATACAAGTCGATTTATTTCAAATCCAACGTGCCAACATGTTATTCTATTTACTTTAAATTTGTTTGACTACTTAATGACACGGACAATAGATAATTAAAAACAAAATCTAAGAACAATATCAGTTAACATAGATCATTAACTCAATCAAAGTTTTATAACTAATATTAAAACAATTTACAAATCAAAATTTAATTAGTTTCAATTAGCTGAATCCATTTATGTTTTTAATCCAAATTACTTATAAATTAAAGAAATTTTAAGAACGATTTATCATTAGTTAATTAAAATTAAATAATTCATTTAATAACTAATATATTGATTAACATAAGATTTAATCAAATAAGAATTTAATTATTTATTCACTTCGATTATTTATAAACAATTAAGTTTTGTATTATAGAAAATTTACAAAATTAATTCGAATTAAAATACTATGTGATAGGATCATAATACAAAAAATTTCATGTCGATAAGATTTTGAATGAATGAGAATATATGTTTTTAAATTAAAAGATTTATTAAATATAAAAACTTGTTTAATTTCCTTACTTAGAAAAACAAGAGCCCAGCCCAACTTCGGACCACAAAGACAAACCAGCCCCAAATTCTCCTTTTACGTTTTTCTTCTTATTCCTCCTGCTTCCCTTCTTCCTCTCTCTTTCACATGCGTGCACATAACTGTACACATGTACACGACCCCTGGTCGACCCACCACGCTACCGACCATCTCCCACATCCCCCACGACCCCCTCGTCTTGCTTACGCGCATAAAAGCATGAAAATCCATGGTTCGAAAAATCAAACCACTGACCAAAAACTGGGATGAACCCATCACCACTCAACCACCTTGCCTCGCCCCCGTATACAACCATCTACCACCAAAACTTGCCATAAGGTACGCCTCATCCTCCTCTTGCTTTTCCCCCTACCGCATGTTTCCGTTTGCCTCTCGCCACCGCCGTTGACTTAAAACCGAACACATACAAAAACACGCCTAAAACCCTAAAATGATTTGACCCAACGCCACACACCAATAGAATAAGCCGCACTATTATTCCTAGGTGCGCTTCCACCCAAGTTGCCTCCACACCCAAGGACGAGCCGTTAATTCGCCTCGACCTCCTTAATTTGACGATACACCCAATTTCGTTCATCTCAACATATCTCCTACCACACAAAACTAAAAATCACCATACCACTCTTAAAAATCATTTTTTCCAAAAATAATCATAACCTATAACCCATTGATTTAATTATGATAGTCGAAACTTGACCAAAATCAACCCATTCTCTGTTATATCGAGTTTTCTCTTTCTATGCTTGATGAAATTACACGAAATCAATTTTAGAATATTCTACATTCGAAAACAAGCAACTTTGATTTTGGTATCATGATTAAAAATTAAACGGATGAGGAGACAGTGATGTTTGAAGTTAAGGTTAGACTGTTTTTAAAACAAAACAAAGAACAGAGAAGATACATCATCGTTTCAGGGTAAACAACTATGTTTGATATACATAAACAAAGGCATGTACACACCCCAGAAGCATGCATACTCATCACAGATCAAATGATTCATCCATAAATCACAGTTAGATATAAGTACATGGTAATCAGTAAAAAAAAATGAGGTGTTCTACTCACTGTTTTTAAAAAAAAGTTGAACTACTGCATATCTTTTCCCCTCCAAGCTTCATCGCTTGCCTTTAGCTTGTTAGCAGATTTTTTTTCTCTTACCGTGTAAGAGAACAAGTGAAAAAATGATGAAAGGAAGGGTGTGTATACAGGAGAATGGAAAAGGTTAGTAAAGTAGGGTGGCTGAGACATTTGTGTACAGCTTCTCGTTTTTTTCATATTTATTTTATTTTATTCTTTTTTTCCTTTTCTTTTTGATTTGATTTTTGAGTGATTGGATCTTTGTGTTTGATTTGATTTTATAAGTTGATTTGATTTTATGTGTAACTTGATTTGAAGTTTTCCATGATGATGTTTCCTATGAATATACACACACGCGCGTATATATGGATATATACCTTTACATATACATATTTTTATCATATGCATATTTACATTTTTACATATTTATATACTTTTAGATATACACATATTTATAGATACATTATTTTTATAAACATATACATTTTTACATATTTATATACTTTTAGATATACACATATTTACAGATACATTATTTTTATAAACATATATGCATATACATATATATGCACTTACATATTTTGTCATATTCACATATACATGTATCTTTTCTAGATATACACATGTTTTCAGATGTATAGATATTTATATTTCCATATGCATTATTTCTATAGCATATACCCACATATATATATAGTCATAAATTTGAAATTTACTATTATGAAGTTTATGCATGTATGCATTTCTATGTGTGTGTGTCTGTATTTACATATACACATATATACCTATATACATACTTATATATTATTTTTCATCATAAGTTTTGAAATGGTGGAATTTACATACATACATATATTAAATAATTTTCCTTATTCGGAAATTTACATTTCAAAATTTTATATAGTTTAATCAATTTATAGATTCATATATTTCAATTATCAGAAAATTTATCCATTTGACTTATAAAAATTAATATTTCAATATTTAAAATTAGTTAATCATTTTTTTTCTAATATCGAATTTTGTTATTTAAAATTTTATCTAAGTTCATAACCAATAAATTTCATTAATAAATCATTAAATTTTATTTTTAACCATTTTAATTCAAAATTTATATTAATAATAATTTAAAATAGTTAAAATTACAGGTCATTACAATACCTCCCACTCAAAACTTTTCGTCCTTGAAAAGAAACAAAGCAAGAAATTTAACATATGATATATTTTACTCATAATAATCAACTTATAAAACATAAGAATCATTAATACAACTATGTGCAACACATAAATGTAATGCTACTAATAAGGACGATGTCGAACTACATGCAACCAAACAACATAGCAATCCTAAGCAAGAAACAATCATAGCATACAATCATTTTATTAGAGCCCATATATATACACACATACACACCATTCGTACGTGTAACAATTTTGATCTCTTATTCGAATATGCAATTTTATTTTCTGAACCAGTATTGGCAACCTGACCACTCTAGTGCGGACTCTAATCCGAATTCTTGATTAGAAACTTCTATCTTCCTTACAAATTAATAAACTATGATAGAGAACTTCAGATTCGTATCAAAAATCCGTATCAGTATTCATCGTCGAGAATTAAGTGAACAATCCTAAATCGAACGGGTATGAATTACCTTAAAATCGTGTATTTAAATCTGAATCAAAACTGTAAATGCAATTAGAATAGTCTATATATAACTTACGTATTTATTCTATTGGTTTCTTAATTACACCAAATAGATAATTCAAGTGTTTTTTTATATTCAAATTTTAAATGCTTGAAATTTTCTTTGTTAAAAATTCTTTTACAACGAAATACTTTTATATTGAAAATACTTTTGATAACTCGATGTTTCCACAAGTTTATCCTCGTTCTTACAGAATTTAGTAATACATTGATCAGGCGCAAGACTAGAAATCTTTATATGCTTAGTAAATCTGTTTCAACACCCAGTGAAAATACTTGAAAAATTTAAAATAGATATGGAAAGTACAATCCAATCACAGAAATCAAACGATGGGATCGTCATGAAACGCAGTCCCTAAGGTTGCTCTCTCGCTAAGTCGAGAGGACAAAGCGACGCAGCTTCAGGTGACTTTAGGCAACCACTGCCCCACGTGTTACGCCATGACATCCAAAACAATCATAGATCGCAGGTACACATTGGTTTTGCATGGGTCCTCCAGAAAATATCTGTATCCATGAGCAATCACTGCTATACGAATTTCGCTATGCAAAACACTCGCATGGTTGGTAGTCTACTTAATAGTAACACCGGTGGTTACATCGCTATCACCCATAGACTCAAAGCAATCATCTGCCTCTCGAATTATGCCACGTACACCAGATATACAATGGTTTCGCCTAGTTCCCTCAGGAAACATCCGTACCTAAGGGCAATCGTTCTACCCAGGCAGATTACGCCAAAAACGACCATAAATCGCAGTTACACAATGGCTTCACCTGGTTTCCCCAGGAAACATCTGTAACCATAAGCGTTCATAGCCCTGCGAGTTTCACTATGTAGCCGCATCGTAAGACCATATGTTATGCTATGGAATTCGAAGGAACTCATGAGCTTGGGTCCGAATGACCTAAATCAATCAATGGAATCAATAGAATGTATCCTCAATGTGACCACAAAGTGGATAATCAAGTAGAAGGTACTTCCCATATCATCAATTTCAAAAGATATATCATACTATACATAGTACCTTGCCAAATCATCAATTTCAAATATATCATTCATATATAATTCCGTTATATATAAGACCACCACTTTTCAAATCGAGTACCTTTCAAAATCAATAGTTTTTGAAATAACTTCATACTTATACAACTCATTTTATATAAGTTCAGAAACTTCCAAAACAACATTTTTATATAGTCAAAGGTTCTCGAAACAATCACTTTCAAATATCGGTCCAGCTTCAAATTCATATATGATTTTAACAATCATTTTTCAAATTGAATATTATTCAATATTTACGTATCTTAAAATTCCAATCATCAGTTTTCACAATTTACTTTAGTTTCATATTTACATAAAGTCATATCTATATAAAATCAACTTTATTTCTAAATCATTTTGCAAGTAACTAAGTTTTAAAACCATAATTTCTTTTCAAAATCAATTACTTTACAAAAAATCCTTTATACATAACCGACTTTATATTTTTTTTATATTATTATAATTTTTTTTCTCCATAAACATTTCTCAAACAAATTCATTATAAAACTTTTCTAATGTTTGTACGTAATTAAAATTTGTCTTTAAAATCATTTTGCAAAAATAAGATTATATAAACATTTACTCATTCAAAACATTTCTTAAAACTCAATTTCATTTAAAGCAGTTCAAAACCAACTTCCTCTTTGTATAATACAAAATAATCTTATTTATTTTACTTATCAAAATATTTATCATTTTAAAACTTGTCTAACTTCTATTTACCTTTATTTTAAAATTTTCAAAACTATACTTTATATACTTCCCAAAAATACTTTTATACTTTTTGAAAATGCTAAGCTTTAAAATTTTACTCTCAATTTGGAACTCTATAATGAATCGGCGATCTCGCCAATCCAAGTATGATTTTTAATGGGGTAAAACTCCTGTACAACAGGTGTCGATTCATCAGAGACTTCTATATCCTCGGTTTCGATTCTGTTATTTCTTGCAAAGCACGAATCGTCTCTTAGTGGACAGCCGGGTAATTCTCTTCTTATTGAATGTCGAACGCCTTTGATTATGTAGGCAGTTCTACCTTTCGTTTGATACTCAGCTTGGTGATCTTGACTACATCCTGATAATCAGGGAATATCTTGATGTTTTGGTGAAGTCACATCTCTCCTATTCAAGCAGGAATTAATCCCGCATCGATCCTATTCTTGGAATCTCGGTTGACCCGGTTAAGGTCGTCGCGATCAATATAAATCTATCCATTTCTCCTTTTGTAATTTAATTATCTTATATTCTTTTCGAGTCTATCTAGTAGTTAGAATTCTCTTTGACTAGGGTTCATCTAAATTTGAATCTCTATCTTTGTTTTTAAAATAAATTTTTGAATTGTCTTGTGAGGGAGTGTATTCGTAATTTGTAATTAAAAATGTTTTATATTGTGTTGTTCGAGTTGTTAAGTTTGAATTTTGGGTTTCGATCGACTCGTCTAGCTAACGCTATAGATAGGAATTCCAAAACACTTGAAAAGAGCAAACCAACACAATATTATTTTCAAATTTGGTAAATGAAATAAATTTTGTATGATTATTATATATATAAGTATAAAGACTCTGAAATTAAGTAGTTAACTGAACTGGTTCTTAGAAAGGATAATATTTGATTTTTCATTTATTGTCTGTAAACCTTTGACCATTACCAAATGATATAAATAAATGAAATTATAAAACATGCTTTGTAAATTGATTTGGAATTTAAATGAATTTAAATTAAGAATTTAAGAATTCATTTTTTGGTATTTTTTTTAAAAAAATTGGTTTTTAAAAGTTTTGGAATATATCAGTTGAAAGTATTTTCGAATGGAAATTTGTTTAAAAACATTTTTTTTAAAGAATTACGTCTGTACTCCCTTCGTTTGTCACTGGAAAATAATTTTGGTGATGACTATAGCATCATCGACATTCATTTTCGATTTTCAGAGTGGAGAGATCACTTAGTAGCTTTGCTACACTTTTGTTTTGGAAAATGAATTTGATTTTGAAATTCTTAAGTAAGACTAAATGTATAATATATATGGGTATATGTTTATAGATTTGATTTGATATATAATATATATATATATATATATATATGTATGTATGTATGCATTTATCTCTAAATGGTTTGAAGTGAAATCGGAAATTTAACTCTTAAATTTTATGTTAAAGGATGATTTCAATTTTAAAAAATGAAGACAAATTTTTGAATAAATTTTAAAAACTTGAAATAATTAAATTAGGGAATTTTTTTTACTTGTATAATACTCAATCGCATTCCAGTATAACATACCTAAATTACTCAGAAGTTGAATATGTAATTGAATATTATACAATGTAAAATGATGTTAAAGGAACCTTTTTAAAATAAATTTGAGTGGTTATAATAAGTGTCAATATATTTAATCTATATGATAAGACATATTAAATAGAATAAATTGAATAATAATTTGAAAAACAAAGAATTAATTTGAATAAAATATGATTATAATAAATGTTTATACTTAATTTATGATTATAGAATTTGTTAATTGAAATAAATTGAATAATAGGATGATGAATAAATAAATATGAATTAGAAATAGTTAAGATTGAATTATAAGTGGAATTAAATCAAGAAAAATCAAATGGATTAAATAAATAAGATAAAATAAATTTTGATCTGAAAGAAACCATTTTGTAACAAATATTATAAAATTGAAGTCAAATCAACTTAATGAAATACCTTGAATTGAAATCAATTAGTTGAATATAAAACCAATTTAAACATCAATGAAATTTATATGGTTTTGAGTTAATTATTTTATTTTGTATTTCAAACCTATTTTTCTTTCTGGTTGGTTCTATTCTCTTACCTCGTTCCTTTTCGAAGATGAATTGTTTTGAGTGGGGGAGAGTGTAACGACCCGTAAAGTTTAACGATTTAATAACATAATTAACTGAAACTTTGTAAAATTTTAATAATTGAATTTGGGAATAAAAGTTTGATATTTGAAATACGTCTATATAAACATAGCAAATGGTAAAATCTTATCAGATAATATGAAAGTTTATTATGTTGTATGATGTTATTTAATCTTAAATCAGTAGTATGTGATGATAATAAAATGTTTTCGAAATCTAAATATTTTTATATAATAAATTTGTAAATTTTCCGAGTGAGACTTCATATTTCGTTTCGCCAAATTTGGACTGCTATTGCTCTATTTATCTTATTTTCGACAGATTTGTAGCATTTTGGTACCGAATATTGACTTTTGATAGGATGGTCGTTTCGCTGATATCTGTATATCGTTTTGATCGTCTCATCGTGCTTATCTTCGAAATATACTCATATGTGTATTTCTATGTCCGGTACACGGCGAAACCGCGAAATGACTAACCGTATCGGCACCATTTTTGGATCTTTTGAATTCCTGGCCTATTAAACTTTCCACCGTATAACTGAATTTCCATTAGCAATTAATATTTTACTGATATTCACCTGTGTGACTTTTACGATTCCCTATTTTCATTTATTTTAATGGTTCCTATTTTTGCTTCTGGGATCTGGTTTCATTTGAGAAATATAATAATGTAATATGCGAAGCGATGTTTTCATATGCTTGCATCTCTTCTTTTGCTCACCTTCTCCTCTACCTTGTTCTAATCCGAACCTCGCATCCCCTTTACATCTTTCACCAAAGCTCCAGCCTCGGCCCGTGACCACCGCCCTACCTTCCCACTGTTGTTCGCCACCGTCTTACCCTTCCACAATGCCAGTCGGCCTCCCTCCTAAATCCACCTCCCCTTGTTTCACACAAAAGAGACCCCATCTCCTTCTCTTCGCATCTTCCATGGCAACCATAAACGAGACAAGCTCCTCCACCATAGCCCACCAACCCTGACCAAGCTCGCCCAGCCCTACCTAGCCTCTACCTCCCACACGCAAACCCACCTCCATATCAAGAGCGCCGCATATATACAATCGTACGTGTGCATATGTGAATTTGAAGGTAAGCAAATTGTTAGTGGTATTGATTTTATATAGGTATATATGAATTGTAATATGCTGCTGTACATAAGTATTTAGTACATAATATGTATTAAAAGATGTTATGTATTTATGACTGAATATATATATATATATATGTGTGTGTGTGTGTGTGTGTGTGTGTGTGTGTGTGTGTGTGTGTGAAGTAACATAAGTCGGATCATACATTAGTTTTATATATATAGCCTATATAAGTTGTATGTGACATGTTTATATATATATATATATATATATATATATATATATTAGTTAGATGTATATAGTATATATATTACATATTAGTTATATATGTTTAGTGTCTACTGTATCTGCTATAGTATGAGAGTTGTATATGCTATATATTTGTTAAATATATGTGTGGTATCTATAGGGTACATATTTGTCAATATATATAAAAGGTATATATATGATGTGTTCTTAAGTGTGTGTGTGTGTGTATATGAGTTTACAACATACTTTATATTATTGATGAGGTATTATCTATGTTTTACAAATGGTTTACAGTATGATATATTATAAAGGAGTATTAATATGTTAGTATATTCGCTGTAATGATATTCTATGTTCAAATTATATATTTTAAAATTTTCATTTCTGGTTTAAAGTATTGTTTTAAATATAATATATGCATATGAATTTTAAAATATAAGTTTATGTGAGCTGTACATAATTCTATGGAATATAAGTTTGTTTATCATATGATGTATATGTATAAAGTGATACGAGTTGTGTATAATCATGCTGTTTGCACATATATTAGACTGTGTAAGTCTGGACATATACATCTGTTTAGAAAGTATACTTTGGGGGGTTACGGTCTGTTATAAATTTTACATATACTATAAAGTTGACTCTTTATTGTATTCCATATATATATATATATATTTTAGTGACCTTAATTATAAAATATAGATATTTTGATTTTATTTGACGAGTTAAGAAATAATGATTTTGAAATATATACATTGATTTTGATTTCAATACACACACACACACACATATGTTTCAATTTAATATTAATTTAAAAATGTATATGTATTTTTAAAATTGAATATTGGGTTTAAGGAAAAATAATAGAATATGCATCTCATTTCAATTATATCAAGCTGATTCTGTTTGTTTCATCGATTCTAATTTATCAGCTTTGTTCATCAAATTCGTGCCAATCTTGCTTTGCTTTGGAGTTCGAGCTTGGATTTGTAACTCATCTCATTGTCGAATCTCTCTAGCCTCGAAAGGTGAGCAATCACTCATGGTTAAAATTCTTATATTTATTAAATTTAATTTCATTTGAAACGACAATTGAAATATGCTGCTAAATTGAAATTTTAATCATTTAATTGATGTATATGATATGCCATTATCTGTATCTGTTCATCTGTGATATATAACACCATATCCTGCTGTATCTATTTTACATAATTTATCACTGATGATATATGCTTGTTGTTGATATGTTATATTATTATTATTATACTTGTTCTCACTTTGCAAGTTCCATGTTAGTTTAGAATTCCCTATGGGTTGAAACGATACATACCTGAACGATATATAGATTAAGGAAAAATCATTATGGGTTGAAATGATAAACCCAAGCAATTTTCATTGATTTTAAATTTTGGGATTGCGGGCTGAAATGATATATACCCGTAGATATTTAAATTGCGGATTGAAATGATAAATATCCGTATTAATTGACCATAGGATAGAAAATTAATACGGACACTGTAACAACCCGATTTTTCGACTTTCGAAAATTGACATCAATACGTCCACTGTATCAAATGCCGAACCATCGAATGCCGGAAAACCGAACCATTAGGGTTAAAGAAGAAGGAAGTAGAAGAAGAAATAGAAAATATCATCAGAATCTCACAAATGCAGCGGAACAATATATAATAGATAAATGACTGAATCTTTATACAAATGAACTGTATCTGTTATATACATTACATCATCAGAGTACAACAAAATTAACAACACAATTCGGGACAGTTATATTAACTTGTCCTCCCAAAGTTGAATATACAGCTTACACTGCACAGTGGAAATATAAATCTACGGAAATACGCCTCGTCATTCAGCTCGTCTCCTGAGCTCGACAGCAGTCCATCCAAAATCTGTACTCGATCTGACTCGAGTATTATAGTTAAATAATACTCGAGTCAGTCTGGAAAACCAGCGTGAGAAAACACATTCAATTGGATTATTAAAGTTTTCAAAATCCTTTGAAATCAAAGGTATCTCGTAACACCACGCCACAAATAAACATGCCGGTTTTTTACCTTACGATAACCAAAACATTTCTTATCAAATCCTATGATATTATACTAGTGTCTCTATACAAATACTTATTCAAATAGCCGAAATTATTACATTATTAAATTTCAGCAATATTAGGATCTACAATCAAAACCGTAAAGGTACATAGGGAGAATGGATTTCCATCAATGGCATGGCTACTAGGGTATCACTCGTCATAGTACGTGGTCTAGATCACCGTATCGAGGATCCTCCTTGATCCCCTGCATTAGAAGACCGGAGCTACCCCTTACTGGATAGTCCGAATAAGATCACCCCGTGGTTGGGATCAGCAACCGCCCACACAGCCGAATAGAAGGGACGTCTAGACAGGAATGATCTTACCCTAATTGGCTGCTAGCCACTTAGCCTGCGTGCGCCTCCCCTGTTTCAGCCATTCCCGGTTGATGAGGCTCGAGGCCATGCATTACCTTTTTAGCACATTCACTTAGAATGCTCATCATCCACCTGATGATGTGACGACCCGACTTCCTAACTCCAGGAAATCGCATCATCTTGAAGAAAGAAAGGGATAGAAGAAGAAAAGAAAGAGAAAAAAGAAACAGCAACATCAGAGAACTCACAGCGGAACGAATGAAATATAATATATCACATAAAATAATACATAGTATCATAATACATCAGAGTACACAACTTATACAACACATATTAGACAGTTATAAACATCTGTCTAATTCATATAACTCAAGTATAAAATATACAGATATCACAAACACAGCAGAATCAATATATCTACACGTGGAAGCCTCCTGCTCCATTTCTCCTCCAGAATTCGTTAAGCAAACCTGAATCACTTGACTACTCATACAGTTCTGATAGCATTCATCCATACAAGTCCGTTCCGGGTTCGAGGGAACCGAAGGCACGATTCCTACTACATCCATTTTGGAATCACCCTCAGGATTAGTAGCGATTAGCCCTTGCACTTCACTGCTCCATCTTTGACTCCAAGCTCTTGTCTTCATCAAGAAAACGATCAAACCAGATCGAAGTGGTTTCGAGAAATTAATCATGATCCCGGTCTCTTCGAAACGATCAACGCATTGCCCAATATTGATAGTCGGTTATTTAACTATCAAATAATATTCACAAACAACCATCAGGCATAATAATTTTCCAAATTATTTATTTCAAATATCTCCACAAGATATCTTCTACACTTTGATTCCTTTGAAAATAGTTTTCAAATCCCTTTTTCTTTCGTGGAAATAAATTTCCACCCAATTGTTTTATTTCCACTGGAACCACCAAATCTTAATGCTTTAGATTTTAAAATAATTTAAATCAATTTATCTAAGAATATATATACTTTAAAAACATTAAAAATAAAAACTACTTAAAACACTTTATTTAAAATACTAGTTGTGAAATTTTATAATAATTTCTAATGTAAAACATAAGCCAAAACAAATTTTAAAATAAAAGTTATGAAATCCTATACAAGTTTTTCAAATAAAAACTTTAGCCAAACTATCTTCAAAATAAAACTACTTTATAAAATATAAATATTTAATAATTATCTTTTAAATCATAATACTAGTTAAACCTTTAAAATAATTTATTTATATAATTAACTTAATAAATATTTATTTTAAAAAAATTTATAACCACTAAATAATAATTTCTTTTTAAAACATTCTTTTAAAAACCACCTTTAAACCTCTAATTTATACTTGGAAATCTTTTTTGAAAATATACTTAGTTTTTCAAGGAAATACACTGACCTTTCCACATCTTTAAAAATAAAACCACTATTTATTTTTAAAACAAATTACCCATTCCTTTATAAATTCCCACCGTAAATGTATACTTCAAATATCCACTGATATCTTATTTCACTTTATTTATAAACCCCGTTTATAAATTCCATAATCTTATTCTCCTTTAATCCCAGTTTCAAACACTTAATCGATTTTCAAATCGATCCCAAAACCAACTACATTTTAAAATAAATTCCTTTATTTATCCAAATTTATTTCGAAACACATTTATCATGTATTCACACTTTTATTTATGATTTAAATTCTTATTTAAATCGAAAATACCAAATTCTCCTTTTATTTTCCCAAACTCATTTCAAATCTTAAATTTTAAAAATATGTTTCTTCGTACTTTACAAACTAATATTGCTTAAGTCCTTATTTTAAATAAAATCTGTAACGACCCGTAAAATTTTCGATAATTTAATTGTTTATTTTTATTAAAATTTTGTTATCTAATATTGGAAAAACAGAAATTTGTGATTCATTAATGAAATAATAACTTAAATGAGATGTAATAATGCTAATCTATGTTATTATTAACTATTTGAATGAAGTAACAATTAATGGAACTAGTGTAAACGTTATACTAGGCTATAAATCGAATATAAGAAAACAAACGTAAATATTGGATTAATTAATGAATTAATATATATTGAATGCTAATTGAATAATCAATGTTTAGTAAGTAATTATAACATTGGTTTGAAAATGATAAACTTATAAAAATGTGGTTGAGAGTTAATGATAACAATTATTATAAGTTAACCATTTATTTAGTCCATTAAATCAAAATTTGTAATCAATTGCAATGAATCTAAATTCAATGTTATGTTAGCGTAAATTAAGGAAATAATTGAAAATAATGTTAATTCTATTCATAATATGACAATTGGTTGAATAAAAAGAGCGGATATCAAGATTTATTAATTTATTAGAATTTAAATTTAATAATTAGATTAATTACAATTAAATGAAATTTAATATTTAAATATTACAAAAATAAAACTTAAGACGAAATCGGGAAATATTAATGTACCAAGATATAAACCAATGATCGTTATATCCTCATTATAATAAAAGACCTGAATAACAAGGTTTAAAAATTAAGAAAATGGAATTATTGAAAATTTAACTTATAATTTCTGAATTAATGAAATCGAAATTAAACACTAAAAATTGATGGATTAATCAAGTTTAAATCGACATCTAAATTTGTTTAAATTGTTGTAAGTGATTAAGAAATCAAAAATGATAGAAGTTCTAAATTATTAAATTTAAACTGAAAATGTGATTTAATTAATTTAATATTAATTTATTTAATTAACTGGAAAATAGCCATTTTGGATACTGACTTGGATTTCGACGAAACCAGTTTCATCGGATCCTAAACGGTAAATTATTGTGAGATTTCAAGTTTCGTAGCGATCAGACTTACCGTTTGACCGTGGGAGCTTGGAACGCGTAGAAATTAATTTAAGGAATTTAACTAAAATGATTTGATTTTTGAAATGCTATCTTCCGAATATAATTGAATTAGGCCTTGAGACTAGTTTCATTGTGCTCGGAATGGGGGTAAAACAATAGGAACGCCAGGCGGCACGTTTCGTTTGGAGTTCGGACTGTTTTGGACCTCACGTTATAAATAGGCACATAAAACGAGAATAATAATATTTTAATAGGCTGAGACCCTGGCCGCCACTTCCTTATATTTCATGGACGAAACTTTGCCACCTTCCTCCTTCGATTCTCTTCATCCGTTCATGGAATTCAAAAACTTCCAAAAGCATAGTTGTAGAGCTCTACAAGATCTACACATCCAACGGTTGATTTGTCCTATTATGTATCAGATTCGCTAGAATCTGACCTTGAAGGCACGTACATTTTTCTTGATTTTTAAGCAAACGGCGACGGCAAGGGGTTCGGCGCTTAGGGTAGAGACGTGTAGAGAGGTAGCGCACGTGATGGCGGTGCCTGATCGAGCTCAGGTCGTTAGAAGGTGCATGCGTTTAGTGGGGATGACCGTGTTTTGATGGGTTCTATACGTTGTCGAGTTTGAGAAGAAGGAGGTATGTGTGTTTTCATTTTCTTTTTTTTATTAAAAAATATATAAAAATTTAAATGTTCTAACATCAATAACTTGTGCATACGAGGTCCGGTTCACGCGCAGTTTTCTCCGCTAGGATCATATTGAAATTCCGGACATTTTGACGCAGGTTGGACGAATTCTAAAACCATTCAAATTTTAGGGATAAATTGGATTTAAATTCAATTTAAATTCAAAAGGTGAGTGTTTTAACCCACTCACAACTTCTAAAATTTCTTATGTTTGTTAAATTGATTTATGATGTGAATAGAAATTTATTTATGACCGTTTGGCATATTTTGAATCACCATCTCAATTTATTTGAATTTATTTGGATAAAATAGTTATTTAATTTATTATTGAATATATACTATCAGTAAATACCTGTTATTTATTATCTGTTCTATATTAATGTTATTGATTGAATTGGATGATGATCGTGATAAATGTTTGATGATTGATATTGGATGAATGGATATGTATTTTATATTGTTATAAAATGCAAGCTGTTATGGATTATTATTTCATTCGGGATTGTGGTTTGAAATGATATATAACCGTATTTATATTTCAAATTACGGATAGAAATGATAAATATCCGTATCACTTGACCATAGGATAGAAAATTGTATACAGACACCATGGTCTATATATAAAAATATTTTGAAATGATTTCTATGGTTTTGTAAAGAAATATACGGTCTTAGATAAATATTGATTTTAGATATTATATAAATATTATTTTATCATTGATTTTAAGTTATGTATAATTTGTTTTAATATAGAATAAGCTTAATAATAAGTTTGATTTTTATTGAAGAAAATATAGTTAAGTATTTAAATTGTATTTAAATATAGCATATTGATTTAAATAAATTAAGGTTGGAAGATAAATTTGAGATTTATTTGAAAGTGGATTTATTTAAAAATTAAACTCAGATAAGTTTGATGTGAAATTTATTAAATTTGAAATTTTAGAAGGTATGATTTTTATAACTTGATTTTGGTTTAAAATGAATTAAACGAATATTTCAAGTATAAATAAATTGAAAGAAATATTTAGTTATTTGTAATTTGAGTTTTATTTAAATGATAATGGATTTATTAAGTGAAATATTTCAAAACTAAATAATAGAAAATTGAATTGCTGAATTGTAATTACCAAGCTTAGTTTTGAAATTGTTGAATACTTAAAGCTTGAAATATACTGAATTTGAAATGGTTTATTTTGTGCATCAATCGGTTTTGAAATCAGTATAATTTGAAATGATTTATTTGGGAACTGAATTGAAATTTATGATTTGGAATTTGATTAAATTAAAATCTAGAAATTCGAGTTGTTTTGGAGTTGATTTGTGAAACTTAAGAAGCTATTTTATTATATAAAGTATTCTAATATTTAAACCATTTAAGTGGTGGAAGTTATGTTTCAAAGTTATGAGTTTCAAAGTATTATGATTTGAAAGTGTTATACTTTAAGGGTTTTGATTTCGAAGTGTTATAACTTTGAATGTGCTATGATTTTGGAAAATGATATATTTGAAATAAAATGATATTATATTGATTTGGGTTTTTATAAAAATGATATCATATAGATTTGGTTTTTAAATGGAAATAATATCGTATTTATATGATTTTAAAATGGATATTATATTCTGGTTTTGAAGTATAAATTATTTTGAAATAACCGCGGTGTTATAATAACGTTTGGTTGTTGAAGAGACTGGGATCGGAAGTTATCATACTCTCTTCCAACTCCGAAAACCACTTTAACAACTGTGTACGCGGTGGAGATTCCAGAATGAAGTAGGATGGCGGCATCGTTCCTTTAAGGTATATACGTGGACCCGACTCCCATGAGTTGGCATAAGGTGGCTAAAACAGGAGCGATTGACGGGCTAAGAAGGTAGCACCTTTTATCGGACACACTCCTTTGATACCATTCTATTACTTTATGATTGATTGGGGCCCTTTTGATTTTGGGGGTGTGGCTCGAGGTGGGCAGTAGTAGCTGCTATGCGTTACCACCGGTCCGGAAGCGTAACTGGTATATCTACCCTGGCATTGCCTAGTTGTGCCGTGTCATCTACCCTAGCGAGTCTTGTATGAGTTTGATTTGTGTCGTACCTATGGAGCATCTTCTCGTAGCCTCCCGATCAGGAGGTACGTCGGTGTTGTATAGACTATTGGTACTATTTATGTGTTAAGGTGGAAAATGTAAAGCCTTAACGCCATTTTAAAGTAAGTTTATTTTAC
Source organism: Allium cepa (assembly GCA_030765085.1). Lineage (NCBI taxonomy): Eukaryota > Viridiplantae > Streptophyta > Magnoliopsida > Asparagales > Amaryllidaceae > Allium > Allium cepa. The sequence continues at coordinate 127,378,449 of CM060932.1, forward strand.
TATTAGACATTATTATAATAGCGTATTAATACTACATAGTAAATAGTTTAACGGATCCTTAGGAGATGTAAATCGCGAGCATCTATCAAGTTACTGCACTCACGTTTGACACTGGATAGGAGATGTTAAATCCCGTAAACATCTCTGACGCCGTTCCACTCATATTATTTACCATCGATTTAACTTACATAAGATCTTTTAGTTCAGACTCGGGTGTTTTGTCTTTTCAATTCGTTCGGGTCAGTCTGAGCATTTCAGGATTCGAAGACTTTATTTCTGGAGGACGAAGACGAAGATTATGTTACTATTATTTATTATATTATTCCACTACATTCATACTGTCTCACTGCATTATTTATTATTCTCTGGTATGTGTAACTCTGATATGTGTTGTATAAGTATAGTCAAATGTTTTGTAAAACAGCTTCATGAACTGTTATTTGATTATTATATTTTGTCATTCCGCTGCGAGATTCTGTTTTGTTTTTTTTCTTTCTCTGTTTTTCTAATTCACCCCTAACAATCCGCCCTTATGTACGGTTTGAGTTTGACATGGGTGGTTTATCATCGATTTAAAGCGTACAAAAAAGCGGGACGCTACATTTGGTATCAGAGCTTTGGTTTAGCGATAAACCTTAGCTTTGTGGGGTCTGACTCTTTGTCAATAGGGTAGTAATACCCTATGATGAGTCGCTGAGTGTGTGTGTGTGTGTGTGAGAGAGAGAGAGCGTATTTGTTAATGTCAAAAAAAGGTTTTGATATTGAGTTAATTTGTTCTGTTTTGTATTTATAAATTTTGATTGGTGCATAGGACGCTATGACGTCAATAGGGGTTTCTAAACACTTAATGGGACAGACTAACACAATATTTGTTTTGAATAGAGGTGAATGAAATAATTTTGCTTATTATATTTTCTACATATAAATAATTTTTTTATAAAGGTTATATTTGGTTGTAATATATTGGTTGTTGAGTAGTGAAATTTGTAAATATTGATTGGAACAAAATTTTAAGAAAATAAAATAAATGTAAATTGAAAATTTAGAACTTAAATTTCTAGGGTTTTGAAAATTTCTTTAGAATGATTTTGGAATATAATAATAATAATATTTAGAAGTATTTTATGATACAAATATTTCAATATGATTTGAAAGAATTGTTTTAAAGAAATTTTGGAAAGAAATAAGTTCTGTACTCCCCTCTCTTTCGTTGGAAAATAATTTCGGTGATGAGTGCACGCATCATCGACATTTATTTTCGAGTTTCAAAGTGGGAAGGCCACTGTAGTAGTTTTACCGCAGATTTATTTTGATAAACAAATACAAATGTTAAATTGTTTTAAATATAATAGTATATATAAGTTGTAGGTATATATGTTTATCTATTATTTTAAAATGATTTGAAACGGAACCCGGTGTCTAGTTCTTAATTTTTGTTAATTAATAGTTTTAATTATTGAAATGAAATGGAATGTAACAAATTAATAATTGGAACCTCTAAATGAAATAAGAGATTAAATGCCAGGTTATGAATGAAAGTACAAGAAAGTTGAAATTTGTAACCTATAAAACAAAGGATATGATTATTGAATATTAAATTAATTAAACGAAATAACATAAACTTGTGTAACTTTCAATTACATTCTTAAAGCATATATATATATATATATATATATAACTTACCAAATATTAAAAGTTGTAATGTTTAATAAGAAAATGTAATAAGATATTATACAAGTAAAACTTGAAGTAATGAAAGTATTCAATGAAATTCTTTAATAAATAAGAATTTAATGTTGTAAATGTTATAAACTTAAAGTTATAATTGAAATGTTACTATAATAAAATGTGATAGAAAGTAGGCATCATAAGTAAGTGATTATAAACTCAAGTAAATGTTGAAGTTATTTATTACAAAAATAAGTAAGAAGATGAATATGGTAAGTGAAAGACTATAAACTTAAGTTAATGTTTGAAGCTATGTATAAGTAAAGGTAAACAAATGAATATAATGCAATAAAAAGAACATTTACATGATATGAATAAATAAACATGAATTTATGTAAGTATAAGTGCAAATAAGTGAAAATAAGACTGAATGAATTAATGTGAAATTATTTACAAAGAAGCTTACATAGTACTCTAAGAATATGCTTACATACGTTTAAATTAAAATGTATATGAGTAAGATATGTAAGAAATGAGGATAACATATGAAAATAAAAGAATGGAAATGAAAAATGTAAGAAATACAATGTAAATTAAAAAGATAAATCATTATATGAATGAAAAGGAAATCAAACAACAAATATATGAAATGAAATTAATAAAAATGAACTTGATCTATTGTTCGAAATTGTTGTTTGTTTGGTTTATGGTTGTTTGGGCAAGGATGCTTTAAAAATTTTGGATGAATGAATAATCTATTTAGTTTCATCTAAGACTGTTGAGTAAATGATGCACTTAGTAGTTTATTTTTCATTCTGTACAACTTAAAGTTTGAACCCGAATAATTATTTGTTTTGTTTGATATGATGGATAATGAATTTAGTTGATTTTATATGATGATTGTATATTGGTTGCAAGTGATTGTTGTTTATATTGATTTGTTTGTTAGTGGTTGAAACAACTATATATGCTTCATTTTATATAATTATTAACTCTTTTTTTTAGATTATATAAGTGAAATGCAGGTTATGAAAGCAATTACTACTGCTTTTGGTTTCATAAAATAAGCGTTAATTGCCCGATGAATAGGTACATTCTCGGATTACTGTTTTCTAACGATATTATATTGTTTTTCCCGCTATTAGGATGTATATTATTTTGAAAATCTTGATATATGTCATTTATTTATATTATAATTTCTCCCGAGCCTCTCCGTACTAAGGAGACTCTGTCGAAATTTTTATGGAATATTTTCCATACTTTTATTAACTTGAGTATAAGAGGATTTAATGATAATAAAATGGATATATTTTATTTAAATTAACTAATTTTGTAAACTTCTTTGTTTATGAATTTAATATTTCGAATAAGATATATTGACTATTTAATTTCTTTCTTTTCCTTTTTTTTCCTTTTCGAGGATGAAAAGTTTTGAGTGGAAGAGAGTGTAACGACCCGTAAAATTTTTGATAATTTAGTTGTTAATTTTTATTAAAATTTTGTTATCTAATTTGGAAAAACAGAAATTTGCGATTCATTAATGAAATAATAACTTAAATGAGATATAATAATGCTAATCTAAGTTAATTATTAACTATTTGAATGAAGTTACAATTAATGGAATTAGTGTAAATGTTATACTAGGCTATAAATCGGATATAAGAAAACAAACGTAAATATCGAATTAATAATTAATTAATATATATTGAATGGTAATTTAATAAAATCAATGTTTAGTAAGTAATTATAACATTGGTTTGAAAATGATAAACTTATAAAAATGTGATTGAGAGTTAATGGTAACAATTATGATAAGTTAACCATTTATTTAGTCCATTAAATCAAAATCTGTGATTAATTGCAATGAATCTAAATTCAATGTTATGTTAGTGTAAATTAAGGAAATAATTGGAAATAATGTTAATTCTATTCATAATATGACAATTGGTTGAATAAAAAGAATGGACATCAAGATTTATCAATTTATTGGAATTTAAATTTAATAATTGGATTGATTGCAATTAAATGAAATTTGATATTTAAATATTACAAAAATAGAACTTTAAATGAAGTCGGGAAATATTAGTGTACCAAGATATAAACCAATGATAGTTATATCCTCATTGTAATAAAAGACCCGAATAACAAGGTTTCAAAAATTTAGAAAATGGAATTATTGAAAATTTAATTTATAATTTCTGAATTTAATGAAATCGAAATTAAACACTGAAAATTGATGGATTAATCAAGTTCAAATTGGCATCTAAATTTGTTTAAATTATTGTAAGTGATTAAGAAATCAAAAATGATAGAAGTTGTAAATTATTAAAATTTAAACTGAAAATGTGATTTAATTAATTTAATATTAATTTATTTAATTAACTGGAAAATAGCCATTTTTAGCCATTGACTCGGATTTCGACGAAACCAGTTTCATCGGATCCGTAACGGTGAATTATTGTGAGATTTCAAGTTTCGTAGTGATCAGACTTACCGTTTGACCATGGAAGCTTGAAACGTGTAGAAATTAATTTAAGAAATTTAACTAAAATGATTTGATTTTTGAAACTCTATCTTCCGAATACAATTGAATTAGGCATCGAGACTAGTTCCATTGTGCTTGGAATGGGGGTAAAACATTAGGAACGTCAGGCGACACGCTTCGTTTGGAGTTCAGATAGTTTGGACTTCATGCTATAAATAGGCACGCAAAACAAGAATAATAATATTTTAATAGGCTGAAACCCTGGCCGCCACTTCCTTATATTTGAATGGCCGAAAATTCTCCACCTTCCTCCTTCGATTTCTCTTTATACGTTCATCAAATTCGAAAACTTCCAAAAGCATAGTTGTAGAGCTCTACGAGATCTACACGTCCAACGGTTGATTTGTCATATTACATCTCGGATTTGCTAGAATCTGACCTTGAAGGCACTTACGTTTTTCTTGATTTTTAATCAAACGGCAAGGGGTTCGGCGCTTGGGGCGGAGGTGTGTAGAGGGGTAGCGCACATGATGGCAATGCCTGATCGAGCTCAGGTCGTTAGAAGGTGCGTGCATTTGGCAGGGATGACCGTGTTTTGATGGGTTCTGTACATTGTCGAGTTTGAGAAGAAGGAGGTACGTGTGTTTTCATTTTCTTTTCTTTTATTATAATATATATAAAAATTTAAATGTTCTAACATCAATAATTTGTGCATACGAGGTCAGTATAATGGTGGTTTTCTCTGCTAGGATCGTATTGAAATTCCCGATATTTTAACACTAGTTTGGACAAATTTTGAAACCGTTCAAATTTTTAGCTTAAATTTGATTTAAATTCAATTTAAATTCAATTTAAATTCAAAAGGTGAGTGTTTTAACCCACTCACAACTTCTAAAATTTCTTATGTTTGTTAAATTGATTTACGATGTGATTAGAAATTTATGTATGACTGTTTGACATATTTTGAATCATCATCTTAGTTTAGTTGAATTTATTTGGATAAAATAGTTATTTAATTTATTATTGAATATAAACTGCCAATAAATACCTGTTATTCATTATATGTTCTATTTTGATGTTATTGATTGAATTGGATGATGATTGTGATAAATGTTTGATGATTGATATTGGATGAATGGATGTGTATTTTATATTGTTATAAACTGCAAGCTATTATGGATTTTTATTTCATTCGGGATTGCGGTTTGAAATGATATATAACCATATTTATATTTTATATTACGGATTGAAATGATAAATATCCGTATTACTTGACGATAGGATAGAAAATTATATACAGACACCGTGGTCTATATATAAAAATATTTTGGAATGATTTCTATGGTTTTGTAAAGAAATATATGGTTTTAGATAAATATTGATTTTAGATATTAAATAAATGTTATTTTATCATTGATTTTAAGCTATGTATAATTTGTTTTAATATAGAATAAGCTTAATAATAAGTTTGATTTTTATTGAAGAAAATATGGTTAAGTATTTAAATTGTATTTCAATATAGAGTTTATATTGATTTAAATAAATTAAGGTTGGAAGATAAATCAGAGATTTAATTGAAAGCGAATTTATTTAAAAATTAAACTCAGATAAATTTGATGTGAAATTTATTAAATTTGAAATTTTAGAAGGTATGATTTTTATAACTTGATTTTGGTTTAAGATGAATTAAACGAATATTTCAAGTATAAATAAATTAAAGGAAATATTTAGTTATTTGTAATTTGAGTTTTATTTAAATGATAATGGATTTATTAAGTGAAATATTTCAAAACTAAATAAAAGAAAATTGAATTGCTGAATTGTAATTATCAAGCTTAGTTTTGAGATTGTTGAATACTTAAAACTTGAAATATACTGAATTTGAAATGGTTTATTTTATGGATCAATCGGTTTTGAAATCAGTATAATTTGAAATGGTTTATTTGGGAACTGAATTGAATTGAAATTTATGATTTGGGATTTGTTTAAATTAATATCTAGAAATTTGAGTTGTTTTGGAATTGATTTGTGAAACTTAAGAAGCTATTTTATTATATAAAGTATTCTAATATTTAAACCATTTAAGTGGTGGAAGTTATGTTTCAAAGTTATGAGTTTCAAAGTATTATGATTTGACAGTGTTATACTTTAAGGGTTTTGATTTCGAAGTGTTATAACTTTGAAAGTGCTATGATTTTGGAAAAGGATATATTTGAAATAAAATGATACTATATTGATTTTGGTTTTTATAAAAATGATATCATATTGATTTGGTTTTGAAATTGAAACAATATCGTATTTATATGGTATTGAAATTGATATTATATTCTAGTTTTGAAGTATAAATTATTTTGAAATGACCGCGGTGTTATAATAACGTTTGGTTATTGAAGAGACCGGGATCGGAAGTTGTCATACTCTCTGCCAACTCCGAAAACCACTTTAATAACCGTGTACGCTGTGGAGATTTCAGAATGAAGTAGGATGGCGGCGGCGTTTCTTTGAGGTATATACGTGGACCTGACTCCCGTGAGTTGGTATAAGGTGGCTAAAACAGGAGCAATTGACGGGCTAAGAAGGTAGCACCTTTTATCGGACACACTCCTTCGATACCATTCTATTACTTTATGATTGATTGGGGCCCTTTTGATTTTGGAGGTATGGCTCGAGGTGGGCGGTAGTAGCTGCTACGCGTTACCACAAGTCCGGAAGCGTAATTGGTATATCTACCCTGGCATTGCCTAGTTGTGCCGTGTCACCTACCCTAGCGAGCCTTGTACGAGTTTGATTTATGTCGTACCTATGTAGCATCTTCTCGTAGCCTCCCGATCAGGAGGTACGCAGGTGTTGTGTAGACTATTGGCATTATTTATGTGTTAAGGTGGAAAATTTAAAGCTTTAATGCTATTTTAAAGTAAGTTTATTTTAATATTAGACATTATTATAATAGCGTATTAATACTACATAGTAAATAGTTTAACGGATTCTTAGGAGATATAAATCCCGAACATCTCTTAAGTTACTGCACTCATGTTTGACACTGGATAGGAGATGTTAAATCCCGTAAACATCTCTGACGCCGTTCCACTCATATTGTTTACCATTGATCTAACTTACATAAGATCTTTTAGTTCTGACTCGAGTGTTTTGTCTTTTCAATTCGCTCGGGTCAGTCTGAGCATTTCAGGATTCGTAGACTTTATTTCTGGAGGACGAAGACGAAGATTGTATTACTATTATTTATTATATTATTCCACTTTGTATTACTATTATTTATTATATTATTCCACTACATTCATACCGTTCCGCTGCATTATTTATTATTCTTTGGTATGTGTAACTCTGATATGTGTTGTATAAGTATAGGTAAATGTTTTGTAAAACAGCTTCATGAACTGTTATTTGATTATTATATTTTTGTCATTCCACTGCGAAATTCTGTTTTGTTTTTTTCTTTCTTCGTTTTTCTTATTCACCCCAATAACAATACGCCCTTCTAAACGGGTTGAGTGTGACATGGGTGGTTTATCGTCGATTTAAAGCGAACAAAAAGGCGGGACGTTACAAAATCCTTTTCCCATTTATTCAAAATCCATATTTTTTCCATTCTTTAATTTAATATATAGGATTTAAAATCAATCCTTTATCCCTTTCCCAAATTCATTCCTTTAATTTATTTGAATTCACTATAATTATTTTACTTAAAAATTTCCCTTTTTATTTCCTTTAAAAATCCAAACTTTATATATTTTTCACTTTCTCAAAATACCAATATATATTCAACCAAGCCATAATATTCAATAATTTTAATTCCCAATACAATCAATATAATCATCACAAATTATCACCTAAATCACATTACTGAATATAAAATAAATTCATCATTTTGAGGAATCCAGTTGGATCCTTCCAACCTGTTTTCCTACATCCACAGATGTTAGCACAACAATTTAAAATACCAATCCCGCTTCAAGGCAGGATATCGAGGTATAAAGGGTCATCCGCTATTATGCGGGCGCATAGGGTCTCATCCGCTATATAATGCGGGAAATCAATCACTTCAATATATATATATATATATATATATATATATATATATATATATATATAACGTATCACATCCAAGCTGATAATTAATTATCAATTCAAGCAAACAACCAATAATTTAAATTTAACTATTTAAATTTAAAAGGTAATCTAAATGAGTGAGATTAACTCACCTTTAATTATTAATTTGCAATCTGATCCACACCGGCTTGATTCTCCATGATTTTAGACCTTGTACAACATTAGATGATTTTTATTAATATTCAAATAAATCGAATATTTAAATTCTCATTTGATAAATTTAATTAACCTATGATTTTATATTAAATTAATAATCTAATTTTAAACTAATCTCCTTTTAATAAAATATTTTTAGCAACTAAAATAATTTAATAAGTTAATTGAAACTCTCCAAATTCATTATTTTAAAATTAAACTAGTAGATTTAGAATGTGTGTATCTATTTTTCTTTTGAAACTATATATTTATATAAATAACTAGTAGATTTAAAAATATAATTTTTAAAAAATGGAATTTTTTTTGTATCTCACTTAAGTATAAAATCCCTATCCATAAATATAATTTAAAATAAATGGTAAATACCTACTGCCTCGCAACGATCAATGCTGTTCCTTTCCACCAACGTGAATTGTAACAACCCGCATATTTATCGAGTTTATATTTAAATATTTTATTTAAATATTAAATCGTTAATCGGATTTTGGTCCGAAAAGCTACTTTTTGCAAACGGACACATTAGGACTCGAGACCACTTCCATTGAGTTCGAAATGCTGTTTACAACATTTTTAAGTATAAACATTGATATTATTGGAGATAGTAGAATTTCGCTACTTTTTCACTTGAGACTTTGGGTTGGGCTTTTAGCCTATTAGACCCAACTTTCACCCCTCCTCTTCAGAACTTCATTTCTATTTGCCTAAGCCTTCAAGCTTCTTCAAAAATGGTGGAGGGAATGGGAAATTAAAATTCCAAAACTCAAATTCAATTGCAATCCATCTTTCTACTCCAAATTCAAGAAGAAGACATTGGATTCAAGCTTCTTGTGCTTAGATAGAAGAGGGATTGATTCTTGCTTGCTTAAAATTTCATTTTCATTGATATTTGGTGCAAAGGTGAGATTTTTATCTCACAATTCTAGTCTATAACTATATTAGACTATTTGGAATGATTCCCTATCATGTTTGCACGCACATTTGCATTTGGTTTGGATTGGATTGGCGAAAAACTTCAATTTTTAGCGTTTTGGTGAATTTCCTGCATTTAAGTCGTTCTGCCCGGATTTGGCTCGCTCGGAGTTAGGTCGTAGGTCGCAAGGTCGCTAGGTCGTGGGTCGTCTGGGTCTAGGTCGCTCGGCATGACTCTGGGTCATCGAAATGCTTGTTTGAGTTAGGTCGCGCCTCTTTTAGGTCGCGTCTCCTTTAGGTCGCTCCTCTTTTAGGTCGCGTCTCCTTTAGGTCGCGCCTCTTTTAGGTCGCGTCTCCTTTAGGTCGCTCTCCACTGGAACCCTTAAGTCGTTTGGCCTTAGGTCGTTGAACCGTTAGGTCGTTGGAAACCACTTGATCGTATGACCTTGTTAGGTCGTTAGGTCGCGATGGCTTTAAGTCGTGCACCTATTAGGTCGTTCGCCCCTTTTTGTCGTTAGGTCGCCCGACTATTTATGTCGTTAGGTCGCGAACCCACTTAGGTCGCTTAACCTTGTTTTCCTCTAGGTCGCGTGGCCTTTAGACCCTTAGGTCGTGAGCAGTTAGGTTGTTAGACCTAGGTTGCCTTTTCCCCTTAGGTCGTTGGACCGATAGGTCGCTTCACTTGTGCTCACGTTAGGTCGTTCGACCCATTCATCTTTAGGTCGTTCCACTTGCCTATCTCGTAGGTCGCGTTCCACCTAGGTCGCGTGAACCTATAGGTCGTTGGACCCTTAACTCGTAGGTCGTTGGATCTTATCCCGATAGGTCGCTCCCTTCACTAGGTCGTACCGTTTTGGTCGGGGGGCTGCCTCCGGACCCCCGCGACCTGACCGGGCAGGTCGAACCCCGTAAGCGGTGGCGTTGCCCCCGCACCCCCACCTTGCGGGGTTGCCACCCCCCCTGGACCCCCCCTCCGTAGGGGATCTTATCTGAAAAACGTTGAGCTGATTTCCTTGGATTTTATTCACATCTCCGTATGCGATCATTGTGACTGATTGTTTCTATAATTGCTTCTGTGTTTTGTCACTTTATAATATAAAGGTTTCAATACTAGTAGTAAATATCAAAACTATTTTAACAAACAATTTCAACTCTATTTTTAATAACAAAGCTCTTTTCTTAAACCGTTTTCCAATCTATTAGTATATACAAACCTTTACCTCACTCGGATGAGAAATCTAATTAAACGACTTAGTAAAACAAGTGGTATGAAACGCTTGCGTTCACTTCGTCGGTTAATTCTTGGACTTGTTCGATTGAACCTCTTGTGACAATTTTATTAGTGAAGATTTACAGTTTGTTCGTAAATATTTAAGTTAAGCAAGTGGTTATGGGACATGAAGCCAAACTTCGAAACAATGTAGAATAACTTGACAAGGATCATCGTCCTAAGTCCACCTTAGGAGTCTTGCTTTAGGATTTTGTTCGGGTTTTCAAATCGATTCATCCTATTTCTTTTATGATTCCTTACTTCACCTATCAAGAATGATTGATATTCATTTGGTGAATAACTATTTTCTTTCTCTTCTTTCTTTCTTAAGGAAGAAAATGTCTAGACCAGGTCGTCCCAGAGCTGGATCATCTAGTGCTCCACCACCGGATGGAGTTTTTATGACTACTTAACAGTTACTTGATTTAGTAACGAACGCTCAAGCAGCTGGAGCTAATCCGGCACCTACCCACCCAAAGTCGGGGTTTGCACGATTGTGCAATGATTACACCAACCTGGGTGGGAGGCCGTTTAAAGGCTCTGAAACTATCATTGGGGTCCAGGCTTGGCTCAGAACGTGTGATAGGATCTTCTCTCGCATGAACCTCGTTGACCTCCATCGAGTCGAGGTGGCTTCCAGCATGCTCCAAGAAAGAGCATTGGATTGGTATGAGCTGTTAATCTCAGAAATTAATGAAGCGGATCTCACCTGGAAGCACTTCCGGGAACGCTTCGAATCGAAATTCGTGCCCGAGGCTGAAAAAGTAACTTTGGCTCGGCGATTTATTGACCTTGTTCAAGGTCAGTCTTCTGTGGTGGACTACGTCGCATCATTCGAATCCCTTTCCAAATATGGGGTCGAGTATATAAATACTCCACTAAAGAAGAACCAGAGGTTCGTTTATGGCTTAAATAAGAATCTTAAGAAGTCACTACTCCTGAAACTAGAAGTTGCATTTGATCAACTTATAGATATCGCTCTTCGTCTTGAAGAGGCTGATAAAGAAAGTGAGGTGGAGGTAGTAGCTTCCAAACCCAATTTCAATAACAAAAAGAGGCCCAACAAATTCAAAGGCCCTTATCCCAATAAGAAGGGTAAACAAGCAACTCCTGCTGCAAAGGCTCCTTCTCCTGATACTGCGAGATGCTTCAACTGTGGCGTAGAGGATCATTTTGTGAACAAGTGCTCAAAGCCCAAATCTTGTCGCTATTGTAAGAGCCCAGATCACTTTATACATCAATGCCTCAAACGTAAAGGCAGGAATGAGGGAAAGTTAAATGTGGCTCAAGCCCCTGGCAACACATCTCGTGGCCAAGGTATTTCTCATTCCATTCTTGATGGTATTATTTTATTTCATGATCAACCTATTAGAGTTCTCTTTGATACGGGTGCATCCCATTCTTTTATATCAAAGGAACTGGTAGACACTTTTTCCTTAAGTGTTACTGCATTAATGACTTCTTTAAAAATTGCGAATCCTGTTGGTGGATCCGCAACTCTTAGTTTGCTTTGTAAAGATGTGGAGATTATTTTTTACGATTTTTCTTTCCTAGCCGATTTGCATGTCATGCGTTACTTAGGCTTTGGAATAATTTTGGGAATGGATTGGCTTAACCGTTATCAAGCCCATATCCTATGTCCTGAGCAGACTATTCATCTCCGACATCCACTATCTGTTAATTAGATTTCTGTTAATCTTAAAGATTCAGAATCCTGTCTGGTGGCATCTTTATATTCTTTAAATCCTCGTGATAACGATGATGATGAAGAAGATGATATTATTTCTCGTATTCATGTTGTTCGTGAATTTTTCGACATATTCGAGCCCGTTTTAGGTTTACCACCTAAACGAGCAATTGAGTTCAGAATTAATCTTGTTTCTGGAGGTCAACCTATTACTCGTCCTCCTTATCGCATGTCCAATAAGGAAAATGAGGAGATGCGTAAACAATTATCTGAGTTGGAGACGAGGCAATTTATTCGCTCTAGTTCCTCGCCTTGGGGAGCTTCGGCTATTTTCGTAAAGAAATCCGATGGTACTCTGAGGCTCTGCGTTGATTATCGCAAGCTTAACGATCTAACTATTAAAAATAAATATCCTTTACCTCGGATTGATGATTTATTCGATCAGCTTAGTGGTGCTAAGGTCTTTTCACAATTGGACTTGGCTACCGGTTTCCATCAGCTTCGTATCGCTGAGGATAACATTCCTTTGACATCATTCCGTACTCGATATGGATCTTATGAATGGCTTGTTTTGCCATTTGGGTTAACGAATGCTCCAGCTTATTTCGTTGACCTCATGAATCGAGTTTTCAAAGATTTCCTCGATCGGTTTGTTCTCATATTCATTGATGATATTCTTGTGTATTCAAAAACCGAGGAGGAACATGAGAAACATCTTCGGATTGTATTGGAAACTCTTAGGAGTAATCAACTAAAGGCAAAATTTTCTAAATACCACTTTTGGCAATCTCGTGTGAAGTTTCTCGGTCATATTATTTCCGAATCTGGAATTTTCGTGGATCCTTCAAAGATTGAAGCGATTCAAGATTGGAAAAGACCTGAGAGTGTGACTGAAATCCGTAGCTTTCTCGGATTGGCGGGCTATTACCGTCGTTTTATTAAAGACTTTTCTAAGATTGTCGTGCCTCTTACTGGCTTGACTAAGAAGGGAGTTAAATACATTTGGTCGGACAAATGTGAAGCCTCTTTTCAGAAATTGAAAGAACTCCTTTCCGATGCTCCTATTCTTGTTATTCCCGAGGGGAATCAAGATTTGTTGTTTATACCGATGCTAGTCACGTTGGTTTGGGTGCCGTTCTTATGCAAAAAGAACGTGTTGTTGCTTATGCTTCTAGGCAATTGAAGCCGGCCGAGACTAGATATGCCACACATGATCTGGAAGTCGCGGCTATTGTTTTCGCCCTTCGAAGGTGGCGTCATTATCTATTGGGAGAGAAATTTATTCTTTACACGGATCATAAGTCTTTGAAATATTTATTTTATCAAAAAGAACTTAATTTACGTCAACAGCGTTGGCTCGAGTTCCTTGCACCTTATGATCTTGATATTCTTTATACCCCCGGTAAGGGTAATCGTGTCGCCGATGCTCTTAGCCGTAGGCAACAAGCAGTTGTTTCTATGATGATATCCGAATGGAACGATCTTGAGATCTTATCCGCTTGTGAGATTCGAGAGTGCGTATCCGATTTATGCTCATCATTTGTTTTATGTAGCCTTGAGGCTCATCCTTCTCTCTTAGACCGCATTCTTGAAGCTCAAAGGCTAGATCCTGAATTGGTTCTTCTTGACCAAAATATTAAGGATAGAATTGATATTGATGGTTTGAAAGACTTTGGTATTGATTCTCGTGGAGGCATTCGGAAATTTGGTAGACTTATCGTACCAAATATTGGTGATCTTCGTAAAGATATTTTAGAAGATTCCCATCGTTCTAAGTTCACCATTCATCCCGGTAGTAGTAAAATGTACGCTGATATGAAGCGACTTTATTATTGGGAGGGAATGAAATCTGATATTGCTAACTTTGTTAAGTGTTGCATGACTTGCCAACTTGTCAAGGCCGAACATCAAAGGCCTGGTGGGTTATTGCAACCTTTAGAAATTCCAATTTGGAAGTGGGACCAAATTTCCATGGATTTTATAGATGGCCTTCCCCCTTCTCGTTCGGGTCATGATGGCTTATGGGTGATCGTTGATAGGCTTACTAAATCCGCCCATTTTATTCCCGTTCGGTCTAACCGAACCGTTCCTCTTTTGGTCAAACTCTTTATCAAAGAAATTGTTAAATTGCATGGAGTTCCTACTTGTATTGTTAGCGATCGAGATCCATTGTTTACTAGTGGATTTTGGAAGAGTCTTCAAAAAGCTTTAGGAACGAAGCTTAACTTTAGCACTGCTTATCACCCCCAGTCCGATGGACAAACCGAGCGTGTGAATCAAACTCTTGAAGATCTTCTTCGTGCTTGTGTGCTTGATTTTGGTGGAAGTTGGGAAGATCATATTTCACTTGTTGAATTTTCCTATAATAATAGCTTCCAATCTAGTATTAGTATGGCACCTTTCGAGGCACTCTACGGAAGGCCCTGCCGATCTCCTTCTTGTTGGCTTGAGGCCGGTGAGAAGCTGGTTTTAGGTCCAGATTTTATTCGAGATTCCACGGAAAAGATTGAACTTATTCGACATAGGATGAAAGAAGCACAGAGTAGACAAAAATCCTATGCCGATAATCGAAGAAGGAAATTAGAATTTTCTGTTGGGGATCCTGTTTTTATTCGTGTTTCACCTATGAAGGATGTTGTACGTTTCAGTCGATCGGGGAAGTTAGCGCCTCGATATATTGGGCCATTTCCTATAACTGAACGTATTGGTTCCATGGCTTATCGCCTTGCATTGTCGGCTCAGTTTTCTGCTATGCATGACGTATTTCACGTTTCTCAATTACGGAAATACCTTCGGGATTCCGATTCTATTCTTGAGCCTGCTGTTGTGGAAGAAATTGAAGTTTCGCCGAATTTAACTTATGAGCAGCATCCTATTCGAATTATAGCTTCTGAGGTTAAACGACTTCGAAATAAAGATGTTCCGCTTGTGAAGGTTCAATGGTCCTCAAATCCTAAGGATTGTTCTTGGGAATCCAGAGAATTCATCGAGCGTACACATCCGGACTTGCTTTCTCCTGCTCTTTGAGGTGAACTTCTTATTTCAAATTTCTCTTGTGTTAATATGCTTTTATGGTTGTTACTTTTTATTTCCATCTCATATATATATTGCGAGGATGCAATTTCTTTAAGGAGGGGAGTCTGTAACAACCCGCAAATTTATCGAGTTTATATTTAAATATTTTATTTAAATATTAAATCGTTAATCGGATTTTGGTCCGAAAAGCTACTTTTTGCAAACGGACACATTAGGACTCGAGACCACTTCCATTGAGTTCGAAATGCTGTTTACAACATTTTTAAGTATAAACATTGATATTATTGGAGATAGAGAATTTCGCTACTTTTTCACTTGAGACTTTAGGTTGGGCTTTTAGCCTATTAGACCCAACTTTCACCCCTCCTCTTCATAACTCCATTTCTATTTGCCTAAGCCTTCAAGCTTCTTCAAAAATGGTGGAGGGAATGAGAAATTAAAATTCCAAAACTCAAATTCAATTGCAATCCATCTTTCTACTCCAAATTCAAGAAGAAGACATTGGATTCAAGTTTCTTGTGCTTAGATAGAAGAGGGATTGATTCTTGCTTGCTTAAAACTTCATTTTCATTGATATTTGGTGCAAAGGTGAGATTTTTATCTCACAATTCTAGTCTATAACTGTATTAGACTATTTGGAATGATTCCCTATCATGTTTGCACGCACATTTACATTTGGTTTGGATTGGATTGGCGAAAAACTCCAATTTTTAGCGTTTTGGTGAATTTCCTGCATTTAAGTCGTTCTGCCCGGATTTGGCTCGCTCGGAGTTAGGTCGTAGGTCGCAAGGTCGCTAGGTCGTGGGTCGTCTGGGTCTAGGTCGCTCGGCATGACTCTGGGTCATCGAAATGCTTGTTTGAGTTAGGTCGCGCCTCTTTTAGGTCGCGTCTCCTTTAGGTCGCGCCTCTTTTAGGTCGCGTCTCCTTTAGGTCGCTCTCCACTGGAACCCTTAAGTCGTTTGGCCTTAGGTCGTTGCATCGTTAGGTCATTGGAAATCACTTGATCGTATGACCTTGTTAGGTCGTTAGGTCGCGATGGCTTTAAGTCGTGCACCTATTAGGTCGTTCGCCCCTTTTTGTCGTTAGGTCGCTCGACTGTTTATGTCGTTAGGTCGCGAACCCACTTAGGTCGCTTAACCTTGTTTTCCTCTAGGTCGTGTGGCCTTTAGACCCTTAGGTCATGAGCAGTTAGGTCGTTAGACCTAGGTTGCCTTTTCCCCTTAGGTCGTTGGACCGATAGGTCGCTTCACATGTGCTCACGTTAGGTCGTTCGACCCATTCATCTTTAGGTCGTTCCACTTGCCTATCTCGTAGGTCACGTTCCACCTAGGTCGTGTGAACCTATAGGTCGTTGGACCCTTAACTCGTAGGTCATTGGACCTTATCCCGATAGGTCGCTCCCTTCACTAGGTCGTACCGTTTTGGTCGGGGCGCTGCCTCCGGACCCCCGTGACCTGACCGGGCTGGTCGAACCCCGTAAGCGGTGGCGTTGCCCCCGCACCCCCACCTTGGGGGGTTGCCACCCCCCTGGACCCCCCCTCCGTAGGGGATCTTATCTGAAAAACGTTGAGCTGATTTCCTTGGATTTTATTCACATCTCCGTATGCGATCATTGTGACTGATTGTTTCTACAATTGCTTCTGTGTTTTGTCACTTTATAATATAAAGGTTTCAATACTAGTAGTAAATATCAAAACTCTTTTAACAAACAATTTCAACTCTATTTTTAATAACAAAGCTTTTTTCTTAAACCGTTTTCCAATTTATTAGTATATACAAACCTTTACCTCACTCGGATGAGAAATCTAATTAAACGACTTAGTAAAACAAGTGGTATGAAACGCTTGCGTTCACTTCGTCGGTTAATTCTTGGACTTGTTCGATTGAACCTCTTGTGACAATTTTATTAGTGAAGATTTACAGTTTGTTCGTAAATATTTAAGTTAAGCAAGTGGTTATGGACATGAAGCTAAACTTCTATATTTACTAGCTTAGTGTAATTGACACTTCTCGTTGATCATGACGATCATTCTGATGATTTAGACTAGCAACTGTGCGATGTCTCTTGTTGCGAGGTTTGACTAGACACCACTTGTGTGATTCCACTCACACATACCTTTTTGCTTTTTGGTTAGTCTGGACCTTAATCTGTGTGATTCCATTCACACATGTGGGGTAGCTCCCCTTGGTCTTCGGACCGTCACGTGATAGGCCTCTTTCTCTTTTCTATGATTTCTGGACTTCTTGCATTGATTTCTAGAATTTATGTCATTGACTTGTTATGAGTACAAGTTTGGGGTATGATGCCCTTTCCGAATCTTTGAGAAGATTCTTGTGATATTGATTATCTCTTATTGATTGATCTTCTGTTGATCATTATTTACATACTTATAGTGGTATGTCATTATGGATATTTTATGTTTATGCCATATCTTTTATGTTATATCATGTCATCTGATATTTATAGCTAGACTGACCCGTTTATTATTTTCTTAAATAATACTCGGGTCAGACCGAGATGTTACAGGTGCTTCTGCTTGACTTCTTCCCAGGGATTCATCACTCTGACTTTTGTCTAACTATTTAGATTAGCAGTTTTTGTTGTATACACTTGAGATATAGACTCATAGTTTTATTCTTTTGTATAGCACGTGTTGCTATTCTTTTGTATTATCGTGGATCTTACTGACCACTACTCTGATGTACACTTTCATGTGTTAGTTATATATTCATATCTTCTTCCGCCTTTGTGATATGGATATCTGTGACTGATTTGTGTTATGATTATTTCTATGTTTGTTTTCGAAGATTATTTATAGCCACTGTGTGATAAGAAATTACATGGATGGTCGCTTCTCAACAGCCTTATTCTCCATGCTAGTTGACAGCACTACACCGTAGTGTTCTTGGTTAGTGTGGGTATAGAGGTGGGGCGTCACATGAATAGCAGAACCACGTTGAAACCCCGAGTCGTGCCCCTTACCACGACTCTCGAAATCGTGCCGCCAGAACTCGCGATGTGCCTCCCTCGCTACCATGAACCAACATCGGCTCACGTCGCAATTGCCTTGCCGCTGCGCTAACTCGCACATGAGCGTCTTCGGCCACGACTAATACACGAATCCATCTCGTTTGATTTGAATAGGAAATTCGAAGTTGGAATAAGAAATGAAAGAGGAGCTATCACCATTTTTTTTTAAATTTGATTTGAATTCGTGAGACTGAGGGATTGAGGGGAGATGGCTCACGTTCTATTCTAATTAAATTTGCCCCCTTTTTTCGTTCAACCATTACTTCTTCGTTTTGGATTTTTTGAAGGGTAATTCGATTTCGTCCGTTGAGGAAGAAATTGAAATCCCAGTTTACACAGTCGGGATAATTATTCAATTTTTTTATTGAGGGATGCGTGTGAAATTAAACAAAATAAAAGAAACACGTGTAATAAATTCCTTTACATGTCCGCATAGATTTGCAATAGGTCTAAAGCAATTATATTGTTTATTTAAATTTAAATTTCAAATTTAAATTGTCTAAAAAATGCAACTTAAATTTTCGAACTCCTATCGAGGCATGCCGCTAGGCGTTTATAATACTATACCCATATTTCGAACGAAATGGAAAAGGCTTCGAGTCCTAATTCGATCGTATGGAGAAGATAGATTTTGGATCCAGTTATTATATTGAATTTTGATATAGATTTCAACGCGTTTACCTACCGTACGATCACATGACAACTCCAAACATTATGAAATTTGAAATCCAATAATAATACACTATTACGGATCCAATGGAACTGCTTTCGTCGAATTCCTAGACTGTGCCTCGGAAGGCTATTTTTAAATATCAATTTAAACTATATATTTTTAGAACTGAGCAAATCACCTTAAAATTCAATCTTAAAGCTCTTATTATTCTCAGTACTATTAATATAAATTTTATAAGCCGTTGAAATATTTTTAACAAGCCTAAAATTCCCAATTTACTATTTTAATCAATTTCCAAGTATTTAATCCAATAATTAAATTATCCCACAAATAGAGATATTTGAAATTAAAATTAAAATTAACCTTTTAGATATTTAAAATCAATTAAATATTACAATTTCAAATATTCAAAAATTCTGGGTCGTCACATTCCTTCCCCCTAAAAGAATTTTGTCCTCGAAATTACTAGTTAAAAGAAATGGTCCGTAACCCGTTAATTATTTCCCCAATCCAAATAGTTTTTAAACATCTTCCCAAAACAATATTTTTATTAAAGACACACTATCCATTCTACTAACTTCCCAAACGCATACATATCCCCCAATAACATTACTTACTCAACCATTCAAATGATAATTTAAAACCAAATCTAAATTATCAAAATTTTCTAGCTCTCTAAATTTTTGAAAAATTTCGCCACCATCTCTTTTGCGCGGCTAGACCGGTACAACTACAGAATGCCTCTACATGCCCCCAGATTTCAAAAGGAAATAAAAAGCCAAGTGGTTAGACCAGAAAATCATCAAATTTCATATAGAAATTTAAATACATACCTTTTGTCGGGCAATTCAATTTATCTTTTGAATTTGAAAACATCAATTTATCCTTTGCTATTAATTACCAGCACCCTACTCAGTAAAAATATCCAATCATAGCATTCAAAATCATTTTATACATTTCTTTTCAAAAGTATCAATATCTATTTCATTCAAGTCCGTACGACGTACACATATCATCCGTACGTAATATCTAATCCGATCGCTCACTCGATCACACAATTTCACTTCCGAACCAATATCGTCCACCCAACTTCCTAGTGCGGACTCAGATCTGGTTTCTTAATTAGAAACCGTCATTCTCCTTGCATAGCCACAAACTATGATAGAGAATTTCCAGAATCAATCAAAAATCCATATTCAGGGTTCGTTGATGTGCATGTAAATGTGCATATTTTTACCACCATATTTATTCTATTTAAATTAAATAAATGATTATATTGGGTATTTTAACTTGTTTTAACCAAAATTCATATTAATTCCAAATTGCCACATATTCATCTTTATCCAATTGCAAAACAGTCATTTGTGTGCATATATTTCTTTGAGAAAAATTAATTGGAAATTTATATATATTTTTATAGGAATTTGGTCTCAAATAGAAGTGGTTTCATGAAGGAATATGCATGCACAAAGAAGATACAAAAGAATGAAGATGTAAATAATTCAAAGTGAAGAACATGGAGGACCCCACTTACCCACCACTTTAATGTACAAACTAGAGACTAATGCACATGCTTATGGAATTAATGGCTTCATGTACACTTAAATGGGGATTATGACATGCTAATGATTACTTGGTGGCCACACTACCTCATGGGCACTTTGGGCATTCCCCAAAAATATGAATTAGGGTTTCATACATGTATAAATACCCATATGTTTCATGTAATCTCTGATCTCTCTCTTAGTCTCTCTTCATTAGTTTAGGCTCAAAATAAAAGAAAAGCTTCTCTTTCTTTCCCTGGCAACGGCGCCATTTTATATATTTATTATTTATTTTTATATTATATTTTTTTATCTTTGGTTTTATAATTCTATTTTTTTTATTTTTTTAAATATTTTCTTTATATTATATATTATTTCATTTTTTATCTTTTATTTTCATTATAATTTTTTTTATTAATTTTTTTTATATATATTGTTATATATCTTTATTATATTTATTTTTTTAATTTTATTAATTTTTATCTTTTATATTTTATTTATATATTTTTTGATTTTCATTTTTATATTTATATTTTTTAATTATTTTATTTATTTTTTATTTTTATTTTTTTATATATTTTTATTATTATTTATTTATCATAAAATATTTTTTATTATTATTCATATTTTTTATTATATATTATTATATTTATTATTATTTTTTATATTAATTTATTCTTTATTAATTTATTTTTAATATATATTATATTATTTATTTATATATATCTATAATGTTTACATACATATATTTTTATAATTTTTATTTATTTTATTTATTTATTATTATCAATTTAATATTATTTATTTTATTTATTTTATATTATATTATATTTATATTATATTTTTTTATAATTATATATTTTATTCTTTTATTTTTTAAATTTTTTTATTATAATTTTTTTATTATAATTTTTTATAAAATCATTATTTATTTAATTTTTATTTTTTACATTTTATTTTTATTTTTAATTATTTTATTTATTATTTATTTTGTATATATATAATTTTATATTTATTATCTTTTTTATTATATAATGTTATTTTTTATATGCAATATTTTATTAAATGTTTTCTTTATTATTATATTTAATTATTAATTTTCTTTATTTATATTATTTATATTTATTTTATTTTATTTTATTTTATTTTATTTTCATATTAATTAAATATTTTATTTACTTTTTTTCATATCATATTTTTTTCAATTTTTTTTTATATTTAATTTTTTATTAATTATAAAAAATATATAATAATAATATAATAATAATAAAAAAAATTACTATAAAAAATATAATAAAAGAAAATAATATGAATAATATAAAATAAAAAAATAATATAGATAAGAATAAGTATATAAAAAAATAAAATTATAATTCGTCGTCGAAAATCGAGTGAAAAAAAATCCCAACTCGGATCGGTATAATTACCTTGAAATTATGTGCTCGAATCTGGATCAAATCACTATGCGAATAAAATAATATACGTACATCTTACATATTTACCTCAATTGATTATCTGCTATATCAATTTTCTTTTATTCACATTTATTTTGATTTTCATACACTTATTCACAATTATCATTTCACACACCCTTATTAAACTTTTATTCAAATATTAACTTAGTATATTCCTCCATTTCAAATTTACTTAAGAATTTCACCATCCATTTCTTAAATTAAATATAAATATTTTACACACTTCAATATTTATTTTCACTTTACCAATTTGGTTTATATCTATTTCTATTCAAATTGGATCTCCAATTTCCATATGAATTCAATTCACCTTTAATTTTAGAATGCCGAATTCTATTCACCTTATCTCAAACGATATTTAATTAACCCTTTCTTTAACTAGTTCCACTTACTAATTTATTTATATCTCGAATACTTTTTATTTTCAAACCTTTATTCACTTCGAATTAAATCTACAACTTCGCTTTACTTCACACAATTTAAATTTTATATCATCCCAATATTCAATTTCAATTCCAGTTCTATTTACTTACAAATGCAAATTCATTTGTCTATCCACAATTTTATTTCCAACTTATAACTTTTTATTCAAGTAACCATTTCACTTAGTCTCCTTAGATTTTTCTTTAAATTCACTTTTACTTAACTAGGTTTAATTGCACTCCAATTCAATTTAAATTTTAAACTTCTATAAGTCTTCCAAATTTAATTACGTTTGCTAATTATTTTAATTCACTTCAATTAATTAGCTTACCTTCCAACTTATTTGGGTTTCACACTTACTTTTATTTAACCCTTTTCAAGTTGAATCTTATTCCAACAGATTTTAAATTTTATAAATCATCAAACCCATTTAGATTTCCATGAGCATTTTAAATAAGACTCCAGAGTTTAAACAATTTCTCAATATTTTAAAATCGCCTTTGAAATCAACTATATCCAAAATCCCTTGGCATAATAAATTATTCCTTTGAATTTCAAAACCAAACCCAACTTTTTCAAACAACTTAGTCTATAACATTCAGGTAGCAATTCCTCTCTTGGAAACTCGAAAATGAACATCGATGATGATGCAGTCATCACCGAAATTATTTTCCAGCGACCGAAAAGAGTTCAGTGCTTTTATCTCTTTAAAAACATTTCCAGTATTTCTAATTCCAAATCTCACCAGATTTCAAATCCAATTCAAAAATATTCCAAAATAATATCACTATCATTTCTCAAAAATCTTTGAAAACTATTTTCAAACCCAAAGGAATTTAAAATTTTCCCAAAATTTCAAATCCTTCCAATCTATATTCAAACATTACTCTAGAATTTATCTCTTTTTAATTATAAATCATATTTATAATTCACATTCACAAATCCCATTTTGTTATATAAATTCTTTTCTTATCTTCTTGCTATAACATTATTTCTTATTACAATTTCCATACCAAAATGATAATATTTTAATATTATCACTTCCTAATAACCAAGCAACCATATACTATGATAATTTACAAATTATTTTACATACAAAAATAATTTTGGGAAAAATTATTCCATTTACCTACCTTTAAAAACAATATTGTGTCGGTTTATCTTGTTTAAGAGTTTAGAAAACCCTATCGATGACGTGGCGTCCCACATATCGACCAGAATCCATAAACACTCAACCGATAAGTCAACACAATATTCGAAATCCATATTTTTCCCATTCTTGAATTTAATATATAGAATTTAAAACCAATCCTTTATCCCTTTCCCAAATTCATTCCTTTAATTTTTTTGAATTCACTATAATTATTTTACTTCAAAATTTCCCTTTTCATTTCCTTTAAAAATCCAAACTATATATATTTTTCATTTTCTCAAAATACCAATATATATTCAACCAAGCCATAGTATTCAATAATTTCACTTCTCAATATAATCAATATAATCATCATAGATTATCACCTAAATCACATTACTGAATATAAAATAAATTCAACATTTTGAGGAATCCAGTTGGATCCCTCTAACCTGTTTCCCTACATCCACAGATGTTAGCACAACAATTTAAAATACCAATCCCGCTTCAAGGCAAGATATCGTCGTATAAAGAGTCATCCGCTTTTATGCGGGTCACATAGGGTCTCATCCACTATATAATGCGGGAAATCAATCACTCCAATATATATATATACTATATATAACATATCACATCCAAGCTGATAATTAATTATCAATTCAATCAAACAACCAATAATTTAAATTTAACTATTTAAATTTAAAAGGTAATCCAAATGAATGAGATTAACTCACCTTTGATTTTTAATTTGCAATCCGATCCGCACCGGCTTGATTCTCCATGATTTTAGACCTTGTACAACATTAGATGATATTTTATTAATATTCGAATAAATCGAACAATTAAATTCTGATAAACTTAACTAACCAATTATTTTATTTTAAATTAATAATTTAATTTTAAACTAATCTTCTTTTAATAAAAAATTTAGCAACTAAAATAATTAAATAAGTTAATCGAAACAATTTAATCTCCAAATCCATTATTTTAAAATTGAACTAGTAGATTTAGAATGTGTGAATCTATTTTTCTTTTGAAACTATATACTTATATAAATAAATAGTAGATTTAAAAATCTAATTTTAAAAAATGTAATTTGTTTTGTATCTCACTGTAAGTATAAATCCCTATCTATGAATGTAATTTAAAATAAATAAAATAAATGGAAAATACCTACTGCCTCGCAACGATCAACGCTGCTCCTTTCCACCAATGCGAATAGTAGAACCATGCTGAAACCCCGAGTCATGCCACTTCCCACGCACTCTTGAAATCATGCCGCCAGAACTCGCAATGTCGCCTCCTTCGCTGCCACGAACCAACATCGGCCCACGTCGCGATTTCCTCGCCGCTGCGCCAACTTGCACATGAGCGTCTTTGGCCACGACTAATATACGAACCCATCTCGTTTGATTTGAATAGGAAATTCGAAGTTGGAATAAGAAATGAAAGAGGATCTATCACCATTTTTTTCAATTTGATTTGAATTCACAAATGAGACTGAGGTATTGAGGGGAGATGGCTCGCGTTCTATTCGAATTGAATTTGTCCCCTTTTTTTATTCAACCATCACTTCTTTGTTTTGAGTTTTTAAAGTGTAATTCGATTTCGTCCCTTGAGGAAGAAAATGAAATCCCAGTTTACATTGTCGCGATAATTATTCAATTTTTTTATTGAGTGACGTGTGGGAAATTAAACAGAATAAAAGAAACAAGTGTAATAAATTCCTTTACGTGTCCGCATAGATTTGCAACAGTTCCAATGCAATCATATTATTTATTTAAATTTAAATTTCAAATTTAAATCATCTCAAAAATGCAACTTAAATTTTCAAACTCCTATCGAGGTGTGCCATCAGGCGTTTATAATGTTATACCTCTATTCTGATCAAAATGAAAAGGTTTTGAGTCCTAATTCGATTGTATAGAGAAGAAAACTTTTGGATCCAGTTATTATATTGAATTTCGATATAGATTTCAATGCGTTTACCTACTGTACGACCACATGATAACTCCAAACACTACGAAATTCAAAATTCGATTACTAATACACTATTACGGTTCCAATGGAATTGGTTTCATCGAATTCCGAGACTGTGCCTCGGAAGGTTATTTTTAAATATCAATTTGAACTATATATTTTTAAAACTGAATAAATCACCTTAAAATTCAATCTTAAATCCCTTATTATTCTCGGTACTATTAATATTTTATACGCCAGAGAACATATATATATATATATATATATATATATATATATGGATGTATGGTATTTCACAATATTAATCATTTTATATCGTAAAATGATTAATATTGTGAAATACCATACATCCACATATACATATGTTCTCTCTATCGTAAAATGATTAATATTGTGAAATAATTTCACAATATGGTATTTCACAATATTAATCATTTTACGATATATCGTAAAATGATTAATATTGTGAAATACCATACATCCATATCGTAAAATGATTAATATTGTGAAATACCATACATCCATATATATGGATGTATGGTATTTCACAATATTAATCATTTTACGATATATCGTAAAATGATTAATATTGTGAAATACCTTACATCCATATATATATATGTTCTCTCTAGAGAGAACATATATATATATATGTATGTATATTTAGTATCTTCCTGAGATAACATATATATAGGATTTCAGTATCATACCTATTTACGATTATATTATATATTTATGATACTTATACATACATACATACATATATATATGTTCTCTGAACACATATATATACACATATGGATGTAAGGTATTTCACAATATTAATCATTTTACGATATATCGTAAAATGATTAATATTGTGAAATACCTTACATCCATATATATATATATATACATATACGTTCTCTCTGAGAGAACACACACACACACACACATATATATATGTATGTATGTATGTATGTATGTATGTATGTATATTTAGTATCTTCCCGAGATAACATATATATAGGATTTCAGTATTATACCTATTTACGATTATATTATATATTTATGATACTTATATATGATTTTTAATTATTTTACTATTTACGATTATAGTATTTATTTATGATACTATCGCCATATTTTGTAACTATCATAAATATTATATATTTATGATACTTACAAAATATACCGATAGTATCATAAATATTTAATATTTTTAATGTTAATTATATTACCTATTTACGATTATAGTATTTATTTATGGTACTATCGCCATATTTTGTAACTATCATAAATATTATATATTTATGATACTTACACAATATACCGATAGTATCATAAATATTTAATATTTTTAATGTTAACTATATTACCATACGTTATTCCAAAATTGGGAAGGAGATACGTTAATCAAAAATTGGGAGGCAGATATGTTATTAAAATTGCCCTCTACAACGAACTATTTACGATTATATTTTTATGAATATCGTAAGTATATATCATAAGTACCATATATCTTAAGTATCATATATATATATATATATATATGTATGTATACATACACATATATAAATATTTTTAACAAGCCTAAAATTCCCAATTTACTATTTTAACCAATTTCCAAATATTTAATCCAATAATTAAATTATCCCACAAATAGAGATATTTGAAATTCAAATTAAAATTAACCTTTTAAATATTTAAAATCAATTAAATATTTCAATTTTAAATATTCAAAAATTCCGGGTCGTCACAGACACCATTGGTCTATTTTGAAAAATGATTTTTGAATTCTGGAAAGGAAATATTTGGATTTTAATAATGTAAAGAATTTTGTTTCGAAAATTTTAATTTATAAGTTAGCTTTAAAATATAAATTTTAAGATTTTTCTTATAATTTTATTACTTTAAAAATATATAAAATAGTTTGATATAAAATACATTTAATAATAAGATTTAATTTAATAAAATTTAATTTATTTAGTATATAATATGTTTTAAATTATTTATTTAAAAATTTATATTAATATTTTAAAATAGATTTATAACTTTAATAATAAAGGTTGGGAAGATAAATTGATGATGACTTGGAATTTAAATTGGTTAATAATTGAATTTAAGAAAGAATTGATTTAAACTTGTTATTTTTGAGATTTTGAAAAGATATGAGTATAACATGATTTGATAAAAAGTGATTAAATGAATATTATCAATCTTGAATAAAATTGAGATTGAATGTTTAATATTGATTTAAATATAAAAATTAGAATTTGAATAAATTGTTATAAAAATGGTTAAGGGAATAGTTTCAAATTTGAGTAAATTTAAAGTTAAATGTTGAAATATAAATTAAATTTATATTGTAGATGTTTGAATATGTAAACTTGAATCATTGAACTTTAAATTGAAATGGTTAAACTGGAATTGATTTAAATTGAATTTTGGAACTTAAGATGATTTAAATCGATTTGCGAAATTAGAGAAAACTATTTTTATTATATAATAAAGTATTTTTAATATATGAATTATTTTATTATATAAACTATTTTAATTTATAGCTATTTATCATATATATATACTCTTTTTCAATATCTAAACTGTTTAAATCGAAGTGTTATGATTTCACAAGTGTTATGATTTCAAAGTGTTATGATTTCAAAAGTGCTATGATTTCACAAGTGTTATGATTTCAAAGTGTTATGATTTCAAAAGTGCTATGATTTCGAAAGTGTTATAATTTTGAAAGTGTTACAATTCTGGAAACAAATATTACTTAAAGTGAATAATGATATCCAATTGATATGGTTTGAAAATGGATATGATATTTTGATATGAAATATGAACTATTTGAAATGAAATGACCATGGTGTGAAATAAGCATTTGGTTGTTAACGAGACCGGGATCAGATATTGCCATACGCTCTGCCAATACCGAAAACCACTTTAACAACTTTATACGTCGTGGAGATTACAAAAAGAAGTAGGATGGATCGGCGAACGATTTCTGTATAAGGTATGACGTGACCCTGACTCCCGTGAGTCAGCTTAGATGTGACTAAAACAGGAGCTATACCTAGGCCAAGTGAGGTCATTCCTTTAATCGGACATGCTTGTTCGATACTATTCTATTGCTTTTGTGATTTAATTGGGTGCACCTTTGATTATGGGAGCGTGTTCCGAGGTGGGCGGTAGTAGCTGCTATGCGTTACCACCATCCCGGTTCTGCAATTGGTAAACCTACCTTGGCCTTACCTCGAGTGCCGTGTTCACATGCCCTAGAGCATATTCTACGAGTTTGTTTTATACCATACCTATGGGGTGCCCTTTGGGTAAACCTCACGGGGAGCCTACGGTATTGTATAAACTATGGAAATATATAAAATGTGTTAAGGGGGATATGTGTAACACCTTAACGCTACTTTAATAGTTTACTTTACTATAGACATTATTATAATAGCGTATTTTACTACATAGTAAATAGTTCCACTGATCTTTAGAGGATGGGTATCCCAAACATCCTTTAAGTTACCTTTATTTCAGTTGATATTTCACTTGAGTGGATTTATTGATATAAGAATGTTAATCCTGACTCGAGTGTTTTGTGTTTGTCTTTATGCTCAGGTCAAACTGCGTGTCACAGCATTTGAGACTCACATTTGGAGTTTGGAGCTTCGCTTGGAGATACATCTATATCTATTCTGCTTTCATCTACCCAGTTGTTTTTTTCAGACTTGTCATCTGTTGTATTTTGAGACTATATTGTATTTGAGATATTCTATGGGATTTTATTTCAAACTCTGCTGTTATATAATAGCTTATTTATTTATTCCTCTTCTTATTGTTATATTACTCTGTGTCTGCGATTCTATGATTTTGTGATTTATTAATCTACTTTATATGCTGAGTTTTGTCAAATTTAAATTAACAACATGTTGTTTTGAGCAATTCAAGTCCAACATGTGCGGATGCGAACAGCTCGAAATAGTGGGCTATTACAGGTTGCTCCATTCCTAGCCTTAGTTAAACACCTTATTTTATCTTTCCAGATCTCATAAGCGGGACAAATGTACTAGTCGTTTCCGCATACTCCGTTATCAATTTTATTTTGGAATAAATTATAAAGATTCCAAATTATCTTTCAAGCATTTGATTTTCTTTTTAAAAGTATTCACAATTGATTGCAGGAAAGATCGTTACGTTTAAACTCATATTCAAAAAGTTATAGGATTCGCAGCATAAAAATGCCGCGGAAAGTGCCGTATAAGCATATTTGATTTAAAAAACTTTTTAACATTTCAAAATTCATATTTTCCATTCCAAATCTCTTTTAAACTATATAAATAGATTTATCAAATTTATTCCATATTTTTCTATAAATAAAAATGTTCATTTAAATGGATTTCCCATTATGGTCACTTAACTGTGTTAGTGCAATTTTCTAGAAAATTGATTTTGATATAATTCAAAATATACTCAACGAAATTTTGATTTTCTTTATTCGTTTAGAAGATATGGATATAATAGTCCGGAATTTTCTTATCTCGAAGAATTCCGAGCTATATTCCACTCTATACACTCATTTGAACTTTTAGGCGCGAAATCACGAACTATCGTTGCACGATGCGCCTAATTTTAACTCATTTTTCAACATTTGACATAATCGATTCAAATTGAATTTTACTACCTATAAAATCATTACAAATCATTTTAAATCAATATCTTCACTTTCTAAAGTATTTAAAATGTATTTTCACTATTTCAATATTATAATACTATTTTATTCCTATTATTTTAATATTAAATTTCAATTTCAATTTCAATTTTAACATCAAATTAAACTCAATTAAAACTTAGATCTCAAATCTAATTTCAATTTAAACTTAAATTTAAATTTTAATTTCACTTTCAACTTCCAAAATCAATTTCAATTTCATTTTTCCTCTTAATTTCAATTTCAATTTAACTATCTTTTTTTATACCGTTTCACTTCAAATTTCAAATTCTCTTTTATTTATATTTTAATTTCAATTTCAACTGAAAAGAAACTTATTTTTTCAAATTATATCATATCACCAAATTAGGGTCTATTTAATAAAGGGATACTTAATCAAAATAAGCATCATTTATCGCTAACATAATTATGGTTCATACACAAACTAATATGATAAATAATCACAACCATAAACACTTGCAACTATTCAAACATAATACAAACATATCTAAACATCCATAACAACATTTCAATGAGGTGTATACTTGCATATGTAATAAAATGATTATATAACAAAATAAAAATATGATCTTTTAAAAGCAGTGAGAATTTTCTCGCCTTCATTTCCACTCTGTCAATCTTTTATGTAAGATATGCGCCTCTCGAACTAACGTGCTATTTTCCAAGCATCTCGAATTCGCCACTTTCCTATTCTTCTCTTTCTTTCTTTCTTTTCTTTTTTTAGTGGCCGTGGGCTATAGGGGAGGGTGTGTGGCCTAGGGAGGGGAGTACGGCCTTGGTGTGGGATATTTTGGTCGAGTAGGTGGCAGGTGTGCGATGTACGACCGTGTAGGGTGGTATAAGGGCTTGGGTAAGGTGGTGGCCGTGGGGTGTGGAGGATGGTGGACTCGGGTATGGTCATGTAGGGTGGAGGTGGAGCTCGGGTGGAGGTGTGTTTGGCTTGGAGGAGGTGGTGGGTGATGTTTTGAAAGGTGGAATTGGTTTTATTTTTTTTATTTCAAGAGAATGGAGAGGTGGGAAGCCATGGAAATGGAGGTGAAGAAGATTGAGAAAGTGAAGAACGAAGGTAAAGAATGAAGTGTGCAAAAATGAAAGGTGTGCATACTTATTTATAATTGAGTTTGGAAAGCTAAATGACTTAAATACCCTTACCTTACTTTTTGACTTTTGCTTAAGCATGATGTGAAGTGCTTTAATGGTGGAAAGAATGATAAGATGTAATTTGTTCTTAAGAAATGATGTTTGCCTTATTTTCTTAAACTTAAAATGGTCAAATAACTTTTGCTTCTTTTCCATGCATATCCATTCCATCTCATTAACGAGATGAGAAAGGTTAAGTCCTTTTTGTAAAAATTATGTTTAATAATCGAATTTTTATTATAAATTGTCAAACATGTTACTTTTGAATTTTTTGTAACTTTTGACTTTTTAAAGTGAATTTGTTTTTATATGTTATAAATGTAAGTATTATATAGTTTGTAAAGTTCATATATGTGTTAGAAAACATATTATGTTGCAACAACATAACGATGACTTGTTTTGGTTGAAAACGGTGTTTTTGTTGACAAATTTTACAGTTAAAACTTGACCTTTTTGCTAGACTATGTATTAATGTAAACCAAACTTAAAAAATGAACTTCTTACTTCCTTAGATAATTTAAACATGTCTATTCATATTATGAAACCATATTTAAATAATATCAAAATCTCCATTTTTACAGTGTATGTAAAACTGACAAAATGCGACAAATTTTGGTTATTTTTGTAAAACAATTATTAATAAATTTTTAAATATTTTAATATACTTTTATTATCTTTATTAGGTGTTTTTAGTAAGATTTATATTTTTAAATAAATATTTAAACCTATTTATTTAAGCCTTTATTTATTTTTAACAAAACTTAACTTTTGCCGATTTATTCTAAAATTCAAATTTATACTTCTAAATAATTAACTATAAGAATAAATAATTTCTCTATTATTATTTATTGTATATAACTTATTTATTTAAGTTTTAAATTCCTTTTAAATTTAAAAATAAGCAAAATCACTCATTTTCGAAGTAGCGAAATTACGGGTCGTTACGTTCTCCCCTACTTGAAAGCATTTCCTCCTCGAAATGAA
The DNA here is from genome assembly GCA_030765085.1 of Allium cepa. Taxonomy (NCBI): domain Eukaryota; kingdom Viridiplantae; phylum Streptophyta; class Magnoliopsida; order Asparagales; family Amaryllidaceae; genus Allium; species Allium cepa. The sequence goes on from CM060932.1 coordinate 127,410,887, forward strand.
AGTTAGACAAAGGAATCTATCTAATACTCATATCCTCAAACATTCTAACTTCTTTATGCTGATGACAGAAAGAAAATGCACATATAAAAAGAAGAAGTTTGATATCATACTGAAACAAATGCTACAAATCATACATACAGAGATTCCCCATACTAACCTGAGTACTTATCACATACTTAAGGTTATATATACATACATCAAGTCAGACACTTATCATATCCATCCTAGTGCATACTGCACACTTAAAATAATGTATACAACAACCAAACAAGACTATAAATCCAAAAATAACCAAACCGATAATATATCAAAATAAATTAATGCATCCGCATAACCCATCCCCTTACCTTTGCATGTACTACACCTAAGGTCTATAAATATACACATATCAAAACATAAGTCTAACCCCTATATCTTAATGCTCATTATTTAAGATAACTATCCAATTACCATGTGGACAGACTAAAAAATCATACTATATGTGATATTTAATTCGATCTATTATTCGAATCCACAACTTTACTTTCGAACTAGTATTGATCCTCTAATTTTTAAGTGCGGACATTGGTCAGACATTCTGATCATAGACCCTTACTTTCCTCGCATAGCTCTCTACTATGATAATTACAAACCCTCATCAATGTTCGCCATCAAGAATCGAGTGATAAATCCTTTTCGGATTGGCGTAAACACCTCAAAGTACTGTACTCAAATCTTAGATTAAAAATTTATGTGCTGAAATGATCTATGTATAATTTATGTATTTATTCACATTCATTTTACCTAATGTATTTCTTCAAAATTTCTATTAATCCAAGTTTATTTCACAACCATTTTTACAAAATTAACAAATACACACTCATATATAAAATACTCTCATAACTCATTCTAGGGTGTTACTAGCCCTATCTCTAATGAGTTACTCATCCTAGGATATTACTAATCCTATCTCTGATGAGTCTTTACCCTACCAAAGCCAAGGCTCTCGCTTAACCTTCAGCTCTGATACCAAATGTCAAGGCTCGTTTTTCCGTACCCTTTAAATTGACAATAAACCACATATTTCCAACTCAAATTGTACGAAAAGACGGAACATGAAGAGTAATAAAGAAAATAGACAGAACAAAATCTCATGGAATAACATATAATATTGAAAAATATCTTCACAACGGAAAAACTTTAAAATACATATACAGAGCCTAAACTAAATTTAGCTTGGACAGTTATAAACATCTGTTCTTATAATTGCTGACAAACATCAAATAAAGACAAACAGACAGCAGTGGATAATAGAATATGTCATACATAGATGAATATCTACAACTCTCCTCTAGAAACTTCATCCGTCTTCGACAAAACCTAAAACTACTCGGATCCGAACCTAGTATTGAAAACACCCGAATCGGGCTTGTTAAACCGGCGTGAGAAAAACTCAATAATAAATGACAGTGTCATATATCATCCTTTTAACAAAATCATTTGAAAAGAAAGAGTATCTCATAAGACCACGCCCACACATAAACACGGACGAGTTTTTTACCTCATGATAACCAAAACACTTTTATATCAAAACATTTGATATTATTTCTATTGACATCTCTTTGAAAACATTTGCAAATAAACTTATTAATCTTAGCCGAAATGGTTACCCATATAGCATTTCGAGGCTATTCCTTATGCCAATACAAACAAAATCGCAAGTTCTTATTGGAGAATGGATTTCCATACAAATGACCAGGTGACGAGACTAACTTCCGATGAGTACACCTCTAGATGGATGTCCCGAGGCACAGAACATCTGCCCTCTACCAACATAAGACCGGCCTACCTCTTTAACTAGGTAGTACGAATATGTCATCCCTCGGTCATTATCGACCTTTAACCGAGCGTGCTCTAGCATACAAAATACATTAATTTACATCCCGAACGTCATAGTGGGAAGAAATATATCTAGAAGGGGATGATCATACCCTAACTGGGAATGTCCCACTTAGCCTTGCCACATCTAACCCTGTTTCGGTCATTTTCGATTGATGAGGCTCGAGGTAACGATTACCTTTTCACATAACACATCTTTTTTCACTTTGAATGCCTCATTGTCATTCCACATTCACACGACTAACTTCTATAAACATATAACTTCCTGAGCTCGTAAGTCTTGGGAAAGGGTGTTAAGCTAAGAGAAGATGTCTTCTCCACCACCGACTGATATACATTTATAGAGACCACTCATTGCTTTTTAAAATGCAAGTTCAAACAGTCATCCATACAAGTTCGTTCTGGGACTGAACGAAATCGAAGACACTTTCCTCGGCCATTACTAAGCGAGAAGCCCTTGTGGTTTTGAAGTTTTTCATAACAAAGAGAACACTGCTACAATATTATGGATCAGGAGTTTATCCCCAATTAACCAACAAGTAGTCCCTCATTATTATTCATCTCAAAATCTTCGTCTTCAAACATCTTCATTCTTTGAAATTGTAAACTAATTTGAAGTGGTTTTCGTATAGGAATCATCCAAATTCGACCCCGGTTCCTTCGAAATCCAATCATCGACGAAAAGTGAATATGAGTATACATGATTTATTAAGTCTCTTTTCACTTTAATTATTCTCTGATGATTTCAAAATCTCTCCCTTTTGTCTTAGAGTAAGTAATTCATTCTTTTTCTTTAGATAATACCAATCTTCTTTTATTTTGGAAAACTTAATACAATATTTTTAGAGCATCCGAGCTTTCCTTTCGATTTGTCCCACCTCTCACCTAAGAAGAGAAAACAGAGGCTAAGTAAGTTTAGGGCACTGGTTGCTCTATCTCTAACCTTAGTTAAACACCTTATTTTATCTACCCAGATCTCACAGGTAGGACGAATGTACTAGTCATTTCTGCATACTTAGTTATTAACCTTATTTTGGAATTAATTATAAAGATTCCAAATTATCTTTTAACCACTTGATTTTCCTTTTACAAATATTCACAATTGATTCTAGGAAAGATTGTTACATTTAAATTCATATTAAAAAAGTTATAGGATTTGTAGCATAAAAGTGCTACAGAAAGTGCTATATAAGCTTATTTGATTTAAATAACTTTTTAATATTTAAAAATTCATATTTTCCATTCCAAATCTCTTTTAAACTATCTAAATAGGTTTATCAAATTTATTCCATAGTTTTCTATAATAAAAAATGTTCATTTAAATGGATTTCTCGTTATGGTCACTTATCTATATTAGCGCGATTTTTCTAGAAAAATTATTTGGATATATAATTCAAAATCTACCAAACGAAATTTTGATTTTCTTTCTTCGTTTAGAAGATATGGATATAATAGTCTAGAATTTTTACATCTCGAATGATTTCGAGCTATATTCCACTCTATACACTCATTCGAATTTTTCGGCATGAAATCGCGAACTACCGTTGTGCGACACACCTAGTTTTAACTCATTTTTCAACATTTGAAATAATCTATTCAAATTGAATTTTATTACCTATAAAATCATTACAAATCATTTTAAATCAATATTTTCACTTTTTAAAATATTTAAAATATATTTTCAGTATTTTCATATTATAAAATTATTTTACTCTTATTATTTTAATACTAATTTCAAATTTCAATGTTAATTCAATTCAATTCTAACTTTAAATCAAACTTAATTAAAACTTAGAACTCAAATCTAATTTCAATTTAAACTTAAATTTCACCTTAATTTCACTTTCAGCTTTCAAAATCGATCTCAATTTCAATTTCACTATTCATCTGAATTTCAATTTCAATTTAACTATATTTTTTTATCCCGTTTCACTTCAAATTTGAAATTCTCTTTTATTTCTATTTTAATTTCAATTCCAATTGAAAAGTGACTTATTTTTCCAACGTATATCATATCACCAAATTAGGGTCTTATTTAATAAAGGGAATACTTAATCAAAATGAGCATCATTTATCACTAACATAATTGTGGTCCATACACAAACTAATATGTAAATAACCACAACCATAAACACTTGCAACTATTCAAACATGACACAAACATATCCAAAAATCCATAACAACATTTCAAAGGGGTGTATACTTGCATATATAATAAGATGATTATATAATAAAATCAAAATACGATCTTTTAAAAGCGATGAGAATTTCTCACCTTCATTTCCACTCCGTTAATCTTTTATGTAAGATAACACCTCTCGAACTAACGTGCTATTTTTTGAGCGTCTCGAATTTGCCGCTTTCCTTTTCTTCTCTTTTTTTCTTTCTTCTCTTTTTTCCTTTCTTCTATTTTTTTCTTTTTTTCTTTTTTGTAGTGGCCATGGGCTATATGGGAGGGTGTGTGTCTTAGGGAGGAGGATACGACCTTGGGTGTGGGATATTTTGGTGGAGTAGGAGGCGGGTGTGGGGTGTATGGCCAAGTAGGGTGGTATAGTGGCTCGAGGAAGGTGGTGGTCATGGGGTGTGGAGGATGGTGGACTCGAGTATGGCCGTGTAGGGTGGAGGTGGAGCTTGGATGGAGGTGTGTTTGGCTTGGAGGAGGTGGTGGGTGGTGTTTTGGAAGGTGGAATCAGTTTTATTTTTTATTTCAAGAGAACGGAGAGGTGAGAAGCCATGAAAATGGAGGTGAAGAAGATGGAGAAAGTGAAGAAGGAAGGTAAAGAATGAAGTGTGCAAAAATGAAAGGTGTGCATGCTTATTTATAATTGAGTTGGAAAGGTAAATGACTTAAATATCCTTACCTTACTTTTTTACTTTTGCTTAAGCATGATGTGAAGTGCATTAATGGTGGAAAGAATGATAAGCTGTGATTTACTGTTAAAAATTGATGTTTGCCTTATTTTGTTAAACTTTAAAATGTTAAAAATAACTTTTGCTCCTTTTCCATGCATATCCATTCCATCTCATTAGTGAGATGAGAGAGGTTAAGTCCTTTTTGTAATGATTATGTTTAATAATTTAATTTTAATTATAAATTGTCAAATCACGTTACTTTTTGAGTTATTTGTAACTTTTAACTTTTCAAAGTGAATTTGTTATTATATGTTATAATTGTAAGTATTATATAGTTTGTAAAGTTTATATATGTGTTAGAAAACATATCATGTTGCAACAACTTAACGATGACTTGTTTTGGTTGAAAACGGTGTTTTTGTTTGACAAATTTTACAATCAAAATTTGACATTTTTGCTAAACTATATATTAATATAAACCAAAATTAAAAATGATCTTCTTACTTACTTAAATAAATTTAAACACGTCTATTTATATTATAAAACCATATTTAAATAATATCAAAATCTCCATTTTACAGTGTATATAAAACTAACAAAATGCGACAAATTTTTGTTATTTTTTAAAATGATTTTTAATATATTTTTAAATCTTTTAATATACTTTTATTATCTTTATTAGATGTTTTTAATAAGATTTATCTTTTTAAATTAATATTTATATCTATTTATTTAAGCCTTTGTTTATTTTTTTATAAAAATTGACTTTTGCCGATTTGTTCTAAAATTCAAATTTATACCTTTTAATTATTAACTATAAGATTAAATAATTTTATTATTATTATTTATTGTATATAACTTATTTATTTAAGTTTTAAATTCCTTTTAAATTTAAAAATAAGAAAAATCTCTCATTTTCGAAGTAGCGAAATTACAGGTCGTTGCAGTAAAGTTTATAGTTTATAACTTTGTAAATGTTACTTAAATAAGATGTAAAATTAATTGAATATGAATGTTAAGTGAAGGAGGCTAATATTGAATTATGAAATAAACTTTTACTTATGAAAAGCTAACCGAAATGAAGAAATGGAAGAAGTTAGTGAATTGTATTAATAAAATGAGTAAATGAAATAACATTGATTTAAAATGAAAATGAACTCAAGTGTAGAATGAATGTGAATAAATGAATTGAGATGAGATGTTGCTAAATGTAAAGTGAAACAATGGGAATTTAATAAATTGAATTGAATAAATCGAAATACAGCCTGAAATATTGAAATTAATTTTGGTTAAAAGAATTTTTTTTAAAGAATTTACTTGGAACATGGAAGCAATTAATTAGATGGATTAGTTATAAGTTGAACATTGAAATGGGACTTGATTTATAAATGAAATGCGACCTAAATTTAAGTAAATTAAATATATTTTGAAATGTTATCGAACAAAATAGAAATGGATTGAAGTGATGATGACTTAAGTTACAAAAAAATCCAATTTATGTGCAAATTGAATATGGTCGGAAATATTATTAATAAGAGTGGAATCTGATATAAGTAACTAATTTATGAATTGGAACCTAAATAAATTGATGAAAAGTCAATGTAAGTGGGAATAAATTAAGTTCGAATTGTAATGAATTAATTAATGAATATGGATTAGGATTTGGAATCGGGTAATGGAATGAACTAGTAAATAAATTAAATCCGTGAATGGAATTAGATTTGCTTGGAAATGAACTAAAGAAGTGGATATGAATATGTTGAGTGCAAATATGAATTGAATACAAGTGAATTGTTTGTGAATCACTTGGAATTGAGTAAAATGGTATGTAAATCGATAGAAATAAATAATCCAATGTTGGAATCTTGTGATTATTGATAAATTCATGCTAAAACTTTTTTGGTTATGAAATCTAGGTGTTTGCACTCGATAAATAAATGAGTTTTATTAAATTTTCATATTTTGGTACTTATGTGTTTAAATTGAGTAAGTACAAGCACGAGAAGACTGTTTGGCTATATTTTGGGTTGCGAAATTGCATATAAGTAAGCTCGCTTGCTTAAAATGCTAAATAAAGGTACATTTTCGGATTAAATACAACGATGACACAAATATTGAAATGCTTTAAATAAAGGTCTGTTTAAGGAAGAGAAACGCATTGAAATTAATATTGAAAATTTAATAATACAATTTGATTCGGAAAGCAATCTTCCACATACGATCGAATTAGGCTTCGAAACATATTCCATTGCATTTGGAATAGGATAAAACATTATAAACGCTAGGCGGTATGCTTCATTTGGAGTTCATCCGGAAAAACATGTGAATAATCAAAATAATAATAAAATAATACGTATACCCGTATATATACTGTATTCCTTTCAGAAAACCCTAGTCTTTTTCCTAGCCGCCTCCTTTATTTCAACAGTTGAAAGCCACCGCCTTCCTCCTCAATTACCTCATCATCCATTCAGTTTCAAGTCTCGACATCTGAAGGAAAAACGTCGACGACGATGAGATCTACGAAATCAATGGTTGCGATGAGATTTCGTGCGGTGGATTCACTAGAATGGTTGCGATGAGATTTCGTTCATGGATAGCCTGATATGCGAGGAAGGAGAAGATTTTGGGTCGCCCTGATTTCCTGATGTAGAACGTGTAACGACTCGGATTTTTCGTTGTTCGATTTGAATATTTAAATGGATTTAAATATTGAATTTGAAATTATAATTTAGTTAGTAATTAAGATTTTAAAACTAAAATTTCAAGCAATTTCGGAATTATCGAAATCATCGATTTAATCGACGTGTTAAAATTGCGATCCGAGGCACATTCTCGGAATTCAACGAAACCAGTTCCATTGGATCCATAATAATATATTATTATTGGATTTCAAATTTTGTAGCATTTGCAGTTATCGTTTGATCGTACGGGATAGAAACGTGGTGAAATCAATATCGAAATCTAATGTAATAATTGGATCCACAAAGCTATCTTCTACATACGATCGAATAAGGCCTCGAAACTTGTTCCATTAGGTTCGGAATAGGGGTATAACATTATGAATGCCAAGCGGCACTTCTCAATAGGTGTTCGAATTTGTGAGGTACGTAAATATTTTCAATAAAAAAAATTATAAATCAAATCAAAATCAAATCTTAGCCGACCTACCTTCGTACGCACGCCACCTTATCTATTTATTATTGTTCCTTCCCCTTTCCTTTAAAATTCTCTTCCCCCCTCATACTTATCCAATTTAACAGAAAATGGAAAAAAAGTTGTTCAAAATCGATTCGCACGAATCAAACCAAAAAAATGGCGCGCGTGTACGTGGGAAGAAAGGGGAAGAGGCACGATAGGGGAGGAGCGATTCGCGATGATGGGGTTCGCGTTCGTGGAGGACGGTCGTTGTGGATCGCGCAAGGTGGGGGTCGCGATGGGAGCCTGGGCGATGTGAACGCCATGGAAGGCTGAGGCGAGGCATGTTCTGGTGGCACGAGCTAGGGTTTGGGGGATCGAATCGTGCACATGGATGTATGAAGACTGAATGGTCACGATGAGATAAGGTAGCGACAACCGTTGTCGTGTAGAAGGAGCATGCGCGATTTGTTCTAGAAGAGAAAAAAAGGGCAGCTTGGAGTTGTTCGATCGAGAGAGGGAAGGTTTGAGAACGTGTCTAAGCTAATCAAGGTGTAACAACCCTGTATTTTGTAATTATTTTATTGTATATTTTAATTATTTTTAATGTAATATTTTGATTTAAAAACTTATTTTACTTATTTGAAATGATTAAATTTATTATTTAAATATAATCTTGATTTTTATATGAGTTATAATTCCAAACTTGTGTAAGTTGAATATTTGCTTAAAATGCTGATTTTGGTCAAAATAGTCAAACTGTGACTTTCAACTTAAAATTTTAAAAGTTTAAAAATTTAATTTTTTTCTTTTATTATGAAAGTACATAAAATTCTAAGAACACCACTTTTCGTTTCGTTGAATTTGGATGTAAATTGTGAAAGTTATACCCTTTACAATATTGTGCGTATATAGGGTTATTTAACAATGACTATTTTAAATTGTATAAATTACTTCTTCTTTGTTATATTTTATTTTAATATGTGATAATATGTTATATAATGTATATTTTGACTTTTAAGTACTTTTAAAATGATAATATAATTTTTCTAAAGTTTATTTGAATTTATTTCAATTTATAAAGCCTAGTTGGTATTTACTGCATTTTTCTTTATTTAACTTTCTATTTCATAAAAATTAAATTATTATTTTACCTTGAAAATGTTTTGAAACCATTTTTAATTCAAATTTTGTGTTACAATATTTTTTTTGTGAAGTAATAAATTTTCCAAAGTCATTGGAGATTTTCTTGTAATTTTTATGTCAGGGTTGCTATTTTTAAGCAATTTCTTATTTCCTTTTTCTGTTTTACTTAAAATAAATTATTTATTTTATTTTATTCTTACTTAGTTTCGGTTTTAAATAACATTTCTGAGTTTATTTTGTTTTTATAAAATTAAAAAGAAAAGGAAATGCAAAGGGTTTAGAAAGTTAAGAGATCTTAAAAGCCTGAAACGTAAAGACGTTTTATCCGTTTCCTTTTGCAATTAATACATCAATTTATCTTAGCCATTCCTTTCCTCATCCTTTGCAGCCGACTCCCTCATATTATTCATGAATTTTCAAGCTCCAAAACCCTAAAAATTATGGCCTCGATCTTGAGAAAAAAATCTGGTAATGGCTACATCTTTTTCTACCTTTTTCTTCTCATTTTCTATGTATTTTGCCTAGTTTTCTATGCTTTCTGGATTGGCCTCTACCACCCACCATCACCACCATACTCTCCACCATCCCCTACCACTCTTCCTTGGCATCATCTCCAGCCATCATTTCAGATCCATCCATGGCCACACCTCCCTTGGTGACAAAACTCCACAAAATTGCAAATAATGTCCAAAACAATGCCCTAGCCACCACTATTACTTCACCACCTTCATACTTCACCATGGCCACCACATCTAGCCATGACCACCACCTTGCTACCACTACTACACTTCATCTTAGCCTCTGTCCAGATCTGAAATTGACATGGCCAAGACTCCATGAACCAAAACTCCACAAAAACAATGCATAAAGCCTTGAAACATTCATGATAGCCACCTTATCACTTCATATCTTCATCCACCACCTTGGCCACTAACATAGGCCGCTACCACCACCTTTTTCAGACCTCCCCACACCCCTCCATCTACTGTCCAAACTTGTACAAGTATGGCCAAGCCCCACTTGACCCAAGGCCGAGCCTTGTTGTGCTCAAAAACTTCATATATGTTTCCTTGACCAATTGTATACTTCATGTTATAACCCTACCACTCCATACTCCTTCTAGCCGTGAGTTATGGTGCCAAACCTGAGCTATATCATCATCATGGCTGAACCCAAGAACCTCCTAGGCCAAGCATTTGAATGGTTAAAGCAAGGTCAAGTAATCTATTCCTTTGTTGCTTCGTATTTTCATCGTTTCAACATTGTTTTGCGTTGAATATTTATGTGTATATTGTCTTGTTTTGGTTATTGTTTACAAGACAAATATCAAGGCTCTCCATTCACTCAAATCAAAAGTCATGCTATATCTTGCTTGTCGTGCTTTTGGAATCGCACTTGTGTTTGTTGTTTTGGTCTTCAGCTTGAAAAAGTGAGTCTTTCTCACTTTGACATTTATACTTATGAAAAGTGAATTGATGACAAGTGTTTAGTAATAAAAAATATTTATGCAAGTTAATGATGATCATATGATATGCTATGTCATGTTATTACCATGTTTAAACTGTTAATTTTCACCTGACATCTGATATATGACTGTATATTGTGATATTGAACTTGTTTATATTGTTCCTGTATATGATTACACTCCAAGTTCCCTGTTAGAATAGAATCATTACGGGCTGAAATGATAGGCCTGATTTATTTTATTTAATTTATTTTAACTTGGGATTGCGGGTTTGAAATGATAAAACCCGGATTTTCTTTGTAAATTACGGGTTGAAATGATATATTACCCGTATCACTTTACCTAGCGTAGAAAATTTTATATAGGCCCGTAGTTAAAATATGCTTTTCTAAAAAATTTAAAATATTTCATAAATTTAATTATTATAATATTTTGATTTTAAATTTAAAAAAAAAGGGATTTTTGTAAATTATTATTGATTTTCTGAATAATTGTAAGTGAAATGAGTTAATGAAAAAGTTAGAAATTTTGAACGTGAGTTATTTTGAAAATTTAATTGAATATGAAATTATGATAAATTTATGATAATTTGAATTTAAATGAATTTAAAGTGATTTTTATATCATATTAATGATTTTAATAAAGGTGAAATGTGAAATGAATGAATATTGTAAGTTGAAATTTTGAAATATAACTAGAATTGGAAATTTATGAAATTGACGTAAAGGTGAACTTTTAGTTAAGTAAATAAAAATAAAACTAAGTTATATTTGAGAATTTGAACTTAAGTGTTAAGTTGAAATTTAATGTAATGGATTTTAAAAATTCAACATTGCATTTTAATAAGTGAATTATTATTAAATCTTGATTTTTGAATGGAAATTTAACTTTATAAAATGATGAACTTGAGGAAAATTAAATGATGTTATAAATGTGAAAATGTATGATTTTATAAGTTAAAAATGTTTTTAATAAAAATATAATTGGTTGAGAAATTTTATTGAATATTTGAAGTTAATTGACTGCATTTTTTGAAATGCTATTAATTACAATGTAAATGATATTACAGCATTTGTAAACGCTGTAGTTGATGATAATGAACTAAAAAGCTAAGTTGAATTAAAAGCTATTATAGAAATCTTTGTAAGTACTATAATTTTTGAATTTAACTAAGTTATTCGAATTTAAGTAAACCTATTATAACATTTTAAAATGCTGTCTTTTGTTAAATTGAACTGTTTTGAATGTAACTTTCCATATAAGTTTTCTAAATGATGCGAAAAGTGAATTTTCACTACTTTGATAAACTTAAGTGAATAAATGAACTTTGGAAGTCGAAAATTTTGGAAATTTAATAATTTAATTATTAAACATAATAACTTCATTTTAATGATTAAAAATGATTTTTAGAATATATACTGTTTTGAAATATGGATTGAAATGATATTTTAAATTTAATAAAATGAATAATGATTTGAAATGAATGTGGTTTTGAAAAGATATGATATTTTGATATATTAAATGATTGAAATGTGGTTTTGAAAGGATATGATATTTTGGTATATTAAATGAGTGAAATGTGGTTTTGAAAACATATGATATTTTGATATATTAAAATGGTTTGAAAATGGAGTTTTGAAAGATATGATATTTTTGATATTAAATGATTTGAAAAACGGAGTTTGAAAGATAGGACATTTTGATATTAACATGATTTAAAAAAGAAGTTCTGAAAGATATGATATTTTGGAACTGAAAGGTAGTGTTGAAAAGGTATGAAAATTGAATATATTGAAATGGTTAGAAATGACTTGATATTTATTTTGATAAATATTTGAATTGAAAGATATTTTACGATGATATATTGAAATGGTTTTGGAAATGATTTAATCTTTATTTTGATAAAGATTTGGATTGAAAAGGGTATTTTATTTTGAAGTATAAAATATTGTTTTAAAGTTATAACTACGTGTTATAATAACGATTGGTTGTTAAAGAGACCGGGATCGGATATTGTCTTATAGCCGGCCAATACCGAAAACCACTTTAACAACTGTGTACGCGGTGGAGATTCCAGAATGAAGTAGGATGGTGGCGACGTTCTCGAGGTATATTACGTGGACCCAACTCCCGTGAGTTGGCATATATGACTTAAACAGGAGCTATACCGGGCTACACAAAGGGTCGCACCCTTTCATCGAGCATGCTCCATCGGAAAACCATTCTATTACTGTTGTGATTCGATTCGGTGGTGCCACTTTGATTCGAGGGTATTGTTCGAGGTGGGCGGAAGCTGCTGGCTTGCCGTCACCACCGGTCCGGGAGTGCAAACGGTGTATCCACCCTGGCATTTCCTTGCGTGTCGTGTCATATCCTTATATCGAGCCCACTACGATTTTGGTTTTAAAGATCCGACCGCGTTAAGGTTCACCATCCCCTTAACGCTATTTTCTATATGATTATACTTTATTGATTAGACACTACCGTATATAGCGTATATTACTACATAGTAAATAGTTTAACGGATCCTTAGAGGATGGGTGGTCCCAAGCATCCTTTAAGTTACTGATGCATTTTGTTACTGTTCACTTGAGTTGATTTACAGTTTATAAGTATTTATGTCCTGATTCGAGGGTTTTGTGTTTTGTTTTACGCTCGGGTCAGATTGATTGAGTTAGCATTCAAGATTCACCTTCGGCGTTAGAGCTTTCCTTGAAGATCCAGCCATCTATTTTGTTTCAGTATCCAGTGGTTCAGTGATGTATCTGATTTGTACCTGATGTATCCTGTTACTCTTCTGTTGTATCGTATTTAACTCTGATGTATCTCATATTTTATACAGTAGTTTCATGAACTACTATCTCCTCTTTTACTTCCGCTGCATTATCATTACTCTGTGTCTGTGATCTGTGATTTTATTTACTGTATATTCTGAGATTTGCCAAATTTTTATTTACAACGCGGTATTTTGAGCAATTCAATTCCGGCATGAGTGTCTACCTATACACTTACAATGGATGCGAATGGTTGAAAATATCGGGTCGTTACAGTTGACATCAGAGCTTTGGTAGCTCTAGGCAAAACTCAGCATATGGAGTGAATGTATTTACAGAATCATTTTCATTCGAGTTTGAATCTCTCCCTTTTGACTCGATTCCTTTGAATTTTGGAACATTCCCTACGGTTCCAAAATCCATTCGTATCCCTCACTGTTCATCTTCTTTTGACTCTGGAGAATTCCATAACTCCGCTTCGAATGATCTTTCTAGTGAGTCGGCGGTCACGCCAATTTCAAATTTAATTGAAAAAGGGAGAAAACTCCTTTGCAGTTAGCATCGATTCACCAGAGATTCTTATCTATCCTTGGTTTAGATGCTAATATCTTTTGTTATTTCAAACTCTAACTCTTGAGATCGAATGTAGTTTTACCCTAGAAAAATCAACATTGATCTTATTCTTTAAGTCACGGTTGACCCGGTTAAGGTTGCCCGTGATTTATATAAGCTTATCCATCTTCTTATTCTGTTATTTAATCATGTCATCCTTGTTTCCAACTTATTTTTAAATCATAATCTCCTTTGATTTGCGTTAATCAAAAATTTGAATCTCTATCCTTCTTTGAAAATCTATTCATGTATAGTGTATTTGTAAACTAGTATTTAAAATTAAAATGTTTTATATATTGTGTTGTTTGAGTTGTTGATGTTGAGTTGGGTTTCTGATCGATACGTTCGATCAGCGCTATCGATAAGATTTCCAAAACACTTTGACAGAACAAACGGACACAATATATTTTAAAAAAAAAATTTTGGTTAATGAAATAAATTTTGATATATAAGTAAATTTATGGAACTTAATGAAATGATTTAAATTGATAATTTGAAATGATAATACTTGATTTATCATTTATAGTTCTACAAATGAATCTATAAATATTTGTTTATAAATTTATTTAGGAACTGAAATGAATTTAAAACAAGAATTTGAGGATTTAAATTCCGATTATTTCGAACTTTGGTTTAAAGTTTTAAAGGGTTATATTATTTAAAGTATTTTGAATAGAATTTGTTTTCAAAGAATTTTAAAGGTTTAAAATTTGTGCTCTTCTCTTTGTCGCTGGAAAATAACTTCGGTGATGATCGCGACATCATCGACGTTCATTTTCGAGTTTCGAAGTTAAGAGACTGTTCTGTAGTCTTGCTACAGCTTTGTTTTGGGAAATTAAATTGATCTGAATTTCTAAAATATGGCTTGATTTATAATATATATATATAGATATACGATTGAAATTTGATTTGACATATTATATATGTATATATATTATTTCTTATCTCTAAATGGTCTGAAGAAATCGAAAATTTAATTCTTAAATTCTATTTTTAAAGAATAATTTCAATTATAAAAAGAAAATTAAAAAAAAATTGAATAAATGATTTAAGCTTGAAATGATTGAATTGGAAATTTTATTTGTATAATACAATTGCATTCAAATATAACTTACCAAAATTTCAGAAGTTAAAAATGTAATTGGATAATATACGATATAAAAAGATTTTATAAATAAAATTTGAGTAGTTATAATAAATGTTATACACTTAAATTTTAATTATAAAATGATTAACAGAGGTAAATATAATAAAGGGTAATTGAATAACTTACAATAATATGATGTTAAAAGAACTAAGAATGAAAGAAAGCAGTCATCATAAGTGTAAGTATGTTTAACATAAGTGATAAATATAGTGAGAGGAATAAATTTAATTTTAATTAGGAATAAAGAAGAATTAAATTTATTAAGTACATTGTGAGTGTAATAAATGATTATTTTTCAAACCCATGGTTTTAAAAATTGTTAATTTAAGATGATTGGATAATAAGATAATGAAATTTGGGATAGTTAAGATTTATTTAACTTGTGTAAAAATTTATTCTCTGTTTAAGTTGAAATTTCCATGCTTTCAAATTCATTTCCTTATTTTGTTTTCAAACTATCTTTTGGTTGTCCTTATTATCCTTATCTTGCTATAGACCGGTATAGGCATCTTTCTATAATCTTTCTGTTTAGAAATCTTTCTATAATCTTTGATAGACCTTTGGTAAACATTTTGAATCCACCTTTTTCGTGCTTGTGTTCTTGATTCTGGAGGATCTTGGAAAGATCACCTCACCTTGTAAAACTTACCTATAACAATAGTTATCAGGCATAACTTCAATCTTCTTGTCATCTTATCTTAATCCTATTTCACTCTATCTTTTCTGTGCCCTTCCATACCTCAATCCTTTTCGGGGACGAAAAGTTTTGAGTGGGGGAGAGTGTAACAACCCTGTATTTTGTAATTATTTTATTGTATATTTTAATTATATTTAATGTAATATTGTGATTTAAAAACTTATTTTACTTATTTGAAATGATTAAATTTATTATTTAAATATAATCTTGATTTTTATATGAGTTATAATTCCAAACTTGTGTAAGTTGAATATTTGCCTGAAATGCTGATTTTGGTCAAAATAGTCAAACTGTGACTTTCAACTTAAAATTTTAAAAGTTTAAAATTTTAATTTTTTTATTTTATTATGAAAGTACATAAAATTCTAAGAACACCACTTTTCGTTTCGTTGAATTTGGATGTAAATTGTGAAAGTTATACCCTTTACAATATTGTGCGTATATAGGGTTATTTAACAATGACTATTTTAAATTGTATAAATTACTTCTTCTTTGTTATATTTTATTTTAATATGTGATAATATGTTATATTATGTATATTTTGACTTTTAAGTATTTTTAAAACGATAATATAATTTTTCTAAAGTTTATTTGAATTTATTTCAATTTATAAAGCCTAGTTCGTATTACTGCATTTTTCTTTATTTAACTTTCTATTTCATAAAAATTAAATTATTATTTTACCTTGAAAATGTTTTAAAACCATTTTTAATTCAAATTTTGTGTTATAATATTTTTTTTGTGAAGTAATAAATTTTGCAAAGTCATTGGAGATTTTCTTGTAATTTTTATGTCAGGGTTGCTATTTTTAAGCAATTTCTTATTTCCTTTTTCTATTTTACTTAAAATAAATTATTTATTTTATTTTATTATTACTTAGTTTCGGTTTTAAATAACATTTCTGAGTTTATTTTGTTTTTATAAAATTAAAAAGAAAAGGAAATGCAAAGGGTTTAGAAAGTTAAGAGATCTTAAAAGCCTGAAACGTAAAGACGTTTTATCCGTTTTCTTTTGCAATTAATACATCAATTTATCTAAGCCATTCCTTTCCTCAACCTTTGCAGCCGAATCCCTCATATTATTCATGAATTTTCAAGCTCCAAAACCCTAAAAATCATGGCCTCCATCTTGAGAAAAAAAATCTGGTAATGGCTACATCTTTTCCTACCTTTTTCTTTTCATTTTCTATGTATTTTGCCTAGTTTTCTATGCTTTCTGGATTGGCCTCTACCACCCACCATCACCACCATACTCTCCACCATCCCCTACCACTCTTCCTTGGCATCATCTCTAGCCATCATTTCAGATCCATCCATGGCCACACCTCCCTTGGTGACAAAACTCCACAAAATTGCAAATAATGTCCAAAACAATGCCCAAGCCACCACTATTACTTCACCACCTTCATACTTCACCATGGCCACCACCTCTAGCCATGACCACCACCTTGCTACCACCACTACACTTCATCTTAGGCTCTGTCCAGATCTGAAATTGACATGGCCAAGACTCCATGAACCAAAACTCCACAAACACAATGCATAAAGCCTTGAAACATTCATGATAGCCACCTTATCACTTCATATCTTCATCCACCACCTTGGCCACCACCATAGGCCGCTACCACCACCTTTTCCAGACCTCCCCACACCCCTCCATCTACTGTCCAAACCTGTACAAGTATGGCCAAGCCCCACTTGACCCAAGGCCGAGCCTTGTTGTGCTCAAAAACTTCATATATGTTGCCTTGACCAATTGTATACTTCATGTTATAACCCTACCACTCCATACTCCTTCATATAAGTTTTCTAAATGATGCGAAAAGTTAATTTTCACTGCTTTGATAAACTTAAGTGAATAAATGAACTTTGGAAGTCGAAAGTTTTGAAAATTTAATAATTTAATTATTAAACATAATAACTTCATTTTAATGATTAAAAATGATTTTTGGAATATATACTGTTTTGAAATATGGATTGAAATGATATTTTAAATTTAATAAAATGAATAATGATTTGAAATGAATGTGGTTTCGAAAAGATATGATATTTTGATATATTAAATGATTGAAATGTGGTTTTGAAAGGATATGATATTTTGGTATATTAAATGAGTGAAATGTGGTTTTGAAAACATATGATATTTTGATATATTAAAATGGTTTGAAAATGGAGTTTTGAAAGATATGATATTTCTGATATTAAATGATTTGAAAAACGGAGTTTGAAAGATAGGACATTTTGATATTAACATGATTTAAAAAAGAAGTTCTGAAAGATATGATATTTTGGAACTGAAAGGTAGTGTTGAAAGGGTATGAAAATTTAATATATTGAAATGGTTAGAAATGACTTGATATTTATTTTGATAAATATTTGAATTGAAATATATTTTACGACGATATATTGAAATGGTTTTGGAAATGATTTAATCTTTATTTTGATAAAGATTTGGATTGAAAAGGGTATTTTATTTTGAAGCATAAAATATTGTTTTAAAGTTATAACTACGGGTTATAATAACGATTGGTTGTTAAAGAGACCGGGACCGGATATTGTCTTATAGCCGGCCAATACCGAAAACCACTTTAACAACTGTGTACGCGGTGGAGATTCCAGAATGAAGTAGGATGGTGGCGACGTTCTCGAGGTATATTACGTGGACCCAACTCCCGTGAGTTGGCATATATGACTTAAACAGGAGCTATACCGGGCTACACAAAGGGTCGCACCCTTTCATCGAGCATGCTCCATCGGAAAACCATTCTATTACTGTTGTGATTCGATTCGGTGGCGCCACTTTGATTCGGGGTTATTGTTCGAGGTGGGCGGAAGCTGCTGGCTTGCCGTCACCACCGGTCCGGGAGTGCAAACGGTGTATCCACCCTGGCATTTCCTTACGTGCCGTGTCATATCCTTATATCAAGCCCACTACGATTTTGGTTTTAAAGATCCGACCGCGTTAAGGTTCACCATCCCCTTAACGCTATTTTCTATATAATTATACTTTATTGATTAGACATTACCGTATATATCGTATATTACTACATAGTAAATAGTTTAACGGATCCTTAGAGGATGGGCGGTCCCAAGCATCCTTTAAGTTACTGATGCATTTTGTTACTGTTCACTTGAGTTGATTTACAGTTTATAAGTATTTATGTCCTGACTCGAGGGTTTTGTGTTTTGCTTTACGCTCGGGTCAGATTGATTGAGTTAGCATTCAAAATTCACCTTCGGCGTTAGAGCTTTCCTTGAAGATCCAGCCATCTATTTTGTTTCAGTATCCAGTGGTTCAGTGATGTATCTGATTTGTACCTGATGTATCCTGTTACTCTTCTGTTGTATCTTATTTAACTCTGATGTATCTCATATTTTATACAGTAGCTTCATGAACTACTATCTCCTCTTTTACTTCCGCTGCATTATCATTACTCTATGTCTGTGATCTGTGATTTTATTTACTGTATATTCTGAGATTTGCCAAATTTTTATTTACAACGCGGTATTTTGAGCAATTCAATTCCGGCATGAGTGTCTACCTATACACTTATAATGGATGCGAATGGTTGAAAATATCGGGTCGTTACAGAAGGTGATTATCTAAAATTTTATTTAAATTAAATTTCTAAATTTATGTAGTTATTCATCGATATATCTCTCGTACGAGGAAGGAGATCGAGAAATCGCGAGTTGGGATTGTCGTGCGTGCGTACTAAAAAGGAAAAATAGTTAGATAATTAGATTTTAACTATTTATTAAGCTAAATGAAACACAGATTAATTTTATCGTTACACTAATTATTGTATAATTTTTTTCATGCGAAATCTGATTTGAGTAAAATGAAATAAGTTGGAAACGTATCAGACATCGTTTGATTTAGGTGTAAACCGAAACATTTTGGTGACTACTAAATCAATGTGAGTAAAATCTCACCCATTTGGATTGCTAGTATAATTTAAAATTTTTGAATTTAAATTATTGATTGATTTTTTAGATGAATTTATAAATTATTCACAGTTTGGACGTTATATATATAGTATATATATTAGTAGTTTGATATATTTCCCGCCTATTGGAGCGGATGTGACCCTATGCACCCTACGTAATAGCGGATGACCCAATATACCGCGATATCACCATCGAAGTGGGATTGCTATTTTTATGTTGTATTTACATCTGTGGATGCAAGGAAAGCAGGTTGGAATGATCCAACTGGATTCCTTAAAATTTTGAATTTAATTTCGTATATTGATGTATATGGTTTGTGTGGAATAAATTATCATAGATTATTGTGGTGATTTTGAATTATTGGATGTTGTTGTAGCACTAGCCTGAATTTTTGGTATTTTATATACCATTTTGAAATTTGAAAGAGTAAAAAGAAATTTTAGATATAAAAATATTTATATTGGAATTTGGGTCTTTTGAAAGGAAACTGAGTTGAAAATAATAATAATAAACATTTGTTTTAGTTGTACTTAACTATTCGTAAATTGTTTAAGGTAGAGATTTTTAAAAATGAATTATATAAAAGAATTTATAAAGGATATCCTAAAAATATGGAATGGAGTTGGAATCGATATAAAAAAGTATATTTGAAAATTAAATGGGATTTATTAAGGAATGGATTTATAAAATGAGATTTTATAAATAAAAATTTAGTTGTAAACAAGAAAAACCCAAATGAGTTGTAAATTTATAAATGATGCTATAAATAAGGGAAATGATGTTCGTTGATGAATTGTGAATATAAATTTATAATGTGAGATTATATCGAGCTATGGAATGTTTTTGAAAGAAAATATAATGGAATTTATTTTAGTTTGTGATAAATCGAGAGAGAATTTCTGAATATAAAAGTGGTTAGATTGAACTTTAAAAATAGAGTTTATTTGAGAGGTTATGTTGTTTTTAAATGAGACTTTATTTATTAAACTATGTAATAAAAACTATTATTTGGATTGAATTTTTTGGAGGTGGGTTATTTAAATATTAAATATTGGTTGAAACGGAATTATAATAATAAGACTTGTGAATTGATTATTATATCTTATAACTGATTTAGAAATTAGTATCATCGTTTATTTTAAAAGTGTTTAATATTTTAAATAATAACTTAAACATATTTTAAAAAAATTACTACTTTTTAGAAATACTCATTTTGTATATATATATAGTTTTGAAATGATTGAAAATTTATTTATAAATTCTCTTGATATTTGTAGATGGGTTTATTTAACAAAAAAGTTTTATAAGTAAAATTTTATAATGGATTCTGAAAACTTAAGGAATTTCCTAAATGTTAGAATACAGGAACTTGGAAAAATGAATTTGAATTCATTAAAGAAATTATAAACGGTTAGATGGATTATAAATAAGTATAATCGGTATGGAAATTCATAAGAAGAAATTATGAATTATTTCAAAAATTAATGGGATAAGTTATGAAATATTTCCAAGTTTAATATTAAATTGATTCTAAAAAATATACATATAAATATTTTTCTACGTATTGGAAGGAAGGTTTGGAAATACTTTTAGTGGGAAAGGATATGAATAGAAATATTTTTTCAAGTGTTATAAAAAGGAATTTGGAAAATATTCTAAGTGTTGGGAAGGTTTGGAAATATTCCGTTGAGAATATAAGGATTTAAAAATGTTTCAAATATTGGAATAATGGAAGTAATTTGAATAAATGTCTTAGTGAGATATTTTGAAATAAAAGTTTGAAAAATTATAATAAGGCCTGATGTCTACTTATGGATGTTTTATTGATAGTTAAATAACTGACTATCAATTTTGGCCAAATTTCGTTAAACGTTTCGAGGAGACCGATGTAACGACCGTGATTTTATTACCGTCGTAATAAATGTTTTTAAAATCGGTAAAGACCGTAATTGTTGAATTACTGTCGCAGTGAATATTTTAAATAGAAAATTTTTAAATCAAAATTTGAAGAAAATATAGTGTTGCAAAGTCAGTAACCAAAATTGTAGACGTGCGTTGGCATCTTGTTCCCCTCAGAGTATGTTAGTTCTGCATTGTCGTGGCTAAACCCTCATGGCCACTGCATATTGTACACGGCATGTATACATGTTTCACTTGTTATTGTTTGGGGCAAATTGCATATTCAGTGGCATCCACCCTTGTAACTTGCGTGTGCATTACCCCTAAAAATCATTTGCATGGCATATGTACTTGCTCACGTTCTGGTAGTGGAGCAAATGCGTGAAAAGAAATACAAAACAAAGTGAACACTTTATTTATATTTCTTATCATCAAATTGCAAATGTCAGTAGCCATCTTGTATGCCGTGTAAATTATTTCAAATTACACTTTTGCATTAAATGCTATGTGTACCTGAAAGATGGCCATCATCTATTGTATCGACTTAGGCCATCTGAAGGAAAGAGAATAATATTTTCTCTGCAAACTTTTTGTCTCAGCAAGCAAAACACAAAGAAGTCATTAATGGCAGCAGGTCCATTATAGGAATCCCCTGTTCAAGCTGAATTCGAAGCAAAAAAAAGTGAGTTATACTCACACTTCTAATTGATATTCATCCAATCTCTGCCTTATTTTGAAACATGGCTTTCTTTGATTTTGGGAAATTTACTCTGTTGTGATTTTTTTCACCATCACATCCTGCACTTTCGCACTGACTATTTTCCACCGTGACTTCGATAAAGTACTTGATTGTATAAAGGTATATATATATATATATATGTGTGTGTGTTATTGTTGTTCGCCTCAGTATGTAGTGGTTCAACATTATTATGCCTACACACTAGTGGTCACGGCATGTTGTGTTGCATGCTTGGGTGGAAATTTTTAGTTCTACCCTCACTGCAGAAAATGCGTTCAAATGGGTTAGCTTTCATGAATCAGGTGACTGAAATGAGCGTATGCATGTATCTTGAGATGTACAGGTGCCTTAAGTGGCATGCGTACCATATAAAGTGAAAAAAAATGATTCAGAACAATGTTTCTTTACCTGCGCACGTACAAAGCTTGATGCATGCATGCGTGCCCATTTCATGACTTGAATATAACTTTTGTTTCATCATTCAAGTAACTATACCAGGCCATGAAAAGTATGACGTAAGTGTTCGGGGGAGGGGGGGGGTTTAGTTTCTTTCTTTTTTTGTTTTGATTTGTGAGTTGGGTTACGTATAAGAGTGGGATTATTTGTAAATGTGAATACAATGCATACAATAAAATATAGTGCCCGCAAAAAAAAAAGAGAAAAAGAAAGTTGGTCACTGTAGTTCGTTTTTGAGACTGCATAGAAACTTTGGCTTCAACCTGTTTTTATCACTTTAGCTTTGAGTACCTGATGCTTGTTGGATTGCATGTTTGCACAGTAGCATGTATAAGAAGCATTGCCAAGCCTCACATATTTAGTGAACGTGTGTTTTGGTTCCGGTGTTTCATAATTTCCAGACATCTTATTTTAAGGTGTCACATGCATTTTAATGTGTTACGTGCGAATGGGGAGTATAATATTTTCAAGCCTCATTATTTTCATGTTTGAAAATTTTAATGCCATTCGTTATTTAATTCGCATTGAACCGATGTTACGTTGTAAAACGTAATTTGCTGCCGTTATTTTTATAACGGAATTTATACGCCGGTACAATATTTTTGATGCGTGTTGTTTTGATGATATTTTTGTTGAATGAAAATTTACTGTTATTTAACGTTAGTAACCGTTAATTTAAAGTGACTTTTCAAGCGGTTATCCCGCAACGCTGATGTGATATCCGTTTTTACGGTGTTTTATGATACGCAATTTCCTCGTCGAAATTGCTATAGTTGTTGCTATTTTAATCACATGTTTTAAAAATCGTTTTAAATTGAAATTGTTTCCAAAAAATTTACAGTTTGCGCTTTCAAAAGAATGAGAAAGCGATTTAAACGATTCTAAAAAATTAAGGACTATGAACCCTTACTTTTACTGATTCGCTTAATTCCGGACTTGTCCATTTGAGAACGTAAAATGTATTTTTATAAAATACACAATTTCGCACTTTCAAGGAAACGATGAAGAGATTTAAACGATTTAGCAAAAGTGCGGAGTATGAAACCACACTTTTACTATTTCGGTTAATTCCGGACTCGTTAATTGAAATATTTGTTGTTTGATGATTTTGATGATTTTGTGTGCTTTCGAGCCACTATGATGGACCTTCGGGTCATATGATGAACCTTCGGGTCAAATACCAGTACTAGACCTTCGGGTCATATGTTGGACCTTTGGGTCATATGTTGGGTGCCAAAATTATGATGACCGTACTTGGTAGGTTTCGGCCATATGATATGCACGTGCGGCGTAGCTTAGACTCGCCATATGATGGGATCGATCCACTTTTATGTTGATTTTTCTAGTTATCTATTATTGATTTCTAGATTTTGTGATTTGCTGTTTTGAATTCAAGTGTGAATTTGAAAGTTGATTTTGATGGAGTTTGATGTGATTTCTTCATTTAACTATGTTGATTTCTTATGTTGAATAGTCTCATTCGAGATTATTATTATTATTTTGATTTATGTTGTTTATGATGCATTCACTTCTAAGAATAAATTAGACTGATCCGTTTATTATTTTCTTTTAAATAATACTCGGGTCAGACCGAGTTATTTCATGATAGTCGCTATCTTTGGTTCTGTAGCAGCTTCAGCTTTTGGGATTTCGCATCATCTTTTGTCTAGCCTTCGAGGAGTTCTTTTGGTTATTTGACTCCCATCTTACGTATGTAGTTATCCATGTATTTGTGTATTTGGTTCATGGGAACTATAGATTGTTGTAGCAAGTATTCCAAACTTATCTTCCGCTATGTATCTAATATTTCTGTTCTGATGTGATTATACTATCAGTGTTGTTGATATTATGAATTGTTCTGGATTTTTCTTTGGCCACCGTAGTTTCGTTTTAGATTTGGATTGAATTTATATTTTTGGGAGTAAGCTATACAACTCCTATCGATGTAATCAATGCTCATCTAAGGCATAACATACGGATGGTCGCTTCTAACAAGCCTTATTCTTCGCAATAGCAGACGTTATTCCTTATAATAACCTTTGTTATTATGAGCATAGAGGTGGGGCATCACAGCCGAGATCAGATTTAACTATCTGAAAACCAATTCGATCCAGTTTGAATGTTACGAATGAATGCCGTGAAGATGGTAGAGACGGTGATTCTGTTTGTCTAGACCCTGGACAACTTATATGGACGAATGTTATCAGAACATCGTCATTGAAGGACGATGAGCATTCTAAGTAGAATTGTTTTTTGATGGGTAACGCTTAGCCTCAGTCCTCATAACAACCGGGAATGACTCAAACATCGAAGATGCAACAAGGCTAAGTGGGTCGCACCCAATTTGGATATTTTATCGTTTTTCAAGATATCCTCAGAAAAATTATATATTATGGATATGGTTGTACATGAAAGAAGGAGCGCTCGATTTTTAAGGGTGGGAACACCTTGGGTGATAACATATTCGGTCTATCCACATTGGGGATAGGTGGTCTTGTGTAGCAGGGGATCCCGACGAGAGCTTCAGTACATTTTTCTAGAAGTGTACTGTGATGGGTGGTACCCTAGTGGTCCAGTCGTTGTATGGAATCCATTTTCCAATATGAGCCTTTACGGTTTTGTTTGTAGAGCCTTGTTTGCTAGAATTTAAATAATGTAACAATTTCGCCAATTTGAATAAGT
Source organism: Allium cepa (assembly GCA_030765085.1). Taxonomy (NCBI): domain Eukaryota; kingdom Viridiplantae; phylum Streptophyta; class Magnoliopsida; order Asparagales; family Amaryllidaceae; genus Allium; species Allium cepa. The sequence goes on from CM060932.1 coordinate 127,436,323, forward strand.
ATTTGTATTTAGACACTATTATAATCTTACTGGTATTTCTATAAAATGTTTTGGTTATCGTAAGATAAAAACTTACCGTGTTTATGTGTGATGTGGTCTTACAGGATGCCTTTATTTTTTAATGAATTTTGATAACTCTAATAATTCAATTTGAGTGTGTTTTCTCATGCTAGTTTTCCAGACCGACTCAGGTGTTATTTATTATAATATGCGGGTCAAACCAAGTATTGCAGATTCAAGATAGGATGCTATGGAGCTTAGGAGACGAGCTGGATGACAAGACGCATTTCTGTACTTGATGTGTATTTCCGCCGTGTGAGGACAAGTTATTAAACTGTCCAAATTGATTATTGTCTATTGTACTGTGATAATGGTTTGTATATTAACAGTACTATTCTTGTATTTAAAATCTGTTATTATATATTATATTTTGTTCCACTGCGATTGTGAGATTCTTGTTTCTATTTCTTCTTCTATCTTTTCTTCTTGGCCTCTAATGAACTGGTTTTTCTGACACTCGATTGCTTGGCATTCTATACAGTAGACGTATTGATGTCGATTTTCGAGGGTCGAAAATACCGGTCTTTTACAGTTGGTATCAGAGCAGAAGGTTAAGCGAGAACCCTTTCTCAGGTAGGGATTACTCATTAGAGATTGGGTCAGTAGTACACTAGAATGAGTTGAGTGTATTAATAGATATGAGCGCGTATTTGTTAGTGAATATAAATTCTTTTATATTGTGTTGACTTATCTGTTGAGTGGCATATAAATTCTGGTTGAGTAGTGGGACGCCACTAAAATCGACAAACTGACACAATATAGTTTGAAGTGGGTAAATGAAATAATTTTACCCAAATTATATTTTTATATAAAGGAAATAATTTTCAAAAATTATTATGGTATAATTGGATGTTTGGATGATGATACTATAATCAAAACAAGATTTACAAAAATTGGAAATGGTTTATAAAAAAATCCAAAAATTTAATTGTATAAGTATAAATTATACAAAGGGTTTATAGTTAAGATGGATTCAAACCAGAATTTTGAGATTTAAAATCCCGGAAGCTTTGAGAAATGTTTTAAATGGGTTTGAACTAGGTGTTCGGAAATTTTGAAATCCCGAAGTTTTAAAAAAGTTTTCCAAAGGGGTTGAAAGAATAATGGAGATAAATTTGAATATTTTTGAATAGAAAATGTTTTAAATGGATTTTTGGAAGTGATATAGCACAAAACTCACTTCAGTCGTTGGAAAATAGTTCTGGTGATGACGGCCGCATTACCAGTGTTCATTTTTGAGTATTTAAGTGACAGATTGCTACCAGGGTGGTTTGATATGGAGATTTGTGGGAAAAAACAAGTGTTGTTTTGGAAATTCCGAAAGGAATTGTTTTGGATGAAAAGCAGGTTGATTTTGAAAATCCAAGGAAGTGGTTTGTCAAACCAAAGAGAGCGTACCTATATATTTGATTTCAAAGTGATTTGAAATAAATACCGGGTATTTGAATTTTGAAATCCTTATTAAATGTTCTAGAAATATCAGAAAATAAGTTATGATCTTATAGGTGGTGAATGATTTTAAAGAAAAATGTGAAAATTGAACTTTGGAATTAAAAATTAAATTAAGAAAGTTAAAATGGAATTTAACTTTAGTTAAGTTGAAGGAATTAAATTTTAGAAATTCAATTGGATAAAATAAATTGGTGAAGTAAACTAATAATATAAATTGAATGCAATGGAAGATATCAAATATAGAGCTGAGTTTTGAAATAGATATATAACTATAAGTTATAAAATTGGATTGGATTAGAAATAATATCGAACTGAAGCAAATGTAAATTTTGAGTTGTGAACTAATTATACCACCATAGGGTATAAATTTTGAATGGAATAAAATTTAAGTGGATATTTTCTTTGGAATTGTGAATAAATAATTTTGAATAGCTTATAAAATTTGAATTAATGGAATAAAAATATACCTAGGCTATAAATAGATGTATAATCTCGAGTTAAAAATAAAATGCGAATATTCTAGTATAGAATTGATGGAAATGGGAAAAATAAGTTCTATGACTTATAAAATTGAAAAGTGAAATAGGAAACCCAAAATAAAATGGGTTTGGATAATGAAAGTGGGCATAAATGGAATGCAAGTAAATGGATTGAGTTTGAAATGGAATAAAATTGATTTGGAATCAATTCAAAGTAGCTACAAGCTTAAATGGTTATTCTATTAAATGAATAGCGCCAAATTTGCATTGAAAAATTATTGTTTGATGCAAACAAAAGTAAATAAAATTCTATGAATAAATATAATGTGAATAGACTTATTTTTAATCAATTTGGAATGGATATGGGTTTGTTTGATTTAAAAATGAATTGGATGCAAAAAAATTTGGTTATAAATCATTTCGGATTGAATATGGATTGTTTGAAAGCAATTAAATTAGTATCGGATCCTTATAATTGCTTATAATATACGTTTGGCATAATTGGGTTATAAAGTTTATGTGTTGTCATTATTTAAATAAGTGAAATGTCGTTATTGAATTTTTTGTTTGGTACTTACGTGGTTTAAATTGAGTAAGTACAGGTACTCGGAGGCTGTCTGACTAGATTTGGGTTGCGAAATCGCTTATGAAGTAAACTTGCTTGCTTAATAATGCTTATTGCTAAAATAAGGTATGTTTTCGGATTAAATACCGCAAAATATAAATATTGATATATATATATATATATATATATATATTATTTTCCGCCCGTATGGGTCGATGTATATATATATATATTATTTTCCGCCCGTATGGGTCGATGTATATATATATATATATATATTTATGCAAAAGGCTCTCCGTACAAAGGAGACTCTGCTAAAAATTTTGGAAATTTAGGGTTTTAGAAAATGTTTGGAAATTTTTGAAAATTATTGTTAACTAAAAAGTTGAGTTTCAAATTTAAATTGAAATAAGAGATTTGGAATTAGAATTGAAAACTAATTATTTTGGTTGGAATTAAAAGATTTGAAAAGTGAAATATCGAATTTTCACTAAGTGGATTTTGAATAAGTTAATGGGTTTGGTGCATTTTTCCCGTCTTACCAATTTCGGGGACGATATTCTTTTAAGGGGGAAAAAATGTAACGACCTGGATTTTTCGTCTTCCAATTTGAATATTTAAATGGGTTTAAATATTGAATTTGAAATTATAATTTAGTTAGTAAGGTTATAAAACTAAAATTTCAAGTGATTTCAGAATTTTTGAAATCACCGATTTAATCGACGTGTTAAAATAGCGATTCGAGTTACAGTCTCGGAATTCAAAAGAACAAGTTCCATTGGATCCATAATAATGTATTATTATCAGATTTCAAATTTTATAGTGTTTGGAGTTATCATTTGGTCGCACGGGATAGAAACGTGGTGAAATTAATATTGAAATCTAATATAATAATTGGGTCTAAAAAGTTGTTTTCTCTATACGATCAATTTAGTCTCGAAACTTGTTCCATTAGGTTCGGAATAGGGGTATAACATTATGAACGCCAGGTGGCACGCCTCAATATGGGTTCGAATTTGCGAGGCATGTCAATATTTTCAATATAAAAAATATATAAATCAAATCTTAGGCGACCTACCTTCGTACGCACGCCACCCTATCTATTCGTTACTGTACCCTCCCTTTTCCTTTCAAATTCTCTTCCCCCTCCCATACTTATCCAATGTAATAGAAAACGAAAAAAAATCGTTCAAAATCGATTTGAACGAATTGAACCAAAAAAAGGGCACGCACATGCGTGGGAAGAAAGGGGAAGAGGCACGATGGGGGAGGAGCGATTCACGATGATGGGATTCACGTTCGTGGAGGGCGGCCGTTGTGGAGCGCGCATGGTGGGGTGTTGTGATGGGAGCCTGGACGATGTCAACGTCAGGGAAAGCTGAGGCGAGGCCCATTCTGGAGGTGCGAGCTAGGGTTTGGGGGATCGAATCGTGCACATGTACGTGTGAAGACTGAATGGCCGCGATAAGATAAGGTAGCGGTAGTCGTTGTCATGGAGAAGGAGCATGCAAGATTTGTTGCAGAAGAGAAAAAAAAGGATAGTATACCTAAATCAAACGATGTTCGGTATATTTCCAACGTAATTTGTTTTACTCAAATCTGTTCTGGCATGAAAAAATTATACAATAATTAGCATAACAATAAAATTAATCTGTATTTCATTTAACTTAATAAAAAGTTAAAATCTAATTACCTCACTGTTTTCCCTTTTCAGTACGCACGCATGACAATCCCAATTCACGATTTCTCGATCTCCTTCCTCGTACGAGAGCTATATCGATTTATAACTACTTAAATTTAAAAATTTGATGTAAATAAAATTTTAGATAATCACCTTCATTTGCTTAGACACGTTCTCAAACCTTCCCTCTCTCAATCGAACAACTCCAGGCTGGCCTTTCCTTTGCAACATTTTGGTGACTACTAAATCAATGTGAGTAATATCCCACTCATTTAGATTACTAGTATAATTTAAATTATTGATTGATTATTTGGATGAATTCATAAATTATTCTCAGTGTGGATGTTATATATATATATATAATGGTTGGATATATTTTCCGCCTATTGGAGCGGATGAGACCATATCGTCAAGCATAATAACGAATGACCTTATATACCACGATATCCTGCTCGAAGTGGAATTGGAATTTTTATGTTGTATTGACATATGTGGATGCAAGGAAAACATGTGGGAGGGATCCAATTAGATTCCTCAAAATGTTGAATTTAATTCATATATTGTGATATATGGTTTGTGTGGAATAATCTCTTATGGATCATTGTAGTGATTTTGAATTATTGGATGCTATTGTGGCACTGGCCTGAATTTTTGGTATTTTAAATACCATAATTTTTTTGTAAAAATTTGAAGCAATAAAAATAAATTTTGGATATAAAAATATTTATATTGGAATTTGGGTTAATTTAAAGGAAATTGAGTTGAAAAATAAAATAAAATTTTTTTTAGTTGTACTTAACCATTCGTAAATTGTTTAAGGTAGAGATTTTAAAATGAATTATATAGAAGAATTGATGAAGGATATTCTGAAAATATGAAAAGGATTTGGAATCGATATAAAAATGTAAATTTGAAAAATAAATGGGATTTGTTAAAGAATGGATTTATAAAATGAGATCTTATAAATAAAATTTTATTTGTAAACAAGAAAAACCCAAATGAGTTGTAAATTTATAAACGATGCTATAAATAAGGGAAACGATGTTAGTTGATGAATTGTGAATATAAATTTATAATGTGAGATTATATCGAGCAATGGAAGTGTTTTTGAAAGAAAATATAATGGAATTTATTTTGGAATTGGAAATAGTTATGAAATTGGAAATGTAAAGAGATTTGTAATACATCGAGAGAGAATTTCTGAATATAAAAGTGGTTAGATTGAACTTTAAAAATAGAGTTTATTTGAGAGGTTAAGTTGTTTTTAAATGGGACTTTATTTATTAAACGATGTGGTAAAAACTATTATCTGGATTGAATTTTTCGAAGGTGGGTTATTTAAATATTAAATATTGGTTGAAATAGAATTATAATAATAAGACTTGTGAATTGATTATTATTTCTTATAACTGACTTAGAAATTAGTGTCATCGTTTATTTTAAAAGTGTTTAATATTTTAAATAATAACTTAAACATATTTAAAAAAATAACTATTCTTTAAAAATTCTCATTTTGTATATATATATATATATATATAATTTTGAAATGATTGAAAATTTATTTATAAATTCTCTCGAGATTTGTAGACGGGTTTATTTAACGGAAAGGTTTTATAAGAGAAATCTTATGATGGATTCTGGGAACAAAATGAATTTCCTAAATGTTAGAATACAGGAACTTGGAGAAAATGAATTTGAATTCATTAAAGAAGTTATAGACGGTTAGATGGATTATAAATAAGTATAATCGGTTTGGAAATTCATAAGAAGAAATTATAAATTATTTCGGAAATTTATGGGACAAGTTATGAAATATTCCCAAGTTTAATATTAAAATGATTCTAGAAAATATACGTATAAATATTTTCCTACGTATTGGTAGGAAGGTTGGAAACACTTTTGGTAGGAAAGGATTGGAATAGAAACATTTTTCAAGTGTTATAAAAAGGAATTTGGAAAATATTCTAAGTGTTGGGAAGGTTTGGAAATATTCCGTTGAGAATATATTAATTGGAAATTGTTACAAATATTGGAATAATGGATGTAATTTGAATAAATATCTTAGTAAGATATTTTGAAATAAATGTTTGAAAAATTATAATAAGGCCTGATGTCTACTTATGGATGTTTTATGGATAGTTAAATAACCGATTACCAATTTTGGACAAATTTCGTTAATCATTTCGAGGAGACCGGGATCGGATTTAATTATCCGAAAACCACTTCGATCCGGTTTGAACATTACGAATGAATACCGTGAAGATGATGGAGATGGTGATTTGGTTTGTCCAGACCATGGACAAATTATACGGACGAATGCTATTAGAACATCGTCATTGGAGGACGATGAGCATTCTAAGTAGAATTGTCTCTTAAAAGGTTACGTTGAGACACAAGCTTCATCAACCAGGAATGACTAAAACAGGGGAGATGCAGCAAGGCTAAGTGGTCGCACCTAATTAGGATATGTTATCACTTTTGTAGATATCCTCGAAAACTTATATATTATCGATATGGTTGTACATGTAAGAAGGAGCACTCGATTTTTAAGGGTGGGAACACCCGTGGTGATAACATATTCGATCTATCCAGGTTAGGGATAGGCCGGTCTTGTGTAGCAGGGGATCCCGGCGAGGTCCTCAATACATTTTTCTATAGATGTGCTGCGATGGGCGGTACCCTAATGGCCCATTCATTATATGGAATCCATTTTCCAATACGAACCTTTACGGTTTTGTTTGCAGAGCCTAGTATGCTGGAATGTAATTAATGTAACAATTTTGCCCATTTGAATAAGTATTTGTATTTAGACACTATTATAATATTACTGGAATTTCTATAAATTGTTTTGGTTATCGTAAGGTAAAAAATCGTTGTGTTTATGTTTGACGTGGTCTTACGAATTACCTTTGTTTTTCAAAGAATTTTGATAACTCTAATAATTCAATTTGAGTGTGTTTTCTCAAATTGGTTTTCCAGACCGACTCGGGTGTTATTTTATTATAATACTCGAGTCAGACCGAGTATTATAGATTCAGGATAGGATGCTATGGAGCTCAGGAGACGAGCTAGATGACAAAACGTAATTCTACACTTGATGTGTATTTCCGCTGTGTGAGGACGTATTTCCGCTATGTGAGGACAAATTGTTAAACTGTCCGGATTGATTGTTTTCTATTGTACTCTAATAATGGTATGTATATTAACAGTTGTTAATCGACACCTTGGCCCGGCTACAGAACGACAGTTGAAGAAATTATCGTTAGCACTAGACAAGATTCTGACCAAGAAGAGCCTGAGGATATACGGGTTTGATGCAGTCGACATGTTTTGGCATTTAGGTACGGTTGGGCAAGAATAGACCAACTAGCTTGAGATCGCTCTATATGGGCCAAGTCACTTTGGCCTTGAGCCCGTGAAGGAAGTCCAATCCATCTTCGTCTATAAATAGAAGGGCAGGGGCATACTGAAAAAGGACCTTCTTTGGAGAACACCGGGGAGACTCTGCCATTTTTATACTCTCCTCTGTTTGATTCAAACTTGTACTCAAGTGATTTATTTACGGATTGTATCTATATTCAAGTGATTGAGAAAGCAATAAAGATTAAACTCAAAGTGGACGTAGGCAGTTACGCCGAACCACTATAAATCACGGATTGTATATTCAAGTGATTGAGAAAGCGATAAAGATTAAACTCAAAGTGGACGTAGGCAGTTACGCCGAACCACTATAAATCCGGTATTCTCGTTTTTATCGTTCTTTTGGCATTGAATTACACTATTTTTCTGTTTTAATTTAATCTCTTCATTAATCTCTCTACATAACTCTACTCAAGGGTGTTAGTGACCAATTTTGGTGCTAACATTTTGGTGCTTTCACTGAATTGAATTCTCAGCTTGATTGGATCTCATCATCTACTAGTGGATTTCCATATTCGCGAGATAGATCCAGTCGTTTACTAGAAAACTTCCTATTCTACTAAGATTTGAAAAAAATTCTAAAGGAAGCTGATAGCCGTAAGTTAATCAAGTGTTCATGTTCATGTGAAAGGATTGGATTCACTGATGTACGCAAGATCTAAGGATTGGACGTTGAAGTTTGCACTCAAGTTGAATGAAGGCTGACCCTCCTCCGAAGGCAATTCAGCCGACCGCTCCAGAAAAGGTATATGTCGATCGCCTTCGAAAATGTGTATGCCGAGCCGCTCCCATTCAAGATCGAACGCTCTTCCAAGCCAAACCATACCTCCAGGCCGAGCGACATTCGAATGCCGATCCATACCTCCAGGCCGATCCATACATCCTGGCCGAGCGACATCCGAAGGCCGATCCATACCTCCAGGCCGAGCGACATTCAAATGTCGATCCATACCACCAGGCCGATCCATACCTCTATGCCGAGCAACATCAGAGTGCCAACCCACACCTCTGTAATGTCGAACGGTATTGCATGCCGAACGACTCGGTTGTGCCGAACAAGAATGGATGCCAAACAGTGCGGATGTCGAACAGTGCGGATGTCGAACAGTGTGGATGACGAACAGTGCGGATGCCGAACAGTGTGGATGCCGAACAGTGTGGAATGCCGAACTGTGTGAATGCCGAACGCTCCTGCGTGTCGGGCGTTCCTGAATGCCGAACAGTGTGGAATGTCGAACAAATTTGGATGCCGAACAATCTTCTATGTCGAGCAACTTTTTCATGCCGAACGGCCCTCAATGCCGATCGAAACTTAAGTTACACCAGTCTCTTATACGACCCCTATTTTAAAAAAAAATCGGGTACGACCCTAGCCGCAGCGCAGTGCCTCCACATAGTGAATTCAAAACTCAACTTAATAAAGGGACATTCTATCTACTTCCCTTACATCCCCTGATCGACCAGGGCATAGAGGATCTAGCGACAGCTTCTGAACGGCAACAAGGGAACGGACAAACAACTGCTACTCAAACGATACTCTCAAAGGGATATCATACTGACCACCCTTGAGGAGAATCGACCTCCATATATATTTTGGCAGCCAGTTAGCTGGAGAGCCTCCTACGTCCATGGATCGTTTCTATGACAAAAAATGAATCTAAACCAAAGTGTGGAGGAGCGGAAGAGACCAAGAAAAACAACAATGAAGGCCCATCGGCTAAGGATGCAGATCCCAGTAGCCAAAACAAGACCTAAAAATTCGGCTCATATGCTCTTTGAAAGATTCAATTGACAACTCTACTTGAAGACTCGCGACTCAGTGTGGTATTGGAAACCAACCTCGAGAGAGTACACCAAAGTCTAAAGAAAATCAGGGGAATGTTGTATATTCCCAGATGCTCACTCATCCTAACACGGGCGATTGCAAACACCTCCGAGGCATGATCGAAAAGCCGAGCTGGAAAGGAAATCTTCAATAGTATGTACAAGTCCTACATAATGGCGGGCAACGAACATCCGATGCCTATTAATAAAGGGCTATGATTAGCAATTGGACTGCTGACGACCGACATCCCTTTGAAAGGAGCCAAGGGTGACCAGGTGCTCAGATTTGGTTGCCAACAAATCTACGCAGACCATGACCAGACGTCTGGAGTTACATCTAGATGAGCATAATTCAATCTCTCATCATCAACCATATGCCTTTGATTTGAGGCTATGGACTAGATATTGAAAAGTTAATCACGATCAGAGCCCAATACAAAATCAACATGACCAACCATCCATTCATTGACCTCCATATTTGACATGGAGACCTAAACAAGGCTTGGAATGAGTAGGGCCCGATCGTCCACTCAAATCAAGTCGTAGAACAAAGTTCGACAATATATAGATGCCTCTCCTGAATCTCAGTGATGCCAGGATCTATCTAGAGTGGACGTGATTTGATCATCTACACATCAAATTCTACCTTGAACACAAAAGGTTATTCGAAAGCCCGACTTGAAGTAGTTCTGGTGGACTGCCTACTCATTAACCATCGCTCTCAATACATGGGCACAATTGCACCTTGGAACATATGCAACTTATTTTGTCTACTCAACAATCTATTATCCTTATTTTCTAGAAAGAGATACGGAGAAAATTGTATGAGATTTGGCTATCTAACCCAACATGGATGTGATCCAACCATCTGTCATATACCTCTTTCCTTGACTTGATTGGAAGAGCTATAATCACCAAGCGGACGAGAATCGATCGTCCATTTTTCATGTTTCGTCCCTCATGCTGGGGCAGAATCCCATCCCACGAGCAAACGTGGTTCAATTGTTCTTTCGATAACATTAGCCTCGATACGGTTGATGAAATATAAATTAAAGGGTGGAAATACGGCTACTCTCAATAAAAACCTCTAAGTCCCCAGAGTGCGGACTAGAGTATAAACGACTTGAATCTCCAAGTCCCCAGAGTGCGGACTGGAGTACTCTAAGTCCCCAGAGTGCGGACTAGAGTATAAACGACTTAAACCTCCAAGTCCCCAGAGTGCGGACTCGAGTATAAACGACTTAAACCTCCAAGTCCCCAGAGTGCGGACTGGAGTACTCTAAGCCCTCAGAGTGCAGACTCGAGTATAAACGACTTAAACCTCCAAGTCCCCAGAGTGCGGACTGGAGTACTCTAAGTACCTAGAGTGCGGACTCGAGAATAAACGACTTAAACCTCCAAGTCCCCAGAGTGCGAACTGGAGTACTCAAAGTCCCCAGAGTGTGGACTCGAGTATAAACGACTTAAACCTCCTAGCCCCCAGAGTGCAGACAGGAGTACTCTAAGTCCCTAGAGTGCGGACTCGAGTACTCTAAGTCCCTAGAGTGGGACTCGAGTATAAACGACTTGAGTACTCTAAGTCCCCAAAGCGCGGACTGGAGTACTCTAAGTCCCCAGAGCGCGGACTCGAGTATAAACGACTTAAACCTCCAAGTCCCCAGAATGCGGACTGGAGTACTCTAAGTCCCCAGAGTGCGGACTCAAGTATAAACGACTTAAACCTCCAAATCCCCAGAGTGCAGACTGGAGTACTCTAAGTCCCCAGAGTGTGGACTCGAGTATAAACGACTTAAACCTCCAAGTCCCCAGAGTGCGGACTGAAGTACTCTAAGTCCCCAGAGTGTGGACTCGAGTATAAACGACTTGAACCTCTAAGTCCACAAAGCATGGACTGGAGTACGCTAAGTCCCCAGAGTGCAGACTCGAGTATAAATGACTTAAACCTCCAAGTCCCCAGAGTGCGGACTGGAATACTCTAAGTCCCTAGAGTGTGGACTCGAGTATAAATGACTTAAACCTCCAAGTCCCCAGAGTGCGGACTGGAATACTCTAAGTCCCCAGAATGCGGACTTGAGTATAAACGACTCGAATCTCCAAGTCCCCAGAGCACGGACTGGAGTATTCTAAGTCCCCAGAGTGCGGACTAGAGTATAAACGACATAAAAACCTCTAATTCCCCCAAAGTGGACTAGAGTACTCTAAGTCCCCTGAGTGCAGACTAGAGCATAAACGACTCAAAAACCTCTACGTCCCCAAAGTGCGGACTAAAGTGCTCCCAGTCCCCTGAGTGCGGACTAGAGTATGAATGGCCTACGATCCTCTACGTCCCTAGAGTGCAGACTAGAGTGCTCTAAGTCCCCTAAGTGCGGACTAAAGTATAAACGGCTTAAAAAACCTCTACGTCCCCAGAGTGCAGACTACGGTACTCTCAGTCTCCAGAGCACGGAATAGATTATAGACAACTTGAAAAAAATCTCTAAATCCGAGAAGTGGACTAGATTACTCTAAGTTCCCAGAGTGCGGACTGAAGTATAAATGAGTTGACGAAAATCTCTGCGTCTCGAACTGTGGACTAAAGCATAAACCATTCGACAAATCTCTAAGTCCCCGGAGCGTGGACCGAAGCATGAATACAAATTGGGCACGATTCAACCGAGGGGAGAATAACACTAAGTCACCAGAATGCAGAGTGGTGTATAAACATCGATAAATAGACGAGTGGATTCCGACCATTCTCTATTCCGCAAACTTTGGCCTGGAATCGACAGGAGGATTATTAACCCACTAAGGATGGAGTTCGACCATCCAATTAGTGGCCAAATCAATGCTGGGAGCAGGGGTACAAATCACTAAAAAGATGAGTACGACAGCTTACTATAGCTCCAGCTTGGCATTCTTTATAACTTGAGGCAACGACTGTGGGGAGGCCTCAATACAGAACCAATCGAAATGGCATCCAAAGCTACGAGCAACCGACTATATCATACCTCAGATCGAGGGTCAATACCGATCCGCACCAAGCACATACGAATGTGACTCGGATGTTTCTTGAAAAACTATGACCTCCAGAGTGTGGAAATGAGGGTAAACCACGAATACTTGGTCAAAAATTCTCTAGCACCCTCATTCGATTCGTCAGGAGGAGTATGAAACTGGATGAGCATAACCCGACTGCATTTGTAGCCAACTTTATCCCGAGATCTGATTACAGAGCATGAACCAAAATGGACGTGGATGACCGTCCACTGTCCAAATTACGCCCTGGAACTGATGTGGCATTGAAATATCCCTCTTGTAATGAAAAACCACGATAAAATCCAAGATAGGCGAGACCTAGTCTCCCATCGAATGACATGATCTCACGATTCAACGGGAAAGAGAGTAAAGCTAAAGTGGGCATGGCTGGCCTTCTTACTTATCGGTATATGCCCCAGCCCTGAGGGCACGAGCGAGAAGCAAGATGAATGTGAACCGACTATTCACCGATCACCTCTATGTCTTTGGAGTTTAGGTGAGAATATAAACATAGCTAGGACGAGACTCAACCATCCATGCAGTACATTTATCAACCCGAGACTGGGAGCAGACGCATGGTCATTCAAAGACTGGCTACGATAGCTTAGTATTGAAACTTATATATAGTGCTTACAGCTACTCAAGGCTACGACCGAAAGGATGCCTAGAGATAGAATCATTAAATCAATACCTTAGCTCATGGGCAATTGAGTTTCACTCCAACCCGAAGGACGGGTAAAGGATCATGAATACATTGAATAGAAAGTGCATTACTCGAATATACAAGCAAATTCAAACTTATAGCAAGATCCAGCTATACGGTTGCACGCAACTTGAGGCTGACCCCTAGTCGACATTTCCTTCAATGAGCTTTTAAGCCTGATTTTTGGCCATTTGCTGATAATCTATTAGAGCATTCAGAGCCCTTTACTATTAGACTTAATAACTCATGACAAGACTCTAGGATTCGACCAGAGTAACCATCAACGTTGGCCGTCCCAACCATATTTCACATTGAATGTTATGCAAAATAATTACATCTGAACTCAAAGAATCTGGGACGGCACCTGCTAAGCTGACGGTCGACATTACAGCCAGCCATGGCGACCCTTTCCAGGTGCTGAGTATCGAATTACAGCTCAGGGCAATGATGATAAAATAATTAGTTGGATTTTTATGAATAAATGATGATATGTTTCCTTGGACCCATTTTGACATGCATGTGTGATTTCACCAACTATCGTGAGCCATGCATTGGATATCGACCCGAAGCTAAAAAAGCTAGCGCAATGTCTGTTGACTTCATCATGAAAGCTCCACTCTTACTTTTGGGCTCACCCTATCAACGTCTATGCCTACTAGCTGTTGTAACCGGGTATACAACAACCTGAGACATCTGAAAGACTACTTAAATACAATATCGAACTAAGCCAATTCGATATCACTTACTTCCCTCGAAGGGCTATCCAAGGATGGAAATTAGCAGACCTCATATCCAAATTCACTGCATCAGATGACTACTCGAAGGGTAGTAGAGAACCAACTGACAGATGGAAAATGTACGCAGATGGAGCGTCCACTGATCAGTGTTATGGCGCAAAAGTCATGTTAATGACTCTCGAGGAACAATCGATCTGCTACGTCCTGAAACTCGATTTCCCTGTAACCAACAATGATACTTATTATGAAGCCTAGACCGCCAGCCTCAAACTTGCTAGAGAATTTTGAGTGCAAACTTTGCATGTCTTTTGTGATTCCTAATTGATAGTATGCAAAGTTAAGGAGGTTGATCTTGCTATGGGGCATTATCTTACCATTTATCTCGACCAGATCAAGAGCTGCTTGTCGACTTCACGTATTGCATCATTACACACATACTCAGCGAACAAAATGAAAAGAGTCCAGTCACTGGCCAAGCTGGCCAGTTTTAGGGACGCGCAACGAACATACATTGTTTCGGTTGAAATATTTAATATTCCAAGCATTGACGGATGGAGATCGACTAAGTCTTGGAGACAGAGCCAGAAAAGGTGTCGTGGTTGACTCCTATCAAAGACTATCTACAATAAGGAATTCTTACTGCACGGAGGAATGAAAAACGACAGATCCTCCTCAAAGCTTCACGCCAAATCATCCAAGAAGAAGTCGTGTGTAGAAAGGAGTTTATCCATCCCCATGCTTCGGTGTATCTCCCATGATATGTGTTGAGCAATGTCTATGAAGAAGAATATGCCGATTACATCAAAGGGAAAAACCCTGATAAAGAAAATACTCTACTACGGGTATTACTGGCCAACTATCAATCTAGATGCGGTTGATCATGCCAGACAATGCAAAAAGTGCAAGATGTTGCAAAAATCCAGGAACCCCACCGATGGAAATTACTCAAATGGCTAGTCCATAGCCGTTTTCCACTTGGGGGCATTAACATCCTCTTCTTACCAATCCTAAAGTTGGTGCAAAATACGCGATAGTTTCAGTCGATTACTTTATTAAGTGGGAAGAAGAAGAGCCTTTGGCCACTATCACCACTGAAAAGGTCATTAATTTCATTGTATGAAATTTTATATGCCGTTTTGGCCTTCCACGAACTATCATTACAGATAAATGGAACTCAATTCAAAAAGCAAGGAGTTCAAAGAATTTTGCAAAAATATGGCATTAAGAAAAAGTTTGCAGCAGTTGCTCATCCGAAAGCCAATGGACAAATGGATGCCGTGAACAAAATAATCAAATCCATATTGAAAAAGCGTTTGGAAAAGGCTAGAGGCAAGTGGATGGATGAACTTCCAACAGCATTATGGGCTTATAGAACTACCATTGAGTCCATGACTGGTCGTACTCCATTCGCCCTTGGTTACTTCTCTGAGGTCATCATCCATGTAAAAGTTGAAGTCCCTTCTCATCAAGTGGCTGATTACAACCCTTATTTCACAAAAAAATAGAAATAAATACAAATCAGGAATCGCAATTGAATTGCAATTAAACTAGATGGAATTGGCAATGACTTACGAGCATATAAAATGCAACCGATAAATAATGGCAAGAACATGTACCTGAACATGCATGTGTACATCCAAAAAAAAAGGTTCGACTTCTTGAAATCAATAGGGAATTGAATTCTCACTTAAGGTTATTAAGAAAAGACTAGATCAAATAGCCAAAGCTTACTGGCCTCGTAGAACAGACACAGATGGCCACTGATGAACTACAACCCTGGATTTATAATATTAGGAATCGACTAAGCGTCATGACGACCAAAGAAGGATACGACACCTTAGGATGATAAAATTGAAGGATAATGACTATTCAAGAAACATGATGGATTTCTTTCTGGAGACATGGAATGCTCGTTGATTCAAAGCATGTCGTGTTGCTTCACACGACACACTTTGGGGGGTAAGTGTTAACCGACACCTTGGCCCGGCTACAAAATGACAGTTGAAGAAATTATCGTTAGCACTAGACAAGATTCTGACCAAGAAGAGCCTGAGATATACGGGTTTGATGCAGTCGACATGTCTTGGCATTTAGGTACAGTTCGGTAAGAATAGACCAACTAGCTTGAGATCGCCCTATATGGGCCAAGTCACTTTGGCCTTGAGCCCGTGAAGGAAGTCCAACCCATCTTTGTCTATAAATAGAAGGGCAGGGGCACACTGAAAAAGGAGCTTTTTTGGAGAACACTAGGGATACTCTGCCATTTTTTATACTCTCCTCTTTTTGATTCAAACTTGCACTCAAGCGATTTATTTGCGGATTGTATCTGTATTCAAGTGATTGAGAAAGCAATAAAGATTAAACTCAAAGTGGACGTAGGCAGTTACGCCGAACCACTATAAATCACGGATTGTATGTGTATTCAAGTGATTGCAAAAACAATAAAGATTAAACTCAAAGTGGACGTATGTAGTTATGCCGAACCACTATAAATCCGGTATTCTCATTTTTATCGTTCTTTTGGCATTGAATTACACTATTTTCTGTTTTAATTTAATCTCTTCATTAATCTCTCTACATAACTCTACTCAAGGGTGTTAGTGACCAATTTTGGTGCTAACAACAGTACAGTTCTTGTATAAAATCTGTTATTATATATTATATTTTGTTCCGCTGTGATTATGAGATTCCGTGTTGTTATTTCTATTTCTTCGTTTTCTTTTCTTCTTTTCCCTAATGAACTGGTAATTCCGGCACTCGATTGCTCGACTAACTATACAGTGGACATATTGATGTCGATTTCTGAGGGTCGAAAATACTTGTCCATTACAGAACGTGTAGCCCAAATTATTAGGTTATTATTAAAAAAAGTAATTTATTTATATATAAGTTCGTGAAACCTATAAATTGTATATCTTTTGCATATGAGGTCCGATTAAGACGAAGCAAGCGTTGTTGGAATCGTATCGACGAAGGCTTTGGCGTGGAAGTGAAGTGGAATTTATTTGAAGCTGAAATAGTTTCAGTTTTAAATAAAAGGTGAGTGTTTTATAATGCTCACAACGTACTAAAATATTTTTATGCCAGTTAAATTTGAAATTATGAAGTGCTATAAATTTATTGATTGTTGTTTGATAAATTTAATTGTCATCTAAATTTTCATCTGAATTAACTGTTAAAATTTGAAATTGACAGTTAGATTTGAAATTGGTATTTAATTGCCAGTAAAATACCCAATATTAAAAACTATGAAAATTAATGTGAATTATTTTGACTGTTTGTATGATTGATTGTGATGGATGCCAATTAATTGGTATTTGGATGATTGGATATTTATTTATTTTTATATATATCCTGTTATCAACGAGTATATTATTTACAGTATATAAAACTGTAAATTTAATTATTTCGAATAAATTAAGAAATTGGTTGAAATGATATATACCTATGACACTTATTTTGGATTGAAATGATATATATCCATACTTAAATTAAATTGGAATAACTGATTTACTTGGCTATAGGATAGAAAATTATATACAGACACTTGATTTGTTAAATTAAATGATTTTAAATGTTGATTTGAAATTATTTGAATTTACAGGAGTAAAAATCGAATTTATGAAATTCAAATTATTTTCGAATTTGAGCTTGAAATGTGATTTTAAATTTGTTAACAGAAATGGGTTAAACAATCGAAGTTGAGATTTTGAAATTATAATTGAAACATGATTTGAATTTCGAAAATTGGGTTGTTTCAAAGATTTGGACTTTTATTCAAACTTCAAAATATTGCTAAGTGAAGTAATTTAAATCATATTTCAATATTTGAGCTAGGAATTGAATTATTTTAAAGATCTGGACATTGAATTGAACATTGAAGTTAGAGTTTATTTAAATGATTTAAATCGATGCTTTGAAATCAAACTCGAAGTTGATATATATTGAAATGGCTTGAAATTGAGAATTGAATCGGAATATATTGAAGTCGGAATTGGAATTGAAATCAATTGGAATTGAAAGTGAAATTGAATTAATTTGAAATCTAAATCGGATTTATTTGAATTTAAACTGGGATCAAAGTTAATTCGGATTGAAATCAGAATGGAATCAATCAAATTGAAATGGATTTGAATTGAAAAAATTAAAATTGAATCAGTTTGACATTGAAACTATTTTTAAATAAATTATTTTAATACAAACAACTTAAAATCTATCTTTTCAATATTCAAATTATTTTGATTTCCAAACTACTTTACCTTGTAAAACATTTTAAATACTTAAATCATTTTATATTAGACTATTTTCATTATTTAAACTATTTTTCAAAAAAAATTCAAACTGGACGGAGGTTGGAAGTTTATATTTAAATCCTGGATTTAAATACGAATTAGATTAAATTGAAGTTATAACCCAAATGAAAATTCGAAGTAATGTTGAATTGGAACTGAAATCGAGATATCATGACAGGCTGATTTTGAATTGAAATAGTATATTTTGAGTAAATTTGATGATTTCGAAATAAATTTGATTTTGAAGAGAATATGATATTTTGGTATCAAATATGATTTGTTTTTGAAATGTAGAAGAACCAACCAGTGTGTAAAACGACATTTGATTGTTAAAGATTCCGGGGCCTCTTATAGGCATACTTTCTGTCAATATTGGAACCACTTTAACAACGTGTACACGGAGAAGACTCCAGAATAAAGTGGTTGGTTTTGGCATCGTTTGTTGGATTTGAAGAAAGAGAACGATGATGGATAGACCTCGACACTTGTGCTAATTTGAAATGACTAAAATAGGACGGTTTGACAGGGCCAAGTGGGCTAATTACCCCGAACGGACATCCGTTCTTCGATTTTCTTGGACTCGATCCATATAATTACTCTTATTGTTGGTTTAGATGGTGCACCTTGATTTGTGATAGCCTCTCTTTGACTCGATATAGGATGAATGGATGTGGTGGGAGGTCATGGCTATGATGCGTTACCAGCAACCCCATGACCCGAACTGGTAGTATCCTACCTTGGACATTGCGTCACGTGCCTTGTCATACTTTTATCCTTATAGGAGACCCCTACGATTTTGTTTTAGTGTTGTCATATCACGATGCATCCCTATCCATCGATTATTTACTGGTGTTTTATATATAAACTGTACGACAATGCTTAAAATTGCGTTAAGAGGGATCAATATAAAGCCTTAACGCTATTTTGATATTTATTTTATTGATTAGGCGTTATATATGTAGTATATTCTACTACATATAAATACTTTGTTGGATCCTAAAGAGATGGAAAATCCTGTAACATCTCTTGAGTTATTGGATGTACGTTATACACTGGATAGGAGATGTGAAACCCCGTAAACATCTCTGACGCCACTTCACTTATGTTATATGTGATATCGATTTGACTCACATAAGAATATTTTAGTACTGACTTGAGTGTTTTATCCTTTTTATTACGCTCAGGTTAGCCCTAAGTTTTCGACCTTTTGAAGATTTATTCCGGGGAATGAAGACGTAGATTTGGTATAGTATTACTATTATTATTCATGCATCATATTGTTTGCTACATTATTTATTTTTCCATGTTGTATATATAACTTTGATAAATATTGTATAATTATAATCAAATGTACAACATAAATAGCTTCATGAACCATGATTTTTATATTTGTCATTCCGCTGCGAGATTCTGTGTTTGTTTTCTTCTTCTTTTCTTATTTTTCTTAATTAACCCCAATGATTATCTATGTTTCGGATTGTTCGAGTTGGACATGTGTGGATTATTGTCGATTTAAGCCTTTCGAAATATGGGTTGTCACAATATTTAGGATGATAACAGGATATGTAAAATAAATAAACATCCAATCATCCAAAATAACAATCAATAGCATCCATCTCAATCCATCATCCAAACAATCAATAACCACAACAATCAACCAGTTATTGATAATTGGGGATTTTACTAGTAGTTTAATTCTAATTCAATTAAACTGTAAATTCAAAATTCCTAACATATAAATTTCTACATCGATTTTCATATCAGTTAAATTTTCCAAACAACTATCAATAAATTTAAATTATTCCACAATTTCAGTTTAACTAACTTAAAAATAATCTAGTCATTTGTGAGCGTTTAAAACATTAACTTTAATTTGAAATTGAAAATATTTTCAGCTTCAAATCAATTCTAGTTCCACAACTTCAATTTAACCGACATAAAACTAATCTAGTCATTTGTGGTCTTTGATCAGTTAAATTTGCCCTCTTTTTATTAGAACGAAATTCGAAAAAAAAGGAGATGGCTACAGGTAGGCATAAGGAATGCATCGTGTTTTGAATGTGATGATGGAAGTTTGATTTCTTTCCTTTTATTATATATTTAAATAAGAAAATATCTTGCCCGAATAGACCATGCAAATTCAAACTCCAAACGAAGCGTGTCGCCTGGAATTTATAATGTTTTACCCCCATTCCGAACTCAATCGAACTAGTTTCGGAAGCCAATTCAATCATATGCAGAAGATAGCTTTTCAAAATCAATAATTTTAGTTAAATTTTGAAATAAATTTCTATGCATTTCAAGCTCACACGGCCAAACGATAAGTCTGATCAATACGAAACTTGAAATCACACAATAATTCACAATTACGGATCCGATGAAACTGGTTTCGTCGAAATCTGAGATAGTGGCCAAAATGGCTATTTTCACGCGCTAATTATAATATAAAATTTCCAATTTCTAATTATTTACTTTTAAATTCAATTTTAAAAGGAAACGATCTTCTTTCGTGTTTAAATAAATTAAATCAACTTTCGATACCATTTTCATTCATATTAAATTCAGAATTCAATTATTCAAATAATTTTCAATATTAAATTTAAACAATTTATTATCCAATAAATCATCATACTTCAATATAAGTTATTTAAATTATAAAATTTAACTTCTAAACTCGAATTAAAATAATAAAACTACTTTAATTTTTCAGTAATTCGCCATTCATTATTTAATTCCAACTATGGATTATGAACACGTTCAATATATAGAATTTCATTTCAATATTTGTTATCGTCAAAATCTTCGAAATTGTTTATCTCAAAATTTTATTCAATTTCATATCCAATATCTACTCTAATAATTCAATAAATTTTATTTTTAACCATTTTTATTCAATAATTATATCATGTACTATAACTTAAAATAGTTGAAAATATGGGTCGTTACATTCCCCACTGTAACGACCCCGAATATTATATAAATTTAAATTGATAATTTATATAATTTTTTTTATTTAAATTGTATAGCTAATTGGAAATTTAAGCGAGTTTCCCCAAATACAGATAAATTCTGTATAAATCATTTAAACTTTAATATTTTATATATATGTATTTGAGCATATATGAGTAAATTTAAAATTATATATATATATATATAACACATATATATATATTTGATTTGAATTTAAATACTATATATGTATGTGTATATAGAAAAATATAAAACAATAATTATTTAAAGTAAAATTCATGATAAATATTTAAACTAAAAATAGAAGTAAAATAAATATTTGAGTTATAAATAGAGATAGATAAAAGTTAAGTATGGAACCAAACAAACATATATACATTCAAATAAGAAAGGAAAACATCTATGTACAAACAAAGTTATAGAAATAAATATAAACAAAACAATTAAAAATGTATATGTAGCTGTAAATATGCAGGCAAGACAAGAGGAAAAATAAAATAAAAAGTACTTACACAAAATCAAATAAGATGCTATAACATACAAAGGGGAGCATGAACAATGCACAGCATGCTTTCATTAAATGCCACATGCTCTGGTAACATCAAAACAAGACTATCAGCCTGCATAAAGTTGTAAGCAATTAATGCAAAGATAACATTCCCTATTCAATACTGTTTCTCTTTTATGTACACATCCTCTATACCAGATCGTTTATTTACTCAGCAAGCCTGAAAAAAAAAAGAAAAAAAGAAAAAAGAAAATAAAAACATCTTCAAAACTTGAGAAGATGCAATGCAAAGCAGTTCAAACATTAAGTATCAAACAAAGATCAAAACAGAACAAATCTGGGTAGTCAAGCCTGGAGATTGTTTCAGGCAAATCAAAAGATTTAGAAAATGAAATGCTAGTTCCAAAGCAACTCAACAAAACAAAATTAAAAAGCAAGTTAGGATCAAGTTTTCTAGTTCCAGGCTTTGCAGTCCTATTCTCTGTCTTCTTCCAGAAACCAAGTGAGTAAACATACCATCTCGAATAATAAATCTTGATAATTGATTTATGGAAATCTTATGCTTGCTATTTTTAGTAAATATGAAGTTCTGTGTTGTTTTGCTGTTTACTGGAAGCTATACTCTGATATGTTCTTCAACATTTCAAGCTATTGAGTAAAGGAAACAGAGAAAATCTTAAATACTTCTTCATGTAAATAATTTAAACTTAGGAATTTAAATTAAATAAGTTTCTTTGAACCAAAGCCAGGGTTTGAGATTTTGTTGGAGGAGTTACAATGTGATATAGATACTGGACATTCAAGTTTGCAGGGAAAGGGAATCATGTGTTAAATTCGAATGTTTTAAATCATGGGTTTGATTTCATGTCTTGATTAAGTATACACAGGAAAGATTTTCAAAACAAAAACGATGATTTTTAGGTGAGTATATATGGTACAGTCCCTATATGAACACAAAATGCAATTTCATCAATTTCTATTAGTTTAATAATTTATAAATGTGGAAATTGGTTGTATAGTTAGCTTGAGGGTTCTTGAATATAGGAAAAATGCTAGAAAAATATTCTAATGCGAGATTTGTTGAGTTGAATCAAATGTAGGGTTTGGGTCGTGTTTGTTATTATGTTCTGTAAACTCGTGATTTTGGCACCGTGGAGCGATCGAGTGGTTCGCGATTCTGGGGAAGCGTCGCGTGAGGGTTAGGCGAAGTGAGGCCGGAATTGGAGTGACTCTGGTGGTCGAAGCGATTTGGGGTGGTGATTTTTTGAGCAGGTCGAGCTCCAGTTTTTTTTTTTTTTTTGATCGAACATCGAAATTTCGATCTCGAGCTTTTGGCTTCGAGATGAGTATTGGGATCGAACGTAGGGGTGATTCGCGACATGCTGGTGGTCGCGTTGCTAGACTGAGTGTCGGCGACATGCCGTACACGTGCACGACGATGAACGTTTGTCAGGGGATGTTGCTTCGTTGAAACTCGAAGTGGAGCTCGGAATTTTTGTGGTTTTGACTTGAGACTCTGGGTTGCTTGTATGTGTTGCTGTAGATTACTTCTCCTGTTTTTTTAAGTTAAACTTAATCTAAGCTTTGGCAAAGGAAAGTATGGGAGAAAGGAAGAAGGGGATTCGGGGAAGATGTGATGGAACTCGAGTGCATACCCGAGTGTAATGGAGATTTTCTCGGGTTTGTGACTTAAGTGCTTACTTTTTAAAAAATTTAAGTTAATCACTATTAAACCATTTTAAGTATGAATAATTTAATTAAAGTTTTGTAAATGTTGAGTTAAGAATTTATTTTAAGTTTTAATAATTAAGTTAAGTTAAGTATGAAATTAATTAACATTAAAATTTGTAGTTGATATTAAATTGATTTTCAAATTTAAAAGGAAATTTTTTTAAATGATTAATTAAGTTTTATTTATCAATAATTAAGGTTATTTAAGATGTAATAAATCTGTAATTAAAGATTGATATTTATAACTTTGCGTTTAAATCAATTTTGAACTTAAGAATTTAACTATCCACTTAAAGTTAATGAATAGTAATTAACAAATTAAATTCTTAATAAATTATTTAAGAAATTAATTGGAAATTAAATAGGTAATTCGCTTTTATAAAATTAATGATTTGGATTTAATTAAATAAGATATCAAAGGGTGAATTAATGGGTTTAAAGGTTGATTTAATTAATATGATCAATTAAGGAAAAATTTGATTAATTTAAGTGTTGGATAAATTTATTTATTTTATAAGAAATAATTTATAATTAATTTATCGGTATTGGGTAATTAATTCATAAGTAATTAATTTAATTGGGAATAAATTGAATAAATTAGGATTAAACCATAAATTAATCCTACTTATAAATGACTATCGAATGCTTGACCTTACTTATGAATGATTGTGTGATATGAGTTGCCTTGAATTGATTGTCCTGTCTGATCTGTGATATTTTATTCTGTGGTTTGTGCCGTGTATGATTTATTCATTTATTTACATCTGCATATTATCTGTGAATCTGTGAATGGGCGATAAGCTTTATAGTTATATCGCTTATCAACTATATTTCTATGTTTTAATCTGTGATGATTGATGATGTTGCACTATTGTGTAAAACCCATGGACCACACCATACACACACAATTATGGATTTCACGAGGAAATCAGTTAAGTCACAGATTTTTGAAAATAGTTTTGTATTTGAATTTTTGAATTCAAATGTTTTGAAAATGGATTGGGTTTGAAGTGAAAAGCTTTTGAAATGGAATTTCAAAGATGGAAATTTATTTTGAATAACTGGATTAAGTGTTGGAATTTAAATACTTTAATTTAAATTTGAATTCAATATTCAAATTGAATTCTGTAAAATGAAACTAGGGGTTAACGATATCATACTAGTCATTATGAGTTAAATCATTTTTGAAGTATTATTTTTGGGAATTTGAATTAACCCAAAGATTGTAACTTGTATAAATGAAATCGGGTTTTTTTCGAAATAAGACAGTTGTTTCTAAATGATAAAAAGCTTTCATAGGAGAAACGAATTTCAAATTATATAAAAAGGGATTTCAAGTTTAAACTGAAATAGTTTACCAAGTTATTGATGAATATTTGGAAATGAATTTTGAAAGCGAATGTTTGGGAACGGTTTGAAAGCTATAAAATAAATCTTTAATTTAAAAATTTAAATGAATTAATCCAATTGAGATGGAATTGTTTTGAAATCCGGGAATAAATATTTGTGAAAGTAGGTGAACTTAATGAAATAAATCTTTTGTTTAAAAGATTTGAAATGGTAATTGGATTAAACCATTTGAAAGAAAGTCTTGAATTATTAAGTTGTGACTTAAATTGAAATCCCATATCCATATGTTTTAAATATTGCGCTCACTATTC
Organism: Allium cepa; assembly: GCA_030765085.1. NCBI lineage: Eukaryota > Viridiplantae > Streptophyta > Magnoliopsida > Asparagales > Amaryllidaceae > Allium > Allium cepa. The sequence goes on from CM060932.1 coordinate 127,461,421, forward strand.
GGGTTAGCCGGGAAAGGACCTTTGGGTCGTATAACCCATTCTGAATATGTGATTCGACATTATGGATAGCATTTGAAGACCGGTGATGAAGACCGGGTATTTGCGAGAGCGATAGGATGACCTATCGATTGTCTCTGCACCGAGTCGCGCCGGTATAGAGACTCCCTAAGTGATGGGAAATCCGATCGGGATTGTGGATATCCGGATTGCAAGGACTTCTTTGGAAGTGCCTTCGGTTCTGTTCGAACCCGGAACAGACTTGTATGGATTATATATCTGACATTACAAATTGAGATATAAAGCAGATTTCTTTCAAATATATTTCTGTTGGTGGCGGAGAATTTATTCTCTTAGCTTAACACCCTTCTCTGAGACGTACGAGCTCAGAGGTTATATAGTTGAAGATTATCAGCAATATATTCCCAATTTGGTAATGTGACATGCTCAGTGTTGCTGTGAAATGATCATTGTGTTGATCATTTGTGATAGGATCATTTGTTTAATCGTTTATCTTTGTGATAATTTCTATGATCATTTGTTGACCCAAAGCACAACTTTTGTATAAAGCGTGGCTTTGTGGGCGAGACTTCGTCGAGCCTCACACCCCGGAATGGTCAAAACAGGAAAGATGCGGCAAGGTTATGAGGGGTAGCTCCCTTTAGGGTATGTGCATTTCCTTCTGGAAAAGGGTGGTATCATGGTATGGAGCCCATATACTTACTCATGTTGAACACTTTATTTATTATGGTGTGATGTTGATTAGAGAGCTCTCGGTTAAAGGTCCCAAAGGACCGAGGGATGGCATACTCGTGTCAGTAATTACCCAGTTAGGGGTAACCCGGCCTTGTGTTGGCAGAGATCCAGTTTGGTTCTCGGGGACGTCCTTCCAGAGGCGTTCTCATGTGGCAATGGGAAGTTCCTTGGCCTGACCATTCACTGGAAATCCAAAGAAACAATACGATCTTGTACGGTATTAGTTGTAGAACCTATCATTCACTTATGGTGGCGCCCCACTGTTTGGATGGTAGCTATAGTAGGCATAGTTCAAAATGTCTATGCTGGCTAAGATTTATATCTTTATTTTCGAAATGATTTTCTCTACACTATGCACTAGTAATAATATCAAATGTTTCTTTTTAATGCGTATCAAGCATCTTTGACTATCATAAGGAGAAATCTCCTCCGATTCTGCGTTTGCATTGTGTGTGTGTGCGGGAGGCCTTATGGTAGTCTCATTTTAAAAAGCATTGCGAATTGACTTTGAAAATCTTTTGTTGAATGTTTTTAAAGATAAACTGTTTTTGTTGCACACACCAGTCCCACGACTGATCCGGAGTTTATTGTTTCTTTCCTAAACTCTGCGTGCTCATTATTTTCTACACGAGCAGTCTAGAGCTGGGTTTTTCAGATAGCTAGGTTTAGTAGATTATCTGGAGTTAGTTCATTCTTTGGATCACACCAGTCTTGCTCAGCTTGGTGCATCGTTATTGGGGGTTCGAGATATTGCTGGATTGATTCCTGGAGATGGAGTTGCAGTTCTCGGAGTTCTTCCTTGAAGACTATCTTAGAGTTATATTGTTCCGCTGCTAGATGTCATCTATTTTCTTTCCCGCTGCTATTTTATTGTATCATATCTCTGATGTATATTGATATCTTTTGGATCATCTGTTGTATCAGATATTGTATCAAAGCTGTATATCAATGTATTATTCTTTTATTTCGCTGTGTTATTTACTTAATGTTGTTATAAGCTCCGGCGAATCGGATTTGAACGGTCGAATCTATGGCATTCGAATACAATTTGAAGTATGGATGTCGATTTTCGAGCGTGAAAAACCCGCGTCGTCACACCCACCCACTCAAAACTTTTATCCTCGGAAAGGTGTTAGGTACAGAATTTAACACTTGGTGCAGAATTTAATACTTGATATGTTTTCTCAAAATAATTAACTTAATAAACATAAACATCTTATTTGCAAAATTATTACTATGCTTCTATTACGCCACTTTGATCGAATTACGGAAATTAAAAGTTAGTTATCAAAATAAGTTATAATTTTGTTTAAACTTCAAAAATTTTCTAACACCCGAATTTACGGAAAATTTCGACAGAGTCTCATTTGCATGGCTCGATTAGAAATTTTTTTATAATATAATATATAACATAAATATAACCCAATATATATCAAATATACATCTCATCTAAATGATGAGGCATCCCGAAGTGAAAAATATAAAACCGCAGTATGTAATCCAAGATATGTACCGTATTATTAATAATATGAGCGAGTTCGCTCGTATTAAGCAAGAAAGAGCATATAAATCCGCTTATATGTCCAAACGGTCTTCTTGTGTACCTATCTCAACTCAATATAGAATATTAGTTACTTTTAATAAGATATAAAACAAGAATGAGTTAAATAAAACCATATAGCATGTAATAAGCACAAACACACAACATACAACAATCACGTGCAATCAAAACAGTTAAAACAATGATTTGCAATAAAAGAAACCATTCAACCATCGATATTCTTCAAATTACTCCAAACTATCACCATTTACATTTCAATGTCAATATTTAGTTTATACACAACCATTTCTCCTAACATCCAATTTTTATTAACATTTAATTGACTCATTTCAATTTATTTGCATTCAACCAACTTTAATTCAATTAGATTCATGTTCAATTGATTTTCATTTAATTTATTTACTTCCAATTGATTAACATGCACTTATCAACATTAATGAATTCACATTCTATAAATTTACATTCATTTATAGTTACATTTATTTTTTTCACTTCCATTATTTCATTTCAGTAATTCATATAATTAATTACATTTAAGAAATTTGATTCCATACCACATTCCATCTTTTCCCCGTATCATTCATATTTATCAAATCTATAATTTATAAAACTTTAGCTTTTATGCTTTGCAAAACATTTAAATTATAATGTTCGTATTTCTTTTCCATATCAACATCATTTATAGACCATTTTATAAAATCAATCCATTTAACCTTATTAAGTTAAATTTATTTCATTATCACTTAGTATTTTAATACTAATATTATTTCTAAACCATTTAAGTTTATTATAAACATTTTACAAAATTACACTCATTTTTATTATTATTCCATAACTTAAATTCATATTAATCCATTGATTCACTTCATTAGTTTATTATTTATAGTTTGGTATTTTACCAAATAAAGGCTCTCACTAATATTGTGTGAAGTATGTCTCCCAGAACTTCTATGTTTATAAGAAATATTTGCATCACAAACACAAATTCATCAATTGGAATATATCCAGTCATTCAACACAAAAGCATGCACATAATTTAACACAATTCATCTGCCTTACCTCTACCGTTCTTCTATACCATGCAACTATAGCTAAACTAGAGTTTGCCAAACTATTAATTTGTAGAAGCAAGTACCATATACCGCTAATTTTAGTTCAACTGCTGTTAGAGAAATTTTAGTCCCTTATGAACTATAATTTAAAGCAAAACGCTATTTAAAGTGCAAATCTAACTTCTTCTCAACATCATCTCTTATTGACGCCATTATGCTGCCTTATTAGGTAACCATTACTGAAGCAAATTAAGTACAGCATAACAAATGAACCAAAATTAGAATTTACTAAAACATCCACTTCGAATGAAGTTGCTTTTATTACATTAGTTAGCTAAGTAGATTATTTTTTTAACATCTAAATTAACAAAACTTATATGAAACAGAAAGCCATGGATCGGTACATGAGCATACAAAGCACAAGGAAAATCGTCATGGTACAAAGTTGATACAATTGAACAATTCAAATTTCAAAAAATGAGCCAAGTCAGGAAAATTTATTTGTACTACCCCTTTCTACGTATACGGTAGCAAGTTAACTTAATTTGGGTTATCTTTCTTAACTTCATGATTTAGCTTTATATCTACTACAGTTCATTAATTATTAAACATAATGTCAACTGGTACAAACACCTCAATACCCATTTGTAAATATCAATCATTAAATTATTACATTTTCACACTACTCTAATTCATTTGTCAACAAATTGTCGGATGAATTAAAGTTTACGTGGTTTTATATTGCAGAATGAAGTGATCTTTCTAACTTGGACATAGATTGTCATTTAGCTTAAATTCTACTTTATTTCACTGTCGCCTGTTTTTTAGGCACTATAAGATGTATGGACAAAAATGGCATTTAAAATAAATTTGGATATTTTGAATAATGGTTATTTTTTTTGAGAAATAAGATTTATATAGCAGGGTTCATAATGAGGCAGTGGTTTGACAAAAAATATAACTATTAGCTTTTTATATTAGAGAAGCTATTTGAATTGAACCCGAACCCCTATCCATGCAGCTTAGTTACACAAAAACTCCTAGCTAAAATAAGGAAGTTGAAGGGTATCCTAAATTTTCAGATTGGCATCACAGAAATATAGATATAAATCAAGATATGAAAAATTATAGTTAGAATATATTTTTCTTTCACAATCAAAACTTGTTTTAATTGAAAAGAAATTTCTTCTGGTAGAAATTCTCACTCAGAAACTCGAAAATGAATACTGGCGATGCTGCAGTCATCCCCAGAATTATTTTCCAATGACTAAAGCAAGTTTAATGCTTTTATTTTCTTCCAAAATCTTTTCAAAATATTTTTCTAGTTAAAACTCTTTAAAATAATATTAATATTAATTTTGAAGGCTTCGAAAACAATTTTGAAAACAAAAGGATTTTAAATTCTCAATTTTTAAATCCTTCTATTTATAAGCTATATTTAAATTTACTCATACAATTTGATTACTTCATTATGGAAATTTTTGTTAGTTTACAAATTTTTTATTTCAATAATTCTTATTATAATTAGATTTCAATTCAATTTAATTATCAAATGCTTCATAATATGAAATTCACAAGGTATTCGTTTTATCTTAATTCAACCACTAATCGATGATAACTAAATATTATCATCTCCTAACAACTATCATTTTTGAAAATTATCATTTTATATACATAAAATAATTTTGGTAAAATTATTTTATTTACCCGATTTTTAAAACAATATTATGTCAACTTGCCTCGTTCAAGTGTTTAGAAATCCCTATCGATAATATGGCATCCCACGCACTGACCAGAATTCATAAACAGCTTAACGAATAAGCACACACAATATAAAACATTTACAACTAACGAGTATGCTCTCTCCTACACACACACACACACTCAAATAGACTCATTCTAGGGGATTACTATTATCTCTAATGCGTCAAACCCCACAGAACCAAGGTTATCGCTAAACCAAAGTTCTGATAACAACTGTGACGACCCACATTTCAGAAGGTTTAAATTGACAATAAATCCACACATGTCCAACTTAAACAATTCAAAACATAGATAATCAATGGGGTTAATTAAGAAAAACAAGGAAAGAAGAAGAAAACAAACACAGAATCTTACAGCGGAATGATAAAACCTAACAATCAAATAAACAGTTCAAAAAGCTGTTTTTATCATACATTTGATTATAATCTATACAACATTTATCAGAGTTATATATATACATAAGGTATAAATAAAATGCAGCATAATAGCATGATGTAGAGAATAATAATAATAGTAATAATATACCAAATCTTTGTCTTCGTCCTTCAGAGAATAATCTTCGGTACGCTAAAAAACTCAGGATTGACCCGAGCATAATGAAAAGCCAAATCACTCGAGTCAGAACTAAAGTACTCTTATATAAGTCAAATCAATATCAATAAATATGAGTGTAGCAGCGTTAGAGATGATTATGGGATTTTACATCTCCTATCCAGTGCATAACGTGCATGCAATACATCTTCTATCTGTTAAACTATTTATATATAATAGTATACGCTATAGTAGGTTGTAACGACCCGCTATTTCTTGACATTCGCATCCGCACATATCGGACTTGAATTGCTCAAAATATCAGATTGTTAATTCATATTTGGCAAAACTCAGCATATACAGTAATTAAATCAAGAATCACAGACACAGAGTATTACAAAAGTAAGCAGTAGAATAGGTAAATAATAGAGTTGAAATAAAATACAACAGAATATCTCTAATAAAATGATGTCTCAAATATAAATAGATGACAAGCCTAAACCAACAACAAGATAACTGAAAGCTGAATAGATGCATATGGATCTCCAAGTGAAGCTCCAACTCCAAAGGTGAGTCTCAAATGCCGTGACACTCAGTCTGACCCGAGCGTAAAGAAAAACACAAACGTTCGAGTTAGAATTAACATTCTTATATCAATAAATCCAATTCAAGTGAAATATCAACTGAAATACAAGCAACTTAAAAGATGTTTGGGATAACCATCCTCCAAGGATCCATGGAACTATCTACTATGTACTAATATACACTATTATAATATGTCTATAGTAAAGTAAACTATTAAAATAGTGTTAAGGCATTACCCGTATCCCTCTTAACACATTTTTATAACGCCTTAGTTTACACAAATACTGTAAACTCCACCCATGGGTGGACTATCAGGGAGCACTCCATAGGTACGGCACAAAAAAAACTCGTAGAATGTGCGATAGGGCATGCGACAAGGCACTCAAGGTAATGCCAGGGTAGATATACCATTTGCGGATCCGGACTAGTGGTAACGCATAGCAACTACCGCCCACCTCCTGACACACTCCCAAATCAAAGGGTGCACCCAATCACATCACCAAAACAAATAGAATGGTATCGAAGAAATGTGTCTGATAAAAGGAATGACATCACTTGGCCCGGTGTAGCTCCTATTTTAGCCGCATCAAGCGGACTCACGAGAGTCAGGGCTATGTAAATACCAAATAGAATCGTCATCAAACCATCCTACTTCATTCCGAAATCTCCACCATGTACATAGTTGTTAAAGTGGTCTTCGGTATTGGCAGAGAGTATGACAATATCTGATCCCGGTTTTTTAACAACCAAACGGTATTATATCACCTTGGTCATTTCAAAATAGTTTATACTTCAAAACTAAAATATAATTTCCATTTCAAAGCCATATCAATACGATATTATTTCACTTCAAATATATCCTTTTCCAAAAATCATCACTTTCAAAGTTATAACACTTTCGAAAGCAAAACACTTGAAATTATAACAATTTGGAAATCATAACTTTGAAATCATAACTTCTACTGCTTAAATAGTTTAGATATTAATAATAATATATAATAAAATAGTTTTATAAAATAGTTTGTATATAAAATAGTTTATATTAAAATTGTTAATATTAAAATAATTTATGAAGTAGAATATAATTTAAAAATAATTTATAAAATAAATTAATTTCCTCAAATTTCACAAATCGATTCAAACCAACTCGATTTCCAAAATTCAAATTTATCTTCCTAACCTTACTTATAAAAATCATTATAAATCTACCTTAGAATAAAATTTCAAAACTAACTTATAACCTTAAAAAAATTCAAATATATAAATTTAAAAATCTAAATTTTAAACCCTTATAAAATATCATATATATATATAATATTTTTTTGTCAAGTTCTAGTGGTCCAGTGGTTAAGACATAGTGGAGTTGCTACATGTGGTTGTAGTGGCACCGGTTCGAATCCCAGCGGCCACAATAATGAGACATAGTGCACGACCACTTATAAAACCGGCTTAACCAAAGGCCAGGGCAAACATAGTTTCCTTGGCCCCAAAGTTTTTTTGTCAAGTTCTAGTGGTCCAGTGGTTAAGACATAGTAGAGTTGCTACATATGGTTGTAGTGGCACCGATCCGATTCCCAGCGGCCACAATAATGAGACATAGTGCACGGCCACTTATAAAACCGGCTAACCGAAGGCCAGGGCAAACATAGTTTCCTTGGCCCCAAAGTTTTGTCAAGTTCTAGTGGTCCATTGGTTAAGACATAGTGGAGTTGCTACATATGGTTGTAGTGGCACCGGTACGAATCCCAGCGGCCACAATAATGAGACATAGTGCACGGCCACTTATAAAACCGGCTAACCGAAGGCCAAGGCAAACATAGTTTCCTTGGCCCCATAGTTTCCTTGGCCCCAAAGTTTGTCAAGTTCTAGTGGTCCAGTGGTTAAGACATAGTGGAGTTGCTACATATGGTTGTTGTGGCACCGGTTCGAATCCCAACGGCCACAATAATGAGACATAGTGCACGGCCACTTATAAAACCGGCTAACCGAAGGCCAGGGCAAACATAGTTTCCTTGGCCCCAAAGTTTTCAAATTTAAATTTACATCATATTTAATTTGGCGACCAGTTAATGGCGACCAGTTAATGGCGACTGATTTGGCGAACTCTTTTCGTCATCTTTGCATCGTCCTTTGTATTGTCTTCTGCCTTTCGCTAATCCCCCCGCCCTCCTCACCATCTCTTTCCCTCCATATGCCTAGTTCTTCTCCCCTTTCTCCACTACTCACCGCTCCATCCCACTCTCGTTCTTCGACTAGATCTGGGCGTTTCTTCAGCGCCATGCCTTGCCCGCAGCCTCCCTTGCCACCGCTCCTCTCTAACTCAAATTTCCCTCCTTTGCCTGCATCTAACCCTCCCCCTAGCTCCGGTTGTTTGCTCTAGCAAGGTCCCTATACTTGCGAATATGACCACCGCTATTTTTCCTGGTGCTATGGTGGGGGTTTCGAACTCAAATGATAACGAACGAGCTCGCCTATCGGTTGTTGAGAGCAACAAAGTCTTGGATAATACTGGCTGTTTGGAAAATGTTTTGGGCAAATCGGTTTCACTTCTGTGTGTTAGTGGATCGACTGTGGCTCCTTCTGCTTCTGTTGGTATTGATAATGCGTATGGTCCGTTAGGTAGTGCCTTGTGTTGTGAATCGACTGATGCTCTTGGTAATTTATGTGGCTCTTAAGGTGCTCGTGAAAATGCCTGTTTAATCTCGGATCCCGCTCCCAGTAATTCTCGTCCCAGAGTATCGCCGTGTTTTGTTACTGCTGGTCTATCTCATGCCACTGTGAATCATGCTCCATCTCCTCCTGCTGCCGCCTCCCTTGTTGGTAACAAATCATGGTCCTCTCTTTTCTCCTCTCTTCCCCGTAATGCGGGTTTCTATAAACCGATTGAATTTGAAATTATTGAAGAGAATGGAGTTATGATCCCTCCTCCTACTGTGTTGCAAGCTGGTATAGACTTTTGGTCTGATCATCTTGTTGGTTTCTTTTTGGACCCTTCCCACCACCTTCACGATGCGGCCTCTGTTTGTCGTCGGGCCTGGAAACTTCGTGGTAACTTACGTGTTAAGTTGGTTGACTCTTTCTATTTCCTTAAGTTTTCCTCCCCCGAGGAACGTAGTCTTGTGCTTGAGGCCGAGCCCTCTTTTTTTGATGGTCAAACCTTTATTATTACTCCTTGGTCCCCTACTGTGGCTAGTGCGCGTGAACAAGTTCTTTCTATTCCCGTTTGAACCTATTTTTCGCAAATTCCATCTGCTCTCCAACCTCTGCTAGGTTTGAATTGGTTAGCTTGTAACGTTGGGAAATTGAGATGTTTTGATTCGAATACCGTCGCGCGTGAAAAATTGGTGTATGCAAAAGCCCTGATTGAGATATCCCCGGATAAGCCGCTTCCTTCTTCTATTCCTGTCCAGCTTGCTGTTGGCCATGTTGTGGAGGTCCATGTTTCCTGTCGCTCTTTTGCTACTGAGATTGCTCCTAAGATCCCACTGCCTCACCCCCCATTTAGGATTTGGGTTCCTAAGGTTTCCTCCACAGTTGTCCCTCCTCATGCTGTTCCTTTGCCTGACTCGGGTCCGCCTCCTTCGTCCGCTCCTAGCCCTGCCTCTCCACCTGCTTTGCTGGATGCTGGTGATGTTTCTGTGATTCCTGTTGAAGACCCTGTTCCTGGTCCTCCTCGTCCCTCTATTGCTTGGGATGACGCTGAGGGGTGTTAGGTTGATTTCATTTCTGATATGAGATTTAACCCAAAGGCCGATTCTTACTTCAGATTTGTTTCTGATGATCAGCATGACCTTAGATGTCTTTATTACAGACCTTCTGGTGACTCTTTGGTTCTTGACTTGGATGGTCATTTTGAGGGTAGGAATTCTACCTTGCTAGCTGATTCATCCTGGGTTCGCTCCTTTATATACTCGTCTGATTCAGTGCCTTTTGATCCTTGTCTTGCTTCCCGTTTCCGCCCCTTTGCTAGTATGTTGGGAAATGTACCTTTGGTGTCTTCCCATGTTGTTGTGGATGATGGAGATTCTTCCTCTTCGGAGGAGTAGTTAGTTTCGTTAATTCCTTTTGTTGTTGTGATATGTCTTTCGCACACCAGTGCTGTTTTCTTCATTACTTAGTAGTTAAGGTGTTTTTACCTTACTCCTGTACTTCAATTTTTATTACATCCGTAATAAAAAGTGGACGGTCCATTATAAAACCGGCTTGCCTTGCAAAATTTTTTTTTATTAAAACTAAAATATTCATTTCAAAACCCTGGAAATCATTTTTAATATATATATATATATATATATAGACCAATGGTGTCTGTATATAATTTTCTATCCCATGGTCAAGTTATACAGATATTTATCATTTCAATCCGCAATTTAAAATATATACGGGTATATAGCATTTCAACCCGCAATCCCTAATTCAATTCAATGAAAATCGCTTGGGTTTATCATTTCAACCCGTAATGATTTTCTCCTATTCTACAAGATCGTTCGGGTATGTATCATTTCAACCCATAGGGAATTCTAAATTAATAGGGAACTTGTAGAGTGATAACAAATATGATAATAATATAACAGGCAATAACAAGCGTATATCATCAATGATAAATAAATATAAACATCAGGATATGGTGTCATATCCCACAGATGAACAGTTACAGATAATAGCATATCAAATATGGCAGTTAAATAACTTACAACAGCATATTTCAATTGTCATTTCAGTTGAAACAAAATTTAATAAATATAAGAACGTTAATCATGAGTGATTACTCACCTTTCGAGGCTGGATAAAATAGACAATGAAACGAGTTATATATCCAATCATGAATTTCGAAGCAAAGCACGATGGACATGAATTCGACAAACAAAGTTGATATATATAGATATTGATGAGAGTAAATCAGAATCAACTCGATAGAAGCAACATTTATTATTATTATTTTCATAGAATCAATATTGAATTTTAAAACAAATATTAAAATAACATATATAAAATTAAAAATCATTGGCTTAAATTAAACACATATATCAAATCAAACATATATACATAAGATTGAAATTGAAATAAATATTTATATATTATATTAACCCGTACTATAAACCCATATCATACTATCTATATTGTAGATATGTAGCTGTACCCTTTTTAAAATATAATAGAATATTCTAGATATGTTACATCATCACATGTAAACCAGCATAGATAAACTGTCATATGCACATATATATACAACCCACACACACACATATATTTACTTTTTATTTCTTTAAACATAAAATAGATATAATCTATAATTTATACACTTTATACATATATGACTCACAAATCATAACGCATATTAACAGTATAACTAATATAACCAGTATATATATACTTTAAGCTTATAGACTCGTATATATAACTCTTACATAAAATGTCAAACAGATTTGAACAGAATACATTTACTAATCATATAAAATAAACTGTAAACTATATATACAAGCAATCATATAAATAAATGAACTTGTAAACTATTATATACAGCAAGACATATACTATCATCCCTTAAACCAACATATAATATGTTTTTCTTTTTTTCTTTTTTTAACCATAATGTATAACTTACATACATTCCATACTTCTATAAATCATTATATATACGGCAGGTGACAATCAAACTCGTACCAACTTTATATATATATATATATATATATATATATAAACAAAACTAATATACACATATTTTCCAAATGTCAACATTTAATAATACATACATATATATATAAAACGTACCTAACATATAATATAAGCAACAAAATCTATATATGAGCAATTTGAAAATCTCGACAATATATATACATATGCAAAAGAATATATATTGGTTTCTTCAACAACTGTATGCAACCCATATGATATGCAGATAATATACTTTATATTATATAGCTTAAAAATAGAGTTACTCAAAATAGATATACTATGCTAACATATTAAAAGTAAATATACAAAAGCATACCAGCTCAGATATACGGCATATATATTTGTATATATGCTGCTGTCGAAAAAAATGGAGGAGGTGAGAGGTTCTGCTTATTCTAGCGAATGGAGGGGAAGCGGGATGCGCGTGTGTTGAATGAAGAGGTGGAGCACGGGGAAGATGGTGGTCGGAGGGCTAGGAACGGGTCAGAGGAGCGGGAAGGCATGCGAAGCTGCTATGATCGGCTGCTTGGTGAGGGAAGGTGAGATCGGTGGAAAATGGCGGCGAGTCTCGCTTCGGGTGGTTGGAGGGAGACCTGACGATGAAGCCTTGGCTTGAAAATGATGTAGGAGGGAAGGAAATCGAAGAATGAAGACTGAGATAGCAATTGACGTGGGTTTCACAATATATATCAACCATTTGTGTGTGTATATTTTTCTTCTTTTTTTTCGAGAGAAGAAGATGGCTTCAATTCTAAAGAGGAGCAAGCTGCATTTCACACAATATATATGAACAGTGATAATAGGAAAGGAGATGAACAGTTATACATTTATTTATATAAAGAAACGTATATCACTTTATTTCTCTCTGACACACCAAAAGTGATAATAGCAACGGTCATGCTAAGATTCAGGTAAATAATTTAAAGCAATTAATTGTTACTTGGATGACACGGCTAAAGTTTGAAATGCAATAGAAAACAAAAGGTCATGGATCCGGTACCGATACGGTTACAGGTTTCGCAGATTTCGTCACATACCGGGTCCCAAAAAACAGAATTGAATATACCGCAGAGATCAGCTCGACGAGGCGATCAGAACGGTATACAGATATCAGTGGTACGATCATCCTATCAAAAGTCGTAATCAGTACCGAAAATACTGCAAAAATGCAGGAAATAAGATAAACGAAGCAATAGCAGTCCAAATTTGACGAAACGAAATATAACGCCTCGCTCGAAAAATGATTTATAAATTTATTATATAAAAATATTCAAGTTTGGAAAATATTTTATCATCATCAAATATTAACTGATTTAAACTTAAATAAAATTACACAATAAAATAAACTTCTGTATTATCTGATGAAAATTTATCAGTTGCTATGTTTAAATAGACGCATAACAAAAATCAAATTTTATCTTCAAATTCAATTGTTTATAATTTCACAAAATTTCAATTAATTACGAAAATAAACCCATTAAAATTTACGGGTAGTTACATAGGTAATGTCTATTGATAATACAAATATCAAAATAGCGTTAAGGATTTACATTGATCCACCTTAACACATTTTTATAGTACTAAACCAAGTCGTAATGGGCTCGCTTAAGGATAAATATAACAAAGCACGTGAGGCAATGCCCAAGGTAGGATTCTACCAGTTTACCCTTTATGGATGGTCGTAACCCATCCATGGCTGACCACGACGATCAATCCAAACAAAAGATGCACCCATCGAATATAAAATCACAATAGTAATGCGATGGATCAACGTCGCTAGAGGTAGCTAACCTTATTGGCCAGACATAGGCTTCTGTTTTAGTCATTTTAATAATGACACAAGTGTCAAAGCTATCCAACATCATTCTCTTACTTTATTCTAGTAAACGTTCGCTAATTCAACCACAACATTTTGGATATCATCCACCACGCACATGGTTATTGAAGGGGTTTCAATATTGACAGAGAGTATGCCAATAAGAGGCCCCAGTCCCTTTAACAACCAAACGTCATTTTACACATCGGTTGGTACTTTTATATTCCGAAAACAATTCGTACTTGATATCAAAATATCAAATTCATTTCAAAATCAAACCCATTTCAAAATCATTATATTACTCAAAATATACCATATCCATTTTTGCCTTAATATCTCGATTTCGTTTCCAAAAACCGTTCGAATTTCAATTTAGGTTATAACTTTATTTTAACCTCATTCGCATTTAAATCCAAGATTTAAATATAAACATTCCACCCTTTGACTAGTTTGAAATTTAAGAAAATAGTTTGAACGGTTTTAAAATAGCTTAAATAATTAAAATAGTTTAATAGAAAATAGTTTGAGTATTGAAAATGATTTATATAGTAAAATAGTTTGAAAAATCAAAATAATTATAATATTAAAAAATTATTTTAAATAGTTTATACTAAAATAATCTATTTGAAAATAGTTTCAACGTCAAACTGATTCAATTTCCAATTTCCCAATTCAAATCAATTCCAATTTCCATTTTGATTTAATCGATTCAATTCCGATTTCAAGTCAAATTTTACTTCGATTCTAAATTAATTTCATTTTCAAGTCCAAATTGATTTCGCTTCCAATTTTAAATTGATTTCAATTCTAATTCCAAATTAATTTCAACTCAATTCTCAAATTTAAACCATTTTGATCTATATCAATTCCGAGTTCAATTTTCAAAATATCGATTCAAACACTTAAATTAATTTTACCTTCAATATCCAATTAAAAGTCCAAATCTTCAAATATAATTCAATTCCATAATCAATTTCAAAATATCGTTTTATATCACTTTTACTTAGGAGTATTCAAAGTTCGAATAAAAGTCCAATCTTTTAAAACAAATCAGTTTCGGAATTTCACATCATATTTCGATTCTAACTTCAAATCTCTACTTCAATTATTTAAAACATTCCAATTATCAAACTTAAATTTCAACACTTCGAGCTCAAGTTCGAAAATAGTTCGATTCCCATAAATTCGATTTTTTATTTCTTTAAATAAAATCATTTAAAAAATTTCAAAACAAAAATTTCAAAATCATTTAATTTAACCAATCTGTTGTCCATATATAATTTTCTATCATATGGCCTTGTGAATCAGTTATTTCAATTTAATTCAGGAATGGATATATATCATTTCTATCCAAAATAAATGTCATGGGTATATATCATTTCAACTTACTTCTTACTTTAGTCGAAATAATTCAATTTACAGTTTAATATACTATAAATAATATACATGATGATAACATGATATATAAAATAAATAAACATCCAATCATCCAAAATATCAATCAATAGCATACATCTCAATCCATCATCCAAACAATAACCACAACAATCAACCAATTATCGATAATTGGGGATTCTACTAGCAGTTTAATTCTAATTCACTTAAATTTTAAATTCAAAATTACTAACATATAAATTTCTACATCGATTTTCATGTTTGTTAAATTTTCTAAACAACTATCAATAAATTTAATTCATTCCACAACTTCAATTAAACTAACATAAAAATAATCTAATCGTTTGTAAGCATTTAAAACACTCGCCTTAATTTGAAACTGAAAATATATTCAGCTTCAAATAAATTCCAGTTCCACTTCATGTCGAAGACAACTCTGATACGATCTCAACGCAATTTTTCTCGCCCGAATCGGACCTCGTATGGAGAAATTTTGATTTCGTTAAACATTCGTATATAATTAACAATTAATCAACATAAAAAATTAAAACACTCACCATCCTCACCCTCTCTCTCGCTACCACAAGCAACCCATACCAACATGCATGTAACCCATTGCAAGCAATCCACTTGCGCGCAAAACCACATATCGCCGACCATCGCCCTTCCAGCCTCTCGCGCGAGCGCGCGCACGCACCACTCCAGAAATCGCGACCCAACCCAAACTGCCTCTGCCTCCACGCACTCCTCCCCATCACGTGAGGCTACAGCTTGCCGCGCCCATCATGGCGTGCCACCCAGCACTCCTGCTCACGATCAAATTGAATCGCGTTTTGTCGCTGTAGTTTTTTTGTGGTCTTCGATCTGTTAAATTTTCCCTTTTTATAGATAGAGATTCAAAAAAAAGGGAGATGGGTATGGGTAGGCATAAGGAATGCGTCACGTTTGGAATGAGATGATGGAAGTTCGATTTCTTTTATATATATATATATATATATATATATATATTTAAATAAGAAAATTTCTTACCCGAATAGCCCATGCAAATCCAAGTCCAAATAAAGCAAGCTACCTGGCATTTAGAATGTTTTACCTCCATTCTAAACCCAATGAAGCTAGTTTCGGAAGCCAAATTTGATCGTATGCAGAAGATAGCTTTTCAAAATCAATTATTTTAATTAAATTCCAAAATAAATTTCTACGCGTTTCAAGCTTGCACGGCTAAACCATAAGTCTGATCGATACGAAACTTGAAATCCTACAATAATTCACTATTACGAATCCGATAAAACTAGTTTTGTCGAAATCCAAGGCAGTGATCAAAATGGCTATTTTCACACGCTAATTATAATATAAAATCACCAATTTCTAATTATTCACTTTTAAATTCAATCTTAAAAGTAAGCGATCTTTGTTCATGTTTAAATAAAATTTAAATCAACTTTCAATACCATTTTCATTCATATTAAATTCAGAATTCAATTATTCAAATAATTTTCAATATTAAATTTTAACAAGTTAATTATCCAGTAAATCACCATATTTCAATACAAGTTAGTTAACTTATAAAATTTAACTTTTAAACACGAATTCAAATAATAACTACTTTCATTTTTCTGAAATTCACCATTCATTATTTAATTCCAACCATGGATTATAAACATGTTCAATATATAGAATTTCATTATTGTTTATCTCAAAATTTTATTCAAGTTCATATCCAATAACTACACTAATAATTCATTAAATTTTATTTTTGGCCATTTTTATTCAATAATTATATCAAATCCTATAATTTAAAATAGTTAAAAATATGGGTCATTACAGAACTTGTGCTTGAATTACATATTATAGTATTGGTAAGTTTTTTTTTAGAAATACTCTTTTAAACCCTTCTTTTATAAGACAAAATTTACAATACTAAGTGTATTCAAAACAAGGGTCAAAAACAAATGTCGTTAAAACATTGTTTACTATAAACCCAAAAACAATTCATACTTAGCTTTATTTATAAATAATCCTTTTAGAGGATTTTCTCATTTATTAATCATTATTTATAAATTTTAAAACAATATTTATAATCTCAAATGTATATAGAATTTTTAAGCCTCATTTAATTAATTTTTTAACCCGTAGTTTTCCCATTAGAATTAGTTCCTTATTTTAAAACATTAAGAGAATAATTCTTCCAAGTGCTCGACCATGAAGGCCTAAACCAACATCAGATCGATACTCAGAAGATTATCCACCTTAATGTCCCAATAATTGAGTTCTAATTCCTTTTTAACTTACTTAAATCACTTTTATTAAATCAATTAATTAACTTTAAATATCATTTGTTATAGTTATTCAATCCAATTAATCATTAGTTAAAATGAATAATTCATCTCAAACATCGTTAATTAAAATGATAAGTAAACTTTAAATGTCATTAACCAAAAAAATTAATGAAGTTTTAAATAATCGTAAATTAGTTGGATTAATTAAACTCAAACCTCATTATTTAGGATAATTAATTAAAACATCATTTGTTAAAATGATTTATTTAACTATATAACTTCGTTAATTAAAATGATTTAACTAAATTACAAATATCATTAGTTAGAACAATTAGTTAAAAATTTAAAAAAATAATTAATTAAATGATCAATTAAATTCAAATATCATAATTAAAAATGATTAATTACTTTTAAATATCATTAATAACAATGATAATTATTTTCAATTATCATTAATTAAAACAATTAATTAAACTCAAGAAATCATTAGTTAAAATGATAAATTAAACCTTATCTCATTTAGATCAAGGATTAACCAATTTTTCAACATCTTTTATTAAATTGGTTAAATAGTCTCAAAATCATTAGTTAAAACGATTAATTATTCTAAATTATCAGTAATCAAAATGATCAATGAATTTTAACATTTTGTTTAGTGGAAACACAAGCTCAAGTTCATACGACAGGTTTTGGGAATGAAATTGAATAAATGATGATATAGCGAAATTGTTATAACGACACTTAACAAATTAAATTGAATATCATGATTTATTTTAATTAACCATCACTATAATAGCTTAAGGATTTAAATAAATAATTGTTGGTGAGAAACCCTCTAGGGTCTACCTACAGATTTCCCTGCAAAATAATGGTTATGGATAATATATAGATAATCATGCAGGTTCATAAAGATCAAATTAATATGTCGTCCATTTTCCAAATGGAAATCCAACCAAATGTTCAATCAAACAATTTAATTAACATCCAAGCAATCAATAAATGTTTATAACATCATAGATATGATATAATAAAATTAAATGCGAGTTAAACTCATATTGATTATCATTTTAGCATAAATGTCCCGATTTTGGACTAAAACGAATGATCATCCGATTTTAGTCTATATTTTCACTTGCTCCAAATCCTACCAAACCAACTCCATCGTGTAGATCTCGACGACGCAAGTCCAATGCAAAAAAGGCATTTAAATCCGACCTCATATGAGTGAGATATACATTTTACAAGTTATCGATAATTTTTAAATTAAATCAAACAACTTATAATAATTTACAATTTTACCTGTCACTGCTTTCTTCCCCAAATCCTCCAACATGCACAGTGAAACGCCATGTCCAAGAACCCATCAAAATCGTGCACATATACACAGTGACATGGAGCTACGACACTCTATTTGACGAATCGATTGCACTGATGGCCTTCTTTCCTCGAACCACACAAGCCTATCCCCAAGATGGAACAACCGCACCACTCTCCATGATCGCGACATGCACTTGACCATGCCGAACCTTATAGGTCGTGCATCTCAATCAGTCACCAGACCTTGCAAAAATTTTCTTCTAGGTGTTATACTCCCCCTACAAGTCTGAATCCAAGCCTCGTTCTCCTCCTCATCGACCATACGCTCCAATATTTCCAACCCTAACTTACTACCTTAAGGTCGAGCTTCCTAAGACATCATCATTCTCCAAATTAAGGCCATAACATTGAAGCCAAGATCAAAACAAACTAGATGAACTTTGTTTCATGATTTTCAATGCTTATTTATTTAAATTTTGATTTTAAAGTTTTATATTAAAGAGGGAAACCATTTCTTGGTTTAAAAAAAATTTAAAGTGTAACGACCCATAATTTTTTATAGCAAAAAATATTAAATTAAATAAGATTTTGAAATTTAATATTGAGAGAAATTAAAATTTATGATTTATTAACGAGAAAATAATTAGAATATAATTTAATAAGGTTGTTTGAATGTTATTGATAACTATTTTAATGTAATTTCAATCAACTGAAATAATTTTAAAGTTAATTTGGTTAAAATTTGTTAATAATGTAACGACCCACTATTTAGGACCATTCAAATCGACAATAATCCACACATGTTTGACTTGAATAATTCAAAATAACAGATTATGATAAAATTTGGAGCAAATGAAATACAACCACAGAATCATAAACACCGAATTATGAGAATAACTCGCAGCGGAAATTAAAATACCATAGTAATTCATGAAGCTACTATATAAAAATTAGAGATAGAAATAATATACAACAGAATATCTCAAATACAGTGAAGTCCCCAATGTAACAGATGACTTCTATGAACAAATCAATTGGAAGAGATGAAAGCTAAAACGATAGCTGGATCTCCAAGCGAAGCTCCAAACTCCAAAGGTGAGTCTCAAATGCTGTATCACTCAGTCTGACCCGAGCGTAAAGCAAAACACAAAACACTCGAGTCAGGATTAACATTCTTATATCAATAACTCCAACTCAAGTGAAATAACAACTGAAATATAGGTAACTCAAAGGATGTTTGGGATAACCATCCTCTAAGGATCCATGGAACTATCTACAATGTAGAAAAATAGACTATAACACCGTGGTCATTTCAAATTAATTTATACTTCAAAACTTAAATATCATTTCATTTCAAATATATCTATTTTCCAAAATAGTGTATATATATATACACTAACTAATTCATAAAGTAAAGTATTTGTAATTTCCTCAAAACTTCACAAATCGATTCAAAAATCAACTCGACTTTTTCATTCAAATTTAATTCAATCTAAATTTATCAACTTCCATTCAATTCAGTTTCTGACTAAACAAATTCAAATTTTATCAATTTCAAATACAAATTTAAACCATAAAAGAAACATTTAAATTCCAATATATTACAAGACTTTAAATATTCACATTTCAAAACTTAATTTAACAATTTCATATAAATGTTGGTTTTTATAGCCTTGGAATATTCACTTAATAAATTCAATATCGTTTAAATAACCTTGAATTATAGTTTACTATATTTTCCTTCAATGTCTTTACTTGGGAAATATTCATTTAATTTCCTAAATCAAAATCAAGTTGTAAGATCATATCTAAAAATTCCAAATTCAATAGTTTCAAAACGATTTAATTAAGTAAAATTCTTAACTAAATAAAATTTTAATAAATTCAACATTATCTTCCTTACTTATATAAATCATTGAAAAATCGATTTAAGAATTTACTACTTAACATAGTATATTAATTAAATCACTTTATTTTAAAAAATATATTTATATATCAACCATTTCCAATATTAAATAAAACCATATATATATATTCCCTTTCAAAACCATAGAAATTATTTTAAAATATTTATATATAGACCAACGGTGTCTATATATAATTTCCTTTCCTATGGCCAAGTTATACGGATATTTATTATTTCAATCCGTAATTTATATATATACGGGTAGATATCATTTCAACCCGCAACCCCAAGTTCAATTCAAATGAAAATCGCTTGGGTCTATCATTTCAACCCATATCGATTTTCTCCTATTCTAAAGTCCATTCGGGTATGTATCATTTCAACCCATAGTGAATTCTATACTAATAGGGAACTTGCAGAGTGATAACAGATAATATAGAATATAACAACATGCATATATCATCAATAATAATATAATATAAACACAGGATATGGTGTCATATCCCATAGGTGAACAGTTACAGATACTAGTATATATAAAAATTTAAATAAATAACAGTTCAAACTAGCAGCTTATTTGAATTGTCGTTTCAATTGAAATCAAGCTTAACAAATATAAGAACATTAATCGTGAGTGATTGCTCACCTTTCCAGGTTAGAGAGATAGACAATGAAGTGAACTATGAAATCCAAAGCAACGCTGGATGGATGAGATTTGATGTAGAAATTAGGCACGATGGACAAGGCTAATAATGGAAAATCGAAGAGAATGATTGAATCAGTCGATATAAATTTGAACTAAATATATATGAAATTAATATTTAGTTTAAAACCAATAAATAAAATTAATCAGCGTATATACATAAGATTGAAATAAATACTTGTATACTATATTACCCATACTTCAAACCAATATCCGAACACCATCTAAAATTTAAATCTTTATAAAAGTAACCTTTTATATATATAATATAATATAAAAATCAATTTTCATTTAATATCATATATATTCTTTAAAAATTGTACGGCAATGCAGGCATGAATTTATATACATTATCTTTATACATTACAAACATGCAGACTAAAAATTTAAGTGCAGACGTTAAATCACACTTAAAACATATATACAGTGTATATATTGAAAAAAATACATATATATTTTTAAATCAATCTTAAACTTTAAACATATATATTGAATTTAAAGCATATCTATAATAAAAATCAAAACGTTTATGGGTATATAAAAAATCATTATTATATCCAAACCCATATTTAGAATACATATCTAATATATAATTTAAACTCAATACCCCTTGTAAAATCAAAGTGACTTACTTTAAAATCAACATATAATTCTTATGCAACCCAGGTAGCAGTATATAACCATAACTATATATCTAACCGCATAAATGTTACACTTAAACACGTTACATATTTAAAATTTATACCTTTCATTTTAAATCCAAGTATAGAAACAATAGGCCCTGACTTAAAATGTCACGTATATGAAAAATGCAGGTCGTATATGTGTATAGGTGTAAACTATGTATGCAAGCTATTCAGACACGTGCCAATTAAATCAAAACATGTGTATATGTATTATATGTCAAAACAAGATATGAACATAGAATTCAAACTCATGTACACAATATATAGACTAATATGTGTTCATGATATTTCTCTGATGAAATCATACAGATTGAAATCCGACTATTCTAAACTTCTTATATGATTATAAAAGTATGCAGACTTCTAAACTTCTAATATTATATATAAACAGTATGCAACAACCCAATGTATATTCAAAAGTCAGACTAAACAAATTTCAATAAATACTCATATAAAACTAACCATAGAACAAATGCAGATGTTTATATCTTTAAATTTAATGTATACTTGCGCTGCACTATATAAACATACTTATATTTTAAAATATATACTTGAAACATGTTATACTTAAAATAAAGGAAAAGCAAAAGCAATATAAACAAGAAGAAAACAAAAGAAAAGGATGAAAAAGAAGAAGAAAATAAAGGAAAAGCATGCGGCCATTTACCCGCTGCTTCATGCGAGAGAGGAGATGAAGGTCTATTGATATGGAGTAGGGTATTTACGTGTGATTTGTATTTATAAGAGAAGCCTCAAATTGAAAAAGTGGAAAGAAATTTTGTTTAAGTGGCAAGAGAAAATAAAGGGATTTAATTCCTATTTTAAAAAAAGGAATAAATGGAAAAATGAGAACTCTTCCTATCTTCACGTGAATTTATAGGCTATATGTAAGGAACGGCTATGGGTATTGAGGAATAAGTTAAGGCAGGAAATAAAAAAATAGGTAAATAATAAGGTAGGAAATCAAAAGGTGGGGAAAAAATGGCAAGAAATAAAGATAGTAACGGCTAGAGGAAATTAGGAATTTATTCCTATTCATTAAGGAGAAGGAAAAAGGAAAGAGGAAATTCTTATACGTGAATGACAACTTAAGAGTGCGTACAAGTTAAGAAATTAAAGAGTGCGTACAATAGATGTAATAATTAAAACGAAACATACACCCAAAATAATTAACAAAGTAACGTAATCTAAATTTATATGTTTCTTATTTATTTAGTAAATATGCTAAAGAATATATGAGGAAATAACGTACCATTAATAACGCCAAATAATTAAACAAGAATGGATATAAAACGTGTCAAGTAAACGTATAATTTATTGTCTTTTTACACATTATTTATTACTATATTTAAAGTTTGATGGAATGCACATTACTTTCAAATATTATCATAATTTACATTAACAAAATATTTAATTATATTTATTAAAATTTATTTCCCAATTTTCTAAATAAAATCAATTAAAATCTTGCAATTGTGCATTAACTATAATTCCCACTTATATTGAAATTTTGCCAAATATAACATTTGCATTTCTTTTCATTAATTGGCATTCCCTTCAATACATAAATTCATTAACCTTGACTAGTATTGTTTACCTTTTATTTACTTAACACGTTCTCATTCCCATTAATGTAACCTTTAATTATATTTTTTTATTAGAATTTTACTTCCCTTCCAATTCAATCAACAAATTAAACAGGTAACTTATAATAATTGTTTACAAGCCAAGGTTACACTTAGGTTTATCATACTTCAACCAAATCTTATAATTACATACATATTACCAAATTCATTCAATTACTATTAATAATATATAAATTCCTTTAGTTATACAGCATTTACACTTATTTACATATTTTATATTTTTACTTTATACCAAGTGCAACAATATACACAATTTCATTTTCATTGTGATTTTACTTAAATTGTCAATAATTAATTCTTAATAACCATGGCTATGATTCATTCTTAACATTTACTTCAATATAAATTATAAAAATTTTATTTCTTTCTAAATTTAATTACAAAAATCTTATCAATTCAACCAATTTATTTATCAAAATTTATAGGTCGTTACACTCTCCCCCACTCAAAACTTTTCGTCCCCGAAAAGGAACGAGGTACGGAAAACGCAGACAAAAAAAAGAATGAAATAGGACTAAGACAAGATGACAAGAAGATTAAAATTATACCTGATAATTGTTGTTATAGGTAAGTTTATCAAGGTGGAAAGTAGGAATGGCTAAAAGGGAAGATAGGTTGAAAGAGAAGGATGAACCATTATTTTAAAATTATATAAATTTCAATTATTTAGAAAGGTAAAATAAATGATCAAAATATCCTTTATGTGATACTTAATCAAAATACTTTTATAACTCGACGTCTTAACAAGTTTATCCTTGTTCCTGTAGACTCTGGCAGTGCGATGATCAGGCGCAAAGCTAGAATTCTCCAGGTAGTTAGTAGACTTGTTTCAACACCCAGTGAAAATACTTGAAAAACTTTTAAAAACAGATATGGAAAGTACAATCCAGACAAATCAACCAAACCTTTTGTCCAACCATGGTTCGCAGATACACAAAGGTTTCGCCTGAATCCTCCAGGAAACATCTGTATCTTCTCAGCCCTGTGAATTTCGCCATGATGACTAGTAAACCGCACATACACAAAGGTTACGCCTGAATCTCCCAGGAAACATCCGTATCCATAAGTTTTCTTAGCCCTGCGGATTTCGCTACTAAAAACGACCTACGTAGATCATAGGATACACAATGGTTACGCCTGAATCCCCCAGGAAACATCCGTACCCCTAAGCCATCTCATCCAGGCGAATTACGCTACGCAGTCGTGCCAAGAAAAAAAACCATGGGTTACGCCACGGTGGGACACTCGAGTATCATATCCGAAAAACCAAAAATCAGAGAGAATAATACCGATAGAATGAATCCATAATGTGTCCACAGAGCGGATATCAAGCAGAAGGCACTTTTCATATCTTTACTTCAAAAATATATATCATATAGTACCTTTTTCAAATCACTTTCAAATATCATACTTATATAAAGCCCATTATATATAAGATTTTATTTTCAAATCGAATACTTTCCATAATCAATAGTATATCAAATCACACTTATAAGATTTCTCTTTCCAAATTGAGTACCTTTCAAATCAATAGTATTCAAATCAACTTTATACTTATACAAATCCATTGGACATAAGTTCGACAACTCCCAAATCAAGTACTTAATAATGCAAGGTCCTTAATTTCAAATCATTTCAATATCAATTCATTTTCAAAATCATATACAATTTCACCAAGTTATTTCTTCCAAATTAAATATCTTCAGTTTCAAAGTTTCCAAAAAATAGGTTTAGAAAATAATCCAAGTTCCCATATTAACCTAATTTAGGTCAAACAAATTCATTTCCAAAATCATCATATAAGTATTGGGTTTACATTCCAATCTATTTTCAAAACCAAGTATTTTTCTCAAAATCAATTTTACCTAAAAGGATTTCCAAGTTTATAACTATCCCTTTAAAACCTTTAAACTATTTATTTCTATTCAAAAGATACAATTTACCTTTTGCAAATTATTTACTTAACAAAAGTTTCAAATTTATTTAAGTCATACTCTTCATACTTTAAGCATACAAAACCAAACTTATATACTTTATTAAATATTTTATACTCTTCGAAATTTCTTAGCTTTGAAAATTTAACCTCGATTTGGAAGTACTCGAATCTTCAAAATAGTTGGTGAAATCAATTTCAATAGATAATCTTATACCAAAACAAATCTGAAACTCAAGGACTGAACACCGGCTCACTTTAAATCATTTCAAATGTGTGTGTGTGTGTGTATATATATCTTCCGAATATCAAACCATACTTCAAAATTTGAAATCAAAATTGGTTTCATAAAATCACTCGCATAGGAAAGCTACTAGAGTGGCCTCTCCCCCACTCAGAAACTCGAAAATCAATGTTGATAATGCATGCATTCATCACCGAATTTTTTTTCAGCAACATAAGTGGGTTCTGGACTTTTATTTTCTTGAAAACTTCTTTTGAAATTTCTTCAAAACCATTGGAATTCGTTCAATTACATTTGAAACATTTCTTATTCGAAAAATATCTTTAAATCCTCTTATTATATATTTCCCAAAATCTTAAGACCAATTTCAAAACACCAGAGTTCAATCTCTCAAATTTCAAATTAAAACCCTTCAGTTACAAATTATTTTTATATAAATCCAAATTCTTATATATAATTTTCAAAATTTTAAATCCTTTCGAAATCTCAAATTTTCAAGGGATTTTTCAAGGATGGATTTCAGAACAAGCAGAGAATCGAATTTCAGATCATACGAAAACAGGAGCACATATATCTTTTTAGTTTGACAACTTCGGATAAGCAAAAGATAGAATAGAGTTTACTGAATGCAACCTAACATACTACTGATAACAAACAGATCCACAGAATACCACCCTACATGAACAAGGCATCAGTATTAATTCTTCGGGGTGGTACTTCAACGGGTCTCGAACACTCCCCCTCAATGTTCCCCCAACTTCTACACTTCTGGCATAAATGCACCACAGTCAACTATGGGTACACAGCTTTCTTCCCATGCCGCCTCTCTAAACAATTCCTAGCTATATGCCCAAACCTCCTACAGTGGTAGCAAACAGTTGGTGGGCCAACTGATGTAGTGGGTGAAGATTTCACCTTCTTCACCTCCTGGCAGCAACTAGGAAAGTGGCCCTCCTGACAGCATCTAAAGCATAAGATCTTGTATCGGAAATGCTTGCCCCCCATCTTCTTTCCTTTACCTCTCTTCCTACACATGGCAGCATAGTGACCATTTTCCTGACACCGATAGCAAATGACATGGTCATAAGGACCAGGTCCTGCCCTTTCTCTCCACAGCTTTTCCCACTTCTCGACCGCTTCCTCCTGCTCCTTACGGGCCAGTGCTCTTCGTGCTCTACGAGCTGCTTTTTGCTCTTCTGATTTTTCCATGCTCAAATAGCTTCCTTTCAACAAAGAATCCGGATCAAACAAGATAGAAGATGGATAAGCCTATATATATCATGGGCGACCTTAACCGGTCAACCGTAACTTCAGGAATAAAATAAATGCGGAAATCTAAGGCAAATCGACATTCGATTGCCAGGGATAGAATCCAGGTTGAGCAGAAGGTAGATAGCATCGTAAATCGAGGATGTAGAAATCTTCGGTGAATCAATGCCAATTGTAAAGGAGTTTCACCCCTTTACGAATCATTCAAAGATTTGCAGAATCACCGATCTTTATAGAGGTCATTCCAAAGTGAAGTTACGGAATGCTCCAAAATTCAAAAGGAAAAATAAGGAAGACAAGACTGGATTTCAAAACAAGTGGGAGCGTTCCAACATACAAGGAATCCCAATCTATAAGAATCCTAACCAAGAGATTTCGAACAAGGTGGACACAGAAGGGATGAAACTTAGAAAATCTTGATTTCAAAATAAGAAGATTAAAATCATTTAGAAATCATTTTATACTTCAAAAATACGTTCTCTCATAAAGAAATGATTCTGAGATTGATTTCACTCATTCTAGGGTATTTCTACCCTATCTCTAATGAGTTTTTCCTCTGCAGGCCATGGTTTGCCTAAAAACCAAAGCTCTGATACCAAATGTAATGACCCACTATTTTGGACCATTCAAATCGACAATAATCCACACATGTCTGACTTGAATAGTTCAAAATAATAGATTGTGATAAAATTTGGAGCAAACGAAATACAACCACAGAATCATAGGCACCGAAATATCAGAATTACTTGCAGCGGAAATTAAAATACCATAGTAGTTCATGAAGATACTACATAAACACCAGAGTTAGAAATAATATACAACATAATATCTTAAACACAGTGAAGCCTCCAATGCAACAGATGACTTCTCTAAGCAAATCAACTGGAAGAGATGAAAGCTAAAATGATAGTTGGATCTCCAAGCGAAGCTCCAAACTCCAAAGGTGAGTCTCAAATGCTGTATCACTCAGTCTGACCCGAGCGTTAAGCAAAACACAAAACATTCGAGTCAGGATTAACATTCTTATATCAATAAATCCAACATAAGTGAAATAACAACTGAAATACAGGTAACTCAAAGGATGTTTGGGATAACCATCCTCTAAGGACCCGTGGAACTATCTACAATGTAGAAATATACACTATAACACCGTGGTCATTGCAAATTAATTTATACTTCAAAACTTAAATATCATTTCATTTCAAATATATCTATTTTCCAAAATAGTATATATATATATATACTAACTAATTTATAAAGTAAAGTATTTGTAATTTCCTCAAAACTTCACAAATCCATTCAAAAATCAACTCGACTTTTCCATTCAAATTTAATTCAATCTAAATTTATCAATTTCCATTCAATTCAGTTTCTGACTAAACAAATTCAAATTTTATCGATTTCAAATACAGATTTGAACCACAAAATAAACATTTAAATTCCAATATATTTCAAGGCTTTAAATATTCAACATTTCAAAACTAAATTTAACAATTTCATATAAATGTTGGTTTAACTTCATTATTTTATAGCCTTGGAATATTCACTTAATAAATTCAATATTATTTAAATAACCTTGAATTACAGTTTACTATATCTTCCTTTAATTTCTTTAATCGGGAAATATTCATTTAATTTCCTAAATCAAAATCAAGTTATGGGATCATATCTAAAAATTCCAAATTCAATAGTTTCAAAACGATTTAATTAAGTAAAATTCTTAACTAAATACAATTTTAATAAATTCAACATTATCTTCCTTACTTATACAAATCATTGAAAAATCGATTTAAGAATTTACTACTTAACATAATATATTAATTAAATCACTTTATTTTAAAACTTATTTATATATCAACCATTTCCAATATTAAATAAAACCATATATATATTCCCTTTCAAAACCATAGAAATCATTTTAAAATATTTATATATAGACCAACGATGTCTGTATATAATTTCCTATCCTATGGCCAAGTGATACGGATATTTATCATTTCAATCCGTAATTTAAATATATACGGGTAGATATCTTTTCGACCCGCAATCCCAAATTCAATTCAAATGAAAATCGCTTGGGTCTATCATTTCTACCCATAACGATTTTCTCCTATTCTAATGTCCATTCGGGTATGTATCATTTCAACCCATAGTGAATTCTATACTAATAGGGAACTTGCAGAGTGATAACAGATAATATAGAATATAACAATAGGCATATATCATCAATAATAGTATAATACAAACACACGATATGGTGTCATATCCCATAGGTGAACAGTTACAGATACTAGCATATATAACAATTTAAATAAATAACAGTTCAAACTAGCAGCATATTTCAATTGTCGTTTCAATTGAAATCAAGCTTAATAAATATAAGAACATTAATCGTGAGTGATTGCTCACCTTTCCAGGTTAGGGAGATAGACAATGAAGTGAACTACGAAATCCAAAGCAACGCTGGATGGATAAGATTTGATGTAGAAATTAGGCACGATGGACAAGGATGATAATGGGAAATCGAAGAGAACGATTGAATCAGTCGATATAAATTTGAACTAAACATATATGAAATCAATATTTAGTTTAAAACCAATAAATAAAATTAACCATCGTATATACATAAGATTGAAATAAATATACTATATTACCCATATTTCAAACCAATATCCGAACACCATCTAAAATTTAAATCTTTATAAAAGTAACATAATATATATATAATATAAAAATCAATTTTCATTTAATATCATATATATTCTTTAAAAATTGTACGGCAATGCAGGCATGAATTTATATACATTATCTTTATACATTACAAACATGCAGACTAAAAATTTAAGTGCAGACGTTAAATCACACTTAAAACATATATACAGTGTATATATTGAAAAAAATACATATATATTTTTAAATCAATCTTAAACTTTAAACATATATATTGAATTTAAAGCATATCTATAATAAAAATCAAAACGTTTATGGGTATATAAAAAATCATTATTATATCCAAACCCATATTTAGAATACATATCTAATATATAATTTAAACTCAATACCCCTTGTAAAATCAAAGTGACTTACTTTAAAATCAACATATAATTCTTATGCAACCCAGGTAGCAGTATATAACCATAACTATATATCTAACCGCATAAATGTTACACTTAAACACGTTACATATTTAAAATTTATACCTTTCATTTTAAATCCAAGTATAGAAACAATAGGCCCTGACTTAAAATGTCACGTATATGAAAAATGCAGGTCGTATATGTGTATAGGTGTAAACTATGTATGCAAGCTATTCACGCACGTGCCAATTAAATCAAAACATGTGTGTATGTATTATATGTTAAAACAAGATATGAATATAGAATTCAAACTCATGTACACAATATATAGACTAATATGTGTTCATGATAATTCTCTGATGAAACCATACAGATTGAAATCCAACTATTCTAAACTTCTTATATGATATATAAAAGTATACAGACTTCTAAACTTCTTATATTATATATAAACAGTATGCAACAACCCAATGTATATTCAAAAGTCAGACTAAACAAATTTCAATAAATACTCATATAAAACTAACAATAGAACAAATGCAGATGTTTATAACTTCAAATTTAATGTTTACTTGCGCTGCACTATATAAACAGACTTATGTTTTAAAATATATACTTGAATCATGTTATACTTAAAATAAGGGAAAAGCAAAAGCAATATAAACAAGAAGAAAACAAAAGAAAAGGATGAAAAAGAAGAAGAAAAGAAAATAAAGGAAAAGCATGCGGCCATTTACTTCTGCTTCACGCGAGAGAGGAGATGAAGGTCTATTGATATGGAGTACGGTATGTACATGTGATTTGTATTTATAAGAGAAGCCTCAAATTGATAAAGTGGAAAGAAATTTTGTTTAAAGTGGTAAGATAAAATGAAGGGATTTAATTCCTATTTTAAAAAAAGGAATAAATGGAAAAATGAGAACTCTTCTTACCTTCACGTGAATTGATAGGCTACATGTAAGGAACGGTTATGGGTATTGAGGAATAAGTTAAGGTAGGAAATCAAAAGGTGGGGAAAAAAGGGCAAGAAATAAAGATAGTAACGGCTAGAGGAAATTTAGGAATTTATTCCTATTAAGGAGAAGTAAAAAGGAAAGAGGAAATTCTCATACGTGAATGACAAGGCAAGCTTTTCATTTCTTTCCTATAGAAAAGCATGACTATTGGATGATTTGATATTTTTTCCAGCTAAGTTAAAAAATTAAAGAGTGCGTATAATAGATGCAATAATTAAAACGAAACGTACGCCCAAAATAATTAACAAAGTAACGTAATTTAAATTTATATGTTTCTTATTTATTTAGTAAATATGCTAAAGAATATATCAGGAAATAACGTACCATTAATAACGCCAAATAATTAAACAGAATGGATATAAAACGTGTCAAGTAAACGTATAATTTATTGCCTTTTTACACATTATTTATTACTATATTTAAAGTTTGATGGAATGGACATTACTTTCAAATATTATCATAATTTACATTAACAAAATATTTAATTATATTTATTAAAATTTATTTCCCAATTTTCTAAATAAAATCAATTAAAATCTTGCAATTGTGCATTTACTATAATTCCCACTTGTATTGAAATTTTGCCAAATATAACATTTGCATTTCTTTTCATTAATTGTATTCCCTTCAATAAATAAATTCATTAACCTTAACTAGTATTGTTTACCTTTTATTTACGTAACACATTCTCAATCCCATTAATGTTACCTTTAATTATTATTTTTATTAGAATTTTATTTCCCATTCCAAATCAATCAACAAATTAAACAGGTAACTTATAATAATTGTTTACAAGCCAAGGTTACACTTAGGTTTATCATACTTCAACCAAATTTTATAATTACATACATATTACCGAATTCATTCAATTGCTATTAATAATATATAAATTCCTTTAGTTATACAGCACTTACACTTATTTACTTATTTCATATTTTTATTTTATACCAAGTGCAACAATATACACAATTTCGTTTTCACTGTGATTTTACTTAAATTGTCAATAATTAGTTCTTAATTACCGTGGCTACAATTCATTCTTAACATTTACTTCAATATAAATTATAAAATTTTTATTTCTTTCTAAATTTAATTATAAAAGTCTTATCAATTCAACCAATTTATTGATCAAAATTTACAGGTCGTTACAAATAAGGAACAAAATAATTGTTGGAATCTATTTTTAGATTTAATGTAATTAAACATTATAGTTAATTTGAATTAAGATGATAACTGTGGAATATTAGTATAATAAGGTGTAAACTAATGTTGCTGATTTAATAACATAATGTAAATCGAAGTAAAAGAATTTGATTGAAATTAAAATATAATCAATTAGGTTCTATTACCGTTGTAATGGAACGCTGAAATTAATGCAATATTTAAATATTGGATTTGATATGGAAATTTTATTTTTAAAGATTATAAATTTCTACGTGACCAAGAATGATGAAAACTATTAACTTGTAGTGTAGAATTTAAAAGTGATTAAATTAATATAATAATAAATTGTTTAATTAACGTGAAAATTTGCTGTCTTGGCCATTGTCTTGGATTTCAACGAAACCTATTTCACTGGATCCGTAATAATGAATTATTTTAGGATTTTAAGTTTCGTAGTGATCGGACTTATCGTTTGATCGTGCAAGTTTGAAACACGTAGAAATTGATTAATAAAAATTAAACGATTATAATTTGATTTTGAAAGCTAACTTCTATATACATTGGAATTAGGACTTAAAACTAGTTCCATTGAGTTTAGAAACATCGAAAACATATATTTTGATATATTGGATGACCCACTTTTGTTTTTGAAACGAAACGGTCTTTTCGGGTCGTCATTATTGTTTCGACCCAATTCGATATGTCCATTCATTTCTTATCTATCTTTGTATATGTAAATAGATTTTCTAACCCTAGCAGCCTTTTTCTTATTTCTATACGTACTATTATTTTCATCTGCTCCTTTCCTTCTCAATGGCTGTTGACATCAAAACCCTAATTTCAATTTTCAAATCAAAATCAAACTTAAAAATTCAGACTCCTCAAACTATGTCATATTATATATCGTTGGAAAGCTCTCGATGAATGCAATCTTTTACACCGATTCGTTTTTCGATTTGATGTATTTTTTAACCAATGACCAAAAAAAGATGAAGAAGTCTCGGTCATCGAAACTAAGGTTTGCTTTTCGACGGTGGATCTTCTTTCTTTTGATGATCGGGGAGTTGCATCTTGTAGAGGGCGTCAAGAGGCTTGGATCCATATGGTTAGTTCTGTCAGATGGCGACAAATTTCACTAGAATTGGCCGTGGTTTGCATGCGGCGACAGAGCAGGAGGAGGGAACCGGAGATCACCATGACTCTAGTGAATGGGCGGCGAGGCAAGGAGAGAATGGCTATAGGACCTGGTCTCGGTCGCGACGCCTGGATCATCGGTGTTTAGTTCATGAATGTGACGATTTGGTATTTCGGACCATTCGCTTCCACACATGTCAGACCTGAATTGCTCAAAATGTCATATTGTTAATTTACATTTGGTAATACTCAGCATATACGGTAAATAAATCAATCACAAAATCACAAACACAGAGTATTACAATAAGAAGCAGCGGAATAGATAAATTGTAGTTCATGAAGCTACTATAAAACATCAGAGTCTGAAATAAAATACAACAGAATCTCAAATATAAATGAATCTCTACTACATAAGCAACAAACGAGTCTGAACATTATTAACTGAAATAAACTGAAATAACTGAAAGCTGGATAGATAGATCTTCAAACATAGATCCAATCTCCAAATGTGAGTTTCAAATGTTGTGACACTCAGTCCGACCTGAGCGTAAAGCAAAACACAAAACACTCAAGTCAAGATTAACATTCTTATATTAATAAATTCTGCTCAAGTGAAATGTCAACTGAATTACAAGTAACTTAAAGGATAGTTGGGATTTTCATTCTCTAAGGATCCGTGGAACTATCTACTATGTAATAATATACTCTATTATAATATGTCTAAAGTAAAGTAAAGTATTAAAATAGCGTTAAGGCTTTGCCCATATTCCCCTTAACACATTTTATATATTCCTGTAGTCCATACAATGTCGTACACTCCTCCACAAACTAGAGGTTTACTTAGATGACACCACATAAGTACGGTACAAAACAAACTCGTAGAAGGCGCGATAAGGCATGCGACAAGGTACTCGAGGCAATGCCAGGGTAGATATGCCGTTTACGGATCCGGACAGGTGGTAACGCATAGCAGCTACTACCGCACACCTTGCGACACACTCCCAAATCAAAGGTGCACCTAATCAAATCACAAAGTAGTAGAATGGTATCGAAGAAATGTGTCCGATAGGAAGAATGACCTCACTTGGCCTGGCATAGCTCCTGTTTTAGTCATATTAAGCTGACTCACGGAAGTCAGGGCTACCTAAATACCTCATACAGAATCATCACCAATCCATCCTACTTCGTTCTGGAATTCCACGGCGTACACAGTTGTTAAAGTGGTTTTCGGTATTGGCAGAGACTATGACAATATCCGATCCCCGTCTCTTTAACAACCAAACACTTATTTTACACCGTCGTCATTTCATTTCAAATAGTTCATACTTCATGTCAAAATATCATATTCATTTCGAAACCATATGGACTAGATATCATTATTCACTTTATATAATATTCATTTCCAGAATCGTAACACTTCCAAATCATAACCCTTTTGAAATCGTAACACTTTTGAAATCATAACACTTTGGAAATCACAATATTTCATAACCATAACACTTTATACATTAAAATAGTTTATATACATTGAAATAGTTATAAATTAAAATAATTATATAATAAAAATAGTGTATGTATATTTATATATCAAAATAGTTTATAATTAGAATTATTTCCCCTAATTTCACAAATCAACTTAAATTCCAAAATTAAATTCAAATCAATCCTTGTTCAACACTTTCAATTTAAAAGGTTAAGATTCAATCCAAGTTCTAAGTAAACCTTTTCAAATTTTATCCATCTTAAATCAAGGTTCAGCTATCATTTCAATTCCAATAAGATTCAAATTTAAATATTCAAACATTTCAATATAAATTTCGTTTATATTTCAAAATTTAACTTTAATTTTTTTCAAATTGGAAAATATTCACTTAATCATTTTGTGACGACCCGCCCTCCTACGCCCAGGAAGACGTAGCGTCTTTAAGAAAGAAAGGGATGAGAAAATAGAAAAGATAGAGAAGAAAGAACAACAACACCAGAATGTCACAGCGGAACGAATAAAATATAATAATCACATAAATATTTACATAATATACAACATCAATCAGAGTTATACAGACAAAACATCACATACTAGACAGTTATAAACACCTGTCTAGTTAACACACCTCAATACATTATAGTTCAAACAATAAGACTCAGAGATACCAACACAGCGGAACTATATATACATCTACAACGCTGAGGCCACCTGCTCCATTGTTCCTCCAGAATTCGTCAAAGCTAACCTGAATCCCTTGGCTACTCGTAAAAAATTTTGGGTACCCGAGAGTTTATGAAAAACAAAAATAAACTTCGGGTCAGACATGGGTCTGGTATGAGTAACAGGTTAAAGATTGCTTAACTTTGAAAATCTTTTGAAAACAAAAGGTATCACGTAAGACTCCCCACAAATAAACATGGGAAAGTTTTTACCTTACGCTAACCAAAACATTTGATAGGAAATTCTGTGATATTATAATAGGTCTAGGGTTTTCAAGTAAATAGAAAATAGCCGAAATTGTTACATCTATTAAATTCCAGCTACTAGCCACAAAAGTGGGTAATACAATCAAAACCGTTGGCACTTATTGGATTGTGGATCCCATACAATGGCAGGGCTACTAGGGTACCGCCCGTCACAGTACGTGGCCTAGATCAACGTACCGAGGATTACTCCCTTCATCCCCTGCAACACAAGGCCGGAACCATTCCTTACTGAACAGTCCCGAACAAGATACACCCCGCAGTTGTTTGCAACCAACTGCCCACACAGCCGAAAATAAAGGGACATCTAGACAGGGGAATATCCTTGTCCTGCTTGGGCATGACCCACCTAGCCTTGCTGCACCTCCCCTGTTTTAGCCATTCCCGGTTGATGAGGCTTGAGGTTACGATTACCTTTAGAGAACATAATTCTTAGAATGCTCATCGCCCGCCTGACGATGTGTTGAAAGCATTCAATCCATACAAGTTCGTTCCGGGTTCGAACGAAACCGAAGGCATTATCTCGTTACACTCATTTTGGAATCACCCTTAGAGTTAACGACGATAACCCTTGCATTCTGAACCTTCATCTTTACTTCAGATTCACGACCTATCGTTAATTTGGAATCGATGTGGTTTTCGGACATCCAAATATGGAAACCCGATCCCGGTCTCATCGAAATCCAAAACGTATCTTTTAAGGCCAAGTTGTTTTAAAGTTAAAAAAATTCAATTTAATTACTATATACACACAGATAGATAATTCACATATCGCAATAGATAATCACATCATCATCATCATAAACAGATAATTCATATTATCATTCCAAACAGATAATAAACAGATAATCCATATACTTTAACTAAGCATCCATATCATATAGATATTACTCATCTCAGATCTGAGTTTACAACCATTCAATGAATATCAATAGCATTCATACATAAGCAATGATTTAATCATACCATTTGTAATTAATTTAAAATGAATTAAACAAATTACTTCTATTTCTAATTAATTTAAAGTAAATTAAATTAATTACTTCATCTATAAATCCTGCTTATACAATCATTAATTAATTATAAATCAAATTAATTAATCATCCACTAAGTATTTATCTTGATTAAACACTCTTGATTAATCATTTTATAATTACAATAAGTAATTAGTCTTTAATTAATTTTACAATTAATTATCCTAAAGCATTCATAGTAATTAATATTTAATTTCTTCATTTATTAATTATTGCTTAATTGAACAATTCTTAATTTCATCATTAATTACATAATTAAGGAATTCTACTTATATTTAAATTAATTATTTTATTTAAATTAATTACATTAAGCAATTAATCTTTAATTAAAACACATTTATTAATCACCCTTGATTAATAACAACCCAGTAATTAACTACCCCTAGTTTCTTACATACATAAATTAATTATTCCATAATTAATTATCTCCATAATTAATCCCCTGATTAATTACAAAAGTAATTACCCAAATTACTTCACTTACAAATCATCTTGTATTAATTTCATTAAGTAATTATCATCAAATTACTTTCCAAGGTAATTTTGCTCCATTGATTACATTAAGTAATTACACTTATCAAACCATCAAATGATTTCTTAAATTAATTAACTTAAATTAATCATATTCTCAAAATTTATTGCAATAAGTAACTAATCTCTTAATCACTTTTATTAAGTGATTATTTAACCAATTTACAATGATTATCTTAATTAATTATTCTAATTAATTCTTACAATTAATCACATTAATTAATTCCTTGTTAATTATCTAATAACATTTCTTAATTTACTTCTTAGTTAGTCTCTAATTATAAATTAATCTAAACTATTAATTTATAAATTAAATACATAAGTCATTCCTTAAATATCTTATTCATTTAAATCATTTTAATACCTTAATAATTTCTAAGATAGTCCATTTCTTAATTACTGACTTCATTATTATTAAATTGTATTAGAACATTACATTTTAAATTTAAATTCAATTTCCATTTCGAATTTAAGATTCAAAATGATTATTGTTTAAATATTTACGCAATTTAAATTCAGTTTTAAATCTTTTAAATAAATGTAAATAACATTTATTTCTTATATATGAACCTTATATAAGAAAAGCCTTTAAATTAAACTATTTAACTTTTAGTTAAAAGTTAGCTTTTACATTACATTGTATCTTTAACTTGCAAATTCAAGTTAAACAATTTATTTAACTTATTTTTAAAAACATTCATATTTAAAAACTGATTTAAATTTTCAGATTTGAATTCAAGGTAAACTTGAGTCCATCAATTTATCTTTGATTGAAAACTTTGATGCAAACATTCTTTTAATAACTTGAATTGAAATCTTGATTTTTCAAATCCAAATCCATTATTAAACCTTAAGATTCAAAAGTTCATTTGAATCTAAACTTTAAATTTTTGAATTTAAATCACAGTTTAAATTCTGTTTTCAATCTTTAAAATCTGAAACCTGTCATGTTTTAAAGACGAAACCCACCTTTTAAACATTTTAAACTCTATCTCATTCCAAATTTGAATTCAAAAATAGACTTGAATTCAAACTTCAAACTGGATTTAAACTTTGTTTAAATCTAGTTTACGAATTTAAAGTTCATTTGAGCTTGATAAAAAAAACTCAAACAACTTTGCTTCAGGTTACACAAACTGGAACAAGACAGTTCCACTTGCATTTGCTAACAGGTTATACACACTGCACTTGAAACTTCCCAGAGCCTAACGGCACGGTGCACGTGCACCATCCCTCTGGCCATCTCCGGCCATCCAATACAACAGCTTCCCATCGGCGACCATCTCCAGATGTCGTCACGACCATCCAAACCCACTGCAGCACCTCGTATCAAAATCGAGTTGCCTGAACAAACCTGAAGCACAACAGTTTTACCCACTCGATCCTGGAAACTTCGCCGCACACCAAAATCCGACCACCGGAGTACCACCACTTCCGGCTACAGCTCCAACTACCTTCCCTCTACCGATCCCCAAGCCCACGTTGAACTCGATCGCCTCTGGTCACCGAACGGGACCAATACCCAACCATAGCAAAAACTAGGTTTACAATCTTTAAACGTCTGCCGCTGTCGCCACCGTGACCGTGGCCACTTCCAACCATTTTTCCCATCACCTCGGCAAGATTCTCCACCTCCAACCCAAACCCCAACCCCTCTGATCAACGAGACCGACTCCGGCGACTCAAAAAGCAAAATTTGAACAAACCCAACTGCACCTTCAATGCTTTATTAAAAATAGTGATTTTGTTTTTAAAAATCAAGTTTTTTTTTTAGTGTTTTAGTTTATATGCCTGAACTAAGTAATTATGAAGTTTGAGTTTTATCAAATCTTGAGTTTATACTGTCTTATTAACTTTCCAGAGCAAAATTTGAATTTTGTTTAGCTTAATAAAATTTTAACATCACCTTTATAACCAAACAATCAAGTTTTATCTTGATTCTGAGTACTAACAATAATGGATCAGACAGTAAAGATTTTTAAACTAATCTGGGTTTGAAATTTTAGAACAGAGACGATCCTCAGGTATTTACAAACACATATACATCATACATCCTAAAAATACACAGAGATATTCCCAAATATATACACATGCAAACTTATTTCTGATATAAATAAAGCAACCATATTTATATTTGAGTTTAACAAAAAATGTTACTCACCTGATTAAAGAAAAGGAGCAGAGCACCCTTGTTTTGAAACAGTCTTGAACTTTAATAACTGTAAACTGTTTTTCTTGCTTTCTTATTTGATGCTTCAGTTGTAATTCTATTTTAGTTTGTATAGATGGAGGTGTTTGCTATTACTTCTTTGCTTCAGGTTTAATATGCTACGTTGAACGAACTAACAATAATATGTATATAAAGAAGTTCAAGGGAAGGTATTTACTGAGGCAAATATGCAGGTACATTATTTCATTTTGTTTGTATTAGGCAAGATATTTATTTTGGAGGCTGGAATGATGTTGCATTCAATTCGTATGGACATGTTTACTGCTAGAAAATGAAAGCATTTATTGTTTTAAGTACTTCATGTTTACACTAATCTTATTTTATTTTATTTTTTTGTACAAAGATATTTTCTGTTTTGCAATTTTTATACAGGTTGACTACATTTTGTTTTCTAACTTGCTTTAGCTTGTTCTACAAACCATCATGCACAAGATATTTGTTTATACTCCTGCATGCATATCTTTTTTTTGTTTTTTTGTTTTTACTTTGCATTTCCTACAGGTTGACCACTTTGCTTTGTTTCTTTGCTTTAGAGTCAACCTGCAACTATATTCTTTTCTTATTTTATTTTGTTTAATACTTGATGTTTATATTTTTTTGAATCTTAATCTATAAGCTACTGCATTTTATTTTATCTATTACTTTGTTTATACATTTACTTCTATACTTACCTGATTTGTTTTGTACCTTACTTTGCATTTTCTTAACCTTGTATTTCTTTTACTACTTGCCTGCATAGTTGCTTACAACAACAAACACATTCTACAAGCCTGAAACACTTTACTTTGTTTATATTCTAGTTATTATTTATAACTTTACTTATGTTAAATATCATACAGTTAATTTATTCTTAAGTTTAATAACTATAAAGTTTACTTTATTTTAAATTTACAAACCATAGCTTTTCAAAATACTTATATATATATATAAATGAATTTAAAATAACAATTTCTTTTATATTAAAATCTATTTATAAAAATATTGCATTATTTTTATTGTTTAAAAACCACTCATTACTAATTTAAAATAATTCATAAATAAAATCACTACATAAATGAATTATTTATTTTATAAAGTTGAAGTAAAAAGACAAAACAATTCTTTATTTAAATTTTAACCTATACTACAATACTTCTTAAACAAATTAAATTTATCTAGAGTATTTTTAAGATCTTATTATTATTTATACAATATTAAATTCCCAAATTATCAAAAATAATAGAATTAGAAAATATAAGTTTATCTATTAAATTTTAAAAAAACAAAACTGATCTATTTATAATATATACCAATATATATACATATATACATACATTATAAATAGAAACAATTTAAATTAGCCTTTAAAAGATAAATTATTAGTTAAATATTTATTGAAAAGGAGATTTTTAAATCAATTCAAATATTATTAACAAATATTATTAAATCAATTGAATTTTTAATGTAGATTATTAAATTGATATTGCCTAGATTATTAAATTAATATTGCCCCAAATTTCCGGGATATCACATTCTTCCCCCCTTAAAAGAATTTCGTCTCCGAAATTTAAAACAAAGGTAATTTAATAATCTGTTTAAATATTTAATTTTTAAAAACACAAGCATATATTAATCATATGCTAACAACCATAACAACCAATTTATCCAAACAAACAAATCTAACTATCCAGACAAAATTCCGGATAGAATTTGCTCGAGTTTCCCCAAGTATAAATACGGGTTACTCGCTCTATAGAATCCAAACAAATAATACTACTAAGCTACAGAACTTCTACTCGTCTAGATCTACAAGCATGACAGGGAATCAGACTATAGACAAGTCTGAATCAACATCCAAAACTCCCTGAATTGCTGGCTCTATAATCAGAAATAAATCTTACATGTGCTCCCTCAGAGATACGTGAAACACAAACGAATTCCAGTTATCAAAACTGACAATTCAATCCTGAAGACCAACACTTATCAAATCCCTGATTTCGGAATCCAAATCCGTCCGTCTCTTATCCACAAAACTCCTCGGACGATCCTGTGCTGTCTATATCCCTACTGATCAGCTCAACTCTTACCGATGCTCCTAGAAATCAACTGGACCAAAAACAGTCCAACAAAATGATCTTTCCAAGATCGACCAAAACTCAGAACACAAACTTCATTCCAAATTAGAAAACAGAACTCACTTCTCTCATCTGGAAGAGATAAAACAGGTGCACTCCAATCCGGCCTCAGATTCTGAAAAATTTCCTGTAGAACTCTCTAATCCAAACATTTCAATATCCAATTGCTTCCAAACTAAAACAGCTGCCACCATGCTTCTGCTGCGCAACTCTGATCGAACAGATGAAAATATTGAAGTCGAACACAGACTGGACAACACATTCCAACATTAGGGCTCCACAGATCAAAAGAAAGCTCTGAAGTTCCTCCAAAATCCGAGTTACTTCACCAACTCAAAATCATCCTATTACTAAGCTGAACCATCAGTACCACTCCTGGAATCCAGTCGATACCAAACTCAGTCTCCAGATGCTGACCAAATTCTGACTTCTAGAAGACATCCAGAAAAATTCTGAAACACAAAAGAACACTCAAACTATCGCAAGTCATTTTTGCGATCAATCCAGCCAAATTCCAAAAATACCGCTCTCTCATTACCAAACAGAACAGCCTACACTTATGTGGCCAATCCATCGAAGAAATGGATCTACTCTACAGCTTCTAAACTCCACTGCTGACCCAGAAGCCAAAGACTACTTAATCCAAAGCTCTTCGAGAAACTCGGACTCCAAAGCAAACAGGAACACCAAACTGAACACAGCGACAACATCGAACAGATACACTTCATTAACTTGTCCTAAAGAAACATCTTTGGAGACATCCATAGTCACTGTGTCTCATCACACAGCTACTACACCTTGATGTATCGAGATATCATGACTTGCTTCTGCCCAACCGACAGATCCAAATTCTAGCTCATCCAAACTACACCTCAAAGATGAACTCCGAACCTTAACAGGTTTCCTTCAGAGATCAATAAAATCCTTATGCCACCCAAGGTTTACTCGAGACGGTATTAGGTCTACAGTCTCGACAATTATACTTCTAACCATTGATAGTTGTGTTACACACACCACTACCTATCTACCTTTATAGCTCATTGGAAAACCTGAACAGGTAACCCAACAAATATATATATATATATATATATATATATATCAAAATTACAAATACGCTCTCTTGAGAAAGAAAACACTTAAGAGCCTAGGTATTCACTCAACCTAGTGCTCTGATACCAACTGTGACGACCCACCCTCCTACGCCCAGGAAGACGTAGCGTCTTTAAGAAAGAAAGGGATGAGAAAATAGAAAAGATAGAGAAGAAAGAACAACAACACCAGAATCTCACAGCGGAACGAATAAAATATAATAATCACATAAATATTTACATAATATACAACATCAATCAGAGTTATACAGACAATACATTACATACTAGACAGTTATAAACACCTGTCTAGTTAACACACCTCAATACATTACAGTT
This sequence comes from Allium cepa, assembly GCA_030765085.1. Lineage (NCBI taxonomy): Eukaryota > Viridiplantae > Streptophyta > Magnoliopsida > Asparagales > Amaryllidaceae > Allium > Allium cepa. The sequence continues at coordinate 127,504,730 of CM060932.1, forward strand.
CAAACAATAAGACTCAGAGATACCAACACAGCGGAACTATATATACATCTACAACGCTGAGGCCACCTGCTCCATTGTTCCTCCAGAATTCGTCAAAGCTAACCTGAATCCCTTGGCTACCCGTAAAAAATTTTGGGTACCCAAGAGTTTATGAAAAACAAAAATAAACTTTGGGTCAGACATGGGTCTGGTATGAGTAACAGGTTAAAGATTGCTTAACTTTGAAAATCTTTTGAAAACAAAAGGTATCACGTAAGACTCCCTACAAATAAACATGGGAAAGTTTTTACCTTACGCTAACCAAAACATTTGATAGGAAATTCTATGATATTATAATAGGTCTAGGGTTTCAAGTAAATAGAAAATAGCCGAAATTGTTACATCTATTAAATTCCAGCTACTAGCCATAAAAGTGGGTAATACAATCAAAACCGTTGGCATTTATTGGATTGTGGATCCCATACAATGGCAGGGCTACTGGGGTACCGCCCGTCACAGTACGTGGCCTAGATCAACGTACCGAGGATTACTCCCTTCATCCCCTGCAACACAAGGCCGGAACCATTCCTTACTGAACAGTCCCGAACAAGATACACCCCGCAGTTGTTTGCAACCAACTGCCCACACAGCCGAAAATAAAGGGACATCTAGACAGGGGAATATCCTTGTCCTGCTTGGGCATGACCCACCTAGTGTAATGCCCCAGAAATTCATAGAATCTTATTTGGTTGAATTTTGAAAATATATGAATTCATTTGTATAAGAATACATGGAAAAAAAAAAGTGTTCAAGTGTGTGTGCACACTGATATGGCACAAGAAAGAACTCCAAATCCACTGAAATCAAAACAAGAATTAAAAAGTATTACAAACATAATTTTGTGATATGGATATTTGATCTCTGGAATTATATGAATCATCCAAGAAAATAAGAAAAGTAAGTTTTGTTTTGAATCAGTAAACATATTTTATTTAAACCCAGAAAAGAAAATGTTACAAGGATTTAAAAGCCTGTATGCACATATAGGTGCATATCTTTCTGAAATTAAGGAGGAGTTAAATAAGCCTAGATAGGATATGTATGCAAATGTACATTTCTGTAAGAATAGAAAATGTTAAAAAGAAATAAGCAAGTAAAAATTGTAATACTAAAATAGCAAAAGACAAATTGCAAGCAGAATAATTGCTTTAGGCAGAAATAGAAAGGAGGATTTCTAGAAAATAAACAAGTGACAATGTCACACAATTTTCATGACTTGGTAAGAATATGATATATTTTGAAAAGGTAAAGAAAATAAGGGAAAGTAAGCACCACATGTGGCCGGGGTATCAAAAGTGAAAATGAACAAATCTGAAATGCAAAATGCATGAGTCTTGGCCAGGGTAGGAATGGGATTTTACAATGATAAACCCTAGAAAACTTCTCTTATAAATCCAAGTATAAACCAGAAAAGAATCATTTGCTACCCAAAACATTTAAGAAAACAAAGAGGAAAATATTTGCAGCAGAAAAGCAAGTTTTAAAAGGTTTCCTTTCTGATTTAAGCAGGAGAAGCATTTTTCGGTGAGTAATCTCACTAATCCATGGCATTAAGTCCTGTTATGAGGCAGCCTAGCTTATGCTAATTTTTCTGCATATTTTGGATTTTATTACTATGGTTTTAATGGATGCTTTAATGGGTGTTTCTAAATGCTTTTAGTTTTGATAGTTGAGTATTATGCTCTGATTGTTTATACCCAGAAATGTTATAGTATGAAAATATAACAGTAAATAGAGAATGCTTGTAGCTGGTTTAGTTATGGCATGACAAACATATGTATATGAGTTGCATTACACTTGTGTAAGTGCTGAGGCTCAAATGAAAGATTCAAGGTTGCAATGGAAATTCCTAAAGTGCTGAACCCTTGATCAAATAGAAAACCATGGGCCAGAAATCTTGTTTAAGCTAGATCTTGAATTTAGTTCAAACATGGTTGCTTGTGAAACAATAATAACCCACATGCCTAGTCTTTATTCCCAGTTACAAATATTCTTGTATTTTCTTTTAAACCAGAATAATTGTAGATATGAATTCCCTGGATATGAAAGTTAGCTTGTTCTGGAATTATGCTTGTGAGCTCTATATAATGTTTCATGTACACTGTGATTCAGTCACCTAGCTATCTCATGATAGGATCAAACATGAACACTTAGTAAATAAACAAAGGATTGTGAGCCAAGAGAACTGCTGGAATGCTTGTTGTATTTAAAGTATGCAAGTTGGCACATGGTTTGTTTAAGCCCTGAGATCTTTGTGCAATATTGTGAATTATTTTATTGCAATGTGTCCCCGTGATTCCTTATGGCAGATGAGGCTAGGAAGAAATTTGGTAAATGCAATCTTAGATTGATAAAGTAGGAACTAGTGTATTCCTTGATTGGTTGGACTGGAGCTATGATAGTTCTTGAGCATTTCTATTTAAAATATAAGTTTGCGTAGTTGAATGTGTGTACAAAATTAGTTTTGAATACTGATCATAATTGCACAAGGTATCATAAATAAGTCAGATAGATTGATCAAAGAAGCTCTGCCAATCTATACAAAATGTTTAGGTCTCACTTAATTACTTAATATCATGGAATTTTTGATGATGCTCATACCAGATCTTGTATCTGACCCTTGTTTGCTTATGGCAACTGGGGTGTCTCATTTAAAATGGGGCAGCCCTTAATGCTTTTTCAGGGAATGCTGGTTCTAAATAGGAAGTTGCTATGGCTAATGAGAATGATTGGATAAGCATGCTAAACTAGAGTTAGATAAGAACTTAGAATGAAATATTTGCATGTAATCTGGGAAGTTTGATAGTTCTGTTTAGGTTGTTATGTAATAACCTTGAAAGTTTGGATTTATTCAGTTATTTTAAATGAATCTAGTGATGTATTAAGTAGGAAGAACTTGCAAGAAATATGTGTTATGTTGTTTCTGGTTTCTGGTTTGGTATGTATTAAGGATATTGAAGTTAAACTGAATTGAAAATCTATTTGCTAAAGTTGTTTTTGATTTAGAGGAAAAACTGGATTTTATAAGTATAATCACTTTATGATGGTTTTAGTTAATCCTGAATCTTTTCAAAAGATAGATATATAGGAAATTATATTGGGAAAATCCAGAAAGAGTTATAACTGTTATATTTTCAAGTCTTGATACTGATATATGTCCAAATGCAAGTAAAAGAATGGTTTCTTTAACCAAATAGTTAGACCACAGGTCAGGCCAAATGCACACTTCAAATAAATGGAGCAAGGAACCATTTGAACCCAGTTTTCTGGAAAATGAGCAGAAACATAGACATGCACATGTATATCTGTGTACATGTTGATATTTGGGCAACAATATAAATATAAATTCCTAGAAAAGTAGTAGGAATGGGTTTTGAAAATAATAAAGCAAGAAATATTGTTTTGTATGTTAGATTATAGGCAAAATTTAAGTGTATATGTGTAGATATAGGTAGGTATCAGATTTTAAAACCATGCAGGAAAAAAAAAAGAAAAGAAAACAAAAAATTGAGTTTGAACTGACCAGCATAGCACTCGAACTCGTGACCTCTCATGTGTAAGTTAGGCGCGTTTCCATTACGCCTAGATGTTGCTTGTGTTCACTTATGATTCACTTTCTTTTAGCTTGAGTTTGAAACTATGCAGATTTTAACACAAACATCCATATTAAAAAGCTTTCTTCCACCGGATTATTACTTAATCATTCCTTAATTAGAATAACAGACCAAAGTACATGTTTACAGTGGATTCTATGGTCAATAATCAGAATGTGAAAATAAATCTTTTATCAGGGAATTATCACATTTTAATAGATTTAAAAGATTTCTACTTCCATATTATTATTATGCTCTGATTCTAGTAGGATATAACATAGATATCTTCATATATGTATGTTAGGAATGATTTAGATTTAAAACAATATTTTTATATTGAGAAAGATCCTGGATAATATGAGAATAGGTAAGGATGACCCTAGGTAGTCTTAGTTAAGTATGTTAAAAAAAAAAATTTGTTTAAGAATTAGGGTCATTCCATTTTGGTATCAGAGCTATGTTAAATTTATACATAGCTAAGAATGATTGTATTGATTGATTGAAGTACTATAATCATATGTATGTACTGTTTGAGTAAAATAATAATATAGATAGAAAGTTAAAATATATAGATATATATATACTCTCATGATAAACTAACCTTATCTACCCATACTGTAGTTGTCCAATTATGGTAGGAAGAGGATCTCAACACAATGCAGGATCAAGTACACCACAAATGCTTGATATGCAAGACTTTATGAGGGCTTTAAGGGATGGAGTAGGGCGGAGACTTGAGAATCCACATGAGGAACTTTCCAAACTATTAAAGACTTATACCAATTTAGGAGGCAAGAGCTTTGAAGGGACTGAAAATGTGATGGAAATTCAAGCATGGTTGAGAACACTGGATAGAATTTTCAATGACATGCAGTTGGATGATCAAAGGAAGAGGCAAGTGGCCTCAAGACAACTGAAAGGTGTGGCTTTAAGTTGGTGGGAGGTAGTCATAGCTGGGAGGATTGAGAATGAAATCACTTGGAATCAATTCAAGGAGATGTTGGAAGCTAGATTTGTTCCAGCATCAGCCAAAACTCTACTGCTTGAAGAATTCATCAGACTTAGGCAGGGAACTTTTAATGTGACTGAATATACTCATAGGTTTGAAGGCTTGTCTAAGTATGGAGCTATGCTTGTGGCTGATGAGGCATCAAAGAATGATAGGTATATTAAGGGTTTAAATCCAGGGCTTAGTAGGGCCATGTTGCCATATGTAGATAAAACTTTTGATCAAGTCATTGATCTGGCCTTAAAATTTGAGCAACATGACAAGGAAAGGGAGAAGTATAGGAGTTTTAAGAATAACAACAATAAGAAGAATAAGGGAAGATATCACCCCTATGACAAAAAGAAGGAGGAGACAGAAAGTAAGAAAACTAATGATACTAAGACCACTGATACAAAGAGGAAAATAACATGTAATTATTGTGGAAAAGAAGGACATATCAAACCAAGGTGCCCAGAATTGAAGGGAGGAGCTTTCAAGTGCTATCTATATGGAAAGGAGGGACATATCAAGAGAAACTGCCCTGAGTATAAACAGCAAGGGAAGCTAGCAAGTTTGGAGAGCAAAGGCAAATCCACAGTAGAGACTATTGCAGAAAATCATGGTCAAGTAGAAGGTACCTTATTTATTTGTACCTTACCTATATCAGTAGTGTATGATACAGGGGCAACACATTCTATGATTTCTCATGAATTAGTTGCATTGCTTAAATTAAATTGCATATTGGTTGAAACTCCTTTGTTAGTGCAAAGCCCATTGGGAAGTTCTAGTGTTTTAAACATGATTTGTGTGGATGTGGGATTAAACATAGGAGGAAATGTTTTTATTTCCAATTTATATGTTTTAAATTACCCAAATATAGGTGTTATATTGGGTGTAGACTGGTTAAGGCAATACAAAGCCATAATTAATTTAGACTCATCCACCATATCATTACAAAATTCTAGAGGTCAAAGAATCACAATTTTGTGTGAAACAGCCAAAGAAAGAAAATTATATCACTTGATCGACTTAAATAAGGATTCCAGTGAGCCTTCTATTGAAGAAATCCCCATAATTAACAAATACATAGATGTGTTTGGAGAAGTTGAGGGGGTTCCACACCACAGACCAGTGGAATTTCAGATTAGCCTGATACCAGGAGCAAGTCCAATTATTAAGAAACCCACTAGGATGGGGCCAAATGAGTTGAAGGAATTAAAGAAACAGCTAGAAGAGTTAGAAAGCAAAGGATTTATAAGACCAAGTAACTCTTGCTGGGGTGCTCCAGTAGTATTTGTAAAGAAACATGATGGTACTTTAAGAATGTGCATAGATTACAGGGAGTTAAACAAAGTCACTATCAAGAACAAGTACCCCTTACCTAGAATTGATGATCTTTTTGATCAACTTAGTGGAGCAAAAATATTTTCTAGGTTAGACTTGGCATCTGGATTCCATCAGATGAAGGTTGAAGACTCAAGTGTTAAGTATACAGCCTTTAACACTAGGTATGGTTTATATGAGTTTCTTGTCATGCCATTTGGGTTGACAAATGCCCCATCATATTTTGTAGACTTAATGAATAGGATATTCAGGGATTATTTAGACAAGTTTGTATTGATTTTTATTGATGATATTTTGATTTATTCTAAAACAGTAGAGGAACATGAAAATCACTTGCACCTTGTTTTGTCAAGATTAAGAGAAAAAGATTTAAAAGCCAAATTTTCTAAGTGTGCATTTTGGAAAGAAGAGGTGCATTTCCTTGGGCATGTTGTATCTGCCAAAGGCATTTCAGTGAACCCCAATAAAATTGTGGCTATCCAAGCATGGAAAAGGCCAAGCACAGTGGGAGAAGTTAGGTCATTTATGGGAATGGCAGGGTATTATAGAAGATTTATAAAAGATTTTTCTAAGATGTCATCACCTCTTACCAACCTAACTAGAAAGAACCAACCCTTTAGATGGACTGAGAAATGTGAACAAGCCTTTAGTAAAATCAAGGAGGCTTTAGTCAATGCACCAGTGTTGAGAGTACCAGAAGGAAATGAGGATTTGATTGTTTATACTGATGCAAGTGGCTCTGGGCTAGGAGCTGTATTGATGCAGCAAGACCAAGTTATAGCCTATGCATCAAGGCAACTGAAGCCGCATGAATCAAAGTATGCAACCCATGATCTTGAATTGGCAGCAGTGGTATATGCACTAAAGCTCTGGAGACATTATCTTCTAGGTGCAAAGTTCATTTTATACACTGACCATAAGGCATTGAAATATCTTTTTTCACAAAAAGATCTGAATATGAGGCAACATAGATGGGTTGAATTTTTAGCAGCATATGATTTAGACATACTTTATACTCCAGGAAAAGCTAATAAGGTTGCAGATGCTTTGAGCAGGCAGCACGCAAAAGTAGCCATGTTAATGATAGAAGAGTTTAAAAATTTATCTCTACTTACTGATTTGGAAATTGAGGAAGACAATGAGGTAAACATGGAGATGATTGAAGAAGGGAAAAAGGGAAAATTAAGTTTGATAACTTTGCAATCAGATTTAATTTTGAAAGTGGGAAAAATGCAAGAGGAAGATCCAGATTTGTTAGAAAAGAAAACTCTAATAGAAAAAGGAGAAGAAGTAGCAAACTACCACATTGATAAGAATGGTTACTTAAGGAATAAAGGTAAGATATGTGTTCCAAAGAATATAGGATTGAAGGAAGAGATACTTAATAAATATCATAGAAGCAAATATTCTATACACCCAGGTAGCACCAAGATGTACCAAAACTTGAAGAGGGATTATTGGTGGACAGGGATGAAAACTGATGTGGCCAAACATGTTGCAAAGTGTATGACTTGCCAACAAGTCAAAGCAGAAACCCAAAGACCCTCGGGCCTATTACAACCTCTAAGTATACCACAGTGGAAGTGGGAAGATATATCTATGGATTTCATAGATGGTCTGCCTAGATCAAAGAGAGGAAATACAAGCATTTGGGTAGTAGTTGATAGATTGACCAAAGTGGCACATTTTATACCAGTAAAGGCAGAAAGAAATGCCCCTAAACTAGCTCAGATATTCATGAGAGAAGTAGTAAGGTTGCATGGAATCCCTAAAACTATAGTGAGTGATAGGGACACAATCTTTACCTCCAGATTTTGGAAGAGCTTTCAAAAAGCCATAGGGAGTGAATTATGCTTGAGTACAGCATACCACCCCCAATCAGATGGTCAAACTGAAGTGATAAATAAGGTTTTGGAGGATTTATTGAGGGCATGTACATTAGACTTTGGAGGTAATTGGGAAGATCACCTCCATTTGGCTGAATTTACATATAACAATAGTTATCAAAGCACCATAGGCATGGCACCATTTGAAGCCTTGTATGGAAAACCATGTTTGTCACCAATATGTTGGGTTGAAGCAGGAGAAAAAGCTGTCTTAGGGCCTGAGTATGTAAAAGAGACCACAGAGAAAATTGAACTGGTGAGGAGAAGAATGGCAGCAGCTCAAGATAGGCAAAAGAAGTTTGCAGATAAAAAGAGAAAGCAGGTAGAATATGAAGTTGGTGATTATGTTTTCATCAAAGTTTCACCTATGAAGAAGGTGTTAAGATTTGGCAAGCAAGGAAAACTTACCCCAAGATATGTTGGACCTTACAAGATTTTGGAAAGAATAGGTTCATTAGCATATAGGCTAGAGCTGCCTGAAGAGATGAGTGCAATGCACAATGTATTCCATGTATCACAACTTAGAAGATGGGTACATGATAAAGAAGAGATTCTAGAGAAACCCACTCAGGTTCAAATAAATTCTGATTTGGTCTATGAGAAAGAACCCGTGGGGATTTTGGCTAAAGAGGAAAAGAAGTTGAGGAACAAAACTTTAAAATTGGTAAAGGTTCAATGGAGCCTAGACCCTAAGGACTGTACATGGGAATTGGAGGATAAAATAAAGATGGATTACCCTAAGCTTTTTGTAGTGGAAGGTAAAAACTAAATTCCTAAAAGTTTAATATGTATGGTTGTTTTGACTGAATTGTTTGCTTATGCAATGTCTGATAGATTTTATGAGAATCTAGAAATATTAAAAAAAAAATGAATGAGAAAATTGTGAGGACACAATTCCTAAAAAGGTGGGGTGATTGTAATGCCCCAGAAATTCATAGAATCTTATTTGGTTGAATTTTGAAAATATATGAATTCATTTGTATAAGAATACATGGAAAAAAAAAGTGTTCAAGTGTGTGTGCACACTGATATGGCACAAGAAAGAACTCCAAATCCACTGAAATCAAAACAAGAATTAAAAAGTATTACAAACATAATTTTGTGATATGGATATTTGATCTCTGGAATTATATGAATCATCCAAGAAAATAAGAAAAGTAAGTTTTGTTTTGAATCAGTAAACATATTTTATTTAAACCCAGAAAAGAAAATGTTACAAGGATTTAAAAGCCTGTATGCACATATAGGTGCATATCTTTCTGAAATTAAGGAGGAGTTAAATAAGCCTAGATAGGATATGTATGCAAATGTACATTTCTGTAAGAATAGAAAATGTTAAAAAGAAATAAGCAAGTAAAAATTGTAATACTAAAATAGCAAAAGACAAATTGCAAGCAGAATAATTGCTTTAGGCAGAAATAGAAAGGAGGATTTCTAGAAAATAAACAAGTGACAATGTCACACAATTTTCATGACTTGGTAAGAATATGATATATTTTGAAAAGGTAAAGAAAATAAGGGAAAGTAAGCACCACATGTGGCCGGGGTATCAAAAGTGAAAATGAACAAATCTGAAATGCAAAATGCATGAGTCTTGGCCAGGGTAGGAATGGGATTTTACAATGATAAACCCTAGAAAACTTCTCTTATAAATCCAAGTATAAACCAGAAAAGAATCATTTGCTACCCAAAACATTTAAGAAAACAAAGAGGAAAATATTTGCAAGCAGAAAAGCAAGTTTTAAAAGGTTTCCTTTCTGATTTAAGCAGGAGAAGCATTTTTCGGTGAGTAATCTCACTAATCCATGGCATTAAGTCCTGTTATGAGGCAGCCTAGCTTATGCTAATTTTTCTGCATATTTTGGATTTTATTACTATGGTTTTAATGGATGCTTTAATGGGTGTTTCTAAATGCTTTTAGTTTTGATAGTTGAGTATTATGCTCTGATTGTTTATACCCAGAAATGTTATAGTATGAAAATATAACAGTAAATAGAGAATGCTTGTAGCTGGTTTAGTTATGGCATGACAAACATATGTATATGAGTTGCATTACACTTGTGTAAGTGCTGAGGCTCAAATGAAAGATTCAAGGTTGCAATGGAAATTCCTAAAGTGCTGAACCCTTGATCAAATAGAAAACCATGGGCCAGAAATCTTGTTTAAGCTAGATCTTGAATTTAGTTCAAACATGGTTGCTTGTGAAACAATAATAACCCACATGCCTAGTCTTTATTCCCAGTTACAAATATTCTTGTATTTTCTTTTAAACCAGAATAATTGTAGATATGAATTCCCTGGATATGAAAGTTAGCTTGTTCTGGAATTATGCTTGTGAGCTCTATATAATGTTTCATGTACACTGTGATTCAGTCACCTAGCTATCTCATGATAGGATCAAACATGAACACTTAGTAAATAAACAAAGGATTGTGAGCCAAGAGAACTGCTGGAATGCTTGTTGTATTTAAAGTATGCAAGTTGGCACATGGTTTGTTTAAGCCCTGAGATCTTTGTGCAATATTGTGAATTATTTTATTGCAATGTGTCCTCGTGATTCCTTATGGCAGATGAGGCTAGGAAGAAATTTGGTAAATGCAATCTTAGATTGATAAAGTAGGAACTAGTGTATTCCTTGATTGGTTGGACTGGAGCTATGATAGTTCTTGAGCATTTCTATTTAAAATATAAGTTTGCGTAGTTGAATGTGTGTACAAAATTAGTTTTGAATACTGATCATAATTGCACAAGGTATCATAAATAAGTCAGATAGATTGATCAAAGAAGCTCTGCCAATCTATACAAAATGTTTAGGTCTCACTTAATTACTTAATATCATGGAATTTTTGATGATGCTCATACCAGATCTTGTATCTGACCCTTGTTTGCTTATGGCAACTGGGGTGTCTCATTTAAAATGGGGCAGCCCTTAATGCTTTTTCAGGGAATGCTGGTTCTAAATAGGAAGTTGCTATGGCTAATGAGAATGATTGGATAAGCATGCTAAACTAGAGTTAGATAAGAACTTAGAATGAAATATTTGCATGTAATCTGGGAAGTTTGATAGTTCTGTTTAGGTTGTTATGTAATAACCTTGAAAGTTTGGATTTATTCAGTTATTTTAAATGAATCTAGTGATGTATTAAGTAGGAAGAACTTGCAAGAAATATGTGTTATGTTGTTTCTGGTTTCTGGTTTGGTATGTATTAAGGATATTGAAGTTAAACTGAATTGAAAATCTATTTGCTAAAGTTGTTTTTGATTTAGAGGAAAAACTGGATTTTATAAGTATAATCACTTTATGATGGTTTTAGTTAATCCTGAATCTTTTCAAAAGATAGATATATAGGAAATTATATTGGGAAAATCCAGAAAGAGTTATAACTGTTATATTTTCAAGTCTTGATACTGATATATGTCCAAATGCAAGTAAAAGAATGGTTTCTTTAACCAAATAGTTAGACCACAGGTCAGGCCAAATGCACACTTCAAATAAATGGAGCAAGGAACCATTTGAACCCAGTTTTCTGGAAAATGAGCAGAAACATAGACATGCACATGTATATCTGTGTACATGTTGATATTTGGGCAACAATATAAATATAAATTCCTAGAAAAGTAGTAGGAATGGGTTTTGAAAATAATAAAGCAAGAAATATTGTTTTGTATGTTAGATTATAGGCAAAATTTAAGTGTATATGTGTAGATATAGGTAGGTATCAGATTTTAAAACCATGCAGGAAAAAAAAAAAGAAAAGAAAACAAAAAATTGAGTTTGAACTGACCAGCATAGCACTCGAACTCGTGACCTCTCATGTGTAAGTTAGGCGCGTTTCCATTACGCCTAGATGTTGCTTGTGTTCACTTATGATTCACTTTCTTTTAGCTTGAGTTTGAAACTATGCAGATTTTAACACAAACATCCATATTAAAAAGCTTTCTTCCACCGGATTATTACTTAATCATTCCTTAATTAGAATAACAGACCAAAGTACATGTTTACAGTGGATTCTATGGTCAATAATCAGAATGTGAAAATAAATCTTTTATCAGGGAATTATCACATTTTAATAGATTTAAAAGATTTCTACTTCTATATTATTATTATTATGCTCTGATTCTAGTAGGATATAACATAGATATCTTCATATATGTATGTTAGGAATGATTTAGATTTAAAACAATATTTTTATATTGAGAAAGATCCTGGATAATATGAGAATAGGTAAGGATGACCCTAGGTAGTCTTAGTTAAGTATGTTAAAAAAAAAAAATTGTTTAAGAATTAGGGTCATTCCACCTAGCCTTGCTGCACCTCCCCTGTTTTAGCCATTCTCGGTTGATGAGGCTTGAGGTTACGATTACCTTTAGAGAACATAATTCTTAGAATGCTCATCGCCCGCCTGACGATGTGTTGAAAGCATTCAATCCATACAAGTTCGTTCCGGGTTCGAACGAAACCGAAGGCATTATCTCGTTACACTCATTTTGGAATCACCCTCAGAGTTAACGACGATAACCCTTGCATTCTGAACCTTCATCTTTACTTCAGATTCACGACCTATCGTTAATTTGGAATCGATGTGGTTTTCGGACATCCAAATATGGAAACCCGATCCCGGTCTCATCGAAATCCAAAACGTATCTTTTAAGGCCAAGTTGTTTTAAAGTTAAAACAATTCAATTTAATTACTATATACACACAGATAGATAATTCACATATCGCAATAGATAATCACATCATCATCATCATAAACAGATAATTCATATTATCATTCCAAACAGATAATAAACAGATAATCCATATACTTTAACTAAGCATCCATATCATATAGATATTACTCATCTCATATCTGAGTTTACAACCATTCAATGAATATCAATAGCACTCATACATAAGCAATGATTTAATCATACCATTTGTAATTAATTTAAAATGAATTAAACTAATTACTTCTATTTCTAATTAATTTAAAGTAAATTAAATTAATTACTTCATCTATAAATCCTGCTTATACAATCATTAATTAATTATAAATCAAATTAATTAATCATCCACTAAGTATTTATCTTGATTAAACACTCTTGATTAATCATTTTCTAATTACAATAAGTAATTAGTCTTTAATTAATTTTACAATTAATTATCCTAAAGCATTCATAGTAATTAATATTTAATTCCTTCATTTATTAATTATTGCTTAATTGAACAATTCTTAATTTCATCATTAATTACATAATTAAGGAATTCTACTTATATTTAAATTAATTATTTTATTTAAATTAATTACATTAAGCAATTAATATTTAATTAAAACACATTTATTAATCACCCTTGATTAATAACAACCCAGTAATTAACTACCCTTAATTTCTTACATACATAAATTAATTTTCCATAATTAATTATCTCCATAATTAATCCCCTGATTAATTACAAAAGTAATTACCCAAATTACTTCACTTACAAATCATCTTGTATTAATTTCATTAAGTAATTATCATCAAATTACTTTCCAAGGTAATTCTGCTCCATTAATTACATTAAGTAACTACACTTATCAAACCATCAAATGATTTCTTAAATTAATTAAAATGAATTAATTAACTTAAATTAATCATATTCTCAAAATTTATTGCAATAAGTAACTAATCTCTTAATCACTTTTATTAAGTGATTATTTAACCAATTTACAATGATTATCTTAATTAATTATTCTAATTAATTCTTACAATTAATCACATTAATTAATTCTTTGTTAATTATCTAATAACATTTCTTAATTTACTTCTTAGTTAGTCTCTAATTATAAATTAATCTAAACTATTAATTTATAAATTAAATACATAAGTCATTCCTTAATTATCTTATTCATTTAAATCATTTTAATACCTTAATAATTTCTAAGATAATCCATTTCTTAATTACTGACTTCATTATTATTAAAGTGTATTAGAACATTACATTTTAAATTTAAATTCAATTTCCATTTCGAATTTAAGATTCAAAATGATTATTGTTTAAATATTTACCCAATCTAAATTCAATTTTAAATCTTTTAAATAAATGTAAATAACATTTATTTCTTATATATGAACCTTATATAGAAAAGCCTTTAAATTAAACTATTTAACTTTTAGTTAAAAGTTAGCTTTTACATTACATTGTATCTTTAACTTGCAAATTCAAGTTAAACAATTTATTTAACTTATTTTTAAAAACATTCATATTTAAAAACTGATTTAAATTTTCAGATTTGAATTCAAGGTAAACTTGAGTCCATCAATTTATCTTTGATTTAAAACTTTGATGTAAGCTTTCTTTTAATAACTTGAATTGAAATCTTGATTTTTCAAATCCAAATCCATTATTAAACCTTAAGATTCAAAAGTTCATTTGAATCTAAACTTTAAATTTTTGAATTTAAATCACAGTTTAAATTCTGTTTTCAATCTTTAAAATCTGAAACCTGTCATGTTTTAAAGACGAAACCCACCTTTTGAACATTTTAAACTTTATCTCATTCCAAATTTGAATTCAAAAATAAACTTGAATTCAAACTTCAAACTGGATTTAAACTTTGTTTAAATCTAGTTTACGAATTTAAAGTTCATTTGAGCTTGATAAAAAAAACTCAAACAACTTTGCTTCAGGTTACACAAACTGGAACAAGGCGGTTCCACTTGCATTTGCTAACAGGTTATACACACTGTACTTGAAACTTCCCAGAGCCTAACGGCATGGTGCACGTGCACCATCCCTCTGGCCATCTCCGGCCATCCACTACAACAGCTTCCCATCGACGACCATCTCCAGATGTCGTCACGACCATCCAAACCCACTGCAGCACCTCGTATCAAAATCGAGTTGCCTGAACAAACCTGGAGCACAACAGTTTTACCAACTCGATCCTGGAAACTTCGCCGCACACCAAACTCCGACCACCGGAGTACCACCACTTCCGGCTACAGCTCCAACTACCTTCCCTCTACCGATCCCCAAGCCCACGTTGAACTCGATCGCCTCTGGTCACCGAACGAGACCAATACCCAACCATAGAAAAAACTAGGTTTACAATCTTTAAACGTCTGCCGCTGTCGCCACCGTGATCGTGGCCACTTCCAACCATTTTTCCCATCACCTCGGCAAGCTTCACCACCTCCAACCCAAACCCCAACCCCTCTGATCAACGAGACCGACTCCGGCGACTCAAAAAGTAAAATTTGAACAAACCCAAACTGCACCTTCAATGCTTTATTAAAAATAGTGATTTTGATTTTAAAAATCAAGTTTTTGTTTAGTGTTTTAGTTTATATGCCTGAACTAAGTAATTATGAAGTTTGAGTTTTATCAAATCTTGAGTTTATACTGTCTTATTAACTTTCCAGAGCAAAATTTGAATTTTGTTTAGCTTAATAAAATTTTAACATCACCTTTATAACCAAACAATCAAGTTTTATCTTGATTCTGAGTACTAACAATAATGGATCAGACAGTAAAGATTTTTAAACTAATCTGGGTTTGAAATTTTAGAACAGAGACGATCCTCAGGTATTTACAAACACATATACATCATACATCCTAAAAATACACAGAGATATTCCCAAATATATACACATGCAAACTTATTTCAGATATAAATAAAGCAACCATATTTATATTTGAGTTTAACAAAAAATGTTACTCACCTGATTAAAGAAAAGGAGCAGAGCACCCTTGTTTTGAAACAGTCTTGAACTTTAATAACTGTAAACTGTTTTTCTTGCTTTCTTATTTGATGCTTCAGTTGTAATTCTATTTTAGTTTGTATAGATGGAGGTGTTTGCTATTACTTCTTTGCTTCAGGTTTAATATGCTACGTTGAACGAACTAATAATATGTATATAAAGAAGTTCAAGGGAAGGTATTTACTGAGGCAAATATGCAGGTACATTATTTCATTTTGTTTGTATTAGGCAAGATATTTATTTTGGAGGCTGGAATGATGTTGCATTCAATTCGTATGGACATGTTTACTGCTAGAAAATGAAAGCATTTATTGTTTTAAGTACTTCATGTTTACACTAATCTTATTTTATTTTATTTTTTTGTACAAAGATATTTTCTGTTTTGCAATTTTTATACAGGTTGACTACATTTTGTTTTCTAACTTGCTTTAGCTTGTTCTACAAACCATCATGCACAAGATATTTGTTTATACTCCTGCATGCATATCTTTTTTTTGTTTTTTTTTTGTTTTTACTTTGCATTTCCTACAGGTTGACCACTTTGCTTTGTTTCTTTTCTTTAGAGTCAACCTGCAACTATATTCTTTTCTTATTTTATTTTGTTTAATACTTGATGTTTATATTTAAATTTTAAAAAAACAAAACTGATCTATTTATAATATATACACATATATATACATATATACATACATTATAAATAGAAACAATTTAAATTAGCCTTTAAAAGATAAATTATCAGTTAAATATTTATTGAAAAGGAGATTTTTAAATCAATTCAAATATTATTAACAAATATTATTAAATCAATTGAATTTTTAATGTAGATTATTAAATTGATATTGCCTAGATTATTAAATTAATATTGCCCTAAATTTCCGGGATATCACACATTTTGATAACAATTAAATAAAATTTCAATTTATAAATTTAAATCAATATTAAATATTCAGTCTCAATTTTATTTATAATTGAGAATATTCATTAAATCACCTTTTCTCAAATCAAGTTATAAATCATATCCTTCAAAACCTCAAAAATTAATAAGTTTAAATCAATTCTTACTTAAATTTGATTATTGACCAATTTAAGTTCCAAGTCAAAATTACTTTATCTTCCCAACCTTTATTATTAAAGTTACAAAATATCTGTTTTTAATTTATTGATACAAATTTAAATAAATACTTAAACATATTGTAAAATAACTAAATTAATTTTTAATCAAATGAAGTCTTATTGTTAAATGTAGTTTGTATTGAATTTTATTTATATACTATTAAAATAATAAAATTATAAGAAAATCTTAAAAATTATATTTTTCAAACTAACTTATAAATTTAAAATTTTCAGAATATATAATTTTAAAAAAAATTAGACATATATAAAAATAACATTTTATGTATATTATATTTTAAAAATCAATATTTACTAAAAACCATATATTCCCTTTCAAAACTTTGGAAATCATTTTCAAAATATAGAACAACGGTGTCCGTATATAATTTTCTATCTTATGGTCAAGTGATATGGATATTTATCATTTCAATCCATAATTTATATATCTACAGGTATATATCATTTCAACCCGCAATCCTAAAAATTCAAAATCAATGAAAATCACTTAGGTTTATCATTTCACCCATAACGATTTTCCCTTAATCTACAATATCGTTCGGGTATGTATCATTTCAACCAATAGGGATTTCTAATTAATAGGAAATTTGCAGAGTGAGAACAAATATGATAATAATATAATATATAGACAACATGCATATGTCATCAGTAACAAATTAAATTAAATAACTACAACAGAATATGGTGTCATATATCACAGGTAAACAATTACACGTAATAGCATATCATATTTAACAATTAAATAACTAGCAATTCAGATTTAACAACATACTTCGATTGTCGTTTCAAGTGAAATCAGATTTACTAAATATAAGAATGTTAATCGTGAATGATTGCTCACCTTTCGAGGCTAGAGGAATTTGACAATGAAATGAGCTAGGAATCCAAGCACGAATTCCAAAGTAAAGCACGATGGACACGAAATCGACGAACAAAGCTGAACACAATGGACATGAGTTGACGATCCCAATATATATATATATATCCGTATATAAATTTTATATAAATTCAACATTTTATTCAAATACTTATTAAAATCAAAAGTCTTTATATATAACATATTTAAAAATCAATACTAAAATCAAACAGCTTCTCAATAATGAAAACAAACCTATATATTATAAAGATCCACATGTTTATATATATATAATCCAAATATCAATGAAGTTATATACTTACGTAACACGTCAATATTTACACATATACTTTAAAAATGAAATAAGACCCTTATATAAAATATACAACTAAAGATATACATGCGACTACACCACAAAATAAAATATATGCAACTATATATACATTCAGAAAATATGTATATGCGACAAACCAAAGAATATATGCATGCTCTTTTATATGCAACCAAATATATGTATATGCTGTAGTGCCTAAAATATTTTCCTTTATAATATAATAAAAAGCATTAAATAAATCAAAACATCTACATATTTTTTTTCAAGATATGCATATATATTTTAAAAATCTATATATATTTTAAAAATCAATATATATATATATATATATATATTATATAATAAATCACATCTAAGAACTGTCAAATATAAACAAATATAACAAAGAATTAATACTTAAACTGTCAAGCAAATTAAAAAATTCAAAGAATCATGGCATATAAACCAAGATAAAATCAATGTCTTCAGAAAAATCAATATATAAAAATATTCTTCCTATATAATATATATTATCAATATTGCAAATATATAGCAGTGAAGACTGCTCATTCGGGTGGCTATCTATGCTCGGCAGGAGAGATAAAGTGGTGGAGGGGATGCGGAGTAGGTAGGCATGGGCAGAGAGAGGCAGTGTGGTCTAAGGCATTTAGGTTTGGTGGAGATGTCCGAAGGGGTGGTGTGGACCGGAGAGGCAAGCGGCTGCTGGAAGCAGGCGGGTTTGTGGGTACGACGTGCTACAGTTGGTCCCTATCAGAGGGGAAAGTGGATCTGGGTTGGCAACGACGAAGGTGGAACTAGCCATCATATGAAAGGAAGGGGTGGAGCTGTGAGGTGGAAGGCTAGATGAGCTTGAGGGGCAGCTGGTCAGTTGCGTGCATAAAGCACAAGCGGTGCTAGGGGAGGGTTTTGTGACGGCTGCGTGTGGAGGAAGCTTCGACTAGCGGCGACGTGGGTGAAGCATGGCTATTCGACGATGGTTGTAAGGTCGGTCAGGGAGTGGTTCGGGTAAAGGCGAGTGGTGGAAGTTGGTTAACTAAGCGGGCTTCGGTTGTTGAAGGGGTGTGACGATCTAGTGTGGCAGAGAAGAGGAAGGGGTGGCACGAGCAGGTTATGCGGCAAGGCGATGAGCAATATTCCAAAGCAAATGTACTTTATTATATTATCTATGCAAACAAAAAAAAAGAACCGGTTTGAAGCTTATAATATTTTATTTTTATTTTCTTTCTGAACAACAAGAGAGAGAAGAAGGTAAAAGGTGATGGTGAAAGGTCGAATGGTAATATATATTGAAAAATCGGGAATAATGAAAGCCGACAGTTGGATTTCAGAAGTATTAAATGCTAATGGTTGTTTCTTTCAGCCGATGGACAACGAATGGACATATTGAAACCAAAACGGGTACTGATAAGTTAATCGTTTTGCAGATTCCATCGCTTACCGGACATCGAAACACACGGATGAATATACTACGGAGATCAGCACAATGAGACGAACATAATATTACCCAGATATCAGCGACACGACTATCATGTTAAAAGTCGATATTCGCTGTTGAAATGCTGCTAACTCGCAGAAAATAAGATAAACAGGGCTAGAGAAAATCAAATCTGGCGAAATGAATTATGACGTCCCACTCAAAAAATGATTTTAAATTTTATTATATCAAAATATTCAGGTTTCGAAAACATTAAATTTTCATTAATATAACCGATATTAAATTGTAATTGAAATCTACGCAACAGAATTAACATTCATATTTTTCAATAATAATTTACCATCTGCTATGTTTAGATAGACGCACTCCAAATATCAAATTTTCATTGTTAAATTTAATTGTTTATTTTTCATGAAAAAGTCAGTTAATTACGTTATAAAAACCGTTAAAATTTACGGGTCATTAAAATGAAGGTGGCGGTTGGAGCATGTATCAAGGTTCGATTGCGACTATGCTGGCTAAGGTTTTAGATAGGTAACGAAATTACCTTTTTGCCCTCGTCTTATTTTAATTTTAAATTTAATTTTTAAAGCTTATAACTCTAATAACTTTTTCATACGACCTCGGATTTGGACGCTTTCTCCATTGCGATCGTATTAAAATTTTGGGCGTTATACAACTATTTTGGCTCCATTATGAGATTGCTGGATTTTTGGGCTTTTATTTGATTTTTAATCGACGATAAATCAAAGATGAGTGTTTTAAACCCACTCACAAATACTAAATCATCTTATGTTGATCAAATTAAATTTATGATGTGATCAGAAATTTATTAATTATTTTTTGGCATTTTAAAATTGTCATTTAAATTTAATTTGAATTTATATTGAGTTTAATTGCATTTACATAAATATTGAATTTAAATTACTAGTTAAATACTTGATAATGATAACAAGTTAATTTGTGTGATTTATTGGTTGATTTGAATGATGATTGTGATGGATGTTATTTGTTGACATTTTGGATGCTTTGATGTTATGTTTGTTTTATATGTTGTTATCACACTACAAGTTCCCTTAGATATTGCTAGGAAAACCACTATGGGTTTAATTGATACATACCTGAACGATCTTGTAGATTAGGAAAAAAATCATTATGGGTTGAAATGATAAACCAGAGCAATTTTACGGATTTGAAAATTTGTGATTCGAGATACGGATTGAAATGATATATATTTGGAAGTTTAAATTTATTGCGAATTGAGATGACATATATATATATATGTATGTATATATATATGTATCACTTTGCCATAGGATAGAAAATTATATACGAACACCAGTTTGGTTAAATTAAATGGTTTAAAATCTTGAATTTGGATTTTAATAAATGTTATTGCTTTAAGAAAAATAAATTATGAATCTATATGAATTAAATTATTTTCTAATTCAAGATTTGATGAAATTGAAATGGTTAAAATGAAATTGTTTAAGAATTAAATTGGGAATGTAAAGTTAAAATCGATATATGACTTTAATTTGGAAATTTCAATTATTTTGAAAATTTGGATCTTAAAATTTAACAATGAAGTTAAATTTGATTTATGTGGTTTAAATAAGTAAATTTAAATTGGTCCTGAAATTGATATGAATTGAAATGATTTAAAATAAGAACGGAATTGAATTTAAATCATTAATTTGAATTGTTGAAATTGAAATTGACATTAAAAATGAATTTTTTCAAAATTTAAGTTATTTCGAATTGAATTGAAATCACATTGATATGGAATCAAATCAAAATCGAGTCATTTGAATTGAAAGATTAAAATTGAGTTCTGTTAATTTGAAATTTGGATATGGTCCAGATTTGTTGAAATGGAAGAAAAGTTTTGATTTGATACTATTTTTAAAATAAAATTATTTTAATATAAACCGTTTAAAAATCTATTATTTAAAATTCAGATTGTTTAGATTTTCAAAACTATTTACTGTATAAACCATTTCCAATAATCAAACCATTTTATATTTACTATTTTAACTGTTTTAAAATCCTTAAACTATTTTAAGTTATTAAACTATTTTAAACTATTAAAGCTATTTTATGTTATCAAAAATCTTTTAAACTGTAAAGATTATTTTAAATTATTAAAAACAATTTTAAGCTATTAAAACTATTTTTAACCATTTTAAACTATTTATAAGTACCAAACTATTTTCTTAAATTCAAACTGTGCAAGGTTGAATTGTTTATATTTAAATCCTTGATTTAATGGTCAATATCGTTAAATGATGTAATAAACTACGTTGGAATTTGAAATGATATTTTCTAGTGAAATTATTTTGAGTAAATATGCTGATTTTGAAATGAATATGATATTTTGATGTGAATTATGAATCGGTTTTGGAAATGTAAAAAAACCAACTGGTGTGAAATAAGTGTTTGATTGTTAAAGAGACCAAGGTCAGATATTGTTATACTCTCTGTCAATACCGAAACCACTTTAACAATTGTACACATGGTGGAGAATCCAGAATGTAGTAGGATGGTTTGGCGAACGCTACTGGAATAAAGTAAGAGAATGATGATGGATAGCCTTGACTTTTGGGTCATAATTAAGATGACTAAAACAGGAGCTATACCTGGGCCAAGTGGGGTCGCTCCCCCTATCGAGCATGCTTCTTCAAAACCATATCTATTAATTTGTGATTTGATTTGGTGGATACCCTTTGATTTGATTATGGGAGCGTGTCTCGAGGCGGTAGTACCTGCTATGCATTACCACCAGCTCGTCTCTGCAAAACAGTAGTATCCTACCCTAGGAATTGCCCTGTTTGCCTTGTCATATTTATCCTGATCGAGCCAACTACAAGTTTGGTTTGTGTCGTACACTATAGATTGCCCTCTGATAGCCCTCCGGTTTACGAAGGAATTATGGTACTGTATAGACTACGATGCTTATATAAAAATGTGTTAAGGGGCGTATGGGTAACGCCTTAACGCTATTTTAATACTTTACTATCGGCGTATTATAATAGCGTATTGTATTATATATGCAGACAGTTTAATGGATTCTTAGGAAATGGAATTCTGAACATCTCTTAAGTTACTGCACGCACGTTGGACACTGGATAGGAGATGTAAAATTCCGTAAACATTTCTGAAGCCGTTACCCTCATATATACTTATTTTGATTTAACTTACATAAGAACTTTTAGTTCTGACTCAGATGTTTTGTATTTTCATTATGTCCGGGTCAGTCTGAGCTTTTCAGTGTATTGAAGATTATTTGGAGGATGAAGATGGAGATTAGTCTACTATCCATTATATTTATTTCACTGCGCCATGTTGTTTTGCTGCATTATCTTATTATATCTGCTGTATGTATAACTCTGATTGTATTGTAAAAGTGTAATCAAATGTTTCTGTAAAACAGCTTCATGAACTGTTTATTTAATTGTTATATTTTATCATTCCTCTATGAGATTTTGTGTTTCGTTTTTTTCTTCTCATTTTCTTATTTACCCCATTAATGATCCACCCTTTTGAATGGTTTTAGTTGACATGTGTGGTTTATTGTCGATTTAAACCGTCCAAAAAGGTAGGTCATTATAGTTAAATAGAGGTGAAGAGGGATGAGAGAAGCGTGGGCTTGAAAAAAGGGGTATGGGCTAATGATATAGCAGAAATTGTGAATATGTACATACATACATACATACATACATACATACATATATATATATATATATATATATATATATAGACACACACACATGCATATATTATTTTAATTTTAAAATATTCAACAAAACATACCCAAAAAATCCAAATGAGGCACGCAGCCTGGTGTTCTATATGTTATACCCCTATTCCAAATGCAATGGAACTAGTCCCGAACATTAAATCGATCATACGCAAAAGATAGCTTTTTGAACCCAATTATTATATTAATTATTCGATATTAAATTATATGTGTTTCGATCTCACATGACCAAACGATATGTTTGATCGCCATGAAATTTGATAACATATTATGATTCACTATTACAGATCCAATTAAATTAGTCTCATCGAAATCCGAGACTGTGACCCGGAATGACAATTTCACGGATTAAATATCGTTTTATATTTTAGTTTTCGATATTTATCCGATCTATTTATATTAGTAAATAAATTTACAAATTCAACTTACCAATATTATTTATTAATTAAAAGGAGTTAAATAAAATTATTAAATCCATTCAGTTAACATTTAATTTCACAATTCAAATATTTAACGATTCCCTATTATAAGTTAATAAATTCAAAAATCCAATTATTTAAATATTTGAAATTAATTAAACATTTAAAATCAAACGACTAGAGCATTGGGTCTTTACATTCTCCCTCCTTAAATGAATTTCGTCTTCGAAATTCCTTTGGAAGAAAATGTTTCCAAACTCCTAAGTTTAAAACTATTAATTACAATGGGTTATTAGACTTATTATCCTATGATAACCAATTTGCTGGAATAGATTCTAAATTATAACTCAAAAACCAAATTTTAGTTATCAAAAATTTTCCAAAATTCTCAAAAATCTCTAACTCCTAAATTTTCGAAAAATTTCGCCAGCGTCTCCTTTACGTGACTCGATTGGTCAACTACAAATCAAACAGAAAACAAAAGCCAAATGGCCTCCCATATCTTGGACATAAAATCATCAACTAATTTAAATTTCTAGATTTATTACGTACCTTTTTGCATTTAATTTATATTTTGACAAGTAATTCATTATCTTCTATGCAAAGGCAGGTGCACAAGAATCAAATAGCAATCTCTTGCATACCTGTACCTACAAAATCTTAAGAAATCGGGCTGATAAAAACAATGTGATGTAACTCAACATTCAAAAACTAGCATGATATAAATCCACATGCAACCAACAACCGTATCTCAATCATATGTGACATTTTTGTTAAGCTATATATTAAAGTAAACCAAACTTAAAAAATGAACTTCTTACTTCCTTAAATAAATTTAAACACGTCTATTCATATTTTAAATCCATATTTAAATAATATCAAAATCTCCATTTTTACAGTACATGTAAAATTGACAAATTTTGACAAAATCTGAACATTTTGTAAAACAATTATAAACATATTTTTAAATCCTTAAATATACTTCTATTATCTTTATTAAGTGATTTTAATAAGATTTAAATTTTCAAATAAATATTTAAACATATTTATTTAAGCATTTATTTATGTTAACAAAACTTAACTTTGTTGATTCGTTCTAAAATCAAAATTTTATACTTTTTAATTATTAAATATAAGAATAAATAATTTCTCTATTATTATTTTTTATATATAACTTATTTAAGTTTTAAACCTTTTAAATTTTAAAATAAATAAAAATCTCTCATTTTCGAAGTAGAGAAATTACGGGTCGTTATACTCTCCCTGGTTAAAAAATTTCATCCTCGAAATTAAAGTTAGATAAAGGAATCTGTATCCTCAACCTTTGACTTATTTATACCGATGATAGAAAGAAAACACATATAAAGAAAGTCAATACCATAACAACACTGAACAATTAACACTAGACATTCATACATCAAGTCAGACTTCTATCCTGCCCATCCTAGTGCGTACTGGACACTTAAGATAACATATACAACAACCAAACAAGACTATACATCCAAAAACAACCACACCAATACTATATAAACATAAATGAATTCATTCACATAACCCATCCACTGACCTGAGCATGTATCACACCTGAGGGGAGTGTGTGTGTATACGTACATACCAAAACATAAGTCGAACCCCTATATCTTAGTGCCTACTATTTAAGATAACTATCCAACTACTATGTAGACAGACCCAAAACATCATACTATATATGATATTTGATTCGATCTATTATTCGAATCCACAACTTTACTTCCGAACTAGTATCGATCCTCCGATTTTCTAGTGCGAACTTTGATCAGGCTTCTTGATTACAAACCCTTGCTTTCCTTGAATAGGTATCAACTATGATAGAAAACTTGAGTACATAATCACAAACCCTCATTAATGTTCACGTCTAGAATCGGGTGATAAATCCTTTCTCAGATTGGAGTAAACACCTCAAAGTTCTGTACTCAAATCTTAGGTCAAAACATTATGTGCCGAAATGACCTATGTATAACTTATGTATTTATTCACATTCATCTTTACCTAATGTATTTCTTATTAATCCAAGTTTATTTCACAACCATTTACTTTCTAATAAATTCATTACTACTTAAGCATACAAATATGACTTAAACTTGTATAATATACCTTTACTTTCTAAGAGTATACATATGTATCCCCAAACTTCAATCTGTTATTACTTCAATTAGGGTATTTAACAAATGTAGAATTCTACTATTATCTCAAATTAATAAGTTATAAAACTTAATCCTTAGTTTTATTTACCCAAGGTCTTAATTTAGCTAATATTATTTATCTTATCCATCTATTGATAAGAAAACTTTACTGAATGTACATCTTTTTCTCACTAATTCAACGATTATCTACTTAACTTATTTACCTATCCATTTCTAAATCAAAATTTCAAAACCTTAGACCCATCAAATACCTTATATGTGAAACTTAATTCACATGGTATTTGGTAACTAAACGTTTTCATCCTACAATCAACCTACTAACCATATTATTCAAAACTTTCCCTTTTTTCTTAACTTTTTCTAACCTATCCACTTCCAATCTTACTTTATTTTGAATTACAAATGTTACCCTAAATGTATCATTAATTCAAAGTTTTATATTAGGATGATATTTCATATATCGCTTATTCCTAAATTTCACTTTGATTTTAATCCAATCAAAATGTCTAAATTTCAAATTATCTTATCTCCTTTATAAGTTATAGCACTTACCCTTTTATATTACATTTATCCAAAGTCTCAATTTTAGCTTATTTTTTTTCTATCTTATTGATAAGAATTTATCTAAGTGTATAATTTTTTTTCACTTTCTCTAATTACAACTTCTAGCTTTAATATTATCATCAAATGTCCTATATTAAAATCGTGAATTTTACTTCATAAGATATTTTTACTTAGCTTTTAAATCCATCAATTTTGATGATCATTAAATCATTATTTATTAATAACCAAATGCTTAGGGGTATATGATTAAAGTTCTAAATTCTAGGTTTCAACTAATTGATTCTATATGGAATGTCTTATAGTCAAATCGTGCAATTCTAATCACAAGATATTCATATTTTAAATCTACTAAGCTAAATTAAAAACAATCCTTAATTTATAACCAAAAATAATAAAATCCCCTTTATTATTTGAAATATAAAACAAGGTAAAATTATTTCATTTACCAACTTCTTTTAAAACAAAATCATTTTTATAAAATTAGCAAATACGCGCTCATATATAATACTCTCAATTCATTCTAGGGTGTCATTTACCCTATCTCTAATGAGAATTTACCAAACAAAGCCTAGGTGTTTGCTTAACCTAAGCTCTGATACCAAGTGTCACAGCCCGTTTTTCCGTACCCTTTAAGTTGATAATAAAGCACACATGTCTAATTCAAATTGAACAAAAAAACGAAACATGAAGGGTTAAAAGAAAAATAAGACAGAACATAAACACACATGAATGGAATAATATATAATACTGAATAATATCTTTACAGTGAAAAACTTTCAAAATACATATATCAGAGTCTACCTAGATTCATCCTAGACAGTTATAAACATCTGTCCTTACATACGTAGATGAATATCTCCATCTCTCCTCTGGAAACTCCAATCGACTTTAACTAAACCTGAAACAGCTCGGATCTGACTCGAGTATTGAAAATACCCGGATCAGGCTTGATTAACCAACGTGAGAAAAACTCCATATAATGACAGTGTTATATATCAGCCTTTGAATAAAATCCTTTGAAAAGAAAGAGTATCTCATAAGATCACACCCACACATGAACACGGACGGATATTTACCGTATGGTAACCAAATCGCTTTTATATATCAAAACCTTTGATGTTATTTCTAATGACATTGCTTTGAAAATATTTGCAAATAAACTTATTAATCATAGCTGAAATTGTTACTATTATAAAATTCCGCGCCTAATCATTTAAGGCTATACAAACAAAACCACAAGTACTTGTTGGAGAATGGATTTTCATACAAATGACCAGGTGAAGGGACCACCTTCAGATGGATACACCTCTAGATGGTTGTTCTGAGGAACCATCACAAAGCTCATCTACCAACACAAGACTGGCTTACCTTTATAATTAGATGCTACCAAATATGTTATACCCGGTCTTTACCGACCTTTATCCGAGCGCTCGATTTCCATATACCACATTAATTTACATCCCGAGCGTCATAGCGGGAAGAAATATATCTAGTAGGGGATGATCATATCCTAATGGCAATGTCCGACTTAGCCTTACCGCATTTACCATGTTTTGGTCATTTCTGGTTAATGAGGCTTGAGGCAACGATTACCTTTTTTCATAGCACAACTCCTTCCACTTTGAATGCCATATTTCCATTCCACATTCACATGACCGGTCTCTACAAATATATAACTTTCTGAACTCGTATGTCTAGAAAAAGGGTGTTAAGCTAAGAGAAGGTGTCTTCTTCGCCACCGACTGATATACATTTTATACATATCACTCAATGTGATTGAATGCATGGTTAGACACTCGTCCATACAAGTTTTCTCTAGGAATGAACGAAACCGAAGGTATATTCCTTGGCCATTACTAAACGAGAAGTCCTTGTTTTTCTGAGGTTTTTCATAGCAAAGAGACCACTGCTACAATAAGTAAATTGGAAGTTTATCCCCAATTAATCAACAAGTAGTCCTTCGTTATTGTTCGTCTCAATATCTCCATCTTCAAATAGCTTCATTCTTCGAACACGTAAATTGGTTCGAAGTGATTTTCAGATAGAAATCACCAAATTTGATCCCAGTTCCTTCAAAATCCAATCTTCAATAAAAAGTGAATATGAGTATACAGGATTTATTAAGCCTCTTTTTACTATAATTCTTTTGGTTAATTCCAAAACCCTTTTTAGTGATTGAGCAATTCTAAGTTAATTCACTTATTACTTGGGAAAACATTTCCTATTTTCTTACTTATCATCGATCCAGAATTTCTTAACTTTTAAATGGGTCAAAAATATTGCTATTTTAGACATCGTTACTGTACACCTAAAATCAATCTTAGAAAGCATTACTGAGTAAATAGGATCGTATAAATCATTCTAATTTTACTCAATATCAATTTCCATATTCAACAAGTGTTATTAGCGGAATAACGGTGAGATTACCTTTCAAATTCTAAGAATAGGACGAGTTCCTTCTTTGGAATTTAATGCCAAGTATAAGATTATCTTTATGCAATCCAAGTTGTCATTTTGGAAATTTCTTAAATTTTGGATAAAATTAATCTTCTTTTATTTTGGAAAAATTTAATATAATCTTTTTAGTTAAATTTTGGATAAAATTAATCTTCTTTTATTTTGGAAAAATTTAATATAATCTTTTTAGAGCATCCGGGATTTTCTTTCGATCTATTCCACCGCTCACCTAAGAAGAGAAAATATAGGTCTGATAAGTTCAGGGGATTAGTTGCTTCATTCCTAACCTTAGTTAAACACTTTGTTTTATCTTTCCAGATCTCACAGACGTGACAAATGTACTAGATATTTCTACATACTCAGTTCTTAGCATTTATTTTGGAATTGATTATAAAGATTCCAAATTATCTTTTAAATGCTTAATTATCCTTTTAAAAACATTCATAATTAATATTAGGAAAAATCGTTAAGTTTAAACCTTCTTTTAAATAGTCATGGAAAGGGCAGCAGAAAAGTATTGCGGAAAGTGCTTTATAAGCTTATTTGATTTAAACAACTTTTTTGATATTTGAAAATTCATATTTTTCCATTCAAATCTATTTTAAACTATTCAAATAGATTTATCAAATTTATTCCATATTTTTCCACAATTAAAAACATCCATTTAAAAAGGTTTCTCGTTATGGTCGCTTAACTGCACAAGCGCGATTTTTTTGAAAATTTGCTTCGGACGTATTTTAAAATCTACAAGATAAAATCTTGATTTTCTTTTTTTATTTAAAAGAAAAGGATATAATAGTCTGAAATATTCTTTTCTCGAAGATTTTCGAGCTATATTCCATTCTGTATACCTGTTAGAACTTTTCGACATGAAATCGTGAAATACCGTGGCGCGACGCGCCTAGTTTTACCTTATTTTTCAATACTTGAAATAATTTATTCAAATTTAACTTTATACTTATAAAATTATTACAAATAATTTTAAATCAATTTTTTAAAGTATTTAAAGTGTATTTTCACTATTTCCATATTATAGTATTATTATATTCCTATTATTTTAATATTAAATTTTAAAATCCAATTTCAATTAAATTTCAATTCTAACTTCGAATTAAACTCAATTGAAACTTAGATTTCAAATTTTATTTTAAATCCTCTTTAATTTCAACTCAAAATTCATTTTCAATTTCAATTTCATTTTTAAATTCAATTTCAATTTTGAAAAGAGACTTATTTATTCAAATATATCCTATAAGAAAATGGTTCTTATTTAACAAAGGGGTTACTTAATCAATAATGGCAGTAGTTGATGTCCATATTAACATAACAACCATACAACCAATCATATCACTACAACCAATCATATCACATCAACATATACAATAATGGGTATAATAAAATAAGTGTCATAACATTAAAATGGATCATCCAACATATTCAAATAATCAATAAAACATCCATATCATCAAATGGTGATCGTCTAACATAACAATTAAACTTGATAATCAATATAATTCGAATGGCGATGAGAATTTCTCACCTTCATATCCACTCCATCTAACTTCACGTGAACTAGCATGCTTCACGAACTAATGTGCCTTCCTTTTCCATGTTTCGAACTTTCCGTTTTCTTTTCTTTTTCCTCTCTCTTTTTTCCTTTTTCTTTTTCTCTTTTTCTTTCTTTTTCTTGTTCTCTTTTTTTTCTTTTGTTATATGGAGGCATGATAGCTCATATAGGTGGGTTGCATGAGTTTTTGAGGAGAGTATGGGGGTGTGCGTGGGTTTGGCGGCGGGTAGGGCTGGTTGCATGGGGTTTTGTGGTGGGTAAGGTGGTTTAGCCGAGGATGGTTGGTGTTTTAGGCCGTGTAGGGGGAGACAGTCTTGGGTTTGGTAGATAGGAGGGGAGTGCATGTGTATGGAGGCTTGGGTAGTGTAACGTCCCGCCTTTTCGCACGCTTCAAATCGACACACGTGCCGATTCAAACCATACAGAAGGGCGGATTGTTATGTGGTAAATAAGAAAAACAAGAAAGAAATAAAAAGAAAACAGAATCTCACAGCGGAAGGATAAAATATAATAATCAAATATACAGTTCATATTCTGTTTTTAAGAAAAACATTTGATTTTATTTATATAACACATATTAGAGTTACACATACCAATAACAATGCAGCGGAACTAAATGGTGTAGTTGAATAATATACTAGATAATAGTAATACAAATCTTCGTCTTCGTCCTCCAGAGCTAAATCTTCAAATCCTGAAACGCTCGGACTGACCCGAGCGAATTTGAAAAGACAAAAACATTCGAGTCAGAACTAAAGATCTCATGTGAGTTAAATTAACAGAAATAAATATGAGTACAGTAACTCAAGAGATGCTCGGGATTTACATCTCCTAAGGATCCGTTAAACTATTTATTATGTAGTATATTGCGCTATTATAATAGTGTCTAATTGTAAAATAAACTTATTTAAACTATTTATTATGTAGTATATTGCGCTATTATAATAGTGTCTAATTGTAAAATAAACTTACTTTTTAATAGCGTTAAGGGGTTTCCCTTATAGCCCTTAACACAAATAATGCCAATAGTCCATACAGTACTGTAATACCTCCTGATTGGGAGGCTACCAGAGGATACTCCATAGGTATGACACAAATAGAAACTCGTACAAGGCGCGATAGGGTGGGTGACACGGCACAACTAGGCAATGCCAGGGTAGATATACCAATTGCTATCCGGGCTGATGGAAACGGGTAGCCGCAGCTACCGCCCACCTCGAACAAACTCCCCCAAAAATCAAAGTAAAAGTGGCCACTGAATCAATCCAAAGTCAAAGTATAATATCGAAGAGGAGTGTCCGATCAGAGGAATGACCTCATTGGCCCGAGAATCGCTCCTGTTTTAGCCACCTTATGCCAACTCACGGGAGTCGGGTCCACGTATTTACCTTGCAGGAAACGCCTCCACTAACCTACTTCATTCTGGAATCTCCACCGCGTACACGGTTGTTAAAGTGGTTTTCGAAGTTGGAAGAGAGTATGACAACTTCCGATCTCGGTCTCTTCAACAACCTAACGTTATTATAACACCGCGGTCATTTAAAATAATTGTACTTTAAAACCAGAATAAGATATCCATTTTAAACCCATATAAATACGATATCATTTATATTTTTAAAACCCCAAATCAATACGATATCATTTAGGCCCAAACCAATATAATGTCATTTTATTTTCCAATATATATTCTTTCCAAACTCATAGGGTTTTCAAAGTAAAATATTTAGAAATCAAAACTCTGGAATATAATATTTCTAAATTATATTACCTTGAAAATCATAATTTTGAAACAAATTTCCATCTCTCAAATGGTTAAATATTAAATTTCTTTTATAAAACAAAATAGCTTCTTTACATTTCACAAATCAATTCAAAATATCGATTTAAACTTTCGAATACCATTTTTAATTCTTATGTTTCAAAGCTTTAAATATTTCACCATTTCAAAAACAAACTCATTTGACAAACCCATATATATCAAATTCAATTACTTACTATTTAGACTTGAAATGTTTACTTAATGAATTCAATATAATTTAAGTAAAACCTTTAACTTCACATAATTGGAAAATCTTTCAATTTATTAAACTTGATATATTCATTTAAATCACTTTACAAAAATCAGGTTATAAAAATCATATCCTATAAAAAAATTAATTTTTATTAAATTTCAATTTAACTTAATATTCATCTTCCAAATCTTATTCTCATTTAAGTCATAAAAACTCCAGAAATTAGATTTTAAATAAATGCTTAATCGTATTTGATCTTAAAAATCAAACTTTATTTTATACTTCAAATCAAATTTATACAAAGCTTAAAAACCGGAAATTACTATATATATATAATAACCTTTATCAATAACCAAATCAATATCCCATAAACCATATTTATAGTTCTACAAAACCATAGAAAATCATTTCAAAAATAATTTTATATATATACCGCGGTGCCTGTATCAAATTTTCTACCCTATGGACAAGTGATACGGATGTTTATCATTTCAATCCGCAATTTAAAATAAAAATGCGGTTGTATATTTCAAACCGCAATCCCGAATGAAATGAAAATGCATGATGACTTGCAGTTTATACAATATAAATATAGCATCCATTCATCCAAATATCAATCATCAACCATTATTTGCAATCATCATCCAATTTAAACAATCATCGATATAGAGCATATAAATTATACAGGTAATAAATAACATGTATTAACTAACAGTTTATATTCAATAATAAATTTAACAACTGTTAAACTAGCAGTTTATATGCAAAAATAAATGTAAATTTAACTGGCAGTTAATACGAAATAAAAATAAATATAACTATGACCGGCAGTTAATATGCAAATAAATAAATTCTAACTGTCAAATTATATGCAATAAATAAAATAAATTAACAGTTAAATTAAATAAATGCGATTTAACTAAGATGATGAATAAAATATGCAAAACAGTTATAAATAAATTTCTACTCATATCTTAAATCAATTCAACAAACATAAGAAAACTTAGAAGTTGTGAGTGGGTTAAAACACTCACCTCTTGCATTTAAATCGAATTTAAACCCGATTTAAACCCAAAAATTCGACGGTCTTCAAATCTATCCAAACCAGCGTCAATAGATCCGAAATGTTATTACGATCCTAACAAAAAAAAATTCGCATGAAACGGAGTTCGTACGCAAAAGTTATTTCAATTAGAAGTTTCCGAATTTAAATTGAAATAAAACAAAAACAAATAAAACACCTTCATGCCACGTCACAAAAAGGACCGTCGTCCTCTCGTCCCCAGTATGCGTATGCATCTACAGGGTGAAGCCGAAACCCTAGTTCACATAACCCATCTACAGCCGCCACTAGAAAAACACCTACGCACGCCAACTCGCTCGACGCCCCGGAGATCCACCAACGCCTTCGCCACGAGCACCCCGGGCCGCACCTCCCGGTTGTCACTCGACCCCATACGACGCCCATAACCGGACCGCCGCCGCCACCTTAGATGCCAAATCGCCGTGAATCCATAACCCAATAGGAGAAAGTAACTGTATGGATCGGTCTGCCTCGATGCCCTCTTCGCAACCATGCCCTCTGATCGACGCCAGAATCAAGATCCCCCGTTAAATCACAACACGAACATACGACAACCGAGGTTGATTTGCAATTTGTGGGTAAACGGTGAATCGTTTCGAAAAACGAACTGTACCACTAGATTACGCTCATTGAGAGGTTCAACATATATTTTTTTGAGAATTTTCTAAGGTATTTGAAATTTTAGCTTTGATTTTGAAATGAAAATAAATCTAGGTTTGCATCCATTGAGAAAGATGAGGAGTTGATGAAAATGAACGCACAAAGCAATGAGAATAGATGGAGGCTAGGGTTTATAACTAGGTTTATATAGATAGGTTAGAAATTCGAATAGATGGATCCGATAAACAAACGTGCTAACGCTAACGTGGCCCAAAAAGCCCGTTCGGACCTTGGAACGAAATTGGGTAAACCCATATATCGAAATAGGTATTTTAAAATATTCTAAACGTGATGGAAAAAGTTTCACGTCCAAATTCCATCGTATGAAGAAATTATGCTGAAAACAATATTTTCAAATTGATTTCAAATTGATTTCAATTAAATCGATTCCAAGGCGTTTCGAGTCCGTACGATCAAACGACAAATCTGATCGCTACGAAATTTGAAACCCTACAATAATTCACCGATACGGATCCGATGAAACTGGTTTCGTCGAAATCCGAGTCCGTGACCAGAATGGCTATTTTTATATTAATTAAATAAATTCAAAATAAATAAATAAAATCCAATTTTATATTTAGATTCTAAAATTGACCCATTTTATCACTTTTAAAAGTTCTTAATCATAAAAAAAATTCAAACAAGTTTAGACGTCAAATTTAAAGAAGGTAAATTTATAAATTTCAATATAAATCCTTAATTTCATTAAATACCGAAATTATAAATAATACCCTAAAATTTCGTTTACTTAAATAAATTAATTAGTATTCCATTCATTCCTGTTAAATAGATGGATTAAATATTGGATTCCAAATTATCGCACAAATTTCTCACATTTATCTTTATCTCAAATAACGAATTATTTAACTATATCCAATCTCTTTTAATTGCAATTAAATTCAATTATTTGACATTAAGCTTCCATATAAATAAATATATCCTGATTATCATTCTTAAACTCACTATTTATCATATTACCATTCTGGGCACCATTTATTTTAATATATATATCCAGATACTTTAACATTTTCCAAATTGTTTATCTCAATAGCATAACATTAAATTTATATTTATTGCAATGGTTTCGGATTTAATTAAACGAACTAAGTATATAACTCATAATAAATGTTGTAAAACTCTCAATCCCGTATTTATAAGTTTATGATTTCCACTCAGATATTATAGATATTTACAGGTATAGGTTTTTTTTATTCAATCATTACTTATTATTATATATAAATTAAATAAAAGCACTATTTAAGTCCGTTTAAGTTTATTACCAAATATCCATTTACCTTTCCTATCAAAGTTGAATTCCATTCAATTAATATACAATCACTTTCCCCATTCACACCTTATTATCAACCCACAATTATTGTAATTCATTATCTTATATTGATTTTATACAATTACTATTAACTTTACATTCAATTACTATTCAATGCATATTTATTCATCAATCAATTCGATATTTACTTTTCTTTCCTTCTATTTGATAAATAACCTAGTAGACGTTTACATACATTCATTCCATTCATTTATGGGTATTGCATTGAAATTTTATCTATTAGCTAATACCAACATTATTACCATTAATTACAATTGGATTCCCAATTTTATTCAATACCCTGAACAAATAACATATATATTAATCAAATCCTTACATTTGTTTTTCTCATGTTCCATTAAAAATCAAATCATAACATTTAAATGATTTTATTGAATTGGAATCTCATTCAAGTCATAAATTATTAACTTGTACTAATATGATTCCTTAATTTATTCCAATTACCGTTTATAATCTTTTATTGCATTAAATCAAATTAATACTTTCATAAATTTCTCATATAAATTTTATATCCAGGTAAGAATCTTTTTCCTACTTAATTCATTTGGATTTTATTTAAGTTTCTATAAATAGGTTTTAAGTCACCATTTACATAATTTATTTTAGCCTTCATTTTTAACATTTATATTCAAATGCGACAATTTGCACTATTACAAATTAATTGCAATATATAATCTAATTTGCAAATTTTAAATTATCCTTGATACATCTAATTTTCACCATTCTCTTTCATATAAATAAATAATATTTCTATTTCTTTCTAAATTTAAAATAAAATCCTATTAATTTAATTCATTTTAAACATCGAATTTACACGGGTCGTTATACTCTCCCCCACTCAAAACTTTTCGTCCCGAAAAGGAAAAGAAGGGAAAAGAAGAATTAAATAACAATTTACTAAATTTATTACCTTAAATAAAATATACCCGTTTTATAACCATTATATCTTTTATACTTAAATAAATAAAGTTTGGAAAACATTTCAAAATAATTTCTAAGTCCAAAAATTGACGAGAATTTTGGCAGAGTCTCCTTTGTACGGAGAGCCTCGGGAGAAAATATAATATCAAAATATAACAATATACACAAATATTTCCCAAAATAATATATATCCCTACACGGGAAAATATATAAAATAGCGCTATAAACCGTAATCCGAAAACGTACCTATTTGTCGGGCAATTTACGCTAAATTTATGGAACCAAAAGCAGTAGCAGTTGCTTCCATAACCTGCATTTCACTTATAAAATCCAAAGGGTTAACAATTGATATAAAGTGAAATATTTAAGTGGATTTCAATCACTAACAACAAATCAATACAACAACCATCAACTTTAACAACAGCATACACAACAAATTCAAAACAACCATTCAACCAATACAAACAAATAGTTATTCGGGTTCAAAATTTTAAATTGTACGGAATGAAGAATAAACTACTAGCGCATCATTTACTCAACAGTCTTAGATAAAACTAAGTAGATTATTCATTCACCCAAATCCAATTTTTTAAAGTATCCTTACCCAAATAACCATCAACTAAACAACAACAAATCCAAACAACAATCAATTTATCTTATTATTAATTTCATTTCATACATTTGTTATTCGATTATCTTTTTATTTATACAGTGATTTATTGTTTAAATTTATATTTACTCAATAAATGCTTGCTTCATTTATTTTTCCCATTACTTACAATTATTCAATTCCATTTATTCATGTCATGCCAGTTCTTTTTATTTCATTATAATTATTTATTCATTTATTACATGTCCTTATTTATTTACATTTGTTTATCAATAGTATTCATGTCCTATTTAAATTTCTTAGCATTTCCATTTTATTTACTTAAGTTGAAAAACATCCATTTGAATTACTTACCTTCAAAATTTCAATTATAACTTAAGTTTATTAAATTCTCATTTATAATAGCAAATTCAATGAATACTTCACTACCTACTTTTACTTGTACAATTTCCATTACATTTCCTATTAAACATTTCAACTTTTAATATTTGGCAAGTTATATATGTTTTAAAGAATGTACTTGAAAGTTATACAAGTTTCCTCACTACCTATGATTAATTAACGTTTAATAATAATATTCTTTATTTCATAGGTTAAAATTTTAAATTTCATTTAATACCATTTATAACCTATCATTAGATCTCTTATTTCCTTTAGAGGTTTTAATTTATTAATTGTCTATGTTTCAATTCTCTACAATAATTGAAACAATTAATTAATGGAAATTTTAGAATTAAATACCGGATTAAATATCAATTTATTTTAAAATAATAGATAAATATATTCTTATAACTTATATACCTCTAATTATTTTTAAAACAATTCAAAATTTATTTTTATTTTCAAAAATGAATCTGCAGTAAAACTACTACAGTGGCCTTTCCCTTCGAAACTCGAAAATGAAAGTCGATGATGCGGCCGCCATCACCGAAATTATTTTCCAGCGACAAAGAGGAAAGTACAAAACTTATTTTCTCCAAAAGTCTTCTTTAAAACAATTCTTCCGAATTATATTAAAATATTTATATCAGAAAATACTTATACACAATATTATTCTATTCCAAAATTTATTCGAAAGAAATTTCAAAACCCCAGAACTTAAGCCCTAAATTTCCAGATTTCATTTATTTTATTTTCAACTTAGTTACAACTATTATTTATATTTTCATTACCTAACACCCAATCTATATCAACCAAATATATGTCATTATGAAATATTTTTATATATAGAAAATATAATAGGCAAATTTATTTCATTCACCTATATTAAAATCAA
This sequence comes from Allium cepa, assembly GCA_030765085.1. Taxonomy (NCBI): domain Eukaryota; kingdom Viridiplantae; phylum Streptophyta; class Magnoliopsida; order Asparagales; family Amaryllidaceae; genus Allium; species Allium cepa. The sequence continues at coordinate 127,542,925 of CM060932.1, forward strand.
ATATTATGTCGGTCTGTCCTATTAAGTGTTTAGAAATCCCTATTGGTGTCACAGCGTCCCATGCACCAACTAGAATTTATAAATAAAAAACGGAACAGATTAACACAATATTAAAATCTTTTATACCACTAAAAAATACGCTCTCTCATATATATACACTCAGCGACTCCCATAGGGTATTACTACCCTATTAGTAAAGAGTCAAACCCCACAAAGCTAAGGTTTATCGCTAAACCTGGCTCTGATACCAGATGTAACGTCCCGCCTTTTCGCACGCTTCAAATCGACACACGTGCCGATTCAAACCATACGGAAGGGCGGATTGTTATGTGGTAAATAAGAAAAACAAGAAAGAAATAAAAAGAAAACAGAATCTCACATCGGAAGGATAAAATATAATAATCAAATATACAGTTCATATTCTGTTTTAAAAAAAACATTTGATTTTATTTATATAACACATATTAGAGTTACACATACCATTAACAATGCAGCGGAATTAAATGGTGTAGTTGAATAATATACTTGATAATAGTAATACAAATCTTCGTCTTCGTCCTCCAGAGCTAAATCTTCAAATCCTGAAACGCTCGGACTGACCCGAGCGAATTTGAAAAGACAAAAACACTCGAGTCAGAACTAAAGATCTTATGTGAGTTAAATTAACAGAAATAAATATGAGTACAGTGACTCAAGAGATGCTCGGGATTTACATCTCCTAAGGATCCGTTAAACCATTTATTATGTAGTATATTGCGCTATTATAATAGTGTCTAATTGTAAAATAAACTTACTTTTTAATAGCGTTAAGGGGTTACCCATATAGCCCGTAACATAAATAATGCCAATAGTCTATACAGTACCGTAATACCTCCTGATCGGGAGGCTACCAGAGGATACTCCATAGGTACGACACAAATAGAAACTCGTACAAGGGGCGATAGGGTAGGTGACACGGCACAACTAGGCAATGCCAGCGTAGATATACCAATTGCTATCTAGGCTGATGGAAACGCGTAGCCGCAGCTACCGCCCACCTCGAACAAACTCCCCCAAAAATCAAAGTAAAAGTGGCCACTGAATCAATCCAAAGTCAAAGTATAATATCGAAGAGGAGTGTCCGAACAGAGGAATGACATCATTGGCCCGAGAATCGCTATTGTTTTAGCCACCTTATGCCAACTCACGGGAGTCGGGTCCACGTATTTACCTTGCAGGAAACGCCTCCACCAACCTACTTCATTCTGGAATCTCCACCGCGTACACGGTTGTTAAAGTGGTTTTCGGAGTTGGCAGAGAGTATGACAACTTCCGATCCCGATCTCTTCAACAACCTAACGTTATTATAACACTGCGGTCATTTAAAATAATTATACTTTAAAACCAGAATAAGATATCCATTTTAAACCCATATAAATACGATATCGTTTATATTTTTAAAACCCCAAATCAATACGATATCATTTAGGCCCAAACCAATATAATGTCATTTTATTTCCCAATATATATTCTTTCCAAACTCATAGGGTTTTCAAAGTAAAATATTTAGAAATCAAAACTCTGGAATATAATATTTCCAAATTATACTACCTTGAAAATCATAATTTTGAAACAAATTTCCATCTCTCAAATGGTTAAATATTAAATTTCTTTTATAAAACAAAATAGCTTCTTTACATTTCACAAATCAATTCCAAATATCGATTTAAACTTCCAAATACCATTTTTAATTCTTATGTTTCAAAGCTTTAAATATTTCACCATTTCAAAAACAAACTCATTTGACAAACCCATATATATCAAATTCAATTACTTATTATTTAGACTTGAAATGTTTACTTAATGAATTCAATATAATTTAAGTAAAACCTTTAACTTCACATAATTGGAAAACCTTTCAATTTATTAAACTTGATATATTCATTTAAATCAACCTGATATTCATTTAAATCACTTTACAAAAATCAGGTTATAAAAATCATATCCTATAAAAAAATTAATTTTTATTAAATTTCAATTTAACTTAATATTCGTCTTCCAAATCTTATTCTCATTTAAGCCATAAAAACTCCAGAAATTAGATTTTAAATAAATGCTTAATCGTATTTGATCTTAATAATCAAACTTTATTTTATACTTCAAATCAAATTTGTACAAAGCTTAAAAACCGGAAATTACTATATATATAATAACATTTATCAATAACCAAATCAATATCCCATAAACAATGTTTATAATTTTACAAAACCATAGAAAATCATTTCAAAAATAATTATATATATATACCGCGGTGCATGTATAAAATTTTCTACCCTATGGACAAGTAATACAGATGTTTATCATTTTAATCCGCAATTAAAAATAAAAATGCGGTTGTATATCATTTCAAACCGCAATCCCGAATGAAATGAAAATGCATGATGACTTGCAGTTTATACAATATAAATATAGCATCCATTCATCCAAATATCAATCATCAACCATTATTTGCAATCATCATCCAATTTAAACAATCATCGATATAGAGCATATAAATTATACAGGTAATAAATAACATGTATTAACTAACAGTTTATATTCAATAATAAATTTAACAACTGTTAAACTAGCAGTTTATATGCAAAAATAAATGTAAATTTAACTGGCAGTTAATATGAAATAAAAATAAATATAACTATGACAGGCAGTTAATATCCAAATAAATAAATTCTAACTGTCAAATTATATGCAATAAATAAAATAAATTAACAGTTAAATTAAATAAATGCGATTTAACTGAGATGATGAATAAAATATGCAAAACAGTTATAAATAAATTTCTACTCATATCTTAAATCAATTCAACAAACATAAGAAAACTTAGAAGTTGTGAGTGGGTTAAAACACTCACCTCTTGGATTTAAATCGAATTTAAACCTGATTTAAACCCAAAAAATCGACGGTTTCCAAATCTGTCCAAACCAGCGTCAATAGATCCGAAATGTTATTACGATCCTAACAAAAAAATTCGCGTGAAACGGAGTTCGTACGCAAAAGTTATTTCAATTAGAAGTTTCTGAATTTAAATTGAAACAAAAGAAAAACAAATAAAACACCTTCATGCCACGTCACAAAAAGGACCGTCGTTCTCTCGTCCCCAGTATGCGTATGCATCTACAGGGTGAAGCCAAAACCCTAGTTCACATAACCCATCTACAGCCGCCACTAGAAAAACACCTACGCACGCCAACTCGCTCGACGCCCCGGAGATCCACCAACGCCTTCGCCACGAGCACCCCGGGCCGCACCTCCCGGTGGTCACTCGACCCCATACGACGCCCATAGCTGGACCGCCGCCGCCACCTTAGATGCCAAATCGCCGCGAATCCATAACCCAATAGGAGAAAATAACCGTATGGATCGGTCTGCCTCGATGCCCTCTTCGCAACCATGCCCTCTGATCAACGCCAGAATCAAGATCCACCGTTAAATCATAACACGAACATACGACGGCCGAGGTTGATTTGCAATTTGTGGGTAAACGGTGAATCGTTTCGAAAAACGAATTGTACCAGTAGATTACGCTCATTGAGAGGTTCAACATATATTTTTTTGAGAATTTTCTGAGGTGTTTGAAATTTTAGCTTTGATTTTGAAATGAAAATAAATCTAGGTTTGCATCCATTGAGAAAGAGGAGGAGTTTATGAAAATGAACGCACAAAGCAATGAGAATAGATGGAGACTATGGTTTATAACTAGGTTTATATAGATAGGTTAGAAATTCGAATAGATGGATCCGATAAACAAACGTGCTAATGCTAACGTGGCCCAAAAAGCCCGTTCTGACCTCGGAAAGAAATTGGGTAAACCCATATATCGAAATAGGTATTTTAAAATATTCTGAACGTGATGGAAAAAGTTTCACGTCCAAATTCCGTCATATGAAGAAGTTATGCTGAAAACAATATTTTCAAATTGATTTCAAATTGATTTCAATTAAATCGATTCCAAGGCGTTTCGAGTCCGTACGATCAAACGGCAAATCTGATCGCTACGAAATTTGAAACCCTATAATAATTCACCGATACGGATCCGATGAAACTGGTTTCGTCGAAATCCGAGTCCGTGACCAGAATGGCTATTTTTATATTAATTAAATAAATTCAAAATAAATAAATAAAATCCAATTTTATATTTAGATTCTAAAATTGACCCATTTTATCACTTTTAAAAATTCTTAATCATAAAAAAAATTCCAACAAGTTTAGATGTCAAATTTAAAGAAGGTAAATTTATAAATTTCAATATAAATCCTTAATTTCATTAAATACCCAAATTATAAATAATACCCTGAAATTTCATTTAGTTAAATAAATTAATTAGTATTCCATTCATTCCTGTTAAATAGATGGATTAAATATTGGATTCCAAATTATCACACAAATTTCTCACATTTATCTTTATCTCAAATAAAGAATTATTTAACTATATCCAATCTCGTTTAATTGCAATTAAATTCAATTATTAGACATTAAGCTTCCATATAAATAAATATATCCTGATTCTCATTCTTAAACTCACTATTGATCATTTTACCATCCTGGGTACCATTTATTTTAATATATATATCCAGATACTTTAACATTTTCCAAATTGTTTATCTCAATAGCATAACATTAAATTTATATTTATTGCAATGGTTTCGGATTTAATTAAACGAACTAAGTATATAACTCATAATAAATGTTGTAAAACTCTCAATCCCGTATTTATAAGTTTATGATTTCCACTCAGATATTATAGATATTTACAGGTATAGGTTTTTTTTATTCAATCATTACTTATTATTATATATGAATTAAATAAAAGCACTATTTAAGTCCGTTTAAGTTTATTACCAAATATCCATTTACCTTTCCCATCAAAGTTGAATTCCATTCAATTAATATACAATCACTTTCCCCATTCACACCTTATTATCAACCCACAATTATTGCAATTCATTATCTTATATTGATTTTATACAATTACCATTAACTTTACATTCAATTACTATTCAATGCATATTTATTCATCAATCAATTCGATATTTACTTTTCTTTCCTTCTATTTGATAAATAACCTAGTAGACATTTACATACATTCATTCCATTCCATTCATTTATGGGTATTGCATTGAAATTTTATTTCTTAGCTAATACCAACATTATTACCATTAATTACAATTGGATTCCCAATTTTATTCAATACCCTGAACAAATAACATACATATTAATCAAATCCTTACATTTGTTTTTCTCATGTTCCATTAAAAATCAAATCATAACATTTAAATGATTTTATTGAATTGGAATCTCATTCAAGTCATAAATTATTAACTTGTACTAATATGATTCCTTAATTTATTCCAATTACCGTTTATAATCTTTTATTGCATTAAATCAAATTAATACTTTCATAAATTTCTCATATAAATTTTATATCTAGGTAAGAATCTTTTTCCTACTTAATTCATTTGGATTTTATTTAAGTTTCTATAAATAGGTTTTAAGTCACCATTTACATAATTTATTTTAGCCTTCATTTTTAACATTTATATCCAAATGCGACAATTTGCACTATTACAAATTAATTGCAATATATAATCTAGTTTGAAAATTTTAAATTATCCTTGATACATCTAATTTTCACCATTCTCTTTCTTATAAATAAATAATATTTCTATTTCTTTCTAAATTTAAAATAAAATCCTATTAATTTAATTCATTTTAAACATCGAATTTACACGGGTCGTTACACTCTCCCCCACTCAAAACTTTTCGTCCCCGAAAAGGAAAAGAAGGGAAAAGAAGAATTAAATAACAATTTACTAAATTTATTACCTTAAATAAAATATTCCCGTTTTATAACCATTATATCTTTTATACTTAAATAAATAAAGTTTGGAAAACATTTCAAAATAATTTCTAAGTCCAAAAATTGACGAGAATTTTGGCAGAGTCTCCTTTGTACGGAGAGCCTCGGGAGAAAATATAATATCAAAATATAACAATATACACAAATATTTCCTAAAATAATATATATCCCTACACGGGAAAATATATAAAATAGCGCTATAAACCGTAATCCGAAAACGTACCTATTTGTCGGGCAATTTACGCTAAATTTATGGAACCAAAAGCAGTAGCAATTGCTTCCATAACCTATATTTCACTTATAAAATCCAAAGGGTTAACAATTTATATAAAGTGAAATATTTAAGTGGATTTCAATCACTAACAACAAATCAATACAACAACCATCAACTTTAACAACAGCATACACAACAAATTCAAAACAACCATTCAACCAATACAAACAAATAGTTATTCGGATTCAAAACTTTTAAATTGTACGGAATGAAGAATAAACTACTAGCGCATCATTTACTCAACAGTCTTAGATAAAACTAAGTAGATTATTCATTCACCCAAATCCAATTTTTTAAAGTATCCTTACCCAAATAACCATCAACTAAACAACAACAAATCCAAACAACAATCAATTTATCTTATTATTAATTTCATTTCATACATTTGTTATTCGATTATCTTTTTATTTATACAGTGATTTATTGTTTAAATTTATATTTACTCATTAAATGCTTGCTTCATTTATTTTTCCCATTAGTTACAATTATTCAATTCCATTTATTCAGGTCATGCCAGTTCTTTTTATTTCATTATAATTATTTATTCATTTATTGCATGTCCTTATTTATTTACATTTGTTTATCAATAGTATCCATGTCCTATTTAAATTTCTTAGCATTTCCATTTTATTTACTTAAGTTGAAAATCATCCATTTGAATTACTTACCTTCAGAATTTCAATTATAACTTAATTTTGTTAAATTCTCATTTATAATAGCAAATTCATTGAATACTTCACTACCTACTTTTACTTGTACAATTTCCATTACATTTCCTATTAAACATTTCAACTTTTAATATTTGGTAAGTTATATATGTTTTAAAGAATGTACTTGAAAGTTACACAAGTTTCCTCATTACCTATGATCAATTAACGTTTAATAATAATATTCTTTATTTCATAGGTTAAAATTTCAAATTTCATTTAATACCATTTATAACCTATCATTAAATCTCTTATTTCCTTTAGAGGTTTTAATTTATTAATTGCCTATGTTTCAATTCTCTACAATAATTGAAACAATTAATTAATGGAAATTTTAGAATTAAATACCGAATTAAATTTCAATTTATTTTAAAATAATAGATAAATATATTCTTATAACTTATATACCTCTAATTATTTTTAAAACACTTCAAAATTTATATTTTTTTTCAAAAATGAATCTGCAGTAAAACTACTACAGTGGCTTTTCCCTTCGAAACTCGAAAATGAAAGTCGATGATGCGGCCGCCATCACCGAAATTATTTTCCAGCGACAAAGAGAAAAGTACAAAACTTATTTTCTCCAAAAATCTTCGTTAAAACAATTCTTCCGAATTATATTAAAATATTTATATCAGAAAATACTTATACACAATATTATTATATTCCAAAATTTATTCGAAAGAAATTTCAAAACCCCGGAACTTAAGCCCTAAATTTCCAGATTTCATTTATTTTACTTTCAACTTAGTTACAACTATTATTTATATTTTCATTACCTAACACCCAATCTATATCAACCAAATATATGTCACTATAAAATATTTTTATATATAGAAAATATAATAGGCAAAGTTATTTCATTCACCTATATTAAAATCAAATATTATGTCGGTCTATCCTATTAAGTGTTTAGAAATCCCTATTGGTGTCACAGCGTCCCATGCACCAACTAGAATTTATAAATACAAAACGGAACAGATTAACACAATATTAAAATCTTTTATACCACTAACAAATACGCTCTCTCATATATATACACTCAGCGACTCCCATAGGGTATTACTACCCTATTAGTAAAGAGTCAAACCCCACAAAGCTAAGGTTTATCGCTAAACCTGGCTCTGATACCAAATGTAACGTCCCGCCTTTTCGCACGCTTCAAATCGACACACGTGCCGATTCAAACCATACGGAAGGGCGGATTGTTATATGGTAAATAAGAAAAACAAGAAAGAAATAAAAAGAAAATAGAATCTCACAGTGGAAGGATAAAATATAATAATCAAATATACAGTTCATATTCTATTTTAAAAAAAACATTTGATTTTATTTATATAACACATATCAGAGTTACACATACCAATAACAATGCAGCGGAATTAAATGGTGTAGTTGAATAATATACTAGATAATAGTAATACAAATCTTCGTTTTCGTCCTCCAGAGCTAAATCTTCAAATCCTAAAACGCTCGGACTGACCCGAGCGAATTTGAAAAGACAAAAACACTCGAGTCAGAACTAAAGATCTTATGTGAGTTAAGTTAACAGAAATAAATATGAGTACAGTGACTCAAGAGATACTCGGGATATACATCTCCTAAGGATCCGTTAAACTATTTATTATATAGTATATTGTGCTATTATAATAGTGTCTAATTGTAAAATAAACTTACTTTTTAATAGCGCTAAGGGGTTACCCATATAGCCCGTAACACAAATAATGCCAATAGTCTATACAGTACCGTAATACCTCCTGATCGGGAGGCTACCAGAGGATACTCCATAGGTACGACACAAATAGAAACTCGTACAAGGCGCGATAGGGTAGGTAACACGGCACAACTAAGCAATGCCAGGGTAGATATACCAATTGCTATCTGGGCTGATGGAAACGCGTAGCCACAGCTACCGCCCACCTCGAACAAACTCCCCCAAAAATCAAAGTAAAAGTGGCCACTGAATCAATCCAAAGTCAAAGCATAATATCGAAGAGGAGTGTCCGAACAGAGGAATGACCTCATTGGCCCGAGAATCGCTCCTGTTTTAGCCACCTTATGCCAACTCACGGGAGTCGGGTCCACGTATTTACCTTGCAGGAAACGCCTCCACCAACCTACTTCATTCTGGAATCTCCACCGCGACACGGTTGTTAAAGTGGTTTTCGGAGTTGGCAGAGAGTATGACAACTTCTGATCCCGGTCTCTTCAACAACCTAACGTTATTATAACACCGCGGTCATTCAAAATAATTATACTTTAAAACCAGAATAAGATATCCATTTTAAACCCATATAATACGATATCGTTTATATTTTTAAAACCCCAAATCAATACGATATCATTTAGGCCCAAACCAATATAATGTCATTTTATTTTCCAATATATATTCTTTCCAAACTCATAGGGTTTTCAAAGTAAAATATTTAGAAATCAAAACTCTGGAATATAATATTTCCAAATTATACTACCTTGAAAATCATAATTTTGAAACAAATTTCCATCTCTCAAATGGTTAAATATTAAATTTCTTTTATAAAACAAAATAGCTTCTTTACATTTCACAAATCAATTCCAAATATCGATTTAAACTTCCAAATACCAGTTTTAATTCTTATGTTTCAAAGCTTTAAATATTTCACCATTTCAAAAACAAACTCATTTGACAAACCCATATATATCAAATTCAATTACTTATTATTTAGACTTGAAATGTTTACTTAATGAATTCAATATAATTTAGGTAAAACCTTTAACTTCACATAATTGGAAAACCTTTCAATTTATTAAACTTGATACATTCATTTAAATCAACCTGATATTCATTTAAATCACTTTACAAAAATCAGGTTATAAAAATCATATCCTATAAAAAAATTAATTTTTATTAAATTTCAATTTAACTTAATATTCGTCTTCCTAATCTTATTCTCATTTAATTCATAAAAACTCCAGAAATTAGATTTTAAATAAATGCTCAATCGTATTTGATCTTAAAAATCAAACTTTATTTTATACTTCAAATCAAATTTATACAAAGCTTAAAAACCGGAAATTACTATATATATAATAACCTTTATCAATAACCAGATCAATATCCCATAAACCATATATATAGTTTTACAAAACCATAGAAAATCATTTCAAAAATAATTTTATATATATACTGCGGTGCCTGTATAAAATTTTCTACCCTATGGACAAGTGATACGGATGTTTATCATTTCAATCCGCAATTTAAAATAAAAATGCAGTTGTATATCATTTCAAACCGCAATCCCGAATGAAATGAAAATGCATGATGACTTGCAGTTTATACAATATAAATATAGCATCCATTCATCCAAATATCAATCATCAACCATTATTTGCAATCAACATCCAATTTAAACAATCATCGATATAGAGCATATAAATTATACAGGTAATAAATAACATGTATTAACTAACAGTTTATATTCAATAATAAATTTAACAACTGTTAAACTAGCAGTTTATATGCAAAAATAAATGTAAATTTAACTGGCAGTTAATACGAAATAAAAATAAATATAACTATGACAGGCAGTTAATATGCAAATAAATAAATTCTAACTGTCAAATTATATGCAATAAATAAAATAAATTAACAGTTAAATTAAATAAATGCGATTTAACTAAGATGATGAATAAAATATGCAAAATAGTCATAAATAAATTTCTACTCATATCTTAAATCAATTCAACAAACATAAGAAAACTTAGAAATTGTGAGTGGGTTAAAACACTCACCTCTTGGATTTAAATCAAATTTAAATCCGATTTAAATCCAAAAATTCGACGGTCTCCAAATCTGTCCAAACCAGCGTCAATAGATCCGAAATGTTATTACGATCCTAACAAAAAAAATTTCGCGTGAAACGGAGTTTGTACGCAAAAGTTATTTCAATTAGAAGTTTCCGAATTTAAATTGAAATAAAACAAAAACAAATAAAACACCTTCATGCCACGTCACAAAAAGGACCGTCGTCCTCTCGTCCCCAGTATGCGTATGCATCTACAGGGTGAAGCCGAAACCCTAGTTCACATAACCCATCTACAGCCGCCACTAGAAAAACACCTACGCACGCCAACTCGCTCGACGCCCCGGAGATCCACCAACGCCTTCGCCACGAGCACCCCGGGCCGCACCTCCCGGTGGTCACTCGACCCCATACGACGCCCATAACCGGACCGCCGTCGCCACCTTAGATGCCAAATCGCCACGAACCCATAACCCGATAGGAGAAAATAACCGTATGGATCGGTCTACCTCGATGCCCTCTTCGCAACCATGCCCTCTGATCGACGCCAGAATCAAGATCCACCGTTAAATCACAACACGAACATACGACGGCCGAGGTTGATTTGCAATTTGTGGGTAAATGGTGAATCGTTTCGAAAAACGAACTGTACCAGTAGATTACGCTCATTGAGAGGTTCAACATATATTTTTTTGAGAATTTTCTGAGGTGTTTGAAATTTTAGCTTTGATTTTGAAATGAAAATAGATTTAGGTTTGCATCCATTGAGGAAGAGGAGGAGTTGATGAAAATGAACGCATAAAGCAATGAGAATAGATGGAGGCTAGGGTTTATAACTAGGTTTATATAGATAAGTTAGAAATTCGAATAGATGGATCCGATAAACAAACGTGCTAACGCTAACGTGGCCCAAAAAGCCCGTTCTGACCTCGGAACGAAATTGGGTAAACCCATATATCGAAATAGGTATTTTAAAATATTCTGAACGCGATGGAAAAAGTTTCACGTCCAAATTCCATCGTATGAAGAAGTTATGCTGAAAACAATATTTTCAAATTGATTTCAATTAAATCGATTCCAAGGCGTTTCGAGTCCGTACGATCAAACGACAAGTCTGATCGCTACGAAACATAAAATCCTATGATAATTCACCGATACGGATCCGATGAAACTGGTTTCGTCGAAATCCGAGTCTGTGACCAGAATGGCTATTTTTATATTAATTAAATAAATTCAAAATAAATAAATAAAACAGGAAATTATTGTCAAGGACAAAATTTCACAGCTTTTTAGCCTCAAGGACAGACCTTCAATATTTTATCCTGAAGGACAACTTTCTGTAGGCATCAGTTTTTAGTTATTGATAGCAGTTTTTAGGTATCAGTTTGTAGTTATCGGTAGCAGTTTTTAGGTATCAGGTTTTAGCTCGGTAGCAGTTTTGTTGTCCTTATGAATAATTTTGGAAAATGTTTGTCCTTATGAATAATTTCTAGAAGAATGTTTGTCCTTATGGTAAAAATATTGAGGCCGTGTCCTTGAGGCAAAAAATATGCAAATCTTTGTCCTCTTAAATTAATTCCTCTAAATAAAATCCAATTTTATATTTAGATTCTAAAATTGACCCATTTTATCACTTTTAAAAATTCTTAATCATAAAAAAATTCCAACAAGTTTAGATGTCAAATTTAAAGAAGGTAAATTTATAAATTTCAATATAAATCCTTAATTTCATTAAATGCCCAAATTATAAATAATACCCTAAAATTTCGTTTAGTTAAATAAATTAATTAGTATTCCATTCATTCCTATTAAATAGATGGATTAAATATTAGATTCCAAATTATCACACAAATTTATCACATTTATCTTTATCTCAAATAACGAATTATTTAACTATATCCAATCTCGTTTAATTGCAATTAAATTCAATTATTAGACATTAAGCTTCCATATAAATAAATATATCCTGATTCTCATTCTTAAACTCACTATTGATCATATTACCATCCTGGGTACCATTTATTTTAATATATATATCCGGATACTTTAACATTTTCCAAATTGTTTATCTCAATAGCATAACATTAAATTTATATTTATTGCAATGGTTTCGGATTCAATTAAACGAACTAAGTATATAACTCATAATAAATGTTGTAAAACTCTCAATCCCGTATTTATAAGTTTATCATTTCCACTCAAATATTATAGATATTTACAGGTATAGGTTTTTTTATTCAATCATTACTTATTATTATGTATAAATTAAATAAAAGCACTATTTAAGTCCGTTTAAGTTTATTACCAAATATCCATTTACCTTTCCCATCAAAGTTGAATTCCATTCAATTAATATACAATCACTTTCCCCATTCACGCCTTATTATCAACCCACAATTATTGCAATTCATTATCTTATATTGATTTTATACAATTACCATTAACTTTACATTCAATTACTATTCAATGCATATTTATTCATCAATCAATTCGATATTTACTTTTCTTTCCTTCTATTTGATAAATAACCTAGTAGACGTTTACATACATTCATTCCATTCCATTCATTTATGGGTATTGCATTGAAATTTTATTTATTAGCTAATACCAACATTATTACCATTAATTACAATTGGATCCCAATTTTATTCAATACCCTGAACAAATAACAATATATTAATCAAATCCTTACATTTGTTTTTCTCATGTTCCATTAAAAATCAAATCATAACATTTAAATGATTTTATTGAATTGGAATCTCATTCAAGTCATAAATTATTAACTTGTACTAATATGATTCCTTAATTTATTCCAATTACCGTTTACAATCTTTTATTGCATTAAATCAAATTAATACTTTCATAAATTTCTCATATAAATTTTATATCCAGGTAAGAATCTTTTTCCTACTTAATTCATTTGGATTTTATTTAAGTTTCTATAAATAGGTTTTAAGTCACCATTTACATAATTTATTTTAGCCTTCATTTTTAACATTTATATCCAAATGCGACAATTTCCACTATTACAAATTAATTGCAATATATAATCTAATTTGTAAATTTTAAATTATCCTTGATACATCTAATTTTCACCATTCTCTTTCGTATAAATAAATAATATTTCTATTTCTTTCTAAATTTAAAATAAAATCCTATTAATTTAATTCATTTTAAACATCGAATTTACACGGGTCATTACAGGTAGGGCGTGCAGAGGTTGGGTGCTTGGGTGTAGGTTACGACCGTGGGTAGAGGAGGAGGGTGGAGGTGATTTTGGATAGTGATGGAGCTTGCTTGAGGTGGAGGTAGTTTTGAAAGTGGAAGAGAAATTGGATGCCATGGAAATGAAAGTGGGGAGGATGAAAAAAGTGAAGATAAAGTAAGGAATGAAGTGTGCAAAAATGAAGGAGTGGAGATGCTTGTTTATAGTTGAAGTTTACAGCCAAATTACCATATTATCCTTAGCCAAAAGACCAAAATACTCATATATCAAATCAAACATTGTGTCCCCTTTCACACTTTCCAATACATGATTTTGACTTGTTATTAATGTTGAAATAAAGTGTATTAATGTGGAATTGATGTATTGATTTGAATTTGTACACAATGTAATGATTTTGTAATTTTATTTTTATTAATAAACTTCATAAAAAGTGTTTTGCTCCTTTTCCATACATGCGTAAGGCTTAGGATCTAATGGCATTAATGGTGAGAGAGGTGGTTTGATTTGAATTTATACTTAAGTGAAATGATTATGTTACTTTATAAATTAACAAAATGTATAAAATAAGAAGTTCTTATTTTCCATGCTTTAGATTTGACATTTGAGGGTTAATGCATTTATGAGAAAGGATATGCTTGGTCCTTAGTAATGATGCTGTTTAGTACAGATTTGTTTATAGGTTTATGTCAAATCATGTTCTTTTAATACACACACACACACACACACACACACACATAAACATTCTTAATATAATTTTTTTTGTCTTGTATGCTAATTGTATAAGTATTTAGAGTTTGTAAAGCTGTAAAAATGTATATGTGTATGTTAGGAAATGTATCATGTTGCACCAATGTGGGACAACTTGTTTTGCTTGAAAACGATGTTTTTGTTAACATATTTTATAGTCAAAATTTGACGTCTTTGTTAAGCTATATATTAAAGTAAACCAAACTTAAAAAATGAACTTTTTATTTCCTTAAATAAATTTACACATGTCTTTTCATATTTTAAATCCATATTTAAATAATATTAGAATCTCCATTTTTGCAATGTATGTAAAACTGACAAAATATGACAAAAATTTAAGCATTTTTGTAAAACGATTATAACATATTTTTAAATCCTTATAAATACTTCTATTATATTTATTAGTGATTTTAATAAGATTTAACCTTTCAAATAAATATTTAAACATATTTTTTAAGCATTTATTTATTTTTTAAAAAATTTAACATTGTTGATTTGTTCCAAAATCCAAATTTTATGCTTTGTAAATATTAACTATAAGAATAAATAATTTCTCTATTATTATTTATTATATATTACTTATTTAAGTTTTAAACCTTTTAAATTTGAAAATAAACAAAAATCTTTCATTTTCGAAGTAGAGAAATTATGGGTCGTTACAACTTTAATTAATTTATCTTTTAAATTTTATACTTTTAAAATAGACAAAAATCTCTCATTTTCGGAGTAGAGAAATTTTATACTTTTTAATTATTGACTATTCTAGATTTAGAGAAGCAGGATTTAAATTAAATGTCAAAACATAGAACAACATTGTATTTTAAAATATATAGATTTAGTTTCAGTTTAACAAAGCAAAGAAAAGCAGCCAATCAATTCGAACATGTAAACATTCAAATCTAAAGAATTAAAATTTAATTAGAATGTTTAGAAACATGTATCTACACTTAAATGTTGTTTCATAAACAAATTCAGTTTTGATCTATCAAATGAAAACTCAATCATATCATTTAACAAATTATTCAATCTTCATTTATAATTTTTAATTAAGCAAGACAGTAATAAATCATACAAATTATGAAGTCAAATTAAATTTCCATCAAAAGTTGCAAAATCACTATTTATATATAGAAAATGACATACCTTGCTACCCAATCCTTGAAACACACCTTTTTGATGTTTCCTTTGATTTGCACCTTGAATGAAGAATGCTTCTAGATCTTATTGAATCAACTTAGGATGTTACCTAGAAATCACACCTTGAATGATGATATCTCCTCAGATCTTCAAGATCCACATCTTATCCTTACAAGAGATGGATGAACCACTTTTGTTTTATTTTACTTCATCTTTTCATTTGGAGTTGAAAGATTTTGGAAATTCATTTTTTTTTCTGCCATGAAAAGTTAGAAGGAGAGAAAGAGAAAGAATGAATAAGAAAGAAAATGATTTGTACATACAAAATGAATTAAGAATATGTTTTATTTGAAAGAATGAGCTTTTCTCATTCTTCAATTAAAACTTCTCTAATTAATTCCTTTGATTGTTTCTCTCTCTCCAATCCTTTCATTACATATATGTCATCAAATGAGATAAAATTTCCACATATCATGTCATCAAATGATATAAAATTTTCATAAATAATGTCATCGGATGACATAGAATTTTCATGAACCATTTCATGCAATTATCTTTAAATTACATCGATATCATATATCAATGGCGCAAATATAACTTTTATAAACGCATTAAAATAATTACAAAAAACTTCCAATCATCAAATAAATAATAATTAATATTTCTCAAATATCAATTAGTTAAACAGTTTATAACATTTTATAAATTAATTAAATCATGTGGTTTTTCAAAGAATTCATCATTACGGTTGTACGACTTATAGATGTAAATTCAGTCAGCGATTAATATCAAACTATTCGAATATTAACGTTCACATGTCACTTAGAAGGTGGTGTGACATTTTGACTGAATTTATCACTTACTCTCTTTTTGGTAAAAATCGAATTTTACTTATTATAAGTGGTACCTAATAGTGATAATTATTACACCAATTCTCTTCGTAAAAACTATATCACTTTGGATTTATGGAATTTGGTAATGGTTAAAATTCCAATGTCATCCACATTCAACTTTATAGTCCAAACACAGCGTCCTTGTTTCAATAATAATAATTATTATTAACCGAAATCCTTTTGCCAGAGACTTTGACTTTGAGTTGACTTCAGTTGACCTGATACTAACCTTATATAACGAAGGAGACAAATCCTCTCTTGAATTGTGTTTCACTTCCAATGCTTCCACTTGACCCAACTATAGCCATTCGATAGATGCCGGCTATGATTTAACTATAACCAAAGAGGAGCTTCCACATTGAAGATCAAGAGTATTCTCAAGTCTAGAGAACTGTGTAAATTAGTCACATCGATATTCTATGCTTAACCTTAGTTATATTAACCAACAGAAAACTATCAAGTGAGTCGTTCCATAGTTATACAATAACGATCAGTATGTAACCCCTTGGTTCCCCCAGTAGTCATGAGTAATACACTGCCCAATATTTGGAGAGCATTACGTACTCTAGTTTCAACGGACGCATCAATATCCAGTCTCGATGCATCTTGACTAGGAACATTTAAAAATGTACATTTGTTTCAATGTGATAAATTACTCATGGTTACAACACTTGGTAACCACTATCACAAAACATGCCATTTATGGATTTTTTATTAAATATACTTTTAGTTAAATTGATTAATTAATATAACCATATTATATCAAGTATATAATAGAAATAAAATACCTTTATTTCGAACAAGATTGGTCAACGAGTTAGATATATGTGACAAATTACATAATTGCCCCTAGAACATACCCCTAACTCTATCACTTACCACCACTCACTGAATTCAAACTTGTACTATTTCTAGATTAACAATAATACCAGACAAGTCAAGGTAGTGTTACCTCAAAGTCATATCTCACGATTATTCTTAACTTTTGAAATAGCGACAAGTTTACTTCTTCAATGTTTAGTGCTAATTATACAAATAAATCGTTTCCATACATCAGATGCTCTTTATGGAAATTAATTCATTTCCATAAATGTATCAAAAATTTTCTTTAAAAAATGAACTGAACTTGTGCTTGATTTCCATATTATAGTATTGGTAAAACATTTTTAAAAATAATCTTTCAAACCGTTATTTTATAAAACAAAATATAAATACTAAGTGCATTAAAAACAAGGGTCAAAAACAAATGTCGTTAAAACATTGTTTACTATAAACCCAAAAACAATTCACACTTAGCTTTATTTATAAATAATCCCTTTTAGAGGATTTTCTTATTTACTTATAAATTTTAAAATGATATTTGCTATCTCAAATGTCTACATTATTGTTAAGCCTCATTCAATTAATTGCTTAACCCCTTGCTTTCCCATTAGTATTAGTTCTTGATTTTAAAACGTCAAGAGAATAATTTTTCCAAGTGCTCGACCCCGAAGGCCTAAACTAACGTCAAATCGATACTCAGACGTTTATCCAATTTAATGTCCCAATAATCGAGTTCCGGTTCCTTTTTAACTTACTTAGGTCACTTTTATTAAATCAATTAGTTAACTTTAAATATCATTTATGAAAAAGAATTATTCAATCCAAATAATCATTAGTTAAAATGAATAATTCATCTCAAATATCATTAATTAAAATGATAAGTAAATTTTAAATATCATTAATTAAAATAATTAGTTAAATTTAAATAATCATAAATTAATTAGATTAATTAAACTCAAACCTCATTAGTTAGGACAATTAATTAAAACATCATTTGTTAAAATGATTTATTTAACTATATAATATCATTAACTAAATTCCAAATATCATTAGTTAAAACAATTAGTTAAATTTAAAACAATCATTAATTAAATGATTAATTAAATTCAAATATCATTATTCTAAATAATTAATTACTTTTAAATATCATTAATAAAACTGATTGCTAATTTCAATTATCATTAATTAAAATAATTAATTAAACTCAAGGAATCATTAGTTAAAATAGTAAATTAAATCTTATCTTATTTAGATAAAAGATAAACCAATTTTTAAACATCTATTATTAAATTGGTTAATTAATCTCAAAATCATTAGTTAAAATGATTAAGTATTTTAAACTAATATTAATCAAAATGATCAATGAATTTTAATATTCTATTTAGCGAAAACATAAGCTCAATTTCATAGATGGGGTTTTGGGGATGAAATTGAATAATTAACGATATAGCGAAATTGCTATAACGACACTTAACAAATTGAATGGAATATCATGATTTATTTTAATTAACCATTAATATAACAACATAAGTATGTTAATAAATAATTATTGGTGAGAAACCCTTTAGGGTCAATTAACATATTTCCCTGCAAAACAATGGTTATGGATAATATAAGATAATCATACGGGTTCATAACAGTCAAATTAATATGTCATCCATTTTCCAAACGGAAATTCAACCAAATGATCGATCAAATAAGTTAATTAACATACAACCAATCAATAAACGTTTATAATCATAGGTATAATATAATAAAATTAAATGTGAGTTAAACTCACGTTGATTTTTGTTTTTGCCGAAACGTCCCGATTTTGGACTAAAACCGAACGACCGTCCGATTTTAGCCAAAATTTTCACTTGCTTTAAATCCAACCAATCAAACTCCATCACATAGATCTCGAAGACACAAGTTTAATGCAAAAAACAGCTTTTGAATCCGACCTCGTATGAGTGAGATATACATTTTATAAGTTATCGATAATTTCTAAATTAAAATAAAACAATTTATAATAATTTACAATATTACCCCTCACTGCTTTCTTCCCAAATACTCCAACATGCACAGTGAAATGTCATGTCCAAGAACCCATCAAAATCGTGCATATATACACACTGACAAGGAGCTACGACACTCCGTTTGACGAACCGATTACACTAATAACCTTCTCTCCTTGAACCACACAAGCATATCCTAAATATGGAACGACAACACCTCCCTCCATGATCGTGACCTGCACTTGACCTCGATGAACCCTATAGGTCACATGTCCCAATCGGTCACCAGACCTCACGAAAATTTGGGTCGAGGTGTTATATGTAAATTACTATGCTATAGGATCGTGTAATATGGATAAGCTACTTGTGCGGAATATAAACTAAGCAAGTAAATAATTTAACCAGTAAGGAAAATGACACCAGAGATTTTTTACTAGTTTGAACTCCTGTTCTACGTCTAGCCTCAGATTCCTTTTGAAATTAAAGCTAGCAATCATCACTTAACCCGGAGGAATAGGTTTGCACCGCCTGAGCAACCGAACATGACTTCTACCGCCTAAGCAAACGAATAGGACTTCTACCTCCTGAGCAACCGAACAGGACTTCTTTACAAATAACAAAAGTATCTGACTATAGTATGCTCTTTTTAAATAGCATAAATAAGTCAATTAAGTACAATCTTCCTATAGTCTTCCTCTTTTTGATATATAATGTAATGTGCTTTGAGAATTGTGGAAGATAGAGTGATCAACGATCAGAGAATGTAAGCAGTTTGAGTGCAGTTTGAAAATAGAGAATATATAAGAATTCAAGAATACTAAAATCAATTTCGGTGAATTGTTTATTGAATTCTGAAATTTATTTATAGAGATTAAAAATTGCAACCTTGGTTGAAAGGTAATAATGAAAAATAGATGCAACTGTAGGTTTGAAGATGTTTCTCTTCGTTGAAGAGAAGTGTCTTTTCATAAAAAAAAATAGCCTTTGAAAATATTCAACCAACTAAATGAATTTATTCAGCCTTCTGTATTTTAAAAATAAAAAAGCGAATAAATAGGTTATTTTTGACCTAATTCAGCCGTCTGAATGAATTCATTCAGCCTGCTGAATATCGTAAAACAATAAATTTGTTTTAGCAAACAACCGTCTGAATGAAAGCATTCAGCTGGTCGAATTCAGCCTGTTTTGTACGGTAATGAATATGTTTATGTGTTTATATATATATATATATATATATATATATCTTTTAAGGAGAGATTTTAACATATTACCAAATGATACAAGGACTCTAGATAAAGGACTATCAGCCTCAAAAATAAGATTTTATTATGATAAAAAATGCAATACTTATTTTCCGAAAAAGAAATATTGAATCCTTTGTCACATAATTGGCTGATACTAAATAAATTATGCTTTAAATTCTTAACTAATAAGACATCTGTAATAGGAGGTGAATTAGGTATACCGTTATTGCTCACATCGCCTTTTCCGATGACAATCCTTTGGAATTGTCTCCACAATGTGACAAGACCTCCGTTTGAGTATTTAATATTTGTTAGCATCCCTTTATTTCCTGTCATGTGTTTCGAGCAACCACTGTCTAGTATCCATTTTCCTCTCTTTTTGGATGGTACCTTCAAAATATATAACTAACACTGGTACCACCAATTTATTTTGGTTCCTAAGAGTTAGGTTTTAGGAAGCCAAACCCAAAAGGGTTCAGAATTCCTTTTGAAAACAAAATCTTTATTTTTAAGAATAATTTTTATAAAATATTTTATATACTTGTTCCTAATTGAAGAGTTATTCGTTCTAGGAACCCAAATTTTAATTGATGTAGTAAATTTGAAATTTTAGAACTAGGTTTTCAACTTTATTATTCCTTTTATATGAAGAATTCTTTTTCTTTGGAATAATTTTAGATGATTATTTATATCCTAGTCCTCTTTTATCTAAAACCGTTTGAGAATTTTCTATAATTTTGGAAAGATTTTCTCTGCCTTTCTTAAAATTAGAAACATTTTTAGTAATGTGTTCTAACTTTGTTTTAAAGCTAGAATTATCTAATTCTAAAATCTTGATATTTGCTATAAGTCTTGATTTTCAATTAATAAAGCATTATTTTTTTCTTTCTAAGTTTCTATCTCTTGACTTAGCAGAGAAAGTTGAGACGTCATATTAGAACAAGATTCTTGAGTAACTTGGAGTTCTTCTTCTAAAATTTTCTTTTCATCTCTTAGCATTTTACTTCGATTTCAGTTCTATTCAATTTTTCAAGAGCTTCTTTGCACTTTCTATTTTTGCCTTTTAGTTTTCAAGTAATTCTAAATTGATTTCCAAAAGGTCATTAAAAGTTATATCACCTACCTCGTCTTTTGTAGCCATTGAGCAAATATTGGATTGTTCTTAATCACTGTCTGAGTCGCTTTCTGATGATGAAGATGATTTTGTATCGTCCCATGTGACAGAGAAAGCTTTCTTCTTGAATTTGTCCTTCTTGTGCTTATACTTGTCTTTCTTTTTCTCAGGACAGTCTTTCTTGATGTGACATTTCTTGTGACATTCATAACATTCTAGATCAGATGATGATGGTTTGTTGGTGTTGTTATTGCTGCTGGAGTTGTTCTTGTTATTTCTAAATTTATTGCTCTTTCTTAATTTCAGAAACTTTTTGAAATTTTTAGCAATGAACGCCATATCTTCTTCATTTGAATATGATTCATCTTTTTTTGCCTAGAATGCTATATTTTTCTTATCTTGGGCATGTACTCGTTTTGTATGGAGATTAACTTCATATGACATTAGATTTCCAATCAACTCTTCTGGTTTTATGGTTGAAATGTCGTTAGCTTCTTCGATTGCTAAAAATTTTCATTCCCACTCATCCGTTAGTGAATAGAGGATTTTTGAAACAATATCAAAGTCTTTGTAAGTTTCTCCTAGTGCTATTAAAGAATGATATATATCTTGAAATCTAGAGTACATTTCATTGATCGTCTCATCTTGTTTCATTTTAAAATTCTGGAATTGGTTTTTGAACATAGAAATTTTACTTTGCTTGACTTTGTTAGTTCCTTCATGTGTAACTTTAAGTGTACGTCAAATTTCATGAGCAGATTTACACATGCTTATTCTATTAAAATTCATTTTTGTCTAATGCACAATACAACATATTCATAGCTTCAGCATTTGCAGTAGCATCTAATTTTTGCGTGTTAAGCCATGCTGAATATTCAGTAATAGGAATAATATATTCTGATTGCATAATGTTCCAGGTTTTATAACTACTTGCTTGTATATAGATTCTCATTCTAGTAGCCCAATAGTTATAGTTCATTCCATTAAATAAAGGTGGTCGTGCAGTAGATTGACCTTCTAAAAAGGTAGTGTTAGAAACAGTACTGGTGTTGTTTTCCATATTAAAACAATATCAGATAACTATGTTACAGTTATATAATGGCCTCACTCTGATACAAATGTAAGTTACTATGCTATAGGATCATGTAATAAGGATATGCTACTTGTGCGGAATATAAACTAAGTAAATAATTAAAGTAGTAAGGAAAATGACACCAAAGATTTTTATACTGGTTTGAACTCCCGTTCTATGTCCATTCCCAGACTCCTTCTGGAATTAAAGCTAGCAACCCTCACTTAACACAGAGAAATAGGTTCACACCACCTAAGTAACCGAACAGGACTTCTACCGCCTAAGCAACCGAATATGACATCTACCGCCTGAGCAACCGAACATGACTTCTTTACGAATAACAAAAGTATATAACTGTAGTATGCTCTTTTTAAATATCATCGATAAGTCAGTTAAGTACAATCTTCCTATAATTTTCTCCATTTTTATATATAGTGTAGTGTGCTTTGAGAATTGTAGAAGATAGAGTGATCAATGATCAGAGAATGTAAGCAGTTTGAGTGCAGTTTGAAAATAAAGAATATATAAGAATTCAAGAATATTAAAATTAGTTTCGGTGAATCATTTGTTGAATTCTGAAATCTATTTATAGAGATTAAAAAGTTGCAACCTTTGTTGAAAGGTAACAATGAAAAGAAACAGGTGCAACTGTTGGTTTGAAGATGTTTCTCTTCGATGAAGAGAAGTGTCTTTTCATAAAAAATAGCCGTTGAAAATATTCAGCCAGCTGAATGAATTTATTCAGCCTTCTGAATTTTAAAAATCGAAAACATTAAAGAAATTGGCTATTTTTGGCCTAATTCAATCATCAGAATGAATTCATTCAGCCGGTTGAATATTATGAAACAATAAATTTGTTTCAGCAAAAAGCCGTCTGAATGAAGGCATTCAGCTGGTTGAATTCAACCTATTTTGTACGGTAATGCATGTGTGTATGCGTTTATATATATATATATATATATATATATATATATATCTATGTATGTATATATCTTTTTAGGACATATTTTAACATATTACTAAATGATACAAGGATTCTAGATAAAGGACTATCAGCTTCAAAAACCATCGGAATATGAATCTGCAACAAATCTCCTGCATAAATGATTAGTACACACAAAAATTTACTTATATAGTTTGTCACAATCAAAACGATGTAAAATAGAGATTCCAACATTCTCCCACTTTTTGATAATGACAACTATATAAGTAGAAATAACATATTTACATAAGCACTTACCTTAACAATATTAATCCCCCTGTCAATATGCACAAATATTTAACTAACTTTCTCCCCCTTTATCATCGACAAAAAGAAAGATATGCACAGAATCATTGTTGAACAAAAATTACATTATATAAATAACTCATACTCGAGATGTCATTACTAAAGAAAAAAACAATATCCATACAACATTATATAAATAACTAGAGATCCATAGAAGTTTGAAAAAATATTACTAACTGAATCTAAGAAAAAATAATTAAAACTGGGTAGAGAGAGAAGGCTCATCATCATCGAAATTCGAACTCGAAGATAACCATTGAAATGGAGATGGGTTGTGAACTTTGGTGGATGTATATCTGGAACAAGAAATTTTATCTCATATTTTATTAAGAAAACCTTTTCTGGAGTTGAATTTCTTTTCCGTTTTCTTTTCAAGAGCCTTAATGTCTCGATGAAGTTTGGATTGATCTCGGGAGAGAGTGATAATAGCTTATCTGGAAGAAGTTTGCGAGACAACAACTTGAATGGAATCATCGTCCTCTTCTTCTTCTTCATGTTGGGTATGTGAAGAGGAGGCAACATTAGTGTCATGAGGTCGTGGAACACCTTGTTGAATATCATGATACCATTGTTGAAAAGAGATGATTTATTGTGGAGGAGGACAGTGAGGAAGACCCATCAATCCTAAAGTTTTTGCGTCTAACTCTCTAATACATGAAAACTCGAAGTCGGGCATTGGAATGCCGAAGTTGATAAATATACGCATAATATAAGCATCATAATGAATGGTCTTATATTTTCTTTGGATTGTGATGTCCTGAAATCCATCTAAAATGATTTTGCCCCAATTTACTTGTTGGTTGGTGTAGATTGAACAAAGGGCTTGAAAATCTCTTTTACAGACTTTTTCATAACTTCCCATCCGAGGTTGTAGAAAGCGAATGAAAGCATGGTAAAGAAGGCGTGCTTGCAGCCTTAAGGTGCTAGATTTTAATGCACTTAAATTTATAAGGTGGTCGGATAAGAAACAATGTGAAACCTCATCTCTATGATCCATGTCAACTTCATTTTCATTAATGTCAACACCTTGATAGGGACAATTTAAAATATTCCCTAATCTTTGCAAAGCAAAAAGATTTTAGTGCCACAAACAATTGACCAAACACAATCTTCTCGATGTTGAGGGTTATGATGGTCTAGATTGAGATTTGATAGAAAAGTTTAATTAAAAGATGATTAATTTGAACATTATTGGGAGCATACCCTATGAGATGATCAAAATGAAATTGCTCCGTCAATTCTCTAATTCGGTAAGCTGCAAAATCCAGAAATTTCATGAAAGCCTCTTCAGAGATAGTTGAATTTTTCGTAGAATTGAATCGGGAGATTGCAACATCATTCCAAAGCCATTGACGAATCTGATCTTTGGAAGGACCAGAGGCGGATTCCCTTG
This sequence comes from Allium cepa, assembly GCA_030765085.1. NCBI lineage: Eukaryota > Viridiplantae > Streptophyta > Magnoliopsida > Asparagales > Amaryllidaceae > Allium > Allium cepa. The sequence goes on from CM060932.1 coordinate 127,568,517, forward strand.
TGTGATTGGATCTAGGAGCCATTAAAGAGTGAAAATGAGGAGTAAAAGTTGAAAAAAAAAACGAGAAAGAGAGCTAGGGTTCTGAAGTGAATGGGTTATGTAACGACCCGCCTTTTTGGACAGTTTAAACCGACGATCAAATACACATGTCGTTTCCAAACCATTCAAAAGGGCAGATGGTTATTGGGGTAAATAAGAAAAGAAAAGAAGAGAAATAAAGTAAATGAAACAACACAGAATCTCGCAGCGGAACGATAAAATATAATAGTCAAATAAACAGTTCATGAAGCTGTTTACTATACTTTGACAATTATTTATACAACATTTATCAGAGTTATACATATACAACAGAACAATTAAAATAATGCAGCAGATAGCATGATGCAAGGGTAATAATAGTAATAGTATACCAAATCTTCGTCTTCATCCTCCAGAATAGATCTTAAAAAATCTGAAAAACTCAGGAATGACCCGAGCGTAATGAAAAGACAAAACACTCGAGTCAGGACTAAAATATCCTTATGAAAGTTAAATCAATCGTAAATAAATATGAGTGTAACGGCGTCAGAGATGTTTACGGGGTTTTACATCTCATATCGAGTGGAAAATCCTAACTTGGATCGATATAAATCATCTCGAAATTTTGTGCTCGAATTTGGATCAAATCGTTATGCAAATAAAATAATATACGTACAATCTCACGTATTACCTTCCAATGGATTTCTATCCAATTTATCCATACTAAATTATTTTATTGACTTCTTTTTTTTTCAATTAATTATTCACAATCTATTATTCAGTAAGTATATTCATTTCTTTACATAGCATGTTCTTTAACATTTCTTTTCTTAAACATCATATCAAAGAATTTGTTTACTCAAGTTCATTTTAAACATTCTATATAATTTAATTCAATCCAATTTTATTTTCCAATTGATTCTTAGCTATAAGAAATTCCTTTGTTTACATTTATTGCATTTTCATAATTTCAGTTAATAACGAATTCATTTGTGGAACATTTTATCAACCGGTACTTTAGTTTATTAATCATCATATAAAATTCTAACCTCTCATAAATGACTTCTCTTAGTTTACAGTTATCTTAAAGGTTACAAATTCAGAAAAATTTTACAACCCCTTTGCAATTTATATTTATTTTCTATAACCAATTTACAAAGATATATTACGATTCATTTATCTTCTTTCTTAAGTTCACTTACTTGTTCCATTTATCCATTCATCATTTCATGCTATATTTAAGTATATAAAATTTTATCACAACCAAATTTTCCATTTGTTTACATTTTAATTCCTTTTTGATTTTTCCTTACTTGTATATTTCAATTACTTTCAGGTTCTGTTTATTTGTACAACATCTCATTACATATCCAAAACATCATTTTAAACTTTAACATTTGGTAAGTCTTGTTATATGTTATCAGAATGTAATTTTGGTATTATACAAATTTATAGAATTTTATTTTACTTGATTAGAATGTTCCCAAATTTAGTTTATTTAAATCCTCTTTACCTTTCAACTTTAAAGTTTTCCCAAACAATAAGCTTAGATATCTTAATCCTCTTATTTTATAAATTCTGGTTATTCACATTTCATTCAAATAATTTGAAAATTATTAATTAACAGAACTTAGAAATTTAAATGCCCGGTTCTTTTCAAATCATTTGAAATAAATATATACACTTATATCCTTTTAAATATATCAAATCATACCTTTGGAGTTTAAACCAAAACCCCTTAACCCAAAATAATTTCGAAGAAAAACAAAGCTTCTTAGAAGTCTCCCCCACTTTGAGACTCGAAAATGAACGTCGATGATGCTGCGCAGTCATTACCGAAATTATTTTCCAGCGACAGAAGAGAGGAGTACTGAATTCATTCCTTCTTAAAAATCCTTTCAAAATATTTCCATAAACATTTTCCAAATAATATTACTATATTTTTCTTCAGAGCTTTGCGAACCATTTTCAAAATCCCGGGTCTTAAATTCAATATTTTCCAATTTAAATCTATTTTAATTTATAAGTCACCTTTATAAAACATTTTTATAGGATTTTCTTTCTTAAAACATTCCACAAGTGTTTTATCATTGTTTATTTTGTAGTTCAGCTTATTTATTAAATTACAATATCCAATTAATGATAATAACCAATATTTTCATTTCTAACAACCAGGTAAGCTAGATAAGTCACGATAATTTCTGAAAATTTTCTTTATATACAAAATATAATTAGAGCAAAATTATTTCATTTACCCAATTTCAAAACAATACTATGTCGAATTGTTCTGTTTAAGTGTTTAGAGATCCCTATCAATGACGTTAATTACTCGTATTGACCAGAATCCATAAGCCACTCAACAAATCAACCGACACAATATAAAACATTTTATATCACTAACAAATACGCTCTCTCATATATATACACTCAGCGACTCATCGTAGGGTATTACTACCCTATTTATAAAGAGTCAGACCCCACAAAGCTAAGGTTATCGCTAAACCAAAGCTCTGATACCAACTGTAACGACCCGCCTTTTTGGACAGTTTAAACCGACGATCAAATACACATGTCGATTCCAAACCATTCAAAAGGGCAGATGGTTATTGGGGTAAATAAGAAAAGAAAAGAAGATAAATAAAGTAAATGAAACAACACAGAATCTCGCAGCGGAACGATAAAATATAATAGTCAAATAAACAGTTCATGAAGCTGTTTACTATACTTTGACAATTATTTATACAACATCTATCAGAGTTATACATATACAACAGAACAATTAAAATAATGCAGCAGATAGCATGATGCAAGGGTAATAATAGTAATAGTATACCAAATCTTCGTCTTTATCCTCCAGAATAGATCTTCAAAAATCTGAAAAACTCAGGACTGACCCGAGCGTAATGAAAAGACAAAACACTCGAGTCAGGACTAAAATATCCTTATGAAAGTTAAATCAATCGTAAATAAATATGAGTGTAACGGCGTCAGAGATGTTTACGGGGTTTTACATCTCATATCGAGTGTCAACGTGCGTGTAATAACATAAGAGATGTTACGGGATTTTCCATCTCTTAAGGATCCCTATGTAGTAATGTACGCTAAGTAGATAATGCCTATCAGTAATTTAAAGTATCAAAATAGCATTAAGGCGTTACCATAATCCTCCTTAACACATTTTTATAATGCCATAGTCTATACAGCACCGTAAGCCCCACCGTAAACTGGTGGTTATCAGAGGGCACCCCATAGGTATAACACAAAACATAACGTAGTGGTCGCGAATAGGATAATCAGTATGACGAGGTACATGAGGCAATACCAACTAGGATACTAGTAGTTGCGTGATCCGGACTGATGTTGAGCATAGCTGCTCAGCCAGCAGCTACCCCAACACCGCGAAACAACACTCCCAAATCAAGGGGTGCATCCAAATCGAATCACAAATGTAATAGAAATGGTATCGAAGAAGCGTGTCCGCTAGAGGTGGCGAACCTCAATGGCCCGGCGCGGCTCCTGTTTTAGTCATGTCAGGGGTCATCCAATAATCGTTCTCTTTCTTCAGCCAACGCGTTCACCAAACCATCCACTTCATTCTGGATCAACACTCCACGTATAATAGTTATTAAAGTGGTTTTCGGTATCGACAGAGAGTATGTCCATATCCGATCCCGGTCTCTTTAATAACTACGTATTATTACACCGTTGGCTCTTTTACATTTCAAATCGATTCATAATTGATATCAAACTATCATATTCGCTTCAAAAAATCAAATCCATTTCAAATATCATCGTATCTATTCAAATGTAAGATTTCGTTTCAAAAATTATTTTCCGCATCAATATCTCATTTCGATTTCAAAATCATTTTGAATTTCAATTTAGGTTGCAACTTCATTTAATCCAATTCATATTTAAATTCAAGATTTAATCATAAACATTTCACCTTATTAACCAGCTTGAAATTTTAGAAAAATAGTTTTAAGTAGTTTAAAAGTAGTTTAAATAATTAAAATAGTTAAAAATACTTAAAGTCTTTAAAACGGATATGAAATAGATAAATTAGTTTAAGTATTCAAAAATGGTTTATATAACTGAGTAATTTGGAAAACAAAATAAAACAGCTTCAAAACCAAACCATTTCAATTATAACTTCCCAATTCAAAACAATTTCAATTTCCCTTCTACCGATTCAATTCCGATTTCAATTCAAATCAATGTCAACTTTGACTTCAAATTAATTCAATTTTTCATTCGCCTTCAATTTATTCAATTTCAATTTATATCGATTTTAGCTTGATTTTTCCAAAATATCAATTTTTAACACTTAACAAAATTATCCTTCAGTATTCAAATTTAAATCCCAATTACAAATATGATTCAATTTCAAGCTCAATTTCAAATTATCTTTTTATATAGCTTTTACTTAGTAATATTCAAGGCTCGAATTAAGGTTAAATCGTAAAACAAATCAATTTTTGAAATTCAATCATCTCCCGATTTTTAAAATTCCAAAGTCTCCACTTTAATAATTTAACAATTTCCTTTAACCAAATTTATTTCAACATTCCAAACTCAATTTTTCGATAAATTCGATTTCTATAAATTGATTTCTATTTATAACTTTTAAATCAAAACATTTAAATAAATTTCAAATCGCGATTTTAAAAATTATTAATTTAGCCAATTCGGTGTCCGTATATAATTTTCTATCCTATGGCCAAGTAATTTATTTATTTCAATTAAATGTCAGGGATGAATATATATCACTTAAACCAATCACAGTGTCATATGTATGCATAACAGTATATATAAGCAAATAAACATCCAAACATTTAAATATCAACCAATAACATCCATCAAAATACATCATCCAACAGACAATACAATTCATGGCAGTTTCATAGTTATCAACGTCAGGTAATTTAATCGCAATTCAATTTCAATTTAACTGTCAATTTAATTTTCAACGGTTAATTCAAATGACAATCTATATGACAATTAAATTCTATCAAACAACGACAAATAAAATTCATATCACTTCATAATATCAAATTTAACAAGCATAAAGATATTTAGTACGTTGTAAGCGTTATAAAACACTCAGCTTGATTTTCCTCTTGTCACCGAGGCGTTCCGATTTGGAACTAAACCGGGCGACTTCCAATTTTAGCCCAAATTTCAATTATCTCCAAATCCATCCAAACCAATTTCATTTCGAAGCTCTCGTCATCACGATCGCAATGCAAAAAGTCTCGTCTCAATCGGACCTCGTATGTGAGAGTTATACATTTTATAAGTTATAGACATTTGAATTCATAAAACAAGTTAATTTCTTTATAAAAAAATAAAAATTACCCAAAAGGCCCGGCTCACAAAACTTCATCCCTCCCAAACTCCTGAAGCCAATTGCCTGTACACGAAACAGAGAAACCCATTCACGCGCGTGCAACATTTCGAGTGACACGGGGCTACAGTTTACGAAACTCGAATCCGTCTTCGCCAATCTTCTTCTCTTCGAAGCCTCCATCATCTCGACCACAAAATAGCAAGCTCGGCCACCCACAGTGAAACGCAACATGTGCATCCCCCTCTCGTCCACGCGCAGGTCGCACGCCCCAAAACACCACCGAGCTCCACCAAAACGTGCGTCCAGATGCTATTCGACGAGGAGAATCCAAATACGAGCTTTATTTCTCGAATCGGTGAATGAAAACAAAGTGAAGCTTAACCCTAGCTTCAAAACCCCTCATGCCTTCACTGTCGCACTCCCAAACTCCAAGTCGCACCAGGCCAAAAGCATATAGGATCGAAGCAAACGATGAAATAGGATTTTTAGAGAAGGTTTCGTGATTTTTAATCGACTATTTGAGGAGAAAGAATTTTTTTAAAGTTGGATTTATGTTTTCTCTCTGCCTGAAGCTCGCGTGCAATTATTAAAAGGAAAGGAGAGGCTTTTGCGTGTTTGAATGGGTCAAAGGTACAGTGAAAAGATGGGATAGCGGATGAAAAGGAGATTTGACTAATTAAAATATTTATTTAAATTTCAAAATACCTCGATCTACGCAACTCGAAATCTCGAACCCCTATCAGGGCATGCCGCTAGGCATTCATAATGTTATACCCCCATTCCGGACGCAATGGAAAGGGTTTCGGAAGCTAATTCGATCGTATGCGCGAGTTACGGAAATAAACGATCAAATTTAAATTAAACCGATTAAACGAATTTCTATGCGTTTTGGCTCGTCCGGACAAACGGTAAATCCGATTGACACGAAATTTGAAATCTTATAATAATATCACGCTACGGATCCGATGAAACTAGTTTCGTCGAAATCCGAGACCGTTTGAAAAATGACTATTTTAACTCGCCAAATTAATATTAAAACAATTTCAACGCGTTTCGAGCTGCCACGGTCAAACGACAACTCCGATTGCTACGAAAATTGAAATCCGATAATAACTAACTATTACAGATCCAATGGAACTAGTTTCGTCCAATTCTAAGACTGTTCAAAAATTGGCTATTTTTCAATCGATAATTAAATATTAAAATATTCAATTTTCACAAATAAATTTTAAATTCAGTTTTAAAAGTTCTATAACATCACTATAACTCCAATATGATAAAATAAAATTTACAAATCATTTTTAATCATATTAAACCCGCTATTCAATTATCCAATAAATTCCAATTTTAAAATCTTATTAACTCCATTATAATCTCGATATAACTTACATTCACTTTGGAAACCGATTTGAATCATATTAAATCGAATTTCAATTATTCACCATATTTTCATATATTAAATTTCAATATCAAATTAATCATATCAAATTCGGAATTTAATTATTCAAACATTTGTAATATTAAATTTAACAAATTTTATTATTCTTAAATCACCATCTTTTGAAATATTCAAAACGAACTTAAAATTTAACTAATTCAAATTATAGAACAACCATTTTCATTAAACAGTTATTCAATTCCCATTATTAAATTATTCAATAATTCCCATATATTAAATTTAAACAATTTCGATTATCCAATAATTCATTATCTTTTGAAATATTGAAATTGAACTTATAAGATTCAACTTTTTAAAACCTATTCAATATTCAATATTTGATTTTAAATAGATTTTACTTATCAATCAATTACCCTATTATACCCAATGAATTCAACATTTATTATCCTATTCAACTATTGATTTCAAAGGCATTCACTAAGTAGCTTTTATTTTTCATTACTTGGATAATTATTATCGCAATTCATTCCAGTTATCATTACCATACATAAATTACAAATTTTTTTCTAGCCTTAAATCACGAAATCGTATCAAATTAGCTATTTTAATTATCAAAAATTTACGGGTCGTTACAGGTTAAATGGTGAAAAGATGAATATATAGTAGGTGAAAAGTAAGGGAAAAGTTGGAAGAAAAAGTGTAGGGCTTAGTTTTAGAAAAAACACTTAAGGAACAATTTAGCCATCTGAATTCCTCTGAATTTCATCCCGCAAGAAAACAGTTCTTTTTTGAACTAATACAGACGGTTGTTTTAAGTGATTCGACCTTCTGAATCTGGGGAAAAATAATCCCTTGATAATATTCAGTTATCTGTTTTGTTACAGACAGCCGATTGAATTTTGTGAACATTTATGGTTGCCTTTACTTTTATAACGAATATTATTATTAAAAGAACAATGTGAATATTTTTATATAAACAAAGAAGATTACAAAATTTACAAATACTTTTAAACAGATTTGGAGGAAGAACTTGGAGTACAATATTCATCCGGTTCTATTTTTGTGTTCTCTTGAAATGGCCTGAGTGGTGACCATCTATTACCGCGTTCCTATGAATTTGGAGATAATGGTGGATGCTGTAGCGATAGTTTCCAAGTATTACATCGGGATGGAGAACAAACAAGAGAAGGTTGATGAACCGTGTTTTTGGATGAAGATCTAAAGAATTTCAATGCGACTTGTTCCAAAAATATTAAACGCTTGGCGTGAACTTTTTGTTCATAATAAAGTTCACGTTGTAATTCCAGCGATTCTCTTTGGTAATGATGAATGTCATCTATCTTTTCTTGGGTAGATGATGAGCCAAAAAATAGAGATCGTCTTGTTCTTTTACCAGGCGGAGTATAACCTGTATGAGTAGATGGAGGAACAATAGGTAGTGGTTCACAAATTGGTGTTGGAGTAGGTAAATTCACCTATCCCGAACTAGGAGAAGAATAAGATATAGTAGAGGATCTAGAATTATGCTAGGAAGTGTAACAACCCTGAGATTGCAATTATCGAATAATGAATTAAAATTATGATTTTAAGTTAAAAAGGGAGCTAAACAAATTTTTGGGAATTTAAATTTGCAATTGGTTCGCAAATTAAAATATTTTTGGGTTGAAATGGGGAATTTTTTTTATGTGATTATAGGTTAATGGGCCAAATGAGCAATTATATGGTTTTATTTAAAACTAGGATGCTTCTTAGAATTTTGTTCACATGATAACCTTAGGAAAATAAACTAAGTCCTAATGGGTTTTAAAACCTCTTACCATGACCCATTAACCAACCCACTCCTATTTAATATCTCAAACCCCTCCCATAAACCCTAACCCTCCTCCTCTTCATAAATTCCTAAAACCTAGATCTAAACAAAATTATGGCCTCCATTTAGAAGCTCCATCTCCTTCTCTTCATAAATTAGTTTAATCCTAGAAGAAAAAGAAAAGAGAAGAAGAAAGGTAATGCAATCTCTCCTATTCTCTAATCCTCCTTCTTAATCCCCATTTATCTCTATCATCTTGTAGTAATCATTATTTTGTTTTCTTTGTTGATTTTGGGTCCATGAAGCCTCTTGATCTTTGCTTTGGGGTTGAGGAGTTTGGCTTGCTTCATATTGTGCACTCAAACCATTTGATACTTTTCTTCATTAAGGTAATTACTATGGATTAGTAATTATTGCTAGTTGTAATGCTAAGATTTGGCCTTGGTTTTCTTTAATTTAGTGTAATAATCATTATATGGTGATTAGTGATTGTTATTAGTGATTTTTTGATGCCAAAAAAGTGAAAAAAAACATCCCTAAATGCCAAAAAAATGCAAAAAACTGTTGGCTGGAAAATACCTAGGCTGAAAATGGGCTGAAAACCCAACTCTGAATGCACCAGGCAGACCTGGGTTGAACCCAGGGTGCTGCCCAGGTGCAGCAGGCTAGCCCAGTTGGGCTAGCCAGTAGAAAATTAAGTCCCCAGCCCAAACGGGCTGGGGCCGGCCACAGACCCCAGCCCGCGAGGGCTGGGGGCGGGCCCTAAACCCCCAGCCCGTGTGGGCTGGGGGGGGGGGGGGGACCCAAGTCCCCCAGCCCGCAAGGGGCTGGGGGCGGGCCACCAGGCCCAGCCCGCAGCGGGCTGGGACGGGGCCCAAGTTCCCATCCCGCAACGGGCTGGGGCTGGCCCAACTCCCCCAGCCCGCAGGGGCTGGGGGCGGCCCCAGGTCCCCCAGCCCATGCGGGCTGGGGGGCTGGGCCCTCCCCAGCCCAGGCGGGCTGGGGCAGGCCGACGCGGGCCGGGCCCGTGTCCAAAAAAAAAAAAATAATAAAAAAAAAAAAATCTTTACCTCAGTGCTTTGCTTTGGTTCCAGTTTTTGACCTCCAATTCACGATGCCGCCACGCTCGCATCGGTAGTCGGAATTCGACGTTTTTGGTCTCGTTGGAAAGGTGGAGTTTCGAACTCCATCTCTGGAAATTTGGGCAACATTGGAGTTCGTTTGGCACTTCGATTTTCGTGTCAAATTTAGACTCTGGTCGCTGTTGGAAAACAGTATGAATCTTTCTCTGGGTTCAAATTTGAGACGTCGCTGCCACTTCGTCTCAACTCGGAATCCAGAAATTCTTTTTGCATCTTAAAGTAGGGATGTTGGACTATATGCCTACCTTTTTTCATGCCATTTGGACACAGTTTGCTGGTCCAAATAAATTGCCGAACTTGGGTTCGCAGCAGTTTTTGAATGGTTTCAAACACTTAGAATATTTTTGATGATTTTCTGGTTTTCGTCGATTTCTTTGAGATTTGTCTCTGGATTTCGTACACGGCTTTATAAAAAGGATTTAAAAGGATTTTTCACTCCAAAATGGCTTTTGAAAATTATTATATAATATTATTTTTAATTATTAAATTAATTACTTCATAATAGGAGACTTTTCAAAAGACCGTTTTAAAGTGATTTCAAAATCAATTATAAATCCGTTTCGCACCATTATTTTCTATAATAAAAATCACACACTCGCTTTTTAGCACATCGAGCGAAGTGGAATGGTGCTTAAACGGTTAGGAAATCTCCGGCCTATGGAACGTGTGTATTTTCTTTTCGGTTGATCCCCGACCTATTCGGTTGATCATTTTGACCTTTGGGTCTAGTTTACCGATGATACGAGGTGGACTTTTTATTGTTTGGAGTGTGAGCTTGCTATTGGTTAGTAAACCGTTTAGTGCGAACGTGTGGTATGAGACTCATTGTTAACACTTTACGGGTTCCTCTCCAAGAAGTTAGTGACACATTAGCCTCTGGGCGGCCAGTACTGGACCTCTGGGTCACCACGCCTCTGGGCAACCGTCTCTGGACACCTGCTCTATGGAGAATTTTTTACGGCATGTGCCTCTGGGCCTTTATCCTTCTGGGAAGGATCTTGTCGTTTCGCGCGTTCCGCATCTGTGCGAGTGATCGATCACAACTCAACAGTACTTGACAACAACGACTCTGGTCGGTGCACGTGCAATACTTGTATTATCTGATGATTTTATATCCATTCGAGTATCGCCATTCGGTGTTGGTTCTATGGAACCATACGATGTAAGTGCGATTACCTTGTGGATTCACAGTGTCTCTGGACACTGCTTTTCAGTGTTTGATTTCATTGACTTTTCAGTATATCCCTATTGCTCTTTGATGCATCGATCTTTGCTTGGGCATTGATTATTGACTCTGGTCACTCTTGGGATTATTGCCTAAGGGCAACTTTATATAGCTTTGGCTACGCCGATGATATGAGGCGATTTTATTTATTTAACACTTTGGTGTTTGTATTCTCTTTGGAGATATTTACTGTTATTGATGATTAGGGATCGTCATTATATTCATGTAGTCCATATTACTCTTCTCTTTGGAGAAGTATTGTTTTATTTATGTACTGCATTATTATATATATCTCAGTTATTACTGATTATTTAGCTAGCCTGACCCGAGTGTTTTCGCTCGGGTCAGACCGAGTTGTTTCAGGTTAGATCTCTGGACTTAGCTTTCTGCGCTTCCGCTTGGACATTATCTGCTATGTTGATAGATAGCTCTTTTATTTGTCCACTATTCAGCTACTCTGTTATTACAGACTCTTATGTACATATTTTTGACTCACATGTGTGAGCGGTGGCTTTGTACCCACTTATAGTATTTGGATCTGTATTGATGATGTATTGTTCTGGGATGTTATATCTGTTATGTGATTCTGTTCTGTGATGTTTATCATTTATTACTATGCTTATTCTGATAGGTCTTTAGCCATTGTAATTTCGTTATAAATATTTATTGAATAGGTCGAACCACTAGAAAAAAAATAGATACCATCTTTTCGACGTATTCAGTAGATAGTTATAGCTTGATTACAAATGGTCGCTTCCATTATACTCTATTCTCCGCTTTAACAGACGGTATTACTCCCGTAATACTCTTTGTTACAGTGGGTCTGAGAGTGGGGCGTTAGAGCTTGGTATCAGAGCAAGGTTCAGAATTAAGCATAACAAACACAGAACGGATACACCTAGTACAATACATTTTAATTGGATCTGAATTAAATCAAATCCCTTCCTTATGCTTATTGATAGATAAGTTAGGAATATGTGTAGGAATTTATTATATTCTGTAGTATTCCTTAATTAAGTATCAATCATTGAATCATGTCTAACTCTAATTCCCGTTTGACTTTCAGTATGTCTGGAAGGGGAAGAGGGAGAACCACACGTCAGACTAGTGTTGTTGGGCAGTCCAGCAACACTCATCCAGAGGGCATGTTCATGACTACCGACCAGATCATGGAGCTGGTTCGGAATTCTCAGTCTCATTCCCAGTCTCCAGCCCCAGTTGCTGATGCTCCGCGCATGTCTGTTTTTGCACGTCTCTGCAGTGATTTTACCCATCTTGGAGGGAAGCCGTTCAGTGGCTCCAAGAATGTCTTAGAGGTCCAGGCTTGGATTTGGATATGTGAGCGCATTTTCACTCGTATGGATATCCCGGATCATGACCGTGTTCTTATTGCTTCTAGTCAGCTTCTGAGTCGTGCCCTGGATTGGTACGAACTACTTATTGCCGAGGTCGATGAGACCACACTTACTTGGGCTCAGTTTCGTCAGAGATTTGAGCTCAAATTCATCCTAGAGTCAGAGAAGAACTCCCTTGCTCGCCGCTTTCTTGATCTCAAGCAGGGGAAGTCCTCCGTATCCGACTATGTCTCTTCCTTCGAGGCCCTGTCCAAGTACGGCCTTGAGTTTATTGCTACTCCTTATAAGAGGAACCTCAAATTTGTTGAGGGCTTGAAGAAATATCTGAAGAGGCATCTTATGCTACAGCTTGAGCTCTCATTCGAGAAGCTAGTCGATGCAGCCCTACATCTTGAGTCAGTCGAGATGGAGCATAGTGATGATGGTGGTGGGGGTTCCAAAAACCCCAACCAGAAGCGGGGTCCATTTCAGAAGAACAAGCCTTGGAACAAGAAGAAGAAGACTGGCAGTTTTGCTGTCCAGGCTCAGCCTCAGACTCAGCCTCAGATTCAGTCACAGCCTAGTGGAACCCGTCCTCCGAAGAAATGCTTCAATTGCGGTTCTCCAGATCACTTTATTCGAGAGTGCCCCAAACCTCTCTATTGTACCTTTTGCAAGAAGGAGGGACACAGGATCTCCACTTGTCCTATTGCTCCAGCTAGTGCAAAGCCTAGCAAGCTTAATGCTGCCAAGGCTCCTGCATCTTCAGCTCGGCCTCGAGGTACGCATCCTTCCGTTCTCGAAGGTTCTATTTTATTTCATGGTAGATCTTGAAGAGTTCTCTTTGATACGGGTGCCTCTCACTCATTCGTATCAAAGGAGCTAGTAGATGCTTTATCCTTGGATGTTACTTGTCTGGTTTCTTCATTAAGGATTGTGAATCCCATCGGCGGATCCACGACCCTCAGCTTGCTTTGTGAGAATATAGATATCGATATTTGTGGATTTTCTTTCCGTGCGAATCTGCACGTTATGGAGTATTTGGGATTTGATATGATTCTTGGCATGGATTGGCTCGCTCAGCACGACGCCAAAATTATTTGTTCGGAGCGGATATTATTCATTCATCACCCTGATTCGTCCTCTCCGTTAGCTATTGTTCTTCAGAATGTTGGGATTTCTGATGTTACTCTATTTTCTCTTGATTCACGAGATGAGGATTTGGACTTATCTCGTATTCCTGTTGTTCGGGATTTCCCCGACGTATTCGAGCCAGTATCTGGCCTGCCGCCAAAGCGGGCCATTGAGTTCCGCATCGATCTCATTCCAGGCTCCCACCCAGTTGGGCGTCCTCCCACGAGGATGTCTACTAAAGAGAATGAGGAACTCAGGAAGCAGTTAGTGGAGCTTGAGGTGAAGCAGTTCATTCGATCCAGTTCTTCGCCATGGGGTGCTGCTGTGGTCTTCGTTAAGAAGCCCGATGGCTCTCTTAGGCTTTGCATTGACTATTGCAAGCTTAATGAGTTGACCATCAGAAATCGTTATCCATTGCCACGGATAGACGATATGTTTGATCAGTTGAGCGGTGCGAAGGTCTTTTCACAGCTCGACCTTGCCACCGGATTTCATCAGCTCCGAGTTGCGGAAGATAGCATTCCTCTTATCGCTTTCCGCACTCGCTATGGTTCTTTTGAGTGGTTGGTCATGCCATTCGGCTTGACGAACGCACCAGCTTTCTTCGTCGATCTTATGAATCGAGTATTCCGGGAATACATCGATAGATTCGTTCTGGTTTTCATCGACGATATTCTTATTTATTCTAGATCCAAGGAAGAGCATGCTCTTCATTTGCGGATCGTCTTGGATACTCTTCGTCAGCATCAGCTTAAGGCCAAGCTCTCCAAGTGCCATTTTTGGGAGAGCAAGGTCAAGTTCTTGGGCCATATTGTATCATCTGAGGGTGTTTCTGTCGATCCTGCCAAGATCGAAGCTATACAGAATTGGAAGCGGCCCGAGAACGTTCATGATATTCGCAGCTTCCTTGGTCTGGCGGGTTATTACCGTCGGTTTGTCAAGGATTTCTCTCGAGTTGCACTTCCCCTTACGACGCTGACTCGTAAGGGTGTTCGCTTTATTTGGTCTGATAAGTGTGAAGCTTCTTTTCAGCGACTGAAGGAACTTCTCACTCATGCTCCTATTCTTGTGGTTCCTGAGAGTAACCAGGATCTTGTTGTTTACACCGACGCTTGTGGTAGCGGGCTCGGTGCTGTGCTTATGCAGAAGGATCGGGTAGTTGCTTATGCTTCCAGGCAGCTACGTCCGAATGAGGTTCGCTATCCGACTCATGATCTTGAGTTGGCAGCTATCGTCTTTGCCTTGAAGACGTGGCGTCACTTTCTATTAGGCGAACGCTTCACTCTTTACACCGATCACAAGTCGCTGAAGTATCTTTTCAGTCAGAGGGATCTCAATATGAGGCAGCAGCGTTGGCTTGAGTTTCTCGCCTCATATGATTTAAATATTCAGTATACCCCTGGAAAGGGTAATCGTGTTGCAGATGCGCTTAGTCGCAAGCACTCGGCGGTAGTTTCTATGATGATTGCCGAGTGGAATGTTCTTGAGACTCTATCTTTATGTGATATTAGAGATCGAGCTTCATCTTCTGATGCTCCTGTCTTATTATTTAGCTTGGAAGCTCGTCCTATCTTATTGGATCGCATTGCCCATGCTCAGCGGCAGGATGCAGACTTATTGCATCTTATTCATCTTCTCGAGTCGGGATCCAGTGATGAGACATTGCTGAATTATTCTCTGCATTTTCATCGGTGTCTTCGTAGGAAGAACCGTATTGTTGTACCATCTGATTTATCACTTAGGCGTGACATTCTAGACGAGTGTCATCGCTCTAAGTACACTATTCATCCCGGTTCGAGTAAGATGTATGCCGATATGTGCCGGCTATATTATTGGGAGGGTTTGAAGAGAGATGTTGCAAGTTATGTAACCGTTGCATGACTTGGCAACAGATCAAAGCCGAGCATCAGCGTCCATCTGGTCTTCTTCAGCCGCTAGAGATTCCATTATGGAAATGGGATCAGGTATCCATGGATTTTATTGACGGTCTGCCTCGATCGAGGTCAGGCCATACTTCTATCTGGGTTATTGTTGATCGCTTGACCAAATCGGCTCATTTCATTCCGATTAGGTCCACTCGGACTGCTCCTCAGCTTGCCAAGCTATATGTGAAGGAAGTCGTTCGACTTCATGGCATTCCTAGCTCTATCATCTGTGATCGAGACACTATCTTTACTAGTCACTTCTGGAAGTGCCTACAGTCAGTTTTGGGCACAAAGCTGAATCTCTCGACTGCTTATCATCCTCAGACCGACGGTCAGACGGAGAGGGTGAATCGTGTTTTGGAGGATCTTTTGCGCTGTTGTATTCAGGATTTCGGAGGTAGTTGGGAGGATCACTTACCGCTTGTAGAGTTCTCCTACAACAACAGCTATCAGTCTAGTATTGGCATGACACCTTTCGAGGCTCTATACGGAAGGCCATGTCGCTCTCCTAATTGTTGGTTAGAATCTAGCGAGAAGCTTATTCTTGGTCCAGATTCAGTTCGGGAATCTTCTGAAAAGATTGTTCTTATCCGTCAGAGAATGAAAGAAGCACAGGACCGCCAGAAATCCTACGCGGACAACGGTAGGAAGCCACTTGAGTTCTCCATTGGCGATTCTGTCTTTATTCGGGTTTCTCACATGAAGGGGGTTGTGCGTTTCAGCTCCACAGGGAAATTGGCTCCTCGCTATATTGGACCATTTCCTATTACGGAACGCATCGGCCCCATTGATTATCGTATGGCTCTACCTACTCACTTCTCTGGAATACACGACGTGTTCCATGTTTCCCAGCTTCGCAAGTGTGTCCGCAAACCTGAGTCTATTATCGAGCCTCATATCGTACCTGATTTGGAGATCTCACCCGATCTATCTCTAGAACAGCAACCTCTTCGTGTGCTTGATTCGGAGGTCAGACGTCTTCGAAACAAAGAGGTTCCGCTTGTGAAGATTCAATGGTCGTCTAATCCTAAGGACTGCACTTGGGAGACCAGAGAATTTATCGAGCGTACTTATCCTGGTTTTCTTTCATCTTCCGGCACGGGCGAGCATCTATATTTTATCTTCTGTATTCCTTTTGTGGATTAGATGTTATAGACGACTTCTATAATTAAGGAATTGCGGGGACGCAATTTTCTTAAGGGGGGAGTCTGTAACAACCCTGAGATTGCAATTATCGAATAATGAATTAAAATTATGATTTTAAGTTAAAAAGGGAGCTAAACAAATTTTTGGGAATTTAAATTTGCAATTGGTTCGCAAATTAAAATATTTTTGGGTTGAAATGGGGAATTTTTTTTATGTGATTATAGGTTAATGGGCCAAATGAGCAATTATATGGTTTTATTTAAAACTAGGATGCTTCTTAGAATTTTGTTCACATGATAACCTTAGGAAAATAAACTAAGTCCTAATGGGTTTTAAAACCTCTTACCATGACCCATTAACCAACCCACTCCTATTTAATATCTCAAACCCCTCCCATAAACCCTAACCCTCCTCCTCTTCATAAATTCCTAAAACCTAGATCTAAACAAAATTATGGCCTCCATTTAGAAGCTCCATCTCCTTCTCTTCATAAATTAGTTTAATCCTAGAAGAAAAAGAAAAGAGAAGAAGAAAGGTAATGCAATCTCTCCTATTCTCTAATACTCCTTCTTAATCCCCATTTATCTCTATCATCTTGTAGTAATCAGTATTTTATTTTCTTTGTTGATTTTGGGTCCATGAAGCCTCTTGATCTTTGCTTTGGGGTTGAGGAGTTTGGCTTGCTTCATATTGTGCACTCAAACCATTTGATACTTTTCTTCATTAAGGTAATTACTATGGATTAGTAATTATTGCTAGTTGTAATGCTAAGATTTGACCTTGGTTTTCTTTAATTTAGTGTAATAATCATTATATGGTGATTAGTGATTGTTATTAGTGATTTTTTGATGCCAAAAAAGTGAAAAAAACATCCCTAAATGCCAAAAAAATGCAAAAAACTGTTGGCTGGAAAATACCTAGGCTGAAAATGGGCTGAAAACCCAACTCTGAATGCACCAGGCAGGCCTGGGTTGAACCCAGGGTGCTGCCCAGGTGCAGCAGGCTAGCCCAGTTGGGCTAGCCAGTAGAAAATTAAGTCCCCAGCCCAAACGGGCTGGGGCCGGCCACAGACCCCAGCCCGCTTGGGGCTGGGGCGGGCTGCAGGTCCCCAGCCCGCCTGGGCTGGGGGCGGGCCCAGGATCCCCAGCCCGCGAGGGCTGGGGGCAGGCCCTAAACCCCAGCCCGTGTGGGCTGGGGGGGGGGGACCCAAGTCCCCCAGCCCGCAAGGGGCTGGGGCGGGCCACCAGGCCCAGCCTGCAAGGGGGCTGGGCGGCCCCTTTTCCCCAGCACGCAGCGGGCTGGGACGGGGCCCAAGTTCCCAGCCCGCAACGGGCTGGGGCTGGCCCAACTCCCCCAGCCCGCAGGGGCTGGGGGCGGCCCCAGGTCCCCCAGCCCATGCGGGCTGGGGGGCTGGGCCCTCCCCAGCCCAGGCGGGCTGGGGCAAGCCGACGCGGGCCGGGCCCGTGTCCAAAAAATAATAATAATAATAATAATAAAAAATAATAATCTTTACCTCAGTGCTTTACTTTGGTTCCAGTTTTTGACCTCCAATTCACGATGCCGCCACGCTCGCATCGGTAGTCGGAATTCGACGTTTTTGGTCTCGTTGGAAAGGTGGAGTTCCGAACTCCATCTCTGGAAAATTTGGGCAACATTGGAGTTTGTTTGGCACTTCGATTTTCGTGTCAAATTTAGACTCTGGTCACTGTTGGAAAACAGTATGAATCTTTCTCTGGGTTCAACTTTGAGACGTCGCTGCCACTTCGTCTCAACTCGGAATCCAGAAATTCTTTTTTGCATCTTAAAGTAGGGATGTTGGACTATATTCCTTCCAGTTTTCATGCCATTTGGACACAGTTTGCTGGTCCAAATAAATTGCCGAACTTGGGTTCGCAGCAGTTTTTGAATGGTTTCAAACACTTAGAATATTTTTGATGATTTTTTGGTTTTCGTCGATTTCTTTGAGATTTGTCTCTGGATTTCGTACACGGCTTTATAAAAAGGATTTAAAAGGATTTTTCACTCCAAAATGGCTTTTGAAAATTATTATATAATATTATTTTTAATTATTAAATTAATTACTTCATAATAGGAGACTTTTCAAAAGGCCGTTTTAAAGTGATTTCAAAATCAATTATAAATCCATTTCGCACCATTATTTTCTATAATAAAAATCACACACTCGCTTTTTAGCACATCGAGCGAAGTGGAATGGTGCTTAAACGGTTAGGAAATCTCCGGCCTATGGAACCGTGTGTATTTTCTTTCCGGTTAATCCCCGACCTATTCGGTTGATCGTTTTGACCTTTGGGTCTAGTTTACCGATGATACGAGATGGACTTTTTATTGTTTGGAGTGTGAGCTTGCTATTGGTTAGTAAACCGTTTAGTGCGAACGTGGGGTATGGGACTCATTGTTAACACTTTACGGGTTCCTCTCCAAGAAGTTAGTGACACATTAGCCTCTGGGCGGCCAGTACTGGACCTCTGGGTCACCACGCCTCTGGGCAACCGTCTCTGGACACCTGCTCTATGGAGAAGTTTTTACGGCATGTGCCTCTGGGCCTTTATCCTTCTGGGAAGGATCTTGTCGTTTCGCGCGTTCCGCATCTGTGCGAGTGATCGATCACAACTCAACAGTACTTGGCAACAACGACTCTGGTCAGTGCACGTGCAATACTTGTATTATCTGATGATTTTATATCCATTCGAGTATCGCCATTCGGTGTTGGTTCTATGGAACCATACGATGTAAGTGCGATTACCTTGTGGATTCACAGTGTCTCTGGACACTGCTTTTCAGTGTTTGATTTCATTGACTTTTCAGTATATCCCTATTGCTCTTTGGAGCATCGATCTTTGCTTGGGCATTGATTATTGACTCTGGTCACTCTTGGGATTATTGCCTAAGGGCAACTTTATATAGCTTTGGCTACGCCGATGATATGAGGCGATTTTATTTATTTAACACTTTGGTGTTTGTATTCTCTTTGGAGATTTTTACTGTTATTGATGATTAGGGATCGTCATTATATTCATGTAGTCCATATTACTCTTCTCTTTGGAGAAGTATTGTTTTATTTATGTACTGCATTATTATATATATCTCAGTTATTACTGATTATTTAGCTAGCCTGACCCGAGTGTTTTCGCTCGGGTCAGACCGAGTTGTTTCAGGTTAGATCTCTGGACTTAGCTTTCTGCGCTTCCGCTTGGACATTATCTGCTATGTTGATAGATAGCTCTTTTATTTGTCCACTATTCAGCTACTCTGTTATTTCAGACTCTTATGTACATATTTTTGACTCACATGTGTGAGCGGTGGCTTTGTACCCACTTATAGTATTTGGATCTGTATTGATGATGTATTGTTCTGGGATGTTATATCTGTTATGTGATTCTGTTCTGTGATGTTTATCATTTATTACTATGCTTATTCTGATAGGTCTTTAGCCATTGTAATTTCGTTATAAATATTTATTGAATAGGTCGAACCACTTGAAAAAAAAATAGATACCATCTTTTCGACGTATTCAGTAGATAGTTATAGCTTGATTACAAATGGTCGCTTCCATTATACTCTATTCTCCGCTTTAACAGACGGTATTACTCCCGTAATACTCTTTGTTACAATGGGTCTGAGAGTGGGGCGTTAGAGGAAGACATTTTTTATTGAGTAAGAGAGTTGAAACTATTTTTATTTTAGTTGAATGCAAAAGAAAGAAAAGGAGAAAAGGTATTTTATATGTAAACTTTCATATAAATATAAAGAACATTGGTGGTCAGGATGTTAGAAACCAGAGAAAAAAAATTGTTGGGAAAGAAAAAAAATGTGAGGTAAAAATAAACAGTGAAAAAATAGAATGCAAACCGAAATTAGTTGTAAAGAGATGAGTAGTGTAGCGGTAAAGCACCAGATTTTCAAGTAAGAGATCCTGAGTTCGAGTCTTGAATTTTTTTATTTATTATTATAAATCCTTGATGGATATAATTCCTAATTCTCTTCTTAATTTTATAAATATATTTTCATTTAAAGGTTTTGTAAATATATTTGCCAATTGATTTTCAGAGGATACAAATTCTAGTCTGACTAAATCGTTTTCAATGTTATCACGAGGAAAATGATGACGTATGTCAATAGTTTAGTTCGTGAGTGATTGATAGGATTTTTGGATAAGTTTATAGCACTAGTATTATCACAAAAAATTGTTGATTTCAATAAATTAAAACCAAAATCTTAAAGTATTTGTTGCATATAAATGACTCGAGCACAAGCTAAGGCAGCAGAAATATATTCTGCATCACAAGTTGAAAGTGAAACACAATTTTGTTTCTTGCTAAACCAAGAGACTAAGGATTGTCCGATGAAGTGACAAGTCCCACTAGTACTTTTTCGATCCGTCCGACATCCTCCAAAGTCATCATCACTATATGAAACTAACTCGAAAGGACATTCTTTCGGATAGAAAAGTCCAAAATCTTTGGTTTTGCTTAGATAACGCAATAAGCGTTTTACTGCTCTCATATGTGATTCTTTGGGATTTGCTTGAAATCGTGCACATAAACGAACACTCATCATTATGTCAGGTCTACTAGCGGTTAGATAAAGAAATGATCCAATTATACTTCGATATAATTTTTGGTCAACACTTTTGCCATCTTCATCTCTATCGAGATGAACTGTTGTACTCATTGGAGTTGATTTAGCAGAAGTATTTTTCATATTAAAGCATTTAATTAGATTATTACAATATTTTTCTTGATTAAGAAAATTCCATTTTCTATTGTTTAATTTGTAATCCAAGAAAATAAGATAATTCTCCCATATGTGACATTTCAAATTTTTTGGTCATAATTTTTGAATATTCCTGACATATTTTTTCATTTGTAGAGCCAAAAATAATATCATCTACATAATTTTGAATAATTAAAATATCCTTTTTAGTTCTTTTAATAAAAAGAGTTTGATCAACCTTCCCAATTTCAAAACCAGAATCTATTAGATAGCTCTTAAGACGTTCATACCAAGCACAAAGTGCTTGTTTTAGACCGTATAAGGCTTTCTTAAGTTTATAGACATGGTCTGGAAATTTTTCATGAGTGGATAATGGAGATTGTTCAACAAAAACATTTTCTTTTATATAACCATTTAAGAAAGCACTTTTAACATCCATTTGATAAAGTTTGAAATTATGTAAACATGCAAAGGCCTGTAAGATATGTATTGCTTCAAGTCGTAAAATTGGAGCAAACGTTTCTTCATAGTCAATTCCTTCTTCTTGTTTACATCCTTGTGCAAATAATCTAGCTTTATTCCTAGTTATATTATCTTGTTCATATACTTTATTTTTGAAGACTCATTTAGTACCAATGACTGTTTGATCACTTGGTCTAGGAATTTGTTCCCAAACTTCGTTTCGTTCAAATTGGTTTAGCTCTTCTTGCATAGCTATAATCCAATAGCCATCAGTAGATGCTTCTTTTGCATTTTTAGGTTTGATTTTAGAAAGAAAAGCTACATAGCCCATTTGATTAAGTTGATTTCTAGTTCTAACATGTGAATCAATTTCTCTTATGACATTTTATACTGGGTGGTCTCGTAAAATCCTAGGAGGAGATCTTAATTCATTTTCATTATGAACAATGTTTTCATTTTCTTCAAAGTTATAAACAATGTTTTCATCTTCTTCAAAATTATTTTGAGTAACCGTATTTGTGACCGTCTTAGGTATATTCTCATCATCCTTTAAATTATTATTAAATTCGAAATTTTCTTCGAATGAAACATGAAGTATTTCTTCGATATTTTTGTTCTTTTATTGAAAATTCGATAAGCTTTGCTTCATTCTGAATATCCTACGAAGATTGCTTCATCGGATTTTGGATCGAATTTTCCAAGCTGATCTTTTGTGTTTAAGATAAAACATTTTGAACCAAAAGTTTTAAAATATGAAATGTTTGGTTTTCTTTGATGAAAAAGTTCATATGGAGTGTGTTTTGTTAAAGATCGAATGGAAACACAATTTATAACATAGCAAGCAGTTGGTATAGCTTCTGCCCAGAAATGTTTTGGTAATGTGTTTCCATTTAACAAAGTTCTTGTACATTCTTGTAGTGTTCTATTTTTTCTTTCTACAACTCCATTTTATTGTGGTGTTCTAGGAAAAGAAAAATTATGCTAAATTCCCTTTTTATTACAAAAATGTTCAAATGCTTCATTTTCAAATTCACCTTCATGATCACTTCTAATTTTCTTAAATTTTAAAGTTTCGAGATTTTGAATTTCCTTTGCAAAAATATTGAAATTTTTAAAAATGTCACTTTTATTTTTTAAGAAAATAGTCCAAGTATATCTTGATAAATCATCTACTATAACAAGTACATATTTACTATGATTTATAGATTGAATTTGAGTTAGACCAAAGAGGTTAAATGTAATAGTTCTAGTGGTTGTATAGTAGAATTTTTTTTTTTTGATTTAAAGAATGATTTTGATAATTTTCCTAATTGACAAGAATCACAAATATTTTTTACTTTAAAGTTCATTTTTGATAAACCTTTTACTAAATTATTTTTTAGATAATTTGTTTATAATTTTGAAATTAATATGACAAAATCTTTTGTGCCATAACCAAGGATCATTTTCTTTGGCTATTAAACACATATTTGTATTGTGATTTATACTTATACTTAAAACATAAATATTTTTATCTCTAAAACCTTCAAATAGATTTATTTTCATCAAAAATGCTACACTTATTTTCATAAAAAGTAATATTGAATCCTTTGTAACGTAATTGGCTGATACTAAATAAATAATGCTTTAAATTCTTAACTAATAAGACATCTGTAATAAGAGGTGATTTAGATATACCGTTATTGCTCACATCGCCTTTACCGATGACATATCCTTCGGAATTATCTCCAAATGTGACAGAACCTCCATCTGAGTAATTAATGTTTGTTAGCGTCCCTTTATTTCACGTCATGTGTTTTGAGCAACCACTGTCTAGTATCCATTTTCCTCTCTTTTTGGATGGTACCTGCAAAATATAGAATTAACACTGGTGCCACCAATTTATTTTGGGTCCTAAGAGTTAGGTTTTAGGAAGCCAAACCCAAGAGGGTTCAGAATTCCTTTTGAAAACAAAATCTTTGTTTTATGAACAATTTTTATAAAAGATTTTATATACTTATTTCTAATTGAAGAGTTATTTGTTTTAGGAACCCAAATTTTAATTGATATAGTAAAATTTGAAATTTTAGAACTAGGTTTTTCAACTTTATTATTCCTTTTATATGAAGAATTCTTTTTCTTCGGAATAATTTTAGAGGATTGTTTATATCCTAGTCCTCCTTTATCTGAAACAGTTTGAGAATTTTCTATAATTTTGGAAAGATTTTCTCTACCTTTATTAAAATTAGAAACATTTTTAGTAATGTCTTCTAACTTAGTTTTAAAGCTAGAATTATCTAATTCTAAAATCTTGATATTTGCTTTAAGGTCCTGATTTTCAATTAATAAAGCATTATTATTTTTTCTTTATGAGTTCCTATCTCTTGACTTAGTAGAGAAAGTTGAGATGTCATATTAGAACAAGATTCTTGAGTAACTTAGAGTTCTTCTTCTAAAATTTTCTTTTCATGTCTTAGCATTTCTATTTCGATTTCAGTTCTATTCAATTTTTCAAGAGCTTCTTTGTACATTCTATTTTTTTCCTTATAGTTTATCAAGTAATTCTGAATTGATTTTCAAAAGGTCATTAAAAGTTAGATCACTTACCTTGTCTTTTATAGCCATAAAGCAAATGTTGGCTTGTTCTGAATCACTGTCTGAGTCGCTTTCTGATGATGAAGATGATTCTGTATCGTCCCATGTGACAGAGAAAGCTTTCTTCTTGAATTCGTCCTTCTTGTGCTTATACTTATCCTTCTTTTTCTCAAAACAATCTTTCTTGATGTGACATTTCTTATGACATTCATAACATTCTAGAGCAGATGATGATGGTTTGTTAGTGTTGTTATTGTTGTTGGAGTTGTTCTTGTTATTTCTAAATTTGTTGCTCTTTCTAAATTTCAAAAACGTTTGAAATTTTTAGCAATGAACGCCATATCTTCTTCATCTGAATCCGATTCATATTTTCTGCTTGAAATGCTATAATTTTCTTATCTTGAGCTTGTACTCATTTTTCCTGGGGATTAACTTCCTAAGATATTAGATTTTCAATTAACTCTTCTGGTTTTACGGTTGAAATGTCGTTACCTTCTTCGATTGCTAAAAATTTTCATTCCCACTCATCTGTTAGTGAGTTGAGGATTTTTGAAACAATATCAAAGTCTGTGTAAGTTTCTCCTAGTGATATTAAAGAATGATATATATATATACATTTATATATATATCTTGAAATCTAGAGTACATTTCATTGATTGTCTCATTTTGTTTCATTTTAAAATTCTAGAACTGATTTTTGAGCATAGAAATTTTACTTTGTTTGACTTTGTTAGTTCCTTCATGTGTAACTTTAAGTGTACGTCAGATTTCATGAGCAGTTTTACACATGCTTATTCTATTAAACTCATTTTTGTCTAATGCACAATACAACATATTCATAGCTTCAGCATTTGCAGTTGCATCTAATTTTTGCATGTTAACCATGCTGAATATTCAGTAATAGGACTAATACATTCCGATTGCGTAATGTTCCAGTTTCATAACTACTTGCTTGTATATAGATTCTCATTCTAGTAGCCCAATAGTTATAGTTCAATCCATGGTCGTGCAGTAGATTGACTTCTAAAAAGGTAGTGTTAGAAACAGTATTGGTGTTGTTTTCCATATTAAAACAATATCAGATAACTATGTTACGGTTATATGATGGCCTTACTCTGATACCAAATGTAAGTTACTCTGCTATAGGATCATGTAATATGGATAAGCTACTTGTGCGGAATATAAACTAAGTAAGTAAATCATTAAAGCAGTAAGGAAAATGACACCGGAGATTTTTATACTGGTTTGAACTCCTGTTCTACGTCCAGTCCCAGACTCCTTCTAGAATTAAAGCTAGCAACCCTCACTTAACCCGGAGGAATAGGTTTACACCACTTGAGAAACCGAACAGGACTTCTACCGCCTAAGCAACCGAATAGGACTTCTACCGCCTGAGCAACCGAACAGGACTTCTTTACGAATAACAAAAGTATCTAACTGTAGTATTCTCTTTTTAAGTATCATTGATAAGTCAGTTAAGTACAATCTTCCTATAATTTTCCCTTTTTGATATATATTGTAATGTGCTTTGAGAATTGTGGAAGATAGTGCGATCAATGATTAGAGAATGTATGTAGTTTGAGTGCAGTTTGAAAATAGAGAATAGATAAAAATTCAAGAATATTAGAATCAGTTTCGGTGAATTGTTTGTTGAATTTTGAAATCTATTTATGGAGATTAAAAAGTTGCAACCTTTGTTGAAAGGTAACAATGAAAAGAAACAGGTGCAACTGTTGGTTTGAAGATGTTTCTCTTCGATGAAGAGAAGCGTCTTTTCATAAAAAATAGCCGTTGAAAATACTCAACCGGCTGAATGAATTCATTCAGCCTTTTGAATTTTAAAAATCGAAAATAGCAAAGAATTAGGCTATTTTTGGCCAAATTCAGCAGTCTGAATGAATTCATTCTGCCGGCTGAATATTGTGAAACAATAAATTTGTTTCAGCAAACAGCCGTCTGAACGAAGACATTCAGCCGGCTGAATTTAGCATATTTTGAATGGTAATGCATGTGTGTATGTGTTTATATATATATATATATATATATATATATATATATATATATATATTCAGGAGAGATTGTAGCATATTACTAAATGACAAGGAGTCTAAATAAAGGACTATCAGCTTAAAAAATCGTCTGAATATGAATCTGCAACAAATCTCCTGCATAAATAATTAGTACACACAAAAATATACTTATATGGTTTGTCACAATCAAAATGATGTTAAATCGAGATTCCAACATTATACTCCCCGTGAGTCCGAATCCAAGCCTTGTTTGCCCCCTCGTCGTGCATACGCTCTAATATCTCTACTAACTTAAGGTCGAGCCTCCCAAAACATCATCATTCTCCAATTCTAGGCCATAGCATTGAAGCCAAGATCAAAACAAACTCGATGAACTTTGTTTCATGATTTTTTAATTCTTATATATTTAAATTTTGATTTTTGAAGTTTTATATTAAAGAGAGAAACCATTTCCTGGTTTACAGAAAATGTTAAATAGAGGTGAAGAGGGATGGGAGCAGCATGGGCCTGAGAAGATGGGGTATGGGCTAATGGTATGGCTGAAATTGTGAACAAGTACATACACACACATATATAGTTTTAATTTTAAAATATTCAATAAAAAAGACCCAAAAATTTCGACCTTCAAACAAGGCGTACCACCTGGCATTCTATATGTTATACCCCTATTTCAAATACAATAGAACTACCCCCAAGCCTTTATTCAATCATATGTAGAAGATAGCTTTTTCAACCCAATTATTATATTAAATTTTCGATATTATATTCTATGCGTTTCGATCTCTCACAACCAAACGATACATCTGCTTACCATGAAATTTGATAGTATACTATGATTCACTATTACGAATTCAATAAAACTGGTCTCATTGAAATCTGAAACTATGCCTCGGAACGACAATTTCACAGATTTAAATATTGTTTTATATTTTAGTTTTTGATATTTATCCGATCTATTTATATTTGTCAATAAATTTACAAACTGAATTTACGAATATTATTTATTAATTAAAAGAAGTTAAATAAAATTATTAATCCATTTAATTAACATTTAATTTCGTAATTCAAATATTAACCATTCCCTATATTTGAATTATATGTTATTAAATTATATAATCTAATTATTTAACTATTTAAAATTAATTAAAATTTAAAATCAAATAACCAGAATTTTGGGTTGTTACACAATTTCTTTGGGTAATTCGAGGATAAACATTTCGGCTAGTTTTGTGGTAATCTGAATAATCTTCTAAATGACGATCAAATGTTTGAATAGGCAAACGTTGTGGAGTACTAAGTAAACTATTCTCTTTAACATTGTGCAATCGAAATGAGTCAAATCTGAATGAACCCAAAGTGAGTTTTAGTAAATAAAATTGTTTGAAATTATTTCATAAAAGAAATATATGTAGTATGTTTAATTAGTTTTTAAGTTCCATTAAAGTGAACTGATTTCCAAATAAATAGTATTTTTGATAAAAGATGGTTTTGATAAATGAATTTTTATCCTTAGTGAAGATAACGGATAATTTAACATTAATTTCAATAGGTTAGAATTGGTAAGAAGGTTTTGAAAACATTATTTTGTCAAAACCATAAATTTTATTTAAAGCCTCCGAGTAGTGTAACCTAATTGGTGTTATTGGGCCAGTCCATAAACATTATCCATTATAAAACCTTAAAATAAAAAGGTAAGAAGGTTTGAGTAGACATTTTTTATTAAAACCATAGCTTTTGTTTAAAATATGTGAGTGGTTTAAACTATTTTTTGTTTGGGATCAACCCATAAGCATCGTCAATTTGAACACTCTAAGTTAAAGAGGTCGAGAGGTTGACTTAGCATTAAAAGACTCAAATTTTTATTATATCTTTACTAAATTGAGAAAAGAAAAATAAATTTTATTTTTTGTATGTACTCTTGGGATTTAGAAGGGTATTATACAAGTAAAAAAAGTGGAATAAGTTATTATTTGATGTTTTATAAAGAAATGACTTTATAAAATATTTTTAAACTTATGTGAAAATTTATGAATTAATTCATAAACAATTTAGGCATTAAATAAAATACAAAATTAAAATTTAAGTGATTTGTAAATATTGGTTTAATTAAGATACTAATAATTTTTTAAAATTAATTTCAATTTTGTTTGAAGAAGCATAGGTAATCCTCTAAGCAATAACCAAAGGCTGATTAGCAAAATGACACACTTTGGAAATTATTTATATTCTCAGGCAATCAAGAAATTTTTTGAACTTAAGTTAAGAATTATTTGTTAATCATTTGACATTTTAAAATAATGTTAAATGTTAGATTTTTCTTATGGAATTTGATTGATTGATTGTGTAATCTTATATACCATAGTTTTATAAAGTTAAAATTTATAAACCAAGGTTTTTGAATTGATATTATTAGGACCTAAATCCCGGTGATTTTGAAAAGTGATTTTTAGAAAAATTTGAGAAATAAATAGATTGTTTGCTCTAGTTGCTATTTTAGTAGGAACCGGAATACTGCTCGAAGCTCCATATTGTTTCGATTCTAGAATTTAACTTGTTTTATTAGGAGGACCACCTCCTTGACATTTTTTATTCTTGTTTTTGATTTACTTCTCTTTTTGAGCAATTCGAAAAATAAATTTTGAAAATATTTTGAATATAAAACCCAAGCATTTAGTTTTAAATTTTGGAAGTATTTTGAAAAATGTTGGATGCATAACATTTATTATAGAATATTCTCTTCATTTTGTTGCATATGTTTGTTACATTGCTTTTGGTTGCATCAAGTTACTTGATTGTATATGGTTGTTATAGTGTTTATATTGCATATGCTTATAATGGGAAAAATATGACTAAACAAATTTACTGAAAACCAAGTAAGAAAACTGATTTTTCTTAGGTTGGTTATTACGTCTTCCACTCTATAATAATTTCGGGGACGATATTCTTTTAAGGGGGAGAGTGTAACGACCTATAAATTAATCACATAATATTTGAATATTTAATCATTTTTGATATTTAAATAATAGATTTTAATAACCAAATAAACATCTTTTAAATAATAATTAATGATTTTAAAATCATTTTCAAAGTATGTTTACTAAAATAGTTAGTTCAGATAAAAATAGATTATGTGATCGAAAAACATATTTTGAAATTTCGAATTTTTGGTATTGAAAAGTCATTGGAAACGTCGTGTACATTTGTATGAACACGCGCATACATAAGCATGTCGTATGGTTAGTTAATTAAGCTATTAGTAGTAATGAACCATGCTTACTTTAAATATAAACATGATGTGACACATTATGTTTAAAAGAAAAGGAAATAATAAAATATAAAATAAGCTTTCTTGTGTCATCGTACCTCAATACCATACCTTAGTGCACACTATGAAGAAAGGCACATTCAAGCATGGGTTTGCATCCTAGGTAAAGTGTAGAAGAGAGGGGGAGGGGGACACGTGGCATCTTGTAAGTGGCAATGAAAAGGCAAGGTTAGTTTAGCCATTTTATGTGTTTCATGCCTATATACGCCCATCCACTCTCCACGTCTTCATACTTTATGATACCATTCTCATTTTCTAAAATCCTTCATCTCTTCATATATGAACATTCATGGCTTCTTATGAAAATTCCTGAGTTAAAAAGTTAGCCCATCCACCTTAAAGATAGTTTCTATATTCCTAAAACCAAGTTAAAACCTTTCCACTTCACTTAAGATTAAAAATAACACCCATAACTCCCCTTTTACATCATGGTCGTGCCCTATAGCCTCTAGACTGAGCCTTAAAGAACCTCCAAGACCCACTAAGTCAAGTCTTTTGCATAGCAAAGCCCAGTTCTAGTGGTTTTCGAGAAGTTAATGCAAATTCGGTAAAGTTAGTAAGTGTTTCATGAGTAAAACTCTACATTTATAACCAAAGTTTTTAAAATATTTTAATGCTCATATTATTGTTCTGTGAATGTCTGTTGTATATGTATTGTAATGGTTTGGTACTTGGTTTGGTTCATGGTGCAAAAAGTTATCGCATTTGGAAATTAGTTTGCATGTGGTAAGAGAAATGAAAAGTTAGTGGCTAAAGTTAATTATACTATTGGAAAATGTTGGATATATGTTGTATTATTATAAATGACCATATATATGCTTATATCCTTGCTTTGTGATGTTTGGTTGAATTTTTAATGACATTAACTTGTTTACCGAGCTGCCCGGCACTTTCGGAAAATCACTTCTTACTGAAACCATTTCGTTTCATTTTCGTGCTTGGATTAGCTTTACAAGTTAAGTAAGTTTTTTAAATAATTATGATTTTAAATTTAATCAATTATTTTAATAATGATTAACTAATTTAACTAATTATTTAATTAATAGGGATCAGGGTTAACTAATTACCTTATTAACGACGTGTTCAAAAATTAACTAATTACTTGGTTATTGAAGGTTTGAAATTAATTAATCATTTCATTTAATGATGTTTAAGGCTAATTAATCCTTTGATAATGATGGATTAAACTTAATTCATCAATTTTCTATTAATGTCGTTAAATTAATTAATCTTTTTAATTAATGATTTTTTTAAAGTAAATCTATTTATTTTAATTTTAAGTAATCATTCCTTTAATAATTTTTTAAAGTTAATCGTTTTAAATAATGATATTTAATTATTTATTAATAAATTTAATTAATTATTGTTATCCTGCATTTTGGCCGGCTATACTCAGACCGACTGGACAAGTTAGACTGGGCGGTCATCAAAGAAGACAGCCCGGAAAGATGATTATTAGGCTCAACGATCAAGTGCAGGCAATGATATAAAGCGACGATCAACTGAGACCATCGGATAGACTCTTCAGAATATTCTAAGTATGGAATAATGTCTCCCCTAGGTGGGGGTTCAGTGCCTATCCCTTTCCTTAGGATCGATACATATCATCAATTAATGTCCTAAACTTGGTAAGATCGATATAAAGTGACAAGGAAGGCCCCTATGAGACTACATTCCAAGTTTAAAGTCATTTGGAGTTCGTATGCTCAAATTATGGGCAAATTACTTCCCCTACCAAAAGGGAACGGTATAAAAGGAATCAGTATAAAGGGATCGTCCATATTCAGCTTTCAATACACAGTGCAACAATGATAGGTCAATAACTCAAAATCTACAGATGCTATCAATATGAAACTTGGAGTATAAGCTAATTAGGACATGTGGAACAGCCCATAGGGATCGCATGGCATTTGGAGCAAGTTGGAGGGATCAGTACCTATCCCTCTAGAGGGATCGGTAGAAATCAAAATTCAAGCAACACTACTTCATAAAAAATGCGATATCTCACAAACCATATGTCAGAACCACACAAAATTTGGGAAGCAAGTAGCTAACATCATAAGGCATCTCTCAAAGGGATCGTAGTCCATTTGGATGCATTTATAGGGATCGACTGGATGCACCTATAGGGATCGGTACCGATCCCTATTATTCGTCCCGATGGGCCTGTAAATTTTTAGGCCACCTCATCTTGGTCACTTTGAAGCTTTTTCCAAAATTTTGGTTCAATTCTTCCACGACTTCCCATATAAATTCAGTAGGCATGGCCTTAGAAAAGGTATCCTGCTTTCCCTACCGAGGCTCTGCCATTTTTATTCTTCACTTTTGTACTAATGGATCCCAACTAATCCAAACACTCTTGTAACATTAATCAAGTGGAATATCAATAAAAATATGTAGTGGATGTAGGCCAAGATTGCCGAACCATTATAAATATTATGTGATGTTCATTTATGATATAGGCTCTGTTTTAATTTCATTCTTCATTTATCTCTACTTGATTCTATTTGGTATTGATACCCTTTTTGGCATCAACATTTTGATGCTTTCACCAAGAAATGAATTCTCGGGTTGATTGGATCTCACCTTCTACTTGTGGATTCCTATATTCACAAGATAGATCCAAATATTAACCTGCAAACTTCATATTCTACTCAGATTTGAAGGAAATTTGAGGAAGCTGATAGCCTTGGTTAAAGGAACTAAGTCTACATCCTACGTTTTTGGAGGATTTCATTATGCTAATGCCCTTGTTTGGAGTTATTCATGTATTTATGTCCATTTGGCTGGGATCGGATTTACTCACGTATGCAAGATCTTGGGATCAGATGTTGAAGTTTGCACTCAAGTTAGCGAAGGATCGATTTGTGTCTCAAAGCCATGTTGGTCGATCCCTCTCACAAGGCCATAGTGGTCGATTCCCCTCCAACCTCAACTACAACCAATCGCTTCAAAATTCTTGCATATCCCTCCATAATGCTTAAATACCAATCCCTCCAAAAAGCTTATATACCGCAAAAGGCTTATATATTGATCGCTCTAAAAAGCCTATATACCGATCGCTCCAAAAAGCTTGTATACCAATCCCTCCAAAAAGCTTGCATACTGATCGCTCCAAAAGCTTATATACTAATCGCTCCAAAAAAAGTATATATACTGATCCCTCTATAAGTGTACATATCGGTCCCTTCAACATATATGTATACCGATCCCTTTAGTATATATACTGACCCCACTCCAAGGTATGTATATACCGATCCCTCTTGAATGTATATATATTGATCGTTGTTCATAGTATAACTACCGATCCCTTAAGCTATATCGATCCCTCAAGCTAATGTTCATGCTCAATATCGATCCCTCTACAAATCCGTTCATAATCGATCCCTTTGGCCGATCCCTCGTTCACGTCCTTACAGTCGTCCCTCTCACATAGCAACCGGGTATGATCCATTTTTATAAAAAAATAAGTCTGAATTGCAACCAGGGAACAAACAAGCAACCGCTACTCAAACGCGACTCCTAAAGGTTGGATAACATAGGTGATGTGGCTCTAAGCAAACCCAGGAAACTTTGGCCCAAAGCCAAACTTTAGTAAAACCAAGGTTTACTCCTAGCAAATGCCTAGATGACTCCAAGCACCGTTCTTCACTGATCCAGCATTTTGAATTCAGTGACTCCAAGCAAACTAATTGCCGACTCCAAGAAAATAGCAAATTATCTGGGGTCGGGCTCCAAGTAAAATATCACCAATCGATCAAATGTTGGACAATCATGCGTATATCATTCACAAGCATAACAAGTAGTTGTAACTTAAAAATGAGTCAGATCGACAATGACTGAATCATCTCCCTCCCAAGTCGAAGCTTATTCGTTGAAGCTGTTCAGTGTGTAGAATATCCAAGAAAATTCAATGTACCAATCTTATTGGTTTACTCAAGGAAAGCAGATCTTGGACTACATATCATGAAATTCGAGTCGCATGTGAATCCCGCCAAAGGGATACGTGCCATCGAATGCAAACGCTTTCATCGAAGGTGTGTCGATCATGTGATTTATGCGATCATTCACCCAAATCCATCTCCTCATTCAATCAACTGGATTAGAAATTTGTCGAGCAATTTAGAATGCTTACGACTCACACCAATAATGTGATGTCATTATCTAATTTATTCCAAATGCTAGGTGAGCCACTCAGAGACTTCCTATATAGATTTAATGTCATCTTCATCATCACTAAAGCGAGCAATCCCAGCGAGCATATCATACTGAACGCGTCGATGAGGGGAATCAACCCCAAAATAGATTTTGGTAGCTAATTAGTTAGAGAGCCTCCTACAATCTTGGATCATCTCTATTACAAAGTGAATCAGAAACTAAGCACGGAGGAGGTAGAGCACACCTAGAGAAAGAACAATATGGGCCCATTAGCGAAGGAGTCAAATTCCAAGAGACTACCCAGGATCTCAAAATTAAACTCATATACTCTTTTGAATCGTTCAATTGATAACATCTACTTGGAGACTCATGGCTTAGAGCAGTACTAAAACTAGCCTTGAGAGAGTCCACTGAAGCCTAGAGAAAATTCAAGGAATTTTGTATATTCCAAGATGCACACGGTCCTAACACTGGCGATTACAAACCCCTCCGCGATGTGATCAGAAAGCTGTTTTGGAAAGGAAAGTTTTAATAGTATGTGCAAGCCCTACAGAATGGTGGGCATGGAACATCCGATGCCTATCAATGAAGAACTCTGATTACCAATCAGGCCACTGATGGTCGACATTCCACTGAAAGGAGCTATGGGCAAAGTTATGCGAGCACACGATGATGCTTCACTTACCAACGAGATTTATTTTGATCTTCTTTAAATTATTTCTAATTCAATTTCAATTATGCTGCGAAATGTTTGTACCAAAATTGGGCACAACACTCTTTGGATGTGTTTGAAGAGATAAAATGAAGAAACTAAATGTAAAATGAGGTAGATCTAACAAACACACCAAACAATAGGTATGAAAAACACACAAATTTAGAGTGGTTCGGCGTATTTCCGACATCCACTATGAAATGACTGATGTTTATTGAACTTTTCTCACTGATTACAAGAGATTACAACAGCACAACCGTAGTATAGAAGTGATTTTGGCAAACTATCGGCGTAGAGGAGCAAAAGTCCCTTTCTGTAGGTCTAGGGTCGCTATTTATAGGTGTAGACTGCAAATATCGGGCTAGAAACTCGAAAGACCCCTTCTCTCATGTGGATGGGTCCACATGATCGATCCCTGGACATTTGGACTCGACCATGATCAATATGTATGGAATTCATATCGATCAAGAAATGATCATTTTGGACTAAGATCGATCAGGCACAATCTTGAAGTAGTACACAAGCTCCTATAAAAATTTGGTGGCATTTGGACTTGTAGATTTTGGGTTATGATCGATCCAAGGTTGAATTTATAGTTGGCAGGAATTCGCATATCGATCGGTTTGTATGGATAGTTTTTTGTATCGATGTCCTTTTCATATCGATCGGCTGTGTGGTGATGACGTGGAGCGATGACTTAGAGGAGATCCACTTTTCATGCCATGTGATAGCTTCTCTTAGTTAACCATGCCTTCGTCATATCGGTCTTGATAATGCTTTTCGTATCGATGCTTCAGAGGTCGCTTTGTATCGATATTTGTCGTTGGCTTTGTATCAATAATTGTGGGCCGCTTCGTATCGATGGAAGGTGATGACATTCGTAACGATCTTTCATGCGCTCTTCGTATCGATCATTGGCTAATCGATATGAAATGTTTGGATAGGAGGATCGATACGAAGCATGTAGAAAAGGAACCGATACGAAATGATGACTATTGATGGATACAGAGAGGAACGAGCTTGATGGATATGAAGAGGGGTGGTTTTTGATGGATACGAAATGAAGCCTTCTCTCTTGATTTTGATCGATCCATAACTTGAGCATATGAACTCCGATTGACTTGGAATTCGAAATGCTGGTTTTCATAGCTTTGCTTATCATGTCTTGTCAATTGTAGCTCGATCCGGACTCGGACCAAATTTTCCAGTATACATAGTGAACCTGTGTATAACCTATCTTCGGGCCAAATTATCCTTGGTTTTTAGTTAAGTCCTTGGTATCACGGCCTTACCAAAAGGCGGGATAATAGTTCCCCCAAAAGTATGTCTTGTGTGAACACGATGTGCTTTAAAAAGTTGCATTATTTATTCTAAAAAAGCTCTATCTGATTTGTTGAATAATCATTGCCTTCTCATCAAGAGATGTGAGCTTTGATCGATTTTCAATAATATAATTTTGTATTGTTGGCTGCCAACGATTATGCAGTGCATTGTCATAATTGAGTGTCGAGTGCTAATAATTTGTCATTCGATGTTGTGATTGTCATAAGGTGAGTATTCAATTCCTGTAAATTTTGAAAGTTGAATGTTAATTCATCATACATGAACGTATCTTAACCTGACTCCCGTTGACGTCTGCACGTTCACGAGTCGTTGTGAAGTTTTTTTTTATCGAATATGCTTTTTTTATATTTGGATCGTGTTTCGTATCGATCCTCTCCTGGATCGATGTGAAATTCGAGTTGTAACGATGCTTGATGGTCGTATTTATAGTATCTCTCCATATCGGTCCTCTCCTGGATTGATTTAAGAAGTTGGAAAATTGTCTTCGTATCAATGGCTATGAATCCCAATAGCCTTAAAAATGATGGATACGAAGTTGTAATTTCGTATCGATGGACTTATGATGTATACGAACAGTCCAAACGGTCCTCCGAGTATCACTCGTATCGATGGAGATGAACTCCAGTGGTCCTTGAAGGGATGGATACAAAATTTTCACCTCGTATCGGTGAATCATTGATGGTTTGAACAACCATGCTCTAGATTGATTCGAGCCAATGGTTACGAATAGCTGTTGCTCCAGATCGATGGTGGATGGATACGAAGAAGGCTTCTTCGTGTCGGATAATATGGAAACCGCTTCCACCAGTTATCAGCACTAGGAGACAAATCATCTCTTGTCTGGATAGAATCCATTAAATACCATTTGTACTTAGAAAAATTGCACTTTCTTTCTACTTTCATACTTTCCTTCATATCGATAGAGAACTCGAGAAAGAGGAACTATCTCCATCCCTAAATCAAATTAACTTGCTAACCCCTTGAACCAACCGTCTAAATTCGGTAACTGACTAATCGGTTCACATTAAAATGATGAGATTCGAGTTCTAATGAAAATTCATCCAAGTTCGGGCCTATTCCAATGGTGTCGAGGCCAGCGTTGGGTCGGAGCATGGTTGAGGGAGAAGGAAACGACGTTCAGTCTATTTGGAGAAGAAGGATCACCGATGTATATGAAAGAATCAGTGAAAGGACCCTTAGCCTCGATCTCATATCGATGTAGGAAGGGAGGAAATCAGATCTTGTACTGATACGAAATGGAAAGTTTGCATAGATTTAGAACCGATAGGTGAAAGGAGGAGTTTCACATCGATCTGGTGTGGTGGATCTTCGTATCGATCTAAAGCGATCGGTATGAAGTCAAGGAGCCGATGATCGATACGAACTCCCATTGTAGACGACCGATACAAAATCCCATGTTGGAGATCGATACGAAATCCTCGATTGATTATCAATACGAAACCTATTTTATCTTTGATCGATACGAAATTGGGCTTTTAGGGAACGATCCAAGTTTGAACTTCTGCCTTGCATAACTGAATGATGGATACAAACTTTTTCACATGTTCGAACATTTGACTACTAAGAGCTTCTGCCTTGCATGGTTGGACTCAACATTTTCACAGCATGTTTGACTACCTTCCAAAGCTAGTCGATGGAACTATAACTTGAAATTTTTGATGAACTTTAACTTGGACCGTTCTCTGAATCTAGATGGCACGGTTGGGACGGTTGGGACGGTCAGTGATAACGGTCACTCCAGTTGAATCTCGAAGTCTTATAATTTTATTATCTTTCGAACTTATAGAAATTCAATGTATTATGTTGCACTGCACTACACAACACGATCATTCACTTCACATCATAGGAACATGGGTATATTGCCATCTAATGATGATTTTTACTGAGTTCAATAGCTATGGATCCCGAAAGTTCACAGTCGTCGGATGTCTAGAGTCCGCCTCACCTCATGATCGAAATGTTGACTATTGCAGTCGAAGTTATTAACCCTGCTCCAGATGAGCTACCAAAGGCAGTCTTTGTTGCACATCCATAAGATTCTATTCGTTCTAATATTTCTGAAGATATGCTGGGCAAAATTTTTTTAAGACATGGGTTATCGCTGGACGAGTCGTACTGCCAGGGTCAGAAGATAGAGCCCACAACATCTCGGAAACGTATACAGCCTGCAATAGATTTATGTGTGCAGCCGGGACACTTCCTTCTTTCAACCAATTCATTCGGAAGTTCTATTTTTCTTGGGGATCGCTCCGTCTCAGCTTCACCCGAATGAATTTGCCTTGCTTAATAGTTTGTTTGTCATCTTCATGAAGCACCTTTTCCATCCTCCGACGGTAGAGGAGATCAGATACCTATTCAATATAAAGAGTCACGGGGACAACCCTTCCTTCACTTTTCTAGAAGTAGTTAGAAATTTCCAAATCGTGATCGGGACTTAAAGCAAGTTGATTTGCTTTAAGACTGAATGGTTCTACGTTCAGTGTCCATCGGGGTTCGCCAGACAGTGGCTAGCAAGACGTAAGTGCCCTAGCCTCCTTGCCGACTAACTGGCTAGTAGTAGTTAATGTTGAGTCTAACATTTTCTTCCTTTTACAGCTTCAATCCTACGACCTGAAGGTGCTCAGTTTAAGGAGATAGTATGAGTTCTTCAAGAAGTACCCGTTGAACACAGAGAAATCGACGAAGTCCTTACGGACAAAATCTAGTGACAGTGGGGTTAACTGTCAAAGACTAAAGTATCAGACTTGCAGGAGTTCTTAAGATGGTCCCGATGAGGCAAGCTCGGAGGAGAGCTCCTGGGGAAATAATTACTGAATAGGGCAGTGACAAGAATATGACCGTTGGAGATGAGCCCGCAGCTGGGCCTTCGCATAGTCCTAGATCTTTAGAGCGGAAAAGAAGAGGCAAGTCTATTGCTCAAAACTCTGTCAGGTGCAAAACCGTCATAGTCTCTTTGCCTGTTACTAGTCATGAGCTTCCTTCCTTGCAAATGGAGATTTCTTTTGCGGGACTGGCGGACATCCCCATTCTAGATGACTTGTCTTTGCACCAAGATACCGGATTATAAGGGCTTCAAAGTGCCTTAGACATAGGGGAGCCAACTCCACCGAGTACGGCTATTACAACCAGTTGGTTAGAGGGTTTGCACATGCATAAACACACTTCACGGCACTACACAATTTCTAGTCACAAGTTACTCATCTCTGGAGATTACCAACTCTGTTTCTCTTTTCATTTTACAGATACGATGTCGAGGCAAGAATCTATGCTTGGTAGCCTTCGCACTATGCACCGTTCATCTAGTTCATACTCTGAGTCTCGCAGACGTGAGGCCGATAGATACCGTTACTCTAGTCAAGAGAAGAAGCGCTACGAGAGGGAAAGGGAGTATAGGCGTCGTTCCCGTTCACGTTCTCCGCCATCTAGAGAACCAACACAACCCTTTGGTTCTGGCAAACAACCGCTTGACTCTTCGCACTAAATACCACCTCCCAAGCACCAAGGCCTGACCAACAGCGTCGGAGGACCGAAACCGAAACTCCTATCATCACTGAACAAGCCATCACAGAGCCCACTGGGTAACGAGCGATTAGAATCGCTAAGTTGAAAAATGATTTTTCAAATATATGCTTTGACGGCTTCATCTTTCCCCTGCACTTAAAGCGATTTCCCATCGAGGCTGAACAGACGATGCACGACTATATACACGATGTTTACAGCCAGTATCGAGAATAGATAAAGACCATCGATAAAGTATCAACGGTGGACTTTGAGTGGGCGAAGACAATCGAGAAATTAGGAACATATCTCGCTCAAAAGGAATGCATAATTCAGGTGCTTAATGATGAAAATGAGTCTGTAAGAAATTCAAAAATGGAGGCCAATCAAAAAAGCCAATGAGGCAACCCAGAGGATGGAGAAGATGAGGCGAACACACTTAGACCTGGTTGGAGAAATGGGACAAAGGACCACCACAGTAATGACCGAAAGAGATGAAGCGCTTAAAGAGATTGAGGAGCTTAAGGCCAAACTTGCGGAAGTCGTTAAAGAGAAAGATGATGCAAATAAAGCCGCTCAAGAAGCATGCGAGTAAGCTGTGGCGCTCAGGGATGAGAGGCACGCGGCAACGCTAAAGGTTTAGGAAGTCGAAGCCAAGTGAGAGCGGCAGAGGTAAGATTAGAGGGTGATAATGAAGATCTCCCCATTATATACAATGCCAATGTTTAGAAGCATTGAAATCTAAGATGGCTTGAAAATTATCCATCACATCTATACAATGCTTGGGGCCTATTGGTTGAAGATGAAAAAGCAAAGCACCAAACTGAATCCACCGATGACTTCGAATTAGAGAATCGTGTGCTGAATGAGGATGAGAGAAGAGTTCTCAATGATGTCACTATCACATTTGAGAAAGAGAGACTCGGTACTCAGCATCCTGAGGCTGGAGAGGGTTCTGGCATTGAGCATCATGATGCGGGCTTCAAAATTCCTATGCCAACCCTGCTTGAATCTACTCCTGTGGTTGATCCTCAATCTGTTCCTGCATACAATCCTGATCAACCGCGGTTTCCTCCTTCTCACGAGCATGTCCTTGAAGCCACTCCGGCTCGACCCACGAGCGATTCCGAGGAAGGTATTCTACACATATCTTGCATTTTCTCGAAGTCGGGAGTAATATTTTAAGCAGTTACTAACACTTCTTCTCTTATCACTATTCAGCAATAGGAGATGCATCGGTCGTGCCCCCTGCAACTCAAAAGTCACATCATGAGCAGGAGGCCCTTATAACAGAGGAAACCACAACAAGGGCCATAGAATTAATTGACGGAGTGTAGGGAAGCACTTTTACTTTTCATGAGCAGACGATGGAGGAACTTCTTGGTCATCAAAGCGATCCACTTACTGATCTACCATTCGTCATGGGCCAAGGCGCATTCATGGCTAGCTCTTTGGGCCCAATTGGCAGCATTCCCGCAGATGCTCAAAAAATTCATGAAGAAGAGATAATAGTGGAGATCAATGCTGAGAAGGAAGCAGCCGTGCGGGCAAGTGGTATAGGAGGTGGGATGGCGGGTCTCGGTCCAGCACCTTTGCGAATGATTTCTCTCGGTGGCATGGTTATCGACACCGGTGGCGCCTCCCTCGTCTTCTAATATCGAGAGTATTCCTATCCCTCCAACTCCGCATCCAGAAAGTGTTCCAATCTCTATGAGTTCGGAGGAAGAGGCCACCATAATTCCCCCGGCTGGAGACCAACCATCAAAAGGCAAAGGCTTGAAGAGGCACCTGAGCGGTAGCTCCAACAGGTCAACGCCGAAGAAGAAGAAGAAATCGAGAGAATAGACATGTCTTTTTGCTTCCTTTTTGGTAGATAGATAGGAATTTCCTTTTGTTTCCTGTAGGCCATGTATAGATGCGAGTTTGGCCCCTCCTAGTAAGATTTCGTGGAATAATTTTTGTACTTAACCATCTTTTCCAAAGAATAGTTGGAATAAAACTTCATTTTGTCTTCAACACATTTTTAGGTTTATTTGATTACATGCTTTAGAGCTCGAACTTCCATTCAACGCACTTGAGAGGCCTTAGTCTCTGAATCAGTCGTGAGTTTATTTGTTAAGTCTTGAGGTTACGGCTTTGGATTATAATCGAAAGTTAAGTCGAGTTTCAATATTATACTGTTTCA
Source organism: Allium cepa (assembly GCA_030765085.1). Taxonomy (NCBI): domain Eukaryota; kingdom Viridiplantae; phylum Streptophyta; class Magnoliopsida; order Asparagales; family Amaryllidaceae; genus Allium; species Allium cepa. The sequence goes on from CM060932.1 coordinate 127,610,043, forward strand.
ATCAGTAGCTGGTACTTAAATTTTGGGCCTTCACTTTCCGCCTTCAATAATCAAGCTTAACTTAGTCGGAACGAAGTTGAAAAGAGACGAGTTCGAGTGATCGGGTCACACTCGCTCGTCTATTGGTAATCGCATCCACACTCTGGGGATTGCACTTGTATGTCGGTGGTCAGTCACGCTCGTTTGATGTTTAAAGGCACGTCCACGCTCCAAGGACTTAAATTATTCTACGGGTGGTCGGTCACACCCATTTGATATTTATAATTTAGCTTCATGCTGGGGTCTTAGATTAATTCATGGGCGATCGATCACACCCAATTTGTGTTTATACTCCGGTCCACACTCCGGGGACTCGGAGTTATCTCATGGGTGGTCGGTTCACACCCAGTTTGTGTTTATACTACAATCCATGCTTTGGGACTTAGAGTTAGCCGATTGGTGATCGGTTACACCTATTTTGATGTTTATACTCCAATTCACGCTCTGGGAATATAGAGTTGATTAACATATGGTCGGTCACATTTGTTTTGAGTCTAGGATTTCGTTCGCACTTCCGAAATGATAAATTTATCGAGATCGTGGACGGTCGGGTCATATCCACCTTGAGTTAACAAGTGGGGTCGTTAGATGGACGGATCCATCCTCTTCGAACTTGGTTTAAACACGGGCGAAGTCATTAGGTGGACGGATCCACCCTCGTTGAGCCCACATTTATAAGTTTATAATCTAGCTCGCACTCTGGGAGCCGGAGTTAGTTAGAGGATTGTCATGTATCAATCCTTTTCTGTCTTTAATGTGAAGATTTGCCTCCGAGCTTGGGTTTCACTTAGCGAGTGACCGGTCATGTCACAGTCACCCCCTATTTGAATAAGTGCTAATGTGTGATAACTCGGATTTTTGGACATCTGTTAATTGGTAATTAACAGGATTAAATTTATTAAAATACTGATTTGTAACAAATAAAATTCTCATCTGGATATATATATATATATATATATATATATTGGAAACTATAATAAATATTGATAAATAAATCTCTGGATAAATAAATAATATATATATATGTGTGTGTGTGTGTGTAAATTTATGCCATGGATAGTAGAATATATGGAAATTTGTAAAGGCGTGGATACATACATACATACATACATACATACATATATCAAAGATTCACATAAGATATTTCTAATTATAATATTTATATATATTGTGATTTGAAATCATGGATTTTTAAAGCTAGTTAAATTTAATTGAGCATTTTTTTAAAAACACTTAAGATAATTATTTATTTTAATATATATATATATATATATATAGTAGCTTAAGTTTAAATGAGACTTAATAAAAAGGTTAACATTCTTTCTTTTAAAGAAATACACATGAACTAAATTTGTACATATATAAAAATATTTAAAAACATAATACATAAACTAGTAGAAACATAAGTACTTAATAAAATCAAGGGTTTAAACATAAAAATTATTATGTTTGACATTTGTAAACTTGAGAAAACATGCATTAAACATGTGTTAGCTTAGATTAACAAGTGGAAAAATAATTTTTTTTTCTTTTCAAATTGAATTACATATATAAATAAGAATTAGAGAAACCAGGCTTCATTTTCTTTTTACTTCAAAATCCTCTCTTCATCTTTCTAGAACTAAATCTGTAATGAAAAAGAAAAATAAAAATCAAATTACAGCAAAACAACTACAACCCTGAAGCTAGTAAATTCAAATTCAAAGATTCAACTCAATATTCAGCAAGCAGTAGATTCAAATCAAATACAAAGTTCCAGATCAAAACCAAGAAAAGCCTGCTTCTCTGTTTTCTAACCTATGAGTAAACTTATCATTTTAAAACTAAAAATCTTTATATTGTTCGATGCATGTGATAGATCTATGTAGTGATAATATATGTATGGATCGTGTAGATATATCTTGTTAGAATATAGTGAAGTTCTACGAGTATATGTACTTGTGCAAGCCTGTGAATATGTATATATATATGCTCTGTTGATTACACAGTCTCAAGAACACCCTTTAAAAATTCATATCTTACCAAAGAATCAATGTTAGGCAATGATCATTGAAAAGAAAATGTTTGAAACAATGTAATTTTATTTCTAAAAATAGATTTAGATAAAAATATTTAGTACTTATTTCTAGAATAAAAATTTACAGTGAAAATCAATTTTGGGTCAAAAATCAAATGTCAGGAAGTCATGTTTTGATATTACAATTTGATTCGTTTTGGGAAATCATGAATTTTAATATAGAAATCATGATTTTTAAACCTGTAATTGTTGAGTATCATAAGTTGATCATATTTTTCTTATTCATCAATTTCCAACAGATGGAAACATGTTGAGGGTCATGTTTGGTACTGGAGGTAGAGGGAAAATGATGATCACAGGAAAAAGAGTAAGGAATTTTTCTGATGATCGGAGTAGCTTGGCGAAGTCAAACTAGGGTTCGATGACTTGATTGGGACGATGAGGTTGTCGGGGTTCCTGTGGCGTCGAGGTTGAATCAGACTCAATCGCGAGGGGTGGAATCGATGCTTGGGTTCGAGACGAAGCTCTGGTGTGGTCGGCGTGGATTCTCAAGGTCGGGATCGTTGATGAATGGTGGTTTTTCTGATCAGGTTGGGTTCCAAATTTTGATCGATGGGCTTGTTTTTGGTTTGCTATTGTTTTCGTTGATCTAGGAGGTCGAGGAGGACGGCTGGATTGTCGATGACTTGTCGAGGACCGGGAAGTTGGTCAGAGAAGCATCGTTCGACCGTGCACGTGCACGCATTTGCACTTGTGACTGGGTTGTTTATTGGCTTTGGGGAAGAAGGAAGTGGCTCGGGTCGATCTTGAAGTTTATTGCACGTATGTCTCGAAATAGATGAATACGCGTGTGTTGCTCGGGGGTGGTTCGAGGTATTCGTTTGTTTGGTCGGGTTTTATCTCATGTGTATGTTAACGTTTTAAAGGCAAAAAAAATTATACAAGTTCCAAAGTTTTCAAAGCCAAAGTAAATTTTAAACAAATTTAGAAGCTAAGAAACGAAGTTTCCAAGTAAAGTTTCAAAGTTTAAATATTAAAGTTAAATGTTTTAAAATTATTTTGTTTAAAGTAATATTATGTTAGGTTAATTCATTAAATTAATTCCTAAATATTTTCAAATAAAATTAAAAGATATAATTAAGAAGTGTATCAACTTGAATTAATCAAAGTGGACTGGAATGATTTTTTATTAAATAAATCTCAAGCATTTGATTTAATAAGATCTAAATGGTGATTAAGTAAGATAAAAGGTTTATCTTTGATTAATCAAGGTTTTAAGTAATTAAAGTTTGATTAGTTAATGAAAGTTATTAAAGGATTTCTTATTTAATAATTAAAGATTATTTATTTAATAATTAAAGGTTAATTAATTAATGTAATTGAGTAATTAAAAGGTTAATTACTTAATAATTAGATGTTAATTAATTAGTAATTAAAGAGTAATTAACCAGTAATTATGGATGATTAATTTATGTAAGTAATTAAGGATTGATTAATTAATTTCATTAGTTAATTAAAGTAATAACAAATGATTTATAATTTGTTAATGTCAATTAAGAAGGATTTAAAAGTAAATAAATTAATTAATTTAATTTAGGTAGAGATTAAATTAAATTAATTAGGGATTGAATGACTAATTCGTCTTGCTTATGGATGGATAAATTGTGTTAAATGTTTGGATTAATGTCTCTAATCTGATAAATTATGATGTTTTTGAGGTATGATATGTTGGGTTGAACTGTGATAGTGTGGGTTGCCTATTGATAATGAATTGCTGTGTAAATATGACACCCTGTATTTAAATTTGAATTGTATTCACTTAAACAACTTGGATTAAAGATTGACATTGGATTCGAAGAGACCGTGGTCAGATATCAGCAAATACCCGAAACCACTTCGATTTGTAATCTACAATAATTCTCCATAGATCTGAGTTTAGAATCAAATAGGCTGGACTAAAATAAATTACGTAACCGGACCATTTAAACTAAGTTATGGTACTTAAACATTGATTTTTAAGTGGTTTATTATAACAAGTTAAGAACTCGTAGTGATGTGCGAGTTACCCTGGTTTTCAATGAAGTTTAATAACTTAGTATTTAAGTTATATGGGTTTACTCACGCTGGTTTCTAGCCTGACCCAGGTGCTACTTTGTTGTTGTAATGCTCGGGCCAGACCGAGTGTTACAGATTTTTAGGTTAGGACATTCTGGAGCTCAGGAGGCGAGCTGGAAGGTAGGATATTCCGCTATGTATTAGAGTTGTATTGTTTGTTTCCTGAGACATGTTGTTACAACTATCCAGTTTAGTTGTGATTGATTATACTCTGAAGTATTATATAAATTGACAGATACATCTTTTCTTTGTATAAATGCTAGTATGTGATATTATATTATTATCTGTTGCGAATGTGAGATTTGTTTCCTGTTTCTTCTTCTACCTCTTTTCTTCCTTACCCTAACAATTTAGAATTTCAGGCGTTCGAATGCTCGACACTCCTACGGTGAAGGTATTAGTGTCGAATTTTCGAGGTCGAAAATTCCGGGTCGTTACATTTTGGTATCACGAGAACCTTGCCTCTGGTGGGTTTACTCATTAAGGATAGGGTCAGTAGTACCCTAAAATGAGTTGAGTATGTGTGTGTGTGTATGAGAGCGCACTTGTTATTTTCTTATATAATGGTTTTTAAAATGGATTTTAAAAATAATTTTTATATAAGCTTATATTTTGATATATAAAGCAATAATCTTTTTAATTATTATATATATTAAAGTAATTGGTTGTCGAATTATTGGAATTAAATATAATAATAGGAATTAAGTGGTAATAGAAATACTGCCAAATAGGAATTGGATAATATGAACTATACAAACAAGATAAGCTGGAAACGGATTCAAACTAGAAAATAAAATCCTGAAATTTGTAGAAGTGTTTTCAATAAGTTGCCTTAATTTTATTTTCCAATAAATTATGAGATAATATAATAGTGAATTGGTTTCCAGACATGATAATCTTGGATATTATCATAAAATGTTTGTTGTGTCTAAATAATGGGATGTTTGTTTTCTAATAAACATTGATAAAGCAAAATGGAATGTTTTAAGGAAGTGAACATTTAGATAAGAATGACTTGTAAATAGGAGGGGATCTAAATTGTGAAGTTCTAAAACTTAAACCCAGAAAATTTAAATTGTTTTAAAGTGTTAATAGATATAATAAATAATATTTTTAAATGTAGGAACCTTTTCTTAAAACAAGAGCTGTTTTTAAAAAAAATTAAAGAAAGTTGTTTGAATTAAAAACCAAGAATGTTGTAGAATTTAAAATATGATTTGTGGAGAAAAAGAAATGAATATGTATATATGTGGGACATACATAATATCAAAGGTGATTTGAAGTAAACACTAAGTGTTGAGTTTTGAATTTTCCTCTGAAATGTGATGTGAACCCAAAGAGAAATAAGTTTTTGAACTTATAAGTGGGAAAAGATATTGATAAGAAGTTTAAAATTTGAAATGGAGAATTCAAATTGAATAAGGTTGACTGGATTAGTTGTATTGAATTTAACTTAGGGAAAGTTAAATAATTTTAGAACAAACAACCTGAATTGGAAATGAATACTATTGATGAATGTTTTAAATAATTTGGATGTTTATTTACTTTGACATATCCTTCTATCATCCTGTTGTTATTAATAATCTATGGAACTGAGAATTGGATTACTTTAATTGAATTAAAGAAGTGGATCAAGATAATATATATCCATTACAGAAATTAAGTGGAAATAAAAGCTTTTATTTGAAAATATTTGAATAATTTTGATTTTAAGAAATAAAGGTTGAGCATATGGTGATGGAATCACTTTGAACTTAAGATTTAAATGTTAAAAATGAACTTGCAAACTGAAAATTTGCTAAGAATTGGTTTCGAAGTTAAAATTGGGTAATAAATTAGATTCTGAAGATTAAATTGTTTAAAAGGTTAGAACTCTTATTTGAACTTTGAAATAAGTTAAGTAAAGATAATTTAAAATGGAATTTTGAAATTTGTACTCGGAATTAAATGGTTTAAAGATTTAGGCGGTTAATTTTAAAATAAAGGTAAATTTGATTTAAGGGATTAAATTAACATTAAAGTTTAACTCGAATTTATACAATTCGAGATGGTTTAAAGTTGAGCTTGGAATTGAAATAAGAATTAAATGGAAAATTGAATTGGAATTAATTCAAAGGTGGAATTGGAATTGAAATTAGTTCAAATTGAATTTGGTTTGAATTATATGGGAACTGTGATTGAAGTTGAATAAGTTTAAATTCAAATTGGAATTGATTTGAATTTGGAATGGGAATCGAGGTTGATTCAACTTGAATTAGAAATTGATTGGAAATGGAGATTGGGGAATTGAATAGTTTGACTCTGAAACTTTTTCAAATAAACTATTTTAATATAAACTATTTTAAATCTATTTTTCTAGTTATTTACTATACAACCTTTCTTTAAAAACCAAACTATCTTATACTAATTTTACAATTATTTTGAAACTAATTACTATTTTACATCTATTTTATAAAGAAATTATTATTTTATAACTATTTTGCAACTATCCAGCTATTCTACAACTATTTAACTATTTTACAATTATTTTTATAATTAATTAAATATTCTTCAGCTATTTTACAACTAATAACTATTTTATAACTACTTATCTATTTTAAATTTTTTTCCGAACTATTTTCTAAATTTAAGCTAGTCAGAGTGCAAACTGTTTATAATTGAAGTGATAACACAAATGGAAATGAAAGCAATTGTGAATAAGTGAGTAGAATCAAACTGAAGGTGAATAAAAAGAAAATTTATTTAGATAATAATCAATGAAAGTAAATACATAGGATGTACGTATATTATTCCATTCGCAAAACGATTTGATCCAGATTCGAACACTGAATTTCGAGATAATATATTGATCTGAGTTGGGATTTTTCACTTGATTTTCGACGGCGAACCATGGATATGGATTTTTGATTGATTCTGGAAATTCTCTATCATAGTTATGGCCATGCAAGGAGAATGACGGTTTTTGATCAAGAAACCAGATCTGAGTCCGCACTAGGAAGTCGGGTGGACGATACTAATTCGGAGGTGAAATTGTGTGATCGAGTGAGTGATCGAATTTGATTTTGCATACGGACGGTATATGTACATCGTACATGCTTAAATGTAATAGATATTGAGATTTTGAAAGGAAATGTGAAAATGATTTTTGAAATGGAAAGGTATATTTTGAGTTATATATATGAATAAAAGTGGAACTTGAATATTTCTATAATTAAAATTCACTTTTTGAAAGTAAGCAATATGGTAAATAACTTTATAAAGGAAACCAAACTTGAACATTTAATTTGGCATAAATAAAGCTATATATATTTTTGTTACATATGATAAATTTCCCCTTGATGAATCTATAGCTAGAAGAAAAGATTTTAATTTAAAGTATAAAAAGAAATTTTTTGTAAGTATGAAGTGATCTAAAGATTTTTCAAGGATATATATATCTATCTATATATATATATATATATATATGATTTTATGAGAATGATTTTTTGGAAAAAGGTTATTGGAACTCATTGATTTTGAAAGGCTTTTAATTTTTGGGAAAAATCAATTATGGGAATTTGGAAAGCCCGGTTTGGAACTATCGATTTGAGATATCAATTTTTGTGTAAAGGATATTTTTATGTGAATCATAAAGAGTATGTTTTGAAAGATACTATATGTGTATAGTATAAAATGTTTTGAGATTGGCTCAGGGGAAAAAGGCACTCCCATGAAATGAACTTCACAGGAGATCCACGGGGTGGTTCTGCCTTGAGCCCTAAGGGGTGACTCTAAATTTGATCCTGGAAGGAAGTCCGAACTAACTGAAGTTCTTGAGGATTGTGTGTGGGTAGCAAAAATCAAGAGCGCTGATGCCTACAGAGATATTTGGGTTACGATGCGACGAAAGTATAACTCGATGTCACTGCGATCTACTGCGAACCATAGTGGAAGTCGTGTAGCAGTGAGAATCAACTGTAACGACCCCAAAATTATCTCGAAAACTCCAGATAGTTAGGGAAAGAAGAAGAGATAGAAGAAGAAGAAGAAACATAACAAAGATTCTCACAATCGCAGCAGATCAAAATATAATATCAAGTAATAACTGTTTACAAAAGAATTCTGTATCTGTTAAATACATTTATAATACATCAGAGTTACACATATATACAGACACTGGATATACACAATCATCATGTCTCAGATATAAAACTATATATAATTCAGCGAAAACATTCCGTACGTTCTTGCCATCCAGCTTGCCTCTTGAGCTCCAGAACGTCCTTACCTGAAAGTCTGTAATAGTCGGTCTAACCCGAGCATTACATCAAAGTAACACCCGGGTCAAGCTGGAAACCAGCGTGAGTAAATCCATATAATTTCAAATACTAAATTCAAATCATAAAAGAAACCCCCGAGTAACTCATACTTCACCACGAGTTCATGTTCAGTTATAGTCAACACCTATATTCACAAACCAATTCCTATGTAACTTCACTTGGTTTTAAATGGTCCGGTCATTTAAATCATTCCATTCCGCCCAATTGATAGCATATATCAATCTATAAAGAATCATTGCAGGTTGCAAATTCGAAGTGGGTTCGGGTATTTACTAATACCCGACCTCGGTCTCTTCGAATTCAATACCATTTAACCCAAGTTATTCATGTTAAACTCAGTTCAATCTTTAAATACAAGGTGTCACTTTTAAACAACAATTCATCATCGAAAGATAACCACACAATCACTATTCAAGATAAACATTGTTTGCGTCAAAATTGACCACAAACACCCTACGTCCATTTTGAAGTTTATGTCTTTATTGATGTTCACTTGATGATTTCAATTGATTACAGCAGATTACAACTGATGGTAGCTTTCAAATCTGATTACAACAGTGATGATGAAGTATTGAATTGAATCCGGCAGAGTCTCGATGTTCAATGGCGGAAGATCCCCCTTTTTTGAAGGCTTCAGGGTGTTATTTATAGGCGTAGGAGGCCCAGATCTCGCTCAAACTTCGGGAGACTTTTTCTGGCACGTGAGTGCGCCCACGCGACCGACCCCACCAAGTTTCGACTCGATCTGAGATCGATACGAAGTGATTTCGAATCCATCAAAAAATGATCCAATCGTGTTGAAACTTGGTAGGAAAAATCTTTACCTTGTATGGAAGCTACTGTGAAAATTTCGTTGCATTTGGATCAGTGGTTTAGGAGATATGATCGATTCGAATTGGAGTGTTTCGGTTGGCTGTTTAGTTCGAATCCATTGCTTCGAATCCACTCCCTTCGACTCCATCAGCTCACGTGGTCTTGCGCGCGTCCTTCGAGTCGATCCGGTCTTCTCTTCGAGTTGAACGCTTCGTCTCCTTGGATCCTGCCGACATCGCATCGTGGAGTGACACGTCATCCAAGTTAGTTGACTTGGTGGATACGAGAAAGTGATTGTTCATGGATTCGAACGTGACCAATTCGAACTGAGGTACCCCAATGGGTTCGAACTCGATCGATACGAACAAGATCGGTTCGCAGTGACTAACTCTTGATGGATTCGAACCTGGTGGGTTTGAATGGAGCAAGGTGTTGATGGATGCGAACTATATGGAGTCGAGTTGAGACATGTGGATGGGTACGAAGCTTGGCCACCTGATGGATTCGAAGGTAGGCCATCGGTATGGATACGAAGGTGTCGATGCGAAGTCCATGGATTCGAAGTAGGAGGAACTCGATGGATTCGAAGGACTTCCAAGCTTGATGGGTTCGAAGTGGATGGAGTCGAACCGATGGATGCGAACATGACTTCTGGCCATCGATTCGAACTATGGGGTATCCGAGGGATTCGAACCGAACAAGGGCTATCTCTCTCAAACTGAATTCATCATATCTTGAGCATACGAACTCGGATCGACTTGAAACTTGAAACGTAGGCACTCGTGGATTTGCTAGCCATGTCCTATCAATTGTAACCTGATTCGGGCTCGGATAAAATTCATCGATATCCATAGCGAAGTGAAGTACAACTGATCTCTGAGACAAACTGTCTCTTGTCATTGACCGATCTTTTGGTATCACGGCTTTGCCAAAAAGCGGGATAACATTTTCCCCCCAAAATATGCCTTGCGGTAGGAAGGCGTATTTTGTAATGCCATGATCTGGATGTTCATATCCTGTTGAAGTCCTGCAAAGGAATTTTCAGTTTTATGCGACCTCAAATAACGACCGTTCGGGATCGGGATATTTGAGATGAAGTGCGACCGTTCATGGTCAAGCGCCTGACTTCAAATGACGATCGTTCGGGATCGAGCCATTTGAGGTGAAGTGCGACCGTGCACGGTCAAGTGGCGGACCTCAAATGACGACCGTTCGCGATCGAGCCATTTGAGGTGAGATGAGTTGTGTCGTTCGGGGGGAGTTGGGCCGTTCGAGGCGAATTGTGACCGTTCGCGATCGTGTGCCGTTCGAGGCGAGATGTGACTGTTCGAAGTCGGGTGCCGTTCGAGACGAATTGTGACCGTTCGAGCTCGGAGATTATAAGTGAATCGTGACCGTTCGCGGTCGGGTGCCGTTCGAGGCGAGAAAGTATGCCCGGGAGGGCTTGGTATTGCTGATACCAGGTTCACGTTCGAGTGGGTCCCTGGATCATTTGCCAGGGCGGTTTATCGCCATCTCAGAGCATGCCTAAGGACCATTCGCGACCTCGTACATGTGTAAGTAGCTTAGCCATTTCAGAGTTATCAGAATCAAACATCTATTCAACAGACGAGTTTTAAAATAGAAATGTCCAAACAAACAAAGTCCAAATAAAAATGAAACAAAAGCAAAGCAAGGATGTCAAAGTGTAAGTTCCCACTACTAAACGGTCAATGATCATTCAGAGCATGCCTGGGGATCGTTCGCGATCTCGTGCATGTGTAAATGAGTTAATTGTGTTAGTGGGAAGCTTACAACTTGTTCATCGTTATTTCAATCAATTGATAATCGAACGGTGTCTTGATTCAGGGTCGCCTCTAGCTGATGTAGACGGTGGTCGCTCTGGTTCCACCACTGGAGTTCGCCTCCTCACGTATTGAAGGAGCACCGTTCCTGATATGTCCTTCTACCTCGTCCTTCAGATGCCTACAATCATTAGTGTTATGACCGTTTAATTCATGGAATACACAAAACTTATCTGATTTTCTTTCGTCAGAGGTTGGATCCCTTCGCACTGGCCTACGATACGGAACCTGCTCCTTGGTATCCTGATAAATTCATTCCAGACTCTCATTCAGCTCAGTGTAAGTGGTGAATCGCGGCTCCCTCCGTTGCCGCTTTGACCTGTCGTTATAATCCTCAGCCTTTCGTTTTCCTTTATCCTTGCCTGAGTCCTTTTCGAGAGGCTTTTTGTCATTAAGTGCATAAACTTCTATTCCCTCTCCTTCTTCTCTTTCTGCATTCGCATCCTCCAATCGTAAAAACTTTTCCGCCTCATGATGGAATTCTCCTAGATCCACGGGTGGATCCTTAGTTAACCAATTTTTGAATTCTGTTCCGTCAGCTATTCCGGACACAACCGCCATCATAACCATGGTGGATCTGGTCGATCCACCGAAGCTGCTGCTGCATTGAATCGCGTTAGATAACTCCTCAAAGTTTCTCCGGTTTTCTGATTTAAAGTTGCCAAAGTCATCACATTCTTGGGTTTTGTAATATGAACCCTGAATTGCCTCATAAATTTCTCAATTAAATCATTCCATGTTCTGATGGATCCATTCTCCAATTGTCTAAACCGCAATGCTGCAATATCCGCCAAGTACAATGGAAAGCACCGGGCCATAACCTCCTCTGATGCCCCCAGCACTTCCATATGCCTCATATACTTCGTTAGATGAACCGTGGGGTCCGTTCTCCCGTCATACATGTCCAACGATGGTAACTTGAAATCCGGTGGGTTCCTAGCTCGCCTGATTGCTGGAGTAAAAGAACTCCTATTAACATCCTCCAAATCTTTATTTACCAAACCGCCTCTCATAGATTTTCTAACCATCTCCGCCAATCTGTCATTGTCCCCGAGATGCAACCTTCGCTCATCACTTTCGACCTGCCCCCCGAGTCCACGAGGGAATTCTGGGATCTGCCCCCTTGACTGAGAGTTCACTCCTCTACTACTCCCGGGTTGTGCAGATGTTCCTCTTTCTCTCTCTGAAATTGGGTCAACGTTCTCCATGGGTGTGCCTCCTAATCCAGGTGCTACGCCGGATGGTCCTGCTTCGTTCTGAACTCCATCCACTTCTCTATTCTGTGCTCCAAGTTTTCCTGTTTGTTGAAACAAACTCTGGATCAGCTCCTCTTGTTTCTTCATCATTGTCTCCATCTCGTCCCCAGTGATGAAGATCGATGCTTGGTTCGCTCCTGAGGAAGCCTCTTGACTCCCTTGATGTTCACTTCTCTCTGGCCTTGGCCTTCTGCTCGATTGTCTCGTCATAATTTCTCAAATCTGAACTTTCAAACTTTCTGAATCAACTTCTAATTGGTAGAACTCCTGAATTATCCTTCTCAGTGAAAGCACCAAAATGTTTGCGTCAAAATTGACCACAAACACCCTACGTCCACTTTGAAGTTTAGGTCTTTATTGATGTTCACTTGATGATTTCAATTGATTACAGCAGATTACAACTGATGGTAGCTTTCATATCTGATTACAACAGTGATGATGAAGTATGAAATTGAATCCGGAGAGTCTCGACGTTCAATGGCGGAAGATCCCCCTTTTCTGAAGGCTTCAGGGTGCTATTTATAGGCGCAGGAGGCCCAGATCTCGCTCAAACTTCGGGAGACTTTTTCTGGCACGTGAGTGGGCCCACGCTACCGACCCCACCAAGTTTCGACTCGATCTGAGATCGATACGAAGTGATTTCGAATCCATCAAAAAATGATCCAATCGAGTTGAAACTTGGCAGGAACAATCTTTACCTTGTATGGAAGCTACTGTGAAAATTTCGTTGCATTTGGATCAGTGGTTTAGGAGATATGATCTATTCGAATTGGAGTGTTTTGGTTGGCTGTTTAGTTCGAATCCATTGCTTCGAATCCACTCCCTTCGACTCCATCAGCTTACGTGGTCTTGCGCGCGTCCTTCGAGTCGATGCGGTCTTCTCTCTGGGTTGAACGCTTCGTCTCCTTAGATCCTGCCGACATCGCATCGTGGAGTGACACGTCATCCAAGTTAGTTGACTTGGTGGATACGAGCAAGTGATTGTTCATGGATTCGAACGTGACCAATTCGAACTGAGGTACCACAATGGGTTCGAACTCGATCGATACGAACAAGATCGGTTCGAAGTGACTAACTCTTGATGGATTCGAACCTGGTGGGTTTGAATGGAGCGAGGTGTTGATGGATGCGAACTATATGGAGTCGAGTTGAGACATGTGGATGGGTACGAAGCTTGGCCACCTGATGGATTCGAAGGTAAGCCATCGGGATGGATAGGAAGGTGTCGATGCGAAGTCCATGCATTCGAAGTAGGAGGAACTCGATGGATTTGAAGGACTTCCAAGCTTGATGGGTTCGAAGCGGATGGAGTCGAACCGATGGATGCGAACATGACTTCTGGCCATCGATTCGAACTATGGGGTATCCTATAGATTCGAACCGAACAAGGGCTATCTCTCTCAAACTGAATTCATCATATCTTGAGCATATGAACTCGGATCGACTTGAAACTTGAAACGTTCGCTCTCGTGGATTTGCTAGCCATGTCCTATCAATTGTAGCTTGATCCGGGCTCGGACAAAATTCATCGATATCCATAGCGAAGTGAAGTACAACCGATCTCTGAGACAAACTGTCTCTTGTCATTGACCGATCTTTTGGTATCACGACTTTGCCAAAAAGCGGGATAACAAACATATCATATCATAAACACCTCATATCAGTAATATCACCCACTCACTCATAAGCAAGATTAATTAGATCCCATTTCTAATTAAATCAGATTTATTTCTTTGATCACTTTTAAATTTTTGATTACTTAACAATAATTAATTACAAACCATTAATTATATTTTTAAATTAATAACAACAAGTGATTAATCCTAAATCACTTCCATTTAATTACTTCCCTAAGTAATTTTTCATTTATTACTTCCATAAGTAATTCCCTCTTCTTAATTACACATAGTAATTATACATTAATTACTTCACTAAGTAATTTCTCAATTATTAACAAGTGATTATTTTTAATTAAATTGACTAATTAATTAATCTAAATTAATTACGTTAATTAATTAACCAATTAATTAATCACTTAACCTCTTAATTAATTACTTAATTAATTAACTACTAATTAACTTTGATTAGCTGATTTAGCATTTTTAATTACAATTTAAGGACACACTTAGTTGATAGTACCAATCTTAAATTACAAATTTATCCATCTTAAATCACTTAATTAGTTACAATTATAAATTAATTACCATTCTTAATTACCCTCCAAAACAATTAATTAAATAATAATCACTCATCTTAATTAACATTTGAAAATCTTCCCTAAAAAAATCTTAAAATCAAATTATTACTAACTTAAAAACTTTAATGTTAATTTAATTTTAAACACTTATCTTAAATTAACTACTTAATTAAAATATTAATTAAGATTTAAAAACATTCTAAAGTATTCACTTAAATAATTAAAACTTATAATAAATTCTTAACCTAAATTTGTCAAACACTAACAAGTTATCAATACTTAAAAAAATGATATAACTTAAATTAATTAAGCTATGCACTTTGAATACCAAACCCGAGGAAATACCCAGTTTTACTCGAGTTCCACCCGAGTTTCTTCACCATTTCCCCCGAGTCTTTCTTCCTTCTTCACGTACCTTTTTTTTAAAGTTTAAGTTTTAAACTTAAATAACAGGGAAACACTCCCATGTACTCAGGTTCCGACCCGGAGCAATCCTTCTACTTACTCGAGTAAAACGCTTTCTTTGCACGAGTTACTCACGAGAACCCACAGCTCAAAGTATCAATCATGCACGCGACCCACCGTGCACTTGCACCCACCGTCGATGAACTTTCGTCACCTGAGACGATCGCCAACAAGTCGCCTATTGACCATTCTTTCGATCGCATCAGTTAAACCCTGATGAAACACGAGAACAAAAAAACGACAATTTCGAGCTTCCTGACAAAAATACTCCGACCATCAATCTCCTCGCTCCAGCGACGCCAACCTCCAGAAGCTTCGAAACTCCGGCTACGACACCACTAGCCTCCACGCAATCATTTCCCCCAGCCACATGCCACTCGATGCGCTAACGTAGCCGTGGTGATCAAATTTTCGACCATTGACAAAACTAGGGTTCGAAACCAAATTTGCTTCCCACCGTCGTCACGATGAACTGGAACACTGGCCGCCATTTTTCCTAACTTCTCCATGCCTTCCTCCACCTCCAGTTGAAAACTCAACTTCGAAAACTTCATCCATCACCGGCAATTGGCTAAAACTCAAATTCAGTTCAACTATAAACTGCACTAAACATACTCAACTGAAAATTACCATTTGGATCTTAAAAATCCTATTTTGAAGAGTGGATTCAAGTTATATAATTGAATTAACAATTCATAACACTCGAATTTAACATAAATTTAAAATTTTCTCTGTAAAACAAGTTTCCCAGTGGTAATACTTCACCAACATGTTTAAAACAAATTTTAAAATCTTGATATATGTTTAAACAACTTGTTTTGTTCAAAACTCTAAGCCTAATAATGTTTGAATGAAGATGTATTAAATTTTTTCCTAGTTTAAGTTCACTCTATAACCAAAAACAAATAAGAACAAACCATTTCAAACTACACAGTACAACATATATACACACACACACACAGAACTACTTATTTAAAAATATACCGCAAAGCACAAATTATTTATGAATCAGATGCATAGATTTAAGTTTAAAATGATATGTTTACTCACTTATCAAAAGCTTGAACAGAGAACAATTCTGGAAGCTGCAAACTTGATTTTCTTTTAAATCTTCCTGCTTTGTTTAGTTGAACTGTATTTGAGTTTGTACAGAGTGATGCTTACTTTTTTCTGGTTTTGCTTAGTTTTTGTGAATGAGCAAGAACTAGAAGTATGTATATATAAAGAGGAAAGGCTTTACAAGGGTAGGCATTTGCTGTACACACATTTTCTTCTTTGGTCAGAGATTTCTGTTTTGTTTTGTTTTGACCAGGCAAGATTTTTTCAGAAACTGAAATGATTTTTAACATTTCGAAATGACCTTATTTTGTGCTTGAGATGATAGTAATTAATGCAATTGTCTCCTTACAAGTTTACATACTTATCCTATTTTTTTATATGTACATAGATATTATTATTTTTCTTTTTTCTTGCCTTGCATATGCACATGAATTTCCACGGTATATATATATCTAAAATTACCTTATGTGCTTAATATAAAATTGTTATAGCTATTTTATAGTTATAACTTAGGTTGCATACACACAATAACGATTTAAATACTTATTTCTAACATAAATCCTTATTATTATTATTATTTAAGCTTAAACTATCAAACACTTATTTTATATTCATATATTTTTATACTTATATTTAATATTAATAAGATTGATTTTAATTTAAGTATTATTATCCAGATTACATCCATATTTATATATATATATATAATTAGATCAAATATTTATAAAGTAGAGCTTTTCAATTTAACGTGAATAAGATAGATTTTATTTTAATTATTTTTGAAAGGCTTTATTTTAAATTTCCAAATCATAGTTTCCTTCCAAAATACACACACACACATATATATAAATAAATGGTAAATTTCTAAAATTCTTATTCATTTTTAAAATGATAAGTTTGTATTTTAATTAATCAGATTAAACTAATATTACCAAAATCCCGGGTCGTCACATTCCTCCCCCCTTTGAATCTTTTCATCCTCGAAAAGGAATGAAGCCAGAATTATTAAAATGCTTAAAATTAGATAAATTTCTTTGATTATTTTTAAACTACTTTAAATATCTATATAGTATTACAAAAATAGTTTTTATAAAAGTACTTTTATAACTCGATATTTCGACAAGTCCATCCTTGTTCTCACAGAAGTTCGGTCATACGTTGATCAGGCGTACAACTGAAAGTCTATAAGTGCTTGGCAAACCCGTTTTCAACATCCAATGAAAATACTTTGAAAAATAATTTTATTGAAAATATAGAAAATAGTTTTTGAAAATAGAGGAAATATCCTTGGTGAGAATGCTCTGGAAATCATCACCCCCATCCATGGTCGCAGTTACATCTTGGGTTACGTTGTCATCACAGCAAAAATCCATATAACTGTAGGCAATCCACGCCCCTCGATTACGCCATGGAAACCATAACAGATCGCAGTTACATTCCAAGGTTACGTTGCCATCACAGCAAAAGTCCATGTAACTGTAGGCATCAACGTCCTCGATTTTCGCTGCCAAAATGAAACTTCTCTACTCCCACATAGGTCGCAGTCTACCGATGTAAAATCAAACGTAGACCGTTGGCTCTCAACGGCACACACGACTTTCGCTAGTTACCATAGGTCACAGTCTACCGATATAAAATCAAACGCAGACTGTTGGCTCTTAGCAGCACACACGACTTTCGCTATGGTCTGTAGTAGATCGCAGTGACATCGAGTTACACTGTCGTCACAACATAACTCAAATGTCTCTATAGGCCTCAATGCCCTCATCTTTCGTTACACACTACACAAAATCCTCAGGAACTAGTTCTGTTCGGACTCCTCACAGGATCAACTTTAGGACCCCCATTTGGGTTCAAGGCAGTACCAACTATGGCACTCCTGAGAAGTTCATTTCAAGGGAGCGCCTTTTTCCCCAGAGCCATTTTCAAAACACTTTATACTATACACATATAGTATCTTCCAAATCATACACCTAGTATGATTCTCATATAAATCTCCTTTCTCAAAATCGATTATCCCAAAATCGATAATTCTCAAATTAGGCTTTCCAAATTCCAATATTGATTTTACCCAAAAATCAAAAGCCTTTCCAAATGCAAAGGTTCCCAAAACCTTTTCTAAAATCCTTATAAGATCCTTTATATATATAGATATATATATAATTTTTAAAAACTTTGGATCATTTCAAACTTGTATAAAACTCCTTTTATACTTCAAACACTTTCAAAATCCTTTTCTTTCAGCAATAGATTCAACAAGGGGAGATTTATCTTTATAACAAAGATATATAACTTTGTTTATTCCAAATCAAATATTCAAATTTGATTGCTCTTTACAAAAACACTTACCATATCACTTACTCCCATAAAGTAAATTTTCACCATAGAAATATCCAGCTTCCACTTTACTTCATCATATATTTCACAAAATATACCTTCATTTCAAAAACCATTTCACATTTCTTATTCGCAAATTCCCGGTATCAACTTCATTCAAAGCCATACAATGTACACATATCATTCATATGCTATACCAATCCGATCGCTCAATCGATCACACAATTTCACTTCCAAACTAGTATCGTCCACCCGACTTCCTAGTGCGGACTCAGATCTGGTTTCTTGATCAGAAACCGTCATTCTCCTTGCATAGCCATAACTATGATAGAAAATATCCAGAACCAATCGACAATCCATATTCAGGTTCGTCGTCGAAAATCGAGTGAATAATCTCAACTCGGATCGATATACCATCTCGAAATTCTGTGCTTGAATCAGGATCAAATCACTATGCGAATAGTATAATATATGTACATCCTACGTATTTATCTTTATTGATTATTAACTAAATCAATTCTCTTTTCTATTCACATTCCCTTAGGTTCTTATTCCTTTATTCACCATTGCCTTAATCCCCATTTGGATTATTACCTCAATTCTTATCTCAAATGGATATTTAATCATAAACAGTTTGAACTTCGTCTAATCTTAAATTTAGAAAATAGCTTGAAGAGTTTAAAATAGATAAGTAGTTGAAAAATAATTATTAGTTTATAAAATAGCTGTAAAATAGTTAAGTAATTGTAAAATAGTTGGAAAATAGTCAAATAGTTATAGAATTAATTGTAAAATAGTTGTAAAATAGTAATTGGTTATAAAGTAGTTGAAAAACAGTAATTAGTTTAAAAAACAGTTGAAAAATCGTTAAATAGTTCCAAAAATAATCGTATAACAATTATAAGATAGTTTAGGTTTTTAAAGACAAGTTGTATAGTAAATAGTTTGGAAAAATATATTTATATTAAAATAATTTATTTTGAAAATAATCCAGAGTCAAATTGTTCAATTCCCCATCAATTCAATTTAAATTTCCACTTCCATTTAAATTGACTCAATTCTAATTTGAATAACTTCAATTTCCCTTGAACTTGATTTATCCCCAATTTAAATTGAATTAACCTCAATTTCTTTCCAAATTCAAATCAAATTCGCTTTGATTTTAAACATATTCACTTTAACTACAATTCCAAATTATTCAAATTAATTTAGACTAATTTCAAATTGAATCCACTTCAATTTCAAATCATTCCAATTTCTATATGAATTAATCCCAATTCCCATTTGAATTTGAACTCATTCAATCTTCAATTTTATTTCCAATTCCAATTTTCCTTTTGAATTTTATACTTATCCCTCTTCAATTCTAAGTAATTCAAACTAAATTCAATTTGAAATAATGAAATCTAAATTTCAACTTTAACCCATCCCGAATTATATAAATTCGAGCTAAATTTCCAAATGTTGATTTAACCCCTTAAATTAGATTAACCTTTATTTTTAAATCAATAATCCAAATCTTTAAACAATTTAATTCTGAGTCCAATTCTCAATAGATAAAGAAAATTTTATATTAGATTGTACTACCATAAAATATTCCATACATTAATTAACTACATACTAGTAGTTCATACATTACATACATTTATCCAAAATAAGAGTCTTACAGAAGTCATAAATCTAGATGCCTTTCCATTACCTAGAGGTTTGGAAAGAACAGAACCCTAATATTCTTACAAGAATCCTTTCTATGGACTTCCTTCCAAAGGGCAAAGGCCGAACATTCACTTCTCAACAGAGTGTCCCCTCTTATAACACTTACCACAAAATGTTTCTACCCTGTTATCAATCTGGATAACCTTCACGCCTTCAACAGTACGTTCCACAGCTTTACTCCTCTTCTTCCTCTCAGAACAATTCCTAGCAATGTGTCCCGTCTTCTAACAATGATAGCAAATAGTCGACTCATTGACCGGTTCAACTGGTTTACGCTTCGCCTTCCTCACTTCACGGTAATGATTTAGGAAATGTCCTTTCTTATGACACTTAAAGCACAAGATTTCAGAGCAAAACCGATGGAATGCGCCCTTCAATTCCTCCCTTGTTTTACTGCACTTGGCTACGTAATGACCCTTATTGAAACATTGGTAGCAGGTGACAATATCAAAAGGTCCTGGTTCAGCCCTTTCCTTAACCTGCTTCTCATACTCTTGAATTTCTTCTTCTCGATCCCTACGTGTAGCTTCTCTTTTCTCTCTGTGTCTAACCTTCCATTCTTCACTCTTAGTCATTTCTCTCAAAGACTGAATTCTAGAGGGACTTCCTAACCTATAAATTAGACTTAATTAGAAGAATTCAACCTTTACTCTTATATATATTAATTTTCTTACCAAATTATACCTTATGTTTCAACACCTTTGGTTTTTAATTCCAAACAAGTTTCAAAACAACTTCCTATTTCAAAATAAGATTATTTTCGAAAATATTCTGAATAATATTATTTATCATTCCCTTTAACAATTTGAAATCAAATTTCAAATGTTTTTAAATCCTAGGATTCTAACTTCACAATTTAAAACCCCACTTCAATTTACAAGTCATACTTATCTAAAAGTTTACTTCCTTAACACATTTCTTTTTGCTTTGTCATAATTAGGAAACAAACATCCTAATATTGGATACAATAACCATTTTATTTTATTTTGATTTGAAACCAAATTTAATTCTAATGTTCCTTATATGAATGGTATACTCTATTCAATTCCTACTTGGATATATATATTTACCACTTAAATTCTTATTTATTTTCAATATCCAACAACCAATTATTGCCTTATATATATAAACTTATATAAAAATCCTTTACCTTTAAAACCATTATATAAAAATAACAAGTACGCTCTCATATACATACACACACACACACTCAACTCATTTTGGGTACAACTTACCTTATCCTTAATGAGTACACCCACTAGAGCAAAGGTTCTCGCTTAACCTTCTGCTCTGATACCAACTGCAACGACCCCGAAATTTTTGATCCCAAAAACTCCAGATAGCTAGGGCAAGAAGAAGAGATAGAAGAAGAAGAAGAAGAAGAAGAAATGCAACAAAGATTCTCACATTCGCAGCGGATCAAAATATAATATCAAGTAATAACAGTTTACAAAAGAATTCTATATCTGTCAAATACATTTATAATAATTCAGAGTTACATATATATAAAGACACTGGATATACACAATCATCATGTCTCAGATATACAACTATATATTATACAGCGGAAACACTCCATACGTTCTTGCCATCCAGCTTACCTCCTGAGCTCCAGAACGTCCTTACCTAAAAATCTGTAATACTCGGTCTGACCCGAGCATTACATCAAAGTAACACCTGGGTCAGGCTGGAAACCAGCGTGAGTAAACCCATATAATTTGAAATAGTAAATTCAAATCATAAAAGAAACCCCCGAGTAACTCGTACTTCACTATGAGTTCATTTTCAGTTATAGCCAACACTTATATTCACAAATCAATTCCTAAGTACCTTCACTTGGTTTTAAATGGTCCAGTCATTTAAATCATTCCATTCTGCCCTATTGATAGCACATATCAATTCTATAAAGAATCATTGCAGGTTAAAAATTCGAAGTGGGTTCGGGTATTTACTAATACCTGACCCCGGTCTCTTCGAATTCAATACCATTTAACCCAAGTTATTCGTATGAAACTCAGTTCAATCTTTAAATACAAGGTGTCACCTTTTAAACAACAATTCATCATCGATAGATAACCACACAATCACTATTCAAGATAAACATATCATATCACAAACACCTCATATCAGTAATATCATCCACTCATTCATAAGGAAGATTAATTAGATCCCGTTTCTAATTAAATTAGTTTTATTTCTTTAATCACTTTTAAATTTTTTCTTACTTAACAATAATTAATTACAAACCATTTGATTGTGTTTTTAAATTAATAACAACAAGTGATTAATCCTTAATCACTTCCATTTAATTACTTCCCTAAGTAATTTTTCATTTATTACTTCCATAAGTAATTCCCTCTTCTTAATTACACATAGTAATTATACATTAATTACTTCACTAAGTGATTTCTCAATTAATTAACAAGTGATTATTTTTAATTAAATTGACTAATTAATTAATCTAAATTAATTACATTAATTAATTAACCAATTAATTAATCACTTAACCTCTTAATTAATTACTTAATTAATTAACTACTAATTAACTTTGATTAGCTGATTTAGCATTTTTAATTACAATTTAAGTACACACTTAGTTAATAATACCAATCTTAAATTACAAATTTATCCATCTTAAATCACTTAGTTAGTTACAAGTATAAATTAATTACCATTCTTAATTACCCTCCAAAACAATTAACTAAATAATAATCATTCATCTTAATTAACATTTTAAAATCTTCCCTAAAAAAATCTTGAAATCAAATTATTACTAAATTAAAAACTTTAATGTTAATTTAATTTTAAACACTTATCTTAAATTAACTACTTAATTAAAATATTAATTAAGATTTAAAAACATTCTAAAGTATTCACTTAAATAATTAAAACTTATAATAAATTCTTAACCTAAATTTGTCAAACACTAACAAGTTATCAATACTTAAAAAAAATGATATAACTTAAATTAATTAAGCTATGCACTTTGAATACCAAACCCGAGGAAATACCCAGTTTTACTCGAGTTCCACCCGAGTTTCTTCACCATTTCCCCCGAGTCTTTCTTCCTTCTTCACATACTTTCTTTTTCTTAAAAGTTTAAGTTTTAAACTTAAATAACAGGAAAACACTCCCACATACTCAGGTTCCAACCCGGAGCAATCCTTTCATTTACTCGAGTAAAACGCTTCCTTTGCATGAGTTACTCACGAGAACCCACAGTTTAAAGTATCAATCGTGCACGCGACCCACCATGCACTTGCACCCACCACGGACAAACTTTCGTCACCTGAGATGATCGCCAACGAGTCCCCTATCGACCATTCTTTCGATCGCATCAGCTAAACCCTGATGAAACACGAGAACAAAAAAGACAGTTTCGAGCTTCCTAACAAAAATACTCCGACCATCAATCTCCTCGCTCTGGCGACGCCAACCTCCAGAAGCTTCGAAACTCCGGCTATGACACCACTAGCCTCCACTAGCCTCCACGCAATCATTTCCCTCAGCCATGTGCCACTCGATGCAATAACGTAGCCGTGGCGATCAAATTTTCGACCATTGAGAAAACTAGGGTTCGAAACCAAATTTGCCTCCCGTCGTCGCTACGACGAACTGGAACACTGGCCACCATTTTTCCTAACTTCTTCGTGCCTTCCTCCACCTCCAGTTGAAAACTCGACTTCCAAAACTTCACCATTGCCCACAATTGGCTAAAACTCAAATTCAGTTCAACTATAAACTGCACTAAACATACTCAACTAAAAATTACCATTTGGATCTTAAAAATCCTATTTTGAAGAGTGGATTCAAGTTATATAATTGAATTAACAATTCATAACACTCGAATTTAACATAAATTTAAAATTTTCTTTGTAAAACAAGTTTCCTGATGGTGATATTTCACCAACATGTTTAAAACAAAATTTCAAATCTTGACTTATGTTTAAACAACTTCTTTTTTTTTAAAACTCTAAGCCTAATAATGTTTGGATGAAGATGTATTAGATTTTTTCCTAGTTTATCTTCACTCTGTAACCAGAAACAAATAAGAACAAACCATTTCAAACTACACGGTACAACATATATATATATGTCTATATATATATACACACATACAGATCTACTTATTTAAAAATATACAGCAAATCACAAATTATTTATGAATCAGATGCACAGATTTAAGTTTAAAATGATATGTTCACTCACTTATCAAAAGCTTAAACAAAGAACAATTCTGGAAGCTGCAAACTTGATTTCTTTTAAATCTTCCTGCTTTGTTTAGTTGAACTGTATTTGAGTTTGTACAGGGTGATGCTTACATTTTTCTGGTTTTGCTTAGTTTTTGTGAACGAGCAGGAACTAGAAGTATGTATATATAAAGAGGAAAGGCTTTACAAGGGTAGGTATTTGCTGTACACATATTTTCTTCTTTGGTCAGAGATTATTTTTATTTTTTTGACCAGGCAAGATTTTTTCAGAAAATGAAATGATTTTTAACATTTCGAAATGACCTTATTTTATGCTTGAGATGATAGTAATTAATGCAAACGTCTCCTTACAAGTTTACATACTTATCCTATTTTTTATATGTACATAGAAATTTTTTTTCTTTTTTCTTGCCTTGCATATGCACATGAATTTCCATAGTGTATATATATATATATATATATATATATATATATATATCTAGAATTACCTTATGTGCTTAATATAAAATATTTATAGTTATTTTATAGTTTTAACTTAGGTTGGATACACATAATAACCATTTAAATACTTATTTCTAACATAAATCCTTATTATTATTATTATTATTATTAAGCTTAAACTATCAAACACTTAATTTATATTCATATATTTTTATACTTATATTTAATATTAATAAGATTGATTTTAATTTAAGCATTATTATCTAGATTACATCCATATATATATATATATATATATAATTAGATCAAGTATTAATAAAGTAGAGCTTTTTAATTTAACGTGAATAACGAAGATTTTATTTTAATTATTTTTGAAAGGCTTTATTTTAAATTTCCAAATCATAGTTTCCTTCCAAAATACACACACATATATATAAATCAATGGTAAATGTCCAAAAGTCTTATTCATTTTTAAAATGATAAGATTGTATTTTAGTTAATCAGATTAAATTAATATTACCAAAATCCCGGGTCGTCACATTGGTCTACGTTTGATTTTGCTGTGATAGCAACGTAACATCGGTAAACTGTGATCTATGAAGACAAAGAGAAATTCGTGTGGCAGTGAGTGCATACAGGCTACATTGGGACTCGACTGATGTAGTCTGCGATCTATGTAGGAGTGGTGAAGTTTCATTTGGCAGCGAAATTCGAGGGCGTTGATGCGTGCAGTTACATGGGTTTTTGCCATGATAGCAACGTAAAACTTGGGTGTAGCTATGATCAGTGGTGGTTCCATGGTGTAATCGAGGGGCGCGGAGTGCCTATAGTTTTCTATGGTTTTGCCGAGATGGCGACGTAATCATCGGGATTACTGCGACCATGAAGGGGTGATGATTTCTAGAGAATTCTCACCTGAAATGATTTCCATATTAAAAAAGTTCTATATTTTCACTCAAATAATTTCCAAGTATTTTCACTGGGTGTTGAAAACGGGTTTACCAAGTACTTGTAGATTTTCAGTTCTACGTCTGATCAACGTATGACTGAATTTCTGTGAGAGCAAGGATAGACTTGTGGAGACATTGAGTTATAAAAGTATTTTGATAAAGCTATTTTGGCAATAGTATGTAGATTTTAAAATGTTTTAAATTTTTTTAATTTTAGGAGTTGAGAATTTTTAAAGGATAATTTAATTGATAATTAGCAGAACAATTAAAATTATTGTTTCGTTCCTTTTCGAGGACGAAAAGATTTAAGAGGGAGGAATATGATAACTCGGATTTTTGGACATCTATTAATTGGTAATTAACATGATTAAATTTATTAAAATACTGATTTGTAACAAATAAAATTCTCATCTGGACATATATATATATATATATATATATATATTGGAAACTATAATAAATATTGAAAAATAAATCTCTGGATAAATAAATAATATATATATATATATGTATGTATGTATATTTATGCCATGGATAATAGAATATATGGAACTTTGTAAAGGTGTGGATACATATATACATATATACATATATATATATATATATATATATATATATCAAAGATTCACATAAGATATTCCTAATTATAATATTTATATATATATATTGTGATTTGAAAGCATGGATTTTTAAAGCTAGTTAAAATCTAATTGAGCATTTTTTTAAAACACTTATGATAATTATTTATTTAAATATATATATATATATATAGTAGCTTAAGTTTAAAATGAGATTTAATAAAAAGATTAACATTCTTTCTTTTAAAAAAATACACATGAACTAAATTTTTATATATATAAAAAAACATTTAAAACATAATACATAAATTAATATAAACATAAGTACTTAATAAATCAAGTGTTTAAACATAAAAATTATTGTGTTTGACATTTGTAAACTTGAGAAAACATGCATTAAACATGTGTTAGCTTAGATTAACAAGTGGCAAAATAATTTTTTTTCTTTTGAAATTGAATTATATATATATATAAGAATTAGATAAACCAGGCTTCATTTTCTTTTTACTTCTCAATCCTCTCTTTATCTTTCTAAAACTAAATCTGTAATGAAAAATAAAAATAAAAATTAAACTACAGCAAAACAACTACAACCCTGAAGCTAGCAAATTCAAATTCAAAAATTCAACTCAATATTCAGCAAGCAGTAGATTCAAATCGAGTACAAAGTTCCAGATCAAAACCAAGAAAGCCTACTTCTCTGTTTTCTAACCTGTGAGTAAACTTATCATTTTAAAGCTAAAAATCTTTATATTGTTTGATGCATGTGATAGATCTGTGTAGTGATAATGTATATACGGATTGTGTAGATATATCTTGTTAGAATATAGTGAAGTCCTATGTGTGTATATACTTGCGCAAGCCTGTGAATGTGTGTGTGTGTGTATATATATGCTCTGTTGATTGCATAGTCTCAAGAACACCCTTACCAAAGAATCAATGTTGGGCAATGATCATTGAAAAGAAAATGCTTGAAACAATGTAATTTCATTTCTAAAAATAGTTTGAGATAAAAATATTTAGTATTATTTATAGAATAATAATTTACACTGAAAATCAATTTTGGATCAAAAATCAAATGTCAGGAAGTCATGTTTTGATGTTATAATTTGATTCGTTTTGGGAAATCATGAATTTTAATATAGAAATCGTGATTTTTAAACCTATAACTGTTGAGTATTCATAAGTTGAACGGATTTTGCTTATTGGTCAATTTCCGACGAACGGCAACATGTTGAGGGTCGTGTTTGATACTGAAGGTAGAGGGAAGGATGATGATCACCGAGAAAATAGTAAGGAATTTTTTTGATGATCGGAGTAGCTCGGTGAAGTCAAAGTAGGGTTCGATGACTTGATTGGGACGATGAGGTTGTCAGGGTTCCTGTGGTGTCGAGGTTGAATTGGACTTGATCACAAGGGGTGGAATCGACGCTTGGGTTTGATACGAAGCTTTGGTATGGTCGGAGTGGATTCTCAAGATCGGGATCGTCGGTGAATGGTGGTTTTTCTAATCGGGTGGGGTTCCAGATTTTGATCGATGGGCTCGTTTTTGATTTAATGTTTATTTCGTTGATTTGGGAGGTCGAGGAGGACGGCGGGATTGTCGACGACTGGGAAGTTGGTCGGAGAAGCATCGTTCGACCATGCACGTGCACGCATATGCACTTGTGACTGGGTTGCTTGTTGGCTTTGGGGAAGAAGGAAGTGCCTCGGGTCAATCTCGAACTTTGTTGCGCGTATGTCTCAAAGTAGATGAGTACGTACGTGTTGCTCAGGGGTGGCTCGGGGTATTTTTTTGTTTGGCTCGGGTTTTATCTCATGTGTATGTTAACGTTTTAAAGGCAAAAAAATTATACAAGTTCCAAAGTTTTGAAAGCCAAAGTAAATTTGAAACAAATTTTAGAAGCTAAGAAATGAAGTTTCCAAGTAAAGTTTCAAAGTTTAAATATTAAAGTTACATGTTTTAAAATTATATTGTTTAAAGTAATATTATGTTAGGTTAATTCATTAAATTAATTCCTAAATATTTTCAAATAAAATTTAAAGATGTAATTAAAAAGTGTATCAACTTTAATTAATCAAAGTGGTCTTAAATGATTTCATATTAAATAAATTTCAAGCATTTGATTTAATAAGATCTAAATGGTGATTAAGTAAGATAAAAGGTTTATCTTTGATTAATTAAGGTTTTAAGTAATTAAAGGTTAATTAGTTAATGGAAGTAATTAAAGGATCATTTATCTAATAATTAAAGGTTAATTATTTAATAATTAAAGGTTAATTAATTAATGTAGTTAATAAAGGATAATTGAGTAATTAAAAGGTTAATTACTTAATAATTAGAGGTTAATTAATTAGTAATTAAAGAGTAATTAACCAGTAATTATGATGATTGATTTATGTAAGTAATTAAGGATTGATTAATTAATTTCAGTAATTAATTAAAGTAATAACAAATGGTTTATAATTTTTTAATGTTAATTAAGTAGGATTTAAAAGTAATTAAAGTAATTAATATAATTTAGGTGGAGTTTAAATTAAACTAATTTGGGATTGAATGACTAATTAGTCTTGCTTATGGATGGATAAATTATGTTAAATCTTTGGATTAATGTCTCTAATCTGATAAATTGTGATGTTTCTAAGGTATGATATGTTGGGTTGAACTGTGATAGTGTGGGTTACCTATTGATAATGAATTGCCGGGTAAATGTGACACCCTGTATTTAAATTTGAATTGTATTCACTTAAACAACTTGGATTAAAGACTGACACTAGATTTGAAGAGACCGGGGTCGGGTATAAGCAAATACCCGAAACCATTTCGATTTGTGATCTACAATAATTCTCTATAGATCTGAGTTTAGAATCAAACAGGCTGGACTAAAATAAATTATGTAACTGGACCATTTAAACTAAGTTATGGTAATTAAACATTGATTTGTAAGTGGTTGACTATAATAAGTTAAGAACTCGTAGGGATGTATGACTTACCCAGGTTTTCAATGAAGTTTTATAACTTAGTATTTAAGTAATTATGGGTTTACTCATGTTGGTTTCCAGCCTGACCCGGGTGTTACTTTGTTGTAATGCTTGGGTCAGACCGGGTATTACATATTTTCAGGTTAGGACATTCTGGAGCTCAGGAGGCGAGCTGAAAGGCAGGAACATATGGAGTATATTTCGCTATGTATTGGAGTTGTATTGTTTGTTTACTGAGACATGTTGTTACAACTGTCCAGTTTAATTGTGATTGATTGTACTCTAAAGCATTATATAAATTGACAATATAGCTTTTCTTTATATAAATGCTACTATGTGACATTATATTTTGATCTGCTACGAATGTGAGATTCTGTGTTGTTGTTTCCTGTTTCTTCTTCTACCTCTTTTCTTCTTTACCCTAACAAACTGGAATTTTCGGCGTTCGATTGCTCGGCACTCCTACGGTGAATGTATTAGTGTCGAATTTTCGAGGTCGAAAATTCCAGGACGCTACACAATGCAGGGTGGAACTCAGCTCTCCGTGCATAGAGATGGTCATACGATGCATTTTAAAAACCATTGCTTTGGCTCGGAAAGAATGCATTTTACTGCTAAAATAAGAAAATGTGGCAAAGTCAGTTGACTTATTACAAATTCAAATTTTGAAATGCATAAACAAATTGAAAATCAAAAGCAAACTGAATGACTAGATAAAGTCTGTTATGTGTAGTAGCGACGAAGACTTTCGCTGTTCCAGGCTCTCGGCAAAGTGAGACCGTCAATGGTTGATAATTTAAAGGTGTCGTCTCCGAGTCTTCGTTCGATAACATACGGTCCTTCCCACGTTGGTTTAATATATGAAGGGACCGGTAAATTCACTTAAGGATGAGATCGCCGAGTTCAAAGGTTCAAGGTCGGACCTTGGCATTGTATAGTCGGGCTATTCGACTTCGGTACACAGCTGCCCTTAAATCAGCTTCTTCTCGCTTCTCATCCAATAAGTCTAGAGATTCGGCAAGTAATATAGCATATTTCTTCGGGTCATAATATGTCACATGATGAGAAGGCACTACCAGTTCGACTGGAATAACGGCTTCTGAACCGTAAGAAAGTGAAAACAGAGTATGACCGGTCGCGGACTTGTGGGTTGTTCAGTAAGCCCATAGGGCCATAGGAAGTTCAACGACCCATTTTCCCCTGGCATTTTCCAATCGTTTCTTTAGAATGGAATTTATAACCTTTTTAACAGCTTCAATCTATCCATTTGCTTGAGGGTGCGCAACTGCAGAGAATTTCTTTTGGATATGGAATTGTTGACAGAAATTCTTGAACTCGATGTTATCGAATTGGGCTCTATTGTCAGTGATGATGGTATGTGGGAGACCGAATCGATAGACAATGTTGCATACAACAAAGTTGATCACTTTCTTCATTATGGTAGTATCAAGGGGCTCGGCTTCTGCCCATTTGGTAAAGTAATCAACTACAACAAGGGCGCACTTCACGCCACCTTTAGCTAGAGGTAGAGACATGATAAAGTCGATGGCCCATACCACGAACGACCAGAGGCTGACCATCCGAGTTATTTTGGTAGGCAGGGCTCTTAGAATCTGAGCATTTTTTTGACATCTGTAACACTTCGTGGAATAATCCAATGCGTCGCGATTTATAGTCGGCCAATAATAACCATATCGGAGCACTTTCTTTACAAGAGCTTGCCTCCTGGTGTGACCGCCACATTCTCCCTCATGTAGATCATGTTATACTCGATTGATTTCATCGTGGATGATACACCAAAGTAAAAGAATGGAATATCCTCTTCTATACATGGCTCCATTCTGAATAGTGAACCACAAAGCCTTTCGAAGAACTTGTCTTTTTTCACTTCTATGCTATGGCAGGGTCCCATGCTCGCGATAGTTTCTAAACAGAGTCATCCATGACTCCTTATCCGGTATGACTTCAAGTACCTAGTCGATCTCCATTTAATCAACATTCAAAGAAGATAATGTCTCAACGGGAACAAGCCACATTTTCCGTGCCTCACCGGTACTGGCCAATTTTGCTAAGGAATCAGCTTTCTGATTGTGTTCTCGGGGATGCAGTATATGGCATAATAATCGAACCGATTCAATATTTCTTGGACCCAAGCGAGATAAGCGGCCAGTCTCTGGTCTTTAGCTTGGTACTCCCCCTGAACTTGGCACATGACCAATTGTGAATCGCAGTAAATATCCAGAGCAATAATTCTTAACTCTCTGGGAAGCCTTAGTTCGACGAGCAGAGCTTCTTATTTGGTCTCGTTGTTGGTCGCATGGAAATCAAACTTTAAAGCATAGCATATAGATCGGCCTTCAGGAGTTTCAAGTACAACCCCAGTGCCTGAGCAGCGGTCATTTGATGCACCATCAGTATGTAGCTTCTGGACATGTTTGGGAGATTCACTATTTTCGGGCAAGTCCTCGGAGATAGTGAATTCAACGATGAAGTCTGTTATAACTTGCCCTTGAAAAGCTCGCCTCGGTGTGTAAGCGAGGTCGGACTGACTCAGCTCGATATTCTATTTGAGTAACCTACCAGATGTCTTAGGCCGCGCAATGACCTGCCGTAACGGCTGGTCGGTGTAGACAATGATAGAATGAGCTTGAAAATAGAAACGGTGTTTCCTCGAGGCAATGACAAGACAGTAAGCTAACTTTTCCAGCTTCGAATAATTTCTCTCTACTTCGGTCAGTCGTTTGCTGATGTAATTGACTGGCCGTTGTATCCGGCCCTCTTCCCGAATTAAAGTGGCACTGATTGCGTTTTTAGACACCGCCAAGTAGATGTACAGTCTCTAGTGATCAATAGGTTTTGACAAAACAGGTGGTGTGGACAGGTGTTGAGCCAGTGCTTAAAATGCGCCCTCACACTCTGTAGTTCATTCAAAGTTCTATTTCCCTTTTCTCATTAGATCGAAGAAGGGAATGCATTTGTCGATGGATTTTGAAATGAACTTGCTCAGTGCTGCTACCTTCCCGTTGAGGCTCTGAACTTTCTTTATAGTCCTTGGAGTCTCAAGATTTCTAATTGCCCGGATTTTCTCAGGATTGGCTTCCATTTCCCGAGCATTAAAGATGAATTCAAAGAATTTTTCAAACGCGACCCCAAGGTCACACTTCAACGGGTTGAGTTTTATCTTGTATTCTCGGAGGATGTTGAACATCGTTTCCAGGTCTTTGATATGATTGGTGGAGAATTGTGACTTTAGCAGCATGTCGTCCATATATACCTCCATGGTCTTTTCGATCTAGTTAGCGAACATTCGGTTGATGAGTCTGATAAGTTGTCCCGGCGTTCTTAAGTCCAAACGGCATCACTTTATAACATTAGAGTCCCAAATTAGTGACAAAGCTAGTATACTCCTGATCAAGTAAGTGCATTGGTATCTGATTGTAAATAGAATACGCATCCATAAAGGATAAGAGTTCATGTCTGGCTGTTGAGTCTATGAGCTGATCAAACCAGGGAATTGGAAAACTGTCTTTAGGGAAAGCTTTATTCAAGTCCGAATAGTCAACTTATGCTCTTCATTTCTCGTTAGGTTTCCCGACAAGTACAGGATTGGGCACTCATTCAACCCGTTCGATCTGAGTTTATCTACCTCTTCCTTAAGGGTGGCAGATCTCTCTGGATCCATACTACGCCTTTTTTACTTGACCAAGATATGTCGCTGGTCAACATTCAATGTGTGGATTGCGATATCCGGTGAGATCCCACACATGTCAGAGTGCGTCCAACAAACATGTTGAGATTTGTTCGAAGAAACTCAACCAATTCCTCCTTCATCTGTTGGCTTAGCTGGGATCCAATCTTTACCATTTTAGAATTATCATCATTATCGATCAGAACATCAATCGTCAGTTCTTCCATAGAAACCTGACTGTCTTTGACTTCTCCTTCACTTTCGTTATCTCTCGGGTCAAGATCTCTTGGGAGTTGGTTGTGGTGCCCGAGCCTTGGCCCAGGCGTTAACTGCAAATTATCCACAAAGCGGATATAGAGAGATTCCTCTATGCCCTTTACTTTCTCTTTTCGCTGCACCTCCCGCAGCTTAGTGACATAACAGGCTCATCCAACAGCCTGGTCTCCTTGAACGACTCCAACTCCGTTATCGGTGGGGAACTTAAAAGTTTGGCACCAAGGGGCGATAGCGGTCCTGAACTCAGCTAGGGCCATTCGGCCCGAGAAAGCATTGTATGGTGAGTCAATATCCAACACAATAAACTGCAATATCTGAACTCTTTGATCCTCTCTAACCCCCAACTCCACTGGTAGCTCCACCATCCCAGTGGGTATAGTCGCACTTCCATCGAAGCCATGAATACAAGACTGACAAGGATTCAAAGCTTTCACTTCCATCTTCATCTGATCATAGGCTCGCTTAAACAGTATGTTCACTAAACTTCCACTGTCCACTAAGATCCTCTTCATCCAAGTAGGATCTACCTGAGTTCAAATGACTAGTGGATCAATGGTTGGGGCTCCGACTTTGTCGGCATCCCTATCTCGAAATACGATGTCGTCTGTCATCATTTTCTTTTGTTTGGCCGAAGCCCCGTCTTCCAAATTACTACAGCATTCGAAGCTCGCATGCCTAATAGAGCTAGTATACGACTCCATTTTCCTCAGGCTCCGATCTGCTAGATGAGGACCACCACAACAGTGTTAATCACTAACCTCCTGCCGGTACGAGCGAGTTCCTTTGGTCTAACCTGATTTGGTTTTGGTTTTGATTCGATGGGATTGTACTTCCAGACTACGGCCTCGTACAAACTGCTTCAACTTTCTTTCTCATATCAACTTCTCGATGATATCTTGTAAAGGACGACACTCGTTCGTGTTATGGCCATAACTATCGTGAAACTTACAAAACTTTCCCGTTTGAACCTGTTTCTCCGACGATTGCTTCAGAGCGGGTTTCTTATATTGGATAGTATTACAAGTTTGTAAGTACACATTTTATAGAGACGTATTTAGAGGAGTATATGTGTCGAACATAGGAGCCTTACGTCGGTACGCAATTCCGATCTCACTTCCTACCTAGACTTCCATCGCCTTTCTGCTGATTTTTCTTATTTTCTATGTTTAACTGCACCTTTTTAGAACTCTCGCTGATTTTTTTTATGTGACATTGCTTTGTATTCCTTCCACACTAGGCCCTACGTCATCCTTTTTCCTAGACTATTTTGCATCCTCTCTTCTCAAGAACTGAGCTGCCTTGGAATAGAAACGATCCAATAAAGCAGGGGATTTTCCGACCAACCAGTTGCTAAATTCAGAATCGGGATCGATCCCTTTAATCGTTTCCATGAGAATGGAATTGTCATTAGGATTACGAATCTCAGCGCACGCAGCATGAAACCTCTCTAGATAACAACTGAGTATCTCTCCGGGAACTTGAGTGACATTGGACAAGGTAATAACATCTTTGGGCCTTGTGATATGCATGCGAAACTATTCAACAAACTTCATTGCCAACTGGTTGAAACATGAGATAGTCGGGGTGGTAGGCGTGTAAACTACATAGTTGCGATGCCTCCTAAAGAAATTGGGAAACTTTGGCACTTAACCTCGTCAGCGGTGTTCATTAACCATTCATACTTTAAAATGTATTGGTTAGGGTCAGAGCTCCCTTCATAAACAGGTAGAGTTGGCATTCTGAATCGTCGAGGCGGTTTAGCATAGAGGATGCCATCTGTGAGAGGGGTATGACTTCGAGAGATACCCCAGTCATCATAGATGAGGCCTTAACTTTCATGATTCATCTGGCGGATCATTGTCGAGATGTATGGCATCTGGACATTCTGGGCATGCTGAGCCAAGAGGTGGTTGGGTTCCATAATGTGAGGAGGGGCCGGGCGCGGTCGATAGTCCATATCTCGCCTCCTTGGATTTAGGTCTTTAGGAACATAAGGCTCAGGAGTTTAATCACATTGGCGATGGTTCGAATCCGTTTGGTTTCAAGTGTCAGCTCCCAACTCAATAGCAGCGGCAGCAGCATGGTTGTCAGTAGTATGATAAGCAACCGTCCCTCCTCGAGAGGAGGATCCGGTCCGATGGCTAGTTGACGGAAAAACTCTCGCTTGCCTAAGATTTAGAGTGCGTTGATGTTTGGTAAACGGTGTATAACATCCATCCAGCCGTGGGCATGTGGATCCGTGATTGTAATCAGAAGAAGCTAAACTTTCAGTGGATGAGTAAGAAGCCTGATCCCTTTTAGATCTCCTTCATTTTTTGTTGAATTCGTTGAATTATCTATCTGTATGCATATGTTACTCTAAATATAAACTAAATTGTTTTTAACTTAAACAACTTGGACATTAAAACTGCATATTGGATTTTGATTAAACCGGGATCGAATTTCCAATTAGATATTCGAAAACCACATCGATCCAAATTAAACGATAGGTCGTGAAATCTCAAGTGAAGTTCAAGATGAGGACTCGAAGTGTAACAACTATTTGTCGTTAACTCTGAGGGTGATTCCAAAATGAGTGTAACGGAGATAGTGCTTTAAGTTTTGAGATGGAGATTCAGAGTGCAAGGGTTATTGTCGCTAACTCTGAGGGTGATTCCAAAATGAGTGTAGCGAGATAGTGCCTTCAGTTTCGTTCGAACCCGGAACGAACTTGTATGGACGAGTGCTATCAGACCATCGTCAGTAAAAGATGATGAGCATTCCAAGATATGTGTTCTAAAAAGGTAATCGTAGCCTCAAGCCTCATCAATCGAAAATTGCTAAAACAGGGGAGGTGCAGCAAGGCTAAGTGGGTAGCACCCAAGTAGGATAACATTTCCCCTATCTAGAGGTCCCTTTTTATTCGGCTGTGTGGGCAGTTGGCCGCGGCAACTACGGGGTTGTCTTATTCGGGTTATCCAGTAAGGGATAGTTCCGGTCTTATGTTGCAGGGGATCAGGGTGGATCCTCGGTACTCTGATCTAGACCAGGTACTGTGACGGGCGGTACCATAGTACCCTGCCATTGTACGTAATCCAATCTCTAATAAATGTTGTACGTTTTGATTGTGCCCAACTATGTTGGAACATGAGATGTAAGCATTCCAGCTATTTTCTGTTTTACTTGAAAACCCTAAACACTATTATAATATCACTGGATTTCCTATCAAATATTTTGGTTATCGTAAGGTAAAAACCCGACATGTTTATTTGTGGCGTGGTCTTACGAGATACCTTTGTTTTCAAATGATTTTCAAAGTTAAACAAATTTAACCCTTTTACTCACACCAGACCCATGTCTGACCCAAAGTTTATCTTCTGTTTTCTTAAACTCTTGGGTACTCAAATTTTCGCAAGTAGCCAAGGGATTCGGGTTAGCTCTGACAAATTCTGGAGGTGACTTGGAGCAGGAGGCTTCAGCGTATATAGATATTATGGTTCCGCTGTGTTGGGTATCTCTATGTTGTATTTTGAGTTGTATGATAGACGGGTCTTCATGACCGTATAATGTGTTGTGATGTAAAGTTGTGTGACTCTGATAGATGTTGTATATTATGTAATAACTATATGATTAATATATTTTATTCGTTCCGCTGTGAGATTCTGTATTCTTTAGTTCTTTCTTTCCTATCTTTTCTCTTTTCTATCCCTTTCTTTCTTAATGATGATACGTCTTTCTGTGGAATGAAAGGCAGGTCATCAGAGTTGGTATCAAAGCTCTAGGTTAAGATAATACCTAGGCTTTGGAGTGATATCTATCTTGAGGGAGCGTACTTGTACTTATATATATATATATATATATATATTCCTACCTGATTTATTGGGTTACATATTTGGGTTTTCCAATATGAGTTCTAGAGGTAGGAGGGGCAGTGGTGTGAGTAGCACGACTACCACAAATGGAAGAGGTCCGAGTGTTGAAGGTGAAAAATTATCTGCCAAGGCTGTAGACCCAATACCGCCTCGAGTGAGCTTGCGACTTGGAGTAAGGATTTCCCCAATCTTGGAGGAAAACCTTTTAAAGTATGGAGTCCATCTTTGGAGTGTAAGTCTGGTTGCGCTCGTGCGAGCGGATTTTCTAGAGTTTGGTTCTGTCGGATGAGTAGAAGCAAGTGATAGTATCGTGGCAACTTCAGGAAGGTGCAGCTGCATAGTGGAATGCAGTATCCATGAGTTGTCTTGCTATGGATCTGGTCTTATTGACACCCCCTTAAGATAATGAGGTGTTTGTGCTTGGTTTAAGGCTCGAGTTTCTTGAAAGGATGACTGCCCATCTTAAAGGTCCGTTTGCAGAATTGGTTGTTATGATTTTGAGGTTCCAGGAGCTTATGGACAAGAAGTCTGGCATCTGTGGTAGCAGTGCAGCTCGGATGTGTTTTGTGTGCCAACGGGAAGTCAACTGGCTAAGAAGTGTCCTAGAGGTAGAATTCAAAAGCAGCAGAGTGGATCGTCAGCTTCTTCTGACAGGCGAAGGTGTTCTTGAAGGGTTTGACCTTATTTTGGAATTTCGGTGGATTGGTTAGACAAGCATATGCCGTTCTATTTTGTGAAGAGAGAACGGTAACTTTGGAAACTGAACTAGATAGGATCGCAAAAGTGACTTGCGATTAGTTCAGGAATTTTTCGGAGTAATCTTTTTCTTGGGATTAAGGCATCTCAAGAGGAGGAAGGAGCTGTCAGTTGTTAGAGATTTTTCTAATGTCTTTGAGGAAGTCATACGTTTGCTTGCTTAGGGAGTTGGATAAGGAGACCATTAGGATAGTATCCCTTGCCTAGTATTGATGATCTTTTTGATCAACTTTATGGTGCTTCCGTGTTGTCTCTTTTGGATCTTGTTTCGGGTTTTCACCAGCTAAGGGTAGCTGAAGACAGTACCCTTGATTGTACCCAAAGGACTCTACTATTTCTTTGAGTGGTTGGTTATGTCTTTTGGGTTAACCAAAACTCCAGCTTATTTTGTGGATCTGTTAAACCATGTTTTCTGGGATGTGTTGATCAAGTATGTGCTCGTGTTCATCGACGACATTCTCATCTACTCTATTCGGAGTTGCATAGCGAAAGCGAGATAACAACTATTCTAGAGTGGAAGCAACCGCAGACTCCTACGAAAATTCACAGTTTTCTTGGATTAGAGGGTTTCTACAGGAAGTTCATTCGGGATCTGAAGGCTAGGTTGTCAAGAGCGCCTGTTTTGTCTTTTTCTGATGGGAGAAGTAAGTTCGAGGTCTACTGATGCTTGTGGAATAGAGCTTGTGTTCAGGATTTCGGCAGATCTTTAGAGGATCGTTTTGTTGAGTAAAGTCCAGAGATTTGTCTTGTTCTTGGTCCAGATTTGATTCGAGAGGCATCTACGTAGGTGGAGCTGATCAAGGAAGGATGACGCAGCACAGGATCGTCAAAAAAGTTATGCGGATAAGAGATGTAGGAATTGGAATTCGAAGTTGGAGATTTGGATTTTGGATAAGGTTTTCTCCGATCAAAGGAGCAATCGGACTAGGTAAGACAGGAAAGTTAGCTTCGAGATATATTGGACATTTCAGTATTCTCGAAAGGATAAGTACTTTAGCCCACAGGATTGAATTGCCAGTTCGGATGGCTGGGATTCGCAATGTATTTCTCGTATCTCATCTGGGGAGTACGCGCTTGATCTGTCTCTGGTTGTAGAACCAGCAGTTCAGGAAGATTTGGAAGTTAAGCCAGATTTGACTGTGGTTAAACATCCTGTTTAGATTATAGATTGTTTTGACAAGGAGCTCAAGTTCAAAGTGGTGTAGCTAGCTAGGTTCAGTGGAGCGAGGATCCCAGTGATTGTACCTGGGAAACTCTATATAGTATTAGGAAGTCCTATCCTGAATTGTGTCAGGATATGTAGTTAGTTTGTTTGTTTGAACGAATTAGTTGCTACGGTTTTTAGTATATGATTGATAGGTATTCTTGTTGTTTGAATATAAATAAGTTTTTACTGGATTATTAAATTATCTTTGCTTTCAAATTTCGGTGACGAAATTCTTTTAAGGGGAGTGGAATGACGATCCGGAATTTTGGCAATAGCAATTTGATAATCTTCATTTATAATAATTTAAATTTGACAACATTGGTTTGATAATCTTCTTTATAAATATTTAATTTTGCAAAATTTATTTTTTTAAAACTAATAAAAATATGTTTCAAATTATAATATATATAGGTATATATATTGTGATTTGGAAATTATGTTTTAAATTCAATATAATAATTTTCAAAGCTAATAAAAATGTTTTCTAATTATAATGTATATACATTGTGAATAGGAAGTTTTAGTTTGAATCTAATATAACAACTTTCAAAAAGGTTATTTAAAGTTTAATTGTGCATTTTTTTTCAAAACACTTAAGATAATTATTTATTAAGTTACAAAGTATAATAGCTTAAGATTGAAATACAATTTGATAAAAAGATTTAATATTCTTTCTTTTTAAATTTAACATGAATGAATGTATTTTGTTTATTTATAAACACTTAAAATCATAAAGCATAAATTTATATAAAACATAAGAAAAGATTCAAATAAAAGATTAATGCTCTTTCTTTTAAATTACACATGAATAAGAATAATTTGTAAATATATATAGATTTAAAAATATACATGTATAAAACATAAGTACTTTATAAAAATAAGGGTTTAAATATAAAGTATATTGTTTTGACATTTGTATTCATGAATTAAACATGTGTAAACTTGATAACATGCAAATTTACAAATGGCAACATTTGTTCCTTTTTAAAAATTTAATTATATAATATAGTGTTTTAGAGAAACCTAGTTTTCAGTTCAATTCTTTTTCTTCCTCAATCTTTTTCTCTTCGTCTTTTCAAAATTAAAAGAAAATTAAAATCCTGAGAAGAGAATTAAATCAAACCGATCAACAACTTCAACCTGAACAAGAATCAAACAGCTTCAATTCGAAGAGCAACTCAACAAGTAAATCAACATCAAGCATTTCAGTTTAAGCTTCAGATCAAAATTAAATTCTAGGTAAAACATTTAGAGCCTGCTTCTCTATTTTTAAATAATAGTGAGTAAACTTTTGTTTTAAAAAGCTTAAATCTGTTTTTATACTTGATTCATGTGATAAATCTGTAAGGAAATGTTGTCATATGGTTTGCATGAATGTTTTTATCTGGAACATAGTTTGAACTGCTTTGTTTATTTGTATACACGTCTGTGTGTATACATATATTCTTATCTCTGTTATGTTCACAGCCTCAAAAACAATAAACAAAATTCATATATTTCAAACGAAACAATTTTAGACTATGATTTCTAAAGATAAAATATGAGAAACAAGGAAACATTAATTTTAAAAATGATTTCAAGTGTATTGGTAGAATATTTATTTCTAAAATGATATATTACAGTGCAACCTTTGAAAATTAGAAAAATCAATCATTTTATTTTCATGATTTGATCACATAATCTGATTCGTATTAGTGAATGATGAATTTTAATAATCGTATCATTATTTTTAGTATTGTAATGGTCGAGAATTTCCGAGTTGATTAGTTTTTACACTTTCGTTAATATTCGACGAACGACAGCGAGTTAAAGGCTGTAATTGAT
This sequence comes from Allium cepa, assembly GCA_030765085.1. Classification (NCBI taxonomy): domain Eukaryota; kingdom Viridiplantae; phylum Streptophyta; class Magnoliopsida; order Asparagales; family Amaryllidaceae; genus Allium; species Allium cepa. The sequence continues at coordinate 127,650,984 of CM060932.1, forward strand.
GTCGAGGGTAGCTTGAAGTTTTCCAATCACAGGAAAAAAAGGTGAGGGATTTTTAGATGGCCGTGGTGGCCAGGGGACGTCGAAGTAGGGTTTCGTCGTCAGTTTGGGTAGTCGATGTATTCGAGGCGATTGCGTCGCCGTGGAAAGACCGAAGGTGATTGCATGTGGGGGAAATGTCTCGTGGATCTGTGTCGCTGCGATGGTCGGAGGGACGTGGGCTCCAGTGGACGAGATCGTCGTCGGCGAAGGGTTTTAGTCGATTGGGTTGGTTCCAAATTTTTGATCGATGAGCTCGATTTTGTCTTACTGTTGAATTCGTTGATCTGGAAGGTCGAGGAGGACGGTGGGGTTGTCGACGAATTGATGAGGACTGTGAAGTTGGTCGGAGGAGCGTCGTTCGACCGTGCACGTGCACGCGTGTGCATTTCTGTCTGGTGATGTGTTGTTGTTTTGGGCGGAAGGGGTGTTCTCGGGTCGTTCTCGAGTAGTTTTGCGTGTTTGTCTCGAGGGAGGAGAGGTTCGCGAGTGAGACGAGGAAAGCTCGGGGTTTTGATAGTCTGGCTTGGGTTTCATTTGAATGTTGTCTTGTTTTTCTTTTTACATAGAAAATATACAAGTTTTATAAAGCCAAAGGAAATCATATCAGGTTTTAAAAGCAAGAAATTTTGTCAACGTGTTTTGAAAACAAATAAATGTACAAGTCTAAAGTTTTCAAACAAGAAAAATATAAACAAGTTTTTAAAGTTATTTAAGTAATTAAGTTTTCAACAAGTTCTCCAAGTAAAGTATTTATTAAGTTTTCCAAGCAAAATGTTTTAAACAAGTTTTTCAAAGATTTATTTTTGAAATTAAGTGTTTAAAATTGTTTTATTTTAAAGCAATAGTGATGTTAGGTTAATTTATTAAATTAATTCAAAAATGTTTTTCAAGTGAAATCTAATGATGTTTGAATTAAGATGTGATTAAAGTAAGAGTATTTAACTTTAATTAATCAAAGAATTCTCTAAATGATGTTTGTATAAACTAATTTCTAGCATTTAATTTAATTTAAATGATAAGTAAGAGTTAAATTAAGGTAAATGGTTTATCTTGATTAATTAAGGTCTTATTAATAAAAGTAATTAAAGTATAATTACTTAATTAACTAAGATGATTAATTAATGTAATTAAATTAAGATAATTAATTGATTTAATTAATTAAGGATAGTTAATTACTTAAATAAGGGTTAATTAATCTAAGTAATTAAAGGTCAATTAATTAAAGAATAATTAATTAATGGAAGTAATTAGAGGTTAATTACTTAAAATAAATAAATTAAAAGGATTATTAAAGGGTAATTACTTAATGGAAGTAATTAAAGGGATTAATTACTCAATGTAATTAATTAAATCAATTAATGTGATTAATTAAAGGATAGTTAATTAGTTTAATTAATTAACGATAATCACTTAATGAAATTGATTAAGTGTAATCTCTTAATGTAATTAATAAAGCATAATTACTTAGTGTAAGTAATTAATGGATAATTAATGAGTGTAATTGAAGGATAATTACTGAATGTAATCAATTAGAGGATAATTAATTACTTAATGTAATTAATCTAAAGGTTAATTAATGTAAGTAATTAAAGGCTAGTTAATTTCTTAATGTGATTAATTAAAAGGTAATTATTGATTGTGATTAATTAAAGTATATTTAATTAATGTAATTAATTAAGGATCAATGTAATTATTTATAGTTAATTAACTAATGAGGGTAATTAAAGGATGATTAATTTGTGTAATTAATTAAAGGCTAATTATATAATGTAATTAAAGAATAATTAATTAAGGATAATTAATTAAGATGATAATTAAAGGATGATTAATTAATTTATTTGTAATTAATTAATGTTAAGTAAGTAGGATTTAAAAGTGATTGAAGTAATTAATTTAATTTATTTAAATTAATTACAAATGGTGTGACTAATTAATCTTACTTATGGATGATTGAATGATATTGAATGCCTTGGATTATTTGATATCTCTAAGATGTGAAATGTGCTGCTCTGTGATATGAGATGTTTTGGTTGAATTATGAAATGTGGATTATCTATTTATAATAATGTGAATTATCTATCTGTATGCATATGTTACTCTAAATATAAACTAAATTGTTTTTTACTTAAACAACTTGGACGTTAAAATGGCTTTTTTGATTTCGATGAGACCGTGGTCGAATTTCCAATTGGATATCTGAAAACCACATCGATCCAAATTAAATGATAGGTCGTGAAATATCAAGTGAAGTTCATGATGAAGCCTCGAAGTGTAAGGCCTATTTGCTGTTAACTCTGAGGGTGATTCCAAAACGAGTGTAACGAAGATAGTGCTTTCAGTTTCGAGATGAAGATTCAGTGTGCAAGGGCTATTGTCGTTAACTCTGAGGGTGATTCCAAAATGAGTGTAGCGAGATAGTGCCTTTGGTTTCGTTCGAACCCGGAACAAACTTATGTGGACAAATGCTATCAGACCATCGTCACTAAAAGGCGATGAGCATTCCAAGATATGTGTTCTAAAAAGGTAATTGTAGCCTCAAGCCTCATCAACCGGGAATTGCTAAAACAAGGGAGGTGCGGCAAGGATTAGTGGGTAGCACCCAAGTAGGATAAGATTTCACCTGTCTAGAGGTCCCTTTTTATTCGGGTGTATGGGCAGTTGGTCGCGGCAACTGCGGGGTTGTCCTATTTGGGATTATCCAGTAAGGGATAGTTCCGGTCTTGTGTTGCAGGGGATCAGGGTGGATCCTCGGTACTCTGATCTTGACTAGGCACTGTGACGAGCGGTACCCCAGTAGCCCTGCCATTGTATGGAACCCAATCACCAATAAGTGTCGTACGTTTTGATTGTGTCCAATTATGTTGGAGTGTAACATGTAAGCACTCAGCTGTTTTCTATTTTACTTGAAAACCCTAGACACTATTATAATATCACTGGATTTCCTATCAAATGTTTTGGTTATCGTAAGGTAAAAACCCGACATGTTTATTTGTGGCGTGGTATTACGAGATACCTTTATTTTTAAATTATTTTCAAAGTTAAACAACTTTAACCCCTTTACTCACACCAGACCTATGTTTGACCCATAGTTTATCTTCTGTTTTCTTAAACCCTTGGGTACTCAAATTTTTATGAGTAGCCAAGGGATTCAGGTTAGCTTTGACGAATTCTGGAGGAGACTTGGAGCAGGAGGCTTTAGCGTATATTGATATTGTGATTCCGCTTTGTTGGTATCTCTATGTTGTATTTTGAGTTGTATGATAGACGGGTCTTCATGACCGTCTAATGTGTTGTGATGTAAAGTTGTGTGAATCTGATAGATGTTGTATATTATGTAATAACTATATGGTTAATATATTTTATTCGTTCTGCTGTGAGATTCTGATATTGTTTAGTTCTTTCTTTCCTATCTTTTCTATCCCTTTCTTTCTTAATGATGATACGTCTTTCTATGGAATGAAAGGCGGGTCGTCACAGATATGTCATTTGGTCGAAGAAAACATTCGCATCTACTAGTGTACAACCTTCAGATTCTAGCAATCTCTTAAGTCCCATTTTTCACTTTACAATAAGATTTGCAACGAACTTTGTTGCTTTACAAAGCATTTTGAGCCATAAAGATGAATTTATAGCCATGTTAGAGAGTTCTCAAAGTTATTGATAGTGATTTAAAAGGGAAATAATTTGTTGGTCATGTTTTTGATTCTGCATTTTGAAAAGCGTGTTTTTGTTTGTTAGTAGTATTGAACCGCTTATTCATGTTCTCAAGTTATTGATAGTGATGTAAGACCTACAATAGGTTATTTGTAAGTTGCAATCCATAATGCAAGAAAGGATATGATAAATCGATGTGAAAGGAAAAAAAACATTCTAAAGTCATTCATTGATATCATTAATAGCCGTTGGGATAGGCAGTTGCTTAAAAATCTACCCTCTGTTGGTGTTTGGTTTAGTACAGAATATCATTATAACTTTGAGATGATGGAGAAGCATTTTTTTATCATTCGACTATTTTAAATGTCATTTAGAAATATTCCAATGGAGATCCAAATTTGGCTAAAGATCTACAAAAGAGATTAAATTTTATAAAAGTGCAGAGGCTGATTTTGGTCGGAGCTAGACAATACGTAATCGTTGCCATATGCTTCTAAGTAAATGTTTATATTTCAAATATTTTTAATGATGATTATTATACTCATGTCTAGTAAGTAATTAATAATACAAGTCAAATGTAGATGAGTGGTGGTCGATTTATAGAACCAGTACACCAAATTTAAATAAGTTAGCAATTCGAGTGTTAAGTCAAACTTGTAGCTCTTTCAGATGTGAAAGAAATTAGAGTATTTTTTAACATGTTCATCCAAAGAAAAGGAATAGACTAGAACATCAAAGATTAAATGGATTGATTTTCGTACGTTATAATCTTCGACTCGGATAAAAGTAAGTTACCATTCTTAATGAACTATTAATTTTTTTACTTGCTAAATGTAATTCGTTACTGTATGTTTATTGTTGCAAATAAAAATTAATTTATTCAAACTTAAACTAATTCACGTTTATGATGTATATTTAGGCTTGAATTAAAGAAATGAAATTGTGATCCCATTAGTTTTTTGAGTTTGATGAAAATAATACATGGGTGGTGGAGGAGGAACCACTGTTATTGATATTGATGAAATCGATGCTTTATACAATAAAGGAGTTGATTATTTATTAATTTTGAGAGATTATTTTATATTTGTTTCTATAAATTAACAAATTGTTAGGATTTTATTTTGTTTTATTTTTGCAGATTCTAACATAGCGATCGATATAGAAGGGTCGTTAATCGATATATAAGGGTCGTTAGATGATATAGAAGGGTTGTTGGACAATGTAGAGGTCGATGTCGTTCATTGTGAAGATAGTAGAGTGGATGTTGGTCATATCTTTAGTAATGAAGTGAGCTTACAATAAATAAATAATGGTGTAGAAACATTCAACTATAATCCACTAATGTTGTATACCACAATGTTACAAGCAGCCGAAGAAGCCGGAGATAATAATAAAAAACCATCATTGTGGATGGTATATATGCAAGGTATGGTGGGGTGGTTGTGCGAGGAAGTGCAAGGGTAATTTGTTTGCAGTGAAGGAGTACAATTGTGTTTTGTGGTATTGTGAAGGAGTGCAAAAGGTTGTGTGTGATTTATGTGCAGATGTGGCTTTGTGTGTGCAGGTTATGTTATGCGCCTACGTGTGTGTTAAGTGCAAGAGTTTGTATGTTAACTAAGTGTAAGTGCAAGTGGCTGAATGTGCAGCTTTGTATGCAGGACCTCTAAGAATAAGAGTTTGTGTTGTGTTGCATGGATTCATGAAGAAAAGTGGTTGTATTATGTATTTATATTACCACTGTGTGTTGTGTAGTATTATGATCCTCGGCCAGTGTTTTGGCAGTGGAAATGTATTTGTGTGAATTTGGCTAAGGCAGAACTACGGCATTTATTTAAAATATATCCTATGAACTACATGTAACTTAAATATTGTCCTATGTTTTCACTATTTATTTTAGTGTGTAATGCATTTATGTGTTTTAAATTTCAATAAAACTACATTTGCGGTTCTTGACGGTTTGACTGGTTAGACCCTTGAAACTTCGAACCCTGAGTCCTCATAATCCGACTTACGATTGAGTTATGAAAACATTGTTCTACATAGATATTATAATATACTAAAAATGATTTAATATAGTAATCTATTTACATTAGCATATTATATGTCTAATGCTTTAATTAATTAGATTTTTTTCAAAATCTAGGTCCGATTATCTACTTTCTCATGCACTCGATCCAACAAAATATGTATTTATGTTATGGTTAGTCGTATTTGAATTGGGCTGCATTGACAAAATTATAATATGTAGTTTGCTTCTCATCTCTTAAGGTGATTGGACCAATATGTTTTTCATTTATGATTGTATTGTTGGATTGTTGTGTTTTAAAATTTAGAAATAACAAGTCTAATTGAAAACATGCAGAAACTATCATTCCAACGACTTATCGAAATGGAACAATAGAAAGAATCAATGAGTAAAAATAGTTTAAGAGCTATTTTAAATGCAATGCAATTAGCATGTTGGAATATTTCAACATATGAGACACACATGTAAATAAAATGTGTTGTGCTAATTCTGGTGTAAAGCTTAATTAAAGTGTTCAATACCATGTCATTTTAATTTATTGAAGGGCCAAACTAGAAAATGCTACACAAGCCTTAGCACTTATCTAACCCTCTTTTATGGAAAGCTAATATCAGATTTAGGATTTGTGTCAATTTGAAATTCTAATAAGTGGTCTCAACGCCACCCATTATTGATTTCATTATGGGTTTTCTATTTAGATTTTAGAAGAAAAAAATGATCTTTTGGATCATTATCGTTTTTAGGTTGAGAATTTTCTTTCGTTAAACAAGTCAAGATTATCCAGAACTGATCCTAAGTTTCATTTTTATTATTTTCGAATATATCAAAGGACCACATAACAACATATTACACAATATACCATTCTGCATGTGGCATTTGTATATATTAGTTCAATGTTTGAGTGCTAAGTTTATTTGATTTTTAATTAAAAGTGTGCACAGTCTATGTTGTGCGACCTTTGGACATTAACTCACTGGTATTTTTATATAGCTAAGATATGACATTGCTTAGTTATATTTCTAAGAAAACTATTAGGAGTTTGGATATTAAATTGGATCTGTATTATAAAACACATTTGGCACAACAAACAAATATCCAGTATGCAAATAAAGAGCCACATGACTCTCTCTTTTATATAATAAAGAAAATAGTTATTTTTATCAAAATGTCATAGCTATCAAGTAATTATATTGTATGTTATGTTGTTAAAAGTATAACTTGCCATCATGTATCTATATGTGATAAAATCTAAATCGTGAATTTTTTTGTTAATATATTAAAATATATTAGTTAAGAATAGATATGGATTATGAAATAAAGTTACTATACCATAGATTAAAAGGAAATAAATTTTACATATATAAAGATGATTTATAATATGTTGGATATAAAATCTCCGAGAAAGTTATATTTCAATTTCAATCATATGTAGGTAATAACTTTCTAAGTATAGCTATTTTGCTATGTTATCCTAATTTTGTTACATAAATGTAATTGTACACGTACATAAAGAAATTTTATGGTTCATAATGTAAATCCTGCTAAATTATTTTGTCGCAACTTAACTAATGCAATTTGGTATAAATGATGCATAATAAATAAATAAAGTAGTATTTTAAGATAAATTCAAATATATTTTTTGGTGCGTCTTTGCATGTTAATTGTAAATATCCTATATTCTAAGTGAGCTAATTTAAATAACATGTCATTAAAGTGACTCTCTTAATTTAGTTATTCATGAAAATATTTGATGTTTGTGTGTACTATTCATGCGAATATTAGCTGGCCCAAAGGAAGACTAATATTTTGCCAAATCACTTACACATGTAAGATGATAAATATGTCACAATTATAAGGTTTTACTAAGTGAATAATTTATCGGCACAAAGGAAGATTATTGTTTGACTTAAATTTAATGTCAATGTTTGATCATTACAATAAGAGTACCACTTACAGTTAATATTATCGTCTAAAGACTTGATGTTAATGTTATACTAGGCATCTTAAGAAGAGACTTACCAATTATCTAAATTTATTGTGGTTAATATTTGGATACAAGCATATACATTTATTTTTGTTTAATTTTCAACTAATTTGACTAAAGCGTCTACTGATTTTGATCATATTCTCATCTGACTTGGGACTAACTCTAAAGATTAGTAAGAGAGCATGTTGTTTGATCTTGGCTTCATGGACCTAGATCTTGCAATTATGAGGGTCACAACTAGTCCCATTATAGTTGAATATTCTTATAATGTCATGGAGAACATTGAGAGGTGAGATAATCCAAATCACAAGAGTCAAATGATCATAAGGTGGAACATCTAAAAAGGGATTCAAGGGTGTGATATCTATAAGAATATAAATTTAAAGGGTTCTTTCAAATAGGAAAGCATTTTGTCAAAATAATTTTTGGGAAACAAGCACACTTTATATTATCCGATTCCATAAAATAAATGTAAGGGAAACATTAAGGAGTACTGTATGAAGAAATGTTGCTTCAAAAGTCAATGCATTCAAGTTATTGCTATTTTTTGGTATTCTCTTTATTCACAATATAACTATTTTACGATTATTATTATTAATTATTGTGTTTTTAAGAGTAAAATGACCTCTTATTAGGCTCATTTAGCATTGTGGTAAGAAGAAGAAGGGCTGAAGCATGTAAGATTGAAAATATTCATTTAACATACATTGTAAATACATGTATAAATAGGATAAAGAAGTCGCTAAGGACCTCAAAGAAAAGAAATAACATACAGATATATTTATAATTGTTTCTTTAATGAGATATACAGACATATAAAGTAAAGTATATTAGATATTTTTAAGTTATTATTGATATTTCAATTATATTGTTTGGATTTATTCGACATGTTTGTTATGCTATCATTTAGATAGATTTCAGTTTTCTATTTCTAATATGAACAAATTAGGTTATTATTGTTCATTTAGAAATAATATGATTTATTTATGAATAAATTCAAACATTGTTGGAATTAAAGCTTCTAATGTTTAAAATATAGCTTATATCTACTTATGCTAAATACCATTTATAGTGAACTAATAAATTTTGCTTTAGTGATTAATATGATTATTTATTCCATCTTATTAAATAATTATAGATAAGACACAAAAGATAGAAAATACTTTATTGATATTCTAAGCGATCTAAAATTTATAAGTTTTATAAACCCGCACTAAGGAAAAAATTTAAGCTGGGAAATGCAACAATTGTCGAGGATGATGAGTTTGGGGTAGAAATAAAGTATGGATCATTGTCTTTAAGGAAAACCATTACCTTTGATTCAAATATAGTTACTTCTTCGGATAATGTATATGATTTGTTTCTTTCATTGACAAGAAGTAAATTAGGAACCATAATAAGACAATTTTAAACAAAATTCTCATCAAGTTAAGGTTAATGTCTCAAGAAAAAAAACTCAACAATCTCAAGGTGCAAGGTCACTAATAAAATCCACTTAAACGGGAAGAAATACTATTCCAGATAACTATAGTATTCTCCATAAAGAGAAATAATGGATTAGTGAAGACGATTCTATGAACTTACATCAATCCGTACAAGGTGCTAATTTGAAATGTGGATTTAAGGTATGAATAAGTAGTATAAATCTATAAGGATAACAAAGTTTGAGATTTTCCTCCCTAACTTTACTAACATGATCATTGGTTATGAATGACTACTCAAAACCAAAAGGGATCAAGTGGGTAATATGGATAGGTATAAGGCCTTTTTATAAAAATATTATTCTTAAAAGAAAAATAATTTTTTTGAAAGACTCTTTAGAATCACTTTGGGGATTGTTGCATATTGTAATTTTGAGTAATATTCGATGGATATTAAAGTTGTGTTTCTCAATGGAGATGATGGAATTACTTAATAAAATCACTTATGGATTACTCTTTTGTATTTGGGATTCCAATACACCGTTATTATTCATGGGCCGATATTTAGGTTATCATAAAATGGTTAGGCAGATAAGGCTAAAAAAAGGTTTGGTATGCAAACTATGAATTAATTGATTCTCTTTGGCTAAAAGAGACAAATGTTGTCTTATATAGCGATATAAAAACAAACTTGAAGCTAAATAAATGCAAAAGATTCCTCGTACATTTGCAGTGTGGAGTCTAATACATGCTAAGGCATATACAAATATGTATATTGCATGTATTTTTGGCAGGTATTTTACTGATTGAAAGTGGATCACTGGTTAGTGACCAAAATGGTTATGAGATAAATTTAAGGAATAAAAATATTATATGCTTATAAATAAATGATCAGATTGGTTAGAGATTATAAAGTATTATGATCCAAAAAATTTGGATGCCGAGAGTACAAAAGATCCACTTTAAGTAATAATTTTTTTGGACAGAGCTATATAAGAAATGTTGTCATATTAATACTTACAGCCTCCTTTGCTATGGAACTAATATTTATTTTCTGTCATAGGCATCCAACAATGGAAAATAATTGCAAAATGTTGAATATTGAAAAAATTTGAAAGACCATTAAAGTGATATTGTGACAATAAACAACATATTATTTTTCAAATAAGGCAAGAGCGCAAAATAGGTTGTATTCACAGAGCATATTGTGACAAACTCTATTATGGCAGATCTGCTTACAAAAGTATTATCATCCAAGGTCTTTCATTAACATGTTGCTCAATTGATGTAACTTTTATGTAAGGATATTCTATTTGGGAGGAGTTTGTATTTAGCGTATCATCTATCATTGCTCTATGCTTCAGTTATGGATATATTCGGTATTTTTTCTGATCAGAGTAAAGTAATAAAGTTTTGTTCTTACACGTTGTTTAGTTCATCTATCAAATTTCTGATCTCACTAAAGTAAGATGCAATGATCCATAATTTGATCGCTATTTAAAATGGATATTGTGACGACCCGGAAATTTTTAACATTTGAAATGAAATATTTAATTGATTTTAAATATTTGGAGGCTAGTTTAACTTGAATTTCAAAATTAATTATGAATTTGGCAATTTAATTATTGAATTTAATTTATTGAAGTTGGATAAAATATTGAATTTTCTATTTTTAAGCTGATTAAAAATAATTTGATGGCTTAGAAAATTTATATTGACAACATTGAAGATAATGGAAGCTTCAGAATTGAATTTGGAAATGATTTATTCAGTTTTGAATTTTTATCATTTAAATTGATATTTAAAAATAGCCTACTGAGGCATAGTCTTGGAATTCGAGGAAATCAGTTCTATTGGATCCGTAATATTGTATTATTATCGGATTTCAAATCTCGTAGCTTTCGGAGCTATCGTGTGATCGTACGAAATATAAACGCCTAGACAATAATTAATCGATTTAATTTAAATATAAATTTATATACTCTGGTCAATAGCCGAAATTTCTTTCCATCAGCCATCCTATTTCTGAGCAAACCGACCTACTCCTCTCTACTTCATCACGTACTCTGTCTTTCCTCAGAAGCTAATGCTTTCATTATTAAAGCCGAGCTTACTTTTGTTTTAATAGAATGAACGAAAAAATCAATCCGGTTAATTCCCTTTCTTTTCTACTTCTCGAAAATAATTAATGGTCACGTTCCTCTCTTAAAAATCGAATCTGGGATCTCACGATTTGGGGGAGCATGCGACGGCGATTCGCGTGTAGGAGTATTTGAAGAGAGAGTGCGGCGGATCGGGAAATGGAGTCGAAGTCAACTTCGACTTCGATGAAGTAGTTCGTGGCGACCGCGAGTTATACAGTAGGGATATCGAAGGGGATTGCAGCTATCGATTTGGGGCGGCAACGCATGGATAAGGTTCGAATCCTGGTGATCGAAAAGATATGCACGCAATTGATATGCATGGCGAGTCGTGAGTATCTAAGGGAGGTTCACGACTATGATGGTCGCGGCAAGCAACGGCATGGGTAGATTTAGCTGCGGCAGTAGGGTTGGTCGAAGTTTGGAGATGCTTGTCATCAAGTTTGGGGTCGCGCGTTCGAGCAGGCTTTCGTCGTGTGAGTTCTAGGAAGAGAGGTACGCAAATTTAAGATTTTTGTAAAATAATAAGAGTTTATATAAACATTTGATTTTGAAAACCCATATAGCTTATTTCATATGCAGTTTGAGAAATGGGAGATGATAAAAAAACTAATAATATATAGTGATGATTAACATGTTTACTTAATTTAATCAATTATTTTGGTTACTAAAAAATAAATTTATTTAAAAGGAATTAGTTTGAAATTTAAAAGTACTAGCTTAAAAATTAAAAATATTAGTTGAATTAAAATATTTTCGTTATTAGAAATTATTTATATTTAGGAAAATTTGTTTAAAATAAAATATGTGCATGATTTTAAACTCACAATTTAATTTTAAAATGATAAATAAGGTGATTAAATCATTAGTTAATTTAATCTATTGAAAAGAAATTTGATTTATTCGAATATTAATAAATGATATAATTGTTTATACAAGGTCAAAACTGTGAAGAAAATAATATGGAATGAAAATGAATTGCATGGAAATAAAAGGTGAGATCTTCTCACTCAATCAATATTGTTCTAATTTAAATTTTGAATAGTTAGATTTAAAATTGTTGACTGTGTGCTTGGATGATTGATTTATAATAATTATTCACTGGATGACATTATTTATATAGTAGTATATAGTATATATTAGGTGATTGATTTCCCGCATTATATAGCGGATGAGACCCTATGCGCCGCATAATAGCGGATGATATTTTATAAATCTGATATACCGCGATATTCCACCTCGAAGTGGAATTGGTATTTAATTGTTGTGCTAACATCTGTGGATGCAGGAAAACACGTTGGAGGGATCCAACTGAATTCCTCAAAACATTTTATTTTGTTCATATGTTGTGTATTTATTAATTTATAATTTGTGTGTGATTATACAGTGATTGAAATCGTTGAAGGCTAAAATTTAGCCGAATATATTTTTGGTATCGTAAGATACCAGAAATAAATAAAATTCGATTTTTAAATTTAAGTAGAAAATCTATAGTGAAATCCTATTGAATAAAATTCCAAAATATGGTGAAAATGTTTAATAAATGGATTCCAAGCAATAATATTCAAAAGGTGAAGAATTTATTTTAAAAATACAGTTTTTAAATAATTTTGGAAGAGATAAAGGAATTTATGTTAAACATATTTGGTGTTAAAAGAATGAATCTTTGGGAAATCAATATTAAAATTGATTTGGTGTTTAAGATAAAATTTGAAATCAATTTGGAACTTGATTTGGTGTTTAAGATAAAATTTGAAATCAATTTGAAACTTGATTTGGTGTTTGGAAATGATTTTTAAAATCAATTTGGAAATCGTATATCAGTAGATATTTGGAAATTTAAAATTAGAATGGGAATTTTATAAAGGAAAGGGAATTTTGTTTTAAAAATAAATGTTGGTTTATTTTTAAAGGTGTAAAAAGGAATTTACATATTTGGGACGTAAATTTAAAATAAACCCAGAAAGATTTATAAATTGATTTGAATGAACCATTTTAGAATGGAATGTGTATTTTTCGAAAAAGCCGAGAATGTTTTCAATATAGTTTATAAGTATAGATTGAAGTTGTAAAGATGGTTTAAGGGAAAGAATATTTTTGAAAAAAATATATTTACTTATGTTATTTTAAAAAAATCTTTAAAGTGAAATATGTTTTAAACCATTATAGAAGTGATGATTTAAAGTTTTAAATTGATATTTATTATAGAAATTGGATTTTTAAATGGTTATATCCTATCTATTAATTTTATTTTAAAATTAGTTTTGGACTTGAATTTTTATATGAGCTATTCGTACGATATTTTTCATAACTAATTTTTAAGTAAGTGTTCCAAAATAGTTTTATTTTAAATATCTCTAAGTATATTTTGATAAGTGTTTTACATTATTTTGAATTATTTTAACTCGGCAGATTTTCAGTGGTAATGAATTAATGTTTGGAAATATTTTCCGCATAAGGAAAATGAATTGAAATTTGTTTTCAAAGAATTAAAATATGGAGATTGATTTAAAAACATTTGTTCTTAAAAGGTTGAAATATGAAAATATATCTTACGAAGATATTTCGAGAATAATAATTGGGAAATTATTTAAATATTGGTGATTGTTGTGAATATTTATTGATAGTCAAATAACCGACTATCAATATTGGCCTTTAAATGGCATTTGAATTTTGAAGCGACCGAAAGTCGAATTCCAAATGGATATTCGAAACCCACATCGAACCTTTGTGATTGTGATGGATCTTTTATTTAAAAAGATCAAAGTGAAAATTAATGTGATTTGTTGAAATTTGAATATAACACTTATTTTTTAAAATAAGCGCTCATTATTCGGATTAGCCGGGAGAGGACCTTGTGCCATAAAACCCATTCCGAATAATGATACGACAAAATGGGATGCATTTGAAGACGGTGTTGAAGACCGGGTATTCTCGAAAAAGAAAGGATTACCTGTCGAATGTCTCTGCACCGAGTTGCTTCGGTATAGAGATTTTATCACCTTTGTGATGGGGATTCCGAATATGATTAGTGAATATCCGGATTTGCAAGGGCTTCTTTGAAGTGCCTTCGGTTCCATTTGATCCCGGAACGGACTTGTATGGATGTGTGTCTGACGTTACATTTTGAGATGTAAAGTTGGTTTCTATCAAAAACATTTCTATTGGTGGCGGAGAATTTATTCTCTTACCTTAACACCCTTCTCTGAGACGTACGAGCTCAGAGGTTATGTAGTTGATGGTTACTAGTGATACATTCCCAATTTGGTAATGTGGCATACGAAGTGCTACTGATCATTTGTTGATCAAAGCATGACTTTGTGAAAAGTTAGCTTTGTGGACGAGGCCTCATCGAACCTCACAAACCGGTAATGGTCGAAACATGAAAGATGTGCAAGGTTTCAGGGGTAGCTCCCCTAGGGTATGTCCATTCCTTCTGGTAAAGGGTGTGTCAGGTATGGAGCCCTGATATTTAACCTATGTGGTTGTTGTAAATACTTTTCTTTGTGGTTGTTGGTGTAGAGGATCCTCGGATAAAGGTCGCAAACGACCGGGGGTAGCATATCTTAGGTTTTACTCCCCAAGAAGGGGGTAACCGGCCTTGTGTTGGCAGAGAGCCGGGTAGGTTCTCGGGACATCCCTTCAGAGGCGTACCCATGTGGCAGTAGGAAATTCCTTAGCCTGACCATTTGTTGGAAATCCAAAGAAACAATATGCGCCCTGTATGGTTTTAGTTGTATAACCGCCATGGAATCTGACGGTAACCTGCTATTGAACATGGTAGCTATAGTAGGCATACAATAATGGTCGTATGCTGGCTAGGATTAATATTATACTTTCGAAATGTTTTCTGCTGTAAGGATTGCGATTTTCGACTCCCGAAAATTGACATTAATACGTCCACTGTATCAACTGCCGAGCAATCGAAGGCCGAAAAACCCAACCGTTAGGGTTAATGAAGAAGAGGTAGAAGAAGAAAGAAAGAAGGAAGAAGAAAACAGAAACAATAACATAATCTCACAATTCGAAGCGGAACAACATATAATAGATAAATGAATATCTTTAAAACAAATAACTATACATTTTATACATTACATCATCAAAGTCAATATACTTATGGACAGTTATATAAACCTGCTCTCACAATTGAACACACAGCGGAAAAGATTATATCATATACAAGTGATACGCTTTGCCATCCAGCTTGCTCCTGATCTCCACAGCATCTCCTGAATTCCAGAATGACCTAATAACCTGACTATAGGCTGCCCGTGTAGAAAATGATGGGCACTCAGAGTTTAGGAAGGGAACAATAAACTCCAGGTCATTCATGGGACTGGTGTGAGAACTTAAAACAGTTTATCTTTTAAAACAAACAAGGTTCTACAACTAAAACCGTACAAAGCTCGTATTGTTTCTTTGGATTTCCAACAAATGGTCAGGCCAAGGAACATCCCATTGCCACATGGGTACGCCTCTGGAAGGATGCCCCGAGAACCTAATCGGATCTCTGTCAACACAATGTCGGGTTACCTCTAGCTAGGTAACTACTGACACGAGTATGCCATCCCCCGGTCATAACCAACCTTTATCCCGGGATTCACCAACAACCACAAAGAAATAAATTTGCAGCAACCACATAGGTTAAGTATCTGGGCTCCATACCATAATACCACCTCTATCCAGAAGGAAATGTACAAACCCTAAGGGGGCGCTATCCCCTAATAACATTTTTGCATTCTTCCTGTTTTGACCATTTCCAGGGTGTGAGGTCCGACGAAGTCTCGTCCACAAAGCTACGCTTTTCATAAAAGCCACGCTTTGATCAACAATTGATCAACAGCACTTCGTATGCCACATTACCAAATTGGAAATGTATCACTAGTAACCATCAACTACATAACCTGTGAGCTCGTACGTCTCAGAGAAGGGTGTTAAGCTAAGAGGATAAATCCTCCGCCACCAACAGAAATGTATTTGATAGAAACCAGCTTTACATCTCAAATTGTGACGTCGGATACACATCCATACAAGTCCGTTTCGGGATCGAACGGTACCGAAGGCACTTCCAAAGATGCCCTTGCAAATCCGAATATTCGCTAATCATGTCCGGAATTCCCATCACAAAGGGTGATAAAATCTCTATATCGGGGATCAACCGATGCAGAGACATTCGATGGTAATCCTTCCGTTTTCGAAAATATCCGGTCTTCCACACCGGTCTTCAAATGCTATCCATTACGACGTATCACTATCCGGAATGGGATTTATGATCCAAAGGTCCTCTCCCAGCTAAACCGAATAACGAGCGCTTATTTTTAAGAATAAGTGTAGCATTCAAATTCAAGCAAATCACAACAAATACCCATTTAAAGGTAAATGTTGATAGTCGGTTATTTAACTATCAAAGCAAACAAACAAATATTCGGCACCATAACAATCACTAGGCCCTTTTTTATAAATCTTCCATAAATTAAATAACTTGCCAAATATTCACTTCAATTTATCTTTAAAAATATATATTCTCTAAACCATTTCAATTTCTACATTGGAAAACATTTCCAAATACTTATTTAACAATAAGTAATTCACAAATCTATTTATTTTTCAACATTTGAAAAATATTCAATATACTTAAAACACGATTAAGTATATATTTTATTCTTTAAGGAAAACATTCTCTTTAAACACATTTATTTGGGTCAAAACGAATGTTGCGTAAAACATCGTTACGAAAACCCAAAATCAATAGCATAGGGATTCGAAAATACGATAGATATATAAATCCCAATACTATACAAAAACATTTCCTTTTGAAAATCATTTACTATAACAACAGTGTTATAGTCCATCTTTTCCTTATTTCTCGAAAATGTTTATTTCAACAATGAATGTTGAAATCTATGGTTTCGATCCCTAACACATTTTAAAACAACTTGAAATCATTTTAATTTTATTTAAAAGATCACTTCCTAAAACATTTCTTTAATATATTATTCACTGTCCAAAATCATGAATATAAATCGTTTACCAAATTCAACACTTCTACATATATAATTTAAAGGATTATCCATTGTCCAAAATCGTGGATATATCTCCTTTAATAAGCTTTCATATTTACTTATCAAATTCAATTGGTTTTGGATTTATAAAACAACCTTTATAAATTTACGTTTATATATATTTTATAAAAACTTTAACTTATAAAATCCCTTAATTAACAAAATCTATTGATATCTCATTTAAATGCCAAAATCTAATTTATATGTTAATTAATTACAAATCTTTTATTTTACAAAATCTATTCATTTTATAACTTCACAATTTATAAATCTATAAATTTCATTCACTTATGAAATCCATTTATACTTCATTTTAACACTTATAAAAACTCGTTTTATAATTCCAATATTTTAATTTATAAATATCAATTTTATAAATCTTTTATATAAATCGTTTATAATAATTCAAAAATCCCAATTTAAACCATTTTATAAATTAGTCAACTACTTATTTCAAAAATCACATTTCGGTTATATTTCACAAAAATCATAATTTTTATAACATAAAAATTATAACGCTTATTTATTTAAAATGAACCAATTCCAAACTTCAATAAAATGTATACTTCCAAAAATCACTTGAAAATCCTTTTAAATTCGAAATCGTTATTTTAACATTTTTAAAACTCCAAAAATAGGCTCAATGCTGCAACAGCACCAATACATCAACCACGGCATCCAAACATCATATTTCAATATGATAACAGAATATACCTCAAATATCTATAAATAAATCAATATTGTTGAGGAATCCAGTTGGATCCCTCCAACCTGTTTCCCTGCATCCACAGATGTTAGCACAATACCAATCCCGTTTCAAGACGAAATATTGCGGTACATGGGTTTATATAAAATATTATCCGCTATTATGCGGCGCAATAGGGTCTCATCCGCTATATAATGCGGGAAATCAACTCCAAGTACATATATAATACCAATTCCACTTCAAGGTGGAATATCGCGGTATATGTGTTTAATAAAATAACCTCCGCTTAATATACGGCGTATAGGGTCTATTTCAATACAACAGATAGCAATTTATCATCCAAGCATACAATCAACACAATCAAGCAATTTTAAATCTAACTATTTAGAATTTAAAACGAAACAAAATCGATTGAGTGAGAAGTTCAACCTTGCTTCCAATAACAGTTGCAGTGTTTTGTTCCGAATAAAATTAAACGCGGGTTTAATTTTTTCCAAAATTCACACTAGCTCCAATCAATCCCAATCTAGCTCCATCGCGTAGTATTCGACAATACGAATCCAACGCAATTCGTTTCGTGCGAAACGGACCTCGTATGACAAAGTTACACATTTTTTAAAGTTCATACGAATTTGTATATAATTAAATTACACAATTTCTATTTCTTTTTAAAACCTTGTAATCGTGACCGTTGATTTCATTTGATCGCATCGGGGCTGTATGCCCTTTCCTTCTTCCCCCACGTACATCCCAGGCTAAGATCGAACGCAAGGAACCCATACTAGCCGCCACTAAACCTAGATTAACGCGCCAAGCTCGAGAAACTTCACGACGATCAACTAGTGCCATTCAACAGCACGTGATCGCCTCTACTCTTGCCCTAAATCTTGTACATCTCGGCCCTATGATGGCATCGAAAATCGTGTCGAAACGTGTGGCCTTTGAACGCAATTTTTCGACGATCGGCTCGACTATGATCGATCATAGCCGTTGAAGTTGAAGATCTGAATACGCTCTTCAACTTTGTAGTTGAAGATTTCTTGAACTAACGTGTGGATTGAAAGATTTTGAGAGAGAAAGAAGACGAGATTTCGGCCATTGATGATATATGTGACGCCCCACCTCTATGCCCACGCTAGCCAAGAACACTACGGTGTGGTGCTGTCAACTAGCACGGAGAATAAGGCTGTTGAGGAGCGGCCATCAATAGTTAGGCTTTACACTAGTATTGGTTATCTCGATAGGAGTGGTATATATTTATATAAATATTGTTTCATTTTTTATATCTGATTTATATTCTCCCATCGACATACCCCAATTCCAGTATAAAACGAACTACGATGGTTCGTAATAGTTTAGAACGGTAAATATAAAATATTACACAGATAATATAATGCGGAACACAAATAAAACAGAAAGTCTCATATATACAATAACTGATGTCAGTTACAATACATTTAATACAATACATATGACGCGGTACATATGATACAACTACCACAGTCGACTCAGGAAGTTACATATACAAGTACATTAACATATATAATATACATGAATACATATCTTCCTATACAATTATACAGACTACTACAAATGACGACGACTACTCCAAAAGATATGAAAGAACTTCATAGCTCTAGCAGCAACCCAAAGCAGAACATCTACAACTTGAAATACTCGGTCTGGCCCGAGTATTAGATTCAAAAGAAAATAATACTCAGGTCAGTCTAATTCAAACTCAGTTATTAGTGCACAGAAGCAATAATAATTAAATAATGAATAGACGACAGTAATTAAACCAAATCAGAATGCAATTCAGAATATTGAATTGAAATAAACAAAACAGTTCAAACCACTGAAATATCAATTAAAATATTAAGTCGAGTAGGGCTGCAGTACACGCACGCGTGCACTGCCTCGCCACTACAGCATATGGAAATACGCAAAAGATCCAAAAATAAAAGCAATATCAATAAAAGCAATACCGTGTGGCTGCAGTTCACGCTTGCGTGCACTGCCTTGCCACAACAGCGACGATGTACCCAATGAATACCGTGTGGCTGCAGTTCACGCTTGCGTGCACTGCCTTGCCACTACAGTGATGATGTACCCAATGAAAATTCACAACCAAACACAAGATCAAACCCGAATCATCGGATTCAACTCAAGTGTAATTCGAAAATCAATCCAAATGCACATGGCAGTGACATGATGAAACAGTGCTAACAAACAAATAATGGCAGTGGTACCAACATGAAGACACAGTGGAATAAGGTGACAACAAGAGAGATATGGCCAAAATATATGAAACTGCTCATATACTCGAGCAAAAGAGGCAAAATGCACCAAAACCGACAGCAAGCATATAGGATAATCAAAGTCTACAAGAGTGCATATAAATGCAAACAAATGCAAAGTCTAATGAATGCAACAGTGACTCAAAACATATGCAGTGAAGAGGGAATGCTCGAGTGATACCAGATTCAGGTATACACATGAGGACACTTATAAGTGCACATATGTTATGTTAGCAGTGCCAACAATTGTGACAGCAGTTACAAAGGTATTTAACATCACATTGGATCGGTTCAAAGTTCAGGTGAACTAAATAAGGTAGTGTACACAAAATGAAACAGTGGACAGAGCTGCCTCAGCAAGCAAGACAGTAAAACATAGTTCAATGCAACACAGAGGCAATAAAGGTTTGAGAACATATACAAATGGTAAATTTGAACATGACAGCAAATAAACAACAGCCTCAACATGTATGTCCAAAAGGTTAAACAATATGAAGTGCACAACATTGCAATAACATGCTACATAAATGTATGTATACACACCAGCAATGAAGAGAAATGGGTGCAGACCAACCAAAGTGATACGTGATACCGGTAACATGAAAATGAGACCAGGCATACATGATGACTACAAGATTGCAATTCTAGCCAATCCACCAATTTATACATACACACATACATATGTATATATTTACATATGCACAAATATTTTTAAATATATAGTGATGAACAGATGGGACAACACTAACTCGAATACATCAAGCAACTGAATTCAAAAGTGAATCAAG
Organism: Allium cepa; assembly: GCA_030765085.1. Lineage (NCBI taxonomy): Eukaryota > Viridiplantae > Streptophyta > Magnoliopsida > Asparagales > Amaryllidaceae > Allium > Allium cepa. Next base: position 127,672,105 of record CM060932.1, read on the forward strand.
CAACTCGACCAAATCCAGCTACTATATGAATGCATGCATATAGTCAAGCGGTCAAGTCAAACCAATGCTATCATGTAGTGCGTCGAAACTAAACAGTGAAACCCAAATGCTAAATAAAACAAGTATGCAAACTGTCTCATGTAATAATAACAGAGACCAAGTTCAGTGCCACAAATGAAGTACTCAAGCAAGACCAAACCAACATAACAGCACATAAATTGCCCCCATGTGAATATGTACTCAAGCACATATTAGCCCATGTATGCAAACAGCAATTACATAGGGAGTGACAAATTATAGTGAACCATAGGCAACAGTGGTACTACTCAGGGCAAGGAACATTATGCACAGCCAAATGTAGCCGTAAGTAATCAAGTGTTCAAATCCATGATAGCCAAGTAAACCAAGAAAGTCAGTAAAGATTTATCGAAGCCAAAAGCAACAAAATTACCAAACTCGAAGTCAGTGATAAAAATCAAATTAAGGTCTGGTAATACCAAAACAAGTTGAAGCCGTGGCCACTAAACAAAATCCTGGAATCGCGTACACAAAAAAAATCAAGGCCAAAGTCAGATGACCATTAACCCGTAATGACCAAGACAGAACCTTGGGAATAAAGGTGTCGAACCAAGAAAAAAAATCAACACCGTGATTATTCAAGTAAACAGAAAAATTCGAAGAAATCATCAGCTTCAGTAAAAGAAATCAAGTCAAAACTCATCAATCACCAAGTTATACGCGATCGACAGAATCAACGAAATCATCAACGATAAAACACACATGAATTAGATGTGAGTAATAAGGATTACTCACCTTTGTTTGACGCATACTGAAGTAGCCGCGATCACTGAGAGGATTTGAAGCATCGTCGCGTTCAATTTGGCGAAGCGGCGATCTCATGCTCGAAGCCCTAATATGGACAAAGAGGGACGAACGAAATCGAGCCACCATTTTTAAATTTTCTTCGTTTGATTTTTTATTTTAGGTTTTTTTTTTGAATGAGAAAAATTAAAAATGGGGAACGGGTTGTACTCGAACAACACGGCATCAAAATAAATGGGACGAGATTTAACATTTAAAGCCCAACAATTCCTTTTAATAATTTATAAAAGAATTTTAACTTAATTGATTTTTTTTTTAAATTGATTATTAATTGATGGTAAACACCGGGTTGTTACAATATACGAAACGGCGGCTACAAACCTGGTTAGGGTTTTGTGATAAAAATGAAACAAATGACCTTATATAGAAAATTACGCGACACCATTCATCCGATTTTTTTCCGAACTCCAAACGAAGTGTGCCGCGTGACGTTTATAATGTTTTACCCCCATTCCAAACGCAATGAAATATATATCGGGAGCCAATTCGATCGTATTTGGAAGATAGGTTTTCAAATCGACTATTTAAATTCAAAAATTCACTTAAACCAATTTCAGTGCGCTTTAGCTTGCCCCGGACAAACCGTAATTCCGACTGACATGAAATTTGAAATCTTATAATAATTTAACATTACGGATCCGATGAAACTAGTTTCGTCGAAATCCGAGACTGTTTGAAAAATGACTATTTTTACTCATCAATTAAATATTAAAATATTCAATTTCCACAAATTAATCTTTAAATTCAATTTTGAAAGTTCTATAACATCATTCTAACTCCAATATGATTTAACACAACTTTACAAATCAAATTTAATCACATTAAACCCAATTTCCAATTATTTCTGTAATTTCAAATATTAAATTATCGATTTAATTATCCAATTAAATCTAGATATTCGAAATAAAATTTATTCAACTTACAAATTTTACTTGTTAATATTAAAAACCAATTAAATATACGAATTTCAAATGACAGAAATTCTGGGTCGTTACATCTGCACTATGCACTAATGATAATATAAAAAATGATTTTGCATATTAAGCATGTTTGACTATCATAAGGACAAATCTCCTCCAATTCTGCGTTTGCATTGTGTGTGTGGTGGGAGGCCTTATGGTAGTTTCATTTTCCAAAAGCATAGCAGATTTCTTTTATTTTCTTTGTGAAAACAACTGTTTTTAAGATCTCACACCAGACCCACAACTGACTTGGAGTTTATTGTTCCCTTTCCAAACTCTGGGTGCCAATAATTTTCCACACGGGCAGCCTAGAGTCAGGTTATCAATTGAATCTGGATGGGTTGCTGTGGAGACCTGGAGGCAAGCTGAATGGCGAGATGTATTATCTATACTATGTAGTATCTGCTGCGTTCGGGTTTGGGTGAGACAAATATCTATGTAGGCAAGTCATTATAACTGTCAGTGGTGTGTGTTGTTGTTGTACTCTGATGTCGTATTGTAATAACTGATATAGTTCGTTGTTGTAAAGATATTCATTTATCTATTATATTTGTTCCGCTGCGATATGTGAGATTCTGTTTATTATTTCCTTTTCTTCTTCTTCAAACTCTTCTTCTTCTTTAAACCCGAAGACTCGTACATTTGTTCCACTTTGGGCTGAATTGTTGTGGAATTTTGCCAGCTCAAAGAGGTACGGATTTGCGGGCCCTCACAGATATCTAATTATATTTTTAAATAATTAATAAATGAATTTTCATTAACAAACCAAACTATTTTAGTAATAACCGATGATGATAAAATCGTTTTCAAAATTTGTTTACCAATATATATAGTTCGCAAAGAAATAGAAAATGTGACCGGATATTATTTTTCGAAATATTAATTTTTCATTGGTTGAAAGTTATTTAAAATATCATAGCACCATTGTAAACACACATATACACATTACTAACTATTTTATACATGATGAATACATGTGTATATGCGTGTATATACTTCTCTTCAAAAGTGTGTGTATATATATTGTAACGACCCGCCGCTCTGACCGCCTCTAGTCGGTAATTAAACCAACTAGAAACGTTCAAAATGACGAATTGTTAGTCAGTTTATAAAGTTTAAACAGAATCAGCCACAGAATCACAGAATAATCATAATATTATTCATAAATGAATTTTTTTTTCTTACATACATATATCAGAGTTTGCACAATGCATTAAATTTTTATACAGCGGAATATATCTTTTTAGAGTACAAAGAAAAAATTTACTGAAAACTTTAGTAGAGTGCTTTAATCCCCCTCTCTCTAACTTCGCGGCCTGAAAATCTTCAAGCTGTAAAAATACTCGGTCTGACCCGAGCGTTAATTACAAAACACAAAAACACTCGAGTCAGGATTAATCTTAACTCAAGTAGATAAATTTGCAATGAACTGAATAAAATGGATCACATGAATCAATTTAATCTATTACGGATTTTCATATTAACAACTTTAACTTTTTAGTGTGGCTGCAGTACACACATGTACTTTGCACACATGTGCACTGCCTCGCCGACACGCGTTCACCAAACAAAAACACACAGCTATCAGATCGAACAAAGCCAAGGCATAGACAAAGGAATCATGAAGACATCAGACAAAGCAAAACAGCAATGTCAAAGCAAGAAACAAGACAGAGGCTCAGAAATGCCCAAAAACCGAAGGCATGAACAATAACAACTGCAGGACCAGCTGCAACATAAAGTGCAGACCAACAAGTACAGTGAAACAATGTAGCCGACACAGTAGCACAAAGGCAACGCCGAGGCAACACAGGGACAACACAGAGACAACACAGGCAATAGAGAAGTAACACAGGCAACAGAGGCCACAGAGGTAACAAATGGCTTCTAGAAACACATATAGAAGTATTTTCAGAAAATATGCAGTTTTTTTGGTGCAAATAAATGCAAATATCCACAAAACAAATATTTGCAGCTTTTTTAAAAAAAAACAAAATGCAACTACGTGCATTAAAACTGGAAATTTCGCTGCTGAGTTAACAGTGTCATGAAACATCAAAATTTAGCAGATGGAATGCCACTTAAATCACAAAATGAAATCATTGGAGATGAACATATAAAAATTAATATGGCAAGGCAGCAGTGCTCCTGCACTATTGGTTCTGACTAAAATTGTGTTACAACTTTCAATTATTTGTTAAGTCTTATAAAAAAAATGAGGCAACACTGATTTGCCTGTAGAAACAAAAATTACTTCATGCATGATAGCAAAGACCTTTTGGTTTGGACTTCAAGTTTTGTGTCTCTGCATTTTCAGTATATATTTTTTTTAAAAAAAAACATGGAAGAGGAGCAGAAAATGGAATAAGAACAAGGAAAGAAAAATTGTGTCGAAAGCAGGTTCAACAAGTAGGATTGTCTGACAACCATTTATTGTTGATGGCAAATTTTGTTGAGAGATCAGAAATTACTCTGCTTACTCCAAAAATCTCAAAAATCAAAATTTCCAAAATAAAATCAGAGATGTCAAAAAAACAATAGTAAAGTAGTGACACAGCATAGCATAGTGCAACACAGTGACCAGGTGCAACAAGCAAAACCCAAAATGACACAGCAGTGCACTAATGACCAGGTGCAACAGCATGGATGCAACATGGATGGACAGTCATATGTATAGCAGACACATAATGAAATAACCATGTTCCAAACTTAATACAGTGGACTAAATGAAGAACAAGTATGCATAAACTTTTGAACAAGACTGCAACTCAACTAAACAGACATGAATGCCACAAACAAAACATGCAGATGTAAGCATGCAAGTTCAATGTAAGCATGCAATACTCAAAACATATCTTTATTACAAAAAAAACAATTATGCACCTCAACTACTTAGTTAAACCAAACATTTTAGTAGCATCTGCACTTACAATTTAATAACAAGATAACATAGCATCTGTTCTTACAGTTTAAAACAACATTGGGTAAAATCTGTTTTACCAATTTTAAACAAAAATTCAAATAGTATCTGTTCTTATTAGAATTAGAACAGAACCAAGTAGTATCTGTTCTTGTCTATTTTAAAACAACCCAAATAGTATCTGTTATTATCAATTTAAAAAGAACAATTTATCAAGTAGCATTTGTTCTTATCAGTTTAAAATTTTAAAGTCACAAGCATCTGCTCTTAACAGTTCAAAAATTAAAAATTGGGTAGAATCTGTTCCCAACAGTTTAAACACAATTAATAGCATCTGTTTCTCATCAGTTTAAGTCAAAATTAATAGCATCTGTTTCTATCAATTAAAAAAAAACTATATTTAGTAGTATTTGTCCTCATCAGTTTAAATAACAAATTTACAAAGCAATTCATAGCAAACAACAACCAACAACCAACATCAAGTGTAGTATCTGTTCCTATCAGTTTAAAATTCGAAGTAGCCGAGCAAATGATAATGAATAACCCACAATTCCTATACTTGCAAATTAACCGACAGATGGAAGCAAAACAACACGCATTCATAGCATAAAACCAAGAAATCAATCCAAACAAATTTAAATACTTGCGTAAAAATCAACCGTGAGCCTAAAGGACTCACCTTTATCACGAATTGGGGCACGCAAGAGATTCGAAGCTGAAGCAAGAATCGATGACGAATTGAAGCCGTCGCTTTCGATTTTTGGAAAGCCCTAACTTGCTGAAGGTCGGCGAAGAAATGAATCGAAGCCGAAACCCTAATCTGAAGTCGAACGAAGATGGATTGGGGAGGCCGCCATTTTTTTTCTTTTTATTTTTCTTTCGTCTGAATGAAGAAAGTGGAGAGAGGGGTAGGGTTATAAAACAGAAGAGAACGTGATTTTTTTTTTTTCCGTGGGTTATGGCGTGGAACACGGGTATGGAACACGGTATGTTGAAGGTATGGTAAGTAAGGTAATGTATACTTTTTTTTTTTTTCTTTTTATTATTTTTTTATTTATTTTTATATTATATTTTCTTCCTTATTTCAAATCCAATTTATTTTTCTAAATTATCAAATTCAAATTTAAAATATAAGTTAAATATTAAATTTCAACTTCAAAGTCAAAATTCAAATTTCTATTCAACTTTTAAATAGATTAAATTCTAAATTTTAATCACCAATTCATTCTGATAATTTGAAATTTAAGTCAAATTATCATTTAAATATTTAAAATAAATTGAATATTTACAAATTAAATTGTTCAAAAATTTAGGATCGTTACAGTCTCCCCTACTTAAAAGAATTTCGTCCCGAAATTATAAGTTAGGAAAAACGATTGCTAAAATCTCACCGATATTTTATATCCTACATAATTTCACCAAGTTTCAAACTCATAAATAAATATAGGATTCATTCCATTTATTTCATTTCACTAGTTTTGTTCATCGATTTCAATAATCAAGACACAAAAGTCTTTTTTTTTATCAAATTTTTTTGATTTACAAAACTCAGATTTTTAAACTTGAAATCTTTCATGCTAAATATTTGCATAATATATTTTATCCAAAACTGTGGACTTTCAAGATATTCAAAATGATCTTCTTCCTTAATTCATTAAGTTAGAATTATGTAATTCTAATTTCAGATTATTGATTTTCTATTCAAAATTTTGAAAATACTTGATAACTCAAAGTTTAACAAGTCCATCGTCGTTCTCACAGACTTTAGGCATACGCTGATCAGACGCAAGACTAAAAATCTCCAAGTACTAAACATACTTGCTTCAACTCCCAGTGAAAATATTTTAAAAATCTTTTTAAAAATTCTTTTAAAAATGGATATGGAAAGTCCGTTCCCCCATGGATCACAGTCACCCGGCGGTTCCGCTACTATCTCAGTAGAATCGCTTGTAACTTAGATTTCTCATCACTCCTGAATTTCGCCATGGTTGTCGCCTTAGATCGCGGTCCACACGGCGGTTACGCTACTATCTCAGTAGAATCGCTCGTAGCCTTAGGCATCACGCCCCTCGAATTACGCTTCGGTTCCCAGATCGCAGTTTACTCGGCGGTTGCGCCACTATCTCAATGGAATCGCTTGTAACTTTAGGTATCACACCCCTCGAATTACGCCAGCATCAATCACATAATCCCAACACAATGGGATAATCCCAACACAATGGGATATCAAATCAGTCCCATTGGACATTCCACTAAGGGAATTCTACGTAGCTACGATTTTCACTGGACGCTCCACCGAGTTCCAATCACCTTCACACATAATAAATTGGAAGGTACATTTCCATATCCTCAGTTTTTAGAAAACATATGTCATATACATATAGTACTTCATTCACATTTCGTACTTATCATATCTATGTAACCCTACACCGGATTTCCATAATAATGACTTTCTAAACTGATTAGTTTTCGATCGTATTCACATATATAAGTTACGAAAACTCATTTCACATTCACAACAAATAGAGGATTCAAAATTTTCCATCACGTTTAAAATTTTCCTCTCAATCGATTTGAAAATTTAAGGTTATCTCAAACCTAATTCACATTCACAATCCAATTCATTATCGATTTCACATTCGATTTGGATTTCACGTTACATCGTCAATTCTCAACACATAATTGATGTCTATCGATATATAACCTCTAAGCTCGTACGTCTCAGAGAAGGGTGTTAAGCTAAAAGAATAAATTCTCCGCCACCACAGATATATATTTAATAGAGATCAAATGATATGTCATCAATTCACAATGCTAGACATACAATCCCAATCGACTATCCAAAATTCAAAGCTGAACTTATATTGTTTTTGGTGTCGAAGTTAAACTCAATTTTAACTCTAGATTCAATCTTTGAAAAATTTCCAAGTTGAACTAATTGTTCACATTTCTCAAAATAATATCTTTAACAAGATATATAATTTTCACACTTAATCATTTGAAACTAATTTCAAATATTCATTTCTCAATTTATCTTTAAAAGATAACATTTCAAACCTTTCATTTCACATTGGAAAATATTTCCATACTTATTCAAAAATAAGTAATTCACAAATTCTTTCATTTTCAACACTTTGAAAATATTCAATATACTTGAATCAAAATTAAGTATATATTCCATTCTTTAAGGAAATCATTCTTTTAATCACATTTATTTGAGTTAAAACGAATGTTACGTAAAACATCGTTACGACAACTCAAAATCACTAGTATAGGGATTCGGATTTA